>CM048755.1:47853072-49103072 GCA_026315105.1 Locusta migratoria | reverse complement strand
AACCAGCTGCGTCCAAATCAATTTAAACTACATTCCTATCACTGTTAGTTTGGGAGCTACAACCCTTCAAAGTTTCAGGGACAGATACCACAAACGCTGTGCATAATGCAATGCGCCTTCTAAATGTGGTGCGGCCGAGTTGTAACATCGCCGGTGTCACGTAGCGAGAAGCTTCCTCCTGTTGAAACGGATGAAAACATGAGGGAGGAGGTAGGCACCGCATTTATTCCACTCTCAGGGAAGGTCGCCCCATTTTGAACAAACACCAGATTGGAACTGTCTTTTGTCCCCCGTATAAAATTCGTGCACTGGTGGGGAGCGCCAAAGATGATCTCGATTTGAGGAAGGCCGGCATGTACCAGATTCCCTGTCAGTGTGGCAAGTCATATATTGGATCGACGATGCATACCATCGAGGATCAATGCCTTGAACACCAGAGGCACATATGATTGATGTATCCGAGCAAGTCAGCGGTCGCTGAACTTTGTTTGTCGGAGAATCACGCGATGGAGTATGAACGCACTAGGATTCTACTACAGACGTCGAGATACTGGGACTGCGTCGTTAGAGCCAGCCACGCATTGCTTCGTGATAGAGTGCATTTCACCCACCGTAACCTCAAGTTCATCTCACTGGAACTATTCAAACTGCATTTGCAACTGGCTAGTCATTTCACTTCTTTTTCCTGGAGAATGATGGTGTTACCTGGGTTGCAGCCATTCCACCCATAAGAAGGCAATGGGACATCAAACAGCTAAGTTCTCACGCCTCCTTGACAAACAATCTCTGTAGGTGCCATGCAAGACTGTCATCAATCTGAGTGGCATGGAGTTGAGTGATGATGCGGTCTCGGTTTTGGAGAAAGGACTCAACTTTGCTCCTACCCCCTAGTGCACACAGGTCGCAGAAATTATTAGTGCTGTTGAACAGTTTGCAGCTTGACTTCCGCCTGAATCAGCTGAGTAAATACGTCCTATAACTTGTCGTGCATTGACGAAATCCTATCCCATGAAGTCGAACATCACCAGTAAAGAGAGGGCGGCCATTCGTGACCTGAGGGAGCGCCCTGAAATTGTTGTCTTACCGGCTGACAAAGGAAATGCTACAGTTGTTGTCTCCCATAAGGACTACACTGAAAAGATGCAGAGCCTGCTAAATGACTATTCCTACCGGAAGATCAGCGTTGACCCCACAAAGAAGGTGGAGAACAAGACGAGGGCGCTTCTCAAGGATGGTTAATTATCGGAGGGTGTCGCCAAGAAACTGCTATCTCAAGGTCCGGTACCACCAAGACTTTATGGACTCCCTAAGGTTCACAAAGATGGAGAGCCGTTACGCCCCATTGTCAGTAACATCAGAGTACCTACATATTTGTTGGCCAAATACCAGACGGAAATATTAAGCCCTTATATGGGTAAATGTCCCCATCACATCCGCAATACCGTGGATTTTGTTAAACACCTTGACAGCTTCAGGTTGGATGAGTCTGATATCATGGTGAGTTTTGACGTCGTTTCGTTGTTTACGAGGGTACCCCTACGAGAGTCACTAGTTTGATTGGTCAGAAGTTTGACGAGAAGACCACCGAACTTTTTAGGAATGTCTTGACCTCCACGTATTTTCTTTTCAATGGCGAATATTATGAATAAACGACGGAAGTCGCCATGAGTAGCCCACTCTCCCCTTTGGTCGCAAATTTGTACATGGAGAATTTCGAGGAGGAAACCCTGGCGTCATCTTAATGGAAACCTACTTGTTTTTTCCGTTACGTGGACGACAATCTTGTCATCTGGCCACATGGTGTGGATAAACTCCTTGACTTCCTTACACATGTGAACTCCATACACCCCAAATCAAATTCACTATGAAGACTGAAAAGGAGGATAAATTGCCGTTCCTTGACGTCTTGGTCAAGAGAAGAGCTGATGGCACCCTGGGTCATGGCGTGTATCAGAAGACAACGCACACTGATCTGTATTTACACGCAGACAGTTGTCACCACCCTTCACAGAGAAATAGTGTACTTAAAACTCTAGTACATAGGGCGCGCACTATCTCCGACACAGAGAGTCTACCCCAGGAATTGGAACACCTGAGAAACGGATGAAAACATGAGGGAGGAGGTAGGCACTGCGTTTATTCCATATACCGGCGCGCTCTCGGGGAAGGTCGCCCGCATTTTGAACAAACACCAGGTTGGAACTGTCTTTTGTCCCCCAAATAAAATTCGTGCACTGGTCGGGAGTGCCAAAGTTGATTTTGGTTTGAGAAAGGTCGGCATGTACCAGATTCCGCTGAACATTGTTTGTCAGAGACTCATGCGATGGAGTATGAACGCACTAGGATTCTAGTACAGACGTCGAGATACTGGGACTGCGTTGTTAGAGAGGCCATTGAAATTCGCAATAGTGACGACCTCATAAACCGTGACTGTGGCTATAACCTTAGCAAAGCTTAGGAACCAGCGATTTGGTTAATTAAGAGTAAATCTAGCAAAAGTAATGTAGTGATGACCCAGGCGGACAGAGCACTCACATCGGCGTCATCTCAGACGCCGTCGCAATCGGTTCCACTGCGCGACCGTGGTGTGGGGCGCGGACCACGGAGGGGGCGCTTCGCGGGTGGAGGGTATTTAAATCGCCCGCCACCGGGCTAGAACCCAGTTCTCTTCGAGCCGCCGTAGCGTGCGGATCTCTGTACCGCCGTAGCGTACGGATCTCTGTGCCGCCGTGTTTCCAGGAGCTCAGTCCGTCAGTTCACTTGATGATGGCGACATGTGTGATCGCCGAAATATCGTGCTGATTGGGCAGTGTAGACTGGCAGTACACCTGTGGATATTTTGATTAAATATATCAGCCGACAAATGTTAATTGATAAAGTATATAGGCGCTATTTATGCTCTTTTAAGTACTATTTGATGATTTCATATGTTTACTTTACATGACATTGACGTGACGGACAGTGTGAATTCGACTTAATAGTTTTAATACCTAAATACAACTATATACAACGATATGTATGAGCAAAATTACCACCATATTTGACAATTATTCTTTTAATTGTGGCATATGGATTAAATAATTTGAGACATAAAAGTCATTCTCCTATGTTACAAGTGCACACTCTGTACATACTATAATGAAACTGAACAAAATAAAAATCAACAAATTACTCAGAACCGAAGAGGACCAAATGAAAATCAATCAATTCCCGTTATTGAAAACCTGTGATGCGTTATTTCATTCTTAGTTTTATCTGTTTCTGGATCTAATGTAGGTCTACTATCAAGCTAGTAACTGTGACAAAGTAAGAAACAATCGTGGTCATCTAACTGTTTCTCACTTGTGATTTATGTGTTTGCTGAATTAGGTGCTCCAGGAATTAGACTAGAGGTCAGTCCACACATGGCGATCTGTCTACACATATATCTGAGTAAATTTTTGTGCAGATAGTTCATTCTGTGTGGACAGGTATCAGGGCCACTGCAAATGTGGTTAATTTCACTAATTCAATGTCAAGAAACAACAAATTACTCTCTCGTATTTCTAAATTTGTTTAATTAGAAATGGAGGAATTTTGTTATGGCCTATGTTCGCAACTTACCCAACAATAAATAAAATAATAAAATGAAAAGTAAGAAAGAGAAAGAGCAAGTAAGGCAGGTTTCACAAATAAATTTCTTCTTGTGTTGTATTTGAAGATTGATTTGGGAATAGACAATTGCTTATTGACACTGATAACAACTCGGATAATACATTTATCTGTAGAGGAATTACTCCACACGATGGCTGACGATTTTTAAGGGATTCTAGCAACTAGAAAGAAATACAACGGTCTAGAATTCTCTAAGGTAATTTCGAAAACAAAAAACTGTGAGTGATATCAAAGCTATTTACGCTACTCTGGTTGGTTATTACATGAAGACAAATACGGTAACTGTATTGTACCTGGTTCATGAAGAGGATTTTCGATCTCTTGCCTGAAAACTACCCGCAACCTGTTCAAGAATTTTCATCTGAATATAAACTAAATATCTATTCTGTGATCTAAACAGGAAATCATAGCCTATCTGCAAAGTGTTACATTTACTACGATTGCAATGAATTCTACATTTCACCTCTCGTTATGAACCATTTACTATTTTAGGTAATAAGAGAAGTGTCATGGTCCCTATGTTCCAGAAAACTCTGTTACAAGTTCTTCCTTTTCCTACTTGCTATAGAGACACTCACTCATAATCGGTGTATGAAATGATTATACGCTGATGCCTTCTGATCACAGAGCTGTATGTTTTCGCTGCTCTTAATTTTCCACAGCCAAGGCATGTGACTCCTTTACATTTCCATATCTTCGACCAAGAACACTCTTGAACACGGACACGTATGTCATTATAAAAGTCACCCAACGCGCTCCTTTGTACGTGCAGACAGAGAATTGCTTATGGTTAAACGCGGTACCTCGAATAATTTGGATGCATGTAAGTGATGGATATACAAATAATGTGTTAATACTGTGGTAGATGTGCGTATTAATTCCAAATTACTATGGAAAACATCCACATGCAGTACGATATGCTTTTCCCTTTAGTATTGGTGTGAATTATTCGAAATAGGAATATGTGTCGAGGGATCGATCGCAAAGATATTAGAGAAACTGTCATGACGAAAAAAAAAAAACCTTCTGTCAGCTACTGGAAAGTCTTTGCCATATTGCCGAAGACTGTTTGTCAATGTCAGTGCAATGTTTTGTAACTGCCAAATAAGTGGTAATGTTTGTGTGTATGCTGTTGTGCCAGTGAAGTAATATTTATTGAATATTGTCTCTTTGTATGCAATATAATAACGATTATGTTATTTTGCGCTCTTCGGCAGCTAAGGAATGATGGCTGAAAGGCATTAATTTTTCTATGGTGGATGAATCTTAAAATTGCGGGTAAGTACGTCTTCATAGTAGTGTAATTCGTTTCAGCCTTGCTAGAGTTGACGTTTTCTTCCGTTGGACACGGTAAGTAATCTTATTTTTTGTGTATATATGGACATTACAACAGCTATGGACTAAGCGGGGCGGCGGCGGAGGCGTACGGCCCCGGGCAGGGGCGGGGGTGGCTGACTGCCCCGGGCCTTTCGGTTTGGTTGGGGAGGGGTGGCGGGGGCGGCGTACTGCCACGGGCCTCTCGTCTTGGGGGGGGGGGGAGGATGCTCCGGGGGCGGCGGACTGACCCGGGCCTCTCGTATGGTGGAGGGAGGGGGGGTGGAGGCGGCGTACTGTCCCGGCCCTCTCGACATTTTTTGGGAGGGGTGGGGGGGGGGGGGGCACACCATATCGCTCGAAAGCCTTTTTTTACGCACTTGGCCTTTTTTTCTGGGGCCCCCAAATCTTGAAAGCTTTTTTTTTTTTCTTATACTGCTCTGTGCCTCTCCTGGGGGTCTCCAAATCTCAAAAGTTACTTTTTTCTTTAAAAAAAAATTAGTGATACATGTATTTCCGCGTGGACTGCGGGATTTGGGGGGGGGGGGGGGGGGTGTGGTCCCATTTTCTTCCCGTCTCTAATGACCAAGCTGTCGACGGGACGTTAAACCCTAAGCTTCCTTCCTTCATTTTCTTCTGCCGCCATCCTGGGCCTACACTGCATTAGATTTATTGACTGTAATTACTGTCTCGGTCGACATAAATAAGTTAGAAGTGTCTCCAATCCTCAGGTTTATTGTGAACAGCGGCGATATTGAGAGTGTGAACTCAATAATAGGTGGACCATTATTCTTTACGTATATGCAGCCAGATTTTGTTTAACGAATTGATGGGGAAGATGATATCTTTGTAGAGCGATATGAAATGGAACGAACATGTAAGGACAGTTGTGAGTAAGGCGGACAGCCGACTTTGGTTTATTGTGAGAATTTTGGGAAGATGTACTTCACCTGTAACGGAGACCGCGTATAAAACGCTTGTACAACCATGTCTTGAGTATTGCCCAAGTGTTTGGGACCCACAGCAGATCAGTTTAAAGGAAGACAGAGGCAGTTCAGAGGCGAGCAGCTAGGTTTGTTACTGGTAGGTTCGACCTATGTGCGAGTGTCATGGAAATGCTCCGGCAACTCAATTGGGGAATGCTGGAGGAAATACGACGTTCTTTTCGTGAGTTTCTGTTGAGTAAATTTAGAGGGCCGGAATTTGAAGCTGAGTGTAGTCCGTTCTTGCTGCCGCCTACTTACATTTCGCGTAAAGGTCACAAAGACAAGTGAAATTAGGGCTCGTATGGAGGCATATAGGCATTCTTTTTTTCCTCGTTCTATTTGGGAGTGGAATAGGGAAGGAAATACCTAGTAGTGGTACAGTGTACCCTCCGCCACGCACCTTACGGTGAATTGCGGAATATGTATGTAGATGTAGATGAACGAATTATGTTTACAACATATTTAATTACTATTTGCCATTGCACCAGAAACTAGAAGGCAAGATATTACATGAAAAATTTGTCCACCAGATATGTGTGTGTTGCAGGACATCATATGTAATTGCATGCAAAATGTGTGTATAATGAATTAATTTGTAACATAGAAAGTTATTTGAATGACTGTTTTTTTTTTCCAGTCTGCAGACTGGTTTGATGGAGTTCTCCATGTTACCCTTTTATGTGCAAGCCATTTCAATTGATAATAAGAATGACGATCTACATCCTTTTAAATTTGCTTACTGTATTTTTCTCTGTCTCCCACTACAATTTTTACTCCACACACTTCCTTCTAATGCTAAGTTCATGATTCCTTAACGTCTCAGAATGTGTCCACACCAACCTATTCATTTTCCTAGTTTTCCTAGTTCTGTTTAGTATCTCCTCATTAATTACGTGATCTACTAATCTGATCTTCATCATTTGTCTGTAGCACCACATTTCAAAAGCTTCTTTTTCTTTTGGTGACTCCTTATCATCCACGTTTCATTCCCATACAAAGCTGCACTCCAGACATACGCTTTCAGGAAGGCTTTCCTAACATTAAAATTAATATTGGATGTTTCCATAAATTTCACTTCTTCAAAAGTGGTTTTCTTCCCATAGCCATTCTGCATATTATATCATCTTTACTTCAGCCATAAGAAGTTATCTTGCTACCCAAATAACAATTTAACTCATCTAGCCTACTATTTTTAACGTGTTATTACCTAATCTAATTCCTTCAGCATTGCCTGATTTTCTGACTACATTCCATTACTGGGGGACTGATGACCTCCGCAGTTTTGTCCCCCTAAAACATCCAAACAACAACAACAACATTCCATTACCTTTGTTTTACTTTTGTTTGTGTTGAACTTGCAGCTTCCTTTCAAGGCAATGTCCATTATGTTAAATAATTGCTCTTCCAGGCCCTTTGCGGTTTCTGACAGAATTACTATGTCATCGGCAAATCTCAAAGTTTTTATTTCTTCTTCTTGAACTTCAATTCTTTCTCCTTTTATTCCTTCACAGATTGCTCAATGTAGATATGGAGCAAGTTTGGGGAAAGGCTACTTTCCTGTCATACTTTGTTCCCAACTACTGTGTCCCTTTCACTCCGTTTGACTCTAGTAACTGCTGTCTGGTTTTTGTACAAGCTGAATATAACTCTTTGCTTCCTATATTTTATCTCGGCTACCTTCAGAGTTTAAAAGAGTGCATTCCAGTCAATATTGTTGTAAGCTTTCTCCAGATCTACAAATGCTAAAAACATATGTTTGCCTTTCCTTAAACTGTCTTCAAAGAAAAGTAGTAATGTATTGCCTTCTGTATTCCTGCATTTCTCCTAAATCCAAACTGATCTTCCCCCAGGTCAGATTCCACCAGTTTTTTCTTTCGTCTGTAAATAATGCGTGTTACTATTTTTGCATCCACGATGTACTAAACTGACAGTTCTGTAATTTTCACATTTGTCTGCACTTGCTTTCTTCGTAATTGAAATCACTATATTCTTCATTAAGTCTGGGGGTGCTTCCCCTGTCTCATACATCTTGCATACCAGGTGGAATTATTTTTCCATGACTGGCTCTCCTAACGACATCAGCAGTTCCGTAGCACAGTGGTAGAGTGCCAGACTACAAATCCGAAGGTCACGGGTTTGATCCCCGCTAGGTCCTAGGATCTTTATCTGTCACTTCCCACTTCTTTCACCTCTGGCAGCGTTATTGATATGAAAAATACTGTGTAGCATCATGGTTTGGAACCCATGTACTTTAGGTCCCCCTATAACTGGCTGGGTAAGTCAGGTTGGAGGAAGGCAAAGGCATACCACCTCCAAACAGGACTGTGCCTAGTAAAGCACTGTGGTGTTCAAACCATTCTACAGATTGTTGACTGCTTTACCTTTTTGGATGGAATATCATCTACTTCTGGAGCTTTGTTTCAACTCAAATCTTTCAATGCTCTTTCAAACTCTACTCGCAATATTGTATCTCATCTTCCTCTACTTTCGCTTTCCTTTCTAGAATCTGCCTTCAAGTTCATTTCCTTTTTTATAGGCCCTCTATATATTCCTTCCACCTTTCACTTCTTTGCTTAGTACTGGTTTTCAATCTGAGTTCTTGATATTCATGCAGCTGCTTTTCTTGTCTGCAAATGTTTCTTTTATTTTCCTGTAGGGGATATTTATCTTTCCCCTAGTTGTACATTTTTCCATGGTATTGCGTGGAAAACACTTCAATGCAAACTGTAAAAAATAAGGGATAGGTATAGATCAGGATTTGACCAAGGCTATGAAGGCAGCCAATCAGGAGTGGCATTCAAACAGGCAATAAGAAATGAGATTTCATTTCACGCCATGTAAACAAAATAGTGTTGTGAATGGTGCCATAAATGACATTAAGTGTTCACAACACTGTAGTTTCCATTGAAATTGATCAGTGTTTCAAATGATTAGTATTTTGTAATTAAAACATGGGGCTCGCTAGATGGATGTGTGAACGTAAAAGAATCAGTTTGTATTGTGAAAGTAATAACGATTCTTGAGATGTAAGACCATTGCCCAAATCTCAAAACTAATGTCAAAATTGATGCCATTTTTCACCTGAGGAGCTGATTTTTACAGCTAGGATCACATCGTCATTGGAATCAGTGTTTTTAATTAAAAAAAAAAAAAAAAAAAAAAAACCCTTTCAGGTAACCACAACCTCACCATCAGTAACAATGAATAAGTAGGGTAATTACCTGCAGAAACATGCATTTGAAATATTGGTCAGTGTCTTTAATTTGCACCTTGGTAAGCACAATGCCCGCGTGCCAAGAATCTCGCCCATTTCACGTAGACCTGAAACACACTATCTTATTGGCTGCCTGAACACCACTCCTGATTGGCAAAATGTCATCCTTGTCCAAGTGGTATCCTCATCTACACCATACCCAAAAATGAGCAAACCATTGTCACCTGTGGTGATTTCAACATGAATTTTAAGGGATCTGATAAAGCAAGAACAGACATAATGAATATCCTAGTCTCTTATAACCTGAAAATCACAATACAGTCCCCTACACGAGAAACTCGGCACACAAAGTCCACAGTTGATCAAATAATAATTAACTTGACTCAAGAACAGTAGCCTACAACGCAGAAACAGTACGCACAGCACTTGCAGACCATTATGGGCAAACCAAAAGTTTTCATATAGAAAAGTGGTAAAGAAAACAAACCAACAAGCACATACAAGACAAGGCCTATAACTTGTAATTAGCAGAAACTGAAATATTTAGAAATCGTTTAAAAAGTGAATCATGGGAGCAAATTTATGATACAAGTACTGAAGACATATTTGATAAATTTATTGACAGGGTTAAATATCATTTTGATATAACATTTCCAGTTAAAACTAGGTGGTCAAAAAAATACTCTCCCAAATAAGTGGATCAATACAGGTATTGCCGGCCGCGATGGCCGAGGGGACTGAGACACTCCAGTCACGGTCTGCACGGCCCCTATGGTCGGGGGTTCGAATCCCCCCTCGGGCATGGATATTTGTGCCATTTTTAGTATTAGCTAGTGCATAAGTAGTTTGTAAGTTTAGGGACTGATGACCCCATAGTTAAGTCCCATAAGCTATACAAACATTTGAACATTTTGAACTACATGTATTAGAAACTCATGTGCAAACAAAAGATTCCTGTACAGAATTAAGATTTTAAAAACTATAAAAAACTACAAAAGCTTGAAAATGGCGTACATAAGAAAGGCATCCAATAAAATGAGAGCTATGTTGAGATAACAATAACAAAACTAAAATTAAGAGCATGCAGTTGAATGAAAATTTGCAAACTACCAGCAAACCAAAGGAGGTAACTAGCTAATATCTTTAAAAGTTATTTTATAAATGTAGCAGTAAAACTTGATGAGAAAAATGTCATCCATAATCCACCATCACAATTAGCATAAAAAATTAAACAGGCAGATACATCGGCATAATTGAAGACTGGTATACAACCTGTCGGCTTTGACCACTGACATCGTAGCTGAGTCTCACAAGATATGTTATGTAGATTTATAAACTAGCAAAACAAACACTATCAACAAATATAAACATGTTGTTGTTGTTGTTGTTGTGGTTTGATGCAGCTCTCCACGCTACCCTGTCCTGTGCAAGTCTCTTCATCTGAGAATACGTTGGGCAACCTCATCCTTTTGAGTCTGCTTACTATATTCGTCCCTCAGTCTCCCTCTACAATTCTTACCCCACACGCTTTCTTCTAGTCCTAAGTTGACAATTCCTTGATGTCTCAGAATGTGTCCCACCAATCTATCCCTTCTCTTAGTAAGGATATGCCAGAAACTCCTTTTCTCCCCGATTCGGTTAAGTACCTCCTCATTAGTTATGTGATCTACCCATCTAATGTTCATCATACTTCTGTAGCACCACATTTCAAAAGCTTCTATCATTGTTTTATCTGAATTTCTTATCATCCACGTGTCACTGCCATACAATGCTACACTCCAGACAAATGCTTTCAGAAAGTACTTCCTAACATTTAAATTAATATTGGATGTTAACAAGTTTCGCTTCTTTAGAAACGCTTTTCTTCCCATAGCCATTCTGCATTTTATATCTTATTTACTTCGGCCATCAGAAGGTATCTTGCTACCCAAATAACAAAACTCATCTACTACTTTTATTGTCTCATTACCTAATCTAATTCCTTCAGCATCGCCTGATTTTCTGACATTGCATTCCATTACCTTCGTTTTACTCTTGTTAATGTTCATCTTATATCTTCCTTTCAAGACACTTCATTCCATTCAACTGCTCTTCCAGGTCCTTTGCAGTCTCTGACAGAATTACTATGTCATCGGCAGACCACAATGTTTCTATTTCTTTTCCCTGCACTTAAATGCCCTCTCCAAATATCTCCTTCCATTCCTTCACTGCCTGCTCAATGTACAGATTGAACAACATTGGGGAAAGGCTACAACCCTGTCTCACTCCCTTCCCAAATTCTGCGTCCCTTTCTTGCCCTTCGACTCTAATAACCGCTGTCTGGTTTTTGTATAGGTTGAATATAACTCTTTGCTCCCTATATTTTAACCCTGATACCTTCAGAATTTGGAAGAGTGTATTCCAGTCGACATTGTCAAAGGCTTTCTGTAAATCTACAAATGCTAAAAAAGTAGATTTGCTTTTCCTTAGCCTATTTTCTAAGATAAGTCGTAATGTATTGCCTCATGTATTCCTACATTTCTCCTAAATCCAAACTGATTTTCCCCAAGGCTGGATTCCACAAGTTTTTCCATTCGTCTGTAAATAATTCATGCTTGTATTTTGCAATCATGACTTATTAAACTGATAGTTTTGTAATTTTCACGTATGTCTGCACTTGCTTTCTTTGGAATTGGAAATATGATATTCTTCTTGAAGATGGAGAGTATTTCCCCTGTCTCATACATCTTGCATACCATGTGATACAATTTTACACAACCGGCTCTCCTGATGATGTCAGCAGTTCAGACAGAATATCATCTACTCCAGGGGTCTTGTTTCGACTCAAATCCTTCAGCACTCTGCCAAATTCTTCTCGCAGTATCATATCACCTATCTCATCTTCCTCCACTTTGTCTTCCATTTCTAGAATACTGCCTTCAAGTTTATTTCCTTTGTACAGGCCCTCTATATATTTCTTCCATAGTTCAGCTTTCCCCTCTTTGTTTAGTACTGGTTTTCCGTCTGAGTTCTTGATATTCATACAGCTGCTTTTCTTGTCTCCAGATATCTCTTTTATTTTCCTGTAGGTGGTATCTAAAACATATAAACATATGGGATAATATTGCAATACTTATGTATCGTAGATAATGAAAAATCTGTGAGTATCCTCTTAGATTACAGAGCACAACAACAGAATTTACCATTGATCACAGGTCTCAGCCCAATTGTTCGTGCCTTCGGTGCTCACTTGCAAAAAAGAAAAACTCTCTGTTAATATATACCTATCTGTCAGAGAGAAGCTACAGTTCGCTTTTTAAATGCAAAATCGTAATCTATGTTCTGGTTGTAAGCAAACTATCTTCTTTAACTCAGATATGGCGTCGTTGGTCAGAGCCAATGGATTGTATCCCGAACATCAATTGACCAGATAAATTGATATTTTTCATTACTTCCAATATATAGGAAGTGCAGCTGGAGATCAAGCTTCTAAAATCAAAACACTCATCAGGAATAAACAATGTACCAGATTTTCTTGTAATAAATGTGAAGACCTACTCTATGAACCACTGATTTATCTTCTAAATCTGTACTCAACTTGCAGCTTTCCAACATGCTTAAAAATTGCTAAAGTAAAACCACTTTACAAAAAAGGAAGTCAGGAGGAGGTATAAAACTGTAGGCCCATTTCTTTATTATCTGTATCTTCAGAAATACTAGAAAAACTATTTTATAAAAGACTGTCCAGTTTCTTAATATACTAACTGAATGTCAAGATGATTTTCGGAAAAAAATAAATAAATAAATAAAAAAATAAAATAAAATAACTCAACCAAATTCTTTACAGGCCCTAGATAGACGGGATGTACCACAAGCATATTCCTAGACTTGTCAAAAACATTTGATGCCATCAGTCATGAGAAATTCCTTAGTAAGGTCCAGAATTAGGAGTATCAGAGGAACAGCACATAACTGGATTTAATCATACCTCCACAATATAAAACAGCTCATAAAGATAATATGCGAATCAAATGGCACAGTCAGTACCCATCATTCTGATTTATTTTATGTAAACATTGAAAGTTGTCTGTTTCATAGCTCCCGGTTGAGGAGATCCTTGTGGTTGTGGAACATGTCAATTTCTTTCTTTCTTTTTTTTCCTAGCTGATATAATAATAATAATACTAATAGTATGAATACAGATACATGCATCATTTGGTTCTATTTAAAAATTCATCAGTGGACTAGGAGTTGGCCACTAAGAAGTTTTTAGGCTCCTCTTAAACTGATCTTTATTTGTAGGTAAATGTTTTATGGTTGCTGGTAAATAATTGAAGATGATTGTTTCTGAGTTGTTGACCCCTTTTTGAAATAAAGTAAGTGCTTTTAAGTCCTTGTGTAGATTGTTTTTATTCCAGGTATTGTATTATGAACTGAGTTGTTTGTTGGTAAAAGGGATATATTTCTTTTGACAAAATTTTATTAAGGAATAAATATACTGATAGGCAGTTGTTGGTATAATATTGTGATATAACGAGACAGTGAATTGTTTATCCTCTGAGGTCTAGTTTGCATTGGAAGGTGGGGTCATTTATAGGATGCGATTCCACCCATTGGCTTTGACCTGTAGTATCGGTGTGTTGTGTAGCAGGCAAAGTACTTTTGACGAGCTAGATTGACAAAAGTACTGTAATATATTTATAGATATGTTACAATTTTAAACAATGTGATAAGGCAGGAACCTAAGAGTACATCTTAAATTTTTGGGAGTGAACAAGCAATGATGGCAGTGCAATGCTCGCTTGTTCAAAATGTACTGATAGCAGGTCACAACTGCGATATGCAACACCAGTCATATTTTAAGGAGCCCTGTGATGTAATTAAAAACACTGATCAACTGAAACGTTCATTATTTGCAGTAGATTGCAACTGAAATACAGATATTCCAATGTGTTGATGACATGAGTCAAGGCAAATGGGTGGAATCACATTGTAAAATTATGCTGGAAGATGATAGTTTTGCTGTGTTTTGGTGATACCAACAGTAATTATTGGTTTTGCAACATACTTAACATAGATTCTGAGGGATAATGTTCAAAACTGGTTTGTGATATTGCTATATTCAATATCCTCTTTATAATATGTATCTTTTAATGCACTGGAACAGATAGTGTTAGTCTGAAAGAGTTTTCCTTTAGAGATAAATGGCCAGGGGGGTGGGAGTAAAATTTGTGTTGTATCTTGTTTGAAAGGGCATGGTGCTGATGGCATACACAGTAATTTACCTGGGAGCCTTGGTGGACTACCTGTAGCCACCGTTATGGTTGTCCTACATTAGCAGTCCTGTCAGTTGTGTGCGCTTCCAAATGCCAGGATAGTTCCTTTGAAAGGCATAGATACTTTCCTCCCTGATCCTTACCCAAAAATCCAAGTGTAAACTCTGTCTCTAATGGCCACGATGTCGACAGAATGTTTAACTCTAATTTTCCTTCCTTCAGGCTAGGTCGTGTAGGGGTAAAGGTTGCCCAATTTCCACCGAAACAGGTTGACATTTCCACATAGGTGGCAGAGGTTGTTGTGGTTGTACATTAAGGGGAATTATCCCCTGACATTACAGATCAGAAGTTTATGAGTGCAGGTTTATGGAAGTTTGACCTGTCTCCAGTCAGGAATATGTACTAGAGTTTACTGGACGAACACCATTTGACTAAGTTTTTGAAACCAGTTGCTCTTCATAGTAGGCATATCCCTACTGCAGCATGTAATTACCTGATATGCACAAATATGCCTAGCTGATTACAACACTGCTGGTTTACACTTGCCAGTAATATAAACGTAATATTATGATAAGAGTCTGATTGGTTTTGTGGGCATAATTGAAGACTGGGTTCTACTCGTTGTCTTAGATTCATGGTTGCAATGACATATATACTCATAACTAGACTGTGGATCTTTAAGTTATAATCTATTTTTCACATTAATACCTTGTTTGCCTATTTCAGCTTTAATATACTAAAAGGCACCTATTTCTTCTATTTCCAAAAGACTTACTTTGAATAATCAAAGGTAGAAGCACTGAAGTCAATATTTGGCAAAGACTATCGCTATCGGTTTGTACCAGCATAAAAAAAATTGTGGACCCACTGCAAAGAATTCAAGAGTCTTGCGTATGGATTTCTGTAGATGAAAGTACTGCCAATATTGGCTGACACATTTCAAAACTGATTATTGGCAATCCAGTGCTTATGTAATTTGTTCAAAACAACTCCAAAAGACTAAGAACAAATAATCACACACTTTTTCATCAATGGTGTAGATCAAAATAGTGCTTCTGACTTTGGCAAATGCTCCTGCATATATGCTTGCAACGTTTCATTGCTCCAGGTGTTCTACCCTTTGATGCTGCATGTAACTTGTGTAGCACATGCTATGAAATGTATAGCTGAGCATGCAGGGCTAGAGTTTCCTTACGTAAATAAATAAAATGTTAATAAAAATAAACCTTATTTAGGTTGTTACACCAAGATTGCGAATAAAAAAAAAAAAAAAATATATATATATATATATATTATTGACCGATTTCAGTGATTTAAATCATTATCTTCAGAATGGTTTACGAGGTCTTCATTAAAAGAAAAAAAAACACACACACACACACACACACACCATTGAAACTGGTCAAGGAAAATAAATATATTTTACCAGCGATCTTTGTGTAACAACCTAAAGAAGGTGTATTTAAACAGATCACTCTCCATTGGTGTAACATGCCAGGTAACCATAACTAAATATCCATGGTAAGCAAATTTGTGGTAAGACACCATTAAGGGTTCCACTGAATGCAGCATTCCTGTGAAAGATATGCTAAAAGTTAAGAACACTCCATCACACTCTTTGATCTAGGAACATTCACTCTAGGCATATAAAGAAATACTAACAGATGAGCGCAATGGATTTTCTCTAGAAAACCTAAAAAATGTTTTTCAGTTACTGTGAAACAAACTATGGTCAGAATGTTTGAAACCACTGGTTTATTCAGCATTTGTTAAATAGTGTTTTACATGTATTTCAACATACGGCTTCTGATTAGCATTGTATTTTTCAAATCAAATGTTCAAATGTTTGTAAACTTAAGGGATGAACCTGCTGATGTCATCAGTCCCTAGACTTATAAACAGGTGGTATCCTGATCTTCAATTGACCCTTTTGTGTAATTTTGCAAATAATTGTTGCTTTTTGATAATTCTATAGTTTATAATTAGTAAATGCACGCTCATGGTTTATGAAATTGCAGGGTCCTCTCACTCAGATGGCAAAAAGTTCAAATTTAACTGGCAGAAGGACCATCATGTGACTATTATTGTGTCATTAATTGTCTGCTCAGTGGGGGATTAGTGATATTTGACAAAATATTTCTTTTGTGCTGTGAACACTTAGCAAGGTGCTGGACTATCAGTTGCAAGGAATAGCTCACCGACATGCAAATTTTCTGTGATTTCCTTCAATCAATTGAGGCAGATATTGTAATTGATGTAGAGTGAAGGTTACAACTGATTTCTTCCCCATTTGTATATTGCCTACAGTTTCCACTGTCTGCAACAACAATTTCACAAATGAAATGCTAAATATGGTAAAAAGTTGACATGCTCAGTGGCTTTCTGTACTTACGTGTGTTGTCACCAGTCAATGTGTGGTATACTGGAACAAAGTAACATGAGTCAGTTGTTTGTTTGTGCCAAGTGAAACAGAAATGTCATGAAATATTAAATTTTCGCCAAGCAACAATTTCATGGAATATAATTAATTTTTCAAGTGATGAGTATTTTTAATTCATTGTTGAAGCTCAGTATGTGGATATATGAATCTGAATGGATCAGTTTCAATTGTAAAAGTAGTGAGACGTTCTTAAAAAAAGAAAAATCTTCATTGCAAATTATCAGGGTCTTTAAATTAAATCACGGGGTTCAGTAGGTGGATCCACATCTACATGAATACTCCACAGCCCGTCCAAAGGTATATGGCGGAGGGTAACTAGTACTACTACTAGATACTTGCTTTCCTGTTCCACTTCCATACAGAAAGAGGGAAAAACAAATGCTTGTATGAATCTTTACGAGCCCTAATCTCTCTGATCTTATCTTTGTGGTCTTTACCCGAAATGTAAGTTGGGGGCAGTAGAATCGTTCTGCAGTCCACTTCAAATTCTGGCCCTCTAAATTTCTTTAACAGTGTTTCTCGGAAAGAATGCCACCTTCCCTCCAGCAACTCCCACTTGAGTTCCTGAAGCATCTTGTCAACACTCATGCATTGATTGAACCCACCAGTAACAAACATAGCCACCCACCTCTGAATTGCTCCTATGTCTTCCTTTAAATGTATCTGGTGAGGATCCCAAACACTTTGGTCAGTACTCAAGACAAGTGTTTTATATGCGGTCTCCTATACAGATGAATCACATCTTCCCAAAATTGTCCCTATTAACCAAAGTCGACTATCTTCCTTCATCACAAGTGCCCTCATATGCTCGTTCCATTTCATATTGCTGTGCCTAGATATTTAATTGAATCGACTCTGTCAAGCAGCACACTACTAATGCTGTATTCGAACATTATGCCACTGTTTCTCCTAATCATCTGCCTCACCTTATATTTCCCTACATTTAGAGCTAGCTGCCTTTTCTCACACCCCCTAGAAGTTTGGTCCAAGATATTCTGCATCCTACTACAGTCATTCAATGGCAGTACTTTCCACTACACTTTACGACACTCCACTTCATTTGTGTATAAATTCATCCAATGTGTATGTACAAACTATGTATAGCTTTCACATTGTTTATTACAACACAAAGTTGTTTAATGACAATAACACTTGATTTGATTTGATCATCAACAAAAAGCAACAGATTGTAACTCACACTGTCCGTTAGATCATTTATATAGATAGAAAGTAAATATGGCCGTATCACACTTCCCTGGGGCACTCCTGACGATACCATGGTCTCTGATGAACTCTCGCCATTGAGCACAACATACTGGGTTCTATTACTTAAGTTGTGTTTGAGCTACTCAAATATTTCATATGCTCGTACCTTTGTTAGCAGTCTACTGTGCGACACCATGTTGAATGCCTTTCGAAAATCAAGAAATGTGCAGTCTGCCTGTTACCCTTCATCCATAGCCCATTAGATGTCGTGAGAGAAAATGGCAAGCTGAGTTTCCCACAATCGATGCTCCCTGAACTGTGGACAGGAGGTTTTCTGTTTCAAGGAAATTTACTATATTAGAACTGAGAATAAGTTCAGGGATTCTACAGCAAACTGATTTTGATGATATTGGTCTGTAATTATGTGAACTGCTCTTTTACCTTACTTATACACGACAGTCACCTGTGCTTTTTTCCAGTCCCTTGGAACTATGTGCTGGATCAAGAATTCCTGATAAATGCAGGCTAAGGAAGGTCCAGAACCGCCAAGTACTCTTTGTAAGACGAAACTGGTACCCCATCTGGACCTGGTGACTTTTTGTTTTCAACCTTCTCAGTTGTTTTTCTACACTGGTTATGTGTATTACTATGTCCTCCATTTGGGAGCTAGTGTGATTGTCAAATGAAGGTGTGTTTTCATTGTTCTTCTCGGTGATTGATTTCTTAAATGTTAAAAGTAAAACTTTGGCCTTCATTTTGCTGTCTTCTATCACCACCCCAGAATGATCAACAAGTCACTGGATAGAGGCCTTTGATCCATTTGGAACTGATCTATTTATAGATGTACAAATCTCTAGTAACTTTTGACACATTTGGTTTGGTTGACCTTTTTTGAACCAAGAGTGCAACTGCCCCTTTTTTTTTTCCAGCATTTTTTCGAATATTGTTATTGAACCACATTGGGGCTTTCCCATCCTTAATCCACTTTGTTGACACATATTTCTCATGCAGTTTATTTACAGTGCATTTACATTTTGTCCACTATACCTTTAAATCCATTGTACTGGAACTAAAGGTGTTCAACAGTAGTTCACGAGACTGTTCGTTTGTACCCCCTGTAGTGAAACCGTAGGTGCCCCCGTCTATACTCGGCAGGTTAAAGTCACCCCCAAGTAATCCGGGTATGAAAGTAAACTATTTTTGTGCGGGTGATTGTAAACAACTGGGGTTGTATGATAAAAATCAATGTGGTATGCCATTGGCAACATTAGACCTTATCTTCTGTTCTTTCACTGTGACCTTCTGTTCCACAATAAGGTCCATTATTTTGATCTTAACAGAGGTCAGATTTCCGATCTTTATACAGATAACTGTCTACAGCTGTAGTGTGTTTGAAATAACTCATTCTGAGCCTTCTGCTGTATGTTTTCAACTTTGTCAACCTGTTTCTGCTGTATGTTTTCAACTTTGTCAACCTGTTTCGCTACTATCAATTATCGTCCCAGGAGGAAGAGCTGCATACACAAGAACCAAGACAATGTTACTGTCAAACTGAACATGGTCAAATCTTCCATATACAGAAGTGTTATAAAGAAGTGTAGTTAATGCTGTTCTTCATATGGACAGTATAAATTTGATAGTAATGTTGTCTTGATTCTACTTTATGCACATTTTCCTCCTGTAATGATGCTTGCTTGGAACAAAAATGATTGAGACATAAAGTTGAAAAGTTGCTGGTGAATTTATTTCAAATTGTCAGACTAGTTAGAGAGCTGCCTGGTGTATATTAACAGTTGTATTGGAAGTGTTGAAGGATATCAACTTTTGAATATGTTGTCAGTTTTGCTCACAAGTAACTAGCTTATTATTGCAAAGACTGTTACATGCTGCAGCCTGAACTGCTATTTCTTACCAATTTGTATATAGTTTATCCCAGTACTGTAAACTAATTAAGATACATTTCCTTACTTGTAGGATCTACAACATGGACACCTGCAAAAGTGTGTTATAACTTGGCAGTACTAATTGTGTGTGGTGCATTTTGAGAATCAAGTCATGAAGCGGAACTTGGTCAGGGGGCATAACATTGCCCAGTTTATTCACCAGCGAGAAACCAGGGTACGTCTCCTTTTTATTTATTTAAGATTAAATTTTGGTAAAATTTTACTTACAGCGGTGGCTGCGTAGTGTGTTCATGTTGGCAATGACTGTTGAATGCTTTTTGAAAATCTAATCACATAGAATGAAGGAATACTCTTTTGTCTTGACATGAAATACATAATTCTTGTTCTGTAGTTGACAGGTTCCTGTAAGTAAATTAATTATGCTTGTAAAGTAAATATTTCATTTCCAACATTAGCACACCACACTAGACTTGGATTCAGAAGGATGATGGTTCAAATCCACTTAAGGCCATCCAGATTTAGGTTTTCTGTGATTTCCGTAAATCACTCCAGGCAAATGCCGGGATGGTTCCTTTCAAACGGCATGGCCGATTTCCTTCCCCATCCTTAGTGGAAACATTGAGTGTTAGCTTTGTCTCTGATGACCAAGCTGTCAATGGGACATTAAACCCTAAGCTTCCATCCTTCCCATTAGAACTCAATGCCACTGCTGCTGTAAGTAGAATTTAACTTTCATTTTGTTGTTTTAAAAGTATTGTTGGTTTACTGCTTACTAAAATACAAGCCTGAACTCTAATAACTGATGCATTATTAAGAGCTGTTTACAAAAAGTTATCTAGATGGCTATGAAAACTTTATCCGTAATGTTAACAAACAGGGTTCATATATTTCTTAGAAGTGCATACTTTTTATACTATGCCTTAAAAGTGCTTGTTTTGTCCTTTCTTAAATTATGGTCCTTGTAAGTTCTATTTACTGCAATCACAGCTGTATTCAAACTAAAAAATAGTTTAACTTGCCAAAGTTAAAAAGGTGAAAAAGAGGCTCCACATATAGGTCGAAGCCCAAAGCAGTGTGCAGAAAAAACAATCATTTCTTACCTTTTACAATTTAATACACTAAGGAAAAATGCTCATGAAAGAAAAGAAGAGGTTCAAGCATTAGACAGCCAGATTAAGTGAAAAAAACCGACAGACTTAACCCCACTGAAATTGACGCATTTGGAGTAAAGTTTGTGTTTGATCGTATGATGTGCAAAGAAAGGGTATTAAATGTGACATTTTAACTGCTTAAAAAAAAAAAGCACCAAAGATCTACCAGATGTGCAATAAAGAATATTATTTGTTAGTTTTTGAAGAATTTTCTTTACTTGTATTACACTTATACTGTTGGATTTTGCTGTAGTGATACTATATTCTAGTCATAAACTACTTGTGCATATCACTTGTTTTTGGCCTCACTACAGCGTTGAATGAAACTATTTTCAGTGTAAAAAAGTGCTTAAAAGTCCTTCATTTTCATTTATATATATTTTGTTCGTGCATGCTTTTTCGGATCTGAATTTGGTCTTTGTGTGTGTGTGTGTGTGTGTGTGTGTGTGTGTGTGTGGGGGGGGGGGGGGGGAGTTCTATATATGTAAAGAATTAATGTGAAGACAGCCATTCATACATTCTTCAGTGCAGATGCACACTAGGCCCAGACTCTTATGGGAATCTGTTAAATGCCACGAATATTGAGTGAAATTGGACAGGAGCACTACATCACTTGTGCAGACATGCCAAGTATTATGATTTTTCCGTAATTATCACGATTTATAGGCTATAATTACGGTCGTATGGAAGCCCCGACTGAAATTACGGATTCTGCTATTCAATTTATTTTTAGTAGTTTGGCCGCACACTGTTTTTCGTTGCAATATTTTCTGAACCAGTATTATTTCAGAAATATCGCAATACATTGTTATCATCTGCCAGACTATAATATACCTTAAAGTTGTCTACTACGGTGGTGCTTCGCTAACTTCACCACTGTGGGTACACTTGTAGTTACGCTACAATTTGATGTTCTGATGCTCATGCTGTTACATTTCTGTCAAGTGTAAATGAATTATTGAGCACCATTAAATTAACTATCACACTTGTTTTTACTTCCTGGCGAAGGCAAAGCAAATGTACAGTTTGATTTAGTTGTTTGCCACAAATACTTTACCAGCTTTTATTATTATTATTATTATTATTATTATTATTATTATTATTATTCGCTGTATTTCTCATGTCTTCACAGTTCTTTTTCTTCAAGAGTCACAGTTATGCCTCTACTGTCAACAAAAAATATTCGATATGGTCCTGGTACCCTCTCCTCTTCCTCCTACTATTACTCAATTCTCTTATTCCCATTACGATTAGATTCTTTTGAAACTTGGCTTCTCTGCTAGTGGGGGGTCAAGTTGTGAATTTGCATCTGGTGGGAGGTGAGAGGGAGCAAGCCTGCATGGCTGTGGTTGTTATTTTTCCCCTAGTGATCAAGTGTGACTGCCTAGTAAGCAGGACAAGTTGGGTTTTAATCTCAGCTGGGCGCAAATTTTCAAGTTTCCCCATTGATTTATTGATGCCCACTGGCGACTGTTGTTGTGAATTCATTTTTGTGTTAATTTTTATTTTGCAAATTCAATATGAACCCTGACATAATTTTATACATAACAAAAGAATGTGTCATCAACATACCTCCAGAACACTGTGGGCTTCAATCTGGCAGATTCCAGCACCTTTTCCTTGAAGCCCTCCATAAACGTATTGGCCACCAAAGGGGACAAGGGACTACCCATGGCGACACCGTCAGTTTGTTGAAAGAACTCGTTATTGAATAAAAAATATGTCGAGGTCATGACATGTTTGAACAAAGCTGAAATCGCTTTAAGTTCTTGCCAATAAGAGATAATGAGTCTGAAAGAGGAACCTTGGTAAATGACACTACATTAAAACCGACTGACAGGTCAGAGCTGTCCAATTTCAAAGATTTTGGTTTGGCAGTGAAGTCAGCGGAGTTGCGTATGTGATGAGCACATTTTCCCACCAATGGCCTTAATAACAACGCAAAATGTTTGGCACAATCATAGTTAGGGGAACCAATGTTGCTCAGTATAGGATGCAATGGGAATCCTTTTTGTGGATCCATAGAGTCTTGGAGGAACCACACCACTTGGTTTTAATCTTCTCACAACTTCTGGAGGCAAGGTGGAGGCATTCAGAAGTGATATAGTTTTCCTCACCACCTAATTTGTGGGGTCTTTAGTAAGCTTTCGGTATGTGTTGTCAGTCAGTAAACTATAAATTTTATCGTGGTAGTCTTCACGAGTCATTAAAACAGTGGCATTTCCTTTGTCAGCTTGAAGAACTACTGTGTCTCGGTATCCTGGCGAAGTTTACGTAGTGCATCCCTCTCTGCCACAGAAATATTACTTCTTTGAGGGTGAGCCTTCATTACAGCACGGCAGGTTTCACGTCTTATTTCATCTGCTGAATCCGTGGAGAGTGGTCGAACAGCTTCTTCAACGGCACTGATAAACATAGGTTTACAAGATCTCATGTGAATGTGGCCTTTCATACATAGGACAGACGACACGCACAGTCCAGGAAAGATGCACGGAACACCAGAGATATACCCGTCTCTTACAACCAAATAAATCGGCAGTGGCAGAGCACTGTATTGATACTGGACACTCCATGACGTACAAAAACGTAAAAAATTTAGCCACCACTTCATCTTTCTGGGACTCAGTAGTGAAAGAAGCAATAGAAATTCGCTTGGGGACAAATTTAATTAACAGAGACAGCGGCTTCAGTTTAGATAAATCTTGGAATCCAGCACTTTCTTTAATAAATTTTCAAATACGCCTCCACAGCACAGATCATAACACACCGATTTCTCCACAGTAATCGACCATGCAGCCACAGACATAATTTACACACACGTATACTTCCTTGCCGCTGAGTAATGTCTTTGGTGCCTTGTTGTATCTGTGGCTGCATGCACTGTAGTGCAGTCCGCCCGTTTATAAGCATGAAGTGCGTGCTGGAGTGTCAGTCTTCGGCTCTCTCTGAAGATGGCTGAACGTTTATCAGCTGAAATATTGGAAGAAGTAGACTTTATGCGGCTGCACACCCAAAAATTCTTTGAACAGTTATTGCACTGCGAAAACGTAAAGATGTACACTAGGATTACTGTTTTCTATTTTAGGTGTTTCCATTTAGTAGTACTAGGAATTTCTCCTGCAGAACGTGAGCACTACCCACCTGCCATATGCAATATAAGCTTTCTCAGTTTAATCTTCAATCTATGAAAATAAAGTTTCAGTTCATTAAATAGATTTTTTCTTTGTTTTCTCCTCTAGGAAACTGTGGCGCGTCACTTCCAACAGAAGTTGCATGTTACTGAAGCATTAATCAGAAGATTGGAATTGGAGGCTACTTTACATGGCCACAGTGGTTGTGTTAATTGTTTGGAATGGAATGAAAGTGGAAGGTAGTTGTCAGCCATAGCCCTTTTATGGTGTACAAATTAAAAATGATTGTGGTCACTAATAAATTCTTTCTTTTAGTATTTTGGCATCTGCGTCAGATGATGTCCAGATAATGCTATGGGATCCATATAAACACAAGAGGCTGCATGCCTATACCACAGGTCACCATGGAAATATCTTCACTGTTAAGGTAAATTTTATCTTAAGATAGTGTTTCAATTTCATTAACAGGCAAATGGTGACATGCTTAGTCAATTAGAAAAACAACAGAGTAAAGCTGTGTGGAGACGTTTGCACAGTCTGAGATGCCATGTCACGTATTGTGTAGGTGCATCCAGCAGAGGTTCGAGTTCTCTCTTTGTGTGTGTGTGTGTGTGTGTGTGTGTGTGTGTGTGTGTGTGTTATCCATAGCCTAAGTTGTTTTTAAGTAGTGTGAAAGTCTGGGGACTGATTACCTAAACAGTTTGGTTCATTGGGGGATGAGTGAGTGGGAGGGGTAGGTAGTAATAGTACAGCAGTAGTAGAAGAAGTAGTATGGGTTTTGATTTAATATGTTTCAGAAGGTTTACAGTAATCCATATAAACAACTGATGTGTTACGTGTTGGCATGGTTATTTGAATAAAGGGAGTCACATATCCTCCAAAGTCCTCAGTTTTAAGTAGCTACCTCTTGATGCTTCTAAAGTAATGATTTACAGTAAAACCCCGTTTTTACGTTCTTGGATTTTACGTTTTCCCACAATTTACACCAATTTTGTAGGTCCCGTCAAATGACCTATGTTCATAGTGTTAATTCGCCCCCATTTTTGCGTTAATATATTCACTCTTTTCCTGCATTTTACGCTTTTTGAAACCACGTTTGTGAAGGAAAAAAAATGACATAATTGACATAAATTGATGCTGGCATGACTTTCGTCTTAAAATACAGTATAGTGTTTATAAACGTTACACAGTCAGATTTCTTGACACTTTGAATTTATTCAAACGTATTTTTCGGTTTGTTGTTGTTTGCCTAGTTGACTTACAACACGGTACCTGATGGGAGTATAGTATTTCCCCCACCACTACATCTGACAAATTATGCATGTGTAGCGCTACCTGACCAATGTCCTGCTTGCGATTGTCTGCTATCTGCACAGCGAACACACGAAAACATAAACAGTTCGATAAACAGACACCAGAGAACAGTGAGGTGATGCAATCGCTGCGTACAGTTGGTTGTAATGTGTGTAGAATGGTGTGTAGGCTGCTACGAATTTGGTTGGTTAGTCGGATTATAAATCGGAACATGTGTAGGGGCCTTCAACCACTGTGCCTGTTGTCAGCTTGGCTTTGTTTACGCAACTGGCAGTTTATCATGCTGAGCATGATGCGTTTTGAGAATTTATTCATGTTGTGAAATGCAAATATTTATCCAACCTCAAAAATTCGATAATAGTATGAGATGACGACCCTATGCAACTCTCACAATACGCGTACATTTGCGGTCGAGAATGCGAATAAATTCTCGAGTATCGTTGTGCAAAACATTGATAAATACAAAAAGAAAGGAATTTGTGCATTTTTACTATATAAATAACTAATGCTGACTAATCGAATATGATGAATGAAATTACGTCAATAATTCCCTTCCCATAAAATTACCAGTTCCCTGGTACTTAAAAATGGTACAAATTTGGATAATCTTTATTACATGATAAACTTCCTAGCGAGTATTTTGATGCCTATTATGTACATATATCACAAATAAACTACGAAAATGCAAGAGTAATCAAGTAAGCATATTTTACCATTCAAAACATTATTTTATGTTTTCTGCATTTTACACTATTTTATTGAAGTCCCTTGAGAAGTATAAAAAAGGGGTTCTACTGTATTTATGGAGAAATTAAACTATAACAAAATAAGTGTGCTAAATATTCATGGCTTAACGAAATAATATCTTTAGCCTGTTGGAGGAAGGAATGTAGCCTCATGCAATTATTCAGACTAACAATTGAATAAGTATAACGGTTTATATGCAGTGTAAGAGTCAACAAAGGAAAAGAAGGTGTGACAGCAAAAGAAGATTAGAAAAAGCACATTCCACTATAAAATTATTGCCAAGATAACTCAGTAGTTTTGAACTAACCATTGTTACATTAGTTTTCCTTGGTCTGTCTTTGCTTTTTGCAAACTGAACACTTGTCTGTGAGTTATTCCAAAACATTCATTCGTATAATTCTCTGATTTAATTTCCATAGAAACAGGCAACTTAAATTGAATATTCTTTCAGTAGTAATACATATGCCCAGTATTTTTCCTTTTTTGGAGATGAGCAGGAGAGCAGTAAGAAATGGAGTGTATTATTCCTATTTATCATAATTTAGGTTTGCTACGGTTCACCTAAATCACTTTAAACAGTGTCCACTAATATAAGCACTTTATTCAAAATATATTGATAAATTCTAATGTTGATATTGGTGTAATTCAGTGGTGGGTCATACGCTGGTATCGTGCAGACGAAAGATAGAACTTTAAAATGGAATCTTTTTGAATTGTTTGTTACATAACCTTTAAAAAATGACAAAAACTGTTAATATGGCTGTTACACAGTTATAAATATAACTGATGAGATACTGTAGGTAATAATAAACTTTATAAGGAGGTGAACCATCATCAGGACACCTGTGGAACTATGGTTTGAACATTACTGTGGAGAGTATGCATATATGATAAGGGATTTAGTAGTCCACCTGCCGTGCATGGTAATGACTTCTCAAGTGCCTCCTACCTCACAGGGAACAACCACATGCTATTTCCACCTTCGTCACCCACCCATTTAACATCAGAACACTGACCCAATACCTCGGATTTCCTTTCCTCATCTCTAAATCATGTTACTCCTCAACAATTTTAGAAACTACTTTTTCTCATTGTTTCCCACCTCGGAATTGTTGATCTGGCCTTATTCATATGGATTGTTTGTCTGTCTGTACTTTGTAGTCTTTGTATTGATTCCATAAAAGATTCTCGGTTTACTAGCCGCGTCATGTCGGATAAAATCCTCGAGCTTTCGATGGCAAGCTTCGCCATCGTCATCAGGAGTAAAATCACTGACTGCTGGTTTTAGCAAGGCATCCTGCTTATATAGCTGCAGTGCTGCGTCTAGAAGCTTCTGGAGAGCCCAAGAGCACCTGCGGGGGAATCCAGCACGGACTGATGGGCCGTGGTGCCGCGTGACGTCATGGGGAGCGTGCCACCGGCGCCACATTTGAACATGGCACTCTCGCTTCACTATTAGCTCGAGACCTCTGTTTCCACTCTACATCCAGGGCCCGCCCCTACGCCCTGCTGGTCTCTGTTGAAATTGTTGACGTTTAATTTAAGCCGCCTCTGTTATAACAGAATCACAGTAATATGCTGTTTGGGCTAGAATTTTTGTTTTTTCAAATAGTATTTTATGCATATTTGTTAGGCAATGTTCTGCCAAGGCTGACTTCTCAAGCTCTCTTTGTTTTATGTGCCGAGTGTGTTCTGCACAACGTTCAGCAACAGTTCTCATAGTCTGTCCCATGTAAATACTTTCACATTCCCGGGGGATGTCATATGCACCCGGAACATGCAGACCTGTACTGTCCTTGATGGGGCGTAACATCTCTCTGATCTTGGAGGCGGGCCAGAAAACTAGGCTCAGTCCATGTCTCTTCAGGGGGCGTCCAATCTTGCTGGTCGTTGCTCCACAGAATGGGGGGAATGCTGCTGGCTTGGTCCCGTCCGTGGATTCACACGTTTCCTTACGTTGGTGGCAACAGAAAGTTTTAGAGATTTAACTTCTGCTGTAACCGTTCTCCTTGAAAACACGCTTCGAATATTGAAATTCAGACTCCAAATGGTCGTTGTTCAAAATAACCTTTGCCCTGTGTACTAGCGTGTGCAGGACAGCTTTCTTGTGTACAGGATGATGGAAGTTGTTGCCGTTCAGGTAGCGATCTGTGTGTGTAGGTTTCCTATACACTGAATGACCAAGCCGGCCTCCTGCTTTTCGCTCGACCAAAACATCCAAGAATGGTAGCTTAACATCCTTCTCCATCTCAACAGTGAATTTTATGTTGTGATGAATGCAGTTCATGTGGTCTACGAACTGTATTGATTTCCCAGTTACAGGGAGTGCTCAACAGGTGGATGCCACAACTGATACATACACACTACTCTTGATCTAGGTAATTCTTCCCTAACTGTATTGTTCAGTTTTGCTCTCTGTAATGATAGTGACTCTCCGTAGTAGCACTCGCTCTTATTTGACCTTACACTTCTACTCCAGAGGATGGCGCTGCAACACAGCTTCCTGCACAGTGGCACTTGCCTTGCATAAATTTGAAATAATAAGCACTGGAGTTGAGGGTAGTGTGACAGCTCTGTCGTCAGTGATCCGCACCATAGTGGTGCTGGCGGCACCATCTGTGTTTAGCTCAGGCCGCGACAGCAAGCTGAGGCTGTTCGCGATGGCGTCTGCGAATGCATCCTTGGGTATTGGTGGGGTGGTGAAAGTTTGCCCCTGCCTCTGAACAGGCAAAGCCACTTTTGCAGGTACTGACATTTGAACTGACAAGAGCCTAGCTCTGTTAATCCTGTGATTTGGGGCACAGACTCTTAATGGGATGGCTGACTGTCCCTGTTCCTTGGATGTAGAACCAGTTACTCTGTTTCACAAATGATCTCTCGTTACTGTTCAATTGTAGGAAGCAACTATTGACAAAGACTCTCTAGATTTTTTAAATTAAAAAGATAATGTAGAAATTTGCTCACCACCTACAATATATAATAAACAGGAAATGGTTAGAAATAACCATCACTGCTATTGGTTTGGCCAACAGCAAAACCAGAACTTTCTGTTACTAAGGAAACAAACCTAAATTAAGACTGCGTATAGAATTTGATGCTCCTGAAACCTTACTGCATCCTGTCACAGTTGCCAGGTCTGTAAATGGCGAGGTTATGATATGTGAAAATTATTATGACGAAATACTACTGCCTATTAGCTTTCTTCTCGGACAGGAAGTTTCACTCACCTGCTGATCCTGCTGTCCCTGCGCAGTTAGGGTGTTGGAGTACTACTCGGCAGTGTGTTTTGTCGCCTAATCGAGAGCTTCTAGATCTACATACATACTCTGCTTCATTAAAATAAAAATGGACTGTAAAAATTTACAGAACTAAGGGGGGGGAAACACAGAAGCAACTGGATAAAAATTAGTTTGTACTGCAGATAAAACAAGAATGTGAGGTAACCCTGTCATGTTTTTTACAATTCACTCAAAATTTGAGAAATTTACACAAATCGGCCATGCTGTAGGACAAAAAAGAAAAAGACAACACCTGGAAAGTATAAGAGATAATGTGCAGTTTGCAGAGAGAGAAGAGAATGGTTCAATGAGAGAATATTGCTGCCACGAGATCTGTAATACAAAAGCAGGCATAAGGGCCAAACAGCCAGGCATATTGCAATACAATTTGTGAGGTCACGGTACATACTTCATACTTCATGCTACTATTCTCAATATACATAAATGACCTCATAGGTAATATCGTACATTCAATTTTGATTTTCGTGGATGATGCTATAATATATAGAGGAGTTGCAATATTGTATAATTGTAGCAAAACACAGGAGAATCTGCAGTGTATCAATGCCTCGTGCATGGAGTGGCAATTGACCCTCAACATAAACAAATGTAACATACTGTGAATACATAGAAAAAAAGATCCTTTATTATATGTTCATGTAATAATAAAACAATAACTGGAAGCACTTATGTCCATAAAGAATCTGGGGGTTGACATAAGAAGAATAATCATAGGTAAGACAGATGCCACACTGAGTTTCATTGGAAGAATCCTCAGGAGGTAAAGTCTTATCACAAAGTAAGTAACTTACAAAACACTAGTTCCAGCAATACTGAAATTTAGCCGTGGCGGAGTGGCCAAGTGCATTGAGGCGCTATGCTCTGAAGCGTAAGGGTGTTCTCCGTCGGGGGTTCAAATCCCCCCTCCGGCGTGGATGTTTGTAGGTTGTGTTGTCTTTAGTAAAAGCATGAGTGATTGTTTTCCGGGTCTATCCCGGAAATCCGGGATTTTTTAATTATGTACCCGTATAGTTCTGGGTTTGCGTACAGGCGCTTAGCCGTGTAAAAAAAATTCCCAGAAAATCAGTAATTTTCAATAACGAAACAAATGTTCTTAGTTTTTTTTGCTGTATGGTTAGCAGCAACGTGCGGTAATTGTCTGAATGGTTTAGAGAAGCCGCGGTGGAGTAGCCGAGCGGTCTAAGGCGCGTCGCTCAGCATTGGAGGTTCGAGTCCTCCCTGGGGCAAGGGGGTGTGTGTGTGTGTGTGTGTGTGTGTGTGTGTGTGTGTGTGTGTGTGTGAGTTTGTCCTTAGGTTAGTTTACATTAGTTTAAGTAGTTTGTAAGCTATGGACTGATGACCATGCAGTTTGGTCCGATAGATTTACAAATATTTGAACATTATTTTCCTTTAGAGAAGGAGAAAAGTGTCAGTCAGTTTTGGAATGGAGTACTAAGTTTTGAAGTAAATGGATGTAAAAAATATCCAGTCTTATCGAAAATGGTAAAAGATGTACTGTCCTGTTTCCATGGATCATCTGTTGAAAGTACTGTCAACTTGATGGAGGACATCATTATGGAGTCTAGAACTTCCTTGAATACTGATAGTTTGGATTCAATCCAGACAATGAATATGACCAACTGTGAAATTTTTGGGTCTAACAATCCATCAAAGTAACCACTGAGCAGACAGTTTGTACAAAACTTAATGAAAAGTTGGTTGTTTTACCAGTCGACACTACACAAAGCCAAGTCATCAGATTCATCGAGGCATAGTTCTAATGGAGAAAGTTCTACTCATGAGTTGCAGAATAAACCATCCAGTTCTAAAATATATTGCTCTGAGTTAAAATTTCAGCGATTTAATAAAGCTCCACAATCACCCCTGTATAAGGTAGTTCATAAGTTTAGGCACTAATGACCCCGCTGTTAAGTCCCTTAAACTTAACAGACATTTGAACAACGTTTGAACTGAAAGTCAGCTGTGGGGTTGTGGAGTTGATAGGAAACATCCAAAGGGGAGCAGTTCACTTTAGTAAGCACGGAAGTATCACTTAGATGATTGGAGAATCTCCAGAGGTATACACAACAAGAGAGACATTATGTATCACAGTATGGTATTTTGTCAAAGTTACAAGAGTGTATGTTTCTCGAAGAGTCAGCCAGTATATTGCTTCCTCCTATATCTATACCTTACGAAAAGCCCATAAAGATAATAAAATTGGAGACATTAAAGCCCATGCGGATGCATATCTGCAGCCATTCTCCCCCCCCCCCCAACCGTGAACCATAAACGACTGGTAAAGGAGACAAAGTGGTACACAAAGTACCCTCTGCCATACACCATAAGGTGGCTTGTGGAGTACAAATGTTGATGAACAGCAGTAAACTCCTCTATAACTGTTCCACAATGACTAAAATTGCTAATCAACCTAACAATGAATGTCAATCTTGCGAAAAAGAAAGAAACACAAGGTTCATCAGCACAATTGTGTGTTAACTGCTCTGTAAGTTTACACAATTTAGAATTGCATACCCACAGAGAAAAAAAAATGAAGTCAAAGCAGATAGCCTATGATGCAGTGAAAAATCCTACCTGGTTACTAAATTATCAGTATATTTGCAGCAATTTAAAAATAGAAAATGGCAAATTATAACTGCTTGAGAAGAAATTGTCAGCCAATACTGAGTTGGTCATTTTTTTTTTTTTTATATATCAGACAGTCTGATATATTCTGTTCATGTAGTTTTATTTTTCTCGAAGGGAAGGAACATGTCCCTTATTTAAACATCCAACTACCAAAGGCTCCTCACCAGTTCAACAAAGGTTAAAAAGAATAGTCTTACTGCTAAAATGACTCTTCACACTAACCAGTTCAGAAAAGCCCACTTGTAGGGACACACAGTCCTGGCTCACTGAGACATAATTTTAAACTTAACTGCTATCCTCTCGATTATAAACCTTCAAGCGGCTATTACTACAGTTCATACAATGTACGGTGTAACATGGTACCTCTAACTACCATTACAAGAAGCTTTAATTTACTAGTTTCTCTTAAATTTTGTAACAACATTGGGCTTTGTATTTAATTTCAACATAGTTATACCTTCAAAGGGACGTATATGGGCAAGTTATTGCAAACACTAGATTCAGAAACACCAATGTACCATGTCATGTTATTTTTGCTAGGTTTGTAAAGCATTTGTCAAATTTCTGCTGGATTACAGGACTAGTCTCTAATGCTTACAGAATTAGCCACATACCTGATTCTCTTCTGAGAACCACCACCACCTGTCTTCTGGTCGCAACAGTTAATGGTTTTATGTGTGTAAGTTATTAGTTGTTCCAGAATCAGTGGCATTTCTGTTTTCCACCGTACAATTTGAAGTGATTTATACTATTTATTTGCATGAAATGCAGCCTCTTGGTACCTGCACCAAGCATGACTTACCTGGTGTTTAGTGTGGAGCAAATATCAACCCTAACATACGGCTAGAGCCAACTGCTACCTTAGTTAACAAAGATACCCAAAGTTATTTTAAATTTACTGATGTAAATCATCAGGTGTACTGTAGGAAACATTGTGTATTAACTGGGACTTTCTTGTCTGCTCCATACTTTGAGTTTTTCTAAGGACCCTTTATGAATGTGTTAATTGAATTTGATGTAGTGTCTTTAGAGCAGTGGAGCAATTGTGAGATATTTATGTTGTGTAGTTCTCAACTGTACTTCTCTGTATCCCCTTCAATCTTTGTGGCATAACTATGCAACTGATAATCAGGTGTACCTTATTTATTTACAGTGGCTTTTAAACCATCCCAGTCTGCTGGACAACAGGACTCATAGGAGTGCATAAAAAGAAATTGGTAGATATGACAGGGAAAGAAGCAACTATTTCAAATTGTTTTAATCAATATGCTTCTGTCAGCTTACTGTTTGTGTACAGTGTTCTGTGACAGTGTGAGGAACTGTGACTGGACATGTATGGTATTAAGATGGGATTAATGAAGCCTCTCATTTAACCATGTTATACCTTTCTTTGACTTCTCATATTAGTATCATTACATATCATGACAAAAATAGTGAAGTGCCCAGAAGAGCAGGAAGAAATTAAATGAAGCTTCATATAATGAGAGGGTACAGGAAGTTACTTAAGCGTTACAGAATCTCCCCTAATTTACAAAGAACTTAGCAGTATGTGCCCACCTATCAGTATGACACTGCACCCTCTCGACTTGGATACCTGGGCAGGTTTAGTTGGGAAGGGTCTCATACAGCCACTTTATGTTCCCAATGTAAGTTGGCTCTAGTGTTGGAATGAAGTTGACGTCTGAGCTATTCCCATATATGTTATCTGGCGACTGACTTGAGGATCTTGCTGGTCACAAGAGGCAGGAGGACTATCACAGCATTAGATAATCACACAAACTCCAAAGTGGAGACCATAGTAACAGGCATCCCTGCTGTAGAGAAGCAGAAACCAAATGTTGCCAGCTCCAGATGGCAATTTTGTTTTAAAAAGAGTAGTCTATGCCATTGACCCCTTAATTAGCTTGGATTTATCACGAATCTTTGGTCTGGCAGTCCGGAGCGACTAGGGAGAAAGAAAAAGGGGGGGGGGGGAGGAACCCACATAGGTGACCCCCGTTTATAAGAAAGGTAAAAGAAAGGACCCACGTAATTGCAGACTATCATTAATATCAGTTTGCAGTAGGATTCTTGAACATATTCTCAGTTTGAACGTAGTAAATTTCCTTGAGATGGAAAAGCTTCTGTCCACAAAACAGAATGGCTTTAGAAACCATTCATTGTGTGTTGTGTGAATGAGACTAAGCTTGCCCTTTTATTGCATGATATATTATGAGACATGTAGGAAGAGCATCAAGCAGACAGCATATCCCTCGATTTATGAAGTGGCATTTGACGTGGTCCTGCACTGCAGACTGCTAACAAAGGTACAAACATACTGGAATGTGATCCAGTTTATGTGAGTGGCTCGAAGACTTGTTAAGTAACATTATGTACTATGTTGTCTTTGATGGTGAGTGTTTGTCAGAGACAAGAGTACCATCAGGAGTGACCCTGGGAAGTAAGAAAGGACTGTTCTTATTTTATACTACATAAAGGATCTGACAGTGAATAGCAAAGTACAGCTGCTCATGTGCTGTGGTGCACAGGACAGTATCATCATTTAATGGATGTAGTAGTGTATGAGATTACTTTGACAAAATTCCTAGCTTCTGTGAGGAATGGCAGCTATTCTAAATGTAAGTTGATAACAGATGAGTAGGAAAAGTAATCCGATAATATAGCTGCGAGTCTTCCGATGGAACGTGTGGCGCAGTGGTTAGCATCGCAGAATTTTAGGAAGACTTGGATCATCTGTAAAGGAAATGGTATGTAGAACACTTGAATGACCACTTCGTGGTTACTGCACAAGTGTGTGGGAACTGCTTAAAGGAAGACAGAAGCTATTCTGAAGTGGGCTCCTGTGTTTGTTACTAGCAGTTTTGATCAATGTACAAGTGTTACATAGGTGCTTCAGAAATTCAAATGGGAAATCACTAGAGGGAAGGTGAAGTTCTTTTTGAGAAACACAGTTGAGGAAATTTAGGGGACTAGAATTTGAAGTTGAATGCAGAATGGTTATACTCCTGCCAACTTGCACTTCATATTAAAACCACAAAGATAAATTACGCCTCATACAGAGACATACAGGCATTTGTTTCTTCCTCATTCTTTCTGGTAGTGGAACAATATAGGAAATGACTTTTAGTGGTATGAGGTACCTGTACCCCATTCCTTAACACTGGATAACAGAGTATGTATGTAGATGTAGTACCTCATCATGCTAGATGCTTCATAGATTGAAATGTGGCATGTGAATGAGCATTGTCCTGCAGGAAAATGGGAAGCAGACGTCTGTAAGTTACCATTGTGTTGTCAAATGTCTCTCTGTCACTACTAGCTGTGACCTGAAATTAAACCCGGTGGCTCTACATTCTATGATGTCAGGATTGTCATCAGAGACGAGTGTATCGTCAGGTGTGCCCCAGGGGAGTCTGATAGGAGTGATAGGACCGATATTATTTTCTATCTATATAAATGATCTGATGGACAGAGTAACTTGTAATTTGCAGCTGTTTGCTGATGATGCTGTGATGTATGGATGGGTATCATCTTTGATTGACTGTAATAGCATACAGGATGGCTTAGACAAAATGTCTAGTTGGTGCAAAGGATGGCAGCTAGCTCTAAATGTATAAAAATGTAAGGTGATGTGCATGATTGGAAAAACAATCTCATAATGTTTGAATACAGCATTAGTAGTGAGCTTATTGATGCAGTCGTGTCCTTCAAATATCTAGGCGTAAAATTGCAGAGCAATATGAAATAGAATGAACATGTAAGGACAGTTGTGAATAAGGCGGACAGCAAACTTTGGTTTATTGTGAGAATTTTGGGAAGATGTACTTTGTATGTAAAGGAGACTGTGTATAAAATGCTTGTACAACCACGTCTTGAGTATTGCTCAAGTGTTTGGGTCCCGCAGCAGATCAGTTTAAAGGAAGATATAGAAGCAGTTCAGGAGCGAGCAACTAGATTCGTTACTGGTAGGTTCGACCAATGCACGATTGTCGCATAAATGCTCCGGGAACTCAATTGGGGATCGGGAGGAAAGACAATGTCCTTTTCGTGAACTTCTGTTGAGTAAATTAAGAGGGCCGGAATTTGAAGCTGAGTGTAGTATGAGCTTCCTGCCGCCTACATTTCGTGTAGCGATCACAAAGACAAGATAAGAGAAATTATGGCTCGTACGGAGGCATATAGGCATTCTTTTTTTTCCTTGTTCTGTTTGGGAGTGGAATAGGAAAGGAAATGCCTAGTAGTGGTGCAGTGTACCCTCCGCCACGCACCTTACAGTGGATTGCGGAGTATGTCTATAGATGTAGAATAACACCACTTTCTCTTTCCAAAATGACCAAGCGAGGTGGCGCAGTGGTAAGACACTGGACTCGCATTCAGGAGGACGGTGGTTCAAATCCACCTCTGGCCATCCAGATTTAGGTTTTCCGTGATTTCCCGAAATCACTTCAGGCAAATGATTGGGGGGGGGGGGGGGGGTCCTTTCAAAGGGCACAGCCGATGTCCTCTCACATCCTTCCCTGAAAATCCGAGCTTAAGCTAGGTGTCTAATGACCATGCTGTCAACAGGATGTTAAACCCTAAGCTTGCTTCCTTCCTTTCCAAAATGCTGAAGGAATAAAACTTTTCTGAAGGTACTTACAATACTGGCCAATGATGGTCATCTGGTGTACTCGATGACTGTGATAAATTTCAGAAAATCGTGCAACGTGATTGATCAGCAGAGTACACCAAACACATTGATTTCTATGCGGGGGGGGGGGGGGGCATTAAAAATATTTAAACTTTGTATGGAACAGTTTTATCATTTTTTGGCAGATGGTGCTGTAATCTACACATATCACTGTGGATTACAAACTGTTAAAAAGTAGTAGGGGGCTGTTATGTTAACTATTCCTTCAATGGTTCATGTACATTGTCAGGTAGTGTCATGAAAACTGCACAGTATTTCTAGGAGATATCTTCTCATTATCTTTGAGTGCTTATGGTACTTTCAGTAATTACTTGAAGATGACAAGTAGCTGTGACACAGAAATATTGTTTAGTTTACATGACACTATCCGATACAACATCTGTGAACCATGGAAGAAATTAATAAATTGGGAAAGCGTCAAACAGTATCTGTTTACCTTTGCCTGTGGTACATTTTGTACCATTAAAATAATCGTCTGTGAACTGCGCATGGCAGCCTCTGGTCAGACTGTTGTTGTAGGTGCAACACAGTTTCCTTGTGTCGAGTGCTGCTGTGGCCTTTATTGCAAACTGTGGATAAGGCTCAGGCAGCACTAAGTGGTCACAGTTCACTTCACTACAAACATTCAAACTGCAAACATCTCATCCTATATATGCAAAGTGGTGTGCATCAAATAAGAATGTAGGAGACGCTCATCGACAGTGTGTGAACCTCTTCCATGAGAGGAATGTTCCTTTTTCAATTACTTTTTGCAGTAATATCGAGCTGTACACTGCAGCTGAAAGTGTTCAAGTCACAAGAAGAATCTGAGCCTAGCCTATTATGAATAAAAATGTCTTCGTGGAAGTTTTAACTGTGACTGCTGCATATCCTTACAATAGTTTGTAGCAAATTGCACAGGGTGCAGGAATTTTCACACTAATGTGTTCTGCACATACTGCATGAGCATAAATAAATACCATCCATCTGTGCATGAAGACCTACATTCAGACAGCTTTGAAAATTACTTTAACTTTTAAGTACACATGCTGTTTTTGGTAATGTACAATCACGTCTGTGGTCTAGAAGTACCCCAACAGAACTTATATTAAAGTAATTATTGGAAATAACATGTTTATTTATATATTTAGATAATAAGTCAACATATTTATTATTTAAATATTTTATTGTGCTTCTAAGAACCAGTCTTAACAGGAACTTTGTCATTTAAAAAAATAATTGCTAATCAACTTTCCAAAATTTTTTCATATCAAGGCTAGTTTATTTGTAGATTTTCTTTCTTCTCCCGTGCTGAAGTCATCAAAGCTTACATTGAAATGAAGGAATAAAAATCTGTTTATTCCCATTAGACCTTGAAACATCTTTCTACCAGTAAAATAAGATGCCCATAGCAACCCAACATCTACATGATTTGACTTAAATAGTGAAATAAACAGTAGTAGTCCAAGGTAAGCTCATAACTCAGAGTAATCAATTTTTTTATCATAATACGGCCATAATAATGAAGTTGAATAATTGTTCTCAAGTTTTTTGTTGGTATAGTATGAATCACATCATCGGTAAATAATATCTCCAAACTCTCTACTGGTGACATTTCACTTTTACAAGCAGCAATTCCTTTCCATTCAGCGTGTTCTCGTGCTGTCATACATAGGATCGATGTGGGACAGAATTACTCCATTTATATCTGTTCTTACCTTGAAAATAGTTCTCTGGGTGTTCTTCTTCTTCTTCTTCTTCTTCCTCCTCTTCCCCAGAAGAAGAGCCTCCACTTTGTTCAATCTGTGGACCTGAAAGGTGTTAATTGTTTATCGAATCATGATCCCTAATGTCGTCATCATCATCGTCATCATCATCATCATCATCTTCTTCTTCTTCTTCTGGGTTATTTCATTCTATGTCTTCACTTTCAGACTCAGTACCTCCTTCTAACAGTCATAAAATATTCTCCTCCTAAAGAAATGGAGCCATTTTTACCAATATACTGAATTAAAAGCGAATTACTGTATTAGCATATTCTAAATAAATACCACATAAAAGCACTTTTGGGATCTACATACATCCCAACAATGTAAAACAGATACTTACTGTTGCCAGAGTGCAGCTCACGTCCACCTATATCAAGCCTCCTGATAATACGTAAAATGTTGAGTCTATAGTTTTTCAAACAACAGAAATTATAAACGAAAAATTTATCGTGAAGTCTCATCAGACCCCTGCCCCCCTAGTTAAAGGCTAACGCATTTGGATACATCAACAACTAACAGCCAATGATGCTTTCCATTCACAGGTACTTTTCTCTGATGAATCAACTTTTATTAATCGTGGTCATGTGTATCAGTAGAATTTAATATTGGGCAGTGCAGAAACCCCTCTGTTTCAGGTAAGGTCAAGCTTAAACACCCCTCAAGTGTCACTGTTTGGTGTGGTGTGTTATTTAACACTACCGGTTTCTTGCAGCAGTGTTAGTTCCATTCCTCAAACAACAGTTCAAAATCCAAGGAAATTCAGTACTCAACATTTAGATTGCTGTTTAAATCCTCCATAAATGACATACATCAATTTTATAAACTTCGGTGGTGTATTCAACAAGTTAATTTTCATCCTGACACATTTATTCACATATTTTGTTTATACAACAATGAATTAACAACTTGGACACCAACAGTCTGCTAAACTAACAACTAACTCATTAGCACATCATGACCAGTATTATAGTTTGTACAACAGAACCACAAGTTTGCACTTTTTTATATTTAAATAACATTTTGCAGAATTTTAATTGTTATTATACAGAAATTTGCTTTAATGAAGATGTTGATTATACCAATCCATTTATCTACTTACAATGTCTTTATAAACTGTTCATGGAGAAAATAAATCATCTGAATGATTGATTGCTTCATATTGCATTCATAAAATTTTGGTCTCAGATTTGATTTTGAAACTTGAAATACTCTCTCAAATGTTTTCATTATCATGAGCTACTTGTTAACAATGTTCCTATAATTGCCATTACAGAACGTTCTCGAATGGAAGAGCAATGAAGTATTGAATTTTGGTTTGAAACTAACAAAAAGAGTTTTTATGTAACTTTTTCTCTTGTTAAATGAAATAACCTACATAAATTGTTATTAACCTGTCATTACAAATATACAGTAATAAAACAGACTAGAGGACCCATGCAAATACTTCGCACCGTTTGTGGAATGACAAAAAGTTGGGAAAAAATGGAAGTAAAGTTGAAAGTTAACGCTTTCTTCAGAATCAATCAATACAAGTGCAAATGAAAGAGCTTGACCTTCTGAATGTTGTTAGGTCCAAAAAGAATGGAGTACCTTAATTAGAATGGAAAATATGGTAAAACAAACAGATTAAAATATTCAATACAAGGACAAAAGAATACCGCAGTTGAATAAAAATAAAGGATGGAGAGACTTAAGTTAATTCTGATACTTGATTACATATCTGCAAATGAATAACTTTTGTTTAAAGCAAAACTGAAGGAAATCGGTTGGATCGAACATCCTGACCGACTGACATTAGTTTTACAGCAAAAGACATCATCCCCATAAGAAATATACTGAAGGAAATTGCTTTTGAGTATAGAAAAAGGAAGGTGAGAGTTATGTAAATTCTGATACTTGATGAGAAATCTGTGGATGAATACCTTTCATTTAAACAAAAATGAAGGAAATCAGTCATGTAGTTGGTCTGGCCGACTGACTTTAGTGTTTGTAGATTCTTTTAATATATAAGATGAAAATACAGAGAGAGCAACGCGTGATTTCAAAATAAATCTTGTGTTTTAGGCAAATCCACAAATGTGTTTTATGGACTAATCATTAATAAAAGAATGTATATTGTGTACTACAGCAAAGAATGGTATTGGGTAGTTTAGCTGACACTCTTTCTGGTCGTTGCATTACAGGTAGGTACCTGGATAATTGGCTAATACTTTGCAGACTGTATGTGGCTGGTCAAATATATGTTGGCACTTAAGATAATACCAGCCGAACCGAACACAGTATGTGACAGGTCAAATGTAAGTGATTTTGAGGTTAATACCAGGAAACCCAGCAGTGCTTTGCAACTGCTAAATATGCACGGTGAATTGGATATGCGTCCTACACTCCCTCCCCTAATCTTCCTTCCAATCACTGGACTCGCATTAGGGAGGACGGTAGTTCAAATCCACCTCTGGCCATCCAGATTTAGGTTTTCCGTGATTTCCCTAAATCACTCCAAGCAAATGCTGGGATGGTTCCATTCAAAGGGCATGGCCGATTTCCTTCCACATCCTTACCTAAAAATCTGAGCATGAGCTCCGACTCTAATGATCACGCTGTTGACAGGACGTTAAACCCTCAGCTACCTACCTACCACATCTCTATGCCCATTTCTTCCCTTGTTATTGTCTGTCTGTATTAGCTAACTGTAAACCTGACATTCCTGAAGCATTTAGTTATTCCAATATTTTGTTAATCCATGTTCTCGTCCCTCCTCTCTATCCATCTCCTCATCCTCTGCAGCCTCCTTGTATTCTGCTGCCTCCTCATTTTCTCTAAATCACTCCAGGTAAATGCTGAGATTCTTGCAACTAAGGGCATGGCTGATTTCCTTCCCCGTTCATAGCAGAAATTAATTTGAGCTTATTTTGCCTTAATCTTCCTCCCTTCCTCCCAACCCTCCCCTCTATTCACCCATCCATCCCACAGTTTCTGTCATTACTTCCCCTCACTCTTTGCCAATATCCTCCTCTCCTCCTCTTTCTGTTCAACTCCTCTCCCCCCTCTATATGCAAAATTAGATACTCTGCCAAATTTCATGGTGATTAGTCAAAAACTGTTGAAGTGCGGAGTAAAGAACCCTCCACCGTGCACTACGTGAAATCTTGCATAGTGTAAGTGATGTTTCTCTGTTTTTGAAGTCAGGTGTGCAAAATTTCAAGATTAGAATAAAACTGTAGAATGGTGCCAGTGTGTGTTATGAAGTACCGTCCACCATGCATCTTATGCGTTATGATGTAGAACAGCACTGTTCCTCTTGAATTTATGGCCAAGAGTACAAAATTTTATCACAATCGGATGAATGGTATGGCAGCATTGTTGTTGTTGTAGTCTTCAGTCTGCGGTCTGGTTTCATGCAGCTCTCCATGCTACCCTGTTCTGTGCAAGTCTCTTCGTATGAGAATAAGTTCAGAACCTACATCCATTTGAATCTGCTTACTGTATTCGTCCTTCGGTCTCCCTATACGATTTTTACCCCACACAATTCCTTTTAATGCTAAGTTGACAATTCCTTGACGTCTCACAATGTGTCCCACCAACCTATCCCTTCTCTTAGTCAGAGTATGCCACAAACTCCTTTTCTTCCCAATTTGGTTAAGCACCACCTCATTAGTTATGTGATCTACCCATCTAATTTTCATCATTCATATAAAGTACAAATCATTCCAAAGTGGCGTGGTCACATTAGAGTGCTCCACAAATCTGAATATTGTGCAATTCAACCAGCTGGCTCAGTGGAGATCTATAGTGGGATCCCCATTCAAACTACAGTAATACTCGCAGGACATCTCAAAGTCCTTCACTCTGATCACATAACATCTTTTAAGCTGATGCAACCTACCAGGCCTGCTGACAACACTAAATACTACTGAACTCTGGTGGCCATTCTACATGTCAGATGGAATCATAACTCTAACGGTGTACTAAGCTGCATTGATCTGATCGCGCCTCTTGGGTGCTTCTTTTGTCAGGCAACATATTTATTGGCAATGTAAGTCAAGGATGGGCAGTATGCCAATTGCTGCTTTACTGAATGTACAGGCCCAGTGTGCATGACTTGTGCAGATAGATTTTAGTGTGCTGCATTTTTATTGTGCTGTATAATCAGATAAGAGCTTATCTGACCTCCATTGTTTTTCAAATTAAGAGGATATGAGTTAAGATTTTCTGACACATATCATCTATTTTGTAAATAATTATAAAGTCAATTCTAATTTATCATCACAGTGATTGGAACACCTAGTTATTTTGGGAAACTTTCATCCAGTCACACTGCCTTATTACACTGCTTTAGCCTATATTCTCTTCTTCTAAAGATTGTAGTACTTATTAGAAAATGGATAATGCCTTGTCATGTTATATAAAGTGTTTATATATAGAAAGTAGATGAAGTTTACTTACCAGGTGAAGGAGCACATGTATGTGACAGCAAACATAAATATATGCATGTCTGCCTTTGTGTGTGTGCGCGCGTGTATATGTGTGTGGGTATGTGTGTTTGTTTACCTATCCTTTTTCTCCAAAGGTAAGTCTTTCCTCACCTGCTCCTTTAAACCCACATCCTTTTCTTTTCCCACTCCTTCCCTGCTCTTCGTCTGAGGAAGCAACAGATGGTTGCGAAAGCTTTCTTTTGTGTGTGTTTGTGTTTGTTTTATTTATGTTTGCTGTCACATACCTGTGCTCCTTCGCCTGGTAAGAAAACTTCATCTACTTTTTATATATATTTTTCCTGCTAGGAATTTTTCCTCTATATTCTTCGTATATAAAGAGTTTTATAGATTCATGAAAACTGCCTCAGTTTATTATTACAGATTCATAATGGTATGGCATATTTTCTTCTTAGAAAATGTTCATGCTGCCAAATAATGCTTAACTCATGATAGAATGTAATGTTAAATATGAAACCCAGAAAAAATGATCACAAAGACACTGCTGTTTTCCTGGCAGAAGTATGATGAGCAGGCATGCCGGAGCGTCTTGTAATTTCTTTATTTACCAAACATACTGCAGCTGTCTTCCAGCAACTGGACCCTGTGTAATGAACATGATCTACAGGCTGATTTAGAAACTACATTTTCAGTCGTATCTGTTGTTACAGAATGTACTTGTCCCTTGCAACTCGGTGAAGAATGATCAGATTGTGTGACTAATGTTGTGTAGTGATTTGGTATGACTTAGCCTTTTGATTGCAGAACACTGGTTTGATTGGTTGGTTGGTTTGATTTAGAAAGGGGCTAAACACTTAGCACTACTTTACTGAGCAGGTATAAGAGCAAGGAATGAACTAACTCTGGCCAGAGGTTTACACTAATATAAACTTCTGAAACATACATATTTAATACATCTAGAAGGTCCTAGAACATAATTTACAAATTAAAATGCACAAACATTGTTGGTCTTGAACCCAGGACATTTTGCCTCAGATTACATCTACATGTATACTCCGCAATCAACTGTAAAGTGTGTGGTGGAGAGTACCCTGTACCACTGCTAGGCATTTCCTTTCGTATTCCAATCCCAAATATAATGTGGAAAAAAAGTGTCTATATACCTCTGTACGAGCCCTAATTTCTCTTGTCTTTGTGATCATTATGAGAAATGTAAGTAGGCGGCAGGAAGATCGTTCTACACTCGGCTTCAGATTCCAGCCCTCTAAATTTCCTCAACAGAATTTCTCGAAAAGAATGTCATCTTTCCTCCAGCAATCCCCATTTGTGTTCCCGGAGCATTTCCATGACACTCGCGCATTGGTCGAACCTACCAGTAACGAACCTACCTGCTTGCCTCTGAACTGCTTCTAAGTCTTCTTTTAAACTGATCTGCTGTGGGTCCCAAACACTTGAGCAATACTCAAGACATGGTTGTACAAGCGTTTTATATGCAGTCTCCTTTACAGATGTACTTCATCTTCCCAAAATTCTCGCAACAAACTGAAGTCGGCTGTCCACATTAGTCACAACAGTCCTAACATGTTTGTTCCATTTCATATTGGTCTGCAATGTCACGCCTAGATATTTGAACGACATGACTGCATCAAGAATCTCACTACTAATGCTGTATTTGAACATTATGGGATTGTTTTTCCTACTCATGCGCATCACCTTACATTTTTCTACATTGACAGCTAGCTGCCATTCTGTGCACCAACTAGAAATTTTGTCTACGTCATCCCATATGCTATTACAGTTAATTAATGACGACACCCTCCGATACACCGCAGCATCATCAGCAAAAAGCTGCAAATTACATGCTATTCTGTCAATCAGATTATTTGTTCAGATAGAAAACAATAGCAGTCCTATCACACTCCCCTGGGGCACGCCTGATGATGTACTCGTCTCCGATTAACACTTGTAGTTGAGAACAACATAATGCATTCTAGTTGCTGGTAGAACTTCCGGGTTATAAGGCCGTGGTCCATAAAACTGCCGAGTCGGCAAGACTCAACACAAGTAAGAAGACCTCTGAAGATGTCCGGCGCAGCTCTGGATGAAACGTCAGGTGAAACTGGAAAGTTTTATGGACCACGGCCTTATAACCCGGAAGTTCTACCAGCAACTATGACACCCGGTTGTGAAAGCCTTCATTGCATGATACTGCATTCTACTACTTAGGAAGTTGTCCAGCCAGTCAAATCTGTGAACCTATTCCATATCCTTGTATCTTCCTTAGCAGTCTGCAGTGTGGTACTGCATCAAATGCCTTTTTGAAATTGAGAAAAAGACAGTCTGCCCCTGATGCCCTTCATTCGTGGCTTGCAAGATGTCATGTGAGAAAAGGGCCATTTGAGTTACACATGAATGATCTTTCCTAAACCCGTGCTGTTTCTTAGAAAGAAGCTTTTCTGTCTCAAGGAAATTTACTATATTCGAACTGAGAATATACTCCAAAATTCTACAGGAAACTGATGTCAACAATATTGGCCTGTAATTTTGTTGGTCAGTTATTTACCTTTCTTATAAACGGGAGTCACCTGCGCTTTTTTTCCAATCACTATGAAATTTGCACTGAATAAATGCAAGCTAAGTAAGGGGCCAATGCCGCAGAATACTCTTTGTAAAACCGAACTGTATTCCATCCGGACCAGGATACTTTTTTGTATTTAGCTCTCTGCTGGTTCTCTACACCTGAAATACTTATTACTATTTCCTCCATTTGTGAGTTAGTGCATTGATCGAATGAAGGCACATATGTGGAGTCCTCCTGCATGAAAGATTTCTTAAATATTAAAGTTAAAACTTCAGCTTTTCGTTTCCTTTCTTACTGCCCCGGAATGATCGAGTGACTGGATAGTTTGCTTTGACCCGCTTATCGATTTCACATAGGACCAGAATTTTTTCAGGTTCTTGGAAAGATCTTTTGCTAAGCTGTGGCTGTGGTAATTATTGTATGCTTCGTGCATTGATCTTTTTGTAGATGTATGAATCTCTACTAACTTTGGCCTATCATTTGCGTGTTCCTTTATGAACCGAGAGTGCAACAGTCTTTGCTTTCTCAGTAGCTTTCTAACATTAGTGTTATACCACGGTGGATCTTTTCCATCCTTAATTGACTTTACAGGCACATATTTCTCTAACCCTTTAATTACAGTGCATTTAAATTTAGTCCACAATTTCTCTACATTCCTTGTACCAGAACTCAACAATGTCCATTCATTTTCTAAATGTGATCCTAACAATTGCTTATCGACTCTTTCTGACAAAAACATGCTCCTAGCATTCTTGATGGGTTTATTAACTTTGGTTGCCATTGATGCAATGACGATATCACGATCACTAACTCCTGTCTCTACATTGACATAGTTAATAAGGTCAGGCCTGTTTGTAGCTATAAGATCTAAAATATTTCCTTTGTATATGGGTTGCCAGTTTAACTGCTCAAGACAGTTTTCAGAAAATGTGTCCAAAAATATATCGGAAGACTGCTTGTCTGTACTGCCTGAAATGAAACTAGAGAGGTCCCAATCTGTACTCTTAAGGTTGAAGTCTCTCCCAACTAATATTGTATGACACTTAAGTCACAACACCACACTGTCTCTGTTCCAGCACTTCTTGTGTGACATTGCTCCCTCCTTAGGAGAATAGTGTCTTAATGTTCACATCTTCTTGCTGCGTGAATGAGTCATCGGCTCTGCATACAACAGCTCTTGATGGCTGGAATGAGTTGTCAGCAATAAATACTGAAACTTCCGATGGCTGGTGCTTGTTTTGGTTGAACTTATGTTGACATTAACGCTTCAATAACTGTTACCTTATTGAGTCTTGCCGGAAATTCCTGTTTATTCTGAGCTGTGTGATCTCTGTATGGTTTCATTTGCAGGACTTGGATTGTGTCCTTGACATTTTTTCACCTCACGTCGGGGTCAGATAGTTGTCTTGTGACCTTGTATGGCCCGTAGTAATGTCGAAGTAGCTTCTCGGACCGCCCAACCTTCCAAACAAGAGTAAAGATCCATATGAGATCACTGGGCTGGAACAAAACGAGATGATAACTCGTGTCTTACCTTTGACAATCCTTATCCTGAACCTGGAGAGAAAGGAGTTGAGCATACTGCCAAGCCTCCTCAGCCCAGGTTATAACTGACCCATGTTATCATTGTCTGCGTTGTCAGCTTGAACTGAATACTCAGGGTCCATTGTTGTTGCTTCACAACCACCAATAAAGAAAAAGGACATAAATCTGATGGTATCTTGTTGGTGGTGTTGGTGAACATTACAAAAGGCGACACCTCATTCCAGTTGCTCTGCTAGACATTAACATACAATACCTGACAATGAATTTCAGTGATTAGTCCAGTAACAGTAACATAGATAAACTACAGTTAGCTTACTGTCCTTCGAAATAGTCACCTCACATAACTATGCATCGCTGAGCTCTGCGATGTGTGTCCTCTGAACTTTGCACAAAGTCTTCCTTTGGGATGGTGTTCAAACTCCTTGTCACATTTTGTTGGATGTCAAGCATATTGTCAAATCTTTTTCCTTTCAAAACGAATTTTAGTCAAGGGGAATAGGAATAAATCTGGAGGATAGAGATCCGGTGAGAATGGTTGATGTTCAAGTTGCACCATCCCCCTTTTTTAGCTAGGAGCTGTCTGACGATATTGGCTGTGTTTGGGCAAGTGTTGTCACAGATAAAAGGTCAAAATTTCAACATATCTTGTAGCGTTCAACGTTTTTCCATCAGGTAGAAATCCATTGTCGACAATGCTTTGACTATGGAATAAGGTGATGAGCATCATTCTGATGCTTTATTTTTTGGCTCTGACTTTTCCCAATGAGATGATGTCAGAGAATGCCATTCCATGCTTTGCCGTTTCATTTCAGGGTTGTATTGCACACATCAGGTTTCATCCACAATGACAATATAGTTCAAGAAATTGAGTGACGAATCTGCCATTTCAACAAAATACTGTGAAGCCTCTTTCCAAAGAGGTCGGCAGTTTTCTTCCAAATTAAGCCATTAATTATCGTAAATTCCACTTTCACATGCTCTGATCATTTCAAACCACTGATAATTTGTGGTAGTTTGGTGTTCTCCTTTTGTTCATCAGAAAGATCATGAAGTGTAGCAAGACAGTCACTATCTTCTTCATTCTCTTGTTGTTGTTGCACTGCATTTCCTTCCAGTATGGTACACAATAGAAATTTCATACTCTTGAAGATGTAGTGCCCACCTGGCAAGTTGTCCTGATGGGTTCTTAAGACTTGTTAACAAATTGAATGATGATGTGTAATGACTGAATGGTTTATCATAGTGATACTGTTGAAATTTGTGGATGACCAAAACAACCACAAGATACTCTCATTCTGTAGTCGAGTAGTTTCTCTCAGCTTTCATAAGTGTCCTGGAGGCATGTACTATCTTTTATGCCTTAGATTTGTACCAAAACAGCACCAAGTCCATAGGTCCTGGAGCGGTTTGTCTTTCTTAGGGAAGTCTTTAATAAACCTCTGGTAATAACTACTCAATCCCAAGACGCTTCTCACATTACTAGTATTTTTAGGAATAGGACATTTTGTTACAGATCTCACTTTTTATGGACCATGCTGCAAACTTTCATTTGACCCAAGTGTCTATGTATTCTGATTTTCTGATACTTTTACATTGCTCCAAACAGGGAATTTCTTGTAATAAGTTTCAGGCCAACTTGCCTGAGGCTTGGAAGATATGATCTGTCTTTTTATGCATTCTTCAAAAGTTTCAGAGAATGCTACACTGTGATCTAAGTAACAAAGACGCAGTATCCTGTTGAGTAGGTGTAAAGGATTATATGTAATCCAATCAAAAGTTGCTAGTGCATTAAACAGACCGAATGACAAGTAATTCATACAAGCTCTCTGATGTAGCAAAAGCAGTTTTCTCACAATCAGCTTCCATGACTTCTATTTGCCTCTATCCTGCTTAAAGGTCCATGCCTATAGTTGACACAATCACCAACTACTATAATTCTTTCTGACGAGAACTACCATAGAAGACCATGGATTCTGAAATAGTTGAATGATATCCTGCATCATTTTCTCTACCTCTTTATGAATTATTTGACATTCTGTTGCTGTCTTGCAATACATTGACTACATCTACATACATACTCTGCAATTCACCGTAAGGTGCGTGGCGGAGGGTACACTGTACCACTACCAGGCATTTCCTTTACTATTCCACTCCCAAATTGAACGAGGAAAAAAAGAATGGCTGTATGCCTCCGTACGAGCCCTAATTTCTCTTATCTTGTCTTTGTGATCTTTACGCAAAATGTAAGTAGGTGGCAGCAAGATCGTACTACACTCAGCTTCAAATTCCGGCCCTCGAAATTTACTTAACAGAAATTCACGAAAAGAGCATCATCTTCCTTCCAGCGATCCCCAATTGAGTTACCGGAGCATTTCCGTGACACTTGCGCATTGGTCGAACCTACCGGTAACAAATCTAGCTGCTCGCCTCTGAATCGCCTCTATGTCTTCTTTTAAACTGATTTGCTGTGGGTCCCAAGCATTTTATACGCGGTCTCCTTTACAGGTGAAGTACATTTTCCCAAAATTCTCCCAATAAACTGAAATCGGCTGTCCGCCTTACTCACAACTGTCCTTACATGCTCGTTCCATTTCATATCACTCTGCAATGTTACGCCTAGATATTCGAACGATGCGACAGCATCAAGAAGCTCACTACTAATGCTGTATTCGAACATTATGGGATTGTTTTTTCTACTCATGCGCATCACCTTACATTTTTCTACATTGAGAGCTAGCTGCCATTCTTTGCACCAGCTAGAAATTTTATCTAAGTCATCCTGTATGCTATTACAGTCAGTTACAGACAACACCCTCCCGTACACCACAGCATCATCAGCAAACAGCTGCAAATTACAACTTACTCTGTCCATCAGATCATTTATATAGATAGAAAATAATAGCGGTCCTATCACACTCCCCTGGGGCATGCACGACGATAGACTCGTCTCTGATGAACTCTCGCCGTCGAGAACAGCGTACTGCGTTCTATTACTTAGGAAGTCTTCCAGCCAGTCACAAATCTGTGAACCTATTCCGTAAGCTCGTATCTTCGTTAGCAGTCTGCAGTGTTGCACCGCGTCGAAAGCCTTTTTGAAGTCGAGAAGAACACAATCCGCCTGTTGCCCTTCATCCATGGCTCGCAAGATGTCATGTGAGAAAAGGGCAAGCTGAGTTTCACATGAACGATGCTTCCTAAACCCGTGCTGATTCATGGAAAGAAGCTTTTCTGTTTCAAGGAAATTTACTATATTCGAACTGAGAATATGCTCCAAAATTCTACATGAAACTGAAGTCAACGATATTGGCCTGTAATTGTGTGGGTCAGTTCTCTTTCCTTTCTTATAAACGGGAGTCACCTGTGCTTTTTTCCAATCACTAGGAACTTTGCACTGAATTAAAGATTCACGATAAATGCAAGCTAAGTAGGGGGCCAACGCCGCAGAATAGTCTTTGTAAAACCGAACTGGTATTCCGTCTGGACCAGCAGACTTTTTCGTATTTAGCAATCTCAGCTGCTTCTCTACATCGGAAATACCTATTGCTATGTCCCCCATTTCGGAATTAGTACGTTGACCAAATGATGGTAAATTTGTGCGGTCCTCCTGCGTGAAAGATTTCTTAAAGGTTAAATTTAGAACTTCAGCTTTCCGTTTGCTTTCTTCTATTACTGCCCCGGAATGATCAACGAGTGACTGGACAGTGGGCTTTGACCCGCTTATCGATTTTACATAGGACCAGAATTTTTTCGGGTTCTCGGAAAGATCTTTCGCTAAGGTATGATAATTATTGTATACTTCGTGCATCGATCTGTTTGTAGACGCACGAATCTCTACTGACTGATGATCATCAGTGTTAATTCGATGTTTAACCTTCTGCTTGCCTGACTTGGTCTTCTCTTTTGGATCAGTACACTTGGAGAACTCTTGAAGAATGGTGAGTAGCTTCTCCTGTTTGCCCCTTGTTAGGTCTGCCGATAGTCGAGCACGAAGATCTTGTCTCATAGTGGCAGCACTAATCTCGCTGAAAAACTCATTACAAGATGTGTCAGCTGAGAACTTGCAATGCACACACCACTTGGATGGACACATCTTTCTTTCCAGCATTTAACTATTCTCAATTTCCTAATTGTGTTCTGGAATGAGACAGCAGAAGCTGCAACAAATACATTTTTCTCCAATGGTAATCCCATATTACTTTCTAGTATGAGGTCCATGGGCTGACGTGTTGCGTAACACAAGAATAACCATTTCATACATCACTCACAGTCTGTACACACTAGGATTCCTATTTTCTCCACAGATTCTCATCTCATCTAACATAATCTCTGAGTGAACACAATATATAATAGCTTGTGAGGCCTTTAGGAAGTTTCATCTGAGAATGAAATTGTGACTGCCTTCTTCTAAAATAATGAACTCAAAGGGGTGTGTTGGATCATGTATACTGACAAAAATATTGCATCTTCCTGTAGGTTGCACATACCTCCCATTAGCCATGTTCTGCTAGGTGTTTTTGTTGTTGGCAGAAATGGTCTTATGTGTCTGGTGACTATATTTCTCAGAAATAACAGGCTATGATGCTCCCGAGTCCACAAGAGTTTGTACTAGTCAGCCATCCATAAGGATGCATATGTTGTTTCCCATTATTTTGGCAGTGATCGATGGCTCTTTGGCAGCTTCACTTCCGGGCAAGGTTGCACACTTAAGTTTTCCAGGTTGCATTGGCTAGGGGATTGTGTAGAACCAATAAAAGGGCACAGATACCTCGATCGTCATGTTGAGGAGTGTCCTCTTCAGCGGTTAGCTTGTGACTCTGGTGATCTTGGAAATAGAACCTCTTGTCATCCTCCTCTTTCCTGGGGTTTGGCATCAGCATGAGTCTGCTTGTTGGCTGTCGGCACCAGTATCTGCAAATATTTGCCACCGTTCCCAGTACTACCATATCACATAACCCAGTGGTGTACTGTGAAACCATACTGGCTAGTTGTCCCTGGCTCCTCCAAATGTCAGTCTTCGTTGGGGCATAGACACTTTCCTCATGCTGTATAAACTCGGCTTGGCCTTGATGGTTTTATGCTTTTTGATGGAAATGGATGGCGAGCTATTTGTCCCTTATCCTCCTTTATCATCTCGTGAAGAGTATCCATTTTCAGCTTGTGTTGCAGCTTTTGGACTTCTTCTCTATTTGACAAATGAAGTCTGCAAGCTTGGATTCCTCCTTCATGGCAGCCATTGACACGACTTTCAGAAGTCGTTCAAACTTGTTACGTCCTGTTTGTTTTTGATGCAGTGTCTCAATGTACTGGCACTAGTTAATGAAGCTGTCTGTTGTCAGAATCTCCTTCATGAGTAGTGCCTGGTACATGTCCTCAGCAACACCTTTTATAAGATGAGGAACCATTCTTCCTCATTTATTCTAGGGTCAACTGCCTTACACAGTCCCAAGAAATCTTGAATGTACACTTCTGTAGTCTCATGTTGATGCTGCACTCTCATTTTCAGTTGTTCTTCAGCGTCATATTTATGTCACTCTATATCTCCAAAGAATTTTTGTAGTTCTGTCTGGAATACTGCCCAGCTTGTCAGTTTGTCATTGTTTATGTACTATTGCTTGGTGGTCCTCTCCAAATTTCTGTCTTGCATTCAACAACTAAAAACTGCCAACTTGTGGGAATAAACTGATACTGTTAACAACAAACGTTGCTGGAGTGGCCAGACATGATAGTCATCCGAGTGATTGCTTGAATGTATGTGTTTCTTTTTCTGACGAAGGCCATGGCCAAAAATTTAAGTTGCGTGAATGTGATTGCAACCTTCCTATCGGTACACACTAATAAGAACTGGGCAATACATAACTCTGGGTAGTAAAAGTTAATGGGTTGTTATCTTTGTTCATAAGGGTCAGTTATGTATGTCAGCTTCTATGCCCTAAACATCTACGTAATCTGTTTACACAAGATCAATAATTAATCTGTAGTTTAGCCAGTCTATCAATCTGCATATGATGACGTGAAAATATATTTAACAAACATAAATCAAACCTCTGAATGACCAACAAAATGGATTCTAAGATAAAAAAAAGTCATCACTCACGATGTAATTCTTTATAAATGGAGTTTATTACTGTTATTTGACATGAAACGCAGAGGTGGTCCTACTTTATACATCGGTAAATAACTAAATATTTCCCCACTATTGTTCATGAGAGGCACAATAATATCACACACACTCGAGAGTAAAAGTTTCAAATTATCACTCGTAAGTTAGATTAGTCCATCGAACTTTCCAGTTCCAAGTTAATCCACGATAAAAGTATTTGTTATGAAAGACCATTTGTCATCACACAAGTACACAATTACTGAATTATCACAGTTCCACAGCCCTATTACCATGCATAGTTTATCACTTTTCACCAGAGACTAAGTTCTGCAGTTACAGTCCCGTAAATTTTCTAAGTCCACACATGCCTATCTCTTCAAATCACAAGTTTGTAATGCGGCTTCAGACTGCCCAGCGTCACAACCTTTCACCACCACGTCCAAGTTATGAGTCCCTTCCCAAGCGTTCGAAAAGCGTGCTCTCCCTTCTCCCAAAATTGTATCCTTCCGCGCATCCTAACGCCTCATCTTTATAATACAATTTCCATTCTAAAATATTATACATTTGAATATCACAGAATTAAATGCTTTGACCACCTCCCTACAAATGTTATTTACATTTAACAAACAAATATATATCTAACAGTACTAAAAACGATTGAGACTGAAGCTCTTTGCTATTAAGCGTGGTGCCTCACTGTTCAAATATACTGCCACCGTTGAAATATAGTTACACAATAAATACTTAATTTATCATGGCTTTTTAAGCAAATATATTCAGTTGTTGCCCACAAATACATATAATTGTTTATATGTAAATTATCCGCTGCATATCTACTATTTTTAGTTGGCCATGAAATATTTAAGTGGCTGTCCACACTATAAAAATGAATGTTACTAAGAATAATATTAAATATAATAAAATACATATATAAATGTAATGCACTTTGCTGGGTTCATGTTTTGTGTTTCTGTGTTGGAATCTATGTTCTGACACAAAAATGTTACTACCTCAATGGAAAGCAGAACAAGAGAGTTAAACAAAGTTTATTGAAAGAATACGAAAATAATGTGGTATGTCTTTTAAGAAAGGTAGCTTGTTGCAATGCTGCCCATTTGCTTCTTAAACTGTTACTGATAAACACTATGTATCAATAATTGTAAATATAAGTCTAATATTATTATTATTATTATTATAGTACCGAAATTTGTTGGCTTTTTATTTGTAAGGGATATTGAAATTGTAATTACGGCGTTTGATTCCCTCAAGTCTCCTGAATCCATTCATGTTATTATATTTGCCGTATGATCATTCCCTGATTTTATATGGATTTTTAGAATAATGTGTGGGGCTATATTGTATTTCAGTTGCATTCTGGGTTAGCCGCTCTCGCTCATCAAAGACAGTCGCTTCCTGTTTCCGAGCACATCAGGGAAACCCTGACTACCTGCTGTATCCCATTTATAAGGTCCAAACTGGTAGCCGACCGGCTGGGGAACCCAACAGCCTGGCAAAACCCGCCTTTCATATGGAAACAATCAGCTTCCTCCTGTATCTGTAATGTCACATGATTATCTATTTTCCTGTCAGTCAGCAGCTCAGCGAGCCTTTTTACAGTGAGTTGTTACCTATCCTCCATTATTAACATTAAAGAAAATGTGTATTGTGATGCCAATGTCAGAATTCCCAGACTACTGAAAAGTGGTTGACATCACTTTCACGAACTTACACCACATGTTGCTCAAACCGACTGTTTCTGAGCGAAAAAAATCCTTTTTGAATCAGTAGAGTTCCCCCAAAAAATAACACAAGTCATAAGTGAATGAAAGCAAGTATAGTTGACTATGTTTTGTGTTCAAAAATCACTTATTTCAGATACTGTTCTAATAGTAAATAAAGCAAACTTTAGTTTTTGAACAAGATCCTGAACATGAGCCTTCCATGACAGCTTACAGTCTATATGAACACCTAGAAATTTGAACTGTTCAGTCTCACTTATCGTAAGCCCATTTTGTGTAATCAGAATGTCAGTTTTTATTGAAATGTGTGTTAGCAATTGTAAAAATGAGTTTTACTGGGATTTAACATCAAGTTTCTATAAGCCATGAACTTATCTCTTGATCTGCGTTATTTGATACTGTGTCAATATTACCAACAACATCCTTAACTACCAAGCTTGTATCATCGCAAACAAAAACATTTTACAATCACCTGTTATACTCGAAGGCATATCATTTACATAAATAAGAAACTGCAGCAGTCCCAGAACAGACCCCTGGGGCACCCCGTACGTACTAATTCATCCTGGAGGTTTGCACAGTATATATACCGCATAGCAGCCAAGGCAGCAGCTCTTTTGCCTCGTATGGCTACTTTTTGCGTCCCATTGGACGATGTTCAACGGGCTCTTCGCCGGAGTATTGTGTCATCCTGGCACAGTGCGTGGTTCTCACTCCACAACAATAAATTGAGAACTGTAAAACCGATCCCGACCACTTGGAGGACCTCCTCACGCCCCTCTCGGCGAGAGGAGGTCATCGTGGCCCCGTTGCGGATCGGTCACTGCCGTTTCAGCCACCACCGACCCTGCACCGCTGTGCTCCTGCGGTGAATTGCTGACGGTGCGACATGTTTAATGTCTTGTCCCAATTTTAATCATCTCCGTGTAGCCTTTGACTTTCCGTCTACTCTGGAGGAACTTTTAGCTGATGACACACGAGCAGCTGCTCGAGTTTTGCGTTTCATCAACATGGCCAATCTACCAAAGATATTTAACCCTTTTAATTGTTTTTATCTTTCGTTTTTAGCCTTCTTTTGATACTCTATCTGGTAGTTACCAATTTTTTCGAGATCTAGCGAATCTCTGTTCTTATCTGGGTGCTAATGACCTTAGCAGTTGTGCGCCCTAAAACCACAAAAAAAAAAAAAAAAAAAAAAAATCCACAGTATATAGACCCTAACAGAAACTTCTGGAACATTATTACTCAATACATGTAGAAGGTACTAGAACACTTATTTGTAAATTTAAATGTACAAACGTCTCGGGTCAAAACCCAGAACTCTTCTCTTTAGAGTCCGACATTTTGTCATTGTTCCACACTGTCGCTCTCTTCAATGTATGTCATATTTAAACGGGGGAGAATCGTATCCCATGATATAGCAAGTCTTCACTTCCCATCAGGTGAATGGATTGGCAAATCAAAAGTGTGTAACAGATGCAGGATGCTTACATTGCCATTTGTGGCAATGGACTTAGCACCTTTGCTGTCATAACTAACAACTCAGAAGTGTTATAACTTGAGAGTGGTTAACACTTTGAGGAGTGGGCACAATGGGTCTCATTCAATCTGCTGAATGAGACCAATTATTATAAAAGTTGTATAGTAGATTTTACAGCATAGGAAATAAATTGCTATTTTGTATTTGAAAGATTTTATGTTCTAATGGAACTGTGTTGTTTTCACACCTAAAAGAATCTCATGTTGCTATCTAAATTAAAGATTTCATTGTCAAGATATGAACCACTATTGTCCAGTAGAAACTCTTAATTCTTCATCCCTTAAGGCCTTGGTGAAAATCAAACAAAACGTTTACTGCCAAAAACTACAATCGAACGAAAGCTTTGCACTGTCATGGGTAATCAGTTGCCGCACAAAATATTTTATTCCCACCTTAAGCAGTGATAGCTGTTGCCGTCTACAGTTTTTTCTTGGTGCTGTGATAATGAGAGACTACTGTTATACTGACAGAAGACATAAGTCACACACTAAGTCATTAACAAAACAAATAATCAGCAGATGTAGGTACTATGTCACTTGTATTTTCGGCGCAGTGTCTGACGTAGAAGCTACGATTGTCTCCAAAGTGTTAAGGAGCAGTTTGTTAGCAACTTGTAGATTTAAAGACAGTTTTTAAAATAAATGAAATGAAATGAAATTTTCATAACTTCTGAACGGTTTGCATTATAATGTTGAAACTGCACACTTGGTCCTGGGTATAGTGAATTATTATGTGCATGTGCACAAGCCTTGTTGTTGTTGGCCATTTGCACATGCAAATGACACAGTATAGTATGCCTAAGCACATAGTGCTTACAAGAGCCTACTATGTGAGCAAAAACAGTCCAGCAGTGGCTTGAAGGAAGTTTGCAGCCATGTTAAAGCTGAAGACAACTGGTTCAACTGTGCTAATAATAGAGAATTTGATTTGCAAGTTTGAGAGAATGACTAGTGTTCTTGATGACAGTGTTGGCAATATCAGTCGTTCAACAAAGATGAAAATGCCTGAAAACATTGAGAAGACACACTGTGTTTCAAAACCAGCCTTAGAAAATTGATGAGATGAGCTGCACAAAAGGTGCCAATCAAGTGGGAGGGAATACAACAAATTGGAAGAGTGGTCGTGTTTCGCCAACACTATTCCCCACAGAATTGATGAACAGCACTTTGATATGAATGTGGTTTGTTTTAGTGACGAAGTCCACTTTCATTTGGATGGGTTCATCAGTAAGCAAAATTGGCGCTTTTTTCCTGTTCCATAGGACCCACTTCAGGAGTAAGACTCCATGGTCATGGAACAAGTCAATACATTAATTGTTACACAATAATGGTAATAGAAAAATTTTAAGTAGTCCTTTGCACACGACAATCTTAAGACAAAGTGAAAAGAATCAATAAAGAAATAATAAATTAGCTTAATTCTTTAACTTTTCTAGGAGTTCCTCGACAGAATAAAAGGAGTGAGCCACGAGGTAACTCTTCAATTTAGATTTGAAAGCATGTGGATTAGTGCTAAGATTCTTTAGTTCTTGTGGCAGCTTATTGAAAATGGATGCCGCAGAATACTGCACCCCTTTCTGCACAAGTGTTAAGGTGGTGTGGTGCAAATGTAGATTAGACATCTGTCTAGTATTCACCGAGTGAAAGCTACTAACTCGTGGGAATAAGCTGATATTATTAACAACAAACGACATTAAAGAAAAAACGTATTGTGACGCCAGAGTCAAAATTCCCAGACTACTGAAAAGGGGTCGACATGACGTTCGCGAACTTACACCAGATATTGCTCGAACCGCCCGTTTTTGAGCCAGAAATATCCTTTTTGCATCAGGCGAGTTACCCCAAAAAACAATGCCGTACGTCATAAGTGAGTGAAAGTAAGCGAAATAGACTACTTTTCGTGTTGAAAAATCACTTATCTCAGATATTGTTCTAATGGTAAATATAGCAGAATTTAGTTTTGGAACAAGATTCTGAACATGGGCTTTCCATGACAGCTTACTGTCAATATGAACACCTAGAAATTTGAACTGTTCAGTCTCACTTATCACATGCCCATTATGTGTAATCATAATGTCAGATTTCGTCAAATTATGTGTTAGAAATTGTAAAAACTGAGTTTTACTGTGATTTAACATCAACTTGTTTTCTATTAGCCATGAACTTATCTCTTGAACTGCATTATTTGATACTGTGTCAATATTACGAGCAACATCCTTCACTACCAAGCTGGTATCATCAGCAAACAAAAATATTTTACAATCACCTGTTATACTCGAAGGCATATCATTTATATAAATAAGAAACAGCAATGGTCCCAAAACAGACCCCTGGGGCACCCCATACTTAATTGTGCCCCATTGGGATTGCACGTCATAGCCATTTTCTACACTGCGGAGAATTACCTTCTGTTGTCTATTATTAAAGTAAGAGGTGAACCAGTTGTGGGCTACTCCCCGTATTCCATAATGTTCCAACTTCTGCAACAATATTTTGTGATCAACACAATCAAACGCTTTTGTTAAATCAAAGAAGTCGCCTAATGTCCGTAGCCTCTTATTTAACCCATCAAGTGCCTCACAGAGAAACGAAAATATAGCGTTTTCGGTCGTTAAACCACTTCTAAAACCAAACTGTACGTTTGACAGGAAATTATGTGAACTGAAATGACCAATTAATCTTGAATATACAGCCTTTTCAATAACTTTGGAAACAACCGATGGCATAGAAATAGGTCTATAGTTGTCTACATTATCCCTTTCTCCTTTTTTATAAAGCGGTTTCACTACTGAGTACTTTAATCTGTTAGGAAACTGACCATTCTGAAAGGAAAAATTACAAATATGGCTTAGTACTGGGCTAACATATGGAGAACAGTACTTTAGAATTCTGCTAGATACCCCATCATATCCACAAGAGTCCTTAGTCTAAGTGATTTAATTATTGACTCAATCTCACCTATGGAAATATCATGAAGGATCATTTCAGGCAACAGCCTCGGAAACGCATTTTCTAAAAACGTTATATGATTACCTGTAGAAACTAGAGTTTTGTTTAGTTCCTCTACTATATTCAGAAAGTGATTATTGAATATTGCACATATATCTAACTTGTCAGTAACAGAAACATTCCTACTACGCACTGACATTATATCTTCTACCTGCTGCTCCTGACCAGACACTTCCTTCACGACTGACCAGATAGTTTTAATTTTATCCCGAGAGTTTGCTATTCTTTTTGCGTACCACATACTTTTTGCATTCTTAATGACATTTTTCAGAACCTTACAGTACTGTTTGTAATGAGCTACTGCATCTTCATTCTGGTTGCTTCTAACATTTTGATACAACTCCCGATTAGTTCTACATGATACTCTTATCCCCTTTGTCATCCACCCTGGCTGTCTGTTACTGAAAGTACCCTGTTTTGAGCGTTCTAGCGGAAAGCAACTTTCAAACAGCATAATAAATGTGTTCAGAAAAGCATTATATTTATCATCTGCATTATCAGCACTATAAACATCCTGCCATTCTTGTTCCTTAATTAGGCTTAAAAAGATCTCAATTGCAACTGGATTAACTTTTCTGAGTAGTTGATATTTATGTTTAAAATTTGTTTGAGAACAAATACTTTTTAGAATTAAAAGTTGGGCATCGTAGTCTGATAGGCCATTTACTATTCTGCTGACAGAGTGCCCCTCTAATAATGAAGAATGAACAAAAATATTGTCAATGGTAGAACTGCTATTTCCTTGCACTCTCGTTGGAAAAAATACTGTTTGCATCATGTTATAGGAATTAAATAGATCTAACAGCTGACTTTTCCTTGAGCTATCACCTACACAATTAATGTTGAAATCTCCACACACAATTAAATTTTTATACTTCCTATACAGTGAACCCAGAACCAATTCCAGCTTGGGCAGAAACATTTTAAAATCTGAGTCAGGGGATCTATAAATAACAACTATTACTAGTTTAGTTCCATTAACATTAACAACTCCTGCACAACATTCAAATATCTGTTCTGTGCAGTGTTTAGAAAAATCGATTGACTCCGATGAAAAATCATTTTTTACATACATGGCCACTCCCCCACACTGCAAAGAACTCCTAGAGTAGAAGGCAGCTAACCTGTATCCTGGCAAAGGAAGTCTCTGAATTGTCACACCACTTAAAAAGTGCTCTGAAATTCCAATAATGTCAGAATCAGTATCAATAAGCATTTCATTAACTTTATCTCTGATACCCTGTATATTTTGATGAAAAACAGTAATTCCCTTATTACTTATATTCTTAGACTTTGTCAAAGGTGGTTCATTTCTTAGAGGGACTTCCTTTAAGCAGGAATATCTATCAGCTGTCTTCAGTCTAAAAAAGGTGCAGCCCTAACACCAACTACTACAGGAATTTTTCCATGAGTGAAACCCCCACCCCCTACTACACAGTCACCTATGAGCTTTGCCAACCTCCCTTTCCATACCTTTGAGGTGCAGACCGTGCCTAGTAAAATCCGACCTTTGGATAGTTTCAACTGGCACCACTGCAATGTGATCCATGCCCTCCGTCATCCTCCTTCTCAAGCCCCATGTTAAGACGCCTGACAGCCGTATTAAGACAAGGCCTATCATGACGCTGAAACAGCTGCACGAAATGCACATTCGTGCCACCAGTTTCAGTTGCTATCCTTTCCAGATCACCACCTATATCATATTCCCCGTCCCTATCAAGACTGTTACCGGCCCCACCCACTATAACTACCTGATCCTCTTTTGAAAAATTCCTACATAAGTCCCCTATGTTACAAGTGACCTGATCTAACCCTGCACTAGGCTTCACTATGCTGGTGACCTGGTACTCACTCCCAAGTACTTCCTGCAACTGTTGGCCAACACCTCTGCCATGAGAACTACCTAGCAGCAGAACCTTCTTCTTCCTAAGAGACCTCTCTACAGATTTCGGCTTACCAAAAGCTGAGGTCTGCTGCGTACTTTTGGGGGCAGATAATCTACATTTCGTGATTGAGGAGTTTCTTCATCCTCAACAGGTGACAGTGTGGTGTGGAAGTTCTAGTAAGGAATAATCGGAGTGATATTCCTTGATGGCACAGGGACTAACGAATGGTACGTGAAGGTGTTGGAAGATTATTTCATCCCCATTATCCAAAGTGACCCTAATTTTGATGAGATGTGATTCATGCGATACAGAACTTGACCCCATCAAAGCAGGAGTGTGTTTTATGTCTTGGAGGAGTACGTTATGACCACATTTTGTGTATGAGGTACCCAGAGGCCACTGGCATGGGCCTTGTTGATTGGCTACCATATTATCCAGGTCTGAACATATGCAACTCCTTTTTGTGGGGCTATATTAAAGATAAAGTGTACAGCAATAACCCCAAAACCATTGTTGAACTCAAAACAGGCATTCAGGAGGTCATCAGTAGCATTGATATTCTGATATGTCAGAAGGTCACGCATAATTTCGCTATTCATCTATGCCATATCCTCACCATGGAAGGCTGGCATATTGAACATGTCATAACTTAAATCCAAATATCTGTAGCAACATTTACATGTTGAATTAGTAACTAATTCCTGTTTTCTTCATGTAGTTGATTATCACTTTGTACAAGGATTTGACACGGTTGGAATTGCAAAAAGATTGTATTCAGTCAAACACAAAACACCATATATTCATATGTTTTATAATTTATGTTTTTACACCTTTTAGACATATTAATCTCATGTTTCAATGAAAGGCACTTCTAATGGTGATTTTTTATTATAATAATTTAGGAAAACACACACACACACACACACACACACACACACACACACACATACACACACACACACACTCACTCACTCACTCACTCACTATTTAGAATGAACTACTCCCTCTATGGAAGATTTTAATTATTAAACAATGAGCTTAATGTAGTTTGACCATCTTTGTTACTATTACTCACAGTATAACAAACCTGTTCATTGAACATTGTGGACTGTTTAATGTGCTGTATTTTCACTGGCATTCAACCATCAACATATCAGCCCAGGTTTAATGAAGGCCAGCTAGTATTTATCATAAGTTCTCAACTGAGATATCTCTTTGCATTCTCTTACATTATTCTTGTTCAAATCCATCTCTGGCCATCTAGATTTACATTTTCTGTGATTTCTCTAAATCACTCTAGGAAAATGCCAGCATGGTTCCTTTGAAAGGGCGAGGTCTATTTCATTCCTCATCCTTACCTGAAGAATTTGAGTGTGAGCTCCATCTCTAATGACCAGACTGTCAATGGAAATTTAAACTTGCTTCCTTCCTTACTTTATTAGTTTTCTTTTTAATCATATTTACTGTGGATGAGAAATACTGAAAGTCTTTGTGGGCTTGAAATATAATTTTATGCTTATTTGCTCATTACATATCAGATGAATAATAGCATTCTCTTGACTTAATAACTTATTCACAGTTGAAGGGAAGCAAACTGAGCCTGTTTGTTTCAGTTTTAGAGAACTTTTGCATGATCCAATCGTAATTATAAATGCATGATTTAAAGGGTTTGCTAGATCATCATGTGTGTTTATTTATCATTTAATGTGATACAGAAAGGAACTCCTTGGTGTGAGAAATCTACACATCTTATACGTATTCTACCCCATAGGACCTGTACATGGCACCTCTATTCCCCCACAGATGATATTTTCAGATAAGTGTGTGCAAGGGCAAGGAAGGAATCTCCCCGGGATTCATGAGAAGAATGTCATTTAGAAATGGATGTGTTTTGTAACATTGTTTCATGTTTGCAGGTGATTGCCTGTTGGTCTTTTTAGGCACCCCAAGATTGTTTTAGACCAGCATTACATTTTCATTATATTTTATTGACTGGTCATTAGCTTTTCCTGGTAATTTGTTCAAGATTGGAATTCACAATTGTCTTATTTGATGCAGTCCTTGATTTATCTGCAGGATACTGTTATTTTACACATGGATTCATATTCTGACAAGAATAGCATTTATTCTGGATTTTTGGGACAGTGGTATCAGGGAAAATTTTGTTGACAGATATGCCTACTACAAGCTCAGCATATCCAACACCACCTAGAGAGAAGGCCATGGCGCTCTCGTGTGACATCAAGCAGAGTAGGCTGCTTGAGCATAGCTGACTGGGTAGCTGCTGGGGCACGACCCACTATGCCGAAGCAGCCAGCCAGTCAGTCAGCTACATGTGCACAGCCTACGCTGCATAATGTCACACGAGAATGCCAAGGCCTTCTCTCTAGGTGGTGTTGGCAAGGCTCAGGATTCTGCCTTAGAATCTATGAAACAGTAGAAACAAGCTCATGCAAGCCCCCAAAAAATTAATCCTCTTCTCACCCTACATCTGAATACCATCCAAGACATATATACAGAAAAGTATCTACCTCACTGCTTCATTGGATTAATTTGTCAAATATTTTTATTTGTATGTCTGCTTTTGATATTTAAAATATTTTACTACAGATCATTCCACTTATCATTTCTTTCAATTTGTTCATATATATATATATATATATATATATATATCTCTCTCTCTCTCTCTCTCTCTCTCTCTCTCTCTCAGTTTAACCCTGCAGAATAGTCACATGCGGACTGATAGTCTGCACAAATGTATTTTTCACTTTCCTGTTCTTCTCGGTGCACCTAAAAATTACATAAATTCAGTACCTTCCTGTAATGAGAAGTAGTATGTTACTCATTCCTCCGTTGTTTCACATGGATCAGAGAAGCAGCGGTGGAATGCTCAACAGTTGCGGACTGAGAATCCCACGCAACTGTCGGTGTTACATGTAATTCACGTCATTGTTAGGCCATTATTCCCATATTATAGTTTTTCTCAAGGTATCTCCTGTTATTGCTGAGTTGTTTTTTGTTAGTTACATAGTCTTTTTAGGTTAATCTTATACGTTTCTTTTATTTACGTTTTGCTCTATTTATGGAATATGAATCTATATGAAAAAGTCTTCAGAAGAATTCTGTTACATGCAGGACACTTATTTGTAGTTTTTCACTCAGAGACAGAAAGAACCAGAAAGGTGGCTACCGTGTCGTAACATACAGAGAGGACTTTATTCATTCTATGACAGTTGTTGCAAATGAAGCAAATTATCATCTCTGTTTGGAGCATGGAACTGTTTGTATGTACTGAAAGTTAAAAAAGGGAAGAGTGTGACTGTATTGTACAAACTCTGAAACTGTAGTAACCAGTGTGTGCAGATCATCCTGTTTATGATACAAATATGCATTTTTTTTATTTTTTTTTACAGCTCTGTCAAAGTAATTGAAGTAAAACGCTATAAGTCAAACACTGTAAATATCATACACTCCATTGCTGTTTCGAATCTTGCTACTAAAATTATTTAATCACATGCGGACTGCCAGTCTGCGCGCGACTACTGGCGGTGTGGAAAGTCGCATGACTACTGCAGGGTTAAATGTTCAGTTTTTCAAGTTGGGAGCTGTAAAACCAGGTGTCATGTCGATAAGAATGTGATAACAAATTTCCTCTGTGTACTAAGTAAAATAGTCAGAATTCTGGCCCAAATGAATAAAACACTATGGGACACAAACACAAGTAAAATTGAATATCTTACTATTGGCCACTATGTTAATGAGACATTAAACCCCAATTTCCCTTTCCTTCCTTACTTATGTCTAATGTTGCATTTGATTTTTTATTTACATCTCATTCTTAGTTTTAGTGGAATATAAAACAGTTTAGATAGCTTATATAATACATTCAATAGTTTAAAACAACACTATTCTTTGCCAGAAGTCCCAAAGAAATTAATATGTAAAAAACTGCTGAGGTGGTGTAAGATAGGATATGGGACAACTAAAGCATGGGTAGTGATAGTTGTACAATATAAAATGTGTGTGTGTGTGTGTGTGTGTGTGTGTGTGTGTGTGTGTGTTCATACAATATGTAACTCATTCATTAAATGTAGCTAAGATTTGTCAAAAGAGAGGTAACACAGAATAACATTTGAAAATAATAATACATAGAACAGTAATTTAGGAACGAAACATTTCATGATTTTATATGAGTGGATGTAAAGTGACACATTTTTCCTTTCTTTTAGTTCATGCCAAAGAGTAATGACAGAGTGCTTGTCACTGGTGCAGGGGACTGTTTGATTCGTGTACATGATGTAGTATCACGTGAGACAACACATTCTTGCAGCTGTCATTCTGCAAGAGTGAAAAGAATTACTACCGCACCATCCACACCCTTCATGTTTTGGAGTGCTTCAGAAGATGGAACTGTGCTGTAAGAATAAAACAATGTTTCTGGAATATGCTGTTTATATTCTATAACTCTCTTTCTTTCTTTCTTTCTTTCTTTAGCTTAGAAAAAAAAACATTTAAAATTACAGCAGTTATACACACTATATGTTTAACTTTATATTTATATTTCACTCATGTTTCACTAGTGCAACCAAAATTTGTGTGTGTGTGTGTGTGTGTGTGTGTGTGTGTGTACGCCATGCGCGTTCGTGTGTTTTCAACAGAGTTAAAACTCTGCTTCAGCATAGTATTTACTTGATGATGACACAAAAATTTGTTGTAAAGTTCCATTTGTGGGTCTGGTGATGTTCATTGTTGAAACATATTGTGTGGAATAATGTAATAAATAAAAAGTCATTTAGGAATTTAGACAGCTTCTTTCATGAAGATGTGTCATATTCGACAACAGAGTGCACCAAATGTCTACTAGTTGTGTATGCGTTGCTTGTCTCAGGATCTTGTCTTGGGTCAGCTTTTCATTATCTATTACTTTCTTACTAATGTTTCTTGTTATTGCTGGGAAGAATTCATTGAATTTATTATTCAAGAGTTTGAATTTTACATCTGTTGTTATTGCCATTGTGGTTTAGTCATTTTGTGCTTAATACTGCACCAGATTATCCTCACCCTGTTGTTTGTATTTTCATTTTTCTTAGCACAGTGAAACATTTTGCAGTGTTGCTTGTAGTGCATCTAAAAGTAATCATGGAGCTAGTTGCCTGTATAATATAAAGCACCCTTTCTTTTCTTGTCCTAAAATACTTTATTGCCAGCTGTTAACTATCCTTTTATCTTTTCTTCCACTGTAATTATGCCAGACTTTCATGAAGGAAAATGGGATTCATAGTGTTGAAGTAATGTTTTTTTTAAATAAATAATTAAATTTCAAGTGATAGTAGTATGTTTACCTGAAAGAAGTGTTTTGAATCTGGTTTGATTTCAATATTGAGAAGTTTAATTCTCAGTTTGTTGTTTACAGTAACTGATGTTCTATTCATACCTTCACAAAGTCTAATCACTTTATCAATTCCCATTCTTGGCATTGTTTGTGTAGCAGTTTATGTGATAAATTTCACCCTTGCAAAATTGATAGGTCTACCTAATATAGTGGGTGATGAAAATCTGGTCTTAGAGCAAGAGGGTTTGGTGAATGGAAAGGAATTTAGTCACTTTGCCAAATGAAATGGGAAATGACCTGAGTCTTTAAAATGAGACATTGACATTATAGGTACCAAAATGCATTGTAATTTTGGTGTAGGGTGCTGAGAGAGAAGGCAGTGCCAGTAGAAATTACACTCTCTTATAATGTGTTGAACCAACATTGCTCTTAATGATTTTGAGCAAAATCAATCATTTACCTAACAAAGAAAATCAGTAATGGAGGAAGAGAATATCAGAAGCATATGACAATCTTTAAACAGTCGTCGCATTGACTAGAAATTAAGTTGTAGGCTTTTATTAAGAATGGAAGAAAAGACGTACCCTGTCATTTTACTAATTATTACAGTTTCTTTTATATTTTTTAAGCAGATTAAAGCCTCTGTTCATCATGGATATAAGACAGCTTGTATTAATATTGTGGTATTTTCTTGCTCCAAGGTACCAGATTAGAACAAAAGTCTTAATTTTTTGACACACTAGAGCATTATACTTTAGAATTGCTATCATATGGTTTTTTGTTTTGCCAGGTACAATGATGATGATGATGATGATGATAATAATAATAATAATAATAATAATACAACCTTCAACCACTGTAATCCGGTGTAATTAATGAATCTTGCAAATTTTTCAATATTGTGTACTATTTTTTGATGGACATACTTAATCAATGACACCATATTTATTTTTTCTTGTTACTTGTTTACTTTCCTTTGTACTTTTATTTTTGGCATCATATGACTTCATCATTACACAGTTGCTATAGGTGCTTGATGTAGACATCACCTCCACGATATATTTACTGGACCTCCTACCTCATTTTTTTCCCCTGCAGTCAACAGTTTACACTGCCAAGGTGTGAATGGGCTTAGTTTTCTGTCAGTTTAGTTGAATACTGATTCATAATGGCTGTGTGGTAGTAATAAAAATATCCTATGTTTAGGTTCTGGAAAAATTAAGTAAATATGTTTTGCAAAAGTTGATTACATTGAGCATCTCTAGTATTTGCATGAACGTGGAGTCACATCATGTCAAAATTGGTAGCACTAGTCCCATCAGAAAGAGAGGGTGAAGATTCATCCTCCTTGATAAATGGCTTCCATCCTGCAGTGGAACCTGCAGGGAGTTAGAACACATGTGGAGGAACTACGTTTATTATCTCAGGGACGACCTATGTGTATATGTCTCCAGGAGACAAATTTCAAACCTTCCAATAACCCTGAGATAAGTGGATACGTTCTCCACAGAAAGGACGACGTTATCGGAGAGAGAGCTAGAGGAGGAGTGGCTGTTTTCGTCAACACAGCCTACCACCCTGCACTCATCTCTCTAAACACAACCCTACAAGCTGTTGGAAGTGTCAGTGCATGTGTGCCACCAATGACTATATGCTCCCTGTATCTGCCTCCTCATGATGCTCTCAATGAAGAGGCTCTTGAAGAAGGTCCCCCACCCATTCATCCTTTGTGGTGATTTTAATGCACACAATGTGCTTTGCGGCTCTGTAGCGACCTGCCACAGGGATAGAGCAGTTGAGAGGTTTCTCTTATCTTCATGTGCCCATTCATTAAATACAGGTAAGATACACTTTTGCGCTGCAACAAGGTCATTCTCTGCCATCAATCTTGCGCTATGCTCTCCAACCCTTGCCCATACTACTAATTGGGAAGTGGTTGATGACCTTCATGACCAATCTGGATCAATCAGCCAGATAGCATAGAGCTTGTACGTAAACCACCATGATGGGTCCACCGAGCAGACTGGACACTTTACAGCCAACGTGCTGTGTTGGTTTATTGAGATAGTGTCCAGCAATGGGTGGATCATATCACCGACACGATCCACCATGCCACTGCATCTTCCATTCTGCAGTCTTCTGGATGACCGAGAAGGCAGAATGTTTCTTGGTGGAGTGATGAATGCCAGTCTGCAATAAGGATGTGGAGTGCAGCTCTGCATAGGTTCAAAATCTGGCCAACTGCAGAGAATCTCACAGCATTTTGTGTGGCGAGGGGGAAAATGTCATAAAACTATACACGAGAGCAAGAAACGATTGTGGCTACAGTTCTTGAATACCTCTAACCATTCCACAAAAAGCTCACAAGTACTGGTGACCATTAGGAAGATCTCTGGGAAAGGAGGAAGGTGTTGAGTGGCTGCTGTGATGGTGAATGGTACTCTCCAGACCAGCCCGTGAGACATTGCACAGACTATGGCGGTCTATTTTTCTACAGTAACCGCCGGTTACAGTCCAGCTTTCCAGCCCCAACGGGTGACTGCTGAGGGGATATTTTGGACTTTCGGTCCAGCATTGATGAGGAGCATTGTCTGTGGCTTGTGACACATTCCCAGGTCACATAGGAATCCACTGTAGTGTGATACGGCACCTCACAAGGCTGAACAAGGAAATCCTCCTCAATCTTTTTAACTTCATCTGGGCGTCAAGCCAGTTCCCTGACTCGTGGAGTGAGGCCATTTTAATCCCCCTTTTAAAACCAGGGAAAGACTGCACATGCCCAAGTATTTATTGTAGTGTCGCTCTGACTAGCTGTGTGGGAAAGACCTTAGAGCAGATGGTTACCCGCTACCTTGTCTGGAAGCTGGAATCCAGGCAGCTTCTCAGCCCTTTCAGTGTCAGTCCAGGAGATATCTTTACATCTTTGATAACCTGACCTTCTTGGAAGCGGCTATACAACAGTCTTTACTGCGTCGGCATCGCCTCCTGGGTGTATTTTGTGATATTGAGAAGGCCTGTGATACTACTTGGCGGCATTTTATCCTCTGGCAGCTCTATGAATGGAATTTTCATGGTTGCCTTTCCCGTTTTATTCAATCATTCCTTTCTCCATGTTATTTTAGATACTGAGTCACTGAGTCGGTGACGCCCTTTCTGATTGCCTTGAGCAGAAGAATGGAGTTCCTCAGGGTAGCGTTTTAAGTGTAACCTTGTTTGCTATAGCAATTAATTACTTCTGTCGTGAAAAGTCCTGTCCAGTGTTCTCTATTTGTGGGTAACTTCTCTGTCTTTTGCTCTTCGGTGGCCGAGGGGACTGAGGCGCTCCAGTCACGGTCCGCACGGCCACTACGGTCGGGGGTTCGAATCACCCCTCGGGCATGGATATTTGTGCCGTCCTAGTTTGTAAGTAGTCCATAAGTAGTTTGTAAGTTTAGGGACTGATGACCCCGTAGTTAAGTCCCATAAGCTTAACAAACATTTGAACATTTTTGCTCTTCTTCCAGCCTCGCAATGACTAAAAGTCCATTGCAGCTCACTCTTCAATGGCTGGATGAATGGGCAAGAAGGACTGGTTTTAAGTTTTCCACTGAGAAGTCTGTGTGTGTCCTTTTAACCGTTGACATACTGTTTTTTAATTTACCTGAACTGCAGATAAGGGGCTCTACGCTCACTTTTCAAGACATTTGATTCAAAACTTTCATAAGCCACACCTTAAGGACCTGAAGATCCGGTGCTTGAAAGCACTGGCTATTTTAAAATGTCTTAGTCACGTTTCTTGGGGAGCAGACAGAACCTGTTTGCTTCAGTTTTACAGACCCTTCATGTGATCATGTCTGGCATATTTAAAGATGTTAGATGCGGTACACCTTGCGGGGATTCAGCTGGCATTTAGGACGAGTCCCATACAAAATCTCTGTGCTGAGACTGCAGAGCTACCACTATCTGTCATGCGACGGCTACTCATTGTTTGCGAGGCATATAAAACGCTGTCTACACTTTTCACACCAACATACCATACAGTTGCTCGGCCTTCAATGGAAAGGTTCTTTCATAATTGGCGCCGAGGTCATATGGGATTCACATAAGGGATTGCCTTCTTGAAAAGGTGTTGGCTAGTTTTAATGTTCTACAATGTGGTTGCAGCAGGGTTCCCCCTTGACTTCTCCAAAGGCCCAGAGTTGTTATAGATCTGACAAGTTTCAGGAAAGATGAAACTTCTGAGTTTACTTTTCAGTCTGTTTTTTCATGTTTTAGATAAACATCACGGTTTTCCAGTGGTGTATACTGATGGCTCCAAGCAAGGGGTCTCAGTCGGCTGTTCCATTGTGTTTCCCAACAATACTGTCGGGATTCGCCTCCCCAAATATTATTCTATTTTTTCTACAGAGCTACACACGATCTTCGAGGCACTACATCTGATACCTTGCATACAGGGAAAAGTATTTCTACTTTGCTCTGATTCTCTCAGTGCTCTGCAGTCATTGCAGCAGCTATTTCCATCTATGACTTTGCTGCAGCAAATAACAACGAACAGTCCTTCCTCCAATGTTGTTCGAAGGTAGTATCATTTTGTTGGGTGCCAGGGCATCTGGGAATTCATGGGAATGAGGATGCTGATCATTCTGCCAAAGAGGCTTGCAGGGCAGCTGAAAGGACAATGTGCCCGATTCTCTTGCAGGATGTCACTTCTTCGTTACGGCTGTGGTCCTTGCAATTGTGGGAGGAGGAATGAGTTTCAGTGGCAAATAACAAGCTGAGGTTGCTGATGCCCACTGTCCGTCCATGGCAATCCTCCTGCCGGCCTCTCATGAGGGATGAAGTTGCCCTTACTCGCCTCCGAATTGGATGCTGTCCATTTACACACGGCGATGCCTGTGGCATGCAGATTACTGTACGCCAAATTTTAATTGAGTGTACTTTATAGCACTCACAGATGTTTGAGACAAATCTTTGCAGTGATCTGCCCTCTATGTTAAGTGATGATGAGGCGAGTTTGAGCAACGTGGTAAGATTTTATGATATGTGTTAGCTCTGGCCTAAGCTCTTCAGGCTTGGGGTTTTAATGTGTTGCATAGTGGCTGGCTCATCGCCTTTTTATTTGTGTGGTCAACCAGCCATGGTCATCTGCTAAGGTGTTTTCATTACCATTCCATTTCCCACAAGGGAATATTCTCTCCCTTTCACCAGCAGCATTCCCCTTATTAGTTTCCTTCAGCTGAACATATATTTGTTGGATTTCTCTTTTCTTATTTTTGTTGCTGGTTTCCTCCCCTTTTGTGCACAATCATGACTTTTTAAATTTGCTTGGGTGCTGAAGACCTAGCTGTTGTGTGTGCATAAAACCCTATCCATCCATATGTCCATCCTTTGTTGATTTTCCCATGTCTCTTACCTGGCAGCTTGCTGTACCCACTCACTCAGTGTTCTACGTGCATTATGTAGTACTTCATGCGGGTTGGATTTGAACACCCTCTTTCGCCTTTATCAGTCTCTTGTCCGTTCGAAACTGGGCTATGCATGTATCGTCCATTCATATGCATGACCGTCCATGACCGTCAATTTTACGTTGTCTTAACACACTCCACTGTCATGGAATCTGTTTAGTCACAAGACCCTTTTATACCAGTCCTATTGAGATCCTTTATGATGAAGCTGCCGAATTACCACTGTCCCACCAGAGGGAAGTCCTCAGTCATTATGCAGGCTTTTTATTGTCTATGCTACCCCCTTTTTTATAATATTCTTGAGCATTAGTACGCAGTTAGTCCATCATCTCTATTACTTCCTGTATTTTGTTTTCAGTTGCTGCTTTGGCAGCTTCACTTTACACTCCATTACATTCCCGGCAGATGTGAGTTCTTTGACACACTGGCTCTATCTTTAGGTCCTTGATAACCTTGAACTCCATTCACTTCTCAAAGACACTACCCCTAGCACACTGTATCGCAGTAAGATTCTTAGCTTGTTAACCTTGAACTCCATTCACTTCTCAAAGACACTACCCCTAGCACACTTTATCGCAGTAAGATTCTTAGCTTGGAGACAGTGTTTGTCTACACCGACGGTTCCGAGACCAACTGAGGTGTCGGATGTGCCTTTGTACTAGGTGAAAATGCATTTCAATATCATCTTCTTGACCAGTGTTCGATCTTTACTGTGGAACTCTTTGCCCTTTATCAGGTCCCGCAGTACATCAGATGACACGAGCTCTTTAATAGTGTAGTGTGCTCTGAGTGCTCTTCAGAGCCTGTGTGTGCTATTCTCAGTTCACACAATAGTACAAATAATCCACTAGTGCCTGTGTTCGCATACTGCCAATGGAGCCAATGTGATGCTCCTGTGCTTTGTTCGTCCTGTTGGTGTGTCAGGGAATGAGATTGCAGATGTTGCTGTAAAAGATGCAGCTCTCCTCCCTCGAGTTTCTCTAGCTGTGTGGTGTCACTCTGGCATGCACATTGGTCTTGCCTTGAAGGCAACGAACTCTCAGACATTAAACCTGTCCCTATTGCTTGCTTGGATAATCTCATCCTGACGCTCTCATCACAAGGTCACTCTAGCCTGGCTGTACACAGGATACTCATTGTTTCAGCCACTACCACTTATTATTTGTTGTCCCTGCTCCACTCTGTGGTTACTGTTCCAACCCTCGACTGCATTGCCACCTTTTGGTCCAGTATCCATTTTTTAACTCCCTATATCAACGTCTGTGTGTAACGTCTGAGTTTTCTGATATTTTAGCAGACAATACACACTTTATTGATTGTGTTTTACTTTTTATTGACCACACCAATATGACGAATAGAATTTTGGGAATCTTGTCTTGTGCCTAATACATTAAGGAATTTTTCCCTAAGGGTGTCCTTTACTTTTACTGCTCCTATTCTAATGTTGGCCGCCTGTGTTGTACTTTGCCTTACTCAGGTGATCTTTAGTTTGCTCCAAACCAGTGCAGCATTCTTTCGTGTACTACCAGTCAGTTTCCTTTTGTTACAATTAATACTGTGTGATTATTATTTGGTCACGCATCAATTACTGATAAATTTGAATTGTCTTTGACAGTGTAGTGTATTTTCACTGCAGGACTGAAACAGTTTGTTGATTCCTTGCTCTTGCATGTGAGCAGAGCAGTTACGGCTTTGTATTGTGCATGTATTGTGTGCTCACAATAACGTGCTAGAAGCTCCAACTGGGAAATAGGACAGGGTTAGTTTTGAATGTGGTGCCAATATGCCAGCAATTGTAAATTGTTGTTTTGTAGCATTGACAGTGTCTTCACCCTTATGCAGTATGAATAATCCTATCATTCTATGCAGAAGGATGGGAATGAAATTTTATAGTGTTTTGTTAAAATGTTGGATACTTGTACTTCCATGTGGTTCAGTTCACAAGGGCATTACATATCATAAAAAATGTGAAAATAGGAAATATTGAGGACCTGAGAATCTACAACATTTTGCAAATTAAAAGGGGAGAGCTCTGAAATAAATGTAATGTAGTGTACCGTTCAGCTGAGACACAAAATTATACTTTTTCTTTTAGCAAAGTTTGCACTCTTCATTGCATGGTGATTGAATAAAAAGATACTTGGTGGTTACAGCTAAAGTTGTATGTCCACTTAAGGTAGAACAGTTTTGTGTGATGCTGTTATTAAACAAGACAATCATTTCTCATGTGTGGTTATAGCGGGGCACACTCACAAGGGAAGGCCACGACATTTGGAATACGGATTTACTGCAAACTTAGTACACTTGTAGTGCTCCACGAGGACAACAAAATGTGTAAGCAATAGCGCATACTTCTGAAGCGTTCTTGAGAAAATTGCAAGATAATTTCGGTTGGTCGTCAAATATTTACCATACATACCTGTACGTGACCATTTTTGTCACGAAGCAGCCACAGCCGAGTGGTTAGCATCTGAGCCCCGTACTCGTTGGTCGCTGGATCGAGTCCCGTTCGTCACTTTTTTTTTTTTCAACAGTCATATTCGTTACTATTTATATTACAATTGATATAACAGGAAAAATATGTGTAATCAGATGTACTTTTATTAAATTTACAATGTTATTTATGGTTAAAGTCGGACCTCCGAAATGCACGCCAGTTTGCCAACCGTGCGATGTTTATTTCTACAGGCAAGTTAAACATTTCATTAAGTGTCTTCAAAATTGTTCTTATTTAATCAAAAAAGAAATTGCTTCTCGTGAAGATGCTATTAAAATAAACTCGATACTCCATGACCAATTGTTAGCACCGATATTTAAGGAAATGCTGCATTTTGCATGGGTTGCTTCCAAATTATCGGATGAAAGAGAGGTTTTTAAAAATGTTTGCAAGGTTTGTTTTTCCATGGAAAACCTCAAAAGACGTTGCGTTTGTGGAAACATAGCATTTATTCCCTGCAGCTGATGCCGCTTAACTTTGTTTTTACGAAAAATTCCATCCTGCAACTTGTACTCGTAATGTCGAAAATGACGATTACTTGTACATCTTTCGGAAGCCGCCTGTGGCGGACAAAACTTACAGGTAACAAGTAGTATTCTGGCTCCTTTCAGGAATAAGGGATTTCTTAAATCACGGACAAGGAAACATTTTCACATCAGTATCACTTTATGCATTTGATCGTTTACTAGCCAGTAGTTATGAATATTATATTATTTGTGATAATAAAAAGTTTGTAGACTGCCAAATAACATTGTAAATTTAATAAAAGTCCATCTGACAGGGGATCGGCATTCATTTGCTGAGTACGGGCTTGGCGAACCCAGGGTCCTGAGCCATGGGCTGTGTCACGCCAACAGTCCGCTACACCGTGAGCTCTGTGTGTGCTTCAACGACCATTGTTCGGTGCGACGGTGGAATGTTGTACGTTTCAGAGCCCGGGTATCTTGGCTTAATCGCCCGGGTCGCGAGGACGGTACAAACCTCTATAAAAAAAAACCTCAATCTCAAGGTGTGCTCCATGCCAAGGAGATGCATGGCTGTTGAGGTTGAACAGTAGCTAGCGAGCAACCTCTGAGGAACCTGCCGCAGCTCAGTTGTATAAGGCTTACCCAGGCAAGTGGGGCTCTGCCTGGGTGGACCTTTAGTTCCCTTGCTGCTCGTGGGACTAGAATGAAACGAGCAAATAATGGCATTGCCGGACGTAAAAGCCGGCGTCTCTAAGCGTGGTCGTATAGAATTTAATGCTGCGACATACGACCCCCAAGCGTTTCCTTCCATGGCCGCACCATGGGAAGAACGCAGGGCCCGTCAACAAGGTGAGGCTTATGCCCCCCGTTATCTGGTTTGTACTAGGACAAACGGTGAATCGTTTACAACCACAAAGCTTCTGTTTTTTTTGTGGAAAACCTAGAGGATAAGTTTGTGGAGGTGGATGGCATGTCCAAAATGAGGTCTGGGGCTGTACTAATAACGACATCGTCCCTAGCCTAGTCACAGGCACTGCTTGCCTGTGACAAGCTGGGTGACATTCCCATTAGCATTACTCCCCATATGAGTTTGAACATGCTCCAGGGAATTATATTTCACAAGGACCTTTTATTGCAGTCTGACGATGAGTTACAAAAGAACCTAGAGAGGCGGGGAGTTCAGTTCATCGGGCGAGTTTATAGGGGTCCGAAGGACAATAGGGTAGCCGCAGGTGCGTTCATCTTGGCTTTCAAAGGCGATTCATTGCCGGAGAAAGACAAGATAATGATTTATCGGTGTGACGTAAAACCCTATGTTCCTCCCCCTATGTGCTGCTTCAAATGCTGGAGGTTTCGGCACATGTCCTCCCGATGTGATGGTAACCCTACATGTCGGGATTGCGGATGTGCCTCACATCTGGATGCCCCTTGTGTCCGTCCTTCAGTATGTGCTAACTGCAAGCAGCATCACTCTCCTTGTTCGCCAGACTGCACGGTTTTTCATAAAGAACGAAAAATCATGGAATATAAGACCCTGGTCCGGTTGTCATACTCAGAGGCCAAGAAAAAGTATGCCAAACTCCATCCTGTGAGCATGAAAACCTCATATGCCACAGTTGCATCACCACTGCCTCTGCCATCTCTGCTACCACTTTCTACTACCTCATCTTCCACAGTGGGCCCTCCGGCCAAACTGCCCACATCTGCCCCCACGGTGTTTGGGGGTACCTCACCCTCCATTGCCCCCAAGGTCCCTACTTTGGGAACACCACCACCTCCACCTGTGGGGCCCTCAGTCTCCACCCCCGAGCCAGAGACTCAATAGACATCTCTGGCTCCTCTAGCGAGGAAGGGCTCCCTCGGATCCCTTCCTTCCAAGGCTTCTCCTGTGGATACCAGTAGGTGGCTCTTTGAGCCACCTACTGCTGGTCGTAGGGCCTCACAGGCATCCTCAGTCCCTGAGGATCGGTCTGCAAAGCCCTCACAGCATGAGAAGCCTAAGGACCCTCGCGAGAAGATAAAGAAGAAGAGTAAAAGTAAATCCAAAGATTCCATGGTGGCTACCGTGCCACCAAAACATTCCTCTTCTTCTGAGGGCGAGATAGAGATCCTTGCATTCTTCAAAGACTTGGCCATTGCCGAGTCTTTGTAAGCTATGGATGTTGAGGCTCTGCTTCAAAAATCGGCAACAGCAGAAGATACTGCGAACCCTACTGCGCCGTCGAAAGCAGCATGATCCAGCGTCCAGCAGGCTCTCCGATCCTCCAATGGAACTGTGGCGGCTTTTTCCACCATCTGCCAGAGTTGCAGCAATTGTTTTGCCGCTTCCCAGTGTTTTGTGTAGCCCTGCAGGAAACCTGGTTTCCTGCTCAAAGGACCCCAGCCCTTCGTGGCTATCGGGGCTATTACAAAAACCGTACCCTATATCACAGGGTCTCTGGAGGTGTATGCATCTATGTCCTTGCCACTGTCCCCAGTGCCGCTGTGCCTCTCCACATGACTTTTGAGGCAGTGGCTGTTCGAATCCGGTCTATGCAGGAACTGACAATCTGTTCTCTGGTAGGGACATGGAGACGCTTTTATCACAGCAAGACATCTGCCTGCTAAACACTGGTGCACCCACGCATTTTTGTGTGGTGCGAGGCACATATTCAGCAATCGATCTCTCTGTTTGTACCCTGAGCCTGCTCCCACACTTCCAGTGGAGGGTTCACGATGACCTTTGCAACAGCGACCATTTTCCTGTTCTCATGACGCTCCTGGATTTTCAATCTGCGGGCTGCCCGTCTCGATGGGCTCTTCGTCGAGCTGATTGGGAACTCTACACCTTAGCTACTACGGTTCCTGTTCCACTTCCAGCCGACGTGGACATGGCGGTTCACCAGGTCACCAGTACGATAGTTTCAGCCGCTGAGGCAACCATGCCCACCACTTTTGGCTGCCCACGGCGTAAGTCTGTGCCCTGGTGGATGCCAGAAATCGCTGAGGCCATCCGGGATCGTCGTCGGGCGCTCCAGCGCCATCGTCGACACCCCACTGTAGAAAACCTTATAGCTTTCAAATGGCTCTGGGCCCGAGCTCAACAGCTCATCCGGCAGAGTAAACGGGACTGTTGGGAGACGTATGTCGCCAGCATCGGCAGTAGCACATCCGTGTCTCGGGTGTGGTCTCAGGTTAGGCGCCTTTTCGGGTACTGTCCACCAGCAGTGATCCCTAGCCTACACATCCAGGGTAACCTATGCACCGACCCGACTTCAATCGCTGAATACATGGCAGAGCATTATGCTCGCCCCTCTGCAACATCAGGATACAGTGTAGACTTCCGTGCACTGAAAAAGCGGGTTGAACAGCGACGGCTGTCCTGTCACACGCGTCGAGCAGAATCATACAATTCCGCTTTCAGTGAATGGGAATTCGAAACTGCACTTGCCGCGTGCCCTGATACCTCTCCGGTACTGTACAGGATCCACAGCCAGTTCATCTGGCACCTTTCCGTGGAGTTTCAACACCAGTTTCTCGCCCTGTTTAACCGTTCATGGGCAGAGGGGGCTTTCCCGTCACAATGGTGAGAAAGCATCATTATTCCGGTGATCAAACCTGGTGCTGATCCACAGGTGGCTGATAGTTACCGCCCAATCAGCCTCATCAACGTTCTGTGCAAGCTATTCGAACGTATCGTGAGCCGGTGGCTTATGTGGATACTTGAACATCGAGGTCTGTTGTCCCCACATCACGGGGCTTTCCACCAAGGCCGCTCCACTGTTCATAACTTAGTGGCTCTGGAGTCTGCCATTCGCATGGCATTTAGCAGGTGTGAGCAACTTGTTGCTGTCTTTTTCGACCTCAGAAAGGCATACGTAACCGCTTGGCGCCAACATATTCTGGCTACACTGCATGATTGGGGCTTGAGGGGTCCACTCCCACTTTTTATTCAAAACTTTCTTTCCTTCCGATCTTTTCGGGTACGGGTTGGTACTTCCCTCAGCTCACCGTGTGTCCAGGAGAATGGTGTCCCGCAGGGCTCCGTCTTTAGTGTCCCCTTCTTTTTAATTGCCATCAATGGACTTGCTGAGGCAGTGGGGTCATTGGTTTCTTCCTCCTTGTTCGCTGAGGACTTCTGCTTATACTTCAGCTTAGCTAGCATTGGGGTAGCTGAAAGGCTTCTACAGGGAGTCGTTCGAAAGGCGCAGTCATGGGCCTCATCCCATGGGTTCCAGTTTTCTCCATCGAAAACCCGAGTTATCCACTTCTTCCGCCGTCGAGCTGTCCATTTGGATCCAGAGCTTTCAGACACTTCTTCGTGTCAAAGAGACTCACCGATTTCTTGGCATGCTCTTCGACAGCCGGCTCACTTGGGTGCCCCATCTTCATCAGCTCAAGCAGAAGTGCATGCGGTACCTCAATATTCTACGCTGCCTCAGCGACACTAGTTGGGGAGCCGCCCGTATGAGTCTTTTGCAGCTCTACAGGGTGCTGATTCAGTCATGCTTAGAGTACGGGAGCCTTGTGTATGGTTCGGCAGCCCCATCTGCATTGCAGGTCTTGGACCTAGTACTCCACAGTGGCGTTTGTTCAGCGACAGGGGCCTTTCGGACAAGTCCAATGGCAAGGGTACTTGCTGAAGCTGGAGTCCTTCCCCTGCGATTTTGCTGGCAGCAGCAGTTATCCTCCTATGCTGCACATGTTCATGCAACACCTCACCACCCAAATCGCAGGCTTCTTTTCCCAGCTGCTGCACTCCCATCTCCACGACGACGACTGAGGTCAGGTCTTCCGATTGCAGTCCGTGTTTGTTCCCTCCTGTCATCCCTTGAGTCCCTTCCCATCCCTCCTACTTTTCACTGCCCTTTCCATACTGCTCCTTAGTCTCTTCCATGTCCGCAGCTTCGGCTGAACTTGTCGCATGCCTCGAAAGCCTCTGTAGCACCACTGAGTCTCCGTCGCCAGTTTCAGGCGGTTTTGGAGCCGTTCTGTGGCGCGGAAGTTGTGTACACTGATGCTTCCCTAGTCAATGGCCGCGCTGGATACGCTTATGTCCATGGTGAGCTTTTTAAGCAGCATTCACTGCCCTGTGGGAATAGCGTGTTCACTGCAGAATTGGTGGCCATCTTCCGGGCACTTGAACATCTCAGAGCATGCCCTAGGGAATCTGTAGTTATCTGTTCTGACTCCCCGAGTGGCTTGCAAGTCCTCGTCAAGTGTTTCCCAAAACACCCTTTGGTGCAATCCATTCAGGAGTTTGTTTCCAGGCTTGTTCGGTCTGGTCGCTCTGTGGTCTTTGTTTGGACCCCAGGCCACATCGGCATTCCTGGAAATGAACGTGTGGATCAGCTGGCTAAGCAGGCTACTACCTCCAGTCCGTTGGCTATTGGTCTTCCGGAGAGCGATCTCCAACTAGAGTTCCATCAGAAGATACTTGGCCTTTGGAATTCCGAGTGGGCTAACTTGGGGCAATCAAACAAGCTCCGTGCCATGAAGCTATCTACGGCCAAATGGAAGTCCTCACTGTGGTCATCTTGTAGGGAATTGGTTGTTCTCTGCCGCCTACAAATCGGCCACACATGGCTAACGCATGGCCACCTTCTTCGGCGGGAGGACGCGCTGCTATGGTTGCTATGGCTGCTGCTATGGTTGAACGTGTTTTACATTTTATTCGCGCAACTGGTTTTTATCATGTGATTTAATGGGGGGGGGGGGGGTACCTAAGCCTGATATTTCAGGCACCCACCATTATAACGGTTTTAATCTGTTTTCACTTTTGTCCTGTCAGTCCCATCTTTGATTGGCAGTTATATATAGCGTGTGCAGAGATGGCTGGCTCATCCTATATTATCTTTGCAATCAGCCAGCCACATTCTTCTGCTGTGATATTTTAGTGTTGTTGTCTGTTTGGTCAATTACTTTGGTGGTTTTCCTTTAAATGTTTTCGTCTTAGCACGCATTATCATTTTAACCGTCTCGTGCATTGGACATGGAGTTCTTTTTACCCGCTAGTTAAAAGATGTGCTCTCTTAGCTACTGCTGTTACTGCTAGACTTTATTACAGAAAAATGAGTGTCATAGGTAATTTTGAATATATTTCAACAATATTAGAAGATCATTACATAATTAACAAATTATTTTCCAATAATCTGAGGAAATAATACTTTCAGTGTTAATTTTTTGAAATTGTATTTCACCCTTCCATCAAACTGCTTAGTCTGTTACCATTTACACTGATAAGTTTATTCTTAGACTAGTGACAGTGTTAAACCTTGGACTTGAAAGAAAACATGTAACAACATAATGCTGTGAAATCGAGAAATAGTAAGGTGTTTTTATATATAATCTTATTATTACTTTCTAGGCAATTTGATCTTCGAAAACCTCATGGCTGCCATGGTGCAGTAGACAATGTATTAGTCAACCTTGCCAACCACGTTGGTCGTGAAGCCGAAGTTAAATGCGTAGCTATAAATCCTATGAGGGAGGAGTTTATAGCTGTGGGAGCAAATGATCCATACATTAGAGTTTACGATCGCAGGATGATCCACTTGGCATTTAAGGTTTGGTGTCCTTTGCTACTTTATCTGACTTTTCCTTTTTTCTGTGAATTGCATTTTTATAAGTACAGACAAGGAACAATTACAATTTCAGGAAATGCGAACGGCAGTGCCACATCGTGGCCCAAGTAAATATCCAGATAATCTTGTCCAAGGATGTGTGCAGTACTACGTTGCAGGTAATTTAGGTAATTGATCAATCCAACTTTTTAAAAAAAATAATAAATATTAAATGAATCTGTGTTGTAGTGTATAACTAAATTAATGATTGATGTAAAACTTTGTGCAAGATTTTAACACAGAAATTGAAAGAAACTTTAATAATTACATACAATTCTATTATTTTACTGTTAAGCTGACTATGCAGTTTATAATATCAGTTTCTCCATTATTAGAATCTTTTTCCTATTTCGAATATCTGAGTAGTCTTGCAAAATGTCTGCATTCCTGCTGTTTGAATTGACACAAGATTTCTTGTAATATATAAAAAAATACACTAAAATATTCTTCTAAATACCAAATGATGGGGATATTTGTTGTGGGTATTGCATGCAGCAGTTTTCATAGGATTTACCAAAATCTTTGTAATCATCTATATTAGTTGTGTGTTCATTAGCTGCTGCGGTTTGCACATTGAAGAATTAATGAAATGTTGAATGTTATGTGCTCGAGGCCCAAGGATGGTCATTTCCATGTTTATACAAAGGAAATTCCTGGATGGAATAAAGGAAAGGCAACCACACACCTAAAGCTAACAGATGTGGCATATATTAACATGCAGCAGAACATTATATTTTAACTATCTTTTGAGCTTATGCTCTTCCTCTAATAGAAGTACACACATTCTCACACACACCCAAATGCATATCACAGAGATGTGTGTTTGAGTGTCTGTGTTATTGTATGTGTGAAATTGTGTACTCCTGCTGGAGAAAGAGTGAGGGCTTGAAAGCTAGCGTAAATACTGTGTTCCATTGTGAGTTCATATGCACACATCTGTCAGCAATTGTGAAGTGGGTGCAGTTCGTTTCATTTCTGTATGTGTATGCCCTTGTATATAAAAGGTGTCTAGTGGAGGAGTCCTTGATTTCAAAATTAAGTCCCTTGGAAATGAAGATCATTGGTGAATGCATCAAAAAGGATGTTTCATTGTGGAAGCTGTAAGATTTGTTATACAGAAGTTCACAAAAATCTGAAATTGTTCAAAACTCTGATAAGATGCCACTGTACACAGCGCATCTTGTACAGTATAAGCAAGCATAATGAAACTCGCTCGTCGCACGCCATCTTTACAATCTCATCACACAATCTTTTCGAAATGCTGACTACCTACAGTGCAGAGGTGATGCAAATGAACAATGAAATTTGTCATCACATCCTGCAGTGTCTCAACAGAAATAGTCAGATCTCTCACAGGTCCTCTCACAGGTCCAGCACTGTGGAATGGTTCTGGTAGACAGCATCTTTCAGTGTGAATGCATAGAGAATCAAGGTACCAATTCTTCAGCTGCCATGCAGAATTCATCATAAGATAGAAATGCAGAATTGCCACATGTCATTGATTCAATATCTTCCATGATTACTGTAGCAGCTGTTCACTACCATTTTGCCTGTTCGTCTTTGAATCTCAAAGAATACAACAAATCATTCAAAACTTTCACCTGCTCTACAAAAGCACACAACACTCTTTCTTTACCGAACTGAGCTGAAAACTATTAAGTCCCTATATCTATCCCTCAATCTTTCAGTGTCTTTATATGGGGTGCTCATCCCGACACTTGTTCTAACAATTCGTCCATGGAGATCTGTCAGTCATCATTTACTTCAATGCAGTTGAATATCTCCTCCATTGATGCAGAAAAATCTTCATCTTCCTGACACCCTCTCTTTCTTGACGTAGGTTCACTGGTTATAAAGTAATTTTTTATAGCAGTACCTCATGGCTGAACCGCCTAATCCCCTTCCCTTTCCTCATACCACATCACAAGTACACAATGTATCCCCTAACACTGCATGAAGCTCTTAGAAAAATTAGCAAATTCTTAAAAAACGAATTTTTATGCTATAAAGTTACAGCAAAGAATAAAAAAACCAAAAAATGGCAAAACTTAAAATTGAAAAGAAACTGACATTTATATGATGTGCTCTCACTGCTGCCATTCACCCTTGATCTCTTATATCTCCTTAATACACAGTATTGTTGTGTTTATTTACAGAAAGTTTGGATCAGAAAGCTTGATCAATCTTCTAGCTGGTTTGGGATTCAGTGGAACATATCATGAAGCTAAAAAATTGCACTTATCAATTGTCTACCATGCCAAAGAGCTTGCTGAAAGTACATTATTCTGTCAATATGTATTTGATAATGCTGATTTCTGTGTCAGCTCTATCAAGGTGTGGAATACTTCTAACATCATGGGAGGCATCACATGTATTACCATAGCTTCAGCAATCCCACCATCTAAAGGTTTTCAGAGACATAAATCAGTTACTTCTGCCATAGAATTAAGTCATCTAGGATTTATGGAACTTCAAACATTTGAATTTCAATCGAGCAGTGGATTACAGAAGATTACAGTTCTTGAGTTGGATGTGTTCAATCCCATTTCGGCCGACATATTTATTACCCAGTGTGGCACGGTAGCCGAATAATAAAGTGCTAGACTACAAATCCAAAGGTTGCGGATTCGATCCCCACCAGGTCCTAGGATTTCTATCTGTAACTTTCCACTTCTTTCACCCCTGGCAGTGTTGCTGATGTGAAAAATATTGAGTAGCACCATGGTTATTAACACAAATTGTAGGTCCCCTAAAACTGGCTGGATAAGTCAATTCGAAGGTCGGAGGAAGGCAACAGCATACCACCTCCAAAAAGGACCATGCCTAGTAAAGCATTGTGGTGTTCAAACCAATCTTCGGATTGTTGACTGCTTTATGTTTTTATTTATTACCCGCTTTTCAAGACATTTTATGGATGTGTGGTGAATGGCTAAACACAGTGCAGCCTATGCACGATTTGCCAGAAATTTGTCGGCACCATAATTAATAGAGAAAGAAGTGCAGTAGTTTTTCTGTGATTCATTAATTTACCACCTAGTGCTTTTCATTACACAGCAAATGGCAGTCAGCTTCAAGGTGTTGAAATTTGTTTTGTGACTTTCAATCAACCACTGTACATAAAGGCCTGAGACATCTAGTCAGGGATAATTTCTGAGATTAGAATGTTTACACACAGTCATCTCTTATATTGGCTGCATTGGTCAGACAATGGCAGGATCAGAACTGAAAGAAGTTTTATTACTAAGCTATGCAGCAAACTCATTTCACAAATATTTAACTGGGTGTGCTTACGGCAAAGACATTCGAGGACATTTACTAGTTCACACAGTTTTAGTTCGAATTGTTCTAGTTGAAGCAAGTGTCTTAGAAGAAGAACAGAAAATTATTAAGATTCTCAGCATTTATTAATTCTTGCAGTAGAAAAGTTTGAGGATAATGTTTGGTAGTCTTTTCTGTAAGACTTATGTACAGTACCGTGTTTCTTGTTCAGAAAACCTTTAGCTTTCCATCTTTTCTTAAATTGCACAAATTTGTGACTACACGATTTTTTTCTCCCTATTCACTATCGAAGTGTGTTGAAGACCACTTATATTTTTGTTTGGTGAATGGTTTTAGCACCAGTATCAAATGACATATTGAAGCAAATACTTTTATTTTAATGGAACTGTTCACTGTTTATAACTGCATTCAGTAGCTCTTGAGATGAAAATGATAACAGTGATATGTAGCATTTGTTAATATTGACATTAAAACATGTTGTAAAAGTATTGAGTAACGTCCTAGAATTTGAGGCACAGTGGGCAGAATCATGTGTCATAATGTTACCACATTTTATTGTCAACTTGTGTGCGCTACAGGCTTCTCATTTCCACTTCATACATTGCATGCAGACATGTAGACGAATGAGAAGTTGGATATACTTATTTTATATGATGAATGTAAAAGAAATGCTGTGGTAGCAATACAGCAGTTTGTTTACCTATGTGGATTGAGAATTTTCGACGTGCCAGGAAGTTGCACGAATCATGAGGACGCTAGCATGTACGGGCTGCTTGGATGTCAAAACGAAAAGAAGAAAGAAGTCTGCAACCAACAGAGAACGTGAAAACACTGTCCTGGCTATGATGCTAATGAATCAGCAGAGTGGTACGAGGCATAATAACAAGGAATGTGGAATCAGCCACATCAGGGGTGTTGGCATCTTGCATTGAGACAAATTCCACCATCATCATCTGTCACTGCATCAGGTACTCAGTGACCGTTATTTCGAACCTTGTACAGAATTTTGTTAGTTTGCCCTTCAGCCCTGAAAGACGGCACTACATTTTTCCAATGTGTGCTCTTTACCTATGAAGCAACGTTTAATAACCACGGTAATGTAAATTTGCATAACATGCACTACTGGACAGCCGAATATCCGCATTGGTTTTGTCAGGTGCAACATTAACGGCAATGGAGTGTAAACTATGGTTCGCATATGATGCAATTGTATTGTGGACCTTACTTCATCCCAGACTTCCTGAATGGACATTCGTACATACACTTCCTTACGAACATTCTGCCAGTTCTGCTAGACGAGGTACCACTGGATATTCAAGGGTGTATGTGGCTACAACACGAAGGATGTTCAGTTCACATATCCCATGTTGCTATGTAAATACTTTTCACAGCTCTAATCCTTTGTTAAAGTTATAAATGTTCCATAGAGATACCATTACAGTATGGCCAATGGGAAAAAAAAAGTATCGGATGTAGTAGCTAGTGAAAAATTACGTCACTTAACTTGGTATTCTCACTGCTGCTCTGTGTTCGTCGTAAATTTTGGCGTCATTGTCAGGGTTCGATACCATTTACACTTTGGTTTCAGAAAAGGTGCGGGTTGTTTGGTTGTTTATACTAACAAAAAATGTGGTCACAAACACTTCATATTTTTTGTAAAATCACTTGGATTTATTGACACTTGAGGGTTTTAATTAAAAAAACACAAAAACCAACATTCCTTGTGTAGTGTCCATTCCAAAACTTTAACTATACACACGCACACACACACACACACACACACACACACACACACACACACACACACACACACGGTGTCCCAGCTATCTTGTCCACCCAAAATATCTCCGGAACAATAACAGCTATTGGAAAACGACTTCCACTGGTATCAATGTACGGCTGGGGCCCATGAATGTACATATTTGTAAACATTCTAAAACGAAAGCAAATGTGTTTTTTTTAACACAAACTTATGTTTTTTTTAAATGGACACCCTATATTTTTTCTTCAGCAATCCATAGCATGTCAAATCACATAAACAATGGCATTGATTGCATTGCAATATTCCAATTACATCCTGAGATATTGCGACGAGAAGTTGATGCTTGAAAAACCCGAAATACGCTGCTAGCGCACGTCCTAAGGCTCAAGCGTGAACCCCATGCTGCCCGTAATCGCGATGTGATTGACATGCGTAATCGCACTTTCATACTTATCAAGAGGTCCGAAACAAATAACACGGTCTGCTGCCATCAACTCTCATAAGCACATCATGGTTTCCCCTCTTGCACGTTTTATATGTCTACGTACACAATATGAACCAGTACCGATCGGTATACACCAGTCAGGTTGTCTTATTTATCCTGCACACCCAAAATAAGGTTTATCGAATGCGTTAAATGACCCATTGTGCCTTCCGCGCACTCGTTCATTCAGGGTCTAGCTCTACCTAGACACGTGTCCAACGTAGTTCCCACTACAGCCACAGTTACCACTTTGCCTTGTTTGTGATTTGCGACCCATGCAAATGCCTGTACTCCACCACCCTCCGAGCATCCCATTTGTTGTTGCTTTGGCGTGCAGTACACCGCTTGCCATTGTAGTCGTGCATCAGAGTAATCTAGTGACGGCACGTAGGTAGTACACATTGTGAATAAACGTTGTGTGTGATGTACACATATGAAGATATGGTAGAAATGCTGCTGATCTATGGAGAATGTACGTTGACGGGAAGTACGTTATTACCTTGCTTGTTTGTTTATAGTACTGTTAGAGAACATTATGATTATTACTTTAATATGTCTGTTTTCTACCCTACTCTACATACCTGTACTGTACCCTGTTGTAGGCGGGTGAAATTCTGTTCAGGCAGAACGACTGTACAGAAGACAATTCCCTGACAAGCCATCCCATCGCCTTCACGCCGGATGTTTGGTCGTCTCACATCTCGTCTATGTGAAACGGGAAGCTTAAATCTAAGACCTAGACATCGTCCTAGAACACGCACAGATGAACGTGCTGAAGTTGCTGTGCTCGCTACCGTAGCTGTGAATCCTTACATCGGCACACGTCAAATTGAATGTGAAGTTGATGTGTTGAAATCAAGTGCACAGCGTATTCTTCAACATCATAAATTTCATCCTTACCATGTTCATTTACACCAGGATCTTCATGGAAATGACTTCAGCAATGGGATAACATTTTGTCGGTGGGCTCAGCAAAAACTTCTGACTAATCCAATTTCTTTCGCAGATGTTCTCTTTCCTGACGAGGCATCATTCTCCAACAAAGGAATTATCAATATGAGGAATATGCATTATTGGTCCGTAGACAATCCAAAATGGCTTCGTCAGGTAGAACATCAGTGTCCGTGGAAAGTGAATGTTTGGTGTGGCATTCTTGGAGATACCATTATCGGACCTTTCTTTGTAAATGGCGTCCAAAATGGCAGACAGTACTCCAGAATTATACAACACAATCTACCTGTTATCTTGGATACTGTACCTCTGAACAGGAGAACGGTCATGTGGTATCAGCATGAAGGATGCCCTGCACATAACGACTTAAGAGCATGACGACTTCTGAACCGTAAGTTCCCTGGTAAGTGGATTGGACGTGGTGGCCCAGTTAGGTGGCCTGCCTGATCTCCGGACCTTACACCGCTGGATTTTTTTCTTTGGGGAGCAGTGAAGGATGCTGTTTACCAACATGAACCAACAACTCCAGAGGACATGAAGCAACACATTATTGATGCTTGTACAGACATCGAAGAGGAAGCAGTAGCACGAAGTAGGGCATCCTTCATCCGCAGAGTGACCCTATGTATGCAAGCCAATGGTTATCACTTTGAGCATGATATATGAACATTATCTTTAGTATGTACTGCTGGTATCACAGTGAAAGTTTCTACAAAGGGCCATTTTACCCAGTGATGTTCAGAAACATTTGTTTGAAACAATTTGTCATGTAACGCATTAGATAAACGTAACATTGATAATTATGTTATGATAAAACTAATTGGTTAAACATGTTTAAATTCATCTTCTATGTCTTACCTGAACTTCCCAAATCAAAACATTTTTACCTTAACAGTGGTAAAACCTTTAGTCCACTTGCTTGTTTCACTAAAACCATCTACATGAATTTTACTATTATGAGTGAATGATTCACTGTCACTTGCACTAGATCTACAGTAAAGTAAAGTTTTAACATTGAACGGCATTACCTTTTTAGTAACGGATTAATGTAAGCGAAGTTCACTTTATGACTAACATTACAGAACCGCATCACACCTAGCCTATGGGATAAATACCTGCTGGAATGTACGACTTTAATGCAGGATGGCAGCAGACCGTATTATTCGTTTCGGACCTCTTGGTAAGTATGGAAGTGCGATTACGCATGTCAATCACATCGTGATTACGGGCAGCATGGGGTTCACGCCTGAGCCTCAGGACATGCGCCAGCAGCGCATTTCGGGTTTTTCAAGCATCAACTTCACGTTGCAATATCTCGGGATGTAATTGGAATATTGCGATGCAATCAATGCCGTTGTTTATGTGATTCGTCATGCTATGGATTGCTGAAGAAAAAATATAAGGTGTCCATTTAAAAACATAAGTTTGTGTTAAAAAACACATTTGCTTTCATTTTAGAATGTTTCAAGTATGTACATTCATGGGCCCCAGCCGTACATTGATACCGGTGAAAGCAGTTTTCCAATAGCTGTTATTGTTCCAGAGATATTTTGGGTGGACAAGGTAGTTGGGACAAAGAACCAGCTCTTTGAAAGGCACAAATAAAGTCACACACAAGCACACATACAAGTTTTTGCAACCGTTTGTTGCTTCGTCAGGAAAAGAGGAAGAAAGGAGAGGAGAAAGGGAAGGATATGGGTTTTAAGGAAGTGGAAAAGGAGTCGTTCCAATCCCAGGAGTGGAAGGACTTACCTTAGGGGAAAAAAGAGGAAGGTAAACAAATACACACACACTCACACATATCCAAATGCAAACACACCTAGACAGACATTTTTACAAATGTAAATCACTTACTCACTATTCACATTTTTACAAATGTGTGGTGTACAGGTGGTCACCAAATTATTTTCAATAAAATATTTAGTTCAGGGCTTGTGTCCCACATGACATAATTTAGAGCAGCATAGGTTGATGCAGTTGTTTGACAGCATGTATTGTGCCTCTTGAAAGCACAGCAACTACTGGAAACAGTAAGCAATTATTCTTTCTATAATTTAGATATTTCATATAGTAGTTGCTTTCTGCAGCCGCAGGAGAGTGGCCAAGAATTCTAAGGTGCCTTACTGTGCAGTGTGTGGTTGCTAGCCATTGGAGGTTTGAGTCCTCCCTCAGGCATGGGTGCTTGTGTTGTCCTTAGTGTAAATTAGTTTAAGTAGTTTGTAAGTCTAGGGATTAATGACCATAGCAGTTTCATTCAATACATTTACAAACATTCGAACAGTTTGAAACTTCCTGGCAGATTAAAATTGTGTGCTGGAACTGGGACTTGAACAGTTTGCTTTTTGCAGCAAATAAGACGTCCTTATTTTCAAAGAATGAACAGGTGAGTTCTCTGTTTCAGCCTGCGAACATCCGGGATGATAAACTAATGTGAAGTAGTTTTCCTAAGCTCTTTGTGATGTGATAGATTCTAGCCTATATCATTTGACCTCAGATAACATTTGTAGGTGAACCCGCATCCATTGTAGGTCTTAAGTTGGTTCAAGGGGAAACAAAGCTTTACTGTAGTCGCACAGGCACACTTTACAGTATACAATATGCAGCCTGCTCTGGGACACCTGCTTGGTGATTTTTTCCTTTGCTAATGCCGATTCCCGCCACCATACCCTCAAATTCAATGAGATTTATTGAATTTTTTTACAACAGGTTTCAACGTCAATATTAAGAACACTATATTACTGTAATTGCCTTCGCAAGAGTTATCAAATGCAATTATAAAAAGTAAGCGGTTCCATTAAAAGAAGAAAAAAATGCTTGCTTCAATATCTCAGTTGATACCAGTGCTAAAACTTTAGCATGTGCCGAAAACTGTGTTTCAATGTGTGTGAATGTTCACAAAATAAAAGGGGTGTTAAATCTTATGTGACTCGCCCTGTATATGTAGTGTCTTATTCTTTCAGACCTGTCCAACACCATTATTGATCCTGTAGTGATTATCAATCTAGACACAAAAATTTACATTAACTGTGAGTGCACATTGAAATGATGGAATGGAGTAAGTTAACCCTGCTCATATCCCACCAGACACAAACTTTGAAGATATCCACACAGAGACGAAGTCTTTCACGGTGGTATTTATAGGTAAAATTTTCTCGGTTTACTTGCCTTGTCAATTCAAGATAAAATCTCGAGCTTTTGATGGTAGCCATCGTCATCATCATCAGGAGCAACGACTGTCTTCACTGCTGCTGTGGTGGTCTTTATAGCCCATGGATGGAACTGACTGGTCAGAGTTCTGATTGGTCAGCTACTACATACTGCTATCACAGGTGATGTTGACGCTGATGGCACCACAACTTCCATAGGATTGTAAACAGCGTGAGGAATGTCTTTGCTGCTTCTCAGCATTGAGTGCTCGTTTACATGCATTGCTGAGATTATATCTGCTGTCACAGTTAAAGTTCTTCTCGCTCATTCTTATTTCGACAGCCTCTTTGATAACAGTCTGGGACAAAACTTCTATTTCACCAAACAGTATTTTAAGTTTGTTTGTGAGGCTTTGCTCAGCAACTGCCAATTACTCGAGTTATCTGTTTTTAATATGCTGTTGATGTTCAGCACAGTGACCGGAAATGGTAAAAATGGTCTGACCTATCTAATTGCTTCCACACCCACAGGAGATGATATAAATCCCACAAATACTGAGGCCAAGACTATCCATAACTGGGCGAAGCATCTCCTTTATTTTCTTAGGATGATAGAGGATCGGTCTTATACTACCCTCAATTCTTGCTATTTTGCTGGATGTAGGGAAACAGAAATGGAGGAATACAATCGATGATCCATCCTGTGAGTTTATTTTTTCTTGTAGAACGCTGCCTTTACTTTGTGTGAACCATAGCCATTCTTTCAGAACATGTGCTTAACCCTTTAATGCATAGTGTACCTGATCAGCTACATACCATATTTTGTCCATTATCTCTCAAATGGATCAACATTTTACCACAAATTCATTTGTAGATGCTTGTATACATAGTGTTACATTTGCTAGTAGCTTGTCCTAGAAATTATAAATTGCAGACTGCTACTGAATCATTTTGACAGCTAGCTGCATTGAGTTACTCCTAAAATGTGCATTTGTTTACATTAGTATTCCTCCTCTGCCATGTAAAAATAGTCAGTCACATACTACTGGTGCATTTTGAGTTACTTTCTGGATAGATGAGAGGCATAATACTGACGTTTACTGCATCATGTACATTATGGAAGCACTATATAGCTGACCAACTATGAACTTTTTGTTGCTAATAGTGCATAATAATTTTAAGGATTTTTTCAATATTTTTCTCAGTATATACACACTATACATTAACCATGGTAGTTTTTATAGCTTCAAATAAAAAGTCATGCATTAAAGGGTTAAGGTGGTTAGTTTCAGACTCCAAGTGGTCCTTGGCAGAAACAGTTCTAGCTTTTTATACCAACTTGTTCAGAAAGCCTCTCTTCTGAACTGGATGGTGGAAACTCTGTGCATTGAGATATAGATCAATATGTGTTGACTTGTGGTACACAGTGTATCCGAGACATCCATCCAATTTTCTTCGTACTAAAACATCTAAGAATGGCAGCCCTCCTTCCTTCTCAATCTCAACAGTGAACTGGGTCTTGGGATGTTTGCTGTTCATGTGTTCAATGAATTCTTCGAGAGCTTCTACGTCATGTGGCCAGATGGTGAACATGTAAACATAACGATAAAATGAAGATGGATGGAGGGGAGCCGAGTTTAACCATGCTCCTTAAAATTCTCCAATTCTCCAAGAAAAGTTGGCCACTGCTGGAGACAATGGAGAACCCATTGCCATACTGTCTGTCATTTCATAAAATTTACTACCATACAAGAGGTAGTTGGTTCATTGTTTCAGGAGAAAAATCTCTGCCGGTAGTTTCAGTGTGCCCTTCACGGGAAGTCTTGTGAACAGTGACACCACATCCAGGCTGATTAGTATATCACGTGGGCCGATCCTAATCTGTTTGGTTTTATCGATGAGCATCTGAGAGTTTGTGATGTTCACATTGTTTGACTATTGGAGTCATCAACTTTGTAAGGTATTTGGCCAGCCTGTAAGTAGGAGAACCGATTGCACTGACAATAGGTCTTAAATGAACATTTATTATTGAGGATGATGGTTCAAACCTCCCTCCGGCCATCCTGATTTACATTTTCCATGATTTCCTTAAATCATTCCATGCAAATGCCACAATGGTTCCTTCAAAGGGTAAGGCTGAAATCCTTTCACCTTCTATGATAAAAACTTATCAGTCAGTGTGCTTCGTCTCTAATGACAATGATGCTGAGTGGACATTAAACCCTTATCTTTCTTCCCCCCCCCCCCCCCCCCCCCCCAGGGGGCCCACAGCTCTTGTGGGTATGTGTGTGGCGCGCAGAGGGGTCCCCGAGCTGAAGTAGCCTTTCTTCCTCCCCAGGCTGCTTCACCCCCCCCCCCCCCCCCCCCCCGGTTCGTGCCTTTGCCCGGAGACGGGTGTCTGAGTAACTGTAGGTCATCTCCTTTTCTACGCTTTCCTTTTCCTAAGGTCCTTCCTTCATTTCACTCACTTTTTCCGCTCATTCTTCTTTGTTGTTCCTACCTTGGAGCCATCCATACCATCTCCGCTTCGGCATTTGAAATTCTCCCTTTTCTCACTTTTCTATCTCCCTCTTTCCATCCTCTATTCTTCTTCCTTCCTCCCTGTGCGTGTCTGAAGGCCGACCCACGCATCCCCATGCGTAGCAGGTGACGGGGTAGCGTGTAATTCCCCGCCCCCTGGTAGAGGCCAGGCCCAGGGAGGGGTGATTACCCGAGCTGGTACCTTCCGACCATGCCGATTGGTACCTCTGTCCGTTTCTCGGGAGGTGTGACCTGAGGTGTGAACAATCACCTAAGGCCGGTTAGCCCTCAGTGAGGTTCCCCATTAGGAAGGAGCGCACCATTGGAGACGCTTGTAATCATGGGGGGACACTTTTGCAATGACCTCTCTCTCTTCCCTTTTGACTTCGACCCAAAAACGAAAGTTGGATGCCCCTCAAACAAAGAAAATACTACCAAACGTTCCTAAGTTTCTGATTGTTACCCGTACTTATGGTCATGATTTCTCTAAGGTCAATCCCTTCATAATTCAGAAGGGTGTAGATGCCATTGCAGGTCTGTTGAAGAAATGTTCTTGACAACGTAATGGGAGTTTGCTGTTAGAAACAGATAATGCCTTTCAGGCTCAAAATCTGATCCGGGCCACGCTTTTGCACACCTTCCCGGTAAAAGTCGAAGCCCACGTGGAGTGGTCTACTCTCGATCCCTCGACAGGTTATCGGATGAAGAAATAAAGGACTTTCTGACTGATCAGGGCATCATAGCTGTCCATAGGGTTATGAAAAAGGCTGATACAGGATTGATACCAACCCAAACCGTATTTTTGACTTTTGACAAGGTGCATCACCCTTCCAAAATCAAAGCAGGCTACAAAATTATATCAGTTCACCCCTATATCCCGAATCCCACATGATGTTATCAGTGCCACAGGCATAATCATACCCGTGAGTCTTGCCCTCATGCAGCTAAATGTGTCACCTGCGGCAGGGACGCTCATGAGAGGGACTGTCCGCCTCCATCCCCTCACTGCATCAACTGCATGGGTGACCATGCTGCTTCATCCAGAGACTGCCCTGTTTACAAGGAGGAGCGGGTAATCCAAGAAATAAGAGTACGCGAAAAAGTTGCGACCTCTGCTGCGCGGAAGATACTAGCCGGTCGAAAGCCCGCTGAGCTCCCAGCGGGTAAATACAGCGTTGTCATTGCCTCTCCTCATCCTACTAAGGAGGTTGGCACACAAACGTGTGACCTTACTTTTAGCGACATGGTTGTCAGATCGGCCAGTCCAAAGATTGCTCGATCAACCTCTCCACTCACTTCCTCTCACCGAAAAACACAGTCATCAGCAGCTCCTCCCAAATCACGGGCGTCTAAATCGGATGCCCGGACTTCCAAGAAAGAGCCTGTCTGTGAAGATTTCTTAAGATCTGAACCTGCACAACCTACGTCTGCGCACACATCTCATCGTCATTCCTCTAAGAAGGCACACAGAAAAAACAGTTCCTCTCCTTCCCTGCCACGGCGCGACTCAACTGTCACACCATCTAGCAGTGGCACCACCCGGTCTTCATGTCTCGCCGGGGCGTGCTACTGCTGGCCGATCATCCGACCCTTTACTGGCGGAGGAAGCTGCCCCTGCCGAGAAATCCAGGCAGGCGGCAGACACTCCAGATGAACCGATGGATTGATTTGATTTGATTTGATTTTTCCAGGGAAGCCAAAACAGTCTTGGTCCAACCCACCACTGCCCGCACCGAAACTAAGTTTATTGTGCAGTATCGCTCCCTGTATATCTAGTAAAGCCAACCAATGCCCTTGAACAGTGCAAGGAGTCCCTTTACCAGTTCTTTATTCGACACAATTTCTTCGGGTCTGATTGTCCCAAATGTTCTGTGCCTTTTACTCTCCAATGCAATGCATTCTAGCTTTTTCTTCTCTTTCTATCTTCTCACCTTATGGATCTCCTTCAATGGAATATTCGCGGCCTTTGTTCCAACAGAGAAGAATTGAAACTCCTACTCAGACTGCACCGTCCATTCGTGATAGGACTTCAAGAAACGAAGTTACGCCCACGCAACAACATAGTTTTTTCACAATATACCTCCGTGCGCTTTGACCTGCCCCCTGTGGAGGGTATTGCGGCCCATGGAGGGGCTATGTTGCTCATTAGAGATGACATCTACTACCAACCTATTCCACTGCACACTCAACTACAGGCAGTTGCCGTCCGCATCATTCTTCCCACCTTTTCCTCTTCCCTTTGTAACATCTATATCCCATCGTCTTCTGCCTTTACTAGGGCAGATGTGCTGCACCTTGTTGCCCAACTTCCTTCTCCCTTTTTGTTGATAGGCGATTTCAACGCCCACCACCCCCTATGGGGTTCTCCAGCCTCTTGCCAGAGAGGCTCCCTTTTAGCGGACATTCTCAACCATCTTAATCTTATCTGCCTAAACACAGGTGCACCAACCTTTCTTTCAGATACGACGCATACCTACTCTCACTTGGACCTCTCGATATGTACTGCTCAACTTGCACGTCGGTTTGAGTGGTATGCTCTCTATGATACTTACTCAAGCGACCATTTCCCCTGTATAATTCATCTCCTTCATCATAACCTACCTCCGAGTTCCACTAGTTGGAACATCTCGAAAGCCGACTGGGGACTGTTCTCCTCCATGGCGGTTTTCCATGATGGGAACTTCCCCACCTGTTACAGTCAGGTCGAATACCTCACAGAAGTCATTCTCAATGCTGCCGAATATTCCATTCCACGTACTTCGTCTTCTCCTCGTCGAGTCCCAGTCCCCTGGTGGACTGTGGCATGTCGCGATCCTATTAGAGCCCGGAGACGTGCTCTACGCACCTTCCGCCGCCACCCAACGTTGGCGAAGTGTATCAATTACAAACCTTTAAGAGCACAATGCAGTCAAGTCATCAAGGAAAGCAAACGGTCCTGCTGGATTGCCTTTACTACTTCATTTAACAGACTTACTCCTTCTTCTGTTGTCTAGGGGGGCCTGCGCCTGTTATCCGGCACTAAGGTCCACTCCCCAATTCCTGGCTTAACTGTCGCAAATGAAGTCATTGTGGACCCAGCCGATATACCCAACGCTTTAGGTCAATCTTTTGCAGAGGTCTCGAGCTCCGCACACTACTGCCTTTCTCCCTCAAAAACAGACGGAAGAGGCGCGACCACCTTCCTTCCAATCTCTCAGTCGGGGAGATACAAAGAGTTCCTTCCACCCTCTCTCCATCTTGGCCCTGTTACTCTGCCTTTTGTGGAGACAATGAAATTTTTAGGGCTTATATTGGACAGGAAACTCTGCTGGTCCCCGCATGTGTCCTATCTGGCTGGCCGGTGTATTCGTTCCCTTTATTTCCTCTCTGTCCTCAGCGGCACGTCATGGGGAGCGGATCGAACTGTCCTACTTCACCTCTACCGATCCACTGTCTGCTCAAAATTGGATTACGGAAGCTTCGTTTACTCTTCCGCACGGCCGTCCATTTTACACCGCCTAAACTCAATTCACCATCGGGGGTTACGCCTGGTGATAGGAGGTTTTTACACAAGCCCTGTTGACAGGCTCTGTGCCGAAGCTGCCGAATTACCTTTACCCTATCAACGCAACATATTACTGTGTCGGTATGCATGTCATTTGCTTTCGATGCCCCACCATCCTTCCTATCCATCGTTCTTTAACGACTCCCTCGATAGCCAATACGCGCTGTCTGCGATTCCCCTGCTCCCTCCTGGACTCCATTTTCGATGCTTGCTTCGGCAGCTCGATTTTACTCTCCCTTCCACATTTCAAATAGGTGAGAGCCTAGTGCCACCTTGGCTTCAGGCTCAAGTTCGCGTTCACCTCGAACTCGCCTCACTCCCGAAAGAGAGTACTTCGGATGCTTTTTACTACTCGCGGTTTCTTGAACTTCGTGCACGGCTCAAAAACTCCGTTTTCGTATATACGGATGGCTCAAAGACCACTGAAGGTGTCGGATGTGCGTTTGTCGTCGGGGGTGACTGTTTTCAGTACAGGCTTAATGCCCACTGCTCGAATTTCACAGCTGAGCTTTTTGCCCTCTATCAGGCTGTACTATTTATCCGCCACCACCGTTCTCCTTCCTATGTCATCTGCTCTGACTCCCTCAGCGCCATCCAGAGTCTGAGCGACTCCTTTTCGGCCCATCCTATTGTGCACTGAATCAACTGCTCCCTTCAGTTATTAGCTGTCAACGGGGCCCCCACGTTCACCTCATGTTGGTACCTGGCCACGCAGGCATGCCTGGTAACGAGGCTGCTGATGCCGCTGCCAAGGCTGCAACTCTCTTACGTCGGACAGCTACGTACTGTGTCCCATCGCATGATATTAAAGGGTCTCTTTCGCGGCGCCTTATATCCTCGTGGCATAATGTGTGGTCTTCCCTTACAAACAATAATCTTTGGACTATTAAACCGCTCCCGGTGGCTTGGAGGACCTCGTCACGCTGCTCGCAACAAGAAGAGATCATCTTGGCCCGGTTGTGGATCGGACATTGGCGGTTCAGCCACCGCCACTTGCTTACTGGTGACCCACACCATTATGTTTCTGTGGCCACCTGCTGTCGGTGCGCCATGTTTTATTGTCGTGTTCTAATTTTACTCCTGTTCGGCTTGCACTAAATCTGCCGGACATACTGGAACAAATTTTAGCTGATGACCCACGGGCTGTTGCTAGAGTATTGAATTTTATCACCTTGACCAATTTGTCAAAGGAGATTTAGCTCTTCCCTTTGTTGTTTTTTATTCTATGTTTTTAACTGTTTTTCGGTAGTGTCATTATCCTTGGGTATGTCCCAGTTTTATTTCGGGCGCTAATGACCCCAGCAGTTGTGGGCCCTAAAACCACAAAAAAAGAAAGAAAAAGAAAAACCTTATCTTTCTTCCATCCACACAGTAGTTGCACGTTTGGTTAATATGCAGCATTATCTTCAAACAGTTTCCAACTTCGTTTTTCAGGCTTTGACCGTTGAAATCATTCAGTTAGGTGTGCTCCAGATTTATTAAAATTTTTTAAGCTTTGCAACATAATTTCATCATAGGGATAGCATAGTTAGTGACAGTAGTACCTTTCATGCAACATGTCAGAGATTGAGCTTTATAATTTTCCATCTCTATAACACTTCCCTAACAAATACAAATTACCTTATTAGATTGCAGCGAAAGCTTACTTTCGAATAATGAACTGTTACTGAATATTATACAAGTAGAATTTCTCAACTCGACGATAGTACAGAAATATGTTGGCGCAGAATGAAGAAACATAGTAAACTTATTTGCTGCCACACAGTAATAAATTCATTTGAGGATTCAGAAGAGAAGCTGCTAAAAATTCTGTGGCTTGGTTTTAAAAGAGCCAACGTCAGTATTTATCAAAACTGGTTTTATTGGTGTAGACCATAGTTTCACGTGGTCTTCATACTGTTAAAGTGGCCAATGTCTAAGCCACGTAGGATGAGAGATACTGGGGTTTCAAGATGTGAGCCCCAAATATACTGTTAATATTTTGCAGAAAATTACAGAAAATATTCAGAAACTTATACCGTAAAACTAAGATTTTTGACATTGGCCCTTTTAAAACCAAGCCACAGAATTATATCCATTAACACACAAACTAAACTGTAGATGAAGGCAATGTGCAATTCTGCAATTTTTCAGCTTCAGGCCTATACATATCATTCATAGGCTATTAACCAGCTTACTTATTAGCATTGTTGTCACAACTTGCAGTTGATGAGCAGAAATTTCCATATCAGGTTACGTAGCTATGTAAACAAAAGCAAGAAGAAATCAAAGTTCAACATTTGGCAGAACTTGTTCAAACAGCAGCCAAATAATGTTATTCAAACATGGTCTCCCTCTTACAATAACAACATTATAACCAGCAGCTGAGACATAAATGAACCGTGACCATTCCCACAAATTCTTAGCTATCTGTAGCAGTGACAGAATCCAAATTACATATATGATTGTTAAGTAACATACTGTGACGCGACTATGTTATCTGTGTCATTCATGGACTGTTGTCATCTTTCCTCCCATTTTGCTAGTGCTCGGAACACAAGACACAGAGGTATATGTGTGTATTTTAATCATTCATTTTTTCATTCTTCCTAATCCACTGGTAACATGCAGCAATACCATATATAATGGCATTCTAAACATGCCCCTGCCTGAGTATCTTGATAACACTGTATCTAACATTTATTAAATGCTAAAGCATCATTGTTTTTTTAGCAACATTTAGAAGGTTCTATGTCATGTAACGTAGTGGTACTATTATTGGTGCCATTGATGAAGCGGGGAGTGTGGTGAGTGGGAAGGAAGCATATATTATGCTGAGGGTAGATGGAAGTATGGGGTACTTGTATTTGATTTCCATGAAAGCAGCAATATGCAAGGCAGGTGCAATTGTCAGTTAAATACTTTGTGCAATTGAAACTAAGTTTAATGTTTGTGCAATCAAAATTAAGTGTAATGTTTGACATATTAAAAAATAAAAATAATTAATGAAAACAATCAAAAGAAGGCAGCAAAACACAGATTTTGATAGCACTGCTCAGTGAGAAAATAAATATTTGTACTTATATCCAATGTTTTTTATATGTAAATAATGTTTTCCGTTTATTTCCAAATCTACTACATCATAAAGAGCACTCGGGCAACAGAAGTAAGTGAACTATGGAAGAACACTGATCAGTAAAAATCAAAGAGTTAGGTTTCCACAGGGGGAAGAAGTCATTAAAGGGTTCCATGATGAAAAAAGTTTGGGAATCACTGATCAGATCTGTTTGGTGTACCACACGGGTCAGCCACCTTATTTGGTATAAATCCGTCAATTGTTGTCAATATTATTTCTTTGAATGTAAATCACATCTGATTTATACTCATATTGTTAATTTCAAAAGACTGGAGACTCTAACTTGACTCAGGATAGCACTAAGCAAATATTTATCTGCTTTTTTTAAATATAATATTTTTCTTTAGTTTTGGTGGATTTGGAAATTTCAATAATTAGTCTTGCTATAACAACTATGTGTTCAGTATCTGGTTTGATGCTCTTATTATTATTATTATTATTATTATTATTTGTTGCTGGGTCAAACGTGTTTTCACAACCAGTTACTATTCTAGTAGGTTCGTGAACAAATTACTCAAAATAGTTGTCATAGAATGAGTTCAGTATAATTTCGGTCAGTGTTTTACGCTTGTCTCCGGTTTTGAACATGTATTTTTGTCAACATATCGAGTGTAATTTAAAGTCGCCATCATTTTCAATTGCATGCTTCAGGTATGTTTTTGAAATTTTGATTCAAGCTTTCTTTGAACATTTTTGCAATTGTCTTAGTATTTGGTACAATGAGATGTAACTTTAGCCTTGCACCTCATTGTGGTTTGCATAGTAGCTGCACAAGTTATGGATCAGAAATAAATATAGATGAGCTTATCATTAATTTACTGCAAATATCTGTTTCCTCTTTAATTTTACAGGTCAACTTCCAGCAATACAGAGATTTTACAGGAAGAATTATAGAAATCTGGTGTCAACATACATCACTTTTGGACCAAATGGGCGAGATTTATTGGCCAATATGGGAGGAGAACAAGTCTACATATTTGACATTGACAACAAAAGACGTCCGAAGAAATTTGAATTTTCTGATGTTGGACTTATTGAAATAAAACCAGATGATGGTAGGTGACTTAAGGTTATATAAAAATATATTGCCACCAATGTAAATACTTTTCTGACTATATGAAGTTTTTCCAGCTGAAGGAAACCTTTATGAGCTTAATGTTAAGTTGGTGTTATTTAGCTCCTTCAGAAGATGCATTAGTCATTTAGCCCGTAACTCAAGGACTGACATTTTTCGTAATGTATCCTGCATTCTATGGTTTCAAAATTTTAACACAAATTATTTACAGAAAGAAGTAAAGGCTGATAGATGCTCACCTCAGGGAAGATCAGTTCAGATTCAGGAGAAATGTAGGAACACGGGAGGCAGTACTTGCCTTAAGACTTATCTTAGAAGCAGTGGCGTAGCGTGGGGGTGCCGGGGGGGGGGGGGGCGGCATGGCCCTGGGCAGCACATATGAGAGCCAAAGAAGTGGCTGACCTGGCTCCTTCTTGGCGATATCAAGTACACTTTCTATAAAGGAGAGTACAGAGACACAGATTTGTCAGGAAATTACTACATGTGGTTTTTGTGTTTCATTCAAACATTGTTAAGTTCCCCTAACGTTTTAATTGTGCTATGAAGAATACTCACTACTTCTAGATTAGTCAATCCAGCAGAAATCAGTTTGCTTTAATATTCATTCCTAGGGCAAAATAATCTTTAAAAAGAAATATATTTCCATGGAGTTTTCACCGAGGTCATATCAGTTATTTACTCGATTTGATTAAAATAACAAGTAAGAGGTTTCCAGAATTTTATTTCCCAAATACAGATTGGAAAAATGGTCATGACACATTTGATGACAATTTTAAATGTAATATATTTTGTAAGTAGCTTAGTTTCTGAATAAAAGCATTCCAAAACAAATTTCTTTCCATATTTAGCAAGTGTTAGTCAACATATGGAAATTAGTGCAATCGCTCCTAAATGTAGTGGTTCATGCCAGAATTTGCTGACAGAGATATGTTCAGAATAATAGTTACAATTGCTTTCTAAATCGCTCATGTGTGATGTGGGCAAAGCGTGACCAATTGCAGGCATGAGGCAATATCGGTGACATGTCTATAAAGCAAATGAAGATTACAAATAATCAATGTTATTACATACTTATAGACAAAGTATTCTTTAATTTTATATCAATAGTGCAAGTTGATTTGATTTTGTTGTTTTCTATTTGACAGATACATAGGACGGTAGAGACGAACACATCCAGAACGTAGTGACTATTGAATATATGGTCATTGGAGTACAGGCATACTTCGGTCGGCCCTGGAAACGTGCTCGTATAACCGAAAGTTAGAAGGTGACTGACCATAAAAAGCGGGTAACACCGGTTGGAGTCGCAGCTAGGCGCAAATTTTCGTTCGTCTCTAATGGGTATTACATCTATACCTAATACAGGAGCTGTAAATACAATATTGCGAGTAAACTTTCGATTTAAATTATTTCAACTAATGTGATTTGTTAATTTCAAGGATTAGGACGTAGTGAAGTTGTGAAGCTCCTTCCCATGTTTTCACCATATCCACAAGAACATCCGTTGTCGTCGTCACTGTGCTCGAGGTGAAGTTATTCAGTTTTCATTGGTGGCTATAAATATACTTAAAGGTTTGCCCTAATTCTGTAAAGAAGGATATTTAATATTTCATCACAACTAATCGTCTTTTTGCCCTAGCTACAAACAACTCTGTTTCTCTCAATGAAAACCTAACAAAACCATTGGCTCTACAAAGTAACACATGGATACCTGCAAAACATCTACTGTCAACCCAAAAAAAAAAAAAAAAAAAAAAGAAATTATGGTGTCGCCAATGGATGTGTTGTAGAACTTAATTTAATTGATTTGAAAATGGGCTAAAATATCCGGAGCTGGTAAGGCTACAAAATGGAATGTGTGTGTCCACACACAGACTCGTGTAATGGGCACTGAACTCCTACTGACGAGAAACTTTTATCAGCCTAATACATGTGACAGTATTCACCCAACTTTATTCAGAATACTTATTGCTGTGAAAGCTCTGCAGGCTCATAAATTTTACTAAAATCACTCCACTCCATATTTTTTTGGCGCTGTAACAGCAATTGTAATTCATATTTTGATAAAAAACAGTCTCAGTTGCACAAAATAGATTTTCATTTATTTATACATGACGCATTTCGCCTCTTCTGGGCATTATCAGAAGTTGAAAGAGGGAAAAAATTTACAAACTTGTTTAAAAACAGAACTAAACTATGTAAAACCTTTCCTAAGCAAGAAATATTAGAAATAGGGAAGGTGCAGACTGATAAAACTGCGGGCCACATGACCACATTCCCATTTTGCCGGGGGGGGGGGGGGGATGAAAATTGAACTAATAAATACCACTAAAAAGCATACTTCAACAAATAAAATTACTTATCTATGAGGATGCAGAACGTCAAAATATTAAATTCAATGAAATAGAACCTGTACAACAGATATAACTGTTGCTCAAGAATTTGGGAGGGGGGGGGGGGGGGCAACGAAGTCAGTGGTAAAACCTAATTTATCCGCTTGAAGCTTTGTTTACTCAGGTAAGAGCCGCTACCTGCCACAGATGCGGAAGAGGTGAAACGCGTCATGTATAAATAATTTTGTGCAACCAAAACTGTTTTTATCATCATAAGTTTATGTTACAAAGTGTTTACTTTTCAGTGCAAGATTTCTTTTCAGTTGAAACTATTTGTTACAGACACCTCAGACAAATAAGTCGTATAAATAATCTCCACATAGCAATTGTTGAGTGTCACGTAAAATATACAGGGTGTTACAAAAAGGTACGGCCAAAGAAGGAAAATATGTTATGTGGACATGTGTCCAGAAACGCTTAATTTCCATGTTAGAGCTCATTTTATTACTTCTCTTCAACTCACATTAATCATGGAATGGAAACCCACAGCAACAGAATGTACCAGCATGACTTCAAACACTTTGTTACAGGAAGTGTTCAAAATGTCCTCCATTAGCGAGGATACATGCATCCACCCTCCATCGCATGGAATCCCTTGTGCACCTATGCAGCCCTGGAGAATGGCGTATTCTATCACAGCTGTCCACAATACGAGCACGAAGAGTCTCTACATTTTGTACCGGGGTTGCATAGACAAGAGCTTTCAAATGCCCTCATAAATGAAAGTCAAGAGGGTTGAGGTCAGGAGAGTGTGGAGGCCATGGAATTGGTCCACCTCTACCAATCCATCGGTCACCGAATCTGTTGCTGAGAAGCATACGAACACGTCGACTGAAATGTGCAGGAACTCCATCGTGCATGAACCACATGGTGTGTCGTACTTGTAAAGGCACATGTTCCAGCACCACAGATAGAGTATCTCGTATGAAGTCATAACGTGCTCCAGTGAGCGTAGGTGGAAGAACATAAGGCCCAATCAAGACATCACCAACAATTCCTGCCCAAACGTTCACAGAAAATCTGCATTATTGACGTGATTGCACAATTGCGTACAGATTCTTGTCAGCCCACACATGTTGATTGTGAAAATTTACAATTTACATTTAAAGAGAAATACTAAAATGAGCCCTAACATGGAAATTAAGCGTTTCCGGACATGTCCATTGCAGCTTCCCTATTTTATTTTGATAAGCACTGAAACACTATTGGTACTTACGGCTAAAGTTTCAATTTTTGTTGTTGTTCAGTTCCGAAAATGTTGTTGGGGTGGGGTGGGGGGGGGGCAAAGTGGGGGCCGGCACCGGGTGGCAGAAATCCACGCTATGCCACTGCGTAGCAGATAGATTAAGTAAAGGCAAACCTACATTTCTAGCTTTTGCAGATTCAGAGAAAGCTTTTGACAAGGTGGATTGGAATACACTCTTTCAAATTCTGAAGTCAGCAAGGGTAAAATATAGGGAATGGAAGGTTATTTACAACTTGTACATTAACCAAACAGCTGTTATTGGAGTTGAAGGGCATGAAAGAAACTCACTGCTTGAGAAGGGAGTAAGACAGGGTTATAGCTTTCCTCCACTGTTCAATTTGTACATTGATCAAGTTGTGAAGGAAAGCGAAGAGAGATTCGAAGAAGGAATTAGAGTTCAGGGTGGGAAAAAACAAACATTCTGTTTTGCTGTTGACATTGTAATTCTGCAAAAGACAGCAATGGACTTGGTAGAGAAATTAAACAGAATGGAAAGGAGCATGTAATATGAACATTAACAAGAGCAAAACAAGGGTAATGGAATGCAGTCTTAGAAAATCACGAAATGCTGAAGGAATTAGATTGGTAATGAAACAATAAAGGTGGTAGATGAGTTTTGTTACTTTGGCAGTAAAATATCATGGTTGCAGTAAAGAGGATATAAAATGCAGAATGGCAATGAGAAGAAAAATGTTTTTGAAAACAAGAAATTAGCTAACATTGAATATCATTGTAAGTTCTTTCTGAATGCATTGGTGTGGAGTTGTACGGGAGTGAAACTTGGACAATAAAAGATCAATGTAGTAGTAGTTAACTGCAGGAGCGTCTACAGAATGGTCCCAGAACTGCTCTCATTAATAAACGGTCACAATGCCCACATAGTACTAGGGGTGGAAAGTTGGCAGAAACCAGATGTAAACAGTAATGAGATTCTAAACTCAGACTGGAATGTATACCGCAGAGATAGGCTGCACAATGAAGGGGGTGGCTTGTTTATAGCACTAGTATCAAAGGAAATGGAGGAGATTCGAAGTGTGAAATAATTTGGGTGAAGGTCACGGTTCAAGCATGCTCGAACATGGTAATTGGATGTTTCTATAGGCCTCCTGGCTCAGCAGCTGTTGTGGCAGAACACTGAAGGAAAATTTGGAAAATATTTTGAGTAGATTTTCTGATTATGTTATAGTTTTGGGAGGAGATTTTAATTTACTGGATATAGAATGGGAGACCCAAACGTTTCTGAAGGGTGACAGGGACAAGGAATCCAGTGAAATTGTTTTGAGTGCATTATCTGCAAATTACCTTGAGCAGTTAAACACAGAACCAACTCGTGGCGACAACATATTAGACCTTCTGGTGACAAACAGACCTGAACTATTCGAAACACTTAGTGCGGAACAGGGAATCAGCGAACATAAAGCGGTTACAGCATTAATAATCTCAGCCATAAATAGAAATATTAAAAAATGTCGGAAGATTTTTCTGTTCGGAAAAAGTGACAAAAAGCAAATTTCAGAGTACTTGATGGCTCAACACAGACATTTTACGTCAAGTACAGATAGTGTTCAGGGACAGTGGTCTAATTTCAAAGCCATTGTACAATATGCATTAGATGAGTATGTACCAAGCAAGATCGTAAGAGATGGAAAGGAGCTACCATGGTACAACAACCGAATTAGAAAACTGCTACAGAAGCAAATGGAACTTCACACTGCAAAATAGCCAAAGCCCTGTAGACAAACAAAAATTAAATGAACCGAAATGTAGTGCGAGGAGGGCTGTGGGAGAGGCGTTCAGTGAATTCGAAAGTAAAGTTCTATTTATTGTCTTGGCTGTAAATCCTTAGAAATTTTGGTCTTATGTCAAAGCAGTAAGTGGATCAAAACAAAATGTCCAGACATTGTGACGAAAATGGCATTGAAACAGAGGATGACACTCTAAAGGCTGAATTACTAAATGACTTTTTTCAAAGCTGTTTCATAGAGGAAGATTGCACTGTACTTCCTTCTCTAGATTGCCGCAGAGATCACAAAATGCTAGATATCGAAATAATTGAGAGGGGGATAGAAAAACAATTTAAATCATATGGGATACCAGTTCGCTTTTACATAGAGTACACGAAGGAACTTGCCCCCATTCTTGCACTGGTGTACCGTAGGTCTCTAGAAGAGTGTAGCGTTCCCTAGCTTTCCGAAAGAATGGAAAATGGTGCAGGTCATCCCCGTTTTTAAGAAGGGACGTCGAACAGATGTATAGAACTATAGGCCTATATCTCTAATGTCGGTCAGTTGTAGAATTTTGGAACATGTATTATGTCCGAGTATAATGACATTTCTGGAGACTAGAAATCTGCTCTGTAGGAATCATCATGGGTTTCGAAAAAGGCAATGGTGTGAAACCCAGCTCGCGCTATTCGTCCACGAGACTCGGAGGGCCATAGACACAGGTTCTCAGGTAGATGCTGTGTTCCTTGACTTCCGCAAGGAGTTTGATACAGTTCCCCACAGACGTTTAATGAACAAAGTAAACTAGATTTAGGGAACACCTCCCAAATAAAACAGGAGAAAATCCCTATAGGTCCACTTTCGCCCAACACCTAATAGATGAAAAGCATACAACTACAAGTATTGATAAGTTAGACATCTTGCACTTTGTAAATAAATGAGCTAAAATGTTCTTGAAGAACTAGAAATATATCAGCAGTCTAAATCACAAGACTGTAATCTATTCAATGAACAAATAGTTTTAAGAAACAAGGTTTTCCTAGATTGTTTATCCACACTCTTGGAAGATAATTGAAAATGTACTATGTATTCATACAGTGTAATGGTTGCTTCTTAATTGTAATTGTTTCTGTAAAACACTAAGTGCAGATATTACTGTTTGAACGTGTTCACCTTTGTCCAACCCTTCACTTGCTCTACTTTATATAAAAGTCACAAATTGAAGTCCATTCTATCACTATGTTTTCTCCAGTGTGCTGATTACTCACACTGTCTTCACTTATCTGGTGTAGTTGCCTCCAAGAACCACCTCCCCTCCCAACTGTTTTGAGTGTTAACTCATCCTAGTACCTTTCATAGTATACCTGTTCCATAGGGTGTCAAGATTAATAAAGATGTAAAAATACAATTAAATCAATAGTTAATTTCAATGAACCACAAGTAAGGTATGATGTACCCATACAGTTCCTTATTAACTGATTAGCTCTTCTTCGTATAAGTCACTGTAGTATTCATTATGTTGCTTTACATCAGCCCCTTTCACTTATTACACACGTTTTACAGCCATACCTTTTCTGACTAACCCACCCTAATACTGCACATTAATGCGTAACTAGCTCTACACAGACACTGAACTAGTCCCTTATGTTTCTGCCTATCTTAAGATTGAAAGTGGTAGCCACCCTACATTACAGTGGTAGGCCATATCGTTGTGTGAGGATCAGAACAACATATCTCCATTTCAGCTACTTCACACGAGCAGCGAAAAAAGGTATTTTAAGATGAAAATTTCTTGTTTCATTGATGCAATATAAATTTAATTGGAAAATAAGTTTATATTAAAATACCTTTTTTCGTCTCTCCTGTGAAGTAGCTGAAATGTAGTTACGTTCTTCTGATCCTCACACAGCGATATATAACTTTATCAACAGTCACAGAGCATACAATTATCAGCTATTCCCCTTCTTCTATAAAACCCTCGCAAACTAATAACCATAAACTTTTCACACACCCACACTCATACCTTACACACCTTATCTTCACAGTTACACCATCATACTCACCAATTACACACACACGCCGCGCGCGCGCCCCCCCCCCCCCCCCCACACACACACACATACCTCATATTAAAGATTGGTTATTTTATGCCTACTCTTTGTTAAACTGCACTATACAATAGTCACTACCTTTATGATAGTGTTTTCTTTATTTTTAGAAAACCAGCCACCACTTACTCTTATTGTGTCTTAGAGCACCATGATCTTCTCTACATGAATGTCCTCTTTGGTATATTTCTAGCAAGTTGACTGTTAAACTCTCTTCAGTTGTCTGACTAGATGTACCAATTGTAACACTAGGTTAATATTACCGCAACCATTCACATTTCTTTGCACATTAGTCCACGCATCTTAAAACTTATAACCCACATCCTTAACTTATTTGTTGTATTAGAATCACTTCCCAATCTATCCCCATTAATATTTGAAGCCATAGACACAATAACGATTTCTTTATATTGACAGTGGAATTCTAAGCATCCTACTACTGTGTCAGCTGCTGTGTTTGTTTGTTGTTATGGGTCTTCAGTCCGGAGACTGGTTTGATGCAGCTCTCCACCCTACTCTATCCTGAGCAAGCCTTTTCATCTCCTCATAAGAATGGCAATCAACATACATTTGAATCTGCTTACTATATGCGTCTCTTGGTCTCCCTCTGGGATTTTTACCCCCACACACCTTCCTCCAATGCTAAATTTATGATTCCTCGATGTCTAAGAATGTGTCCTACCAAGCAATCCCTTCTTTTAGTCAGGGTATGCCAAAAATTCCTTTAGTCACACATTCTGTTCAGTACCTCTTCATTAGTTATGCGATCTACCCACCTAACCTTCAGCATTCTTCTGTAGCACCACATTTCAAAAGCCTCTATTCTCTTCCTGTCCGCTCTGCTTATCGTCCATGTTTCACTCCCGTACAAGGCAACACTCCACACAAATGCCTTCAGAAAAGACTTCCTTACACTTAAATTAATATTCGATGTTAGCAAATTTCTCTTTTTCAAAAATGCGTTTCTTCCCATTGCCATTCTGCATTTTATATCCTCTGTACTGCGACCATCGCATGTTATTTTACTACCCAAGTAACAAAACTCATCTATCACCTTCATTGTTTCGTTACCTAATCTAATTCCTTCAGCATCGCCTGATTTTCTAAGACTGTATTCCATTACCCCTGTTTTGCTCTTGTCGATGCCCATTTTATACGCTCTCTTCAACACACTGTCCATTCCATTCAACTGCTCTTCCAGGTCCTTTGCTGTCTCTAACAGAATTACAATGTCAGCTGCTAGTTCCTAAATATTCTGCCTATGGCGCCACTTGTCATTGTACTTCTTATACTACTGAATATTAATCTGTTAAGCGACTGATTGATTAGTCACCTGCCCCTCTCTTTACGCTTTCCTTTCAATTACATCAAATATTACTGTTTTTTTCCTCTCCTCTCTTTCACTATGAGGCTCATCCATAGATACTTTGTTAGCAGCTGATTGTTATATAAGCGTTAATTTTATCCCATTATATGAACATATATTTTATTACAATTTATTTGGTTCATAACTGCTTCAAATTTCTGTAACAGACTTTTGTACATTTTATAGCCTTTACTGTATACCAATGCACTTGTTTGCCTGTATAGAGACCAGAAGAAGGGCACTCAAGCGCCCGAAACTGGTCGTCAAAATAAATAATCACAAGCAACTGGTTGCTGCATTTTATTAATTTATTGTGTTAGTCAGAATTGTGACTCTATTTTTTGAAATACTTTCTGCAGCACTGATTGAAGATGCTATGTATTCAGGAATGCCAAAAAGGAAATATGTAAAGTTGTTTGTCGATTTGAGGAGAAAAAAAAAAATAATAAAAAAAAGTAAGTGAAGATAGCAACATAAAGCTAGTGATATCAAGAACAAAATCGCAAAGGCTACTTATGGATGCAAACAAATGATTAGTTTCTGCATATTTTGTATTGTGGTAGTCATGTTGAGGTTCTGGGATTTCGTGGTATCTATTTGGCATGTTTATCTACCTAAAGACTAAAGACTATCTTCCTACATGAAGGTATGCAGGACTGTCAGACTGTGGAATTTGTGGTAGCTATACATTAGTCTTGTTAATTCGAGGTGAATGGGATGGGATTACGTTGAACTATCGAAATATACGTGTGAAAGAGAAGAAAATCAACCTTTAAAAGAATACATGTGTAAAAGAAAGGAAAAAAATATCTTTTAACTATTTACTTCACATTGTAATGGTAAAGTGCCTTTTTTGTGAAAATATAATGTATTTACAGTTGTTTTATTTATAATGCTCGTATTTATGGTAAACTCGTAATTCCGAGACTCGAAATATCAAGACTCCACTGTATCGGGTTCAGTTTACATATTGTCCAACTTCCTTTAGTTTTTCATTTTTAGATAGAAAATGTCACAATAAGGGGAAAACAATTCATTTTAGAAGTACTTTAATAAAAGTACTTTAGATTTATCTAAACCTGTTCGCCTTCCATGTCATCTTCTACGAACTCCTGATTAGGCTTACACATACTGAAAAAGGCTTAGTATAGGTAGGGGATATTGAAAAATAAGTAAAAACTACTGATTTGGGTTAATGTTAACTTAATTATATAAGTTTCAGTTAAGATTTCGGTTTCGGCCACAAATCATGTTTTGGTCGGACTCTAATAAATAGCATTGCCTCTCATTTGCCAAAAATGCCTAGAGAAGAAATGTCTGCGATGTCTGGCAGTCTGCTGTTTATTTGTAATAATTGGATTACTCAATTCAGGTCAAACAAAACTACACACTATGTGCAGTATATCCCACAGTTTTCTCAAGAGTTAGGTGGTAGTTTTGGAACATAGGAAACTACAGTAACTCTTGAGGGCAACAATTTCATTATAGGACAGTAATTTGAGTTGATACTTATTTATTACCTTGTGTGTCCATTTCATTCCATATTTATTTGAGCAGATTCTCATTTAGCTTTAAGGTTGAGTGGATCTTGTTTCAAACTGCTCTACTACAGAAAAATTTGAGATGGTCATGTAGAACAGAACCTAACACAATTGCCTTAGTAGTCAGTGCTGCTATCCACTGGACCCCGGAGGCAGATTTGTAATTGGTGTTAAAGAGAGAAAACTGTAGGTTTATATGTAGCCATATATTCAGTGGTGTTAGTTTCACTCATGGTCGCAATGCAGGTGTTTATTGTGAAATCAGTACCATGGAAATAGTCCATGAATAAATGCAGGAAATATTCTCTTCATATGACTTCTGTTTCAGTTTGTAAATGTCTATTACATTCATCTGGATCAATACTGGTAGGTGGTACAAGCATAAGAACATTGTGGAAAGAACCAATTTTGTAGTGTTGAGTCCTGGTCTGAGGAGGCAACTTTTGGATTGGTTTGTATGCAGATGTACAGAGTTGAGGTTCTGCAGCCATATGTGCAGCTTCTTAAATATATAATTGGCTCCAAACATCCTTGTGAATTATGATGCCTGAGAAGATTAAACTTCTGACAGCTAAAGATAGCACTGACAAATGAGGTCTCTGAATCTGAATACTTTCGAGCATGTTTGGTATGCAGTGTGGAGATGGATTGCAGACCAACCATAATGAGGGTTCTTACCTCTACATATGTTATCGGTAATGAGACTGGTGAGTGATAGTGTTTATACAGAGCATGTTACATTCATGTGAACTACTTGTGGCAGCTAGGGGTAACCAAGTGTGGTATTAAATGTTTTGTTGCTGCAGAAGAAATTTTTTGGTATTCTTACATGAAATGTGTGTGTTCATTTCTAGAATTTTTGTAATCAACAGTTTTGGGCAATGTTGGTGGCATATATTTGACATCTTTTTGGGTAAATATACTTTCATTTATTGGTTATGCTTAGTATCTCACCTGCCAGAATTCTAGTGTTTTTTATAATTTAAGATGTAACACACCTCAAAAACTTTGTCAAACTGCCATTTTCATTTAATTCAGTTATGATATGCCTTTATTATTTGTTTTTACTTTACAGATGAAAACGGTGAACAACTTACGGATGAGTTAAAGTTTCTCGATGTTTATGCTTATGGGGAAGAATGCAAAGAATTTAACCGCACAAATGGGTTTCAGACAACTCCAACACAGATAGGCTTTACACCACCACCTAAGATTGAGGCTCTAAAGTTGATTGTGAGTTTTTTATTTACTGATTAAATATGTATTATAAAAATATTAGTGTTTGTGAATAGCAATATTGGTACATATTTAATGAATAGTGTAAATGAGTTGTTCTAGTTCTGTTATTCTAATTACATTTTATTATTAATGTTGGAGTTGTAACCTTTAATTTTTGTTTGATAGTATTAACATTTTTAGTGTAATTGCATTTCAAGCTGAGTGTTGATTTTGTGAACATCTTTGTATAAAATTCTATAGACATTTTTGTGTTGTTTCGGCCTGATGTTAACAGGTTTATCACAGCTTTTCATTCAGTTCTACAGCTACATGCATACTCTACAATCCTCTCCCACTAGGCATTTTCTTATCTTTTCCACTCCCAGTTAGAATGACAGAACAAGTTCTGAACTATCGTGCATTGTATCTTTCCGTGAAGTCAAACTCTATATTTAATTACTATATTAAGGACGACTTGCATTGTTTGATGATAATCTGATCCAACTAAATACTTTGAACAGTAGAATAGTCATATTCTTTCAAAAAGTATCTCCCCCCCACCCCCCCTAGGGGATCGGTATTTGTTTGCTGCATACAGTCCTGAGGAACCCAGGTTCCCTGAGCTAGAGACTTGTGCCACCAGTCCTGTTACCGTAAGCTCTGGGAATGCCTCAGTCACCACTGTGTGCCGTGGCGTTGGAATGTTGTGTGTCACAGGGACTGGGGATCTGAGGCTGCTGGCGCAGTGGTAGAGTGCCAGGCTATGAATCCAAAGGTCGTGGGTTCGATCCCCACCAAGTACTGGATTTTTATCTTTCACTTTCCACTTCTTTCACCTCTGGCAATGTTGCTGATGTGAAAAATGTCTAGTAGCACCACGGTTCAGCACCTATGTTAAACAGTAGGTCCCCCGTAACTGGCTGGGTAAGTCAGCTCGAAGGTTGGAGGCATGCCATCTTGTAACGGGACCCGTGTCTTGTAAAGCACTGGGGTGTTCAAACCAGTCTTCAGATTAACTGATTTACTTAAAAATGATATGCTTAATTGTAAAACAGGTGATTCTAAAATATTTCTGTTTCCTGCTGTCACTAACTTGGTAGTGAAAGGTATTGTTTGCAGTATTGACATGGTATCAAATAATGCATTTCAAGGCCTAAGTTCATGCCTTGTGGAAAGTAGATTGATTCTAAATCACAACAAAACACTAGTTTTTACAGTTTCGTACACACACAGTTCAATAAAAACTTGATTATCCAAATGGTCATATAATAAGTGAGACTGAACACTATTTCTAGGTGGACAAAATTGTTGAAGCATGGTGCTTTTTGTTTTTCAGGGGAGATGTTTGATATCTTTTTGGTGCTGTACAAAGTACGCCTGAACCTTTTTGGCTGTGTGTGTGGACTTAGAAATATGGCAGTGTTTGTTAGCAAAATTCTCAAAATAGTAAGCAGTTTTTTTAGAGGACGGTGAGATATTCATTCACAGTTATCTTACCGGGAAGGCTAATTTTAGAAACAGTTGAATACCACAATATAGATGCCTAAATCGTGACCGAACCTCCCTAATTCTTGACTGACTGACTGATGATGATGATGATGATGATGATGATGGTGTGACATTTATGGCCATTAAACCCCAACTTAGGATTGTGTTCAGCCTGATTTATGCAAGTCTTTTTAGCTGATGCCAGTTTGGCAACTTTTGTGTCATTAATGATGAAACAATGATTAAGATGGCACAACACCCGGTCCCTGAGAAGAGAAAATCTCCGAGCTGACCCGGAATCAAACGCGGGCCACCCACGTTTTTAACCCACCGTGCTGTCCCTTAGACTACAGAGGTGGACAAGTCCTTACTGATTTGTGGTTAATTGAGCCAACTGAAAACTTTGCTATAAAGTTGGTGTATTTGAACATTTTGTCAGTGTCCAAGAGTGGGTGAATGATATTACCAAAATGATTTCACCGTACTGCTGAAACATCCATTCGTCAGACTTCAGGACAACAGAAAAGGCAGCCTGTCCCTTGTTCTGGTATTAATACTGCTCTGCAATAATGACCATGCAGGTGGCTCTGCCTAGGTTAAGGTGCCAATCAACTGTAGACAACCTTGCAGCCTTTTGAGTGGTGAGTGCAAACTATAGCAGGCTTATTTGAGAAAGTGGAAAGAGATTGTGGCAATAGTTCCATGAAGGGAATGTTATATAGGAGACAATCAGGATAATCTTTGGGAGCGAAGTGCCAATGGCTACTGTAATGGATCCTCACTCTCCAAAACAGCCTGCAAGACATTGCCTAGACTAGGGCAGTGTATTTAGTTACAGTTACTGCCACCAGGATGCAGCTTTCCAGGGCCATAGAGGAACAGCTATGTCTTTCAGTCTGCCACCAATAAAGTGTCAAACTATTCCTTTTCCGTCTGGCGGCTAGATTGTACATCGTTTGTATCTAATGCCATGTCTTTGGGTCATGAAATGATCCATTATAGTTTTATCTTACATGGGGGGGGGGGGGGAGACAAAGAAATCTTCCTCACTCTTTTTTTATTTTTAGTTATTTGTAGTGTCATCTTGGTGTTGAGTCACTTTCCCAACTTGTGGTTAGAGGAAATTTTTATTATTATTATTATTATTATATATATTTCTTTTTTAACTTGGGGAAATATCTCGCATGCCTGAGTTATCTTACAAGGAGACCTCATTCGTATCGGATTTTAGAATTTTTTTATATTGCTGCGACTCTTCCGATGGAACACGTGGTGCAGTGGTGAGCGTTGCAGATTGCTGTGCTTATAGGTCCCCAGTTCAAATTCTGCCATGGGCAGAACAAAATTTATTTCTTTGTATTTACTATTTCTAGAATGTTCTACATGTTTCTTATGTTTGATGTACTTGTAAGTTCCAGAAAATTCTTTCTGTGTATAAATAGTGGAGCACTCCAAGCAGGAGGCAGTCTGTACTGAGTGTACGCTTGTGTTAGCAATAAACATGTGCTAAGTGCAAAGTGCTCAATATTTATGGTGTATGAAGTTCAGAACTCTAACAATCAGCCGAAGTCATTCTCCGCAACTCTCAAAAATTCTCGAGAAAATTAACTTTGAAGTTTTGTAAGTAAATGCAAGTACCAATATTTAAATCAATTGCAGCATTGCTCGGTGTTGCTCAGATGGTAGCGCTCTGGCCTTACACTCGTAGGGTCGGTGGTTCAAACGCCGCCGTGACAGTATTTATTTATTTTTTCTCCCCGTTGTGTTTGAATACTTACGCAATTTCTATACCTGATGGTAATTTTTATGAAAAATGCACATATTTTTGCTTATTTGCAGTTTTCTGTATTTTATAAAAGGTTGTTAATAATGAAGGTTTTAATTAAAAAATGTAAGTTACATTTTTTACAGAATTGACTTCACTATTAATTGACGACTGTAGTCTTTGATTGTCCAGTTTGTGAAGAGCTATGAACTGCTTTTGGAAAGTCATCTCCATAGTTCTAATGGTGTGCCAAGCATCTAACCTTCTCAACCATCGTTTTAGGTGACAACAAGGTGTTCAGCTGGTCTAAATACACATAAACAAAAACTGACACAACACATGGAATTAGAGATCCCAAAACATTTTATAAAACTGAATTTTAAAAAATCTGTCTTAGTGGGATTCGAACTACCGACTATGGTTGTGAGGCCAGAACACTACCAACTGAGCTATACCGACATATGGTCCAACTCTTTTAATTATTGGTATTTATGTGTACTTGCAAAACTTCAAAGTCAATTTTCTTGGTAATTTTTGACAGTTGTGTCGGATGGCTTTGGCTGTTTATTGTTTAAGTTCTGATCTACATGTACCGTAAATATAAAAGAAGTCTAAAATCTGATAGCCATGTGTTTTCCTTGTTAGTGTTGCCTTCAGTAACTGCAATGGAAAGACCTTGAAGCATATGTTTGGCTGCTGCCTTGTTTCAGTCAAAGAATGCAGGTAGCTCCCTAATGATTTTGATTGTGTGTTCAGAACATTGCTCAACCTCTGATGACTTGGTCTTCTGGAAGGTGACTGGACTGTACAAGGCAGCTTTCCTTCACCAGCATCATCTGCTGGGTATATTTTTGACAACAAATGGTTTATGGCGTGGTCCCACAAATATGATTTTTCATGGATGTTTTCTCCATTTTTGTTCAGTACTTTCTATCTCCACATTGCTTTCAATGTTGATATAATCATTTCTGCTTTGAGCAAAAGAACCATGTCCCTTAACATAGTGTTTTCATTGTGACTCTTTTTCATAGTTATAAATAGTATTACACCAGTAGTAGTTACATGCCCTATCTAGTGTTCTTAGTTTGTGGATGACTTTTGTCTTTTGTTTCTCTTGAAGACTCAAGAGTCCAATACATCAGTTGCAGCTAACTCTTTAAGGGTTGGTTGACTGGGCAAAGAAGGGGGCTAATCATTTCCGTTCTATTTTAAACTTAACTGAATTGAGGCTTAAGGAAACTGTTCTTAATTTTAAAGACACAGTGAAGGTTTGTAGGCCTCACATTTCAGTTGAAAATTACATGGTTGCCACATCTTAAGGACACAAAAAGACAGAGCCTCAAAGTAATGAGTATTTTAAAATGCCTTAGCCATAATTCACGGGAAGCAGACTGGACTTATCTGCTGTGGTCTTACAGTGCTTTCATAGGGTCTCGGCTTGATTATGGTAGCATGATGTGTGAGCCTGTAAAATACTCTTATTAAAGGAAGTCAGTTGTGGTGCACCATGAAGAGATTTGACTGGTCACAGGGTCATTCAGAATGAGCCGAGGCTCTGCCCAAAGGCAGATGACTATTTGTGATGTGCCAGGTATATAAAATGCTGTCCCCAATATATACACACACACACCAGCATACCATGTTATACCATACCATTGCTCAGCTTCCAGTGAAAAGGCTTTTTCATAAGCAGCAGTGAGTAACAAGGCTCTAGGTGGAATTTGGTTGAGGGATTGCTCTTCAGTGATAGATTTTATTGTTTTTTAATGTTTACTTAGAGGTTGGAGCAGATTTACACCTTGGCTACTCCAAATGCTTATTTGAGATTTGTTAAATTTTAAGAAAGGTTGCACCCCAGATTTTAAAATTTTTGATGGGCATCACAGGTTTACAGTGGTGTACACTGATGGATCCAAAAGGTAGATTCTCTTGGGTGTTCTCTAGTTTTCTTCTACCATGTTGTCATGATTCATCTTCACAGTGACTACTGGTATACCATTTTTTCAGCAGAGCTTCATGCAATCCTGAAAGTCGAGGAGCAGATGTGATGTATTCGGGGTAAATGGTTTCTCATTTGCTCTGATTCTCTTAGTGCTCTACAATTGTTGCAGAACCTGTACTCAACCGAGAAGTTAACATAGCTGATACATGACCAGCTGTACATCCTCCGATGGGAGAGGGGGCAGCAGGTTTTATTATACTGGGTGCTTAGGGCATGTGGAGATTTGTGGGAATGAACAAGCTGATTGGACTGGCAAAGAGGTCTCCAGAGAACATGATGTGACATATTGTGTTATTACTATATAGGAAGTTGTTTCTGTGTTACATGCAAGATTTGTGTAGTTTTGGGAAGAGGAATTGTTGGCTGTGAACAATGTTAACATGTCGGCTGCTGCGATGACCTCAGAGGCGTGCTAGAGCCGCCTGCTGTGGCCAGCGGCGGCCACGCTGCAGCCGACGTGTTAATCCACAGTTGAAGAAGTCGAGTATCTGTTGTGGTGTTTCTCCTGCCTCTCAAGCAGGATGTAGTGACTCTCACATGCCTGCGAATTAGCAATGGCCTCTTACACATGATTTCTCACACCAGCAAGAGAATCCCCCATTCTGTGATGCCTGTGGCATGCAAATCTCTGTGCACCATATTGAGTGCATTTTATATTGCAGTCCGAGGGTAGAAGTCAATTTCGTTGCGGGTCTGCAATTTATTTTAGCCGATGATGAGGCAAGTGTGGTGAAATTGTTAAGGTTTTGATGCGTCTGGACTGGTCTAAGCCTTTAGACTGGAGCTCTCTGTTTATTGTAGAATCGTTGGCTCACCCTTTTTTATTCCTGTGATCGGGCATTTAGTCATAATCTGCTATGTTGTTCTGACTACTTCCACCATTTTGATGTAACAGGAGAAAGCTTTAATCTTGTCGTGCTTCAGTGTCAGTGCATTATACTCCTGTTTCGTTTATGTTACTGACACTAACCTCTTACATTTTTCGTCCAGGTGCTAAGACCTTGTTGGCGTGTGCCCAAACCATCATATCCTTCCACTTCAAAAAGTAGGTATCGTCACTTGAAGTTGTGATTGTATGTGAGATTTTGTATGGCATGGCTGGGACAGGACACTTGATGTAGGAGATGACTCTGTGCAATAAGTCCTACCGTAACAACTAACAAACGTTAGTCAGTTTTCACAAAAGGTGTTACAACATGGGAGCCAATGTTAAAGAAGCTCCCAGAGTTTTGTGGTGAGCTTCAATTTCAGTTGATGTGCAATGCCAGTTCTGTTGTGTCGTTACATTTGGACCTTATTGAAATCAAGGAGCCATGTTTCTGGTAGACAAGTGGAGTATATTCTGGCACTGGAGGAAAATAAATATGCTGATTTGACTGGCAGCTTAGTTCTGTCAACCAGTCAAAGCATATTCAGGCTTGTTGATACATGTACAACAGTATTTCATCCACTCTATTAGACAACATGGATAGTGGATTTAGTTCAGTTCCTATGTTCTCATAAGAAAGAGACATGTGGCTCTGAAATTGATTTCTCATATATTTGAAATCATTAAATAATACTGATTGGTTAAAGGAAAAGAACAAATGAGGGAATAAACAATATGTTTCCTTCATGAAGGAAGGAAGATTGGGGTATAACGTCCCATCAGCAGTATAGTCATAAGATATTGATTAAAATAAAGTACCTTGTTTACATGAGTGAAGGATGACCCTGAATATCAGATAACCCCTTTTTTTTTACCTGCATGGGAAAATTTTATTTTGAACATCAAATGACTAGGAATTTCTAAATGTTAACCATACCTATATTTAAAATTGACTTTATTTATTGATTCTCCACAAATTAATAATAAAAGGAGCATTAAAATAAAGTATGGTTTCGATTTATTTTTATTTATGTTTTGCTCAATGTCTCTATGGTATTAAAATTTTTTTGTCATCACCATCTGTGACCTCTTAGATACATGTTTATCACTCGAGTCATGGCTGTTATTTGCATCAGCTGTTGATTTTGATTACAATACTGCGTGCTAACAGTACAATGTCCTCTCTGTTCCCCTTACCTGAATAGCCTATAAACCACAACAATGAAAATCATAAAATACCGTAAATAAAATAAAGTTTTGTAACATAAATGTTATGGAATTTATAAAGCAATCCGCATTGTAAATATCTTCATTACAGACAGTGATGATGTTTTACTGTAATAAAATGACATGAGTTTGTTGAGAAAATACTCCTTTTCTTGTAGTATCAAGATTTAAATAATAGCTTTAAAGCTACATACACAGTGCAGATGAAAATGTGTATCTGTCCACAATGGTGACAGGCATTTCTCACAGTGTGTGCACATTGTCTGCAATGCTATTTGTCATATCTTTTGTCAGTGGGAGGTTACTTTCAGGGCATTGCAATTTTTTTTAATTATTTTTTTCACATTTCGAAGCAACATATCAAGAATAGTTCCTGAATTTTGTACATCTTGACAAATTCACATCCATAAATGACTCGACACCACAACAGACACTTGACTTCTCCAACTGTGGATTAACACATTGGCTACCGCGTGGCTGCCAGCGGCCACAGCAGGCGGCTGTGGCACGCATCTGACTTCATAGCCATAGCCTTTCTTCTCTGCATCTGTAGTAGTTCTCATAGCATATATGGTGCATTCATCTGCATAATGCTAATCCTGTTTAATGATAACTTTTTGGATACCGTAATTGAAATCATTTATTTTCTATGCAGTTTTCTTAGTAGCAAACACAAAAAATAGCTGTTATTTTACTGCAGAATGATTTTTTCCCTCTGCAGTGAGTGTGCGCCAATATGAAACTTCCTGGTGGATTAAAGCTGTGTGCCGAAACTGGGATTTGAACCTGAGACTGTGTTCTTGTACTGCTCATATCATATATACTACAGTCAGTCTTCAACCTGGTACAGTGATTGCTTGACCATCTGCTGCCACATCCACTCCATTTTGCCCTGGATAAACAAATAAAGCTTGTAAAAACACGACACAGCAAAGTAACAATATACACAACAAATGAGTAAACATGCTAGTGCCATGCAGCAGTGACGTGTGGTAGCTAGTCAGAAATATTATTTCTTCTGATCTTTACCAATACAGCTACGGATGGACTTGTCCACGTTCCAAAACTTTTGTCAAGCTCAGCTTAAAGTACCTTCAGTATCAGACATTAACAATTGTTATTATATTTGTGCTGCACGCATAATATTCTTTATGATTCGCTGATGAGGTCATGTGTCTTGTACTGTGATTTGCTGACAGAAGCGAATCTGGCAGCCTCCATCTCAATTTCTTTGCTTATGAAGCTGACAATTCTGGACTTGGTTTATGGATTTCTGCTTGCTTATTATGAAAGCATGCAGTTACAGTGACACACTGCATCAAAAACATCTGAAAATGAATTAAAACAGTTAATTGCAGTAAAGTAGCAGGAAATACTAGTTTGGTATATAAACTTTATACTAATTTATTACGTAATATAAAAACGGTGATCTAAACCAGTCTGTGAATAGATGACCCTCATTTTTCTGATAACAAATCTGAGAAAGAAATCTCATTGATAAAGAGATAAATACTGTAATGCTTTACAATAGGTGATTACAGCTCAAATACCCACCTATGGGTAGCTGGACAAAAAACTGATGGGTGGTGAGTCAGGTAACTGGGCTACCTTGGCTGACTTGTTTGGTAGATGTGGCTGAATGGCTGACAAATGTACAGAAAATTTGCAGTTGGGCTACCTTGCAGGTGGTCAGTATTAACTAAGTCTTCATGTGGGAGAGCTGGCAGGTGCCAGTGCACTGTGGGACAGTGTTGGAACAGTGTGCTGTGCAACACCTACAAGATTTTTCTAACTTTTCCACACAGTTTTGCTGGAAGATATCAATACAAATCATTCATACACATGCAGAAATATGATTTTTCTGTCCAGATAACACAATTTCATTGCCTCTCAGTCCACTGCTGTTCTTTCTTCAGCCACTGTCATGCACAAACCTTTAGAGAGTAGTGATAGTATTTAAATACATCACTGGAATTCCAAAAGATGTAGCTAAGTATGCGAGTCTTTATATTGAGTCAACTTGTTTTAGTATACTCCCTATGATCTTTTCTTCTAACAAAAATGCTCGGGAGTTATTTTTTTATTTAAGCTCAGGAGATTTTGTTTAATGTTGTTTTTTTTTTCCCATGTCGGAAACAAGATTTTTTTCAATTGCTCTATTCACAGATACACACAACTGTATCTACAACAATGAAGTTTCAGTAATCCATATTCTGCTGTTCATTATCTGTGGATTGTTTGGGTCAGAGTAATTCCCCTCCTCCCCCTTTTTTAAATAATGTTACCATTTTTAAAATTTTATCTGTTGAGAAAAAATGAATAAAAGGTCTGAACATTGTTGTTTTCTGTTTAAAAAAAAAAAATGCTAGTAGACAAGCATTGTAGTACTGTATCGGTGGTTCATTAACATTGTGCAACTCTCTCGTTAATAGATACTACCTAAAACATCGTAATCACGGAAAAAAAATAGATGCATCAAAAGTGCAATGTATTATTGTGAACATTTCTGTCTACTGGATTGCAAACTGTACTTGCAAAATAAAGTGAGTGTTGGGTTTATGATTCTGAAGATCCTATTGTGATTTATTGTTTAGCCAGTATTAAGTTCCTCACTGACTAATGGTTGCCAGTTACTCCTTGCTGGCATACTGAAATAAAGCTAAAGATGCAATCAAATCATATATTTTAGAAAGCTTACTTCAATACCCTCTTGTAAGCATGTGCAGGTTAACACTGTTTAGTGTGCATGTACTGATTCACCAGAGTTACGAACTGCATCTGCTAGTTTCCCAGTTGTTCTTCTAGATGTCTATCAATCCTGTTCAGAGGATATTTGCAGACACATTAAGACGTTAAGTGAGAATGTAGAATCGAGGTAAACCCTACTAGGAAGAAACATAAAATGAGAGAATTTTAAGCATTCAACTGTACATTTTTCACAGGGGCTATGAATTTATGGATTAAAATTATGAGAAACTTAAAATCGGGAATTGTAGCATTGAAGTCTCTGAGGTATGTGAGACAGGAGAAGTGTCCCCAGGTTTCAAGGAAAATAACTCAAATTCAAAAGAAATTGAGTGATGCAAAACTATCAGTTTAATAAGTCATGGTTGTAAACTACTGACACACATTATTTACAGAAGAATGTAAAAATCAGTAGAAGCCAACATTGGAAAGCTAAGCTTGGGTTTCGGAGAGCTGTTGGAACATCAACTTACAAAGGTCAAACCTATGTGCATAGTATTTGAGCAAAGGTTTTGACAGTGTTTACTGGAATTTGGAGTTCCTGAGGGTATGGAGCAAAAGGTTGTTCAAAAAGTGTAGAAAAATCTGACAGCAGTAATGAGTCAAAGGACATGAAAGGGAAACAGTGCTGGGAAGGGAATAACACATGGCTGTAGCGTCTCAACAATATTGTTCAGTCTGTACATTGAGCAAGTTTTGAAGGGAGGTAAGGGGAAATTTGGAAAGGGAATTAGAGTTGAGGGAAAATAACTGAAAATTTTGCAGATTGCTAATGACACTAATTATATTGGAGATAGCAAAGGATTTGGAAGAGTAACTGAACAGAATGGACAGTATCTTGAAAGTGAGATATATGGGGTACATTAGTGCAAAAAAAAAAAAAAAAAAGGGGGGGGGGGTTATTGAATGTAGCACAATTACATTAATGTTGGAGGAATTAGAGTGAAAATGATGAGTTTTGTATTTGGGCAGTAAACAAACTGATGAAGACCGAAGTAGAGAGGATATCAAATGTGTTACGATGGCAAGAAAACCATTTTTCAGTAATTGAATGTTTCTAATATGAAACAATGAAATGTGCATATAAGTCATTTTCTGAAGTTATTTATCTACAATGTATCCTTGTACAGTTGTTAACTGCGGATCATATGTACTTCAGACAAGAAGAGAATAGAAGCTTTTGAAATGCTAAATATCAGGTGGGTGGATTGTGTAACAAAGAGGTACTAAATACAATTGAGAAGATGGGAAATTTGCAGTATAACTAAGAGAAGGGAATGGTTGATAGGACACTTTCAGAGACATTCAGAAATCATGAATTTGAAGGAAGTGGCTGGATTTAAAGTCACAGAGGGAGACCCACAGATTTGTACAAGAAGCAGGTTCAAACGAGTGTGGATTTCAGTAGTTATTCATTTAAATGGACACAGTCACAAATGCTCTCCCATAAGAAATTAATGTTATAAGCAACAAACTTCAGGTACACTTTCTGAAGAAACTAGTGGAGGTAAATACCTGAAACTTTTACAGTGTACAGATGAAACATCATCTTTTTCGTTCTGGGCGAAAATAATAATAATAATAATAATTTACAAGTTTTATAAATACCTTAGTGTATGTGAATTTGTTCTTGTTGTGAGTGCAGGTCACATTTTATATCTGATTAATCATAGTTGTATTAATAAGAGTTATTGAAAGTCTGATGACTTCATCAGTCTTAGTTTTTGAGAAAAGTGTACCAGAAGGAAAACTGCCAAGGAAAATTGTTTCGAGAAACATTGTGCACTCAATTTTATTAAAAATCAGTCTAGTTCAGAAACTTAAGAAAAAATGTAAATTAAACATAACAAGTTTTTCCATGTATTTATTGTACACAGTATTTAACTTGTACAAATAATGTGATGTACTTGTGATGATAATTTTGAATTCTTGTGGTGTTAAGTTGTTATTTGTTTTTAATTTCCAGGCAAATGGAGCTTATGATTCAAAGCAGTACACCCAGGCAATCAGTTTGTACAGTGAGGCCATCAGCCAGTGTCCCAATTATGCATTCTTATTTGGGAATAGGGCAGCTGCTTATATGAGAAGGGACTGGTAGGTATTCTACTATATTCTTTATATGATTATTATATAAAACTAATAATGTGAATGACTCGGGTGACCAGATGCAATTATACAAAAAAAAGGACAAACAGCTTCAAAAAGGAGGAAAAGGCAAGAAAAAGAGGACGCTCAAAACATAAGCTCAAATTTAGTAAATGAGTTTATTATTAATAGACAAAATATACATTCCTTAACAATTATTGATACTTCACTGCAGATCCAATTTTATGTAGAAGTTTAGGTTTGCTTAACAAATAGTTGTAAAGAGATACACATGAAAATTCTTTGAAACTGTATTGGACAACCAACATACCACTTTTAACAGTTTCTAGGTTCAACCTGTTCCTGTCCTCAGTCCACTCTGTGGCAAATAGTGAAAATATACTTTCCGCATTTGTATTGGGCACTGATATAGTGAAAAAGATATTACCCATAAAAATATATCCACATCACTGAAATGTTGACAAACCGAAAAAATGTAAAGACCATTCACCTGCAACCATTCATCACGCAGTTACCAACAAGAAGTCAAGCAGCAGCTGCAGACATGGAAACTGCACTTTAACCTTCCGAATACAAATAGATATTTTTCTTGGAACTAATTTCTCCTTTTCTTGAGGCAAGATTTTTGCAAGAAACAGGATCTGAGACTGTACACTTGCGTTTAGGCATTGCCACATATTTTATGAAACTCGCTTTGTTACAATGAACAGCAATTTAATTTCAGGTCACATATGCCCAACATGAAACCTATAATGGCAACTGCCAATTCAAGCCATTGTGAATCGGCAACTGAAGATACAGAGCGAAAATTTTAAATAATTGAAATTTTGCACTCGCCTTCAAGTAGATCCACGATAAAATCGATGATCCTGCGGCCACATGTAGCACTGCCATTGTCCGTGTTTATGAAGAAGGCAGTGCCTATATATAAAGTATTTAAGAAATGAGCGGGAATAACTGTAAATGTACTGTAATTTTATTACGCTCATCTTTGCGAAAAAGGAGGACAATGTAAAAATCCTGCCGGACCCCGAACAAAGAGCTGAAAACGAGGACATTTCCGGATTAATCCAGATGTCTGGTCACCCTATGAATTACCAATCTATCCCCACAGATATAGTGGGAGTAGGTGCATGTGTCTCGTTTAAATGCCAATAGATGATTTAGTGCCCTAACTAATAGTGAGTTGCTACCTTTCCAGAGTCTGGTGAGATGTGGCTATTCCTCGTCACTTAAAATCAGTTTTAATCTGATGGGTGCATTTGGTGTAGTCACACTGTGACCACTAAAGGCATGCTATGATGCAAGTGTGTAGGATGTGAAAGAACATCAGACAGTTTCTTTATGATTGCTTGATCAAGAATGTGAATATGAGATTGTTCGCTGCTTGGAGGCACAGTGGTAGAGTGCCAGACAATAAACCTGAAGGTCATGGGTTCGGTCCCCGCCAGGTCGTAGGATTTTTATCTGTCGTTTTCCACTTCTTACATCTCTGACAGTGTTGTTGATGTGAAAAATATTGAGTAGAACCGTGGTTCGGAACCCATGTTAAACTGTAGGTGCCCCCTATAACTGCCTGGGTAAGTCAGTTTGAAGGTTGGAGGAAAGCAATGGCATACCACCTCCAAACAGGACCATGCCTAGTAAAGCACTATGGTGTTCAAACCAATCTTTGGATTGCTGACATTTTTACATTTCAAATGTGCAGGAACTAAAATGCTTACCAATGTACTAGCTTCAGCAGCACACACATGTTTGCCTTGATTGTATAAAAATATTCATATAATATTGCAACTGAAGGTTTCAAACGTGTCTGTGTATTTGGAGCCTCTTCCCCTTTCCTTCCCCTACATCTTACTGGCTGCGTGGCCTGCAATTTCACCCCTCCCAACCCTTATAGGCCGTGTCACATGATGAGGCTTGTCCTCAGAGTAGGCAACATGGTGACAATGAGGAGTCCCAGAAAAAACTGCAATTGGCTGATGCCCACCCCTTACCACTTGGCTATTTAAAACATCAGTCACAAAGTAATTATAATCAGGCTATAGTAAGCTCACGAGCACATGATGATTTAAAAACACACACACACACACACACACACACACACACACACACACACACACAGAGAGGGAGGACTCGAATCTCCATCAGGAGTGGCCATGCAATCCATGATATGGCGCCTGTGGACCAGTAGCCATCACCATGCGCAAAAAGAAAGAATTAAACACTTGCACTGAAGGTACAAGTTAAATAAACAAAGTACTCATAAATCCAAAGATAAAATCTCTCACAAACACTTGAGGTAAACAAGGTGTAATAAGTTAATTTTAGGAGAAAATGAGCAACAACATTCACAATAAAGTCATAACCAGATGGGAAGGAAATTTATGTAATATGCTGTGAACTTCAATTTCAGACATTTTCACAGATACCCCTTGTTTCTTGGTCCATGTCCATCAGGATGCTGAATTGTGTAATCTATATTGTGCTGCAGGGAGGGGGAGAGTTAAAGTTGTTTGTTGTGGTTCACTGAAATTTAAATCTTATTAAATTGTTATTAAAAGGTAAAGGTAAAGCTGTCAACAATCTGAAGATTGGTTTGAAGACCACAGTGCTTCAGTAGTCATGGTCCTGTTTGGAGGTGTTATACAGTTAACTTCCTCCGATCTTTGAACTGACTTACTCAGCCAGTTACGGGGGACCTATAGGTTTTATGTGGATTTCGAACCACAGTGCTACTCGACATTTTTTACATCACAAACATTGCCAGAGGTGAAAGAAGTGAAAAGCGAAAGATAAAAATATTATGACTTCACAGGGATTGAACCGAGAATCTTAGATTCATAGTCTGGGACTCTACCAATGTGCTACCGGGCCACACAGACTGGTATTATATTGTAACATTTATGCAGTATAATTTTGTGTTAAAAATCATGACATCTTTGATTAATCTGCTTATTTATTATTCTGATTTGTACTAATCTAAGTTTCCAATTTCCCATTCTAGCTGTTTATGGCGTTATTGTGATAGTTGTTCTCCCTTTTATCCTAAATTAACCTATCATTCCATTTCTCACTATGGGTATAGTTTGGGGGATTAATAGCACTTCGAATGATCACTCTAGTTGTGTCTTCAGTACATAATATGTTCAGTTGTTGGTTCATGTCTAAATATTATTCTAATAACAGTTTATATTGTTCTGTTCAGAATCAAATTCTTTCAGATCTTCACAGCTTGTCTCAATGTATATATTTGACTCAGTTTGCTGTCAACATCTTTTCATCTCTTACCGTTCCATTTGTAAGTGTATACAAATACAACATTTTTAAACTTGAAAGAGAGAACCAGCTACAAATTAAATTAGTGTTGAAATGCTGTGGTCTTTCAGATGTGCAAAATTTATCATCAGATCCACATTATGGGCTTGTGAATTATTTTTTTCAGCATGATCTCTAAGATAAGAAAATTTGTTGTACACCTGGAAAAATATTTTCTGGCCTATTTATTATCACCACCATCCTGAAGTATTAATTTTCATGTACATCTGTTGGCAGCTCAAGGGTTCATTGTATTAATAGTTCATTGTATTATAGGGATGGTGACATGTATGCTGCTATGAGGGATTGTCATATTGCTCTTCAGTTGGATCCAAATTATGTTAAAGCACATTTCAGGTAGGTAATGAAGTCTCATACATACTATGCTATACTACACTGAGCACTCAAAATTTAAATAGTAAGACATTTATATTACTTAACATGCCAAGACAGGCAGGTAGTGTTTTATGTGTTATATTCTGGTTTGTAGTATATATACTGGAGTAATCTGCACAAATTTTTCCTGAATTTATGGATGAAAAACTGGAGTGTGAGGATTATTTGAATTTAGGTTGGTATTACTCTGTCTGCAACAACAAAACACACATGGCCGGTATTACTCCACTCTGGATTTGACAACCCTGCACCACAAACTGTGATCCAGCAGTTGCAAGTTACCATGCTGCCTACCTTGTTCTTTTGTGCATTTTTGTGTTAACTTACCTGGCATGGTTTTTGTGGCTGCAAGATCTTGCTATTCTTATACAGCCAGAGAAACATAAAATTATTGAAGACGCAGAGAACATTGGAAACTGTGGTGCAGGAAGAGGGCTGCATTCACAACTGGCAGAATAACAAGTGAAAACTAGAAAAAACGAACAGTGAATGCTGGGCATTTCGTCACACAAAACCATGGCATCCAGCCCTCAAGAAAAGGCTGTGTGATTATGTGGATGCCAACTTAGGCATTAAAGCTAGCTGTAGGTATGCCTGGAGTTACTTCTGGCGCTGAGGTTGCGCAACTGCATATTGAGAATGTGAAACATTTCTTGAGGCAAATTAATGTAATATGTAACATATAATGTTGTTAGAGTGATGATTTTTTGTAAACAAAAGAAAGAAGCAATCTTTTTTTAATACAGTGTAGATGAGGATACCACCCATTTGCCTTGGGCGAAACATACCTTAGCCAGGCAGTGTGGTGTCAATTATTTCGATGTTTATGTGTCATCAAAATTTAGGGGTGCATAGATTACTGGAGGTTATATGGTATTATTTCTGATATATGCTTTGTTTATCAGGATAATTTGTTATCTGTGACATAGTCCATCCACTGAGCATTATTATTTAACATATACTGATTTCACCATTTGTTTTAAAATAAATGATAAGGATCATATGAAATATTGAGAAAAAAAGCAGATATTTTGTTTATGTAGGGTTTTTAATAAAATATTTCAATAATTGATATTTTGGGTGTCACAAACTCCTGAATGAATAGAGTTAGAAAAACAATATTTAAATAAATACCAAAATTTCTGAGTAATTACTAGTGAATCAAAATTTCATAATTGCACTCAATATGAATGAATATGCCGTTTCTGTCCTTCAATGCGAAATTATCGAAGTAGTACTATCTTTTAGCAAATTATATCCAGATGAAATATTTTACTATTGATGGCTTCCAATTTTTGGACATAAATTTCAACAAGCGTGTTGCTACATTTGTATATTACACTCCAGTAACACATCACTTTTTGGGTGGGTTAAATGTCTCTACAAGAAGAAAACAAAATAAGGCAACTTGGTGCTTGGACCCGGCACCATAAGAGAAATAAATGTGCACATATTAGTTTGGCTTTATCTGTGGTGCTATCCATAAATGCATAAGATGCACAGCTGTGAAATGCATTTACTTGATTTCTTCAGTGTTCTAGTCAGGGATTATGTGGTAAGATGTAAAAACCACATTCTGCTACATTTGTAATAGTAGAAATTAACAAGGAAAGGAATAACTTGACAAAAACTTTCAGTGCGAGAAGTTCTGTGTTTGAAACTTCCTGGCAAATTAAAATTGTGTGCCAGAACCGGGACTCGAACCTGGGACCTTTGCCTTTTGCGGGCAACCGCACTACCGACTGTGCTATCCTGACACGACTCACAATGCCACCCCACAACTTTACTTCCGCCAGTACCTTGCCTCCTACTTTCCAAACTTCACAGAAGCTCTCCTGCGAACCATGCAAGACTAGCACTCCTGGAAGAAAGTATATTGTGGAGACATGGCTAAGCCACACGAGAGCTTCTGTGAAGTTTGGAAAGTAGGAGGTGAGGTACTGGCGGAAGTAAAGTTGTGGGGCGGCATCGTGAGTCGTGTCGGGATAGCACAGTCGGTAGTGCTGTTGCCCGTGAAAGGCAAAGGTCCCAGGTTCAAGTTCCGGTTCCGGCACACAATTTTAATCTGCCAGGAAGTTTCATATCAGTGCATACTCCGCTGCTGAGTGAAAGTTTCATTCTAGTTCTGTGTTTGTTGGCAGCAAAATGATGATGCACCTCAAAAAATAAATTATAATTTCAAAAATAAAATTTTCCACACACAAAGCTTGGAAATCTTATTCAGGAAGTGAAGCACTAAATGATTGAACAACTATTCTTCATGTGTGAACTGACTGTGAAAAACAGTGTCAGATTAGAAATTAAGTTCTGTTGGAAATAATGGAAAAACTGCAGTAAAGTCTTGTATGTCAGCTCTTATTTATTAAATGTGTGTTTCTTGTGCACAACAATTATGTCATGCTATTTGTAGTCCTTAGAAGTTAACTGAACACAAAACACTTTTTTCTTTTCATTTACACTAAAGATATCATTCTTGAATTTTGTAAGTAGAGTTTTGGAATGACAAATATACATCTAGAGCACAAATTCCTTGAGACCAGCAAACAACTTTCAGGATGCACGTTATGTCATGTTACTTCTTTTATAGTGGTCTTTTTAACATTCTTTTATCAAATAATTCTCATATTCTTTACTACATTTCATTATACAGGGTGATTTTTTCCCCACTGTGTGCAAACTCTAGGGATTGATCAAGGAGAGGATACGGAACCAAAAGTCTAATGGACTTATGTGGAGAAATGCGTGGTTTACATGCTAGACCATTTATTGAATCATACTTTGTTACAGACGATGCAGTGTAATACAGTGGTATCTCATTAGTATGTTCCATATTACCGCATTTTCCTGCTTACTACAAGGGACTTGAAAATGGTGTAAAATGTGGGGAAAATGTGAAATGCGGGAAATAATGTTTTAAACATTAAAATATGCTTACTGGATCACCCTTGCATTTTTGTAGTTTGTGGTGTGTACATAATAGGCATCAAAAAACTCTCAAAGAAGTTTATTTATTATGTAATAAAGGTTATCCAAATTTTGTATCGTTTTGAGCATCAGGTGCAACTAGACACGGTAACTTTATAGGTAGTAGAAATTTTTGATGTCATTTCATTAATCATAATCTACTTTTTCAGCAAGCCTTTAACTGGCATTCATTATTTACTTAGTGAAACTACACAAGTTCCGTACTTTTTGTATTTTCCGATGTATTGCACAACGATATTTGAGAATTTATTCACGTTCCTGAGTGCATATGCATAAGTATTTTTGTGACATTTGCACAGGGTCAGCATCTCGCACTATAATCACATTTTAAGGTTATAATATACCGTATCCCCTTCAATGTGCAGAAAAACACACACAAGCAAACCATAAGTCTCACCATTTATAAAACTTCACAAAAAATACTTTGATAAATATTTGCACTTCACAATAAGAATAAATTATTGAAACATTTCATGCAAAGCATGAAATGCTACCAGTTACATAAACAAAGCTAAGGCGACAATGGCTGATGGGATTTCCAGAAGCCTCTACATCATGAGTCAACTAGGCGCATACTGCAAACAACAAAATGCGAAATATATGTTCGAATAAACACATAGTCTCAAGAAACTTGACTGCCTGTTTATAAACACTATACTTGAAGGCGGAACCATGCCAGCGTCAATTAATATTGGTTACACCATTTTCACTCATGATAGTGGTTTCAAAGATGTAAAATGCGGGAAAAGTGTAAGTATGTTAATGCAGAAAGTGGGGTGAATCAATATTGTGAACATATGAAATTTGACGGGACTGACAAAAATTGGTGTACATGGCGGGAAAATGTAAAATCCGGGAACATAAAAGCTAGGTTTTACTGTATGTCAGTTCTTTGAAGTCTCGACCCCAATTGCCTTAAACGCACGTTAACACAACTTATTTTCCCTCCCCACTTAGCGCATTCAAATTTGGCAGTGTCAATGCAGTGTATTTCAGTGGTAAGATTTGAAAGCTCCAGTTTGCTGCGTGTGTAATAGTAGAAATTAATGAGAAAATGAATAACTTAACAAAAACATTCAGTGTGAGAAGTTCTGTGTTTGTTGGCAGGAAAATGATGATGCATCTCAAAAAATAAATTATAATTTCAAAAAATAAAATCATAAGCTACATTAGAAATGATGAAATTGACAATGGTACTGTGGTTTGTTTAGGTTGGCATTATCTCCGACGACTTGTGAGCTATCAGTAAATACTAATTGGCAGGAACAATGTAGTGGTAGTCATTATGAACGGCAAACCTTGTGTAACTCAGTCGCTGGCTGTCTTTGTTTGGGTGTATTGTGTGTTTGCTGCTTAAGTATCTCTGTGTGTAATTTTCCTTTTTTATTTAGAAAACTGTACAGATATACCGAGGTTACAGGTAAGAAGATAGTGGGGCGGTTCACTAACAAAGAAAAGTGGAACGTTATTCAAGAAGTTGGCAAAAATCCACACTTGAAGCATGTCGACATTGCATGGAAACTCAACATTCGTCTGTCGACATTGAATGCAATAGTGATCAAACAGAAAATAAAGAAGCTGCTTGTCTGGAAGGAGGAAACAGCAAAAGAAAACATGTGCATGATGGTCAGTGTCCAGAACTAAAAATGTTCTCCTGAAGTGGTTTAAACAAGCCTGTGTTGTGAACATTCCAGCTGATAATACAGTTGTTCATGCCAAAGTCCCTTATTTAACACAAAAGTTGGGACTCGAAGATTTCAAGGCATCCAGTGGTTGGATTGAAAGTTTTAAGACCCGACAAAGTTTAGTGTATAAATGTGTTCGAGGTGTTAATATTGAAATTGTTGAGGCATGGAAAGATACTCTTCCATCCATCATTGAGAGCTACAATCCCAATAATATTTTTAATGCTTTTGAAACAGAACTATTTTTTCACCTTTTGTCTGACTAAACACTAGAATCCAAAGGAGAGAAATGCCGTGGTAGGAAATCCAGCAAGGTGACACTAACTGTTCTGTTATGCAAGTGGAACAGAAAAGTTAGTGCCACTAGTAATTGGCAAGGGTAAAGTTCACATTGTTTTAAAAATGTGTGGACAATCCCATGCAAATATACATCAAATATGAAAGCATGGGTAACAACGACAATATTTGAAGAATATTTGCATGCTTGGGATACAAGGTTGGTGGTCAGAAACAGGAAGATCATCGTTCTTATTGACCAATGTACAGCACATCCTAAAGATTGTCATATCCTCATAATATCTGAGATAAGTGATTTTTCAACACGAAAAGTAGTCTATTATGCTTATTTTCACTCACTTATGACGTATGGCATTGTTTTTTGGGGTAACTCGCCTGATGCAAAAAGGATATTTCTGGCTCAAAAACGGGCGGTTCGAGCAATATCTGGTGTTAGTTCGCGAACGTCATGTCGGCCCCTTTTCAGTAGTCTGGGAGTTTTGACTGTGGCGTCACAATACGTTTTTTCTTTGATGTCGTTTGTTGTTAATAATATCAGCTTATTCCTACGAGTTAGTAGCTTTCACTTGGTGAATACTAGACAGAAGTGTAATCTACATTTGCATCACACCAACTTAACACTTGTGCAGAAAGGGTACAGTATTCTGCGGCATCCATTTTCAATAAGCTGCCACAAGAACTAAAGAATCTTAGCACTAATCCACACGCTTTCAAATCTAAATTTAAGAGTTACCTCATGGCTCACTCCTTTTATTCTGTCGAGGAACTCCTAGAAAAGTTAAACAATTAAGCTAATTTATTTTTTCTTTATTGATTCTTTTCACTTTGTCCCTAGATTGTCGTGTGCAAAGGACTACTTAAAAATTTTCTATTACCATTCTTGTGTAACAATTAATGTATTGACTTGTTCCATGACCATGGAGTCTCACTCCTCAATTGGGTCCTATGGAACAGAAAAAAACCAATAAAATAAAAAAATAAAGGTAGTGTTGTTTCCTGCCAATTGTACAAGTCACCTTCAATCACTTGATGACCAAGGCATTATAAAGTGTGTGAAGCAGAAGTATAGAAAAATTTTTGTATAGAAGAGGCTTGGCCTGTCATTGCAGCACCATGAGAAAGGTGACTATTTTGGATGTAATGCATTTTGTGATAAGTGTGTTTCTGTTCAAGAAAACACCATATCAAACTGTTTCCAGAAGGCTGGGTTTAATCAGATACCAGAACGTGAAGAACAGTTCCGGGGGGGTGGGGTGGGGGGGGGGTTGGGGAGTGAAATCTCACATGTATTTACCGTTCCAAAAAGCAATGAATTTGTCTCTGAACTATGACAACAAATTGTTGGCAAGAATGAAAGTACCGCATGCCTTAGTTCCAGTGTGTATGTTGAATGTGATGAAGATGTTGCCATCTGTCAGTCGATGATGATTGATGAAGTGCTGCAAGAGCAGATGGTTCAAATACAAGAAAGTGAAGACTCAGATGAAGCAGAACCATTGCCAGTGCCATTGAAGCCATGGACACAGTTAAACAGTACATGTTAAGTTCTGAAGTTGACTGTGTGTGAATGAAGATAGACAATGCTGTATTAAAATTATGATAAAAGAAACAAGTTAAGATGGACATGTTTTTGAAAATTCCTGTAGAGGATGGACTATGCAGTGTTGTGCAGTGTAGTTAGGTTAATGTACATATTCTTAGTTTTAATAGTGACAACATATCAGAAATGATTCAATAATGCCAAAAGGTCAAGTGTATTAAGAACAAATATGTGAACTCGGTCAGACTTCATGAATAAATGAAATCATTATATGCCAGGTTTGTATTCAATTTTTATTCAAAAAGTTGTGGGTGGTGCTATCCCTAAATTGACCAGTTACTATATTTATACATAAAATTATGTTTTACAGGTTATGTATTGGTATTGTTATCCACAGTAAAACTGAAAAGGGATGCTAATGTGGTTAACATATGAGCATATTCAGGGTATATATTTGCGTACAAAAAATTGAAATTAAATGTATTTCAATATTTTTGCTTCCTGCACACTAATGCATAATTTTTGAGTTTCTGGGTGTGATATTCATAAAATATTTGCAAAAAGGCATTTGAATTATAATTCATTGGTACACAGGGTGTATATGCTCTTGGACAACTGGGAAATCTGGGAAGAACCCAGGAATATTTTCATCTAGGAAAAGGTGCGATTTACAACAACAAAACACCGCATAGTGTACAATCATCTGCTGAAAGCAGAATGTGTCGAAGGTCTCAAGATGAAGAGTATGCAACACTTAAAAACAAACTATTCTTGATGAGCGTAATGTTTCATCTGTTTATCTTTCTACCAGGTCACGGGTAAACATTGTGAATAGTGGAGAAGCTATACTTTCAAAGTAAATTTCATTTTATGCAATATGAATTACATTAATACTGAGAAAGTGCTATGAATTTCTTAAATCATGAACTGTTTGAAACCAGTTCAAAACAACGCTTTGGAGACCAGCCACATAGCGAAATTTAGGGCTCTGAAGACCACCCATTTATTAAAAATTTTACTGTCACATTTATGTTTTGATAAATAAACACTAAAAAAGACTAAGAGTCACAGTTAATCACATTCATTTTAGTTTTTTATTGGGCAGATTACAAATTATGTCAAATGAAGATGCCAATAAGTAGTTCATAAAAAATTACGCGTTGTGGTCATACTTTTGTTGTTTTATTAGGTTCATGCATAACAACTATCTCAAAAATCTTGACACTGTTGAAGAAAATGGCAAAATATATTTTACAAGGGATTAAAGCTGTTGTTTTGGGTTACAGCCTAACAACAACCAGAGCTAGGCACCATTAATCAAAAAGTTAACTTCGTTAATCATTAATCCTTTACTAAAAATGTTAACTACATTAATCATTAATCCTTTACTAAAAAAGTTAACTTCGTTAAATGTTGAAGCGTTACTCTGCGGACAATTTAACGGAAGTTAATGTTAATGATTACCTCGTAACAGTATTGTGCAGCTACGAAGCATCACATTCAGTCTCTGATTTGTTATATTATTGAATTCAGCAATTTAAAAAAAGAATTACCCTATCTGATATTCAAGAAAAATATTTTGGATACACAAGTTTAAATAGGGCTTGGAGTATAAATAAAAACTAGTATTTGTTTATGCTTGCGGCCAGCTGCCACGATATAGTGTCCCAGTAATATATAAATCTTAATTTTTAGTAATAATTATTTATTAATAAAATACAATTTACAGCAGACTCAAAACATATCATTTCACTGAATGTCATTTGGCATAAGGTGCATATTTTCTTTAACCCAGATAGCGCTGACGTCCTTTCAGAAGGATGAGGATGGCAGCTTACTTTTTTATACTTGTCACTAAGGATTCGTGCACATTGTCATATTTTATTTCTTTGAATATCCTGCTCCCATTTCAGATCAATTTTAGCTTGTATTGTCGATTGCAAAGTGGTTGGGTACAGCTGCAAAGTTGAGGTTCCTACAGAAGATATTTTAGACTTCCTCATAGTTGGGTTTAGATTTATTGAATTTTCTTCAATTTTTGAGACATTTATATATGTGTATTTCATCTTAAATGTTGTTTTAATAATAATCATTCATGAGATTAAAATTATAGAAAATTCATTTTGACGTCATTCCAAAAAGAAGGGCAGTATTGCAAAACTAATGGTGTAATAGTAAAAAAAATCACTTACAACGATCTTGTGCAGTCATATGAAGGTAAGTTAATACTTTTGAGGAAAAAACTGAACCAAAATTAATTCCGTGCCATCTGGGTTAATTAACATCAGCATATTAAAGTTCTTGTCTTACAGTTAGGCACCTTTGAGTGTCAAAATATCTTTTTCCGTGGAAAAATGACGTTCGACTGTAGCACTTGATGATATAGCAGTATTATATTTAATAAATAGAGTTACTAAAATATTTTCCCCAAGAAATGCCGCATCGTTAAATGAGTTGTTAGATTTCATGTCCAGCCTCATCTTCACTAGTCTTTCAGCTTTACTTTTTAAACATCTGTGGTCTGTAAGCTTCTTAGATTTAGTGACAGAAATAAAAATCTTGCTCTTCGTCCTCACTGTTGCTGCTCCCACTGACAAATGGTGCACTTAATGTGAACTCAACAAGCAACAACCAACAACCTATGGCTGGCGAGTACAGACCACTGATACAGGACATTAAAACTCTTAAACTTTATTACTTCCTAGACTCAAATATCGCAGGTATATGCAGAGTCTCAGTTTTTCCTCAGTTGGAGCAGCCTTAAACTAAGTTGTGGGTTTCCCCTGGGCCCCCATTTTGTGCTGTTCAGATCTTGGTGGCACTATTCAAAGATCAACTGCACACTTTCAGGGAGTATTTTAACCCATAGCCTGGGCGTAGCCGCATACAGAAGGAACCTGTGCTAAAATGAGCATAATTTTTACCTGGCAAGACTTTTGTCATAAGAAGTGGGTACAAACATAATGGATTAATGGACTTATGGCAAATTAACGGAAGTTAAAGAGTCTGTTAACATTTTCTGAAATTAACTTAAAAGTTAATCCACTAATCTGCCTGGGTGGACGTATAGTTCCCTAGCTGCTTGTGGGACCACGATGAAACGAGCCTCTAATAGCATCGCCGGACGCAAAACTGGTGTCTCTAACCTTGGCAAAACTGAGTTCAATGCAACGACGTACAATCCTAAGACGGTCTCTTCCCATGGGTGGAACGCAGGGGCCTAAATCAATCGGAGCCATATTCGTCTCAATATCTAGTCTGTGAGCATACTGATGGAGAGTCTTTCACGTCCACTAAGCCTCAGCTCTACGTAGACAACCTTGAAGACAAGTTTGGTGAAGTGGCGTCATTTTCAAAGATAAGGAGTGAGGCCGTTCTGATAAAGACGGCGTCCCCAGCCCTGTTGCGAGTATTACTCACCTGTGACAGCTGCTGTGATCTCCTCTCCCCCTCCAGCTGATTTTGATGCCGCTGTTGAGCAGGTCATGGAGGCCATCGTTTCTGCAGCCGAAAAAACTGTCCCCACCACACTCGATTCACTCCGTCGTATCCCACTGCCCTGGTGGGCACCGGAGATCACTGAAGCCATCCAGGAACATTGACGAGCACTACAGCACCATTGATGCCACCCTACTGTGGAACATCTTGTTGCCTTCAAGTGTCTCCGGGCACAGGGCTGACGACTGATCCAACAAATTTAGAGAGCCTCCCGGGAGAAGTACGTTCCCTCCATTGGTTTCCACACTTCTCCTTCAAAGGTGTGGTCACAAGTTCGATGCCTCTTCGGGCACCGCCCACCTGCGGGAATTCCGTGCCTCAGCATTCGGGGTACAGTCTGTACTGACCCTGTTGCTGAGCACCTGGCAGACCATTATGCACACACCTCAGAGACTGCTGCTTTTGGTGAAGACTTTTGTGCCCTTAAAGAGGAAACAGAGAGAAATAGATTTCGTTTCGAACACGATGCCGGAAACCATACACGTCCCTTTTACTGAGTGAGTGTTTTAAAGTGCCCTTGCTGCATGCCCAGATACCTCTGGACCCGATCGCATTCACAGTCAATTCCTCCGACACCTATCAGCGGACTTCAAGTGCCAACTTCTCGCCCCATTTAATCGTATATGGCTTGAGGGTGTTTTCCCGTCCTACTGGCGGATAGCATTCTCATCCCGGTGATTAAGCCTGAGGCAGATCCACAAGTGACTGATAGTTACTGCCCGATCAGCCTCACCAACATTCCATGCAAACTCCTTGAACGTATGGTGAGTCGGAGGCTCATGTGGATCCTCGAGGACCGGGGACTCTTGGTGCCACAACAAGGTGGGTTCCGTCAAGGTCGCTTCGCTATTGATAATCTCGTGTCACTGGAGTTGGCCATCCGTACAGCATTTACTTGCTGTGAACACCTGGTTGCTGTCTTTTTTGACCTGTGAAAGGCATACGACACTACCTGGCGCCACCATATCCTGTCTACGCTGTACGACTGGGGCTTAAGGGGTCCACTTCCTATATTCATTAAGAAGTTCCTCGCATTGCGTTCTTTTTGTGTTCGTACTTGTCTCAGCTCATCTCATTGTCAAGAGATCGGTGTCCAACAGGGTTCCGTTTGTAGTATTCCTTTATTTTTAGTCACCATTAATGGTCTTGTGGCGGCTGTGGGGTCATTGATATCCACATCCTTTTATGCCGATGACTTCTGTATGTATTTTAATTCCACCAGCATTGGTGTTGCTGAACGTCGGTTGCAATTGGCCATTCGAAAGGTGCAGTCGTGGGCGTTTGCCCACGGTTTTCAGTTCTTTGCATCGAAAACCTGGGTAATGCATTTCTGTCGACGTCGGGCAGTACATCTGGAACACGAACTCTATTTAGCTGGAGACCTGCTACATGTCGAAGAGACGGACAGATTTTTAGGCACGTAACTCAACAACAGTCGCACCTTTGTGCCACACCTTTGCCAGCTGAAACAAAAGTGCTGGTGACACCTCAACATCCTGGCCTGTCTCAGCCACACTGTTTGGGGAGCCTCATGCCCAATGCTCCTGCAACTTTATAAGGCCCTCATTCAGTCGGCCCTAGACTATGGCTGCATAGTTTACGACTTGGCCGCGCCTTCAGCACTGCTGGCATTGGACCCAATTTTACACTGTGGTGTCCGTTTGGCGACGGGGGCATTTCGCACAAGTTCTGTCACAAGCCGCCTCGTCGAAGCTGGGGTCCTCCCACTGCGGTTCCGCAGGCAACACCTGCTAGCTTCCTATCTTGCCCATGTTCTGGCCTCAGCCTTCCACCCTAAGCACCGGCTCTTTTTTCGAGACGCTGCACTCCCTATCCCTCCACGACGGCCCAGGTTGGGTTGCCCGATCTTAGTCCATGTTCGTTCCCTTCTTTCATCCTTCGCATCCTATCCACTCCCTACCACTTTCCAATATTCCTTTTAAACACCTCCTTGGTCCATTCCTCATTTGCAGCTCTGTCTGGATCTGTCCCATGCATCGAAGGACTCAGTTTCCCCATTACATCTCCATTGCTAGTTCCTGCAACTCCTCGATTCATTCCGTTCTGCAGAAGCCATTTACACTGGTGGTTCCATAGCAGATGGCCATGCTGGGTATGCGTATCTTCATGATGACAGTGTGGAACAGCATTCTCTACCACTTGAGAGTAGCTTTTCCTCCGCCGTGCTGGTCGCCATTCTCAGGGCTCTACAACGCCTCAAAGTCTGCCCCATGGGGTCATTTGTCATCTGTACTGACTCCCTGAGTTGCTTACAACCGATCGACCAGTGTTTCTCTCGCCACCCATTAGTGTGGTCAATCCAGGACACTGTTTACTCTCTCGGCTGATCAGGGTCTTCTGTGGTCTTTGTGTGGACGCCGGGCTATGTCGTCATACCAGGTAATGAACTTGTTGATCGATTGGCCAAACAGGACACTATGGCATCACCTCTCGATATTGGGGTCATGGAACCAGATGTTAAATTGGTGTTGCACCAGAAGGTGCGTGAGGCTTGGAGCACTGAGTGGGCTACGGCGAATTCACCAAATAAGCTTCGGGCAGTGAAGCTGTCCACAGCTCTGTGGGAGTCTTCACTGCGGCCGGTACGCTGAGAGTCGCTTGTCCTCCGCCACCTCCGTATTGGGCAAATGTGGTTAACGCACAGCTATCTCCTTCGCCGTGAGGCCCCACCTGCATGTTGATGTGGTGTAGTGTTGACATAGCCAATCTTTTGATTGACTGTCCACTTTTAGCCAACTTACACAGTTTTTTAATCTACCAGAAACGCTACCATTGGTTTTAGGTGACGATGCCTCCATGGCTAACTCAGTTTTACGTTTTATTCACGCAGCTGGTTTTTACAACTCCATCTAGTGGTGGGTGCTATAGCCTGATATCTCAGGTCTCCACCTATCCAGCACTTTTAAACACCTTTTAAGACCCTTATGTAAAATGCCTAGGGTGTTTTTTTTTTTTTTTTTTTTTTTTTTAGTGTGTGCATTATGGCTGGCTCGTCCTGTTTTATCTTTGTGATCAGCCAGCCATGGTACTCTGCTGTCCAGTATTAGTTGAGTTCCTGACTTTGTTTTACCTATTGTGTGTCTTTGTTTTGTGTTGTCCATTGTCAGCCTGTCCCTTTTGAGAGTTTTTATTTTCGGGGCTTTGTTTTATTTTTTACGCTCTTGACCAATGGACTCTTAGCTAGGAACAAGGGACTGATGACCTAGCAGTTTAGTTCCCTAAAAACCAACAACAACATTCCAAATCTCCAGGAAAAGTGCAATTCACCTGGGAAAAGTTGTATTCCCCCTTCCGAAAAAATTATACACCCTGATATAGCCTGTCAGGAAATGTGGCATTATGAAATTGTTGTGTATTATCCCAAGTCTCCTACTTTTAACTGCACATTTTTATCGAATAATGACCAACTTAACTATTTTTCAATATTACATTCAAAATCTGTGGTCCTTTCAAAAACGTTTTAATGAGATTGCACTATATGGGCTGTACCATATAGTTACAGTACGTGTTGAAAATTGTTTCCATGTGTCTCAATGCATGCATATATTAATGCTGTCTTTGACCCTGTACTAAAATTGCTGTGGTGATAACGCTGCAGATGTGTCTTCACATCTGGAATGGACTCTAAATGTGCATTGCTTTTAAGATGGCCACATAACCAGAAATCAGAAGAGTTGAGATCCAGGGAATGAGCAGGCTACGCAACTGGACCTTGACGTCCGATCCGTTGGCCAGAGAAGACACAGCTGTGACACATCTGTACATTAATAGCAAACCCAGCTGGAGGACTGTCGTGTAGCAGCCACATAACCCTTTGAATCATCAGTGGCACTGGAGTAACTTCACAAAGCATTTATTAACACAAAGCAATTCATTTGACAATTTATAACACCCACAATAGTATTAATGGATGTTTGACAAGTTTCACGTGCGAGTGCAGTATCCGAAGTGCCCGCCACCCGCATGTGCTCTGGCCATCTCCGTGCCTGGCTGCTAAGATGGCGCTGGTGTAGTAGCCTATGCATAACAGTGCCTCAGTTTCTAGTGCTGGCCAGCTTGGTGGCTAGCTCGAATATTGCGCAGCGTATGTAGCACTTCTCCCCCTTTTATTTTTGACACTCACTTTTCTGGTGTTGTGTACCGCACCTATGTCCATCTTGTCATCTGCGTCCTCGGAGAAGTCTCTCGGCAACACTTGAGTGTAAGTACAAAAATGCCCTTTCCGGTGTAGTGTGACATGTTAGTTGTCATGACATTCATAGGTGTTGTGCGGGCCATCCTCTGGAATAGTGGAAAGATGGGTGAATCTTGAGTGCAGTCCGCTTAGCGGGTGGCGAGCTCCTGGTTTTCCCTCTGTGGAGTGGCTGGTGTATATTCCATTTGTTCTGGAAATCTTGTCCCTGATTGAGGTTCGGACTTGACTTCAATTTTGATGTCCTCATTTGCAGTTAGTTGTGAGAGTGTTGCCTGTGGAGCGACTGCCGGTGTGATCCTTGAACGAAATTGGTCTATGTGACGTGCCACCTCCTCTGCTGATGTCTGAACATTTTATAGGCGCCATCCTCTCGGGCCAATGATGTGGCCTCGTATACACTTTAGTTGCCGCCATACCCCTGCACCCAAAAAGAAGTGGCCACCAAATATTTTCCCTGCGAAAGGGTTACCAGTCGGCAAGAAAGCGGACAGAGTAGTTGTAGGAGTGTGCACGGCTGTCAGCTGTGCAGAAGTTTTGCTGGACTATGGTCGCCCATAGGCGTGAAACGATAAAATGCGAGGAAGTTTGTTAGTGCATCATCTGTGGAGGTGGAAGTAAGGAGATTTTTCATTTGGGATTTGAAAGTGCTAACAAGGCACTCGACTTCCCCATTTGATTGAGGATGGAATGGGGAGCGGTGATGTGAGTGATGCCACTCTGGGAGAAAATTCAGAAAATTAATTAGAAGTGAACTGTGGTCCGTTATCAGAGACAAAGGTGTTAGGTAAGCCTTCAAGAGAGAAGATTTTGGCGAGTGCCACTGTGGTGGAAAGTTAGAGTAATCATCAGTTACCAGGAACCAGAAAGTGCCCAGAAAAGGGCCCACAAAGTCAATATGTATGCCTTCCCATGGGTGCGTAGGGGCAGGCCTAGGTGACGGAGAAGTCTTTGGTGTCGGCACCTTGAGAGGCACAGGTTTTGCAGGCAGCAACCATGTGTGCAATGTCCATATCAATGCTGGTCCAGTAAGAATGATGCTGGGCCAGAGTCTTGATGTGAGACACTCTCCAGTATCCCTGGTGAAGAAGTCTGAGTACCGCGAATCGCAGCATGGGACAACCACGCATGGCGAAGAGTCATCGGTGGCAAGCAGAGCAACGCTGTTACATGACATAAGGCGAAGACGGAGAGAGAAGTAATTGCGTATGGGATCAGAAGCTTTACCAAAAGGGCGCTCCGGCCAGATAACACGGCACAAAACAGGATCCGCCACTGTGGCCTCGGGGAGATGACCCCCGTAATAGAGAAACTTTCAACTATGCATCGTTCTGCCTCATCCCATTGAAAACAGAGAAGTTCTTCCTGATCAAAAGTGGGGTCAGGACCCATAGACTGATGGGATAAGGCGTCAGCATTGGCATGCCGAGCCGTAGGACGGAAGTGAATGGTTTGTGATCTGTGATGAGATGAAATTTGGCTCCATAGAGAAACGCACCAAACTTTTTCAAAGCATAAATGATGACCAGGGCATCTTTTTCTATTTGAGAATAGCGTTTCTGAGAGGCGCTCAGTGTCTTCGATGCATATGCAATGCGACGTTCACACCCATCCGGATATTTGTGTGCCAGAACGGCGCCTATCCCATGCTGAGAGGCATCAGCAGCCTTGACAAGAAGTTGACCAGAACAATATGTAGCAAGACAAGGCGCCTTGTGAAGATAAGATTTTAGACGAAAAGAAACGTCACAGTCGGCAGACCAATAAAAGGGCACATTCTTGCGGAGAAGACAATGTAATGGATGTGCAATTTCCGCCACAGACGGTAGAAACTTGTGATAATAACGCAATTTTTCCAAGAAAAACCTGAAGTTCTTTCACTGTGGCGGGGAAAGGAAGAGTGTCGATAGCAGCTATATGCTCGTTAAGAGGGAAAATGCCATCTCCGGAAAGTTGGAATCCCAGGTATATAATGGGGGGTTGATAGAATTGAGAGTTTTGGAAGTTGCACTTAAGACCTGTGGATTGAAGAACTGACAAAAGTGTACATAAATTGCGAAGGTGTTCATCCGTAGTGGCCCCCGTGACTATAATATCATCTTGATAGTTGATGCATCCCGGAACACTGACAAGAAGTTGTTCCAGAAAATGTTGAAAAATTGCAGGTGCACTAGTGACCCCAAGCGGCAGCCATTTATATAATCCAAAGGGTGTGTTCAATACAAGGAACTGACAAGAGTCTTCAACTAGAGGTAACTGATGACAAGCTTCCGAAAGGTCAATCTTTGAGACGAAGTGATCCCCAGCCAACTTGGAACACAACTCTTCATTGCGTGGCATGGGGTAAGTGTCAATGAGGCACTGAGCATTCACTGAATTGCCGCAAAGGTGGAGACTGCCATTAGATTTACGGACAACCACCAAAGGTGAGGCCCACTCGGTGGAGGTTATTGAAAGCAGGACTCCGGAGACTGTCAACCTATCCAATTCTTGCTTCACTGCGGCCTGCAAAGCCATGGGGAAGGGCCGCGCATGAAAGAATTTCGGCCAGGCCTTTTGCTTCAAAGTAATGTGTGCCTGAAAATTGCCAGCACGATCCAAGCCATGTGAAAAAAGCAGAGAAAATTCATCCAACAAGGACTCTTTAACTGTGAGTAAGGAATATCATTGGAGACAATGTTGATTGTGTCATCTACCAAAAAGCCAAAAATGCAAAATGCATCATAACTGAACAAATTCTTGGTGCACATCTGAACAAACACAAAGACAGCGACATTTCAGATGACAGACGTGAAACAGGTGACAGTTGGGGGGGGGGGGGGTGTATACCAGCTGTAGGTATGTTTGAGAGGTAATAATAGTGGCAACAGATCCTGTGTCAACTTGCATTTTAACATCCTTGCTGAACATTTGAACAGTAAGGTATGACTTGTTAGGATTGGATATTGTGGAATTGACAAATAGCACTGTATCATCATTAATTTCGTCTTCATATATGTTCTGAACTTTTAGTAATCCGCAAACAGAATAGATATGCCCCCTCCCCCTTTTTTTTTTTTTCATTTCATTTATGTCAAGTAGCCCAACGTGTGGGACAGTCGACCCGTGAATGATGGGAGAAACTGTGGGCATAAAGGCAAAGAAGAAGAACCTTGTTTGGCCTTTATGTTGTTCTGTTGGCAGCTTGTCTTGTGCTGTTGTGTGTGTGTGTGTGTGTGTGTGTGTGTGTGTGTGTGTGTGTGTGTGTACCACAGCCACTTCCTCATCTGTGCTGCGTACAGACGTGTTAACAGGTGCCCTAGCTGACTGCACTTCCCCAACATTGCTCCAGGCGTCTAATTGTGCCCCTGCAGCATGGGTAATTTCAGAAGTTTGAGCAATAGACAAGACTACTTCTAACGTGGGGTTGTCAAGTTGAAGAGCCTGTTGACGAACCTCCCTGTCAGAAGCGGACCGTAGAATAGCATGTGGTTCTTTATGAATCTCAGTAATGAACTGACATTTTCTACTAAGCCCTTGTAGTTCCACCGCCCAAGCTCTGCAAGGCTGGTGAGGTTGCTTTTTACATCGATAGAAAGCTACATGCGTTGCAAATAAATGAGACTCTTTCTTTTAGTAAATGGACAAAAGAGAACACATTTCGTCGAAAGACAAAGATGAAGTTTCTTTTAAAGGAGCCAACTGAGATAGAAGTTTATATAACATAGGAGAGATCCAAGAGAGAAAAAGAGACTTAAAAGTTTGTGCATCTGCAAAGCTGAAAGCCATGAAGTGTTGCCATAGGCGTTTTTCATAGTCAATCCAGGCCTTTGCAGTTTCCTCGTATGGCGGGAAAGGAGGAATTGTGAGTGCCGGTTGATGAATGTTGGTAGGTGCCATGAGAAATTGCTGCAAGGTGTTGTTGATGACCCTCTGGTGTTCAGTGGTAGCCTTCTGGTGTTTGTGAGCAGCTTTTGCTGTTCCACGAGGATTAGTAAGATTTGTAGCTATTTCTTCCAATATATCCTGTCTTGTCGCCATGTAAGTGTTGTAACTTCACAAAACATTTATTAACACAAAGTAACTCATTTGACAATTTGTAACACACGCTGTAGTAATAATGGTTGTTTGACAAGTGTCCCGTGTGAGCGCATTATCCAGAGTGCCCACCGGCCGTGCCTGGCTGCTCAGATGGCACTGGCGTAGTAACCTATGCATAACAGCGCCTCAGTTTCTAGCGCTGGCCAGCTCAGCGGCTAGCTCGAATATTGCACAGTGTACGTAGCACCACAGCATGAGGAACAGGACCAACCTCTAGGAGGAAATCACACTTACTGTAACTGTTGCTCCAGTCTCTGTAACAAAGTATGACTGAATATATGGTCTCTAGCATGGAAACCATGAATTTCTGAAGTTTAATTAGAACTTTTTTGTTCCGTGTCCTCTCCTCAATCAATCCCTAGAGTTTGTATATGGTAGAAAAACTCACCCCATGGAAAATCTTTGAAATGATGTTGGGTATGGGGAGAGTTGGGGACCACTCGTATTTCAAATATATAACAGACTCTTGTGACTTTATGATATCTGCACGTGCTGACCAAACTGTGCTGTATTCACCAAACACGACTTACGTGTATTGGGTTATGTACGGCTCTGTTAAAGAAATATGTCTCGAGGTAGTCTCATGGTTGAACTGTACCTGTCCATTTTCATGCCCGGCAACTGTGATAGCCGCAAATAGTACCTTGCACCTGTGATCCTACAGTCAGACACTCTATGCGTAGGCTATCATTTGTGAAACAACTATGAGATATAAAACAAATGATTCATTAATAAGAGGTTTTATTCTAACTTTTACAAATGATGTAGACAGTGCCAGATAGCTCAGATGAATAATGTTTATTCAAACACTTCTTGATCTATAGGAAGTGAGCCTATACAAACAACAGTAATAAATAAAAATAAAGCTTATAAAATTAGCAGAATAGATGTGTTAATTGCATTATGAGAATGATAGCAAAATCGTCGAAGATGCTCAGACACCGAGTACAATTTCCAATCCTACGACACGAAATGATTGTCTGTTCTAAATGCTTCAAATCTTAGTCTGACAAACAACATATCAGCACTCGTAAATTCTCATGTAGAATCAGATATACGGTTCAGTTACAATTCCATAATGTTATCAGAAAAAGTTATAGTTCTTAAACTGGCACTCGTTAGTCTTTGCCAAAGTTAAAGTCCCAAAAAGTGGCCATTTTCCTCTCAGATTCTGTTACAAACAAATCTCTTCAGCTACACTGGAAGGGCCTCCTCATTCCAAGATGAGACTTAAAAGTGTTCTTATAGCCTTAAGGAGCCCTCCACATGAACAGCCCAAATATTTTACTTGACCACAGCAGCTCTCCATCCTAGTCTCTCTCTCACTGGCAGATCAACATCTCTCAATTTCACACTAACTTTTGTTAATGTTAATTAGAAAAGATATAACATTCACTCACCTTGGGACTATTTATCAGCAGTACAAGTAATGTATGAAATAAACAAACAAGCAATCCAGCTTTCGTGAGCTTGACTGCTTATACTACACAATATTTATGCAAAGTTACTGGCAAAAATAAACAAATATGCGTTAAAGAGGGGTATGTTGCGCAGCTTGCAGTTGCTTAGTTACTGTGGAGGGTAAGATGATGTAACTGTATTTCCACAATAAATTTATATAACATGTGTAATAAATCATTAAATAAATAGATACAAGTGGGTTGCTTTCAGGGTGTTAGTTAGAAATAATAACACATCATATAAGACATATTTTGTTGAATTCACAAGGCACATTCAAAAGTTACTAATTTTAAGTTTAATTTTGGTAGATTCAGATATTGTGAACAGTAACTTGTAGTTTTGAAGATGTTGAAAATATTGTCGTCTCATGAGATGCACCTAATTTTTTTGCTATTGTAGATGACTTCAGAATTGATGGGAACATAACACTGCTTTATTAATTCTAAGCTAAGAGAGTGTCCCTATTTTAAGTATCCACCAGTGTATCATTTCATTGCTTAGCTCTCCTTGTGCACTGGATTACCCATTTTTAGAAGAGGTGTATGAAGTATGTACCCATTATATCACACTTTTCAGAAATCAGTGTGCAAGTAAATTTAAACAAGTTTCAGAATTATTGTATTTGATACATGGCTTGGTACAGTAGGTATATGTAATGCTTGCCAGTGTCTCTTAAAGATAATAACAAAAGATTTTGAGAAGTAAAATAAAAGTATAACTTAATTTTTGATAATATGGAACCTCGAAAGTCATTGCAAATACCGAATTCGCGCGTCATTTGTGTCTGTGAGAGTGTACTGAATATGTTTAGAATTTGAATCAAACTGTGACTCACAAAAAAGGTAAAATCAGATTCAAGGTCTCATTACAATTAAAACCACAAGCACAGACACAAATGAATTGATAAAATGTGATTCAAATTGTAGTCATAGGAGTACAGATAGAAAAAATTACTTTTGTCTCACTTAATAAAACCTGATGCTGCTCAGACTTTTCATTGGTCATTCTGTGCTTAACATGTTATTTTTGATGAGGTAAAGGAACTCGGTTGCTTTTTTCTTTGTTAGAATGCAAGAACACTTAGGTAAATTTATAATCCAAGGAATCTCTCTTATTTAGTAGAAAGGTAGTATTTAAAATAAGTTCAAACAACTACTTCTGATAGAAACTATTAGTGTATCATCTGTCTCATTCTTATGCCACTTATACTACAATAAAGATAATTGAAATGACAGATATTTTGATGTGTTAAGGAAATGGTATTTCAAGGGCTGCTTGAGGCACATAGTATTGTTTGAGCTTTATTACATTGTGATTTTCCAATTACTTTGTGTCATCCACCAAAAGATTTGTTTTTCAAATGCTGCCTTTAATTTGGAGTATTGTGCAACATACAAGTGAAAAACATTACTGTAACACACTGTTTCACCCTGTATCTGGTTGATGATGATCAGCATTCTAGTTTTCCTGATTTTAATCCTCATGACCCCCCCCTCTCCCCCCATCCCCCTGCATGCTATCCTGAAGTACAGCACTACTTGACATATATTAACACCTGAGTTTAGATTTTTATTTGATGATTCAGTAGGTATGATACTTGCATTCTCTATTCTGTCCCTCCACCAAAACTGACAAGACATTTCTTGGGTACCAGTACATGAAGCATGAAGACATTGTGCTAAACACTTTGTACATCACATTGTAGTTTTTAAAGGCATTCTCCAAGAGGAAGGAATGTCTACTCATACATTATCATGATGGTCCTTGGATGAAACATTCTCTACACTGGGTATTAGTCTCTGGCTGAATGTGGGTCTGTGGCAGACCTTTACTTCCATACTTGATGAGATTTGAGGAAATTGCTTTTGCCACCTATTAAGTAGATCAAAAATTTCTATATGTAAAGTGTGCACAACAAGAAACAACATTGGGTTTCCTGAGAGTTATGCTTATTTTGAAGATCCTCTGTATAACTGAGCAAAGTGACACAATAATTAATACAATGGGTTTCCATTTGGGCGAACAAGATTTCATATCCCTACACAACCATCCAGATTTAGTTTCCCTATGGTTTCTTTAAATCAGCCACAAATGTTTCTCTTGGAAAGAAAACAATTGATTTCCTTTTTGATCTTTGACAATTTCAGCTGGTGCTGCATCTTTCAAATTCAATGGGCATCAGTGAGTCAAAAAATTCTGTTTTCGTGTAGATCTATAGATTTCAATACAATCATCATCATACATTCATGTATGTACAAGCAGTACATGCTATTTAATTCTGAACCTGATGTGATATCTACATGGTATATAGAGGACTAATATTTAAAGTATATTTCGTTGTTGTATATACTATGTTCATGGTGCTTCCAAAGATAAATTTAAGATTTGTACATAAAGTGTGCTGTGTACACACCATGTAGAATATCACCTCTTGCTTAGAATTAAATATGCCATACTACTTGTACATACACAAATGTGTGCAATACACTTACAGTGATTGTGTAACAGTTAAAATCTATAGATTTGCTTTAAAACAGATTTTTTTTTTTGTGACTGTCTGTTGTCATTTATTGAATCTGAACAATAAATGGTCACTTAAGGAAAGGGACTCCAATATAACATGAATTTTTTTTTATGATTTCACAGTGAGTCTTCAGTAAGTTAAAAAAGTTCATGTGTTCTCTTGCAGTTTATTTTGAGTGTTTTTATATTTTTATTTTCATTATATCTTTGTTACAGACTCACAAGGTGCTTATATGAACTGCAGTGGATAAATGAAGCTGCTAAGTGTTTAAGAGCATTTAAATTGAAATTCCCAGAACATGCAGATCAGGCAGCTTGCAAAGCTCTTACAAAAGATGTGATTCTTGCCAAAGGCTACATACGGGATTTAGAAGAAGGTAATACTTCTAGCTTATAGACTTCTATTTCTAGGTTTTAATTTTTTTTTTAGTATGATGACCATGTATTATAATTGTTTTACATACTGAAAGATTAGTTTTTGCACAATGAATCTTTAGTTAAACTTCATATTTTAAGGCATGCTTTCAACTGCATTTTAAATTTCCACAATATTGTTTCATTATTATCTTTTTTCTTTGTTATATATACCAAACTTTTCAAATATTTGTTATCTTTTTAATATAAATTGGTATTTTTCTTGCTACAGAATCAGAATTGGCTTAAGTGTTTCATAATTTATCATTATACTTGAATACTACAGTTTACAAGATACATCTGTAGCAGTTTCTAATAGATATCCTTAGCAATAGGTACCATTGCCATCTATAATGTGATGCTTGCTTCCAAGCACATGCTGTCTGCATCAGGAAAGGATTGACTTCCAGCCCTGCCACATCTGCCTACACAACACCTCATGTTCCTGTGTGATACTGCTACAACCAGTCTCAGAAAAGCAGGGCAACTTGTGAACATATTGTACCCCAACTGCACAGCTTAATATTGAAACACAGAGTTAGACAATGAGATGGTCTCACTCCCAGAACCACCTCTAGAGCACGGGATAGCCGAGAACAGCTGGAGTCTATTTCATAGTTTGTGCTGTAAAGGCTAGATGTCAATAAGCACAGTCAAGATGCGAGCATAGCCACAGCAATCCACCTGGTTGAGTGTATTATGCTACAATGCAGTGCATTGTGTAGTTGAAATGGTTAGTCATAGAAATGTGATAAAGTAGTGGTCTATTTTACACTTCAGCTCCATAATAAAAGTAGATAAATCTGTACAAAGAGCCAATCTTCGATTGATGCATGCCTCACTGCAGTTCTGTGAATTGTAAGTGCAAAATCTAGTGCACCAAATATAACTCGCTTACTTCAGTCAGAAGAGCTGGACACCTCCACAGATTAATCACATGACACATCAGCCTTTGTTTTGTTGATAGTGAATTAACTTTATTTCTGTCCTTAACCTAGAGTTTGTTGTTCATTGGTTATGCTGTATTCTAAATAAGCTTGCGTGTTGACCTGGTGTAGTTTCATGACTATAGGTAGTAGTCTAAATCATCTATAGTTATCAGTTGTCAAAGTAATTACTTGTTTACTCTGCATAAGCTAATGAAAGGATTATAATTCAACACATTTATTTAGCACAATAAACTGATGCATTGAATTGAATGAGACATTGTACACCATAAAGTGTCACAAGTGTACATCAGGTTTAATATACGTTCCTTCTCCAGTTGGTATGACAAGCTGTGCAAGTACATACAATATTAACTTATGCCAGAGTGTGAACACTGTTCTTTTTCCTGTCTGGGCTTGAGAGCTGCTCATTGAGTTCATATAAAAGTTGAATTTGCCACATGCAACTACAGTGTTGGTACATAGACTGCCTGTTCAGTTGTTGCTCAGTTATAGGTGACACACAAAGATGGTGGGTCAGTTCACAAATGTCATTACTGTGTAACGAGCAACGGTGTTTGAAGCACACCACGAAAGGTACAACAGGTTTATGATATGCTTATTGACAGCTAATTTTAAGTGATTACTGACCAATTTGTGGCAGATGACATATTTTATAGCCTTCAATTTAAACTTATGTCCTAATCATAATCACAACTGTGAGATGTGCAGTTTGTGAACAAACAGCAGTCAACAATATGCAGCAGAACTGAAATCACATTTGCCTTCGTAGCACAACAACAATATTCAGTAATAAATTTGTGATGTAGATGTGTACTATTGTGACACAGGCAAGCTTGATGTAATGCCTTTCAAAGGTAAACATCATGGCACATGGTGCCAAGCTGAGCCGGGGGGGGGGGGGGGGGGGTTGATGAACTGAACCTTTCCACACAGGCAGCCACAGTAATGTTTGGAATACATGCTGGTAGCATGTCTAAGTGTGTAAAAACACAACTAATTTCTGCTAAACGTTTTTTTGCTGGTGTCACAGCACCCTGCACTTTGAGGCCATGTCGCTGGATGCACAGATAATTGAGACCCTGCCCGGAGGCCACCATTCGATGCCCACTCAGGTCAGCCCGCACTGAGTTTGTGGAACATGGAAGCTGCAGGATGCCACTGGCCGTGTCCTGTTCTAGGACATTCATCAATGCAATGGGGGGAGGGGAGGTGTGGAGAAGGGGGCACTGCAGTGATGCATCAATGCATCTCACTGATTTGCGTCCTAAGACAGGCTAGCTGTGTTAGGTCTCTAGGCTCTGTGGTGCTGAGGGGCCACTGGACGCCGAGGGTCATCATCTCCTACATCAAAGTCCTCACTTTTCCATATTTTGTTCACAGTAATTAAGTCAAACTCGAGACAGAAGTAGTTCAGTTTCAGCACTAAACACAGACTTCAAATTCAGGCTGACATGGGCTGCCTGAAACTCAGGATATGGGGTATATGAGCTTTCACATTACCATCCAGTGAGATGTCGTGTATGGATTTTGATGACAGGTTATTGGCAGCACAGGCATATTTTAATAGGAAAAGAATTATTGATAGAAAAGCAAGATTAATCTGGGAAAAAAGAAACTAACAACTAACTTTGCTTATCGAAGTCACACCCTCCAAACAATAATATATTAAACATTAGAGTTGAATACGTGAGCAGTTACTAAGAGTTAAGAAATTCCCTTAACCTTTGTTATTACACCCTCATAGTGACTGGTTTTTAATGTGTTTTTCTTAAGACCACCGTTTGCAGCGAAGTCCACTTTGACAGTACTGCAAACTGTATGGCAAAATATGTTTCTGTATGGTTTGTCTGCATGTAGAAAATGATCAACAGCAGTTGCTGGATGATTGTGTTAAACTAGTTTCTGACCAACTGCTTCTCATATGGGTCCAAAGGATTTGGCAATAAGAGTGCACTTACCATTATGAGATTTCTCCACTGCTGGTCTGGACACATGCAATTATTTGATTAGGAAGTGTGTTAGATGCCACAATATCTTATCCTTAGGCAAACTTGTCTGTAATTGGTTTTTGATGTCCTGTATACTTATTCTGGGACAGGGTTGACACCTTTGCTGGTCTCTCATGTTCTGTGAGGAACAGATATGGAATCTTGTTGTCATAGCAATACCTAAACGTCATGCAGACACATTACCTCATATCACAGGATGGAACTGATTTGTATTGATTAATTATCTTCAAAAGGAAAAATTCCAAGATTGCAATATGTGTAATTAATTTATTGACAACTGGTTTCACTGGGCTATGCCATCTCCTTCTGGTCATATATATTCTACAAAGTTGCCATTTCTTTTTAAATGAAGGTTAAACAGAAAGTGCAACATTGCAATTAGTCAAAATATGAAATACGTAAGTTATATTATGAACTGCTTTAAGTGTCTCTTAAAAAACATGACCACTTTTTAAAATATATATGACCAGATGATGATGGCATAGCCAATTGAAACCAGTTGTCAACAAATTAATTAATCATGTTGCGAGCTTGGCGTTTTTCCTTTAGAAGATAATTAGTCATGTAGACAGTTCGTTGAGGTGTGGCATAGGTGGGTAGACATTGTCCTATTGAAAAATGGCACCACAATATTGTAAAATGAGATGAAAGACATTAGAGCTCAGGTTGACTGTAACATACTGTTTACAATCAGAGTTCCTCGATCACTACCAGTCATGAACTGTAGTCATAATGGATGGCTTCCTACACCAAGAAGCCAGGAGCAATGCTGCTGTCTGTATCTTTACATATACATCTACTTAGTTACTTTGCGAATCACACTGAAGTGCCTCACAGAGGATTCTTCATCAGGTATGCATCCAGGTAAAAGAATTGACAACTGCCAACATTTCATTAGGAGCATAACCCGCCATTTTTCAGATGACTGCAGAGAGGTTCCACTGTGCCTGGCCATTTAATACGTCAGTTTTCAATGGAAACAGGAAAGATAACAAACAATGAACAAGCGAGCAACAGTGTCGTCACACAACCAGTGATGATCAAGTGTGTGTGTGTGTGTGTGTGTGTGTGTGTGTGTGTGTGTGTGTGTGTGTGGGAGAGAGAGAGAGAGAGAGAGAGAGAGAGAGAGAGAGAGAGAGAGAGAGAGAGAGACAGAGAGAGAGAGAGAGAGAGAGAGGGAGGGAGGGAGGGAGAGGGGGGGGGGGGGAATTTCAACTGCTTCTTTAATAACACAGTTCCAATAGCTAGAAGTGTATGCCAGAATCTCCATGTTTTATTACACAGGACGACTTGTATCTGGGCGATGTTCTGCAATAGCAGACTTTGCGAGGTTATTGTAACTTGTGTGACGCTTATGTTCGGTACACTGGTCACCCCAGCCCTGATAGTGACCAATATATAACATGCCACAACTGCATGGGAACGATAGACACCTGCCGTATACAAACCAAGATGATTCTTTATGGACGCTAAAATTGCCTTAATCTTATACACTTTAAAGGAAAAAAGGCTGGAACAAAATGGAGAGGTGGCTGATGTCATACCTTTGACAATCCTTACCTTGAGCCTGTAGCATACGGAGTTGAGCCAACTGCTGAGCCTCCTAAGCCCTGGTTAATAATTGGTCAATGTAATCATCTTCCATTTTTGTCAGCCTTACATGGAAAGACACTGTCCATCCATAAATGACCGTTTTACTCCTTGGGCCACACCTGTAGCCCTTGTGCTTGCCCTAGCATTACGACATCCAGTGAGCCTGTTAGTTTGACGATGGTAGGCAGTCATCATGAGATGTGTGATGTAACATTGACTGTTTATCTCTGCCAAAAGTCTCAAATGAAAAAAAAAGAAAAAGGTCTTTCATGACAAATATGGCTACCTCTAGTGGCTTGGGTGTTCTCACAGCTTCTGTAATAGGATATCAACTTAAATAAGCAATACAAACAATAACTTACTTATTGCCATAAGTAGAAGCTAAAAATCACCTGAGTTGGTTACTCCCAACATACTCGAAAGGGCGTCTCTGCCGCTTGTTGAGCGCCACCAGGTGCAAGGGGATATGTGTGTCCTAGTCATTAACTTCAGCCCCACATTTCACAAGGCTCTCGTCTATTTCACAGGTCCCCCTGTTGTGCTGCCAAAAGCTCAGCAGTCAGGATATTGGCCACATGGAGAAGTTCCCTTTAGAACACTTGCTGCCTATTGGAGCCATCATCAGCCACAGGGTCAAAACCCTGAACACTGCACTCTGTTTGGTAGCACAGCAGGGGGATGGTGAAATGGGAGGCTGAGGTGAATACCGAGGATGCATAGAAGCACACACACCATTGCACTTGGCAGCACTCATTGGCTGAGATGATGATGTCAGTTGGCTGAACAATGTACCCATAATTTCTACCAGACCAATGTCATATAATATAGTTGTAGGGTGTAGCTAGTTGATTAAAGAACACTGTTTTGAATTAGATTTTGATTTATTAAGCACTTGTCACACACGTAAGAGACCACAGAATGAACTGACGTCAACTTGATTTTTTACACAGTATATATACACTAACAGAAACTTTATATCTCAGTTCCTTTTTTTGAATGTACTAAAACTGTATATTCAAATTAAAATTTACAGACAGGTTGGGTCTCGTACCCAGGACCCTAAGCGTTAATGTCAAACACTTGATCTACTACATCACACTGTTGCTGTCTTTCAGCACTTCATTTGCCACAATATTTCTGAAAAATGTGGTGACTCCTGTTGGAGACACTTCTAGCACGAAGGTAATTAACTTTGGTCCGCATCAGTGCCGTCATCACTCACCCGTTGCACAGTTTGTCGATAGTACAGTACTAGTTTAATCTGGCTTTCACTATATCCATTATGAGGAAAAGTGACTTCCAGATGGAATAACTCGGGTCACAAACTTTCAGAGTCTTAAATGAGCCCTATGCACCAAGGTACCAAGAATCCCTTCACTCTGAGCTGGATGGTGACGAGTATCAGCCTGCAGTCAGTGTGAGTTGGCTTCCTACAAACAGCATGTCCCAATGTACTGTCAACCTTCTTTCTGATCAACACATCAAGGAAGGGAAGGCAGCCATTCTTTTCCACCTCTATGGTGAAACGAATATTCAGGTGGATAGAATTTGGATGTTCCAAAATGCTACTTAACTTCTAATGGCCTCTTTGCTGGAAGCATAGTGAGAATTTAAATAGCTTTTTAGAACATCTAAATGCAATCCACCTGACTATTTGTTTTACCATAGAAATGGAAAATAATGGCTGCCTTTCCTTCCTTAATGTATAGGTCAGGAGAAAGTTTGATGGTACATTGGGACATGCAGTTAATAGGAAGCCATCTCACATTGACTTGTATTTGCTGGCTGATAGTTTTCACCATCTGGCTCAACGTCAAGGGGTTCTTTGTACTTGGTGCACAGAGCTCACATCATTTCAGACTCTTAAATTTTGTCAGCCGAGTTCACTTTTTATTAGAATGGTTATAGTGAATAAATGAATGTTGCACTATTGACCAACTTTGTAATGAGTGAGTGATTAGAGCTTTGAGGTGTCTTTTTGTCTTACGCTGGAAGGGTCTCCAACAGGATTGGCCATATTTTGCAGAAATATGTTGTGAAATGTGTCTTCCGACCACCATCTAAAATTAACACAATGTTAGGATCTATAAAGGATTCTCTTAGTTTGCGTAAAGCGGGTGTGTATCATATCTCGTGGAGTTGTGGCGTGTCATATATTGTTCAGACTATTGGGACTGTCTAGGACTTGTGAACTGAACATAAGTATTGCATTAATTTACAATAACCTAGCCAATCTGCTATTGCAGAAAATTCCTTAGCATAGGTCATCCAATGGTATATAACAATATTGAGATTCTGTCATGCACTTCCACCAATGGGCTTGTGTTATTAAGGAATAAGTTGAAATTAAACTAGCAAATAACCTTGTAAGTAGAGATGCAGGGTTTTGTTTAAATTTGGGATCTAATCCTTTTCCAGTTTTCATTGTAATCTGATATTAAATATCTATGCTTAGTGCTCTCTCTTTATAGTTGCCTTGAAAATGACAGGGTGTGCTCATACCAAAATATTGGCAGTCATTGATCGTATCTGCCTGCATACCTGTAAATTTTTCAAATATTAGATATACCAGGAGAATCTCAGGATTCACACTTTTGTACTATTTATCTACCATTCGATTCTCAAATATTATGCAGGAAGAAATAACACCTAAATCTCTCTGTTCCAGCTCTGATCACTCTCGTTTTTCTTCTTCTCTTCTTTGACTCTTCCTATGCTCCCCATCAATCCCACTTGATAAGGATTCCACAACATTCAGCAATATTCAAAAAAAGAACAGTAAGTGTAGTGTTATGCAGTCTCCTTAGTAGTTCTGTTACATCTCCTAAATGTTCTGCCAATAAAACACACCTTTTTCTGTGTGTTCTTTTCAGTTTGTCTGTCCTAATAGTAATTCCTAGGTATTTAGTTAAATTTACAGCCTTCAAATGATTGATTTATTAATGAAGTTCAGTGGATTCCTTTTATTAATCATGAATGACTTTTCACTATTTAGTGTCAGTTGCCAATTTTCACACCATAGAAATATCTAAATAGTTTTTCTGTTTTGTTTTGATGTACTGATGACTTTATTGTATGACAAATCACAGAATCATCTGGAAACAATCTAAGAGGACTGATGAGATATTTTCCCAATTTATTTATATATAAGGTATGTTCATAAAGTAAGTTCCATGTGATTATATAAAACAAACATGTACAGATACAGAAAAATATTTATTGTACAAAAATCTACAACTTTTAAACTACTTTTGTACGTAGCTTTCGAAATTTTGTAGGCACTTGTTATAGTGTGGCACAAGTTTTTGTATGCCTTCTTCATAGAAGGTTGCCAACTATGTATTCAATCATGTGGAAACATGTTCTTTCAGCTCGTCATCATCGTTGAAATGTTGACCACCAAGGACAGATTTTAGTTGTAAGAAGAGATTAAAGTCACTAGGAATGAGGTGTGGGTTATACGGAGGATGATAAAACACGTCCCAGTAAAATTCCCGTAAGAATTGTTTGGTCACATTTGCTGTCTGAGGTGGGGCGCCAAGAAATAGAACCATTGTCTTCTTCATTGTAGTGTGTCAAAAACTGAAGTGCTTTACCCTGTTTTTTGTTTTATTCAGTAAGAAGTTTGTGTACCTGATGTGAACAAAGTTTTCAAAATTTCAGTTTTTCTTTAACAATTTTCTGAATTAGTGCTTGTGACATTTGCGAAACTTCCATAGCAATAGTACTATGTGTAAACTTTCGGTTGTGCTTAATTTTCTCTTCCATTGTGTGAAACAGTTCATCAGTAACAACTTCATTCTTCATTGTGCACTTGATCATGTCCTTCAGTGAACAGTATGACTCATATTCTAACTCCATTGAATCACTCAGCATTTTGTCCATAAACCTCACAAATTTGCTGATGAATTTCCTTTGATTTAGATTTCTTTGCATTTAGAAAATGAATCACAGATCTGATTTCACATGCGGTGGCATTTTTAATTACGGCTGACATTATAAACAAGCACTACAAAACACATGTCAGCAGTGGCGTACATGTCTTCTCCTTGAGTCAAAGTAACTGCTGCGCATACTCAGAACTGCGATTGTAGTGCTGCCACTGATAGAAATAGAACTGGAACTTACTTTGTGGATGACTCTTGTAAATAACGAAACAACACCAATAACACTGCCCTGGGGAATGACCAATATCACTTCTGTTTCAGTTGGTACCTTTCTGTCAGTTACTACATACTGTGCCCTCTCTGAAAGGAAATCTCCAGTCCAGTCACATATCTGAGACAATATTTCATAATTTGATTAAAAGCTGTTCAGGAGGTACCGAGTCAAAAGCCTTCTGGAAATCTAGAAGTGAGGAAGTAATTTAAGATCCCTTGCCTATAGCATTCATCACTTCATGTGAGTAAAGAGCTAGTTGTATTTCACAAGCAGTATTTTTTAAATCCAACTCTGACTGTGGGTCAATAGATCATTGTTTAAGGTAATTCATAATGTTTGAACTCATGATATGTTCTTAAACATTTTCTGGGTAAGGTAGTGCAGTTTTCCACACACTCAGCTTCCATGTGGAAAGAAGACGGCGCAAATACCCACCCAGTCATGCAGAGTTAAGTTTCCTGTGATTTACCTAAATTTTCCCACGCAATGTGGAGGTGGTTCCTTGGAATAGGACAGAACTAATTTCCTTAACCCATCTTTTCATAATCTGAGCTTGTGCTCCCTTTATAATGACCATATTATTGATGAGAGAAACTCTAATCTTCATTCCGAAATATTAGAGGAATGGAACTTTTCCTGGGGTTGCAGTCATACTTGCTGAAAATGGTTATGTAGGATAGTTCAGAAAATTTCTGAATGCAGTACAGCATCATTCATATGTAGTCCGTACTTTATCATGGCACTAATTTAAACATAGTCATTTCTGCTGCAGTGTAACTGGAAATCTATGCATGGGGGTGGTAATTCTCTGGTCTGGCTGGTGTTTAACACTAACCAATTGGTGTGGAGTGACACATAATGCTGTAGTGAGATCCTTAAGATGCTTTGTAAGAACTCTGTCTGCAGCTATAGCAGAAGACTTCAATGCATCAGGAGCTGTCTGGTGACACATGCACGTTTCTTGTTTATGCTGTGAAATGTGGCGGGTGTGACTGCATTGTAAATGGTGCAACTCAGGCTTTCTTCATAGTGTAACTGCAAGATGCCTTCCAAAGGAACTTCATGTCACATTTGGCGTTCCCAAGGAAGACTGGAAGGACTCTAAATGAGAAACTGACTAGAAGTAATAATCTGAATTAGTCTCTCTGTGTCAGTGCCTCTCTGGTTTAAGTATTATGCATACAATGACATTTTGACCACACTCACAGTTGGAAAACTGCTATTTGTTCGAAAATTCCTTTGGTTTTTTCAAAGTGAGAAAGTTTGTTGTGCTGCTTCCACAGTTGTACTAATGTGTCCTGTATGGATTCAGGAGTAAAATATTAGAACTGGATAAGAGTCTCCTGTTGTCAACAACCTGAAAAAAAGTGATTAATCTAGTGTATTTGTAATAAACCAATATTTCATGGCATATTTTAAGTGAAATGTTGATTACATAGATGACTATTAAGACTTGAATCAGAGAAACAGTAGAGAAAGCAAGCTTGGAGCAAGATCAAATGTTCAAGTACAACCAAAGACTCTTCTGGAGGCAGTTAAACACTAAAGACAACAAGTAAATTTGTTGATTTTAAGCAGACTAATCTGCCAGTAGTGTTAGATTCTTTGCCTTTAGGAGTACGAAATTTGACTTAGTATGATACAGTAACAAATTGCAACAAATTATTTTGTTGGATACCCGACTCTAGTTTTCACTATATTTGTTGTTGTTGTTGTTGTTGTTGTTGTTTTAGATGTTTTATGGGGACAAAACTGCACAGGTCATCAGTCCCCCATCACTATATTTAAACTTTAACAATGGTTACACCAACAAACAAGCCAATACATGAGGAAGCTGTCATCTTCTTCTTTTCAATAGTGCTTTTGTCTATTATGGGATCTGTTTTTTTGAGAATTTAGCATCAATAATAAAATAAATTAACTTTGTGGCTGGATGCTCTTCCTGTTACCATACCTGTCAAAGTAACATAAGGAACAGAAGCTATGTATACAATTTGTCTGTGAAGCATGTCAACTTCAGTCTGTATGTTACAGTATTTTAACTATTTGTATATCATGTTCCTTGGGGCAGAAGTTGGTGATCAATCTGCTGTTTGCCCAAACGAGCATGGTAACCACCTAATAACCACACTCAGATTAGATAGTGTATTAGCCTGTGATTGTTAATCTGCTGTGTGGATTCGATATGGGGTGAGGAGGCTCTTCTTGGCTCGTAAACTCGTGCAGTATTTTACTACATAAGAAGATATTTAAAGAAGCTGCCATGGTCTCATGAAATGGAATAAAGCACGTATTTTCAAGTTTTGTTAATGTAAATTGTTTCACTACATACAAGTTGTTCAACATGAAAATCCCTGTTATATTCACTTACCTGTGTAATTCATGTAGTGTCTCATGTTGTCATGTCAGTTTGTTGTTAATAGACAAATTTATTTGTTGATGCTGAGTAACAACACAGAAATTGTAATAACCATATTGTAGTTGGTGTGGAAAGAAAACTAACTAATTTCATTGAAAAAGTTGCAATGATATGCATATAAGTTTTTTAAGAGATTTTTGATCCTTTCCAGTTATTGAGCTTCAATAAATACAGTTTCAGCATTTATCTTAAGAAATAACATGTCTTAAAATATTTTGAGAATAGTATTTATGGGTGTAGAGCAGAGGAGATGAAAATTGTGAAATCTATTTCTACAATAAAATTTGAAACTGGAAGTTTCCAGAACAATTGTGCAGCTATTTAGCTGGTCTGATGTTATTACTCACTCAACTATGTGTAAAATTTCTTTATTATGTGATACAACTCCAGTTATGTTTATTTCTGCATTTGAGATACATATTCCATACATCCATTGTGGTGTGATATGCATGGATGTGGAGCGAGTCAAAACAGAAAAAATATATGAGTACAATACAGATACAATACAAAGAGTGGAAACATTTTTTCCCTTAAGAATTCCTTCACCTTTTCTTTCTTTTAGATATATTACTCGAGAGTTCGTTAAAGATTTTTGTACTTGCATACTTTACCCCTTTTTGTATCAGAGGCAATTTTTTCTTACACAGTGTATATCACCTTTCCATGGTATGCCCCATTTGTTTCAAATGAGAAGAATTGAGAACCGTGAAAGCCATGAGTGATAGCAGATATTATGAGGTAGTGGTTAATACGTGGGCGGTTTGATAAGTCTGGTAAAAATGGAATAAGAAATTGTCTTAAAGGTCGAAAACTCACTTTACACTTGGTCCAGCAAGTTTCCATTTTTTTCAACCCATCAGCAAACTCTGCAAAATAGTCCTTCATTCGATGAAATTTTCTTCCCTCCAAGCCAAATTTTCAAGTTTGGGAATAAGAAGAAGTCACTCAGAGCCAAGTCTGGTGAATTGGGTGGGTGAGGAACCATTTCAAATCCCAAGTCGTGCACTTTTGCCACTGCGATAGCTGCTGTGTGGGCTGGAGCATTGTCCTAATGAAACATCACTTTCTTTCGTGTCAATCTTGGATGTTTTTTAATTGGTTCCTGTTTTAAACAATCCAGAAGAGCAGCACAATAGGGCCCAGTTATGGATCTGCCTTTTTCCAAATAATCTATCAGGATTATACCCTTGGAATTGCAAAAGACAGTGGCCATCACCTTTCCAGCTGACAAAACAGTCTTCTTTGCCTTCTTTGGTGCACTCTCACAACTCTTCGTCCATTGTTTGGACTGTTTTTTGGTCTCTGGAGTGTAAAGGTGGATCCAGGTTTCATCCAGGTATGAATATGAGCATAAAGCCCTGTGGATTGTGCCTCAACAGTGAGAGATTCTGAGCAGAAATGTTCTTTCATTTCCGTTTTTGGTCCAAAGTGAGCAGGCGTGACAACCATTGCGCACAGAGCTTCTTGATGTCCAGTTTGTCATGGAGGATGTAATGCACTCATTCAGTTGAGATGCCTACAATGTTAGCTATCTCACAAACTTTTAATCTTCGATCTTCCATTACCATATCATACACCTTTCAATGGTTTTCTGTGTGGTGACTTCAATGGACTGACCGGAGTGTGCTTCATCTTCCGTGCTTCTTCGAACACATTTAAACTCATTGATCCAAAAGTAAATGCTCTTCATTGTTGGTGAAGAACCCACATAGACCTTATCCAACTTGGATTTGATCTGTGCAGCTATCCAACCCTTCAAATAAAAATGTTTAATAACGGCAAGATTTTTTTTTTTTTTTTTTGTCCTAAGGAACTAGGAACTAACTATGCAGTTACCACTTCAGCTGACAGACAACAATCAACTAATAACAGTTGCTGTTCGAAACTTGCTGTAATATTCGTGGAAATATCAGGCTTAGCAACAGCAGTGCAGGTTCCGAAACTTTCCCACTTTTACACAAATTTACCAGACTTGTCAAACCACCCTTGTATATCTGTTTAAATAGATGGCGACATGAGTTCCTTGGAGGAACTCCACATATATGTCAGATTACTTCTTTATGGCTTACAAAAATTTTTTTTTCAAAGTGGTGAGTTGCCCCAATAGATTATTCCATAGCACATTACTGAATGGAACTAGCCAAATGTGCCAACATTGATACATTGATATCTCCAATTTTGGAGATTATTTGGATGGCAAATGTTGCTGAACTGAGCTTTTACAGTGTTTGGTGGATGTGGTATTCCCAGCTGAGCCAGCTATCTATGTGGATGCCTAGGAACTTTGTGCGCTGAACACTCTGTAACTGTTGGCTCTCGTGTTAATCTCTTCCGGGATTTTGTAACTGGATTGAAAATGCATTTAATTTGTTTTACTGAGGTTTATTGCTAGAGCATTTGATGTGAACCATTCAGAACATTTACAAGTGCTTAGTTGGCATTTAACTTACACCAATGGAAGTTTCGCTGTCTGTCATGATACTTGTGTCATCTGCAAACATTGTGATATTGCTAGCACTGTTTGAGGACGGGGTAGATCATTAATGCATACAAGGGTTGGAACTTAAATAGTGGCAACACTGCTGTGGAGACACTACACAATGGAATCTACTATTGCCGCTGATGGCACACATTGTTGACGTACCTACCTTACCTCCAAGCAAATGGACTCGCCCATCCAATGTCACCGGCGTGTGCACAATGGATGGAAACACAGTCATGTGTAAGTGAGTGTTCTTATGTAATGGTGTCACTATGTTTTTAAAACAGGAACAACAGAGTTGGATTAAGATTGATGTGCCAGAGCATCACCTGTGACCAGTTTTGGGAAAGAAGCAGCGACACTTTCTGCACAATCCACCCGTCATTTTGCAAGACAATGCGCGGGCACGTATGGCGCGATATGATCTGAGCCAGTTACCCATTTGTCCTTGGATTCCATATTGCGCTGCTTTTCCTAAAAGTATTCTGTGATCAACACAGCCAAAAGCCTTAATCGGGTCATAGAATGTTGCAAGGAATTCTAAGACATTACAGTAGAACCCTGTTTTTACACTTTTCAAGGAACTTCAGTGTAATGGTGTAAAATGCAGGAAATAATGTTTTAAATGGTAAAATATGCACGCTTATTGGATCAGCCTTCCATTTTCAAAGACTATTTGTAATATATGTACATAATAGGCATCAAAACACTCACCAGGAAGTTTTTTGTATAATGAATGTTACCAAAATTTTTACCACTTTAAGCCCCAGGCGGAACTAGTAATTTTATGGAAAGTTGAAATTTTTGATGTAATTTAATTCATTATAATCGATTAGTCAGCAAGTATTTTCCCGGCATTAACTATCTATGTAGTAAAACTCCACAAGTTCTGTTCTTTTTGTATTTTTTGACATTTCACACGACAATATTAGAGAATTTATTTGCGTTCTTGAGTGCAAATACATGCATAAGTATTTTTGTGACGTTCGCATAAGGTCAGTGTCTCACACTATTATCGCTTTTTTGAGGTTGTGAGTATTATGGTGATGCTGAACCAAATAGTACCCAACTTTAACAGATTACGTTCTTTATTAATCAGAAAGATGTATCACAAAAACGATGCTACTCGTTATTCTCACATCAACAGAGCAACTGCTTCTGTTTGTCTGAGTACATGCCAGCCACTCTGGCAAAGAAGCTGGCAGAAAGAGGAACTACACTGTGACAAATCGGCGCATCGTAAGTCAACTAGACGTGTACTGCCAGCAACGAAATGCGAAATATATGTTTGAATAAATGCAAAGTGTCAAGAAACTTGCCTGCGTAAAATTTATAAACACTATACTTTAAGGTGAAAGCCATGCCAGCATCAGTTTATGTCGATTACATCATTTTTTCTTCACGAAATGCTTCCAAAAAGTGTAAAACACGGGAAAAGTGTCAATTTGTTAATGCAAAAACAGGGGCGAATTAACATTGGCAACATAGGAAATTTGATGTAACCGACAAAGAAATAGTGTAAATGGCAGGGAAACGTAAAATCCGGGGACATAAAAATGGGGTTTTACTGTATTAGTAGATGGGTATATTGCTTTGGTTGTAAAGATACCTGATATGAAGCCAAGTTTTTGCTTACTAGTTAGTGCAAATTTTTCAAGATGATGACAATGCTGAAATGTATTATTTTTTCAAAGACTTTGGAAAATGCTGTTACGAGAGAGATAGGACAATATTTGGAAACATCTGTGGGAGCACTTTTTTTGTAGATTGGCTTCACAGTAACGTTCTTCATCCTGTCAGGGATACCTTGATTAAGAGAGGCATTGAATATATGAGCTAGAACTTTAGTGAGTTGATTGCAGTTTGCTGGAAATATTATCTACAAATGTTGAAATTTTACTTTTAAAAGACACTATGGTGTTTCTTACTTCTTGCTCAGTTATGGGGGCCATACCTATCATGTCTATAGATTTAGGGAAATGTTCTTTCAGAATTTATATTACATTTTCTGAAGAGCCTGTGCATGCTGTTTTCTCAGCAACAGTTAAAAAGTGCTCATTAAAGATTTTAGCCACAATCTCTTGATTTTGAACTAGCTTATCATCATTGTTCAGAACAATACTTTGGGTCCTATTGGGGGTAATTTGCACCTGTCTCATTTCATATCACTTCCCAAATTGTTTTGATTTTATCATTAGAGTTATTAATTTTTGCGCACCAATACATAATTTTTGATTTCTGAATAACTTTGTTCAATATTTTACAGTACTTTTATAGTTATTATTATTATTATTATTATTATTATTATTATTATTATCATTTCCATAGAGACAGAGGCCAGAGATGGTGGTCATGGCTGCTTGCATTATGTCTGAGTGATTTTGTGAATGTATGTATTTTTTTGTGATGAAGGCTGTGGCCAAAAATTTAACTTGTGTTAATGTGATTGTCTAGTCTTTGTGCTTGTCTGCATTTTGGTGTTTGTCTTTATTAAAAGTGTGTTATTTTTACCCTGTAGGATTAATAATTTGAAAGTTAGAGTTAACGATTCTTTCCTTTGTGAACTGTGCAACATACAACTATTCATTTACACAATTAATAATATGTTAATTTAGGGAGAAATTCTATAACAGTGATGAAAAAATGCTGTTTTTTTGTCTGGCAAGTATGCTGTATAGAACTGCAAATTGAATGTGGCAATTTGTTGTAGCTTAATTTAGACATTATGGTTCATTCTTCCTTGCTGATGTACTAGTCATTTTAGTTGAAAAACATTTGTGATGTTTGTAACTTTATTGTACAGAGAAATTACATTAATTCTTTCAGATAGTGGATCATCTGACGATTCATCAGGCCCATCTGTACCACCGACTGATAATTTATCTGCATTAGAGAAGTTCTGGAGAGAGAATGCATATGATTATGAAACAAGATTTTGTGGCCATTGTAATACGACAACAGATATTAAGGAGGCAAACTTTTTTGGAAGGTACTTCCAGAATCTGTTCATATTATAATCCAAAATTCCAGAAATAGTTATTCTTTCCTTTGAAATTTCGAGAAAGTACACACACACACACACACACACACACACACACACACACGGGAGGGACGACGACAACGATGACGACCTTAGAGTAAGTTTCAGCACATCAGCTTCATAAGTGGTATTTGTGTATAAGTGTAAATTGTGTTGTGTTTGCAATAAAGGTATATGCATGTACTGTTTTATCTTTTTTCTTTCCTAGAATGGTAGTCACCGGTTTGGTGCATCTTCTATTTTGGTTATTGTTGTTGTAAAATCGCTAACATTCTCTGTAATCAATAAAGACTGCAGTGAGTGTCGTGAAGCAACTGCTTTTTCTGTTTACTTTCATCATCATCATCATCATCATCATCATCATCATCATCATCATCACTGTTGCTTCAATGACTGCTGCATTACCAGCCACTGATTAAATCCAGAAAGTCAGATGCTTCTGGCTTTGTCTCAAACTCAGTTGTATATGACTTCTTCTTTCTTTTAGTCCTAGCTAACTTTTAATTTATTTTTTTTATTTTTTTTTATTTTTCTTTTCCAGTGAGGCCCAGTTTGTTGTTGCGGGCTCTGATGATGGGTCATTTTTCATATGGGATAGACGAACAACAAATATCATTCGGATTCTTCGTGGAGATGACTCAATTGTGAACTGCTTGCAGCCGCATCCTACCAGCTGTCTTTTGGCCACTAGCGGAATTGATCCAGTTGTAAGATTGTGGAGTCCTAAACCTGAGGTGCGTCATTTTACCCCGTCTTCAGCAAATGATTAACTGCTTATATAGTTGTACTCTTGGAGAATTTCTGTTCATTGTGTGTTAAGAATATTAATCTCAAACTATATAACCACTAAGTATTAATGAAGTCCCAAAACTAGTGAACAACCTAATAGAAACCTATTATAACATTAATGGCCCCTTTAATTATGAAGTTCTCAGTGGGATGAGGATGCATGATAAGTGCTGAATTGTCTAGCTGCCACTGGGTATATCAGAAGTGCAAAAATTTTATATCCAGCAAAGGAATGCAAAGCCAGTATACAGCTCAACCAATGTTGCAAGTTTCAGCTTCTAGTATGTATTATCAATGTAGGTAGAATTCCATTTTTATACCCCACATGGTACAGCATCCTTATCAACCATGTAGTTGTAACTACAGATATTCCATGTACTCATCTGTTAACATATTAAAGCTTATTTACACGGAATCAGTGCACAGAACAGTTGTATTTGTAATTTATTTTCTCATGGCCATACTTTTCAGTAGTTTCGGCAAAATTGGAAATTGATGTGCTCTGTCCATGTTCAGTGATGCAGTCAATGTAAATGTATACCTAATGGAACAGGCACTGTGGTGACTACATCTGTCAAGAATACAATTGAAAAAAAATGTTGAATAAAAAGTAGTTCTTCAGAGAGTGATGGAATATGATGTGCAGTTTGTATATCAGTACCCTTAGCATTTTATTGGCATTTGTCTTGTAAGAATTTACAAGAGTCTCTGTGTTTAGAACATTTCCCTTTGGTAGCTACTGTGCTATGAGGAACAGACAACTCAGGTTTCAAAGGTGTTAAAAGATGCAGGCCACTTCGTTCTGGCAAAGTGCATTCGAGGTGAAGTGACAGGTGTGCTTCTGTCTACTGTCCAATAATATTTTATATAAAAAAGTGATGATAGCAAGTAATAGGGCATTGGATCACTACTGTATGACATAAATTCGTAGGAAAAGTCAATAAACAACCAGAGATGTGACTAATAAAATGTTACCTTATGCAGGAACATAAGGAGCTCTTGGTGATGCCTACATTGAGACATTAATGCACCTGCATTAGAAACCATATTGTGGTTCATGTAATTTACTTTTTTAATCAGCTTGAAAGTAACAAGTAGCAGTGTCATTTTGGGTTCCTACTGATTACATTGCCTGCCTATGAAGCATTACTATTTAATCATTTCAAAGAGGCCCACCAGGAAACCACCTTTATGTTAGGGAGCAGCAAAAGTGGCAGCAGGTGGGGAAAGTGTAGAAGGTGCCCCCTACACCTTTTCTGTACATTTCCTCAGTTTTTTCCTCATTATACATCTTTGTCAGCTCAAGTAAGAAGCTTTTGGCCTGTGCATTTTGAGCCATACCTGGCCAACTGTGCCATCAGACAATGCTGTGAATTACACACACTCACACAGATTGTTGATGTATCTATTGTGTACTACTAATAATAATAATTTATTGTGGATCATTGGCCTGGTGCAAGTCTTTCAATTGGACACCACTTAGGCAACTTGCGAGTTCCTAGCCTATCCCAGCTGTCCGACTGGGGAAAGGAGACCTACAGCTTAACGTGGGATCCATATACTGAAATACTGCAGCACTGATGTAAATATTAAACCTGAGAACCGACATGTAATTTGTACTTTTACCAACTGCATTAGGAACAACTTTAAATACAAATGGTTGGAGTATCATATTATGAACAGCTGTTTCACAAATGTGATTTAATCATCATGAAAGGATGTTATATGTGTGAGAGAGACCAGGAGACATTCTGAGGTAACAGATTGACTTTATAACGGCAAGGCAAAGCCTTAGAAACAAGGTTTTTAACTGTAAGACATATCCAGGGCAGTTATGAACTCTGACCATTACTTACTGGTTATGAACTGTACATTAAAATTTACGAGACTGGAAAAAAAAAAGGTGGAAAATTAAGGAGCTGGAACCTAGACGGAACCAGAGGTCGTTGAGCAACAATTGTCTGAAATGGAGGAAAGTTATACAGTAGAAGAAGAATGGGTAGAGTAGTGAGGGCCAGAGAGGATCATATAGGCAGAAGGACAAGGTCTAATAGAAATTCTTGGATAACACAGGAGATGCTCAATTTAATTAAAAAAATGAGAAAGACTGTAGAAGAATGTCTAAATAGGGGAAAGATAAATATATACTGCCTACAGGAAAATTAGAGAGACATTTGGAGACAAGAAAATCAGCTGCATGAATATCATGAACTCAGATGGAAAAGCAGTACTAAGCTAAGACAGGAAAACTGAAGGTGGAAGGAATATGTAGTGGGCCTGTACAAAGGAAATAAACTTGAAGGGAGTCTTTTAGAAATGGAAGATGAAGTAGAGGAAGATGAGATAGGAGATACAATACTGCGAGAAGAAGTTGACAAAGCACTAAAAGATTTGAGTAGAAACAAGGTCACTGGAGTAGATAATTTCCGTCTTAAATGCTGATATTGTTAGGAGAGCCAGTCGTGAAGAAATTGTTCAATCTGGTATGCAAGATGTATGAGACAGGAGAAGTATCCTGTGACTTAAAGAAGAATATAATTATTTCAATTCCTAAGAAAGCAACTACAGAAAAATGTGAAAATTACAGAAGTATCAGTTTAATTAGTCATGGTTATAAAATACTAACACAAATTATTTACAGACAGATGGAAAAACTGGTGGAATCTGAATTTGGGGAAGATCAGTTTCGATTTAGAATAAATACAGGAACATGGAAGGCAATAATCACATTAAGACATATCTTAGAAGATGGGTGAAGGGAAGGGAAACCTACATTTTTAACACTTGTAGATCTGGAGAAAGCTTTTGACAGTGTTGACTGGAATACACTCTTTCAATTTCTTAAGGTAGCAGGGGTAAAATATAGGGAGCAAAGAGTTATATTCAATGTGTACAAAAACCAGACAGCAATTATTACAGTCGAAGGGCATGAAAGGGTCACAGTGGTTGGGAAGGGAGTAAGACAAGGTTGTAGCCTTTCCCCAATGTTGTTCAATCTGAACATTGAGCAAACTGTAAAGGAATTCAAGGAGAAATTTGGAGTAGGAATTAAAGTTCAGGGAGAAGAAATAAAAACTTTGCAGTTTGGTGATGACATAGTAATTCTGCCAGAGACAGCAATGGACCTGGGAGAACAATTGAACAGAATGGACAGTGTCTTGAAAGGATGGTATAAGATGAACATCAACAAGAGTAAAACTAGAGTAATGGAATGTAGTGTCAAAAAATCAGGCAGTCCTGAAGGAATTAGATTAGGTAATGAGACAATAAAAGTAGTAGATGTGGTTTGTTATTTGGGTAGCAAAACAACTACTGATGGCCAAAATAAAGAAGATATAAAATACAAAATGTCTATGGGAAGAAAAGCGTTGCTGAAGAAGTGAAATTTGTTGACATCCAATATTAGTTTAAATGGTTGAAAGTTTTTTCTGAAAGCATTTGTCTGGAGTGTAGCATTATATGGGAGTGAAATGTAAATGATAAGGAGTTCAGACAAGATTATGATAAAGATACTAGAAGATTTTGAAATGTGGTGCTACAGACTAATGATGAAGATTAGATGGGTATATCAATTAATGAGGTGGTGCTCAACAGAATTTGGGAGACATGGAGTTTCTGGCATATCCTAACTAAGAGAAGGGATAGGTTGGTGGTACACATTCTGAGACATCAAGGAATTGTCAACTTAGCATTAGAAGGAAGTATGTGGGGCAAAAATTGTAGATGGAGACTGAGGGACAAATACGCTAACCAGATTCAAAAGGGTATAGGTTGCTGTTCTTACTCTCAGATGAAGAGGCTTGCCCATGACAGGGAAGCATGGAGAGCTGCATCAAACCAGTCAATTGGGGGGAGGGAAGGGGGAGAATCATGTTTGGATGTTTTTACTGGCCACCTGGTTCCACTGTCACATTTCTGAAGTAATTCAAAGAAAGTCTAAATGAGGTACCTGGACCATACAATATTGGTTGGTGGCAACTTTAATCCACAGAGTGTAAACTGGGATATCTATGATTTGATTTCAGGTGGAACAGACGCACAGTCTTGTGAACTACTCATGAACATGTTTCTTGAAAACCGCCTTGAGAAGTTAAATTGACAGCCAACATACAATGGAAATATTTTAGACCTTGGTGTGGCCTTACCGTCAGTGTAAACCATACTGTTGTCATTGTGGAAATGGTTACCAAAGTTAATAAATCAGTCAAGAAGGCTAGGATAGTGTTTATGCAAGAAAGTGCTGGTAAGCAGTTGTCAGCATTGCACTTGAAGAATGTGGGAGATGTTCTGGTAGGATGAATGTAGAATTATTGGTAAAATTTAAATGCTTTGTAAATCAAGTGTGTGCTAACAAGATTTAATTAAGGATTGAAAAGATAATTGACAATCATGTTCGAAAATGCTGAGAAAGATAAGTGAGCTGCATTACTGGTTCAAAAAAGAACAAACGATGACAAGGAAAAGTTGGTGGAGATTTGTGCATATATAAAAAGACTGATGTGTGAAGCATACAGTAACTACCACTGTCATACTTAGCAAAAGGTCTTACTGAGGACCCATAAAAGTTCTGTAAAATCAATAAGTGGTTTGAAGGTGCCTATCCTTTCATTTGTTGATATTTATGGAATGCCAATAGAATGCAGCAAAAGGAAAGCTAAGTTCCATTTTTAAGAAATTGTTCACACAGGAGGATCATACACACAGTGTTGTTGTACCACCAGATTCCTGAAGAGAGGACGATAGAAAGAGACATCCATGGTGTAGAGAATCATATGGGAGAGCAGAGAATGAGTAAGTTACTTGGTCCAGATGTAATTTCCATTTTGGTTTTACAGAGTACTCTGTGGGATTGGCTCCTTTTTTGGCTTCCATTTGTCATAGATCTACGGTTCAGAGCAAATTTCCTAGCGACTGGAGGGGGGGGGGGGGAACTTACTGCTCTGTTCACAAACATACACTTCTATGTTGTGCAAAAATAAGTAAATGCTTTAGTGTGGTAAGCAACAAAGTTGTGAAGCTATGCCAGCAGCATCATGAGTAAACTGCATTATTGGCAGAAACCTTGATTAACAATGTTTGTTTGGTTGTTGTGGTATTATGGGAACAGTGTGAGCTTACGTTCATGAACAAAGCTGAAAAAAAGCCAAAGGCTTCTCATTGGGACTTGGAAATGTAGGTAAGGTGAGGGCTAGGAGAACTAATCTGTCCCTCCCAACTGCCCCTTTCACTGCTCCTTAGTACAGTTGTTTGAGGCGGACAACCTTTAGGAATATGTTTGAAAAGCTTTCCTTTAAATATTTTACAAAGAGGAAGAGATAGCATTATTTTATGACTACCTATTATGTGATTGTTGAGGTTTCCTCAGCATTTTTCAGTCATGAAATATTTTTAAATTTACTAACAAAGTTGACAATTCATTTTGGATACAGTATTTTAACTGCTGATCTATTTGCACTCTTCAGGTTGTCCATGAAGTAGTCTGTCCTCACTGCCTCAATTCCAACCGGACTGAGGAGCTGCTGGTTTTGCTGTTACACTCATTTGGAGCCCAGTTGTTTTCCACAAAAGCCATTATACTATCAAATGGACATGTCCTTAGTGTTTCTTAACTGTGATAGAAGGGATGAAAGTGGGATCATAGTAATTTTAGTATGTGATCCTGTCTTTCTTAAAATTAAATCTGTATTTGTTTGTGAAGTACACAGATGTTCTACAGCTGAAAAACACTGAGGAGATGCATGGTTTGTAGAATAATGGTACTCAATGTAGAAAAGAATTGTACATAAAAGATCATTGTAGCTTCCAGAAGTTGAGCTGTATTAGAAATAGAACTGCAGAACTAGTAGTTCTTCAGTCTGGCTAACACCCAAGCAGCAAGAACATATGAGACGCTTGCTTGCAGCACTTGAACAATGAAGTTACTGTCAGCCATTTAAATATTGAGTAGAAATGAAGTAGAAATGAGAACTATCAACACTGCTAGAAATTAGAAAACATAGCATTAGTAGTCACACTGATAAACTCTCAGGAGTCAAGTTACATTATTCTAGGTTAAACATGTTCCATAGTGCTTAGCAGTTTGGTAAGCTACACCGGAAGAAAGTAAGAGTTTTCAGCGCCCTTACTTATCCAGCAAGATGTTAGGAAGCTCAAAACCCATATTAATACTCCTTAACAGAAAGGACTGATTTCTGGCTTCAACTTGAGAGGGGACTCATAAAACCTAATAAATAGACATCACTTTAAAGCAGCTGCTTCATCTCCATCTTTATACATAAGCTAGAACTTCTGCTAATCTTGAGAATGATTTGCAAAATCAGCACTGTGACAAGTTGAATCTAGCAGTTGAAGGTCATTGTATGGCAGGGGACAAAATTTGATCATTTGCAGAAGTTTCCAAGAAAGAAGCAGGGAGACTATAGAAATTAACCACACTAACAAATGTTTGGACAGGGATTCAAGTCTTTAGCAAAGGGCTAAATTCTGCCAATAACATATTACCTCAGCTCTGTGGAGCACATTTCTACTTCAGTCACACTGTAACTCACAGTGCAGTACTATCATGAAACCTCTAAAAATACCTACCTGCTTAAAATGATTGTCATCAAGAAATATTGAATTCCATCCAGAAATCTGTGCGAGTTCAAAGAAACTATAATTTTGATAGTCAGGAAGAGCATCACTGCGTCATAATGTCACGTGTGGACTACGGAAAGACTTTTTCAATCTATTCAATTGCATTGCTTGCAGGCATACTCAGCCCTTCCAGTAAAATTTAGGTGGAGGAAAAGAATATGACGATAATGACAAAAATCTGCAGCAGCAATAACACCACCGACGACGACGACGACGACGACGACAACAACAACAACTACTACTACTACTGTCTTCAATACATTATGCTTGGCACATAACCATTAAAGATCTTTGATAATTAGGACGTGTGACACCAGAGTTTTAGAGGTGTACTATAGTTGGCGTCATGTAGGAAGGCGCTTCTGTGTGTAGAGGCGGAACAACAGTGGAAGCGTGGAGGGGAGGAGCTACAGCCTAGTGCCAACAGTTGAGCTTGTGGGAGAAACAATGTGTAACTTGTGGCCAGCCACGCACCTAGACAATGAATATTATTGGCTGCCAGTGTGGTAATGGAGGGGAATGAGCACAATGGCTGAAAACTGGAGCGCCTTCCTTTGTGATGCTGGCTACAACATATACAAGGAAGCCACTCATTTGTGATCACTTACAAGTAACACTGTGATTCTCATATATCAGTAGGTAAATTGCTGAAGTATTTTCTCAGTGAACACATGAAGAAATGGTGACCAAATATTCAGAACTCATCTAAGTTTTCATCCACCTCAGTTGATGGAAGTCTTCAGGATTTGAATGTTATCACCAGTTTTTAGGTGATTTCTCTTAATGGGAACTTTTGAATCACTAAAAGGAATTGACAGAAAGTTTGATGATTGTTTTGTCGAACTATTCAGACATAGTGAATTGTCAACTTATTTCAGTTTTTGTAGTAAATATTATGAACAAACTAATGGGGTCGAAATGATAGTGCCTTATCACCAGTGTCATTTATACATGAAATATTTTTGAGGTACAAACTTTTAAGTCTGCTAAGTTCAGGACAACATATACTAGATAAAAAAATGATATGGCCACAAGGAATAAAAATAAAATAAAAACTACCCTGTTTATGGAATGTCTCAATTTATCCCATATGAAAAAACATGTTAGAACTTGGAAGAAACCAACTATGTTTCCTTCACGTATTAACTAAGAGAAGTGCATGAGGGAATGTGTGGCTTAATATGTAGAAAATCTATATAGACCAGCATATATCCCATGTTTTGTGCTAGTACCATCTGTTAAAAACAGAGAACAAAAATCTTACTGTGCACATAATTGAACAAAGAGTATCTTAAAAAAGAACGAAGACGTCTACTAACAACACTTAAAGAAATGTGAGATTGCACCAGTACTTTGATGTGGAATTATGGAGGAAATTGATACATACAAACGAAGCTGAAGCTTTCATTGCTCATTCTACACGAGTTCATGGTTTGGAGAAAATCAGCTACGACAGTTTTTCAACGTTTTTGTGGCTACCTTAATATTACAGTGAAGTATGCTGCGTGCTTTTTCGTAGTTGTTTGCAGAGTTCACTTATAACCAATTGTACTGAACTGCAGCAATTGGTGAGTATTCTTGACTTTATTAATGTGTACATGTGCCCTTAAAACTTTTGCATCTTATTTGTGCATGATTTGATATAACATTTCTAAATATGATCAGCTCCTATTTTCTTTGTAGATGTTTTTATTATTATTTCAAAGAACAGATGTTTCTGGCATGAAAGTTTTTGTTTGTTTGAGGACTCTCTGTATAAGGTTTAGAATATTAGCATGAAAATATTACTGTCAAACTTTTCTAAAGTGTTTTTGTATTTTATGTGTAATGTATTTTTGTCACTCATGGTCACTGTAATTTTTCACATTTGCTGATGATGTTGCTTTTTATCCATATCTAATCATAACCAAGAAGTTACTACTGTACGATAATGGAAAACTAGGGTGAAATAATTAAAAGAGAACAGGCTACCTGTCATCTACAAGCTACTTTTCACATTTACTTATTGCTGCCTATTTTAGAATGTATTGTAGATATTTTTATTTAATTATGTACATTTAAATTGTTGATGACAGTCTGCTCATTAAGCTGCTTTCATATATTTTTAAAAAGTCTGCAGTGTTTTCCAAAGGCAGTAATATCAACTAAAACACGGGATGCATTAGTCTTTTGTGTAGTACTTCAAGAAATACATTCCTACAAATCTGTAGGTGAGTGGTAGTCTTTTCTCTTTGTTTAATTACAATCAAGAACTTGATCACTTTTATCTCAAAGGACACACTGAACTTTTTATTTGAATCTGTGTTATTAACATAGTGAAACTGTATTGTTACTTAAGCAGCTTCAAGTTGCTCTAACATAAGAATGTCTATTTAAAATTATTTTGCTTAGAGCAGACTTGCCACCTTGCACAATTGATTGCTGGGAAATTCACAGTGCCATCCATTAAATTAAAAAATGTTGAGTCACTGAACTAATTCCAACCGGATCAATAAATCTTGCTTCTTAGTTAGTTCGAGTTCTTGAAAAAGAATTTCTGCAATCCTTTTGCAAAACAAATTTTGTTATTCAAAAGGTGTTACATGCTGTTGTTAAAGCAAGGTGAACTAAATTTAACACGTTGGCTGCCATACGTCATCGTGGCAGCCAACGTGTTAAAAAGTTTTAAAAAATTATGACAAATGTCAGAATGAGGTACACAATGACTATGATGATGATGATGATGATGATGATGATGATATAGCAATCTATTCTAAAATGTCAAAAGTCTCAAAACAACATATACAATTACACATAAAACACTATCAGTGGAGTGAAATTTGTATACAGGTTACAAGTAGCAATTTATAGTGTGTTTAAGCAAGCTAAAAAAGAAACTTCATGGGCTGAATGAATATGATATTTCAGTGATTATGAAATTGAGTCAAATTTACAATAAAATAAAAAAGATGGCCCACTAATCAGTATGACAGTGTGCTCCTCTGGATTTGTTGCATGCACTGATTTGGTTGGGAAGGGTGTTATAAAGCCCTTGTATCCTCTCTTGAGGCAGGCTGTATGTCAGACTATTGTAAATGGTCGTTGATATTATCCTGGATACTTGTACTGGGATGTAGTTGTCATCTGAGGTTGTGCCACACATGTTCTTTCAGGGACAGATGCGGCATTTTGATGGCCATAGAAGTATCTCATTATCACATAGGGAATTCAAAGACCTGTATCATGTGTGGATGAACATTGTCCTGTTGATAAAGGGCAACAGGAGGGATAACAGATGAGAACACACAATGTTTGTGACACACCATTGTTTTGTAAGATAGTTCCTTGAATTACTCCTCACGATGCCAGTAGCAACACCACTGTGCCTTTGCAAATCATTGGAAGAATCTCTGTGCCTTTGCAAATCATTGGAAGAATGGGACCTCTCCACATTTTGCACCATACTCACTGAAAAAGCTCATTCTGGGTAGTGCAGAAACTCCTGATTCTTCATTGAATATAAAGCAAAGTCATTCATCAGCAGTCCATGGCCCCTAATCACAATACAACTCCAAATCCAGGTCTACATTTGGCTGAGGGTACGTCATGTACCGCTGCAACTGCCTCCTTTTCCTATCCCAGTTGCATATGGTTTACAGGAAAATTGACTACAGATAAGCTTCCTGTGGGTTCTAATCTTTCTAATTTGATCCGTGTGATATTTCTGTGAAATATAATAATGGAAAGTCAAGGTTGGAATTAATAATATAGTAAGGACAGTTCACAACTCACCGCAAAGACGTCGTGACGAGCTGCGACAAGCACATACAAAAGACACACATATTCAACACTTTCAGCTATTGGCCATGGCCTTCTTTAGAAAATAGACAACTCACACAATTACACAGGCACACAACAGTCATACAACCATCACCTCCGGCTGCTGCACTTCGAATCACACAATTAAATCACACAGAAAATGACTTCCTATGTTGAAACCAGACAAAAAATTGCAAAGAGGAGACTTTGACTGCTCAGTTAATTCTGATGACATTACAGTAAAACTCCTGTTCAACGAATCTCAGGAGACCGAAATATTTATTCCTTAAATAGGGGTTTCATTAAATGGGGGTTTTGCCTAGGTATACAGGAGGAGTGACTCAGACACATATTTGAAGCATGTGTAGGTGTTATAGGAGCTACTTAATTACTAACATATCAATAATCTGCTACAAATTTAAATACATCATCACAATTTCTGCAGAAAAAAATATTTTTTATTAAATCAAAAAGAGATGACCATTTTGTTTTTCCAGCATACTGTAATGACAAAAGTTATCAGTATGTGGTTGATGTTTGTTCATATTGACCCAGCTACTTTAAAAGAGCTGACTACAGGTGCAAAAATTGGTGCCTTACATCAGCCAAAAAAAAAAAAAAAAAAACACTATACCCGAGTACTGACTGATTCTCAATGTACTTTTTCTAAAGTTCTCCAGCGCTTTCTTTTCCGCAGAATATGCAATCTGTAATTTTTACTAATGCATAAATTTCAAAATTTTCGCCTTTGCCTTCTCCCTGGTTTGATGTATAAGTACCTTTTTAACAACCTGCACCTTCAATACAAAACATTCTGCAAAATTTATTTCCATTGTTAATTCTTCAAAAACATTTTCTACAAATATTGATGGATAGGGATTTTGGGTGCACGACAAATAGGTCTTTAGCGCTTCTACAAATATGTTCAGATTTTCGATTATGTTACACCAGTAACTACAATAGTAGCACAGTTTTACTTTTTGCAAGTTAAAGGAGCAGCAATAACATTATAGTGTAAATTTGTCAAAACTTAAACGTATCTTCTACAAGTGTGTCACGATTTTGCGATATATTACTCGTAAAAAATAATCCACAACACTGAATTGTTTAGAAAGAGAGAAACATAGCCTAAAGACGTTGTTATTAGCTGTTTGCATGCCTTCACTGCGGGTCATCATCATGCTGTAACACTTCAATCGGCGGCCACCGACAGTTAATCTGCTTTTCGACCTACCTATCTTTGGGGCTGAATACTTGAAAATTCTCAGTCATCCAGGCATTTGTTGTATGAGGTAATTTCCTAAACGCATTGAAGTTTTTAATTTCCATATTATACGTAGGGGTAACTTAATGTCTGGCCTTATATAACATTTTATTAGTTGTAATGTTTTCTCCAGTGGTTCGGTTTCAGTATCCACAGCTCCACTCTTTGCACTTAAACTCTGAAACGAGAGATTATTAAGTTTTCTAAGCATTTCGAAAGCACTGCATTTTCCACACCAGTCTAGCAGGGCGATTTTCGAACCTTTTTTTGCATAACCACAAATATTCGTGTTTTTGCAACCAAAGGTACCTCTAGATTCGGCATATAACAGTGGTCCCTGTTTCTTAAAGTCGTGCAACAAAGACAGTGCAAAATCGTATTCTTTGCCGGCCAGCCTAATGTTACAATAATCTTTGACAGCATGGACGGTCGTCAGCTTCTGTCCACTCTGAAGTTTTCTATGTTTATAGGTTACAGTTCTTAAACACTGAATCTAATAAGAAAATTACACAAGACAACACTTCACAGCTCACACCTCATAATTTTCGACTGATGTCAGACCATGTGACCATAACACATGGAAGACAAGAGGGAAATAGCTTGCTGATCCGTGAAATGCTTTTTCCGGTATCGCTGCACTGGTATTCGATACGATAACCTATTGACAGAAAGAATCTTTTACGCTTGCTTATACCGGTATCGCTGCAAAGATGTTCGATATGCATTGACTTAAAGAATTGATAACCGACATCACGTAAACACAAGTACCTAATTGCGTGGCAGAAACAAAACAAATTAATTTGCCCACAGTTAGGAATTGCGTAAAAACAAAGTTTTAATTTGCAGAATGTTTCAAGTTTGTTTCTTAAAAGGAGACTTTTCCTTAAAGCAGGGTTCGTTAAAAGTGGGGAAAAATAACCTTATTCTGGTGGGAGTTTTGCTGGGACCGAAGGAAATATTCATTAAATCGGGTTTTCCTTAAATTCAGGGGTTCATTAAATTGGGGTTCTACTGTACCTCCATCATACTGAAGCACAAAAGTGGAGCACTGTTACAGACACAATTAATCACCTGTATCTGTTGAAGAAGTCAGCCATAAAGAAAAGGATGAGAATATTAAAAAATTCCTTGCCTAAATGTAGTGAAATCATAAATGCAAATAAGGGATGTGTCAATAAGGCTGATGTGATCATCAGTTTTTTGCAATAAACATGAAGTCAAGAAGGTTGTACCCAAGATTACTTTGGTGTATAGTGGGCATTTTTGTAGGAAATGCATTTATTCTCTTTTGTATGTAATCCAATAGACAGACAAAAGCTTTATGATTTTTGAAGACTTCTTGCATCAGGCATGGTAGGCAAAATAATGTCTTCATACATAGTCCTGGCCATCCCAGTACATCATCAGAACCATTTCCAATAAAATTAAAAACTGTTGCTCCACATGAAAAACGTATACCAGAACTGCCAAAACATAAGATCTCAAGGCTCTGCATTCACTATAACCCAAAGAATCAGATGGTCATGTGGTCACTGTCAAGTAGCCTTATGCTTGTCTGCAGAAAGAAACTGATTTTACTGTGTCTTCAGAAGTAATGTCATTTAATGGGCACTGGTTCCATTTGAAACTATCCTGTATTTGTCCAGTAAATTTTTCTGTCTCATTGTATGAATGCAGTAAAAACAAAAACAATTAAATTTATTTTGCCCCTGAAAGTGATAAGGTATTAACATTTTCTTCCTCCATTCTGTTATGCTGGGTGCTGCCTCAAGGCATCTTTTCAGGCATGTGGACAGATTTTACAAGAAAGAGAAGAAGGACACACACACACACACACACACACACACACACACACACACACACACACAGTAGTGCATGCCTGATATATTAATAGGTACCCTAAATTTCTCCATCCAGTAGTAGAGGTTGTGATATTTCTATCAAAGATCACCATAGCATTGTCAGAGCCTCTGGTTTACACCTTGCACTCAGCTCTAAACCAGAGGACTGCTACAGGATTTGGGCTGCTACTAAAGATTGATAGCTCTGCTTCCGCAACACGAGCAAGACCAACTATCTGCACCTAATCATCCAGCCATGTGAAAGAACCGAGGATAGCCTTTGAACCCACGTTCTTACAACATGGGCCACTATTTGCTGCTGGGTGCACCCAGTGTTCTGAGTCGCCACCAACAAGCAAACAGAGCGGACTCTGGCTTTCTTTCTACATCTACATCTACACGGGATACTCTGCAAGTCACATTTAAGTGCCTGGCAGAGGGTTCATCGAACCACCATTATACACTTTATCTCCCATTCCATTCTCGAATAGCGCGCAGGAGAAAGAACACCTGAATCTCCCTGTTCGAGCTCTGATTTCTCATTTTTTAATCTGATGATCATTTATACCTATGTAAGTGGGAGTCAACAATATATATTTTCGCATTCGGAGGAGATTGTATGCGAATGGAGTTTCGTAAGTAGTCTATGTCGCAGCGATAAGCGCCGTTGTTGTAATGATTCCCTTCCCATATCCTGTATCATTTCCGTAACGCTGTCTCCCCTGTATCATGACAATACGAAACGAGCTGCCCTTCTTTGGACTCTTTCGATGTCCTCCGTCAAACACACCTGATAAGGATCCCACACTGGGCAGCAATACTCCAAAAATGGACGGACAAGCGTAGTGCATGCAGTTACTTTTGTAGTTCTGTTGGATCTTTTAAGGGTTCTGCCAATAAAATACAGTCTCTGGTTCGCCTTTCTCATGACATTATCTACGTGTTATTTCCAACTTAAGTCTGAAGTAATAGTAATTCCTAGGTATTTTGTGGAGTTTACGGCCTTTACGTGTTATTGATTTATCTTGTAAACAAAGTTTAATGGATTTATTTTCGTACTCATGTGGACAACTTCACACTTCTCATTATTTAGAGTCAATTGCCAATTTTTACACCATACTGATATCTTATTCAGATCGTTCTGCAGTTGGTTTTGATCTTCAGATGATTTTACTAGACGGTAAATGACAACGTCATCTGCAAACAACCTAAGAGAGCTACTTAGATTTTCCCCTAAATTGTTTATGTAAATAAGGAACAGCAGAGGACCAATAGCACTACCCTGTGGAACGCCCGATATCACCTCTGTTTTAGTCAATGCCTTACCATCGATTACTACGAACTGTGTCCTCTCTGACAGGAAATCCCTTATCCAATCGCAAATTTGAGGTGATATACCATAACCACGCAATTTGATTAAAAGCCGTTTGTGAGGTACGGTGTAAAAGCCTTCTGGAAATGGAGAAATATGGAATCGATTTGAGAACCCTTGTCGATAGCACCCATCACTTCGTGTGAATAAATAACTAGTTGTGTTTCGCATGAATGATGTTTTCTAAATCCGTGTGACCTTAGGTCAATAGATCATTCTGTTCGAGATAATTCATAATATTTGAATACAGGATATGTTCCAAAACCCTGCTGCAAATTGACGTCAATGAAATAGGCCTGTAGTTTAGTGGGTTACTCCTACTGCTTTTCTTGAATATAGGTGTGACCCTTGCAACTTTCCAATTGTTTGGTACAGATCCTTCTATGAGAGAGCGGTTGTATATGGCTGTTAAGTAAGGAGCTATCGCTTCAGCATAATCAGATAGAAATCTAATGGGTATACAATCCAGACCAGAAGACTTGTTCTTGTTAAGTGATTTTAGCTGCTTCACAACTCCGATGATATCTACTTCTACATTACTCATTACGGCCTCTGTTCATAATTCGAAATCAGGAATATTGGTTTCGTCTTCTTTGGTGAATGAGTTTCTAAAAGCTATGTTTAGTAACTCTGGTTTAGTAGTAGTGCTGTCATCAGCAGGATCGCCATTACTACCACATAGTGAGGGTACTGTTTGTGTTTTGCCCCTAGTATATTTAACATATGACCAAAATCTCTTTGGGTTTTCAGTCAAATTTCGAGAAAGAGTTTCGTCATGGTAAGTATTGTAGGCATCTCGCATTGAAATCCTCGCTAAATTTTGGGCTTCTGTGTAGGATTGCCAATCCTGGGTATTTTGTGTTCTTTTAAATTTAGCATGATTTGTCCTTTGCTTTTGCATCAGTGTCCTGACCTGTTTTGGGTACAAGGGGGATCGCCACCTTCTTTTATTAATTTATTTGGTATAAAACTGTCAATTGCTGTCGATAACACTTCTTTGAATTTGAGCCACATCTGGTCTACACCTACGTTTAGTGTTAGAAACAAGCGGAGTCTGTCTTTCAAGACGCAATGTACTGTATTACTATCTGCTTTCCTGAACAAATATACTTTTCATATATTTTTGGTAACTTTGGGACTTTCGATATTCAATCTCGCTACAACAGCTCTGTGTTCACGAATACCTGTATCCGTTTTGATGCTCGTTATGAGCTCAGAATTATTTGTTACTAAGAGATCAAGTGTGTTTTCACATCCATTTACAATTCTAGTTGGCTCATGAACTAATTGTTCGAAGTAATTCTCAGAGAATGCGTTGAGTACAATTTCGCACGAAGTTTTATGCGTACCTCCCGATTTGAAAATATAATTTCGCCATCAGATCGAGCGTAAATTAAAATCACCGCCTACTATTATCGTGTGAGTCGAGTACTTTTTTGTAAGTAGACTCAGGTTTTCTTTGAACCTTTCTGCTATTGTATCGTCAGAGTCGGGAGGCCGGTAAAAGGAACCAATTATTAACTTCTTAAGATTTTCAGGTCCAACCTCTACCCATAATAGCTCACAGGAACTTTCAACTTCAACTTCGCTACACGAAATACTACTTTTGACGGCGACAAACATGCCTCCACCTATTTTGTTTAATCTATCCTTTCTGAACACAGTTAGATCTTTTGCAAATACTTCTGCTGAACTTATGTCCGGCTTGAGCCAACTTTCACTGCCTACAATGATGTGTGTTTCGGTGCTTTCTATTAATGCTTGGAGTTCTGGTACTTTCCCGACACAGCTACAACAATTGATCTGTTCACTATGTCCTTAGGGTGGCTTCATAAGTTGCATTACGTAGGAGCTCCTAATGACAAGCAAACCAACCACATACACTTGTCTAGTCCTCTCAGAAATATCCACCACTTTTCACAGTCCTATCCATTTTTCGAGTAATATTAATGTTATACAATGATACCGTTATGATATTACCATTGGATCAAAAAAAGTATCTGAGATTGATGTTTGTGAAGATTACATTACTTATCTTGGTTTTATCTCTGCTGCTGAGCTTTTGTTATTGTAATTGTGGCTTTGTTGTGTAGTTTTGACTCCATTGCTACTTTGGCTGCTGAAGAAATCCAGGGTTTTTGGTAGTACTTCACTAACGAAAAAATGTGGTTGCAGAAACTTGATTTTTTTTAGAGCAATCACTTGCATTTATTAACACTTCGACCAACTGACACTTAACACACACATTTCACATTCACTTTATTAATGATAAAAAAGCACAAAACCAACATGTGATGTGTAGTGTGTGCGCCAAACTTTAACAGCACATGTAAACAAAACACACACACACACACACACACACACACACACACACACACACACAGCTGAAATGATAGTGGTCAATAGTACACTGCCAACCAAAGATCGTAGTTACAAAATTCAAAGACTCCGGTTGTATAAAAGACCATCTTTTATGCAATAATTATATACAAATTGACAAAGACAATATTTGATAAAAATAAACAAACAAGATAAATAGTCACTCAAAATACCAATTTGTGCCTATTGGCATAGATCAACATATTATAGTAACGAAATAAAAATGGGCACAACTGCACAGTTCCATTACTCACTGTAGCAGCAGATTGAGGTAGCCTGTGCTGTCTAAGATGTACTGTCAGTAGTGAGCGAGACCTCAAACATATTACTGAGATAATAGAAGTAATTAAGGTGCATAATTTCTGGTCAACTGGTGTGACACTGGTAGCAGCTGGCAGTGGACTAGGTGTTAGTGATATGTTCATGCTGTCATGTTAATGGCAACCTAAGCATCAGGCAGTAATGTGGTATCTCAAATGTTGCTGCTGCCAGACCACTGATTTACGGTGACACACAAAGTTGAAGATATTTGTGATTCCTTCTTGGACAGCAGGTGCAGATGTGAAGGGAAAGGTAGGGTTACATTTTGCTTTGTGCAAAATATAGAGATGGTGTTCTGACATCACTGGCCTGCAACTCGACGATGTGTATGCCTGTTGTCACGGTCTTATATAGCCTAACAGGGGGCCATTATCACATCCTGGATGTTATATGACCTCAGCCAAATGGGGACCCACTCCTTTCAGACTCTTGTCAGAGGGCTTCATACTGATTGAAATTTTCATTTTTTTTCTGTTTTTGTGTATATATGCACAATTCCCAAAGCCTAAAAAACCCCAGAATACTGTTGTTAACCTTTCTGCTAAATCCCTCAATCCCACAGGAGTTTGTCCTATCCAAAGGTCTCACCTTCTGCCCCTCACTCCAATTTAACCACATAGGACTTGTCAAAGACCACCTCTTCTTCTGCCAATCTCTACAGGGGAAAATCTACTTTGCCACCAATCCCTCGAATCGAAGCAAATCTAATTCCAACATTGAACCCTGCCTCTCCGAATTCATACCATCATCCAACTGTGGCCCTCCCTCACTCCCCTCTAACAACCCTCTGTGGTCACATTCCAGGAATTCCTCACATCCAACTTGGCATCACCATCCTTCCCCAAGTCAGTTCCTAAGATCACCAACCTTTCGGCTGAAGAAAGGACAGCCGTACACAACCTCAAAACAGATCCCAACCTAATCATCCCCCTGCAGACAAGGGTTTCACCACTGTTGTAATGAATCTCAGTGATTATGTGACAGAAGACCTACGTCATTTGTTTGATTCTATATCTACATAGATACTCTGCAAATCACATGTAAGTGCCTGGCAGAGGGTTCATTAACCACTTTCATAACTTTCCTCTACCGTTCCATTCTCTAATGACGCGCGGGAAGAAAGAACACATCGTTCCGTTTTCAGTCTGATTTCTCTTATTTTATTTTATATTTTCACATTCAGAAGTAAAAGTCGCTGATTGAAACTTCGCAAACAGATCACACCGCAATGAGTAATGTCTTTCTTTTAATGATTTCCACTCCAACTCGTGCAACATTTCCATGACGCTTTCCCCCCCGTAATGTGATAAAACAAAACGAGCTGCCCTTCTTTGAAACTTCTCAATATCTTCTGCCAGTCCCACCTGGTGAGGGTCCCACAATGGGCAACAGTATTCCAGGAGAGGACGTACAAGTGTGATGTAGGCAGTCTCTTTGGTGGAGCTGGTGCATCTTCGAAGTGTCTTGCCAATGAAACATAATCTTTGGTTTGCCTTCCCCACAATATTTTCTGTGTGTTCTCTCCAGTCTAAGTTGTTTGTAATTGTAACTCCTACGTATTTGGTAGAATTTATGACCTTAAGGTTTGACTGATTTATCACGTAATTGAAGTTCAGCGGATTTCTTTTAGTGGTCATGTGTATTACTTCACACTTTTCTTTATTTAGTGTCAATTGCCAATTTTCGCACCGTGTAGAAATTTTGTCTAAATCGCTTTGCGGTTGCTTTTGATCCTCTGTTGACTTCACTAACTGATAAACGACAGCATCATCCGCGAACAGTCTAAGGGAGCTATTCAGATTGTCTCCTAAATTGTTCATAAACACAAGGAAGAGTAGGGGACCTATAACGCTTCCCTGTGGAACGCCAGATATCACTTATGTTTCACTAGAAGCCGCTTGTGGGGTACAGTGTCAAAAGCTTTCCGGAAATCCAGAAATATGTAATTGATTTGAGATCTCTTGTCAATGGCACTTATCACTTCATGTGAATAAAGGGCAAGCTGTGTTTCCCAAGAGTGATACTTTCTGAATCCGTGTTGACTATTGGTTAATAGGTTGTTCTTTTTGAGGTAGTTCATAATGTTCGAACAAAGTATATGTTCCAAAATCCTACTGCAAATCGGCGTCAATGAGATAGGCTTGTAATTTTGGGGATCACTCCTATTGCCTTTCTTGAATATTGGAGTAACTTGGGCGACTTTCCAGTCTTTGGGTATGGATCTTTTGCTGATTGATTGGTTGTAAATGATTTCTACACATACAAGTTGTGCCGGGACGACCCCAACCCCCAAGTCCAAAATGACCTACAATCCCTGCTAAAATCTTACTGCCCTTCCCAGAACCTGTCTCCTGAATCCATATCCCTCCTCACCCTCACAACACCCCACACAGCTATATTTTACATACTCCCAAAAATCCATAAACCTAACTGTCCTGGACGCCCAATTGTGGCTGGTTGCTGCGCTCCCACAGAACCCTTGTTGACCAGCACCTCCAACCAATTGTTTGAAATCTAGCCTCCCACATCAGGGATTCCAACCACTTCCTTCACAGACTCTCCGCCATCCCCACCTCTTTACCTTCTGGAACCTTACTTGTCACTGTTGATGCCACTTTGCTGTACACCAATATCCCCACATGCCCATGGTCTTGCTCCTTTCAAACACTACCTGTCTCAATGTCCTTCAGACTCCAAGCCCAATACCTCATTCCTTATAACCCTTACCAATTACATCCTAACAAACAATTACTTTTCCTTTGAATGAAAAGTATACAATCAAATCTGCGGCATAGCCATGGGCACCCGTGTGGCATCCTCCTATGCCAACATATTTATGAACCATCTAGAGGAAACTCTCCTAGCTTTCCCAAACCCCTGCTGTGGTTTAGGTTCATAGATAATATTTTCTTGATTTGGACACAAGGCCAGGACACCCTATCCTCATTCCTTCACAATCTCAATTCCTTCTTCCCCATCAGTTTCACTTGGTCCTTCTCAATCTGGCAAGTCACCTTCCTGGATGTTAACGTCCCCTCACTGACAGCTCCATCCTCAACTCTGTTTACATTAAACCTACTAATTACCAACAGTACTTGCACTTTGATAGCGGCCATCCATTCCACATCAAAAAATCCCTCCATACAGCCTTGCCACCCATGGACAGCGAATTTGCAGTGATGAGAAGTCCCTTACTCATTATGCCAAAGGCCTCACAAAGCCTTCGCAGACAGACATTACCCTCCTGACATAGTCCATAAACAGATTTCCCATGTCATATCCCCCACACACCACCAATCCTCCCTCCAATCCCACTAACCAGTCAAAACGGAGTGTCCTTGTCAACCAGTACCACCCCAGATTGGAACAATTTAATCACATCCCTCGTCAGGGCTTTGCTTATGTCATCATGCTTTGAAATGAGAGATATCCTACCCAAGATCCTTCCGACCCCCCCCCCCCCCCCCAAAGTAGTGTTCCGTTGCCCACCCAACCTCCACAACATCCTAGTCCATCCCTATCCCACTCCCAACTCTAACCCTGTAGCACAGGACAGAATGAGGTGGCGCAGTGGTAACGCACTGGACTCATATTCGGAAGGATGGTGGTTCAAATCCACCTCCGACCATCCAGATTTAGGTTTTCCATGATTTCCCTAAATCACTCCAGGCATATGCTGGGATGGTTCCTTTCAAAGAGCATGGCCGCTTTCCTTCCCCATCCTTACCTAAACAATCGGAGCGTGAGCTCGATCTCTAATGGCCAAGCTGACGACGGGACGTTAAACCCTAAGATTCCTTCCTTACCACCCCGATGCAAAACCTGCCCAATCTACCCACCCAGCACTTCCTATTCCAGTCCTGTCACAGGATTGTCCTACCTCATCAGAGGTTGGGCCACCTGTGAAAGCAGCCACGTGATATACCACCTCTGCTGCAATCATTGCAGTGTTTTACATCTCTATGATGATGAACCAGTTGTCTGTCAGGATGAATGAACACTGCCAAACTGTGGCAAAAAGCTAGATGGACCACTCTGTGGCACAGCATGCAGATGAGCACAGTATTATGGATTTCAATGGCTGCATCACTACCCAAGCCATCTGGCTCCTCCCCTTCACCACCAGCTCTTCTGAACTGTCCAGATGGGAGTTGTCCCTTCAACACATTCAATGGTCCCACAACCACCCTGGCCTCAACCTAAAATAACTTCCCATCCCTGCACCCCATTCCTAACATCTTCCCCTCCCGCCCCCCCTTCCTTCCCCACTCATTATCCTGTATCTCATGTCTTTCTTGCAACTGTGTGTCACCACTTACAATATCCACTTAATTAATTACTTTTTATTTTTATGTATTTATTATATTTTCCAATTTTTCCTAACTATTTTTTCCTTTTTTCCCTATTTTTCTTTTTCATTATTATTCTTATCATTTCAAATCTCCCCCCCCCCCCCACTTTCTCCCCACACTCCTCTACACCTCATTTTCATCCTTTCCCACCCCTTTCCCTTCTCTCTATTCATTGTCGCAATTAAAATTTCTGCCTATCAGAGCCTTTAAAATCCATCATGCAATGCAGAACTTTCCATCCCCACCTTTACTCAGCATCCTTTCCCCTCCATCCTCCACCTCACAGTCTAGATGCCTGTGTTGCAGGAGTGGCCGGACATGAAGGTTGTGTGTGTATAGTTGTCTGAGTGATTGCGTGAGTGTGTGTGTGTTTATTTTTCTGACGAAGGCCATGGCCGAAAATTTGTGAATGTGTGTGAATGTGATTATCTATTTTCGTGTCTGTCAACAGCTCAGCTAGTCTTCTTATGTTGAGTTGTTACCTATCCTCCATTATTGATAAATATAAAGCTTTACTGTGAGTTGTTACACACACACACACACACACACACACACACACACACACACACACTAATAAAAACTCCCAAGAGGAATTAATAGCTAAGTTTGTTTGAAAGTCCTTTATTTAACTGATTACTGGTTTCAGTGACCAACTTGTTGTTCTCAGGTCAGTGTACGATTTTTATGAATGAGCGACATGTGTAGTCAACCACTGAAGTAGTCTTGTGTAGTTCGTGAACAAACTAGTTCAGAAGAGAGCTCCCACAGGTGAACTACGCGAACTAGTTCACAGATCCCTTGCCTCTTAGTTCGTCCGCTCCTTTTCTGAAGACTGACGGGGAACAGCGAGAGGATGCGAGAGCGTGCAGAATCGCGTGATTCCCTTCTGCCAGTTACCGACATTTCGAGCTAAGATGCAGCTCAGCTGTGGGTTCATAGTTCACTGCAACAATTTTTCTTTTTTAAGGTATTCAGCAGTGTCTAAATATAACCCTCATTCCATAGTGTAAAGAAGAAAAGAGAACTCAAAACTTAACATTGTTTGCATTTATATGTGAGAAATTATGCATCGAACATTTTCTCTCACCTGCATGATACTGTTGACGGCTCGCAGGGTAGAATGTTGAGGAGAAAGTCGTATAAGTGACACTAACACTAAAGTAATAAACCCATATAGAATTAATTAGCTACGAAAGTGTAGTTTACTGCCTGTCGTCAGAATGTAAAGGTCGAAACCCATTGTCATCAATGTCGCTAGTGTGGAGATCAAAAATTTCTTCTATTTCATTTTTTAATACAAAATCAATTTCTGTAATAAGTGTGAGGTTGACTAGACTGGCTTAAATTTCGATGCAACTGAGGCGGCTGCCCCTCCGAAACAATGGATTGGACTCACGCAGCACTGAAGACAAATAATTTTTAAATAAAATACTACGAGTACCCTGTATGCAAAGTAGTTGAATACCATTGTATCACCCATTCGTGTAAATAACTGGTTTATTTGCTTAAGTATTTGATGTCTAAGTGCCCAAAAATACAGGTAATTGCACACGCTTGGGCAACACTGATCATTATATAAAAAAGCTCTCATAACAAAAGAAAGAGCTCTTTTAGTAGCGGTAGCAAAATCCAAGAAGAGCAGACAAACCGCGTTGTCGGTCGCGAACTACAATATGCGCGTTGTCGGTCGCGAACTACAATATGCGCGTTGTCGGTCGCGAACTATTGTGCCAAACGTATCTCGCTTCATAGTTCGTTGGATTCTTTTCCGAAGACCGACGGGCAATAGTGAGAGAGCGCGCAGCAGAATTACAAATCACGTGTTTGCCTTTTGATGATGAGAGCCATTTCGAGGTGAGCGTCTGCCTGCTAGATTACATAGTTCAGTGCTACAAAATTTCTTTTTTGAAGTATTCTGTACTTTGCAATATCTGACTAATAAATTCCATAATGCCAAGATATAGAGATAACTCTAAACTTAAACGCGATAAATTATACACAAACTGTTTCTTTTGGTTTGCGTGATATCGTTAGCGGCTCAAGTAGCAAGCGCATGAATGTGCTAGGTGGGATAACTACTCCCTCCCCTGCATGCGCAGACCACGCCGCTCAGCCGTCACTGGGAGCCGACGAACTAAAAGAACGAACTAGTTCGCAGCAGAGGCACAAACGAAAGTGAGCGCTTTCGATCGCAATCTATTATGCGCAAGTCTACACTGAAGTTAATACACTATCACTAATTACAGAGAAGTGCAATATTTGCTTAAAAGAATAAAATGATTTTTTACAGAAACTTATGCCAGAGGCTTAAAAGCAGTAGAACATTCCTTGTTCTTTGTTGAAAAATATATTATAAATTAAAAATGTTTGTGTAAAAACTGTGCCCAATGCCATTAAAACCTAGTTACTGCTTGTTAAGGCTCTCGTGTTTACTGCATAACATGTGGTCAATGAATCGCTGTTAATTTATATACTGTGTTGACTATGTTGTACAAGGTATTTTCTATTGTTTCTGAGCCTCTGGAAAATTTTATTTTATTCTTTTGAGAAAATATCACACTTTTCTGTAATAAGTGATGATGTATTTCTTTCAGTGGTTGACTTCAAATGTAGTTTCTTCGTAAATATTGTACACTGATCTGAATATAATGACATGGAGATTCAAACTGGTAATCAGTTAAAGAAAGGACTTTTAAATACATTATGATCTTGGCTGTGACTTCCTCTTGGGAGTTTTTATCAAGTCACTCCTGTTCTTCTCCCTATCCTGCAAATCCAGGTAATTTTAATTTAAAAAATTGATTTTTAATCATGTACAATACATACATTATGCCCCATTTCTGGTTTGTTCCTTTATTTAAACAAAAGAGTGTTTGGACTGGACAGTTCTCAGACTGATGTTAGAGGTAGCAGCTATTAGGGTTGTGGAGTATATGTGGAGTGCACATGAGGGTTTTTTAGGGTTGAGAAATCCCCCCACTTGGCAGATAAGATGTGTGCTAATTCTGGATGGGGCAGCACTCGGCATGAGAAAAGGGAGAAAGAAAAGGTTTAATATAGTAATAGTTAATAGCAAGAGCTTCTATGGAAAGATCACAGAACTGTTCTCACTTTTATATGGTCACAATGCTGACATAGTAAAAGGGAAAGGAAGCTGGCTAAAACCAGATGAAATAGGAATGAAATTCTAAACTCTTAACTGGAAGATATATTGCAGAGATAACTTAAATACTGAAGGTGGGAGGCATGTTTATGACAAAAAAAAAAAAAAAAAAAAAAAATGCTATTATACTGGGTGAAATTATTACTTATTAGGAATATGAAATAATTTGAGTGAAGGTCAGGGTTAAAAGTGGCTCAAATATGATCATTGGATTTTTTTTTATAGACCACCTGGCTCAGCATCAGTAGTGGTGGAACATCTAAGGGAAAACATGAAAAATATTTCATGTAGATTTCCTAGTCATGTTTTAGATGGATATTTTAATTTACCAGTTATAGAGTGGGTGACTCACTTGTGGCAGGGGCAGAGAATCAAGCAAATGTTGTTCTAAGTGCTTTATTTGAAAGTTACCTTGAGCAATTAAATAGAAAGCTGACTTGTGAAGATAATGTCTTTTTACCTGTCTATGACAAATAGACCTGAACTTCTCTACTCAGTGTAGAACAGGGAATCAGCGATCATAACGCCTTTACATCATCAATGAATACAGCTGTAAATAGAAATATAAAGAAATGTAGGAAGATGTCCCTGTAATCAAAGTTGAAAAGGAACAGATTTCAGAGTACTTGACTGTTCAACATGAAAGCTTTGTTTGTAGCTGTAATAGTGTTCAACATTTGTTGAAGAAGTTACAGAGCATCATAACTTTGAAAGCAAAGTTTTATGTACTGATTTCACAGGAAACACTAACAAATTTTGATCCTACATCATATCGATAAACAGGTTGAAACCATATGTCCAGACACTTGAGACCATGATGGCATTAAAATGAAGTATGACACAGAAGGCCGAAACACTGAATGTCTTTCCCAAAGCTATTTCACAGAGGAAGACTGCACTTTAGTTGCTTCTCTAAACCATCACAGGGACTACAAAATGGCAGGTATGAAATAAATTTCAGAGGGATAGGAAAACAATTAAAATTTTTCAACAGAGGGGAGGTCACTGGACCTTAAGGGATGCTAATTGGATTATATACTGAGTAAGCAAAGGAACTTGCCACCCATCTGGCAATATTGTACAGGAGGTCTGTAGAGAAGCAAAGTTTTCCTCGGGATTGGAAAAATTTGCAGAGAACAGCACACTTCGTTTCAGGCTCACGTAGTGAGCGCGAAAGGGTCAGAGGGACGGTCGGGTAACTCCAGTGGCAGACACTGTGAAAAAGACGTCGTGTATTGCGGTACAGGCATCTTTCAGAGTCCTGAGAGTAAACTTTTTCTCGAGGAGTCAACCAATACATTTCTTCCTCCTACGTATATCTCACAAAATTACCACAAAGATAAGATTAGAGAGATTAGTGCCCACACGGAGGCATACTTGCAGTCGTTTCTTCTGCAAACCGTACACAACTGGAATAAGAGAATGAAGTGACAATGGTACACAAAGTATCTTCCACCGCTCACAGAGAGATAGCTTGCTGAGTATAGATGTAGCTGTAGCTGTAGTTGTAGCTGTAGCTGTAGTTGTGGATGTGACTCTCCTCTGAGGACTTGGTTCTCAGACATGAGCAACATTACTGTGTTAGCTGCACTGCATAAATGTCCCTAAAAGCATGATATCACTTTTTGATCTCCATTTGTTTACTTTGTTTGGTAATGTTAGTAAGTCTGAAGACATTAGATGTTTGTTATCTAGTTGCAATTTTAAGTATACAGTGAATTTATTAGTGTTGTTAATATATAATGTAGTTAATTATGTACATAAAAGCCATAGGTAGGGGGGGGGGGGGAAACATACACATACACACAAAAGAATGTGGGGAAACCATGTATTCAACCATTAACACAGTATAGCAGTTTTTAGCAAAAAAATTAAGTTCAAGAAGAGTGTAATGAAAACAGTGTCAGTAAAACAATTAATATTGATACATTGTGCAAAGTATTTTTACACTCTGGTGAGTGTGGTCTACAACTTGGATCTGAAAGGTCTGGGCTGCCTATGGTTTTCAAGTTAAAATGTGGAAAAATGTTATTTTTAATGCGACATTCTATAAGTCACTTGTTTCTCAGAAATAGTATAATCCAAGGTCAAAGGTACATTACTTAAATTTGTTTGGTCTATACACTGAGGGCAATTAGTGAAGCTACTCTGGGTGGTACAGTGTCATGTGCCCTAGTAAATTTGACTCCTCTTAGATTTGACAAATGTATTGCACTTATGTTGCCTTAGAATCTGTGCATCATACTACTGGATAGGCTGTAGCAGAAAATAACAGCAGTAGAGGTATTTCAGCAGTCTTCAATGGATCTAGTCAAAAAAAGGGGTGTAGTAATATGTATAATATGTGGATAGAGGAAAAATTTTATGTATTGTTGTCATGTCTAAGCACTGTAGACGTGACAGTAAAACTCAACATTTGGAGAACTGTTTTGAAAGCTACTGTGGAGGCACTAAGGTGGCAAGTGTTACAAGATTTTCCAAGAATTGGTTCTGGCTGTTACAACTGAATAATGCATGCAAGGAAAGGAAATAAGAAGGTGGCAGAGGATTAGATGGTAAGACTAGATTCACAGAACTGTCATAGATGATAACATCCAAAGTTATAATGGCTTAGCATCAGGAAAAATTTTAGCAGTGTAGAAGATACCAGAAAAACTGTATAGGCAGTTTTGTTTGCCTGTCTTCGGTAGATGATAAACCCATTCATGGCCCGGGCACTCCGTAAGTGATTCGTGGACAAATACGACCGTGTGCAGCAAAATCGTGAGAACTTTATTTACAAAACAGCTATATCTTTCATCATAATGGAGGTCTCAAAATAAACTTTGAGTTTTTTTTTTTTCTTCAGATGCAAGACTATTGAAAAACTGTCTTCACAGATGCACACAGAATCCTAATGGGTCATCTACATTATATTCTAGGTCGTAGTTCGCAAGAGTGTTTTTGTCATTAGCACATTATATTTTTGTGTTTTTAATTCAGTGGTAACATTCATTGAAGGAAATGGTTCAAAGTTGAAAGTCCTGAAAAGACTGCTACAAACTGTTAGAAACTTACATGGAAAAGTAGACATTTCCTTATTTTGATTACCTCTTTTTATGAATTTAATTATCATCTTAAGATTAATCAATATTTAGAAATCTTTCTGTTCTTAATGTGTAAGCTACAAGCCAGTTTTTTGCATATTATTATTCTAAGTAGTTTCTGAGAAAAGAACTTTTCATTAAGATAGGCATTCCACCCTGTTTGGACCTGCTCGCATGAGTATGTGACATTTCTATGTCCTAGTGGTTATTCAGTGTCCGACACTGTTGTCATCTTTCTATTCATTACTGTACCTGGCAACAATGGTAAACATCGAAAAACTTACGGGTATGCTGCCAGGTATCAAAATTGATTATGGCCAATATTTCGGCAGGAGACCACTCTGCCATTTTCAAGGCAAAACTGCTGTGAGGAAGCAATTTTCAATGATCTTTGAAACCTCGGTTTTCAATGAGTAAACAGGAAAGACAATACACACCGAGCAAGCAAGCACACAGCGCAGTTTTCAATGGATGAGGTCAGATTAATTTTCTCCCTCCGTTGTTTGACAAGTGAGACAGCAGGATCCCAAGCGGAATTTAAGCAGATCCCTCCATCCTTATTCGTAAGGTTGTCACCTAGTTTATTTCTATCGTTTCTTTGATAACGCAGTCCCAGTAGTTGGAACTGCATGCCAGAATTTCCGTTTTGTTGTATTCCATAGGGTGACCTGTGTCAAGACACTGTTAGACCACAGCAGATTTGTTTGGCTGTTGTAAATGTGTGTGACATTTATGCTCCATACAGACCACGCTCTTTTTCGTGGCCCCTCTGTGATCGGCGCAATTCGGCTGAGTTCGTGTGTCTACGTAATGTTTATGCTCTCTACCAACCTTACCTCGTAACAGCATTGTACACCGTAGACATCGTCAATGTATTGTTGATTTGGCTTGGTATTGATTATTGTCTTCCACTTTGTTATTTTCTAAAATAAGTCCACATACCCTGACGGCTTCTTTTAGAAAAAAGAATGCTGTCCTTGAAAGTGAAGTGAGGGATGTTAACTCCGATTGTTATTCATTTACGACAATAAAAATAGGCAGAAAGCATTGCTACACCCACTTATTAAATCTCTACTAAATATTAATATTTAGTAGGTATATGTTCCAGTTTTCTATTACTCAAAAATTAAAGTGATAATTTCGTGTTCCATCTGTGACGCTTTAACCCCTTACATGTTGTTTCTTTTAAAACCTGTAAGCTATAGGCCATAAGCTGACGGCACTGGGAGAAAGAGGCGGGGCTTGTTTAACAGCCAATGCGCTACGACCGGAATGCAAGCCTTAACTCCCTACCTTCTCCTCTCAGGGGCCACGTTTCAGTGCGTGATCTGTACAACGGTCCTCAACAGTCCTAATAGTTTGACAAACGGATGGCATGTCACAGCTACATGGGATACAGTAGACACCCACCTTGCGCAAACCGAGATCATACTTAACGGATCTCAACAGTGCCTTAATTTTAGAAGGTGGATGAAACACACATTTTACATTGTTTTTATGCAAAATGCAGCCATTCTTTTTGGAAGTGCTGCCAATGTATGGCAGAAAGGCCACTGACGTGGGTGGCGACTCTGTGCTATCATCATTAGCCCATTGCACATGTGGTCGATAGCACAACGCTCTTTTAATCTGCCCTTCACCATAGCCATTCTCTTAAAAAGTGGCTATGGTGAAGGGCAGATTAAAAGAATGTTGTGCTATCGACCACATGTGCAATGGACTAGTGGTGATAGCACAGAGTCGGCACCCATGTCAGTGGCCTTTCTGCCATATGTTGGCAGCACTAGCAACAAGATTGGCCACATTTTTGGTAAAAACAATGTAAAATGAGTGTTTCGTCCACCTTCTAAAATTAAGGCACTGTTGGGATCCATTAAGGATGATCTCGGTTTGCGCAAGGCGGCTGTCTACCATATCTCATGTAGCTGTTGCATGTCATATGTTGGTCAAACTATTAGGACTGTTGAGGACCGTTGTATTGAGCATAAACCTAACATGCGTTTACAACAGCCAAACAAATCTGTTGGCCGAGCAGTGTCTTGACACATGTCACCCTATGGAATACAACAAAATGGATGCACTTCCAACTACTGGGACTGTGTTATCAAGGAAGCGATAGAAATAAAACTAGGTGACAACCTTATGAATAAGGATGGAGGGCTCTGCTTAAATTCTGCTTGGGATCCTGCTGTCTCACTTGTCATAAAACGGAGGGAGAAAACTAATCTGACCTCATCCGTCTAGAACTGATGTTTATTATCAAAATTCTGACCAGTTTCATCTTTGGTCGTGTCGGTGCAGTGTGCTTGCTTGCTCGGTGTGTGTTGTCTTTTCTGTTTACTCATTGGAAACCAAGGTTTTAAAGATTGTTGCACATTGCTTCCTCACTACAGTTTCGCCTTGAAAATGGCAGGGTGGTCTTCTGCTGAAATATCGGCCGTTGTCAATTTTGATACCTGGCAGCATACTCGTAAGTTTTTCAAAGTTGTTATTCGCCAGGAGAAATTAAGGAATCACATTGGTGAACATAAATTACACTTAACATGCTACAGTTTCCATTTGATCTGTCACAGAGAATTGCAACTCTGATCATTTACATACCCACCAATACAGCTTACATCGACATCCCTCAGCATGGAGCCCTTGTTGTATTGATATTTTTACAAATATTTGCATTTAGTCCAAATATATCCATATGTTTAATATTAGCTACAGCTTTAATCCATTCTGAATTTGGCTGAAACAGTACTAAAGTTTGTATGGCATTTTGCAGCCCGTTCTAACATAGAATATAAGAAACATGTGCAAAATTTCGTTCATATAGATGGTCAGATGGGGACCATTAGTCCACTTGTGTGGAACAGATCATCAGAATAGTTGAGAATGACAGCAAGGAACATCAGTGACATAACTTGCAGTAGCACAGTGTCTTTACCAAGAAGGAAATAGATCATTCACTAGAGGTTTATTCAATAAGTTTCTTAGTATCTCACTTAGAAAAAAAAAGTGTAATGGTTAAAGGGATTTAAATTTGTTGGTTGACATTTTCACATAGTAGAAGTTGTCTGTTATTTTGTGTATCCTAGTACTGAGGTGAGCAATATCCTTTATGACTGACTATATTCTTTTACTGTATATCAAAATTAAATATTTCTTAAAGAATGATTTACTAGTCAAGAAATCTTTTATGGTTGAAGTAATAGGTTAAGAACCAACACTGATACACCAGTGACAGTTTAGCTATGTACATCCACATAGTATGCTTGTTCAAACTTCTCCTTGTAGTAAGCACGAAGGAAATTTTTTTCTCTTGCAACCAGTTTAATAAAGACAAGATGCAATATACTGATCAACTCGGTTAATCACTTAAAATTTGTTAAGCGGTAAGTTAATTACTATCATTTATCGAAACTTCCTGGCAGATTAAAACTGTATGCTGCACAGTGACTGGAACATTAGAACTATGCCTCTTGCATGCAAGCCCTCTACCAACTGAGCTACACAACTATGCCTCATGGCCAATGCCTTACATCCTATTTTCAAAAGTTCACATTTCTCTGGTGAACCTTGCAGGACTAGCACTCCTAGAAGAAAGGATATTGTGGATACATGGCTTTGGTACAGTGTAGGGGATGTTTCCAAAATGGAATCTTCACTCTGCAGCAAAGTGTATCCTAATATGCAACTTCCTGGCAGATAGAAACTGGAAATATGATTTTTCTTCTGTTAGACCAGTTATTCGTTCATAAGTGTGATATTACAACATAACATAATGGTGGTGGAAGGATCATCTACTACACTACTGAACATTACAGAAGGATTTCAAGCAACAAAATGTTACTTGTTGCATGAATACAGTGGAGTAGGAGAAATACTCGATAAATTGTAGGTGCCTTACCTTAGAGGTATACAGGCTGCAAAATTGTGTACACGGAGCTGCAACCTATTACAACAACACTGGCTCCTAACTTGGCTGGGCTAGAATCAAATTGAGCTTGGATGACAGGTACAGTTGTGGCAACCGATAATGAAATGTTTTCAATGGGTGAGAAAACTGGAGAACTTGCTGGCCATGACAACAGTAAAACACCATTTGCACTGGAGCAAATTAGACAAGCATTACACTGTTAACGCTTTGAGTCCCAAGCCCGAGCTTGGCTCCATTCGCTTTCTACCTAAAAAATGTATTCATATCAATAAATAAGGTTATAAGAATGAAATATTAGTTACTTAAAAAGAGGCCAAAATGCCCGAGATTCTGTTATAGGCATGCTGCACGGGGTTTGGGACTCAAAATGTTGAAATATATCATTGAAATCTCAAAGAAGGCAACATCTGTGGGCCTTAACACATCATAAATATAATACCTGCTCTCCAAAATACTGGCTGTGTGAACCAGAGGTGGTTGCAGTTTGTACTCAACTTTCAGTCAATTCCATCACATTGGGTACTAAGACTGTATGATAACAAATGCTGAATGCCAGTGTCCAATCTCCTCGGAACTTCCTCATGTGGATATGTCCAACATGATGATTTATGTGGAATTGCGACTTAATTGAAAAGATAAAATGGTGTCCTTTGCTGTGTCGAGTGTTATTGTTGAGTACATGATTGTTGTAATGCCTCTGCCCAATTCTGTGTCAAGATTAGTGACAATAATATTCATCATGCTGATCACATGAGCTGCTCTACATGTCAACACGCTGTCCATGTGGATACTATTCTTGCTGAAAAGAGGCCCATTACATGATTTCTGGGATATGAGTTGACTGTATAATCCTTTACAGCCAAGTGGGAAATTTATTTATTATCTTAGATTTTAGTCATGTGGAACCATAACTTGCGCAGAGAGTTTCACAACCTGGATTTCCCTGGAAGGTTGCCAGTGTTATTAAAATTTTTGCTTGTAGTGGTCATTCCAGTACCGAATAGGAGACATGCTCTCAAACAAATTTTCTTTTTCTTTAATTGTCATCTTGCTTTTAGCTGTCATGTTTTTACTTTACTACTGCAATTTTGGGATTTATGCCAATTTTAAACATCTACAAAATTTAATACCACTTTATCTCATTATGTTGTATTAACTGTACATACATCAGTTTTACAGTTTTTTGACACTCATATAGTGTCATGCTAAGATCGCTAATTGATTTTTGTTGACTGGTTGCTCTTTGGTAAGCGTTAATATTAGGCCATCCATGCCAGAAACCTTGTCAGTATATGAATGTAAATAATTTTAAAACAAGTTATACATTCTGTTATTACCGCTGTACATTGTTCTCATTATATTTTGTTACTTTTGTATTTGCTTAAAATTGCACCTTCCAAAATTGCAATAGTGAAATAAAATAGGAACAGTTAAAAACAATATGACATGTTTTAAAGTAAGTATGGTTGCTGTGGATCCATATCACAAGTAAGTAATAAACAATATGGTGTATGAAATTAGTGCCACTTAAGGCACCTCTGTAGGCTTTATTCTACTCAACGTAGTTATAAATAACATAACTAACACAGTTGAGGCTCACAGTTTGTTGAGGCTTTGATTATTTACTGCTGCTGCTGCTGCTGCTGCTGCTCCTCCTCCTCCTCCTCCTCCTCCTCCTCCTTTCATAAAAAGCTTGTCAGTTCCACAATATTAATGAACTAAAACTAAATTTTGGTAGAAACATTTCTCCATTTTACTCTGGTCTCATATTTGGTGAAATTTCAAACACCTACAACATTTGCAGAATATTACGGCAGGAGTACTTGAAACATAATTATATATATGAGGGGGGGCATGATTAGTTAAGTAATTTTAAGTGGATACCCCATGATGTTTTGTATCAGTTTTGCTGATCTTATAATTTGTGCTAAAGTACGCTTTTACTTTACCGAGATCATGCTTTTTATTGTTTCATTAAATCATTAAAATATAGCTTTTTTTTTCATTATATTAGTTATTTCGGGGGTGGTACTTCCTGTTGAGAGTGTGTGGTGCTTGTCCACCTGTTTCGAGCCTTGATTACGCACTTGACAATAACCTAAAATCGCAAGCCTATAGTATGCCAGGAATGGAAATTATAAACAAAAATCTCTCTTGGGGTCTGCTCAAACACCACCCCAGAAGTTAAAGGGTAAAGTGACTCATTGGAAAGCCATGGTGTGCAAAAAGGTCCTGGCACTATCAATTTTATAAAGCATTTGTCTGTTCCTGTTCAGACATCACTTAAATCTTACTAAAGATTTTTGTATCAGTCAATGCTCACACACTTTTTTTTTATTGGTTGTACTAGTCGAATTTAATGAGCCCACGGGCATCCTCAGCATATCAAATATGAACAAATTTATGTGTAATCTAACAGTGGAAAGTTTATGTTGAAATGTTAACAATATAATGAATATGGATTGCAACTTATAAATATAATTGCTGAACTATAAGACACCCGTCCCCCTCTGTGGCCGTCTCCTGTTGCCATGCTGAAATGTCAGTAATGTGTGCACATGTTGTCTCGGTGTGATTATATGAATGCGTGTGTGTGTGTGTGTGAGAGAGAGAGAGAGAGAGAGAGAGAGAGAGAGAGAGAGAGAGAGAGAGAGAGAGACTCTATTCTACATGCTTGTCTGTTGCTCAGTGATAGTCTTTATGGTGTGTTGCATATTAGCCTCATTATATTTTTCAAATTCGTACTTAAAGATTTTGCATATTGTACACCTTGTGGACATCAAAGCAATATCAGGAACTGCCAGATTAATACTTATTTGTACCGTGTGTGCCAGAGCTAGTGAGCAGCTACATTTGATAATCATAATGAAAGGCCTAATAGAATAATTGTGTGTCTTTAATGCTGAGTTATATTTGGTCTATATGGCTCTTGAGCAGGTGAAATGTATGTATATGAATACTTTCCTCAGCTGTTTACAATCCCAGAAAATATTTCTGCTAGAGAACCTCATAAAAAACATCCAATATATATTATTGTATGTATGGAAACTGGGTTAGTATGTGTCATTTTTGTTGGATGTGGCGCACACTGGATTGTTGTTGTTGTTGTTGTTATTGGAGCCTTAGGGCACTCAAAATTGCGGACATCAGTGCCGAGGCACACTGGAATTCACGGTAATAAAACAGACATGGAAGCCAAGTAGGCTCGTGATGAAAATTCAGTGGCACCGTGTGAATTCTACTTGCAAGCTGTTATGGTAATATTGAGAAGAGCGGTATGCACATGTGAGGAAGATGGTAGCTTTAAGCAAGTAGAATTAAAGTTGGGCATTTAAATTGGTCACCTCTCCATGGCATATTTCCATATGCAGTACCTCAGAGAAACACGAAAAGTTTAGCTACGTTTCATATGAGACATTTTCATTTAACCCATAGCTTCCTATTGTGTCATTAAAAGCCTTCAGAAAGCAATGTGTGTGCTGTCATATTGAAAGGGTGCCATTTTATCTGCAATTTTTTTTATGGTGATAAGGGAGCATTGAATGGGTCGATCAGACACATGATTCAGTATGGGTACCCATAAGGTCAATGTTACAAATTCCCTGATTTCATTTCTTTTGTTTTTAATTTCTTATTTTTTTTATTATTATTTTAGGAACGTTAACCTCAATTCTTACTCGACGTCCCGCTCTACTTTGTCTATTTTCAAACTGGCATTAGTTGTCACTGAACGCATTTTAAGTGACACAAAAGACAGACATTTCGCACGCCTTTCTTGACAGAGTTCAGGAGTACATGGAGATCCACCATGAGTGGTGGTAGTGTAGCGCGATCGCCATCTAGTGGTAGAACAAGACATTAGCATAGCTGTTCTCAACTCAGGTTTCAACCCATGCGCACTACACCAGGATAACTCGTGTGTGCTCACAAAGGGGTACAGCACTAAGCTTTGTAAAATCGGTTTTGGATTTGTTGCATCAATTTCACACTTCAGTACGCCAACAAGGAGGAACTGGCAATAATTGTTTGGTGAGACAGTCATATTACAAAGTGAGAATTACAATTTATGGATTTTTAATGTTGGCTAAATAATAAATCTTAAAATAATATGAAAATAAATAATGAGAGTGTGGATTATTGAAAGTTCATTGTTGTATATACACTCGTTACATGTGTCCGTGAGTTGTCCAAATGAAAAAAAAAAGAAAAAAAAAACTTGTAGAACAATAATTTAAAAAAAAAAGTGTTTTGACTAGAAGAAAATATGCATATTGTCTACCAGTACTAAACCAAGTTGACTCTAATACAAGAACTTGTGCAGTTAGCTGCATCTCTTGCAATTCCAATGACACCTTTAAATATTATTCTGAAGAAATGTGAAGACATTGAGAAATTCTTATACCGATCTTTCTAGGAAGAGAAAATTAATGAAAACATAATAAATAGAAATGACCCTACATATTTCTGTCCAGTTGAGAATTGATCATTTATGAGCATCCAATGGATGGAAAGGTATCTCAAAAACATGTGTTTTTATGTATAATTTGTTATTGCATCATGTCGGAAAATAGCTCAAGTAGGCCTGCCTTGCACCCAGATACGAATTTCAATTTTTGAAACATTTTCACTTGCTGTCACATATCTGTGATTTCTAAGAACAGATGATAAGTTCATTACCACAAATTATTGTATAAACATTGTAATGTATGCTTAAAGTCTCTAACGGTCAGCAGCAGCGTTTTTCTATCACTCATAGGTTTGCAACACACAACATTTCATGTAGCTAATCGTATTTACTTTCATATAACCAATGAGAGGTGAGAAAAGAGTAATGAATTTATAGCGGCAAAATTGGAGTGATTGTTTGGTTTGGTATTTTTAGAAGTGCATATTTGATGTTGTGTGTCACAGTTTTGTGTACTTTTTATAGTCCATTACATTAATTTGATTCAATTAAGTCAACTGTTATTACTTTTTTAGAATACAAACTGATCCACCTACATTCTCCCATCCACCTATTTTCACCCATATACATACTTAGCACCATGATTTAATTAAAAAAGCATAATTAATTGGATCATGGAGCTTTTAGCATGGCGATTGCTTGTGCTCAGTCAAAATCACATATTTCATTGGACATTTCTTCATATCACAGAATTCATCTCCTATTGTCATGGCAAGCACTGACAACATTTCTGTGCCGCACACGTAGGTACGCCACTGGCGCTATTCTAAACTTAACTACCGTTTGTCTAATTTCTTTCACTTGCACAGATAATATACAATGTAGGCTTGTTGGAGAGGATTATGATTATTAATCATCTTCCTCAAATATCAAGCAATTTGCGGATTACTCCAACTAACTGCTTTGAGTCCAACTTCATGTTCTCTCTACAATATTGACATGTTGTTCAGATACTTACCTGTGAGGTACTGTTGGCATCCAGCGACTACATCGAATGGAAAATTTGTAAAGACTTAATGGACACAGTTACTGTCACCAGTTTGCTATCTGTGCCAGCTCGCTGGTGAAATGGCCCTGCATCATTCGACATGCATTCATTCATACATTTGACACCAAAGTTCACAGTTTCACATTTACTGCAGATATCTGTTTGAATATCAGTTTGTAACCAATTTACATAACTCCTTTGCTGTGCATATTTATTTTTCTTTTTTTTACTTAATGTTAACAGTGATCAGTCAGAACATTATTAATAGCTGGTAAGACCACCTTTGGCACAGGTAACAGTGGTGTAATGCGTTGTCATGATTCTTTGGTAGGTTGTTGGAGGGAGCTGGCACCACATCTTAAAAACACACACACACACACACACACACACACACACACACACACACACACACAAAATCTAATTTACATAAATTCCAGGTGAGGGGTTATGACCTTTGATGCCACATTCAATCACATTACAGATGTGTTCTGTTGGGTTCAGATCTGCTTAGTTGGGGGCCTTGTATATTACCTTGTAGACAAATGAAACTGCCATTGGGGAAACATATCTTCACAATGGGGTGTATGTGGTCTGCAACCGGTGTAAAATATTTCTCGGCCATCGAAGTGTCTTGCAAAGTCTCTACTGGACCCCTAGATGCCCACATGAATGTTCGTGAGAGTATAATTGAGCCGCCACCAGTTTGTTTCTGTCCTGCAGTACAGGTGTCAGAACTGTTCCCCTGGAAGATGATGTATTCACATACCCCCATTGACAATGTGTCACATTCCTATTTCACTTGTAGTTGCCAATGTCGTGGTGTTAACATTGGCACACACATTGGTCATTGCCTATGGAGACACATTGTAAGGAGTGTTTCGTAGACTGTGTTCACCCACACTTCTACTCTGCCCAGCATTAAAATCTGATGTTAGTCCCTTCACAGGTCACTGCGTGCCCTCTTTTACTACTTGTTCCAGCATACAAGTGTGATATCCGTAATGAGGGGTGACCACTTGAAGTTTGGACAAAGTTTCACCATTTGTTGAAAATACTCGCTACAGCTCTCCTAGAACACCGACTAGTATTGCAGTAGCTGAAATGCTTGGATCGAGCCTCCGGGCCACCACAATCTTCCCTCAGTCAAACTTAGATAATTGTGAGCCTTTCCCATTCAACAAATGGACAGTGCACTCATTGATACTACATGCACCATGTGTGTGTAACTAGCAACTACATGCACCATGTGTGTGTAACTAGCAATCATTCCTCACTAGGTGATGGTGGTATCATTTGGATATGTTTATATTGATAGTAGCAGGACTCAGAACTCTCAATTATGGAGCAAATGTAAGGTGGCATTGGAAGGGGCCTTCATCCCAGTACTACCAGTGGGATCTGGTGGACAGCTGCTACAACTGTGGACAAACGTGTCTCAGGGGAAGATCCAGTGGCTGTTTGACACATTCCTAACCATATAAGGGAATGCATTGGGTCAGAGGTGGTGTGACACTACTGACCTGGCACCTGCATTCCCCCTGTAACTGTTAATTACCTTTTCTCTTTGCTCCCAAATTGTAATCAGTTCAATATGGTGACATTGTCTTTCATCAGAGGTGGTTTCCAACCACTACTTCTGGGTTCACCACTTTTTGTCAGGCAGCGTATCATCATTGTTAGCTACAGATGCCGCATAGTAAAGCAAAAAATAATCTACAGCAGCATCAAAACACACAACAATACAGAGATGCTTTCAGCCTTCTGGCAACACAGCTGAGATTCTGTTACAGTATGCTTGTTTTTGTAATATAAGGGCAGTCCTCATGATTGACTTTTTGTTTACTTAGTCTTACTTAATAATGATGTCATATTCAATAAAATAATAATATGTGGAGGTACAAATTTGTCGCATTGATGTAATTGTGAAGTTCTTAAAGTAGATGCCTGACACTCAAAAAATGAAGCAGTGCCTCAAAATATGCATTGCCTAATAAAGTTACTGAAAAGACAGCACAGATTTTATAATGAAATTTTGGTTTCGTTTATTTCACACACAATTTTAATTTTGTTCACTTACCTTTGTCCTTCATATTATCATTAAGTACGCCTCAACTGTTCTATGGATCGTGTTTCACTTAACTGCGTGCTCTGAGAGCAGGACTCATTTAACAAAATAGATCAACATTAATGCTGTTTGACAGTGCTAAAATTCACTGGTTAGAGGAGAGAACCAAGTTTTATGGCATTACTCTTCACTGATTGCTACCAAGGTAGACACTTTCCCCACGTGACTCACCACTCTGTGGTGCTTGGCTAGCATGGGCCACAGTCTTTACAGGACTACTTCTTTTCCGTGCTGCATGCCCACCTTTTTGCTATCCTTTTCACCTTTTTTGGGGAAAGTTTTATGCCTCCTTTGAGAAACTGAAGATTTGGAAAATATTTAAGCTGAATCACAGTATTTTCTATTTCATTCTCTCCTTTTCGTTTTGTCCCCTCTGCTTCGGCATTTGAAGCTTCTCTTTGCTCCTGCCTGTGTGTTCCTGAAATCCACCCACACATTTGCTTAAAAGGTGAATAGGTAATGTGTAAGTCCCAGCCTCGGCTTAACAGGTATGCGAGTACCCCCTGGTCAAGGCCAGGCCCAAGACGGGGTGATTGCTTGAGCTGGTACTTTTCAAAATGCCGATTGGTCCCTCTGTCTGGAGTTTGTCAGGTGTGGACAATCACATAATGTGGGTGAGGCCCCCTCACCGAGAGGGTCCCCAGTAGGAAGGAGCATGCCGTCTTAGACACTGGCAATCTTGGAGGATTCCCTTCGATGGGTTCCTCAAATAAAAGAAAATACTAGGACATTATTGAATCGGAGGAAACAAAGGATTCAATAACACTCTTAGCTGCACCAAGCTATCTGGTAGTATCCTTTACAGAAGACTGAAAACAGTTTTCCATGGTCAATCCGTTTGTCATTCAGAAAGGAGTTGATGCAATTGTAGGCCCAGCGAATCTTGCTCCTGTCTGTGTAATGGAACTCTTGCTAGACACGGACAGTGCATTTACAGGCACAAAGATTCCTTAAAGGCACACTTCTGCATAGCTACCCTGTGAAAGGGGATGCACATCAATGCCCGAATTCTCAGAGTGCTGTTCTGAGCCCTTGTGTGCTATACACAACTCATCCCATAGTACAAAGAATCCAGGAGTGCCTTTACTCGCTTACTGCCAGTGGAGCCAATGTTGTGTTCCTATGGGTTTCTGGTCACATTGCTCTGGCAGTGAATGGAATCATAGATGATGCTGCAAAGCTGCAAAGCTTTCCAATTTTTCAGTCCACTTGTATGATCTTGACGTCACTGTCTCTGGGCGTGATATCACTCTAGTACATACATTGGTCTTCCCTTGAAGGAAACAAACTCTGTTACATTAAACCTCTCACTGTTGCCTGGTTGACCTCTTCTTAACCCTCTCATGACAAGATGGTCATCTCTGGCTGCTGCATTTGGAGTATGGCAGCTGTAGATGATGGTTGTGTGACTGTGTTGTGTGTCTGTGAGATTGCGTGAATGTTCTATATTCTAAAGAAGGCCATGGCCAATAGCTTAAGTGTTGTATGTGTATGTCTTTTTTATGTGCCTGTCACAGCTCGTCGTCATGTCTTTGCAGTGAGTTGTAAACTGTCTATATTATATTGTTTGATTGACTTAAAATATCTACAAGTTTTTTTAGTGTACTTACTGCATTGTACATCAGTAATACTTATGAAAGTTATTTCCATTGCTTGTTTATTGTGTTTACATGGTAAATGGATGATACGAAAGTTGTTCATCAGTATGTTATGCAGAAATCAAGAGTTGAAACAATTTGATATTTTCTTTGATTTTTTTTTTAAGTATGTATTCATATGGTTCATTAGATTTAGGAATACATCAGTTGATTCCTCCAATTACAGCACCAAATTTGGCTAAATGAAACTAATACTTTAGACATACCATATGTAGTTTCTGCCACAGAATTTTAATCTGAAACATCAATGGGGTATTCCATTGAGAATTTTAAAGATACCCCCTGTGACCCACCCATGCTCGGTGTGGGGTGGGGGGGGGGGGTTCATTCGATGTCCCCTCAAAGACAAATTTGTATCATAACTTTATTGATCCAGTGAAAAGTTTTGGAGATATTACAATGTCTTCAGTTAAAATGGAACACCCAGTATATAAATGAAGACATGGATAATATTGGAAGTACAATTAGGCTTTTTGTGGACGATGCTGTAGTATTTCGAGAAGTCACATTGCTGGAAAATTATAGAGAAATGTAGGGGGATCTGCAGCATATCAGACCACAGTGCATGGAGTGGCAATTGACTTTCATCATAAACAAATTATCATACTGTGAATACATGAAAAAAAAATGTCCTTTATTATTGGATCACATAATTGCTGGAAGCAGTTACTTCCATAAAACATTTGGATGTTGGCATTAGAAATGATTTGAAGTGAAATGAACACATGAAATTAATCAAGGGTAAGGCAGATGCAAGAGTAAGAGTTATCAGTAAACTCCAGTGGCAGTTGCTGCAGGAGAGACTTTTTCTCGCAGTATGGACTTCTGTGGATAGTTCAGAGAGTGTATCTTTCTTGAAAGACCGTCAATATATTGCTTCCTCCTATGTATATTTCACATATAAGTACAAGAATAAAATTACAGAGATTAGAGCCCTCCTGGAGGCTCACTTGCACTCTTTTTTCCCTGCTAACCGTACTTGCCTGGAATAGGAAGACGACGAAGTGACAGTCGTACACAAATAGTCCAGTCACTGAAGGAAAAATAGGAGAAAAAAAATCGTGTAGCCACTAGCCTCAAATTTTTGTACAGTGGTTGGAAAGGCCATCACGATTGACATAGTTAAAGCCCTAACCTGTGTAGTGTGAGCTCCAATGTGGATGGGCGTTTAAAGGTACACTTTTTACATTTTCCTTAAATAACTTGACAATCATGTGTAAAAGTGCAACTGCACAAAATTAGAGTACATAAAATTTGCTACAAAAAAGTTCCTCTTCATAACTTCTCTAGGATCAATGCTTTGTGAGATACAGGAGAAGCAAAACTAGCAAATTCTTAAAAACAGAAATTTTATGTTATGAAGTTAAAATGTAAGGTTGATTGAAGTAGTTTACCAGTGAATAAAAATGTCTATAAGAAACCTAATAGCCTCATGCAATCTTAGTGGATATATTGTGTCCTCGTAATAAGGGAAGGGTGGGGGCCGGGTGGCCGAGCCGCGAGGTGGCAGGAAGGCGATTGCAGTGTGGCTTGCAGGAAAGAATACACAAGAGCACATTCAATTAGAAAGCTTCAGAGTGCCACTGTTTCAGTGCAACAGCTTTCAACTTCTCGTGAGTCCCTACATTTTGGTTCTTCTGAAGTAAAACTTGTTTATAAATCTGTTTCCTTTGTGCAGAAGCTATAGATGAAGTGTTTTAAACAAACGAAAGAAAAAAGTATATTGGGCTGCATCAGAAAGTTTACAATGTTTGATCCTTCGCCTACTACAGGAGAGAAAATATGAATGGGCAGAGACACCAGTGTAAGACGTATGTGTTCAGTGATAGATCTGCATGCTTTAGTTATTGTATATTATGAGGACTGCTGTAAAAAAATTCTTTATAACCTCTAGACCATCGTCAAGAAAAAAGGGGCCATCCAGAAGATGAAGATATTTTTGCAGCAATGGAGGAGATACTTAATTACATCGTGGTGAATGACTTCTGCGAGTTCTATGTCGACGAGTTGTTGCAACTGGTGTCGGGAAGAGCACCTCACATAAACGTGAATGGTAGCAATGTGAGCATATGATATAGATCTCAGCTTCTTTTCAGTTTCAAATTTTGCCCTTTTTATTTCGCTGTAATGCAATCAATGAACACACCTATGGAACAAGGTACCAATAGTTCACCACCCTTGCTGAATTCATCACAAGTTGGAATTACAGAATTGTCATATTTCATTGATTCAATATCTTCCAAGATTATTGTAGCAGCTGCACCTACTATTCTCTCTCATTCTGCCTGTCTGTCTTTGCATCTCGGAAAATACTACAAATCTTTCAAAACTTTTTCACCTCCTTTACAAAAGTGGCACTCTGAAGCTTTCTAATTGAATGTGCTCTTGTGTATTCTTTCCTGCAAGACTTATGAACAACACTGAGTTTCTTTTTCAGAAAACCTTGAGCTTTCCCATCTTTTCTTAAATTTCTTGCATAAACCAGTCCACTAATTCCTTTTCCCCACTGTTACAAATGTCACTGACTATATCACAATCACAAACTAAAGACTTCTTGGCCATTGTTCAGATGCCTTAAACAAGAAAAGTTACTCACTAACTGGAAACAAGTACTCACATAATAAACTCAAAATAAATAAATTGCATAAGCACAAACAGTACAAAGAACTTCCACACATGAATTGAAAAGAATTGAAGCTGACACAGAAATGGTGTCAAGCTACTGAGTATACTTGGCAGGGGGGGTGGGGGGGTCGCACAGCAGGGGAAGGCTCTCGGCCACACGGCAGTTGTCTAACTGCCACCTCATGGCTCAGCCACCCAGCCTCCTCTTCTTCCCTTACACCTTATCACACGGGCACAATGTATTCCCTAAAACTGCATGAGGCTATTAGGTGTCGTACTGACTTTTTTTATTCAACACAGACTACTTCAATTGACCTTACATTTTAATTTTAATAGTATAAAAATTCTGTTTTTAAGAATTTGCTAATTTTGCTTCTGTATCTCACAAAGTGTTGATCTAGAGAAATTATTAAGAGGTGCTTTTCATGTACTTTATTTTGTACTTTTTCACTAAAGAAAATGATTGTCGAGTTATTTTAGGAAGAAATAAGAAGTGTACCTTTCAACGCCCATCCACACTCGAGCTCACATGCCAGAGGTCGAGACTTTTAGTATGTCATTCATGATGGTCTTCCCTACCTCTGCATAAAATTTGCAGCTACACAATTTTTTCCCCTATTCACTATTTTTCCATTTTTGTTGACTGGAATAAAAGTACCATCCACCACACAAGTGGTAGCATGCAGATGATAGATTTAGATGTAGTATGTCCAAAAGAACAGTCTCAATTTTGATGCTGCAGCATCTAGTGAATCTAGACTCAAAGGAGTTTAAGGCATTAACTACCAGTGTGCATCAAATTACATCAGTGGGAGAAGTTGAAATTTTGTATGGGACTAGGATTAGAACCTGGGTCTCTTGCTTACTAGACAATTACATTCCACTACACCATCCAGATAAAATGTGTACCATAACTGCATGACCTCCCCTAGCCCCTGCCCATTATCCTTGTTACTCAGTGATTCCCATAAGGATTTGAGTATGGCGTGCATCTCTACTGGCCACCATCACTTCAATTATATTCTTGGTTATTCCGATGATGGGCAATGATCCTTTCCTCAGTGCAGAGTCATTTCTAGCCCCTTGCTCTTATGAGATTTAGTTTACAATAACTACGCATTTGAGTTATAGTGGACTGGGTAAAGTTTAGAATATGTATCTGATGGGAGGCATACTGAAGTTATTCCGTGCAGGTGTGTTGATCGCTGTGTCCCCAGTGGTGTAGAGGTCAGCACAACTGCCTAGAAAGCAGGAGACCCAGATTCAAGTCTCAGCTGGGTACACATTTCCAGCTTTACCCATTTGGAGTTACTGTCATATATTCCGTGAATATGTATATTCATGATGTTTGTTATTTTGAGTAATTAGGACAATGGGTAGGGGTACTATATCAATAGGATGTCAATAAAGATGGAAATTTGGGTCTTGTGGAAGATGTGCTGGTCAGTTTGTGCAGTGTCTACCTCGAGGTACCGTGGTGTCGATTCTATCTGACATGTCCAAAAGAAGAGACACCACATACATTTAATTAAGACAATGCTGGTGGGTGATCACTTCAGTACAGATGACCACATACTAGAACTCTCACAGTAATTTGCAAAATGCTCCATGTAAAGACAATATTGGACACATTCACTACTTAAGTAATGTATGGATACATTGAAAATTTGGTTCTGACAGTAGGTGTGCTAGGGTAATCCATGGACGTATGGTCACCATTGTGTCCAGATGGTGTAGTGGGCAGTTGATGCTGACCACTACTAAGAAGGGAAAATGGTTTCAAATCCCAATCTGGCACAAATTTTCAACTTTCCCCATTGATGTAATTCAGTGCCCACAGACAGCTAATGTCTTTATTTTCCTTTGCGTCCTCAAAGTAGTGTGTAAGACTAACATGTCTTCAGAATTACTGTGGGGATTTATTTCCCACGATGATATGATGTTTCAGCTAGCTTGTAGATGGGAGACTGGACAAGTGAGCAGACAAAATTTGTTTCAAATTTTTGGTTGATTTAGGTCTGTGTTTTTTTATATATAAATAATGCATGTTTTTAATATTCAGATACTTAAAATGACAGTTTCTATGAGTTGAAAGTAATAACAGTAATAAATAATAATAATGATAATAATAAATAATAATCATGTATGAAGTATATTGCTCGTAGATTTCATAAAAACCTAACAGTTACATTGGTGTCGCACCATGGACCCTAGAGGCACAGTTCAACAAGTATAGAAACGTTTAAAGTGTTTATCAGCCAGCAACCATGGGAAGTAAAAATAAACAAAAATAATAACTGCTGCAGTTTGAAGCTGTTACGTACTAACATATGGTTTTTTTTTCCAGCAAAATACAGCAGCTAAATTTCTTACATTTCATCTTTTACAGGATGGTTCCAAAAATGATAGAGAGGTGTTAAACCTATATGATGCGGCATCTGCAAACCAAAAACGAATGAATGCAGATCCATTTGAAGTAATGCTTATAAATATGGGTTATCGTATCCAGGCGATGCGGGGTGGAAATTCAGAGTCTAACAATGAGGGAGATCATCCTACTATTAATTGCCGGCCGAGTTAGCAATAGTAGTTAGCTTGTGGCGGTGTAATGATTGAATGTTCCCTCAAACCAAAATATAGTTGTTGGGAACTGTTGGAAAAGCTGAAGTTGTAATAAACTGATAGAACTGTATTGTATATTATGCACATATTTTTAATATTTGTGAGATATTTAATTGCACGAATAGTGTAATGGTATAAATTGTGTATTTCTATAGACTTTTGAGAGTCTACATTTTGCATTATGGCATTTATGCTTGAGAATATTTTGAAGAGGTATCGTGAGTGTTCATATTTACCTGCAAGTATTTATTAAAAATGTGTGAGAAATGATCAAGGGATTACTTTTAGTATTTTTGTGTACTTGATGTAATGTTGTCTGAAATTCAAAAATTTAATTTCATGAAATTATGTTTGCACAAACCCTGTAGATATGTATATGTTGTTGTTTCATTAAAGGTAATTGGTACCTCATGAATGACAGAGGCAGCATCACAAGTTCCTGTTTTCTAGCCATCTCTTGCAAATGACAATCATAATTTCATAAAAAATCATTTTCTCCCCAATGCAGCTGGCGGATAACCTGTTGTGGAAATTAATGCTTTAATTTGGCTACAAGAAGCTAAGGAGTTGGTCAAGCTATAATCAAGACATATTGATGCAGTGAGGAGAACAGTATTATTTGCAGTTATCAAAACGGGTAATTTTGGATTTGGGGTCACAAACGTATGCAAAGAACATGGAAAATTTTAACACTGCCTTAAAAATTCTTGACCAGTAACATATCAGGTAAATGTAATATGTTGTTAATGGGTCTTTACCAGAGCCTGTCAATTGCTAGGTGCAAAATACCTTTGTGTACAACTGTATTCTTGAAGACTGAAATTGTCTGTGATATTTTTATTTATTACTTGAGTGTGTGTTTATTTTGTTTGCTAAGGAAAACCTGTAAGAATACTGATGAAAATATGTTTTCCTTGGACATTCTACTTTCTGTTTGTTATTTTGTGTTCTCATTATCATTAGCTTCCAAATTGAGGTGTGTTGTATTATTATGTTTTTCTTTTTTGTTTATTTTCTTTCTTTTATTTTCTTTTTCTTTCTATTTCTTTTATTTTATTTCTTTTATTTTCTTTCTTTCTCTTTCTTCTTTTCTTTTTAATGGTTTTATGTTATTCATAAGTACAGGAATGGTAAAAAGGGCAAAATTATGGAACAGAAATTGATTGAATATGCTATATGTTCCAGACACAAAGTACAAGGAAATTCTCATGTGTTAGAACATCAAAGGAAAACATCGCATACACATTTACAAAAACACTGATCTGATCATCACGGATAAAGGGGGGGGGGGGGGGGTCATGTAGTTGAAAACTCTTAACACATACATCTGAATTATTATTCTTAATGAACATTATACATAAGATAACTGTTTGGTGACTGTAGCCAAACATTGTCAAAATGAAACAGTTTACAAGTATTATTTAAAGATGTCACTTTACTTCACAGAATCTATGTTGGAGTACAGTATTCCAAAGTCTTCATGTTATGTTATTCAGTTAGTAATATGTGCATCAGTTGAATGTGGTATGAAATTCATCAATGGTGTTTGAGGAGCTGGCTGCCAATAATTCTCGTTAGCTTCACTATCAAACTTTATTAGTTAATAAACATAGTATGGCTGCTTGCACATATTGAAAAATATGTGTTCTTAAATATTATACCTAAGTGGCTTTAATCTTTGTGAATTTCTTTTTATTCTTGAAATTAGGTCCAGAAACTGAGATGCTGCTTTCAAAAATATTAACTACGTAAAGAAAATTTCATTACTGAAGCTCTATTCCAAAAAGGAATGGTTAATATACCCATTTTTTTAACAAGCTTTTGAGTGGCATTTTTAATTCGCACCAAAAATAATTAATTTTACACTCTCTTGGATTTGAAAAATCATTTTGCTGAAAGGAAATCAATTATCCCAAGTTATGATACCATATGAAATTATGGAATGAAAGTAAGAAAAACAGGCTGGGTCTTTATTTTCATATTACTTGTCATTGTGTTTATTTAAAACAGAGGTTTTTTTGTGTACTCTGCTCCTCTCCATTGTTGTTGTTGTGTTGTTTGTTGTTATTGTCGTCATGTTGTTGTTGTTATGATCTTCATTTCAATGACTGGTTTGACACAGCTCTCCATGCTACCCTGTTCTGTGCAGGTTTCTTCATCTCTGAATAAGAATGAAAACTGACATCCTTTTTAACCTGTGTTTTGTACTCATCTTCGGTCTCCCTCTATGGTTTTTATCCATAGAATGTGTTATTCTCAGAATGTGTCCCATGACTTCTCTTAGTGAAGATATTCCAGAAACCTTTGGAGTGACATCACTGTTGATCAAGTGGCTCTATAAATTTTATGTTGTTTATAGGTTTCTGTTAGTTATTTAAATAATTATTGTGATAATATTTTCTTTATAAGTTATTTATGAGCAGTTTTGCATTAGTTTTAGCGTTTGTAATGCCGTATTTTTTTTTTTTTTTTCATTTTTTTTATTCGAGTGGTGTGTTATGCGTGAGTGAGTGCCATGCAGTGAGGTCTCAGTCATGTGTTTGCATTTCGTGGCAAGCAGTTTCAACTGTAGCAGGTGCCGAAAGCTAAGTTTTCATAAATTATTTGTGCATTGTAGTTAATTTTTAAAGTAAGTGCTTTAGAAGAGGTATTAGTGCACGGTAGTTAGTAATTAAAGTTAGTTATTTTCAACCGGTGTTTCTTGCTGTTATTGCTTAATAGCGGTAGGGTAAATTTTCACTTACTGTGACTGTTAACTTTCTCTGTTTTCTCGAGTTCAGTTTTGTTGGTGTCAGGGGATGCTGGATTATCTTTGTTCTACACAATCAGTCGTGTGAAATTTTTGTTGTAGTTTTATTTGCTGCAGATTAATACTGCTAATAGAAGTAATTTTGTTTGTATAGAGGGAAATTTGGAATAATGCAGTTAGCTCATAAAATCAAACTTCTATAGTATCATAAATTAGAAAGCATTTCCGTTTAGTTTGTCATTCAGTAAATTGTAAAATTGACCATGAGCTAGAAATGTGGGCTCTGCCATAGGTTCGTGAGTAGTGAGTTTTGATGTAAAATTTGTATGAAGTATTTTTGTTTGGGGGTGAGCAGTGTGGAAGCCAGTGGACATTCTAGGGAGATACTCTGCTGGAATTTTAGGCTATGTAGAAAGTATATGTTAATAGAGGAACAGGAGCATAAGATCTGTGCCCTTCAGGTACAGTTGCAGAATCCAAAGGAGGAATTGGATTGGTTGAGGGGAGTTATGTAGAACTTTCCAAAGATCAGAGTGATACTGGGTGGAGCTAGGAATAGTCTTGATTGACATGGGGAGTATGACATAGGTAGTCATCTGGTAAAGATAGCTATGGAAACTGGTGCCACGAATGTGCATTTCGTGGAGCTGTTTCAGCATTATGATTGGCCTCATATTAATGAAGCTCTCAGGTGTATTAACATGAGGCTCTGGGAGGGGTTGACGGCAGAAGGCAAGGTTCACCTTTCAGTGGCACCAATTGAGTCTTATCAGCAAGTCGTGTTTCACCAGGCTCGGCTTACACCTCAATAGGTATGGGAATGGGAGGTTGGCAAAGCTTACTGGTGACAGTATAGTGGAGGCTGTGGGGGATCACTCACTGGTAAATTCTTGTAGTAGTGGGTGTTAGAGCTGCACTTTTTTTTAGACTGAAGTCAGCTGATAGGTATTCCTCCTTGAAGAAAATGCCTCTAAGAAAGGAACCACTTTCAGTAAATATCACAAATCCAAATAGAGGAATTAGCATATTTCACCAAAATATGCAAGGTGGTATTAGAGATAAAGTTAGTGAACTGCTTGTAGATGTTAACTCTGATATTATTACTATGAGGGTCATCCTCAAAGTAAGTTCCATTTCTATTTCTATCCACGAAAGCGCTACGATCACAGTTACAAGCACGTATGGTAGTTACTCTGACTCAAGGAGAACACATGTACGCCATTTTTAGATCACTACTGCTGACGTGCTTTTTAGTGCTTCTTTACCATTTCAGCCATAATTGAAAATGCCAGTGTGTGTGAAACCAGAATATCAGATACTGTTGTGCATGTGACTGTTTGGTATCTGCAGTACAACAGATAATTTGTTACATATGACATTTTTATGCTTTCTATGTTGTTATGTTTCATAAACACTGGCACAGTGCATTTACGAATTCCGTTTCATAGGGTCATGGTAATGCAGATACTTTTGATGAAATATATCCTAAAAGTGACAAAGTGTGTGTTTCCAAATAGTTTTGTAGTTGTGACAAGAAAAACTCTACTAATATATCAAGTTTGCTGGAAACAACAGACACCTACATGAGAAACAGTATGTGCTATTAAGAAAATATAATTGAATTGTGGATGGTAGTAGAAACTTCACCAAAAAAGAAGATAATTGTCTTTGCTCACAATATATTTCTCTCAAAACAGATTTAAAAAGTGAGGACAATAAAGATACAAGTAGTCTGCTCTATGTGGCCCCAATCACAGTTAACAGCACATTCATGTAAGGGGCAAAGCAACTTACATTGCCATTTTGCAGTAGCGTCTGACCTGAAATGTGAAGAATTGTCAATAAGTAAATGTAGCTGTGAACACAGATGACTATATTTGTTTAGCTATTGCTGCTGCCATTTGTGTTTGCGTCATCAGTGTTCTGCCCTGAGGCAGGTCTTCATGCAGCCCTGTTGTTTGTTACCCTCTTTGTTTTCTCATAACTGTTTCCTGCCCTTATACTGTCAGCCATCTGGCTTCTTCTTCTTCTTCTTCCATTCACTGTCACCTTCAAAGTATCCATCAGCAAACAATGTCTTCTCATCCAAAGACCAAGCCAGTTAAGTTTCCTCTTTCTGGTTACCTTTAAAATTTCTCTCTCTTTCACAGCTCTTCTAAACACCACCTCATTTCTCCTTCTCCAAATCCACATCTCCTATTTTCTCAATGTCTTTGTCTCAGCACCATATAGTGCCACACTTCTTATAAAACATTTTGTCAGTCTCTTCTTCAGATTACTGTTCATACACCTGCATAGAAGCAGTCTCCTCTTATTAAATGCCTCCTTGGCAATTGTTGTGTGGGTTTTCACTTCCTTGTGGCATCTCATATCTTCAGTAATTATGATTCCCAGTTATTTGAAAGCACTAACTAGTTCTTTTGCTTCATGACCTAGCCTTATAGTTATTCCTACTTTCTTATTACTTCTCACTCCAAATTCATCACAGATCTTATTGAAATCCTTTAACATTTGAATCATAGTTCTTTCATTCTCTGCCAGTAATACCATATCATCTGCAAATTGAATACCTTCTATTCTCATGCCACTAACCCCCCATACACCTTTATTTTGTTTCATACATTTCAGCATAATGTGTTCTAAATATTTGTTTAACAGTATTGGGGAAAGACAGCAATCTTGTTTCACTCCCCTACCTATTGTGGTTTCCTCTGTTGTCTCATTACCAATCTGTACTTGTAACGTCTGTGACAGGTATTGATTCTTAATGAGATTTCTGTCCCTCCAGTTGACTCTGTTCATTCTTAATATGTCCATTAACTTATTCCACTGCACAATAATGAAGGTCTTCTCCAAATCAGTGAAAACAGTATACACTTTTCTTCTTCTTTCAATGTATCTCTCACCTATAATTCTTAGCAGTCCAGTAGAATCTCACATTCCTTTCCCTCTTCTAAATCCAAACTGCTCCTCTGCAGTACTTTTTTCAGTATTCCACAAAGTCTTCTATTTATCATCTGTAACAGAACTTTTGCTGTGCAAGAAATCATACTTATGGTTCTTCTCAATCAGTATCATTGCTGCTGAGAGAGAGTCATCTGACCATTCACCTTTGTCGTATATCTTATTACATGGATAAGTTAATTCTTGTATACCAAGGCTCTTAAACAACTTTGCTGGCAGTCAGTCAATTCCAATTGCCGTTTCTACTTCTCCTTCCAAGATGCAGCATCGTTTGTCCTCTTCAGTAACTTTAGTCTCCTTTACCAATTCAATAGTGTTCAGTTTTTCAGTTTTTGATCGACTACTCTACATCGTCTTGCCACCTTCTTTCTACTTCAATACTTGCCCTGATTTTCTTTACTTCACAGGGTAAATCAGCAGCTAATGTATAAATCATTTTATATTTTCCTTCCCTTTTTAGTTCCCCTGTTTCCTTACTTCTATCTCTCAACCATGTATTCCTTGCCTGTTCTGTTCTCTCCTTAATTCATTATTCAGCTTCCTATTCATTCTTCTCCCTTCCTCAGTTCCTTTTTTTTCCATTTCCCTCTCTCTTCCATCTTGCACAACATTTTCTAAGATATTTTTCCTTATTCTTTTGGGCTTCCTCATCTCTAAAACTTTTTCCACAGATTCCTTGAGTTTTTGGCTCATACTTTTTCATATCTCTGCACTCTCTTCACTAGGCCCTCTATCCCATTTCGACATAAAAATGTTTTCCAACTCAATTTTCTTATCCTCGCCTTTCAGTCTTTCTAAGTGCAATTTATTTATTGGTTTTCCCTCTTCATCTTAATGTGCAGGTCTGCCACTACCAATTTGTAGTCATAATCTGTGTCTGCTCCAGGATATGCTCTTACATTTTAGACAGTTTTTGTAACTATTATGTATTATGATGTAGTGAATTTGGTATCTGCCATCATTAAACCTAGATATCCACTTATATCTTTATCTTCTGTGGTGTCCAAAATAAGGTGTTCCCAATTAAAAGAGAAATTTCTTTGCATAAGTTAAGCAGTGTTTCACCCCCTCTCATTCCTATTTCCCAGTCCAAATCTTTTATTATTTATTTTGTGGTGTACAGATTATTTTTATTAAAATGTTTAGTTCAATGAATGTTTCCCATAGTATATAATTTAGAGCAGTGGAGGTTGAGACAGTTGTCCAGTAGCATGTATTGTATCTCTTAGGAGGACACAGTCACATACAGGAAACAATAGGTAAATTATTCCTTATATAATTTAGATATTTCATACAGTAGTTGCTTGTTAAGTAGTTGCTTATTGCAGCATTTAAGACATCTTTATTTTCGAAGAATGAAGAGGTGATTCTTCTGTTTCAACTCGTGTACATCTGGGAAAAATAAACGAATGTGAAGTATGAGCCCTTTGTAATATGGTAGATTCTAACTTATGTCATATGTCCTTATACAACATTTGTAGATGGATCTGTATCCACTGTAGGCCTCAAGTTGGTTCAAGGGGAAACAAAGCACTATATAGTCATGCAGGCCTACTTTACGGTATACAATTATGCAGCGTGGTCTGGGACGCCTGCTTGGTAGTGTGTGCACTGCTAATGCCAATTACAGCCACTGTGCCCCTCAAATTCTAGGTCATTTGTCAATTTTTTGACAGGTTTAAACATCAGCATTAACAAATTCTAATGGTCTTCTCAAGAGTTATCAAATGCAGTTCAGTCCACTATGAATGTATTCCAGACCTGAACTATTACAGGCTCGGAGTCATGCCATAAGGAATGAGTGATAATGAGCAGGGGCATTACATTTGTAGTGTATGGATAAATAGAGATTTTGCATCTGGCAGGCGGTATGCTAGAATAGTCTGCTTGGCTATGGTGGTCACTGTGTTGTTAAGTGGTATAGTGGTCAGTGCGAGTGCCTAGCAAGCAGGAGACCTGAATTTAAATCCCTGGTAGGTCAAGTTTTCAACTTTCTCCATTGGTTTATTTCAATTCCCTTGAACAGTTAATATATCAAGCTCTGTAATGTGTTGAAGTCTTATTTTGGTGAAGATTTGTGTCTTGATACACGAGTTTCTATTTTTCATTCTTCATTTCCTTTTAAGTGGATGGTGTTTGAATGATTTATTAGAATTTCCTGTGACATTGGTATAATTTAATTTATTTAAAAGTAGTTTATAATGTATGCAGGCCGTCATTGGCAAAATGCCAAGCATTCCAATAGTCTGCAATTCATTGTCTATTGTTGAGCTAAGTTTATGCTCACTTTATAATATTATTTGTAGGTAGAGGTTTGTTGTTCCTCTTATATATCAACTTCCTTGAAATTCTTGAGAATGTTGTTAAAAGTGACATTTGGTAGATTATTTATCCGTTTTTCTTATAATTTGGCTTACTGAAGTGCTTTTCAGCCAGTCAGTATTTTTTTTATCCTTTGATAAATAGGTGATCACATGGATAAGGAATTATTAAACTCTGAACAACACATTTTGTTTGTTAATACTTAACACTCCAGCAAGACTTTTTATTTATTTTAAAGATTTCCTGATAGTTGCTACATCGTCTGGCATAAAGGGGAATTTATTCATGTTACTGAAGTTATCATGGTGTGAATTCTATGAACATGGGCAGAAAGCATTTCATATATAGTTCCTATCAGATGAAGTACAGAAGTGAAATAAAGTATTGTAAAATATAAAACTAAACTTCAATAACTTTATTTCTAGCCGACTTTGTCTAATCTAAGCTGGCGTTATCAAATCTTATACCAATACACCTCAATAAATCTACTTTGTCCCTTTTCATATGTTGTGGGTATATTAGCTGATGCAGTTGATGTAACATGATGGCCTGTATATGTATATTTTGTTTTATTATTGATATGCAGATGTATCACTTCCTTAACATTCCTGGAATTATGCACAACTTAACACTATATATCATACAGATGTATGTTTATTGTGGTGTATTTGCATAAGATTTGACACTGGAAACTTAGATTTACCAGAATCAATAACAAATAATGTTATAATTAGTGTCCTTGGATGTTGGAGTTTTACTTCAGTATTTCATAATTGTAGCATATACATATTTCTAAAGCCAGTAAATGTTTGTCAAAAGTAGACATAGGAATCTTAAGGAAGTTTTCACTATCCCCATTTCAATAAAAATCTACTGTGTTAGTCATTAGAGCACTTTTATATTGTATGTGAGGGGTTTTGGGCCAGCTGCCCATCCTAATAGATCTGTAGACTGTCAGCTAGTCTGAAACCGGTCATGTACAAAATAGTAGTGTTATAGACTGGCATTTAAGATTTAAAATAAATATTCTTTGCATAAACTGGAGGAATGGGTCTGTATTTACGCAAATGTAAGCTGCACCCTATAAACGAGACACGATGGGGGGGGGGGGGGGGATAGTTTTACTCAATTATAAGCCGCACTTTGAATCAAATTTGGCCCCACCCTCTTCAAATATTTGCAGGACACTTAGAATTACTATTACATCACAAATACTGGTCAGCAGTGATGATTCATGATATCTATTGACATATTTCGAATATAAACGCAAGTGAAATGTGAGCGGTGTTTCACAGGCTATATCTCGCTGTGCTGCACTGCACCATGCTGACTATCAACGTGATTTGTGCCACTAGGACTGGCACAACACAGTTCGCAGTAGGCCTAATTTTTGAGAATGTTTGCCTATAGAATGCGTGAACCCAGTATATTAAACATATGATTGTAAATATACTAGTGTTGCATGAGCTTGTCACTAAAGCAATGACAAAAAAAAAAAAAAAAAACATGCTATGTAACACATCTTTAAAATTAGTTGCTTTACTTACTTCATTCGTCAGCTATAGGAAATATTACTTTTCCTCTCTAATTGGGATAAAGATGAATCTAGAACTATGCTTTTCTCAATAGACAGTTTTGAGCAGTCAAACCAGATATATTTTCCAACATTCATCCTCTTCCAACAATTCATACTCACTAATTGGGGTGGAATTCCATTATTTGAATATTTCTTGTGAAGTTTTACAGAAGCAACTGCAGCACAACTGAACTCTAAAAAGTACACAACCAAGAAACAACATTCCTCCATTTCAAAGAATCAGTGGCACAAACGGCAATATTGTCACTCAGTACTATGCACAAGTTAAAAATATTTAACATGTTCCCACCACAACACAGTAAACACTGTTCCCAACTCACACAGCAGTAGGACCATTGTTGATTTAAAAAAAAAAAAAAGTTCAAATGTTTGTATAGCTTATGGGACTTAACTACGGGGTCATCAGTCCCTAAACCTACAAACTACTTATGATCTACCTAATACTAAGGACGGCACAAATATCCATGCCCAAGGGGGGATTCGAACCCCCGACCGTAGTGGCCGTGCAGACCGTGACTGACGCGCCTCAGTCCCCTCGGCCACCGCGGCCGGCTGATTTAATAAAACAGTACGTGTTTCTTTTTGTTTTGTTTTTAGTCTGCACATTCGATAGGCAAACATTCTTGGAAATTGCCCAGTTCAGATTTTTCCCCCCTTAATGTGGTCGGTGAAATGCTAATTATCATTTATTAGTAGATTTAAAAAAAGAAGAAGAAGAACAACAACACTAAAACAATGGCTACTGTGAAAAAAGTAATATTTCCGGTAGCATCTAGCGGCGTTCTTCGGAACTTCAGTAGGCATTGTACCTGAATATAAGCTGCAGGCGCTTTTTTGGATCGTGAAAATCAGAAATTAACCGAAGCTTACATTTGGGTAAATATGGTAGCTCCAAGTTAGAAGTTACTCGAATTTATTTTCATCACGTAAACAAACAACTAAATATTTACTTCACAACTCACTGCACATATCCACATATCTGTACTCCATAACCAACCATGCATTGAGCAGTGGAGAATGTGTCTCAACATATGCATTTTCCTACAGAATATTATATGATGGACGGCTTCATTTTACCCACTTCTATCCAATACTCAGTTGGTATATAGTTACTGAGGAAAATAAATAATTTAATAACATCATCTACTTCTACTCTAAAAGAAGGAAAAAATAGCTTATTGAAGACTGAAGTTTTGTGTCCTAGATTTTATGGCCTATGCAATTGATGTTCCTTAGAGACCCAAATGCTATCAGTTATCTCACATATTAAATAGCAACATGTATGGCAACTCGTATACAAGTATATATTGTGAATACTAACCTAACCTAAACTGACCCATATATGACTCGTGCCATGTTATAGAGAAAATTGAAGAGCTTACTCTACCCCCTGAACATATTCTTGTTTCAATATAGTGATGTGTCATTATTCACTATGATCCCAGTTAAAGAATTTATGATATATATTATGGATATTTTTCCAGGAGATGCAATTGCTGGCTGCAGTGGAGTGGCCGAGTGTTCTAAGGTGCCTCCTGCGGGGCATAGGGTTGCTCGCCACTGGAGGTTCGAGTCCTCGCTAGGGCATGGGTGTTTGTGTTGCTCTTAGTATAAGTTACTTTAAATTAGTTTAAGTAGTTTGTAAGCCTAGGGACTGATGACCAACATAGTTAAGTCCCATAGGTTTGCAAACATTTGATCATGCAATTGCTCTTTTTAGGCATTGCCTTACTTCGCCAGTACCATTGGGAGGATGAATTTTATGACTAACATGATGCTGTAGCAATGCAATTGCTAATTTCTATATGAAGAAAGAAGAAAATCATCTCTAGAGAAAAGCAAATAAGAAATCATCTCACTGGCTATAGTTTGTGGGTTATATGTTTGTGATTTCGCCTCGTGATAAGAAGCTTTGGATGAATTCTTTGGGTATCCAAAAGTTATAAACCCAATAATCCAGTTCACCATTGGCATAGCCGGCCGTGGTGGCCGAGGGGACTGTGGCGCGCCAGTCACGGTCTGCACGGCCACTACGGTCGGGAGTTCGAATCCCCCCTCAGGCATGGATATTTGTGCCGTCCTTAGTATTAGCTAGTTCATAAGTAGTTTGTAAGTTTAGGGACTGATGACCCTGTAGGTAAGTCCCATCAGCTCTACAAAAAACATTGGCAAAAAAAGTAGCGGTAGACTACCTGTTTATGGGTGTTGTGAGACAGATCAATGCTGTTGGGAACTTATCTTTTTTCCAGAAAATAATGCATACATACAGGAATTTACATAAAAACTCCTGTCACCATCCACAACAAAAGAGGGGACATTTAAAAGTCTTATCAATAGAGCCAAAAGAATTTACTCTCTGGAACACCTGGACATGAGATTAAATCACCTGCATAAAATGACTTCTCAGGGAAAGAAGTAAATATGATAAAATAACAAAAGACTGAATGACAAGTATGAAAAACAACAATGGAAGAATACAGTTTCTCACCGTTTTATTAAAGTAACGTATCCAACCATAAAGATTTTACAGAAACCCGACATGTGATTGCTTTTTAGACAAACAAAGGAAATATTAATTGCCCTCACCTGTTAGTATGTGGTGTTTATAAAATTGGCTGTAGCTGAACATGCTATTCAGTGAGGGAGTCATTAAGTTTTTTAGAACAAAAATTTTATCTATGCTGACAAGCATCTATCCACAACAGTAAAGAGAGCTACTGGAATGTATAAATGTAGGGGCAATTTTAATAAGAAAGAAGAGGCCATGAAACTAGGTGACATAATGGACAATAGCTCTGCAGAATCGTTACACAGTTTTATCAATGATGACAATACTTAAGGATTATCTCTGACAAAGGTTATATCTGGTTATCACAAGTAACTTCAGCCATGCCCCTTTACTACAGTACCTTTCAGTTGGTAAGACTTGGTGGAGCAGCATGTCCAGTGCAGTTCTGAACAAAATAAGGCTCAGAAGAGTTTGATGGACCATGACCTGACACTATGAAAGTTTTACAAGCAGCAATATGAGTGAAGATTTTTCAGTATCCCCCCTCTCCACACAAACGTTTCTTCGTTGACCATCTCCACACAATGTCCTCAATTATTTGTTGTTTGTATCTCTGTTTTCTTTGAAGAAATTGTTGCCATTTACAGCATCCTTAGTAACATATCCAATCATATTGTCCTCTCTTCTAATTAAATGTTCTTATGTACTCTTCATTTCTTGCTGAATATACAGGGAACTTCATTTTGTACCTTATCAGTTCACTTAATTTTCAGAATTTTTCTATAATACTGCATATCGAATTCTTTGATTGTTTTCTTTTCTGGTTTGAACTTGCTTTGTTGTTTTATTATTATTATTATTATTATTACTACGTACTTACTTACTTAATTGGTTGCAGAATGCCTTCAGTTCATCTACTGCTTAGACCCCATTTGGAAAATAAATTCATTTCTGATGCTCATAATTACATTACTATTAATTTGTTTTATGTCCATAATAAATTCTCAGTTAACAGAATCTGTAAATCTTCTTTGACAACTATTAACAATGTTGTTGTCTTCAGTCCGGAGACTGGTTTGATGCAGCTCTTCACCCTACTCTATCCTGAGCAAGCCTCTTCATCTCCTCATAAGAACGGCAATCCACATCTATCTGAATCTGCTTACTATATTCGTCTCTTGTTCTCCATCTGCGATCCCACCCCCCCCCCCCCCCCAATACTTCCCTGCAATGCTAAATTTACAATTCTTTGGTGTCAAGGAATAGGTCCTACCAATCGATTCTTTCTGTTGGTCATTGTATGCCAAAAATTTCTTTTCTCCCCAATTCTGTTCAGTACCTCTTCATTAGTTAAGAGATCCACCCACCTAATCTTCAGCATCCTTCTGTAGGACCACATTTCAAAAGCCTCTATCCTCTTTCTGTCTAAACTATTTATAATCCCATGCTTCACTCCCCTTCAAGGCAACACTCCACACTTCCTTAAATTAATGTATGATGTTATCAAATTTCTCTTTTTCAAAAACACATTTCATTTCATTGCTGTTTTGCATTTTATATTCTCTGTACTATGACCATCATATTTACTGCCCAAGTAACAAAACTCATCTACCGTCTTCATTGTTTTGTTACTTAATCTGATTCCTTGAGTATCGCCTAATTTCCTTAGACTGCATTCCATTAGCCATTAGCCTCAGCCTCTCCATCCTTCTGTAAATAATTTGTGTTAAAAGTTTTGCAACCATGACAAAATGGGGATTATTACATTTTTCTTAAAGTCTGAGTATATTATCCCTGTCTCATACATTCTTGCACACCAGATGAAATAGTTTTGTCATGGCTGGTTCTCCCAGAGGCTTCAGTAGCTCTGAGGGAATGTCATCTACTCCAGGGGCCTTGTTTCAACTTATGTCTTTCAGTGCTTTGTTAAATTCATTTCTTAATATAGTATCTTCTATTTCATCTTTATCTACTTCCTCTTCCCTTCCTAAAATATTTCCTTCGTAGAGCCCCTCTATATACTCTTTCTACCTTTTCGCTTTCCATTCTTTACTCAGAACTGGTTTTCAATCTCAGTTCTTTATATTCATACATCTATTTTTCTTCTCTCCAAATGTATTTCTTAGTTTCTTTTAGGCGGTATCTATTGTTCCCCTAGATATATATTCTTCTAAATATTTGCATTTGGCTTCTAGCCACTCCTGCTTAGCCATTTTGCGCTTACTGTCTATCTCATTTTTTAGTTGTCTTAGTATGCCCATTTTCATTCACTACTTTCATATGGCATCCTATTTTGGGGTAATTCCTCATTGAGCAAAAAAGTATTCATTCTACAAAAGCATGTAATTAGAATAATTACTGGAACCCATGCAAGAACATCCTGCAGACACTTATTTAAATATCTAGGGATCTTCATGGTAGCTTCACATTATATAGATTTTATAATGAATTGGAACGTGTTGGTTTTGTGAAAGATAACATTACATAGTATACATTAAAAAAAATTATTCTTTCAATTTTTTGCTGAAAGTACTAATTTCTATGTAAAAATTCATCCAGGTATAGGACGAGTTGTCATTCAGAAATTCTTTCAATTTGTTTTTAAATGCTGGTTGGCTGTCAGATATTTGATGTTATCTGGTAAATTACCAAAAACTTTTGGGGCAGCATTATTCACCCCCTTCTGTGCCAAAGTTAGATTTTATGAAGCTACTGTGAAGATCCCCAGATCCTGAAATAAGAGTCAGCAAGGTGATATTTGGTAGGCTCCAGAAATTATTCCAATTACATACTTTTGTGCAATGAAAACCTTTTGCTCAATGATGAATTACTCCAAAATATGATACCATATGAAGGCAGTGAACAAAAATAAGCATATTAATCTAATTTATTGAGATGTTTGTCACCAAAGTTTGCAATAATACTAATAGCATAAGTTGCTGAACTCAAATGTTTCACTAGATCGTCAATATGTTGTTTCCAATTCTATTTCTCGTCAATTCACACACCTAAACACTTTGAATATTCTACCTTTGTTACAAACTTCTGTTCACAGACTATATTTATTAATGCTGCCATGCCATGGATATGTATATCCCGTGTTTTATTAAAATTTAATGAGAGTCCATTTGCAGAGAACCACTCCAGTGCCAGCTATTTTCAGTGTCACATCGTAAACAGCACTAAGTATCATAATTTAATTTGTGTCAAATTTAATTTGCCTGTCTAGTTCTTCATTTTTGCTAGTACTACTGTTTTAACAGGTTTATTCTCCCGTAGTTGGCAGATTTACTATGTGCTACTGTTTTAATAGTTCATTCTCGTGTATTTGATAGGTAGTGTTGGGTGCGCCAGCTGCACACACAGCAACACCTGCAGAGTTACAGCTAAGCAGGGGTGAGCTATTGTGATTTATTTGTCGACTGAGCAGAGTCGATTTTTATAAACTCGCGCTAGTAACAAGATACTTAACTCTCTACAGGCAATTGTTGATCTGTTAGGACGGATAGGATGTGTGACTGCTGCGTACGGACGCAGGAGGAGCTGGACGCTGTTCGCGAGCAGCTGAGCGTGCTATTGGCCGCGGTCAGCCGTCTTCAGGCTGCTGCCTCGGAGTGTTGCGGCACTGGGGGCTCTGCTGTGTTGCATGGGACAACACAGGTGTTACATGCTTCACCCACGGTCCCTGCTGTCAGAACATCTTCGCGTGTGCCGGACGCAGTTGAGCCACCCTCTCCTCAAGGGTTGAGGCGGGTTCAACGTCGTTCATGTCGCTCGAGGTGAAAGGTCAATGTGGAGGCTGGCCATGCGGTGTCGAGCACTCTGCCTGTGAGTGGACATGTGGGCGCTCCTTCAGCAGGGTCTGAGCAGGCACACGGGGGAGGGGTATATTAGTGATTGTGAGCTCCAATGTGATACGGGTGATGGAGTTCCTTAGGGAAGTAGCGGAAAGGTCGGGGAAGAAGGCCAGTATGCACTCTGTTTGCTTGCCAGGGGGTCTTATCCGAGATGTGAAGGAGGCCCTTCCGGCGGCAATAGAGAGCACTGGCTCCTGCTGGCTGGGTTCAGAGGTCATCTTCAATTCCGACAGGCAGTTGGCGGAGTTGGTGAAGGCTGAAAGCCTCGCTTGCGGGGTGCAATCTGAGATATTTGTAGTGTCATTCCCAGAACTGATCATGGTCCTCTGGTTTGGAGTCGAGTGGAAGGCTTAAACCAGAGGCTCAGACGATATTGCGGAGATCTAGGGTGCAAATTTCTTGACCTCCGCTATCGGGTGGAGAAATGTGGGTTTCCCCTGAATAGGTCAGGTGTGCACTACACGCAGGAAGTGGCTACAAAGTTAGTGGAGTACGTGTGGAGTGCACATGGGGGTTTTTTAGGGTAGAGATTCCCTCCCTAAGCCCGACAAGATGCATCCTGAGTTGCAAAAAGGCAGCAGTAGGCAGAACTCAACAGTGAATGAAAAGATCAATGTAGTAGTAATTAAATGCAGGAGCGTCTATAGAAAGGTCCCAGAACTGCTCTCAGTAATAAACAGCCACAATGCCCACATAGTACTAGGGACGGAAAGTTGGCTGAAACCAGATCTAAACAGTAATGAGATTCTAAACTCAGACTGGAATGTATACTGCAGAGATAGGCTGCACAATGAAGAGGGAGGCATGTTAATAGTGATAAAAAGTGCTCTAGTATCAAAGGAAATTGACGGAGAGCAGAAAGGTGAAATAATTTGGGTGAAGGTCACGGTTAAAGCGGGCTTGAACATGGTAATTGGATGTTTCTATAGGCCTCCTGGCTCAGCAGCCGTTGTGGCAGAACACCTGAAGTGAAATTTGGAAAATATTTTGAGTAGATTTCCCAATCATGTTATAGTTTTGGGAGGGGATTTTAATTTACCGAATATAGACTGGGAGACGCAAATGTTTATGACGGGTGGCAGGGACAAGGAATCCAGTGAAATTGTTTTGAGTGCATTATCTGAAAATTACCTTGAGCAGTTAAACACAGAACCGACTCGTGGCGACAACATATTAGACCTTCTGGTGACAAACAGACCCGAACTATTCGAAACACTTAACGCGGAACAGGGAATCAGCAATCATAAAGCGGTTACAGCATCAATAATCTCAGCCATAAATAGAAATATTAAAAAATGTAGGAAGATTTTTCTGTTCGGAAAAAGTGACAAAAAGCGGATTTCAGAATACTTGATGGCTCAACACGGAAGTTTTATCTCAAGTACAGATAGTGTTGAGGAACAGTGGTCAAATTTTCAATAAAGATAAGTATGTACCAAGCAAGATCGTAAGAGATGGGAAGGAGCCACCATGGTACAACAACCGAATTTGAAAACTCCTACAGAAGCAAAGGGAATTTCACTGCAAACATAAACAGACAAAGCCTTGTAGACAAACAAAAATTAAACGAAGTGAAATGTAGTATGAGGAGGGCTATGCGAGAGGCATTCAACGAATTCGAAAGTAAAGTTCTATGTATTGACTTGGCTGAAAATTCTAAGAAATTTTGGTCTTATGTCAAAGCGATAGGTGGATCAAAACAAAAAATGTCGAGACGCTCTGTAACGAAAATGGCATTGAAACAGAGGATGACACTCTAAAGGCTGAATTACTAAATTACTTTTTCCAAAGCTGTTTCACAGAGGAAGATTGCACTGTAGTTCCTTCTCTAGACTGCCAACAGATCACAAAATGGCAGAGATATCGAAATAATTGACAGGGGGATAGAAAAACAATTAAAATCGCTCAAAAGAGGAAAGGCCACAGGACCATATGGGATACCAGTTCGTTTTTACACAGAGTACGCGAAGGAACTTGAGCCCCTTCTTGCAGTCGTGTACCGTAGGTCTCTACAAGAGCGTAGCATTCCGAAAAACTGGAAAATGGTGCAGGTCATCACCGTTTTTAAGAAGGAACGTCGAACAGATGTGCAGAACTATAGGCTTATCTCGCTGGGACTGATAACCTAGCAGCTGATTCCCCTTTAAACATCCGACCCCCAACAGCTTATCTTTCTAATGTTGGTCAGTTTTAGAATTTGGAACATGTATTATGTTAGAGTATAATGACATTTCTGGAGACTAGAAATCTGCTCTGTAGGAATCAGCGTGGGTTGCGAAACAGGTGACCGTGTGAAACTCAGCTTGCGCTGTTCGTCCACGAGACTCAGAGGGCCATAGACACGGGTTCTCAGGTAGATGCTGTGTTTCTTGACTTCCGCAAGGCATTTGATAGTTCCCCACAGACGTTTAATGAACAGAGTAAGAGCGTATGGTCTATCAGACCAATTGTGTGATTGGGTTGAGGAGTTCCTAGATAACAGAATGCAGTATGTAATTCTCAATGGAGAGTAGTCTTCAGAAGTAAGAGTAATGTCAGGTGTGCCACAGGGGAGTTTCGTGGCTCCGTTGCTGTTCACGATATATATAGATGACTTTGGGGATAACATCGGAAGTTCACTGAGGCTTTTTGCGGATGATGCTGTAGTGTATAGAGAGGTTGTAACAATGGAAAATTGTATTGAAATGCAGGAGGATCTGCATCGAATTGACGCATGGTGCAAGGAATGGTAATTGAATCTCAATGTAGGCAAGTGTATTGTGTTGTGAATACATAGGAAGAAAGATCCTGTATCATTTAGCTACACCATAGCAGGTCAGCAACTGGAAACAGTTAATTCCATAAATTATCTGGGAGTAGGCATTAGGAGTGATTCAAAACGGAACGACCATATAAAATCATTTGTCGGTAAAGCAGATGCCAGACTTAGATTCATTGGAAGAATACTAAGGAAAAGCAGTCTGAAAACAAAGGAAGTAGGTTACAGTACACTTGTTCGCCCACAGCTAGAATACTGCTCACAGGTACGGGATCCGTACCAGTTGGGGTTGATAGAGAAAGTAGAAAAGATCCAATGGAGAGCAGCGTGCTTCATTACAGGATTATTTTGTAATCATGAAAGCATTACAGAGATGATTGATAAACTCCAGTGGAAGACTCTGTAGGAGAGATGCTCTGTCGCTCGGAACGGGCTTTTGTCAAAGTTTCGAGAACATACCTTTACCGAGGAGTCTAGCAGTATATTGCTCCCTCGTACGTATATCTCGTGAAAATCAGAGAGATTAGAGCTCACACAGGCGCATACCGACAATCTTTCTTTCCGCGAACAATAGTGACTGGAATAGGAAGCAGAACCGATAGTGGTACTCAGGGTACCCTCCGCCGCACACTATCAGGTGGCTTGCGGAGTATGAATGTAGACGTAGATGTAGAATAAGTTTCTGAAAGACATTATTTACAATTTCATCAGTTACTTCTGGTTTGCCAGGAATGTTTACTATAGGCATATCATCAGCAAAAAGAACTAGCTTTGCATCGTCATGAAAATAGAATGGCAATGTTCCATAGATCATAATATGACATTTCACAGTTTTATGGAACATGTCTTTTTAATAAATTGTCTATATATATGACAATATTTTAAGGATTTTTTCAAAGCGAAATTACTAAGTTTTATCTAAAAACTCATCTAGAGTGTAGAAGAAGTTGCTATTCAGAAATTCTTAATTTCTTTTTAAATATCATTTGGCTATCTGTCAGACTTTTCATGTTACTTGGTAAGTCACTGGAGACTTTTATGGCAGCATAATTCACCCCTTTCTGTACCAAAGTTAAATTTAACCTTGAATAGTGAACATCATTTTTTCTCCTAGAACTATGCACACTGTTATGATGAAGCAAATTGCACGTGAATCTGCTGCGTATTGACACGTGGTGTAGGGAATGACAATTGATCCTCAACATAAACAAATGTAATGTGTTTCATTTACATATAAAGAAAGGACCTGTATTATATTGCTATGCAGTTACAGGACAAACACTGGAAGCATTTGCTTCCATAAAATATTTGGGAGTAGACATACGCTGTGATTCAAAAGGGAAAAACTATATAAAATCAGTGGTGGGTAAGGCTGATGCCAGACTGAGATTCATTGGAAGAATCTTCAGAAACCGTAGTCCATCAAGAAGAAGGTGGGTTACAAAACCCTTGTTTAGCCAGCATTTGAGTATGGCTTATTAGTGTGGAATCCATACCAGGTAGGATTAATAGATCCAATGGAGAGCAGTACACTTTGTTATGGGCTCATTTAGTAAGGACAAAAGCATGACAGAGATGATTACGAAACTTCAGTGGCAGATGCTGAAAAAGAAACATTCTGTATAGTGGTACAGGCGTCTGTCAAAGTTCCGATAGCATATGTTTCATGAAGAGTCAACCAAAATATTGCTTCCTCCTATGTATATCTCACGAAGGACCACATGTAGGCAAATGGGCAATCATTTTTCCCACGAACCATATGCGACTGGAATAGGAGGACGTGACAGTGATGCCCATAGTACCCGCCACCTCACACCGTGAGGTGGCTTGCAGTGTGTTTATGTAAATGTAAACATACGGAATAGATGGTAAGCTTAAAGCATATAGGTAGTTTTTTACCTCTGGCATGCAGTCATGAATCTGCTTCACAAGAAAGTCTGTATAAATGTTACAAGTAAAATTTCAAATATTGAGTATTAAATAGATGTAAATTGCAGCAAGCAGTCATAGGAGTTTCACATGTGCGCAGAGTTTGATTTTTACTTCTTAAAAACAGTTATACTCTAAAATACATAAAGAGAAAGCATAAAGTATGAAATTAAGAAATTAAATAGTTCAACAGACCCCACTGTAATAGAACATTGAAAGAAAAATCTTATATCTATATGGCCATATCTGTATTTACTGTTTCTCTTCTGTTTACGTCATTATAAAACATCAATCTAACCATGAACATTTTATCAAGTAGATGTCCTAATAATAGCATTATTTATTGAAACTGCACATTATTATTATTATTATTATTATTATTATTATTATTATTATTATTATTACAATTTTCATCATAATCTGTTAATTGAAAGAAACATTGAGAGGAAATAGTGGCACTGTGGCTGTATAAAAGGTCTGGATAAAAAGTAATGGCTTCTACTATTTTTGCTTTCTGAAATGTCTTTACTGACATTGGTCCTTATAATTACACACCTTCAATATAATCTCTCCCATTATTTGTGACCTTTTGCCAAATGTCTGATGGGTATCATGTACCAACTGCACATCTATTTCTGTTGATGTTCCTTGTTGACTACCCTACGGTATGGACAGTGTTATCCCTCGTGTTGTACCGAATCCCTTGGAGTGGTTTTTTCACTTTGCCAAAGAGATCATAATCCAACTACTCAGTCGGTTGGTTATGGTGGATGTTCCAGAATCACCCATTGGAACAACACAAAAGGTCATGGACGGCAGCAGTGGAATAGCATCTAGTATTGTCATTCAAACTGATGAGGGCCGTTCCACGAAATGTCGTACTCACTCGACATAAAGCCCTGTTACAAACTCTCTGCCAAAGTGAAAGAACTACTGCGAGGGATCTGGAACAACCCCAGAGATGACATTTATCCATACCATATGGTAATCAATATCGGACATTAACAGAAATAGATACACAAATGGTATAAAACACATCTACATGACATGTGGCAATAGGTCATAAATAATGGGGATGATTATATTGGAGGTGTGTAACTATGTACCTCAGTCAGTAAATCCATTTCACAGAAAATAACAGTTCTTGTTCCTTTTTATCCAGCCCTTGTATTACTCTGCACATATTGGTTGATTATCATTGGCAGCATCTCCAATTTCATTTTTGCCAAGCAATCTCCATGGGCGGGCTGGAGTTCTCTGTATTGATATGTGCCTTCCTTATGCTGTGTCACATTTGAGCAACCAGTTACTGTTGCTACAATCACTCCTTAAAGTGCAGCTTTGGGACTTTCACTTTGATGTACTCAGTTGTTAGGACACCACAAAGGACTCCAATGCCAATTCATATAAATATTTTATGTTGTGGATGTATCATTTCGTGACTCCTCAATCTGATTATTATATTCTGAGCCTTTGTCATTGTGCAGAAGTGGAGTCGCTTGAGTGTTTCTTTAATTTGTGGAAACCTTTTGAGTGGATAGTTGAGTGTTAGTTTTAAAATTTGTGCATTATCGAATCTAGGAACAGAATGCCTTTTGAAGCTTGTGCTGTTTGTCAATGTGATATTTCCCTATCACATGGTGGAAAAGGAATGTTTCATTTATTAAATTTGGCAGGAAAAGTGGGAACTGGACTGTCTGCCATTCCAGATTGACGATTATTTCCTGGACATATACTATTTTCTGCAGAGGAGCATGAAGAGAGAAGCAGATAGAATTTCAGAAATTATATTGTGTTGATGTGAAGAAAATTTTGAAGCATGTGTGCACTTTTTTCTTTCTGTGACCAAATGTTTATTTTGATTATTGAACAGTGGAAGCCTCTGATCAGCTTGTCCAATTAAGAGCAAGTGTTTTGTGTTTTTGTACCCATTATATAGTGTTGTGAAATCATAGAAAAGGCTAAAATGAGTTATATTAATCTTTATAAAAAAATTTGTCGCATTTTTTTGATAGATCATATCTCCTGATTTTTTTGAACTGGATCTTCTGATTTTTACTTTTTGACAGTTGGCAGGTATGTAATAGTTCGTTTGAAGTCTTACAACACAATTTGTCTATATGAATTGACACTGTTGTCTTTTATGATCCCCTAACAAAAAGTACACTGATGCAACCTCTATCAGTTGCACTTGATCTACAAGGGATGGCTGTAGTGGTTTTGGCTGCTTGTTGAACTGCAACACAGTATCTGGAAGGGATACTGCACCACTGAAGCCGTTGCTCAGGTAAAAACAACACTGGGGATGGAGCCAGTTGTCAACTGGTGGTTGCAGAGTAATACATAGACCCACTGCAACACTATTCCCTATGGATAATCAGTCTCTTCAACAAACAGATGATGATAATTTTGGGTTTCTAATAAATGAACCATTGACACTGTGGTCACAAAAAAATGGAGCACATGCTTGGATAGTTTTTGTCAGGGATGGGGAAGGAAATTGGCTGTACCTTTCGAAACTAACAATTCCGGAATTTGCCTGAGTGATGTAGGGACATCATGGTTTCTAATGAAGAATAAGAAGGCAATTTCTACTGGAGAAAAAGTTAATGATGAGATTGATTTTTAATGATAAAGCATAGAAATAGTAAATGCAGTTCTTAAGAATTGTTTTATTAGGTAAATAATTATAAGAAGTAAAACTGATATGCTTTGTTCGGGGCTCTTTTAACACAACTGGCTACAATTTAGTTCTGTGTAGAAATCAACATTTAAATTTAACTTTTAGTATTGAACTCACCTTCTAGGGAAACATGTTTCATGACTGTGTGTCAGGAGTAAGAGAATAACTACATGTTTTATACTTACACTGTGCTGTTCACTTACTATTGGAGAAAACCAATATTTTGTGAACATTCTCTTGTTTTATTGTCCTAATTATACACTGGATTTTTTAAATCATGAAAAAGTGTGAATATGGATTATGTAATGAAAGCAGTAGCAAAAAAGTTAAATAAAATTATTTAGTGACTACAGACTAAAGCTTATATTTAACAATTTTTGTATGCAATATTCTTTTCCCCAATAAATTTCTTAATGTCATCCAGAATCCATGGATGTCTGTAATATTACTCTCAATCCCCAGTACCTTGAGAGCAATTTTCCCCTGGCAACACTTTTTGTTTGTACTCTATGCTTTTGATTAAATAAATCTACTGGTAACACACGGGAATCACATTTGGGGAAGGGTGTTTCAAATGCAGATCAGGCAATCCAGATTTATTATTGTAAATTGGAAGACGTCATCTGTAGAAAAAAAATAAGACATCTTATTTTCAAGAATTGTCATTGGATTGGAATACCACTGGAGTGGAAACAACATACATAATTTATACACTGATATCCAAAATTAAATCTAAAAACTACTACTTTCCTGTCCTGTGTTGAATTTATGATATAATCATACAAACTGCCAACAGATATCTGAATGGTCATGTTCTGCATGGAAGATGACATTCCAGTCTCTGTACACCTATGCTAACAATGATGTCAGGTCACCTATGAAAAAGGGTAGGGTTTGTTTGGTTGACCCAGTTACACAGTAGCTGCATACACTTCCACAGAAAGTGCAGTATGCCACAGAGAAGGCACCTACCACACACACTGTAGTGTAGGACCATAGGAAGATGTGATCCATTGGGTTAATGTGAATAATTCTGTTGCTTCTTGGATCTAGCAACAATTCGAACTGACTGAAACAGTATCTCAAAGGCCAGGGCAGGGCTAACCATGTATGACAGCAGAAAGACAGGACTGTGATTTGGCTTTAAGGACATGTTGGTACTGCCATAGTACTGCATGGCAAATGCCATGTGACCTCCAGCATCCACTGCAAGATTTGTATTGAGGCAGAAAGTGTACAGATGGCTTCAGCTGAGTGGCCTTTGTCAGAGACCTGCTGTATGTGTACCCATGGCACTACACTGAAGGGAATGTGTGAAATGGAGTCTACAAGCAGATCATCAACATGCAACCTGGATGGTGGAACAGTGGTCCCTTTTCTTTTCATAGACGAGTCCAAATTTGGTCTGGAGAGTGGTTCTTGGCAGTCACATTTGGAGGGAATGTGGAACATGATTTTGGGACCCAAACATTGTGGAAATAGACTAATATCAATAATAATCCCTAATTGTATGGGTGGGGATTATGTTGACCACTCAAAAAACCTCTTCATAAAATTCTATGGCTTAATCAGCAACTTTTAACCATTGTGGTATTGTGATGATATCTAGGGACCTCATGTGTGGTTGTTGCGAGATGCAGTGACCCCAGACTTTGTATTAATGGACGATAATGCTTGACCTCATACAAAATGCTTGAGTAATGTTTTCTTGGAAATGGAAGATATTACATACATAGCATGACTTGCTCACTTTCATTATTTTAATCCCATTAAGGCTGTTTGGGATGCTCTAGGGAGAATGTTTGCATCACATTAACAAATACCACCCACTCTCCAAGACTTGCGAGCAACTTTAGAGGAATAATGATTGATTGGTTTGGGGTTCAAGGGACCAAACTACACTGGTCATCGTTCTCAGAGGAAGAATGGGTGTTATTGCCTCAACATGAGAATGATATCATTTGCAGCATGCCCCATCATTGGCAGACCTCTGTTCTTGTCAGAGGTTATCACGCCCCATGCAAAGCACATTAATCAGTTTCCTAAATTTGTGGTCAAATATGTCTAGTTAGAAGAGAAAAAAAAAAAAATTGTCTAGTATTTAGTTGTTGGAGTTGTTCTGTTCAGTACCCTTTACATTGTTTCTATTTTTATCTTAATTATATTTCATCTTAAATTTTTCACTGACACTATATTTCTTTTCAAATTATACTGAAGTGACATTTGTGGTACATTCTGTTGGTACTTGGAGGAACATAGACATAGCATTTAGTCTTCTGGCCAATTATAAAGTTGTGAAATAGTGTTTTTTTTTTTTCTGTATTCAACGGTGGGTGGGCAGCTCTATGTAGCTTTAAGATTTGTTCAAATGTTGTTAATCTTGTAGTCTTTCAGGTTGTGGAAGTGAAATTTCTCTAGATTATTATGAAGAACAAGAAGAGATCACATCAGTAGCCATTAAACAGCATACATTATTCCACTGAGAGTACAGTTGTATATGAAACATTTATGAGAGCGTAATAAAATGAAATAAACGTGCAACTGTTGTTGTGATCTGAAACAAAACTCTTCATACCAACTCAGTAGTGTGATATAAATAATAGTAGTTTTTACATGTTGGAGCTGCAACCAGGTTATGTATCACATGCAGCAGTGTGATCAATTATAGCTCCGATGTTACTGTACCAGAGGAAGGAAAGAAATCCTACTCAATATTTTTACTGTCAGGTTGATTTTATAAGTCATAGATATTCCTTAGTAGCTGTTATAGTGTTTTAACAATGGAAAGTCCAGGTTGGAATTCGGCAATATAATGAGGATAGTTTACAACTCACTGCAAAAAAATATGTCAAGCTGTGACAGGAAAAGACACTCATACACACACAGGTGGGGAAGAGAGAGGAGGGGTGGGGGTGTGGGATAGGAAAGTTGCAGGGTATTCGTGGGGATGGATACAGCAAGGTCTTACTGCATATGTAAGTACTAAATGGGTGGAAAGAGATGTTTATCTTTTCCACCCATTTAGTACTTACAATTTCCTCAAGGCCATGCTGTATACATTCCCACAACAACACTACAACCTTCATGTCCGTCCCCCATCCCCTCTACTCACTACAGACTGTTATTTGGAGTGCAGCAGCTAAAGATGATTGTTGTGTGTGTTTGAAGTGTAGTGTGATTGTCTGAATGGTATCTTTTTTACTGACAAAGGCTAATGGCCAAAAGCTTTAAGTTCTGTGTGTATGAGTGTCTTTTTTTATGTGCCTGTAGCAGCTCAACGTCTTTGTGATGAGTTGCAAACTATCCTCATTATATTGTTACAGTGTTTTCTCTTATGAAATGCTTAGGAAAGGCATTGGAATGACTGGCAAACACTTGAATTTTCTGAATAACATAAGCCCAACAACTCTTGTATTACTACAGTAAACATTATTCCATTACAGTTAAATAAGTGCCTTGTGAAGGCCATGAAAGCCTGAGGGATGTTTACCAGCTACCATGTCATTCACTACCTTGTGGTAGCCTGCTGGTGTGCTGTGAAGGGGCATGTGGTAATACAACACTTTCCTGTCATTTTGTGGACTTTCCAGATTGTTCTCATCTGAAAGACTCCAAGAAATCAACCTCAGACTAACAGAATTGGATAGTCCAGCAATAATCAGACTGCTACTGAGTCAAATAGCTCCTCCATTGGCATCACAAGGCCATACTAATTTTCCCACTGAAGAAAACTGCTTGGCAGTATCAGCAATTTAACTTGGGTCCTCTATGTGGCAGCCATCTATGCTGACCACTCAGCTATAGAGATGGACCCCCATAGGTAACCTTACCTAATATCTTCAATCTTAATTTATGTGTTAGAATGTAAACATGTTGGATGCGGTCTTTGATTGCTCATCTACAGATACTCGAACACCGTATTAAAAAAGACAAATTAAATTGGAATACAGTGGTTCAAATGATTCTTTGGTTATAAATTTGTCAGTGGTATTCCATTTACATGGTAAGCAATGAATTCAAGAACTGAATGTGGAAACCTAATGCTCAATGTGAAATCACCTGAATATGGACATAGGCTAAAAACAGTCCTGATTTCAATTTTTTGTTACCTACTTAGACACAGTCATTGAATTAAGGAAGATAGAAAGGTAAGGATTTAATATCCCATTGACAATCATTGGAGAAGGTTTGAGTATAAGCGAACCATTACAGAAAAAATGTTTTTAAAGCCATACCTCATCAGAGATATCCATAAAACAGATTTCCCCTTATCGTCATCACCTAATAGGCTTAATGTCTTCAGGCAGATCAGTGGGGCTTTTGAGAATCTCTTCTTATTTTCCCGCCCTTTTTACTGTCATGTTATTTCAAGCACTTCAGTAACCAGTTTGTATAAAATAATGGTGCTCCATGAACTAGTGTGACTGTCTTTGCCATGTAATGTTCACAGGGAAAATTTGTTCCTAATGTTTTAAATATTAGAAAAATTTCTTCTTATTCTGATCTTTTTTCAGCCCTACACAAAAATCTGTCAGTTATAACTGTTAGTTACAGGGGAATTCTAAAAAGTTACAGGGGAATTCTAAAAAGTAATACCTCTGAAGTTTTATGTCAAAAAACTTGTGGCATTTTTAATAAAACAAACTTTACCAACATTCTAATCAGGCCAGCTCAAACCGGACATTTGGTTGACGGGCGCCCAATTGGCACATGGGCAGCAAGCTGTCACAGTAATCTTGTTGTGTAAACAAACCAGTTTCCTTGTTGCAGTGAAAAATTTAGGAGGAAAGGCTCAGTTAATTGTATTGGTGATATCTAAATCGAGATGAATCTGGAAGTACAGAGAAATTAATTCCATGGCCAAATTTCACACATTTTCTGAAGGTATTGAAATTGATAGTTGATATTAATAATGAACTCCTTAAGTATTTCCTTCAATGTCTCAGTAATTTAGGTGTAGCATTCATTAATATATATATATATATATATATATATATATACACACACACACACACACACACACACACACACACACACACACACACACACACACACACACACACACACACACACACATATGGGTGTTAGATCACTTAAGTCAGATTTTGCATGTCACTATTTTCATTTGACAACAGAATTGTCTAAAGAGGTGAAATTAGAATTAATAGACATGCAATGTGAGTAACCTTCCCAGTACCAAGTGGGATTAGTTTGCCTCAATTCTGCACTGCTTCATCTCTAGTGCATTCACAGAATTACCCTGCAGCTAATTTGCCTTCCAGTACCACTCCAGCATTCAGCAAGGATTGAATTTTTGCTGAAAGAACCAAAGTAATATGAAATGGGGTCAATATGGCCCCACCTTTTAGTCTCTCGACACCCATCTGGTACTAAGAGGGTTAAGGAGAAGTTTAGAATGGCAAATCCTGTCATCAGTTATATTCTTATCTTCTGCGAGATAAATTTCCTTACTGCATGCTTCAATATCCATGTTTGGTTGTACATGTTCTTGTGAACAACATGTCTCAGCTTTAAAGCTTTGCAAATTGAATTATTGAACTCAGATGATTGATAGCTGACTGAAGACCATTCTTAGTCTGCATATCACTAGCGGTATTCTCCATAAATTACCTTGCTTACAGCAAAACATGGATAAATATACATCGTAACCAAGTCCGCATGCAAAGAGTAAGATGGGGAGGAGTTGAAGGAGGCATGGGCCACCCCAAAATGTTTGGACTAACACTAAATACAATGCAGATTTTCTAGTACTTATATGCTTCATTATTACTGAACATCAAATGAAAAGTGTAAAACAGTTGATGAAAAACAGCAGAGGTATTTGTCTGAGGATGGTAAGCAGTTGTTATTTTGTGGATAATGTCGCAACAATCAGATATCATCACACATGGTGCTTCATGCTTTAAAATGATGTCTTCGTCTAGGATTCTGCAACCTCTGGAGCTTCTGCAGTCGGCACAGGTTTGGAGACAGCGTAGAAGGTGAGGTAGTCAGTGCAGACTTTTATCCATCGGTTACTAGTTGTCGACTTCCGGAACCTACCTAAAAGGTCGATTCCAATGCAGTGGAATGAAGCTGCTGCAGGTGAAATCGGTACCAGATGCCCTGGAGGTAATTGCGGCACTCCTTACACTGACTCGCATAGTGCTTGACAGATGGGTAGAGACCTTGCCAGTAATACCTGTGTCTGATTCTGTATAGGGTCTTCACAAATCCCAGATCATTGGAGACTCATGGAAATACTTGAGAATAGCTGGACAGAGATGAGCTGGAATGACCAGTAGCCATTTGGGGCCCAGTGGACCGTAATTGCTCTTATACAGTGTCCTGTGTATAAGTTGAAACTCTCCTTTGGTCAGTTTTCATTTCTCCAAGGACTCTATGGTTTGTAATAATGCTGGATCTCCCCCCTGTTCAGTTGTAATGTCACCTAACCCAGTGAGTGCTGAAATTTCATCCATGCTGTTATGTTTGGCTAATGGAGGCCTCGAAAGGCAGTCGGCATCCCTGTGTTTGTTCACATTTTTGAATACCAGTATGACATTGTAATACATTTCTTCTAGGTTGTAGAGTAGTTTATCTCAGACGTTGAGAGAACTGTTGACTCATAGGTATCACCTTTTCAGTACCTCCTGAATTTGTACAAGCATTGCACCAATCCAATAACCACTATTGTCAATGTGAAGTTGGGTCTCAGCATTCTTGTCGTATAAGGCTAGCACTGATGTGGATTTAGAGGCTCCTTAAGTGCTCGGAAAGCTCTTTCTTTCGTCTCATTCCAGTAAAACTAGGCATCTCCCTGCAGAAGTTCTTGCAATGGGCAAGCCTTGTTACAAAAACCTTCTGTGAAATGATGATAGTATGAGCACAGCCCGATGAAAGTTCTCGCATCACATATGTGCTTAGGAGTTGGAATGTTGTGACTGCCCTTATTTTATCTGGATCAGGACGCACTCCATCTCCATTCACTAGGTGCCCCAGGATTTTTATTTATTTGGTGATGAAGAGGCACTTCTTTGGGTTGAGGCAGTGTCCTGCTGTCTGAAGACACTTCAACACAGTTGACAGGTGGCTTAGATGTTCTGCAAATGTCCTTGAGAAAACGACAATGTCGTCTAGATAACAAAGACACGTTGTCCATTTAAGGTGTCAAGGCAAGTTGTTCATCATGCATTCAAATGTGGCCGGGGCATTACATAAGCCAAACAGCATGACTTTCAATTCATATAGGCCATCAAATGTAACAGAAGCTGTCTTCTCTTTGTCAGCTTTGTCAACCTCGATTTGCCAGTAAGCTGTCTGCATGTCCATGGTTGAAAAATATGTAGCCCCTTTCAAACAGTCTAAGGTGTTGTCATTTCACAGCAATGGTTAGACATCTTTCTTTATGATTTTGTTCAACCACCGATAGTCGACGCTGAAATGCCACGTTCCATGCTTCTTCATCACGAGGACCATCGGAGATGACCAGGGACTTTCTGAAGGTGGAATAATGTCATGATGCAACACCTTCTCTACTTCTTCCCGAATTATCTGTCTTGCAGCTGGTGACACTGTATGAACGCTGGACAATTGTTGGTTGACACCCAGTATTGTTGCTGTGTTTTATCGTGGGCTATTTCATCTGGCTCTTCTCCTGCCTAGTCTTGAATGCACCTGAAAAATGGTGTAGTATGGCTAACACCTGTTGACGTTGTTCCTGGTTCAGACCGGGCCCTATATGCAATTCCATAGTAGTTTCCTCTAGCGTGTTGTCAGCAGTAACACCAGAGCGTGGGACTTCGTCGGTGACATTGAGCTCACCATCCTGGACTGGTTCAGCTGTTTCAATACACATTAATTTAGGAATGAGTTGTGATTGATCATGAAAATTAGTGATTCAAAGCTTTCCTCGACCACCTGTAATGCTTATGAAAGCTGCTGGTATGTAGATTTCCTTCATTATACTAATTAGCGTTTTGCAATCAACAAGCACAGTTCAACTGGTCATCTCGGCTGCTGACTGGAACTCTTCTCATTGTTAATGGTGGGATCTCAACATTCTCGACAGCAAATCAAGTCGCAGGGTAATATGTGTTACGTGTACTCGTCGGAACAATATGTAGTGAAGGAAGTCCCATCTGAGGAAGGCTGCATTCTGTTAAAATGACAAATTCAAATGGCGTGTCATGTTGTTGATAGTTATTCTTGGGACACATGTTCTTGACGGCTGGACGTATTTTCCATTTGTGACCTTTAGCACAGTTGGTCTTTTATCACAGAACATTATCTTATTTAGTTTGCAGTGGTAGTCATTCAACCATACGGAGAAGAATGCTCCTGAATCGACTAGCGCCCGGACAGCTTTTCCGCTGATGATGACGTCAATGAGATTCTCTGACATCTTAGTGACTGTCGTCAATTGAAAAGTTTCATCTGCGGTGGCCTCACATTCATAGATGGTCGCTTCGCCTAGTTTTCCTGAACACGGCAGCTAGGCGAGCAGCTTGTATCTCTATAAGGCGACGGCAAAAGGCAGTGGCGTTTGGAGAGTGACCACATTCAGGATACATCGGTGGGCTTTGCCCCATAGGTCGACACTAATCATATGCAGTTGACTGTCGTTGAAAGGATTGCTCCGATTGTTGGCGTCTTGTGGCATAACAATTGTCAAATACTTATCTTCTCTCCCTACAGTATCGTACGACATTTCCAGGATGCCCACAGTGAAAACAAAATGGGGTGTTGTCTTCTGTCCTCCAAATATCTGTCCTCCTGTGAGGTGTCATAGTTGCTGGGGGAATTGGTTGTGGCCACATCGGTCCGATTCTAGGCTGCTGTTTGGCAGCTGCAGTGTAAGTCACAGTAGGGCAAGGCCATTCTTCATGTTGGGGATGACTGGTGGAGTAGACAGCCGCTAACATTTGAAATACCTCTTCCTCAGCAGCGTTGGCTTCCTCATGATGTACAGGACCGACATCAATGGCCATAATCTGGTATTCGCTTGGTCCATCAGTCTCGACTGCCATAAAATGTTGTAATTCTTCTCTCACAATTTATCGTGTGAAAGAAGCAAAGTCATACTGGTCTTCCACAATGGCCATAGGGACTACATTTGACAGTTATACTTCTTTTGTCCAACCTGCTTCTGTTGCATCTCTTCAATTTTCTGGCACCATTGGATGAACTTTTGTGTTGTTGAAATGTCTTTCAACAGAACAACTCGATACATGTCTTCTGCAGTACCCTTCATCAGGTATGAAATTTTATTGGTCTCAGTCATTTAAGGGTTAACTACATGACGTGGGGGCAAAACATTCTGTTTATATGACTGTGTTGAGTCACATATCATTGGGCCCTGTTCTTCAATTGCTCTTCTGATAAGCGGACTTGATTGTAGTCTCTAAACGTCTTTGTAAGTTCTATCAAGCTTGTCCTCGTTATTTTCAAATCGCTGCTGGGCTGTCCCATCCAGGTTGAAATATACGTTCGCCAAGCACATCATTTGATCCCACCTATTATACTTGCCAGCTCGGTTGAATCCTTTCAGCTGTTTATTTGGGTCCTGTCCAGTGTCTCCCAAGAACACCAGTGAGTGAGTGATGTGCAGGTGGCTTACTGCTGTTTTCATATCCATGGGTCTTTTGATGACACGGACCTTCAGACAGAGGTAGTCAGTATACTCTTTCTATTCCAGTTCTTGTCTGTGTGGGCAATGACTCTTACGCTGCGTAATTGGGGCTACAATGATGCAGAAGTATTGTAGGATACCCGGCGCCTCCACCAGAAAGTGTCACATTGAAAACTGCAGGTGGTCCAGAATTCGAAGGCGAATAGAGCAAGTTTTGTATATTTATTTCATAGTTTATGTAAAGCTCCGGTGGTTTAGGGTGTGCATTACATCAGCCAGCCAGCTCAGTGAGAAGGAATTCATTCAACCAAATCTTTCCTAAAAAATATTTTTTTTAATTGAAACAAAACAATTTCCGTGTGGTCATTAATTTACTGAAATACAATAAATCAGAATTCATATTAGTGAGCAGTATCTGTTGCAACAGTGACTGCTTGCTCATATTAATTATTTATCCACTATTGCTGCATCTGCCACAGTGGAATGGAATGAAATCAGAATTTATTGTTTTGACACTCATTTGTTGGTGTTTTTAATGTGTTCATAGCAGTACTTGGAGATGAATGATATTTGTCTTTCTATTCAGGGATTTATTTGTTTCAATCTTCTGCTTGTCTATCTCCTCTTCCCTCGCCTCCCTGTTGATCTTCTCTTTATACCAACCTTTCTTGCTCCTGCCTGCCCTCCTCCCCATCTCTCGTTTCATCCCTTCCTCTCATCCATCACTGCGGTGGAGTGGCTGAGTGTTCTAAGGCGCCTTGCTGCAGACCGCGCGGTTGCTCGCTGTCAGATGTTCGAGTCCTCCCTCAAGCATGTGTGTTTGTGTTGTTCTTATCATAAGTTACTTTAAGTAGTTTGTAACCCTAGGGACTAATGACCAATGTAGTTAAGTCCCTTAGGTTTACAAACATTTTTTCTCATCTGTCCACCACCTTTCCTTGCATCTCTAATGATAACGCTATCAATGTGACTTTAAATCCTAACCCCCCCCCCCCTCTCTCTCTCTCTCTCACACACACACACACACACACACACACACACACACACACACACACACAAAAGAGCTAAATTGGTAGAGCAGTTGTAAGTGTTGAGCTTTCATACATGTGGCTTTTGTACATAGAATGGGAATAGGTGTGTGTCTAAAAGGTCCTAAAGGAATCCTTATTTCCTCAGGGTTCAGTACATAAAGTATTTTTAAAGTTATTTTGTAACAGATCAATAAAGCATGCATCCTTCATCAGGGAAATAAAACCAGTGACCAGTCATGTAAATAGATTTATTGCATATTGAGTTTGGCGACATTATAGACATCATCACTGCTATAGCTAGAATAACAAATAAAAGCACACATCAGCTCAAGTAACAGTACTAACATAACAATAGGCCTATAGGATGACCAAAATTTTCGCAACAGATAACATACTTTATTTTGGCAAGTATAATCATACACTACTGTACATTGCAGGTGCACATGCAGCAACACACATGCAAGATTTTTAAAACTGTTCAACTGACAAATAAAATTGACTGTAATGATATTGGTTTTGGACATGCAGCAAATCACGAGTGCCCTCTATGTGACACGAGCTATAGAAACATTCAAATTAATGTTTTGTAATAAAATAATGTTACTATTGTATAATTTATTTTTCTTTATAAAATTCAACGTATGTAACAGTCTTGTTACAGAAGAAATACTGATGGATAGCATCAAAAATACTGCTGTGAATGGAAATAAAAACGATAGAAACGTTGTATGTAACAAAAGTGGAAATTCTGAAATGTACATAGCTTTGCCATGTTATGGTATGGGTACTTTAAAAATTGCCACAATCTTTAGTACATTTAATTTAAATGTTTCTTTTACTACCAGTAAAAAATTTGACTTTTAGCCCTCTTCCTCACAGTGTTGATAAAAATAATTGTTTAAATGAATTAGCAATGTATAAAATTTAATGCCTAGATTGTGGCGTCTGTTGCATTGGACAGATGGGACAAAGATTGGCGATCCATTTTGACAACATATATAGCCGTCATTAGAAATGATGTGGAAGAGAAGAAAAATTTTGCCGCCCATCTCATTGATAATGGGCCTATTGTTTCAGCTGTCAAATCACACGTGAGATTGTTGCGCATTGCTGAAAAAGGGTAGATTCATGGACATATTTGAGATAATTGATATATTTTTTCATCATAAATCAACTAGTGTTCATATTCTCAATGAGAAGGTGATGACCAAAGCCAACCAGCTGTTTAAGACCATCTGTTCAATACAGAACATGCAATTAATTTGTCCTTTCAGTGAGTCTGCACTACATTCTCTTTAAAGCATTTTTTGTCTGTGCTAGTATCTGCCTGTACTCCTCAATGGGGGTTAAAGCAGATTGTACTGTAGCCTGTTCTGTAGCTTTTTCATTCCCCCAGAATTGTTTTCGGATTTATAATCTATGCTTTTCCATAATTCGCTGTCAGTTAAAATTGTTTTCTTTCCAGCACCATCTGCTATCAGTATTTTCTGGACAAATAAGCTGGAGGTAACATACTGACAATGGTTTATCCAAAAATAGGCACAACATCTTTAATCAAATTTTTGTCTCATTATTATTGTATCAGAGCTATAGGTATTTAGTTTGGCACTTATACATGTTCGCGGCCATTCATAGGTGGGTGCTTTCTCTCTCTCTCTCTCTCTCTCTCTCTCTCTCTCTCTCTCTCTCTCTCTCTCTCTCTCTCTCTCTCTCCCCCCCCCCCCTCAAGTTTTTATCTTTTTGCCATTCATAACACTTTCAAAAATAATTTTAAAATGATTTGTTCAACTGTACATCATTGTGAACATCTATGTATGTACTCCGCAATTCAGCTTCAAATTCCAGCCCTCTAAATTTACTCAACAGAATTTCTCAAAAAGAATGTTGTCTTTCCTCCAGTGATTGTCATTTGAGCTTCCGGAGCATTTCCATGACACTCGTGCATTGGTCGAACTTACCAGTAACGAACCTAGCTGCAAGCCTCTGAACTGCTTCCATGTCTTCCTTTAAACTGATCTGCTGCTGGTCCTAAACACTTGAGCAATACTCAACACATGGCTGTACAAGTGTTTTATATATGGTCTCCTTTACAGGTGAAGTACATCTTTCCAAAATTCTCCCAATAAACCGAAGTCTGCTGTCCATCTTACAATATGTTCATTCCATTTCATATTGATCTGCAATGTTACGCCTAGATATTTGATTGAAGCAACTGTATCAAGAAGCTCAATACTAATACTGTATTCAAACATCATCGGATTGTTTTCCCTACTCGTGCACATCACCTTACATTTTTCTAAATTTAGAGCTAGCTGCCATTCTTTGCACAGTTTTATTTACATCAAGAACAACATTTTATAATGCTGCCTCTGTGGACTTTTTATTTGTATTACTTCTGTAACAAACCTGTTGCACATATTGAATTTTATAAAGAAAATACATTATTTTTTATGTCTTTCCTTGTGTATTTTAGTACATTATTTTGTAATAAAACATTAAATGTTTCTATAGCTTGCACCACATAGAGAGTGCGCATGATCTGCTGTATGCCCAAACTGATATTATCACAATCTATTTTATTTATCAGTTGTAAACTTAAAACAACTTGAGTGTGTACTGCTGCATGTGCACCTGCAACTTATGGTATTGTGTGATTATACTTGCTAACATAATGTACATTATCTGTGGTAAAAGTTTTGGTTTTCCTATAGGCCTACTGTTACGTAAGTACTGTTACTTGATGTGACCATTGCTTTTACTTGTTATTTCAGTTCTAACACTGATGATGGCTATCATGTAGCCAAACTTGATATACATTAACTCTGTTTCACATCTGATGGGTTTCCTTCATTGATGAAGTATGCATGATTTATTGGTCTGTTAGGAAATAGCAGAAAAATCCTAGATCTACTGCAACCTGGGTAAATAAGGTTTCCTATTTCGATCTTATAGAACCACCCCTATTCCCATTGTATGTACAAAAATTAGTGGTCAATTAGTTGACAACACTCGTGGTTGACTAAGCCTGTAAAATACTACTGGTTCATCAGACATCACTCTTATTACTGTAATGGGCTAATAATCATTTAAAAGTGTTAAATCTTTTAAGGAACAGTGAAAATGATTGCCTGTTTATATACACTGACGAGCCAAAACCTAATGAGCCCTGCACAACATGGGACCATATGCTACCTGGTGGTGAGCACAGTATGTAGTAATGAAAGTATTGTTTATAATCAGAGTGGATATGACTAGGCAATCACAAAGGCCACAAACAGTGGCATAGTGACTCTGGCAAACAAAAGACTGATATGGCCTCGTGTCTTAGAATGACCTCCTAGGAAATGGTGAAGGTGGTCAGCTGTCCACATGCTACTGTAATCTGCATTTATGAAAAAGTGGTCAAAAGGCAGTGAATCAATGAGTAAGCAACAAGACCCAATCACAGGATGTAGAATTGCAAGGCTTGTCTGGTATGTAAAGCAGTCTAGACAGAGATCTGTGGCAGAGTCAATTCTGGCACAGGAATAAGTGTTTAAGAGCTCACTGTTCTGTGCAGGTTGTTGGACATTGAGTTCCACAACAGACAGGTTCTTCATATTGGCCCAATATCAATTATGGTTGCATTGGGTGTGACATAATTGAAAACAGAGTGGTAATCAGTGGAAATGTTAACACTTGACAGATGAATCACGTTTCATGTCACCAGGTTGATTATGGTATCCAGATATTCCATCATCTAGGTAAATGTCTGCTCAAAATGTGCACTGTCCCACAACTACAGACTGGTGTGGGCCAGTATTACCCTGAGGTAACAATATTCATGGGATAACTCCTGGTATTGTGTCGGATCTCCTTTTTCCCGGCAAAGTGCTGCAACTCGACATAGCGTGTACATAACAGGTTGTCAGAAGTCCCCTGCAGAAATATTGATCAATGCTGCCTCTGTAGCTTTCCATAATAGCAAAAGTGTTGAGGATTTTGTCAACAATTGACCTCTTGAGTACGTCTCATAAATTTTTGATGGGATTTGTGTCAGTAAATCTGAGTTGCCAAATTAATTGCTAGAATTGTCCAGAGTGTTCTTCATATCAGTCGTGAACAATAGCGACTTTGTGATGGGCGTACTGTCACATATGAAACTTCGATCGTAGGTTTGGAACATTAAGTCCACAAATGCCTGCAGATATTCTCGAAGTAGCCAAAGCCACCACCAGCTTGCAGAATGTCTTGTTGACAACTTTGGTCCATGGGGTTTTGGGGTCTGCACCACACTTGAACCTTATCATCAGCTCTTACAACTGAAATTGGCCTTCATATGACCAAGCCAAAGTCTTTCAGTCATCTAGGGTCCAAGCCCAAGAGATGTTCTGGTATTAGCAAAGATAGTAAAATCTGTCGTTTGCTGCCATAGCCCAATAATGTCAAATTGTGCCACACTGTTGTAATGGATATGTTCATCTTGTGTGTCACATTGATTTCTGCATTTACTTGAAGCAGTGTTGCTTGTGTGTTAGCACTGATAACTGTAAGCAAACACCACTGCTCTTGGTTATTATGTGTTGGCCATAAGCCTCTGCATAGTCCATGGTGACAGGTAATGCCTGACTCGGTGCATTTCTGATACTGCAGATCTCAAAGTATTGAATTCCATAGCGATTCCTGAAATGCCATGAACCACATTTGTAACTTTTGCTTTGAAAGTCTGATTATTCCCATCGTTTGTCCATAATAGTGCTGGAAACTTTTTCACATGTGTCTCTAGATACAAATGACAGCTCTGCCAATCGACCGTCCTTTTGCACCTTGCATACACGATACTACCACAATACATATCTTTGTGTATCAGTATCCCATGAGTTTTCTCACCTCCAAGTATGCTGTGAAGGACACTTAGCTAGGCTTTCCTGAGACCAAGATTGTTTGGATCATATCACCAAACAATCCACCATGACCTTACCGAAATCGACACACTCCTTGGCCAAATCCCAGTCCTCTTTGTGAATACCTGAGAACTGTTGTCTCTCAGGGATCGCATTCTGGTCTGTGTTATCCACCAGAGTATATTGAGGAAAGTGAGTCTTGAGGAGCAGTTCCAGGGTCTCATGTGCTGTCTTTGTATACTCCCCATCCTCCTTTCTCAATGTTCCTCCTGGATTAGTTGGTACACTAGTGAGGATTTTATGAAGTCCGGCTTGAGCAGCCGTGCCCTCCACTTCCTCACAGAATACCTTCCAGGATGCCTCCTTTGCTCGTCTGATGGCAAGGTTGTAATTGACAAGGGCCTCACGATATTTTGCCAATTGTCCTTTGCGCCTCGCGAGGTTAAACAGTCTTCGTACCTGTTTCCTTTGCATTTCCAGGTTATTATTCCACCAAGGCACACTTCTGTTTGTGCACTTCTTGGTGAATGAGCAGTTGTCCTGGTATGAGGTCACTATAGCAGAGGTTACAGCCTCTGCTACTTCGTCAAACTCTGCTGGATTCCTTATTGAGGTTTTAATTTCTGATAGTCTGAAATCGAGGTCTCTCCTATGTCTCCCAGTCTGTTTTCCTTGGATTCCTGTAGGCCATGCATGGTCTGTCTGGTTCCCATTTCGACCTTATATTTAATATACATGTTATCTGATGAGGATGGCTCAAAGACCACATGCAACTGATTGACGTAACTGCCCATCATTATGGAACCAAACCTTATGTCAATTACTTCTTCCCTTCTACTATTCCTGAATGTTTGTTCATCACCCCTATTCAGGATCTTGAAGTTGTTTGGTAGGAGAAATTCAAGAAGGTGCTCACCTCTACTGTTGGTGTCCTTGCTGCCCCACACTAGATTGTGGGTATTGCCGTCACATTCCACCAACAGTTGGTCACCTTGCCAATGGTGGATTCGATCAGTCTCCTCACTTCAAAAGGAGGAGGAGAGCTGCCTTCGTAAGGAAGGTATGCTGAGGCCAAAACAATTTCCTTCGTGATACCTTCCTCACGTTGCTGCATCCTGATGGCCACCAGGTCCCTGGGACAAAAATCCATCATTGGCATGAAAGGGATTCCATTTCTAACCTAAATGTATGTTCTGGAGTTTCTTAGATTTCTAGCATAAATCAGTTTACCTCCAGTACCACCGAGGCACGATACACTCTCTTTGTATAAATAGGGTTCTTGTATCAGGGCCACGTCCACTTCCTGTCTCTCCAGGTGACGGCTCAGGGCAGCAGTGGCCCCTTTACTGTGCTGCAGGTTTATCTGCAGCACTTCCAGTATCCCTGAGGCTCTGTTTGAGACACATCCACCCATGTGCCACGCACCCCTCGGCACAGATCGCATCACACCTTGGGTTGGGAAGGGTTTGGGAAAGGACTGGGAGTGGATGAGGAGGACGGGAAGTTGTGGGGCACTCTTCGTCTGATCCATCAGCTGAGGCCTTTCCGGCAGTAGGTTCTCTACCTTCGGTATAGCCCTCAGCTTCCCACGGATGCGCAAGGCTCTCCACCCACACGGACAGTGCTTCGTCAAGGTGGTGTCCCCCGTAGAGGGCAAGGAGATTACTTTACGCTACATTTCGAGTGTACTTTATATCACGCAGGGGCGAATCTATGTGGTGATATGCCCTCTGTATTAGGCGATGAGGCGAGTGTGAGAAGTGTTAAAATGTTGTGACTTGTCTCAACTCGGCTCTAAGCTTTTAAGCTGGAGGTTTTAATGCGTTGCAGAGAGGCTGGCTCTCACCCCCCTTTTTTTATCCCCGTGTTCAGCCTAACGACATTAAATTTCATAGAGTGGGTAAGACAGTGGTTACAGCGCTCCTTGTGGCAACCAACATAACTCGGCTGTCATGTTTTTCTTAATCATAACATCGCGAAAGAAGGGTAGCGTTCATTTTACACTGGCATTTATAATCGTGACGTAGTAGTGCTGTGAAGGCGACCAGAAAGCATCGAGTTATTGTTTATGAGTATACGGGTTACGGGAACACTCGTAACGATAACTTTACAGGAATGTTATATTATTCAATCTCAACTCCTGTCTTACCACGATTGTGTAACTTGCCATTTATGAAATACGTGTATGTCGTGTATCTTCTTTATAGAAATTATATATTTCCTGGTCATAATAAAGCATTGAGTATTACCTTATTTAAATTTTCCTGGTAGTAATACATGCTATTTAAGAACTAATGCTGCTCACATTGCACATAGTTACTGTAACACATTAAGTAGCGTTTCATTGAATTATGCCCAAAAATTAAAGGCACATTCTCTACACATTTTCCTGTTAGTGTATGCTGTAGGCGTTTTTGTTATTTCCATCTGCGAAGGTGGATAAGTGCTATCACACTCTATTTAAAAGTCTTTTCATTTTAATCACCTTAAGCCTGTGAGCATAAACTTCTTTTATATCTAGTGCTATAACTATGTACGCCATTTCTCTGCCTTGTAGACCTAGATTCTGTCAGTATTCCTGACAGGTTTCTTCTGCCACCTGGAATGAGCTTCACTTGGATAAATCAACTTTTTAGTAGTGTTCAGTTTCTAAGATCAGATGAATCTTGGTGCTTGTATGCGTACTCAAGATGGGCAGCATTTCAACTCTGTAATTATAAATGTGTGAGGAGTAAATTCCCATCAACATACGCTAGCTGAATCAGTAAACCCACCAAAATGGCTTCCTCCTGTAACGTTAAAATTTTTAATGTTGTCTGAAATAGCTTTTTATTAGCATCTACTTCCCGCTTAGCACACATGATCGCACAATGGCGCGCACACACACACTACAAAGAAAATAAATTCGCGCGGTCCATTGTGGGTCACTCACACGCTCGCAAAAGTCGATAGTCGAAAGGGCAGCCTCCTACTTCACAATGACGTCACGATTGCAAATGCCATTGTGAAACGAACGCTACCCGCGAGAGAATGTCTGCTGTTTGTGTTCGAAGCGTTAGTTGTCTGTGATATTATTGCCATATTAAATATTTCTTAATATTAGTGTGACAGATTATAGAGCAGAAATGTCTGCAGTTTGTTCAGCGTTCAACTGCAGTAATCGGAGCGATAAAAAAAAACAAAAATCCTTTTAAAAAGACAAGGAACGTACAAAAATATGGGTTGCAAATGTGAAGCGAGAGAACTGGTTTCCTACTACAGCCAGTTACCTATGTTCAGCTCATTTCGAAGAGAAGTATATGTATCAGACACACAATCAGAGGCGCCTTTTATCGAAATGAATAAATCATTTTATTTCCCCGGAATTTCATTATTATTCAGTTATCAGATAATTTTCTAAAACGGCGGTATATATCGCTCTGTACCTGTGTTAATTACTTGTAAAATTTCTTTTTATGCAATTATCCTCATCTGTAGTGAACTGGTTTTTGAGTCTAATTGTACTCTGAAATACATAATTTCTGCGGCAGTTACAGCATGTTCTTTCTGTTCAGGTGTCACCTGTTAAAATGGCATTGATTTTCGTCCAGTTTGCGAGTAATAGCTTATGTGTTTATGAACATGGGTTTGAATCGTCTTGGAATGTTGTCTGCAACGAAAAGTTTAGCTATATTTGGACTAAGATGGTGCTTGTTGCTGCCAGTGTGCACATAAATTACTGATATCTACTGTTTTTGAAAAGTAAAGGTATTACGCAGTGGCGTAACTATGAGGGGGATAGAACCCCCCCAGACCCCTAATAGAAGGAAAGAAAGAAAGAAAGAAAGAAATCGTATAACAGCAATCTGGTAAAGGTAAAGATTGGAAACTTGGACTGTATTTACCATAAGCTTTCATTGGATGGGAGTGAATTAGTTTCTTCAACGGGAATGGTAGATGGTAGTCTGTCTGGAAACTGACTAAAATTTTGATCGTCAAGCAGATCTATTCCCCCCCCCCCCCAAAGCCAAGTCCTAGTTACGCCACTGGTATTACGACCTATTTGAAGTACATCAAATGCAACTTCAAAGTGGGAGTGACACAGCAGACGACGCCCTTTGACTAAGAAAAATATTGCGGACGGAACTTCAACTTGCTTCAAACATGGGGGTCCTCTAGCCACTCTATGAAATTTAAACTCTTTGGCTCAGCCAGCCATGATCATCTACTTAGTTGTTTCTACAACCTCTCCAACATATCTCCTTGGGGGAAGTCTAGCACTATATTGCTCCCTCCTTACAATACATGACTGGAATAGGAGGGAGAACCGATAGTGGTACTGAAGGTACCCTCCGCCACACACCGTCAGGTGGGTCGCCGAGTATGAATGTAGATTTGCTCTTTTATTTTGGTTGCTGGTTATAACTCTGTTTATTGTTTACTTATTGCATCTGTTCGGGCGCTAAAGACCTAGCTGCCGTGCGCCCAGAACCCCCTAACCCAATAATATACGGGAGTTGAGTGACCCGCGTGTTGCTACACAGCTCCGGAAAGGACTTGCCCAATTCATGCGACATAGGATCGCTACTTCAGCTCCAATAGTCGGCTTACACGCTATTAAGCAGGTTTTTTTTTTTTTTTCCAGAAATGCAAACAGCTCGGCAGGAAACCAGAAAGCTCACGTCTAACACATTGTATTAATAATTTGAATGTAAACTTGGATGTGGCGTATTACAGGAAGTGAGGATGTCCGTTACCTACAAACTTTGTGTGCTTGGGGGCAGAGCTTATGTGAAAATTGTTGCAACTGAGGTACACACAATTCCCTATATGCATCGTAGACGATCGCCTGCAGGAAAGACAGCAGGCGGACGTCTGATGAGAAAATACAAAGCCGTTGACCTTGGTTGGCAGCAGGTTAGGGCGGGGCTGCCCTTGACCTTGGTCCAAGGGCGTGGCTACTCTTTTGCCAACAGCCGGAGCATGTCACGGAAACAATTCCACGAACGACGGATGTTCACCAGATGAAACATCAGTTGACTGTCCACACTTAAACGAAACACCCCTAGCGACTGTAGTTGTTGGCCCAACTATCGTTTCATTTGGCCACCTAAAATATTTTGTGATTGAAATGTCTCTCGGATAGCAATAATGACTATCGTATGTTGCCTTTTTCACAAATCTCCAGAGTTGTTTAAAATTAAACATAGAGAAACTGAATGATCACATAAATATCTAGATCTGATTTCCACAAGTCGCCATACTGGTGATACTTAACGCACTGGTCTCGTTCGCCACTCACCCCTTGCAATCGTGCTTAGTATGTGGGAAAAAAGACTATTCTCCTGTTTGAGTTCGATTTTCTCTCGTTTTAGCGACTTCTTTAAGTTGAGAAATGCAAAGTTTTTAACACTTTTCAGAAAGCTGCCATAAGCAACTAAATCCACAGCCCACAGGAAGTGGACGTATTTTAGACCTTGTAACTAAAACCAGGCCTGAACTTATCGACGGTAAATTTTGAGACCTATACCAGTGCTGAAAGGTCGTTAAAATACCTTATCCCTTTTTCAAAATTATGTATTTATGGTGCGTTTCGAGCACAGCCCATCAGCAGTTACAAAATATAATGAATAATTCATACTGCGTATGGATTCACGTGTTTGAGTCTTTATGCTTATCGTTGAAACACACAGTTCGATACGTTGTGTGAAAAATTTAAAAATATCGATGCGCGAAGCATACAATTTCCACCACAATTCCATAGCATACGATCTTGTCAACAAACCTTCGTAAATTCGCCAAGGAGGCCGAAGATCAGTCGTTGATCAGTTTTGTCACGACAGTGGAAGCCAGCAGATGGAAAGCAGAATTTTTAAATGTCGCGTTTTAAAAATCGTTCCCGTATATATGAACATACCGTTTTTTTACTATCGCATAAACTTCTGTTTGGAGGACATAGCAACAGGCGTCCCTAGTGTAGAGAAGCAACTGAAAGAATGGAAAACAAATAAGTCGTTAAGTTCAGATGCATTCTCAGTTCAGTTTCACAAAAAGTGTTCTACGATTTTGGCCCCTTGCTTTTAACATTTACCGAAAATCTTGCCCAGGGCCGTATTTAGGTAGGTGCAACATGTGCATCTGCACTGGGCGGCAAATTTAATGCAATTTCTGTTATTTGCCACAGATCTGAAGACGGTGTTTCCGAAACGCGTAATGTTAAAATATATGTGACCAATGCATTCCAAGAAATTTTACGCAAGTAGAGGTTCCGTAGTATAGGGCGCACACACACACACACACACACACACACACACACACACACACACACACACGGCGCCAACTGCGCTATCTGTTGGCGGAGGACGTTGAAACCATTATCAGTAGATCTGCTATTCCCCAGGTGGCACCTGACTTCATCGGATGAAAATGGACGTGGTGTTTCCCGTTGTACTATTTTTTTCCGGCAGAGTACATAAGTGATCTGACTGACAGGACGAGCAATCTCAGTCTCAGGCTGTTTGCTGATGATGCTCTGGTTTACGGGGATAGTAGTCGTTGAGTGGCTCGGGTGAAAACATAGTGAAGCAGCGAGTCAAGTTCAAGCGGCGCGTAAGGTGACGATGCTAGCGGCGCTGTACATAAGTTTAGTGGAGCGTCGGCCAGCGTTGTATGAGTGTAGTGCACACAAAGTGCTGTCGCTTTTAGGGATGGCCGCGACGGAGGGGCTGAGCGTTCTGAGGCGCCTAGCTGCGGAACGCGCCGCTTCTCGCCGTCGGAGATTCGAGTCGTCCTTCGGGCGTGGGTGTATTTGTTGACCTTAGCATAAGTTAGTTTAAATAGTTTGTAGTCCTAGGGACTGATGACCAGAGTAGTCAAGTCCCATAGACTTACAACATTTTAATTTGAACAGTTTTTTTTTTTTTATTTTAGGGATGAGGGATTATGCTGTCCACCCTGGAAATCATGGACGTAAACAATTCGGAGAATATCACCATTTATTCCACCTGCTAAAGAAATATCCTGGCCGTTTTTTTCAATATATAAGGATAAATGACAGCACATTTCAGTACGTCTTGAAGCCGGTTGAACCACATACGCAATCGGATTGCGTTCACTTTGTAAAGCAGCCATTTGAAGCTGAAGAGAAGCTAGTCCTTAATTTAATACATGATTTCTCCAATGTATTCTTGGAATAAAAAAAGTGAAAACAACTAGGTAACATCATATTCAGGTTGAAGCTCCTGTAGTCTGTGTTTGCTCTAAAGAAAGTTATTTTGTAATTGGATCGTTTTGCCTTCGAGCGAAAACACTGTTTCTTCTTTTTATTACCCATACATGCTTCATTGCAGTTGCATCCTCTTCAGTAGACCTTTATTTTTTATTACGTGTTAACTATGTTTTTCTAAGTTTTCCTCAGGATCCAATTAAAAATTAAAATAATAGTAATAAATAAATAGAAAAACAGGAATACCTGAACATGTAATAATAATAATAATAATAATAATAATAAATAGAAAAAGTCCAATGAAGAAACAACTGCAATGAAATATGTACAGGCAATGAAAAGAAGAAATACAGTGTTTTTGTCAAGGCAGACCACTCAAGTTACAAAACAACTTTTACGAAAATTATTTGAAGTAATAAACGTAATCAACAGAAGAGAGCTTAAGCTAAAATGTTGACGACAACGTCATTTAATTCATCATTAACTTTTAGGTAATAATACTTTTTTAAAAATAAATGTTACATGTGAAGTAAGGACGCAGTCAGAAAGCGTACTGAGCAACGCGTCTCTCCGGGAGAAGCGCTGTGAAGAAGTAAGGTCTGAATTCACGACCAGTCAGTCGCTTCGCTGCTGTAAGCAGCTGCGTTCCTCCATTGGACTGCGAGAATTATTAATAGCGCAGCGTAACGCGTCTCGTGACTCGCCGCTCCACGTTTTCACCCATAAAGAGAGCACAAATTAGAAAAAAAATCTAGTTTGTGTGATGAATGGCAGCTAGTTCTAAATGTAGAAAAATGTGAATTAATGCGAATGAATAGAAAACAATCCCGTAATGTTGGAATGCAGCATTAGTAATGTGCAGCTTGGCACAGTCATGTCGATTAAAGATCTAGGCGTAACTCTGAAAAGTGATATGAAATAGAATGGGTACGTAAGAATTGTTTCAGGGAAGGCAAGTGATTGACTCCGGTTTATTGGGATAATTTTAGGAGTTCGTTTATTGTAAATGAGACCTCTTATAGAACAGTAATGTGACCCATTTTCGAGTATTCCCCGAGTGTTGTGAACTCCTAGGTCAAGCCATGGAGGGAAGGCGGCGTGGTTTTCCAGGATGATTCAGAGAAACGGCATTTGAAGCTGACTGCAAAACTATCTCACTGCTGCTAACTTAGATTTCACGTGAGGATCACAAAGATAAATTAGGGCTCGTGTGTGGAGGCATATAGACATTCGTTTTAGATGCGCTGTATTTGGGAAGTTCTTATTGATGGTACAAGACACCGTGCCATTCGGTGAATCGCGGAGTATGTATGCACTGTACCGGGTGATCAAAAAGTCAGTATAAATTTGAAAACGTAATAAATCACGGAATAATGTAGATAGAGAGGTAAAAATTGTCACACATGCTTGGAATGGCATGGAGTTTTATTAGAACAGAAAAAAAGTATTGCTAGACGCGTGAAAGATCTCTTGCGCGCGTCGTTTGGTGGTGATCGTGTGCTCAGCCGCCACTTTCGTCATGCTTGGCCTCCCAGGTCCCCAGACCTCAGTCCGTGCGATTATTGGCTTTGGATTTATATGAAGTCGCAAGTGAATCGTGATCGACCGACATCTCTAGGGATGCTGAAAGACAACATCCAACGCCATTGCCTCACCATAACTCCGGACATGCTTTACAGTGCTGTTCACAACATTATTCTTCGACTGCAGCTATTGTTGAGGAATGATGGTGAACATATTGAGCATTTACTGCCAAGAACATCATTTTTGCTTTGTGTTAATCTGTTATGCTAATTATTGCTTTTCTGATCAGGTGAAGCGCCATCTGTCGGGCATTTTTTCTCTAATAAAACCTCATGTCATTCCAAGCATGTGTGTCAATTGTTACCTCTCTATCTATATTATTCCGTGATTTATTAAGTTTTCAAATTTATACTGACTTTTTGATCACCCGGTATATGTAAGTTGTTACCTGACTCGTTTCACACCATGAGAGCTCCGAGTTTTACGAGTGAGATTCTCCGTAATGCGCAAAAACTTCCTAGTGTCGTTTCCTACTTTGATTTGTTGACTATCCTTGTGACACTCTCGTTCGGGAAAATAAAACGTCACGAACTTTGCAGCACTTCTTTGAATCTCTTTTTTCACCTCATCCCACCCAACTTCCAAGGGGACACCACGGCGTCCACATTACAGATTTCCTCCAAACTTCGTACATTTTAATAGTCCATTAGGACAACTTAATGTGCATGTATTAAGGCTTAGTGGCTAGGTAATTTAGAGAAGATCGTAAGATTAGTTATATGCATCCTTTATTTGCTTGTGCATTGCACCTGAGAGAATGAGAAGGCAGTCGTCATGTGGTTAGCGTTTTAAGCTCCATAGCTTTGTCGCTGAATCTGATCTCGCCCATTTTCTTCTTTCATTTAATTTTTTTTTCAGTACTAGTCATATAACTGCATATATATTACATTTGAACGACAATACAATTAAAAACAGATGTGTTTGTATGAACTCTTATTGAATGTCCGATGTTTACGACTAATTTTACATTACTCTTATATTCTCATATATTGTAACTCTTTGTATTACTAAATTTATTTACACATTCATGTATTGTTGTTTGGGCTTTCCAAGCGTGCCCCTCGTCGTCAAATAGAAGCAATACACTGGTTAAGATACAGTATTTCCCGAAATTCATTGCACTTTAACTCGCGTATCATTTATTTGAGCACGTAAAACGGTTAAGGTATAAGATTTCCACATGGGTACATTTACTACAAAGAACCGCTTTTCGCCGGCCGCGGTGGCCGAGGAGACTGAGGCGCTTTAGTCACGGTCTGCACGGCCACTACTGTCGGGGGTTCGAATCCCCCCTTGGGCATGGATATTTGTGCCGTCTTTACTATAAGGTAGTTCATAAGTAGTTTGGAAGTTTAGGAAGGAAGGAAGCTTGGAGTTTAACGTCCCGTCGACAGCGTGGTCATTAGAGACGGAGCTTACGCTCGGAGTATTTGGGTAAGGATGTGGAAGGAAATCGGCCGTGCCCTTTGAAAGGAACCATCCCGGCATATGCCTGGAGTGATTTAGGGAAATCACGGAAAACCTAAATCTGGATGGCCGGAGGTGGATTTGAACCACCGTCCTTCCGAATGCGAGTCCAGTGTGTTACCACTGCGTCACCTCGCTCGGTTGTAAGTTTAGGGACTGATGACCCCGTAGTTAAGTCCCATAAGCTTAACAAACATTTGAACAACATTTTTGAACCGCTTTTCACATATGTTTAGCTGGGTGAGTGGATAGGTTAACGGTGTAAGAACGGAACGGGCGCGCGTTCTAATCCCACTGGAGTCATTTTCCTTTTTAGACCTCTTGTAGGTAATATTTGAAATATTAATTCGCTAAAAGTTTTTTAGAAGCTTCTATTTTATAATAATCTAATCTTTTATTACATACGTGTTCATAGCAATAATATTGAAAATGGATGTATTTTGTTTGTAATTACCTCGACCGCCACGTGGTGTGTCTGTACTTTTCAGCGAAGAGAAACGTATCAGCTGATTAGCATACGTCGTAGGTCTACTTCAAAATAGCTGATGTGAACGTTCGCGAGCGGATAATTGCTCTCTTTGAAAGTGGTGTTAGTGCATCTGAAGCAGGACGTCGTTATGGTGTTGATGCTTCCACAGCAAGAAGATAGAGCAGATGATTCAGAGATAATTGTGAGGTAAGCAGACGTTCAATGTCCGGAAGACCGCGAGTCTCTACTCGAAGAGATGATTAATTAGTCAGCGGCCCAAACTGCTTTTTTCTCAAACATCCGGAGACTAGGCAGAGCTTCACATTTCCCGGGCTTGTCGAAAACTGCTTTCAGTCAATTAAACTGCTATGGAATCATTTCCCGTAGTGTTCTCATTAAAGAACCATATCTGACGATCAAGCCGTGGACAGACTGGCAATTGTGAGTTCCTGTGAAAATGTCGATTGGAGGAAAGTAATTTTCACACAATTGAGTCCACAAGTAGAGGTCCTGTTGTAGGAGCCTTAGAACGAATCTAATAAAGTTCAATTCAGCATGCTGTGAACATTTCCTTGAAAGTGTAATCATTCCTGGAGCTTGACTTTGGTACCCCGAAGGACGTGTCATTTACCAACATGATAATCATCCATCGCACACCAGCATTAGGATTCAGAGCTGTTTCCAAAGGGGAGAGAGAGAGAGAATATTATTCAGTGCACGCTTTCCGTCTGATACAAATTCTCACCTTTACCCTGCCCACTATTTCTTGAACTTGCAGTTTTTGAAAACTGATTCCCGTAAGAGTAAGGGCTTAGGAGTGCCTCCGCACTGAAGAAAGGATCGTTGCCCGTCATCGGCATATTGTATAACTTATGAAAATTCTTATTCTGTGCTCGTAACATGTTGACTTTGTACAAATTGCACTCCTGTCGTCTTCATAGTCTGTCACACTTAGTGACTCTGAGGATGAGACAGTGTCGTCCACCTCAGTTTAGATATGTTTTCCTGGCTTTGGAAACTTGTGTGGGTGTTCGTATACGTGTTCGAGTAAGACTTCTTTTGGATTCTTGTCAGACTGAAACAGTTCTTGAATTAGTTCAACATCTTCAGCCTGTCTCTTACTGACAAGGAAAGTACATGGGCTCGAACAAACATATCTGTATGAACGTTTGGTTACAGGATCTCTACGTACACCTCAGTGTGCTGGTGGGTGTCGTTTTTCTGCAAAGCTCTGCAACCATGCTCTAGATAGCACTGTAGATGTAAGTGTAGACGCCATACGTAATGTAGATATCTTAACTATAACTTATGTAATAATCATCGTACATGTTCTCTAGCGAATTGTCATCAAAAACCGTGATAGTTGCAACTTTAACCTTCTTCCAGAGGGACTGTTGGTATTCACTGCCACTGCTTCCATCGCCTCTTCCCGCACTTACCGTAGCCCTACCGCTTGCAATGAGTTGTTCGTCATTATCATCCCTATTATCATTATTATGAGTTTGTAACAACAGTATCTCACTTATGCTCATACCATAACAAATACGAGAAAGCATGCAAATGATTCATCTTCTACACTAATACCATCTTCACGAAGAAGGGTTCTTCGTAACTTCATCTCAACTAATCGCAATACATCAGCAGTACTGATTACCAATCGCCGCCCCATCTGACGCTTCACCACACAAAACGCAACTTCGGAGGCACACTGCACCGTCCCTACTGGCGAACCGACAGGTCAAAGTACAATGTGGCAAGGCACAGACAGAGGCCTCTAATGGACGACTGCAGAGTTTTGCAGATGCGGGAGTACCACTAGTGCAATAAGGGATCTTTACATTATGTCTCATACGATTTTGGTGTATATGTGTTTGTTCGAGCCCAAGTACTTTCCTCGTGAATGACTCTTTTGGTAACACGTACACGAAAATGATCTCAACACTATCCCTGAAGACCGTCATCATGACTTTATCTGAAGAGGGAGCTGCCCTCGAAGATAACGAGTAGTGCCACTCCAGTGACTTCCCTATTGTTTCCAGTTCAAAGTGAGTCATCCAAGTTTGGTCACCTGTAAGAAACACGAGAGGAACGCCTCTCCACTGGCGTCAAACTGTTCCAACAGTTCAGATGAAATAGATTTTTCTTGAATCTTGTGGTCTGTTATATTTGAGAAACTCATCTTGAACAAGCCGTTGAATGTCCAACAGTCTCAGTCATTCCACGTACACTGGCAATTCGCACCAATAGTTGTAGATACAGTTGTCAAATTGTGACGTGTCAGTCTGCACAGATAATTGCTTGTATGCTGTTGACACCCACACTTTTATAGATACTCGTAGTAACCAGTTTTCTTCTTCTTTCAGCAACCAAGTTTCCAATTACATGCCCCTCTTAACGGATGCCTTGCGTAAATGCAGTTCTCCCATCGCAACATAGAAGTTTGAAATTCAGCTCGAAGGAGCTTACATCCTTCTCTACAATGTTGTGTGGTGTCTGGTGATGTTAACATTAGGGTCAGCGACGCTTCAAATAGCAAGGTAGTGACGCTTGTGAAAAAAGTCCAGAGTTCAGAATTTGATGAGAGGTTTAAGGTGGGTTAATGATGTCACATTGCTTCCAAATCTCATCCCAACACCATTGTGGACTAGAGATAGGCAATCTGATCCTGAACCGATTCAAAGAGCCAGATCCTTCTAAGGAGTGAGTGATGGATGAATCCGAAATAAAGAGTGGTAGCTCATCTGATCCGTAAAGTCCCTCTGCTGACAGCAATGAGCTGCAACAGCACCCAATGCCACGTACTTGAGAAGTTTCTCAAGCTACAAAATAAATGTGGTATAGACCATGTGGCAGTATAAAACTGCAAAAAATGAGTGCCTAAATACATGCAGTGCCACCGTGCTGAGAGACGAGAATCGTTGAATCGAGGGTCAGCGAGTCGCACAAGCAGCAGGATTCGGCGATTTCGCGGTTCCAGAATCCCACTGGCTCGCTGCTCCACACGATTACGGCAATCGTGCTGCTCGGATCGCCAACTGAGTCGCTGAGTCGCCTGGTTCTCCGGTTCACCTCTCCCCACCACGCTTCCGACTCCGCTCGCTTGCCGAGCTGCCCGTGTGGCGTGCTGATCACGGTTCCCCCCTCCCTCCCCCCCACTCCTCTGGTGAACCGCATGGTGTGGAATAAAGCTACTCCACGCATCACTCTTTTCTTTCAACTACTGTGTTCTGATAAAGCTTGCAGCTCGCTTACAGAAATGCTCATCTGAAGTAACAGAAACCGTCATATAGACAATATTCCGAATAGTTTTCGAGATAAAACGTATATATTTAATGTTATTTTTATACGTTTTTTTTTCTTAATAACAGTAAATGTGCAGTCTGTAGCGAAAATGCGTTACTGTACAAACTTAAACTGTATAAAATTTCCGCGAAAAATATTCTACTCATTTTTTCTCAAAGACTTTTAGTTTGCATGAAGAGAACAAGAGAGAGAAAGTCTTGTGCAATGTGCATGCTCTGTTGCTTAGATAGGTTTTGCAAGCTCATATCACGCTGTTTCCTTACTTGACAGACAAGTGTCTTGTATCAAATTATGCACCTTCTCGTTAACAACACTATTTTGGCACGGTCAAAACAATGAAAACAATGACTATACACCGAATAACAAAGAAAATAACAATGTGCATTAATGTTTTCTATCTCAGAAACCATTTAGTTTAGGGAATATGTCCATTTGAAATTTTTTTTGCTGGCATAGACTCTTTGACAGTAACAACAAACTTACATCGCAAGAGAGAGAGAACACTACTATGTCAAACGAGATGCATGTAAAATTACGGTTCTGAGTAAAATATATTGATATAATGTTTCATTAGGAATTTAATGTGTTTGGTAAAGTGGGATGTGTATGTTTGCAATTGAAGATAAACTATATTGAAAACATAATTTGCGGTGCTCTGTATAGAGAATATATAAAACTTTGCACAAATAACAGGTTAAAGGGTTGTACTTACAGGAACTAAAATATGAGATGGGATGGAAATCTTACCAACAACCGCAAAACTTACAATTTTGGAACCCAGAATGCTGCCCCTGTACGACACAGACTGTAACAGTAACACCACAGCTTTAAACGATTTACCTAATGACTTATTTCAGTAAGACTCTCTCCGTACTTAATCAGTTGTTGATGGTTTGTACTCACAAAAGAAAAACTCATTGACGACATAGTCGAAAGTATCTGTACTCGTCGTCGTATTTTCGAAGAATTTGGCTGGAGATCTTCACGGTCTTTTTCCCTATTTGAAGTTATTAATGAAATAGTCTACTAACATTCCTCGCTTTGTAAATTTAATGCACAGCACTCTTTTTTCGCATTATTTCCTAAAGTAAATAAAAATTTATAGCCTTACTCTCGAGCTATCATTATTCTACTGTTTATGAATTATGGGTGCCAGACTTTAGAAACAGGTGATCGGTTCTAGCGGCCAGTTTGCAGCGAGAATGTCGCGCTCACGCCAGACACCCGGCCGTGTCGCCGAATGTCACTGCTTGTAGCTGCCGTGTCGCGTCGCGCGCTCGCTCGCTTTTGTCGCTCAGGACACGGCGTCTTTGTGCACGGCTATTCCGCCACGGCAGCTGCCACGTCCTGCACGGAACTCTCGCGATATATCGTTTCATTCAACTCGCTCAAACTACTCACGGTATAAATATGGAACTAATATCATAGTATTATGCAAAAATTGTATTTTTGAATAAAAGTATAAAAACAAAAATAATCAATTTTTATTTTTCGAATTATTTCACCTGCAAAATATGTAAATTCTATTATACCATTGTTAATTTTTAATGTAGCTGTAATTCACAAATTTTAATTGTTGAAACTACTAAGAACTTACAATAAAATTATTACTCTTTCTTCTTTCACAGTATGGCCAAATCAGATAAATAAAGTCTAGTGTGCCATCTTTTACGCTTTTTATCAGTTGGTGAGTGATGAGTCGGTGAGTCATGAAGAACTAGTTCATCCCAGTGAGTGACTATTTCTGATCTGATCCCTGAAAAGATCGGTTTTTCCCATCTCTATTGTGGACGTCTCATATGATGGGAAGGTTGTCACACCAGCTCTTAACCACATTTCATCACTTCTTTCACGACTTTGGGCACAATTGCGACACCCCTTGGTTAAACCACATGTTCTTTTTGGTGGCCAAGGAAAAGAATTTAGACTTACCGCCCCAGAAGGCGGCACAAAAGACTTGTCTTTCCATTTGGACGTTGATTAGCACACTTTTCGCAGTTAGTTTACTGTGTGATGAGCTATAGGACAATGTTGGCGACAATCATCTAAAGAGCACACACCTATCTCATAAGACATCGTGGATCTGCAATCCCATTGAACATTATCTGATCCCTTTGCAGCCAGCAATCATTCGAAACTAATACACTAAATTCGAAATTGATCCGAAAAAGCAAAGGGTGTTTTTCATCCTTCATGTTTCGCGGTCTCCAATGCCTGATCACAGGCGTATGTGACGTTGACACGTGAGTGAATTAAACGGCAGAATGTTCTCTAAGACCTCCCAGTTCGGTAACACGCTGTGCATATAAGTTGAGCAAAAAATTTTCTCTTTTTGCTGAATCCAGTATAACCGACAACCATTTCATCACCACTGAACTGAATGGTGCATCGTTACTCTGAACTTATGCCTGCTGGCTGCATGCTCGATCCAAATCTGTTGAAATGGATGCCTTTCACACTGGCGTCTAGGAATTTATGAAATTTTTAAAATGGTCAAAAAGACGTGCAGGTGGTAATGAGGTGGTTGTGGACTGGGTTATCTTAGAGAAAAACTTGCCATTTTATGCAGACACGTGTCAATGTCGCATTCCCCCGTTATCGTGCCACAGAAGGCAGCAAAATGGGAGGCCTGAAAAACCATAAACATCTGAAAAATGTGTGGAAATAATCCTAGAGCAGCTTATTATACTGTGAACCATTCCAAGTTCCAGAACAAAAATGTTCAAATGTTTGTAAATCTTATGGGACTTAACTACGGGGTCATCAGTCCCTAAACTTACAAACTACTTACGAACTAGGACGGCACAAATATCCATGCCCGAGGGGGGATTCGAACCCCCGACCGTAGTGGCCGTGCAGACCGTGACTGAAGCGCCTCAGTCCCCTCGGCCACTGCGGCCGGCAAGTTCCAGAACAACCAGGGGACCCTCCCATTCCAGGAACATGTATTCCAGATACTACCACCATGACAGGCGGTGTGCTCTGCGCCACATGTGGTGCCTCCCATTGGGTATGTTGATTCTGTCCTACTATGTCATTTCCCGCCATCGTTCCAGTGCCAATTCTTGGTGATTGGCGACAAACGCAAGGCGGCATGCCTGATGAGCAGCTCAGATACCCCATTGAAGCCATGCGTATTGTCCACTGGGAGACGTGTCTTGCACGTTCTATGTCTACTGAGCCATTATTTGTTGCACTGTTACTCTTCTGTCAGTAATGATCTGTCTTGGACGTCGAATGTCACGGTTATCAAGGATGGCTGGTAGTTCGTCTGTTGTGGAATGTTCCATCCCCATTCAACCATTCATGATACATCCTGGATACGGTTGAAAAGTGAGAAGCAAAGGTAATGTAAAACTGTCGAATAGTGTCAGCTCGCAAAGACGTTGCATGTTACACAAACCACGTACACATCTCAATAGGTTTCCAATAAAACTGCAGCAGGATCAGGTCAGTAAACACACAGCAAACACTTTTCTGCTGTGCAAAAACAGGTGTACTTGTTGTAAGTTCTACAGTGGAGTGGCCGAGTGGGCTAAGGCACCTAGTTGCAGAGCGCGCCGCTGCTCGCCATCAGAGGTTCCCTCGTGCATGGGTGTCTTTGTTGTCTTTTGCATAAGTTAAACTAATTTGTAAGCCTAGGAACTGATGACCAGAGTAGTTAAGTCCCAAAGATTTACTAATATTTGAACAGGTATGTAACTATAAGCTTAGTGATGTACATTATTACTGCTCGATTCGGAACTGTTAACGGAGATATATCGAAGTTACGCAGTTGTACACTACCGTCACATTTCCGTATTTTAACTACTTCATTTTACACCAGTATGACATTTTGAGCCAACAGCAGCGCCACAGTGGCCACACCAGTTCCCGTTAAGGTCACTGATGTTAAGCACTGGCGGTCACGAACGCTGACATAACGGATGGGAGTGCGGGGCACTGACCACATCCCCCTCTGTGCTGCATCTGGTGACTCCCTCAGATGGAAGATGACACGGAGGTCAGTCAGTACCCAGTGGGCCTCAGATGACATTTTGAAATACCTGTGAAGCCTAAGTGTATCCACCAATGTCACTTTCTTAGTACGCTGGTTGCAATAGAGAGCCTGTTGGTTTTGGAACAATGGAACCCAACTGCTGTAAAAATGAATTGTGATTAACAACTAGTGACGAAGGGGCGAAACTCCAATCAGGAATTGGACGAGAAGCACTTAAGCAAAGTACAACACTCCCCTTGCGTTAGTAGGACTTGCTCCATCCTCTGGTTATGACTGTGCATTGTACGCACAGGGTCTTCGTTGGAGGTGTGCAGGTCAATGTGGCTATTTCTCAAAGCCACTAACCTTGCGTTTTCGAAAATGTGTACCAATCGCTGCAGTGGAAGCAGGAGGTCGCTGGTTCGTACAGAAGTGCTGCGTGGGGCTGTAATTGTGATGATTGGGACAACTGCTTATCTGTTTGCCTGGCGGAAAAGAGTACACTCCTAATACTGTAAGGCATGGCATTGAATGAAGTTGGTTGTTTATAACTTCAAATTTTACTTTCGTTATTTTAAACACTTTCTGATCTAAAAGCTATCTGCAATGATTTCTGGTAATATTAAAACCACATGTAATGCACTAGACACTAGCCCATACTTTAAAATGCTTTAAAAACACTTAGAGTACATTGTCAAACAATTAAGGGATCAGTTGAGATATCTAAGTTCTGAAGTAATGTCATTGGCAGAATAAGCTAAAATGGTTCAACGCCTTTCTGTGGATTCTATGGAGTGGAGACAACAACAATGCAGCAACCGAGTTAGTGGTAATAACAATCTCTGCAGAGGGGTTGAAGTTGGCTTGTGTTTACCAAACGAATTAGACAAGTTCAGATAGAGTAGTGATCAGGTAATGCAACGCAGCAACAACAACACGACTTAATCCAAATTAAGGCATGGAGAGCCATAGGAAGTTTAGAAGCGGGACAGACACACAGGTGTCTGCAGCTGTTGGATAATCCTAAAGTGTAATTTCCAACACCTGTATTTGAATTCAGACAACAGGAATCGTTAAAATAAATCAAGGTTAAGTTCGTCTGTGTGTAACTTCAGCAAGATATGACCGTTGTCTCTGGTTAAAAGGCCTTCAAGACAGGAGGCTGACTGCAACGCACACTCCGGGCGACAACAGGAGACACAATATCAACACAAACAAAATGTGCCTTCTACGCACAGAGGCCTATGGTGTATGTCGCATGAAAACCACGACACCGTTTAGCCCGCAGAAACTGGGCGAAGGAACATCATGATTGGAGTCGGAACGAATGGCGCTGGATTTTGTTCACAGATGAGTCTTATCTGAAGAGGGCGTGGAATTAGGAACAATCCTGCTTATGTGCAGGGAACACCGTTGTTTCATAGTGGTGGACGAATGGTATGGACAGGAGTCAGTATTGGCGGACGTACGTACCACTCTGTTGTTCAGAATGGCGCTTTGACTGCTCAGAAATATAGAGACAAGATCCTTCGACTTTTTGTTGTGCCCCACGCTGGTTCCATAAGAGACGGGTTCCTTCTGGTGGACGATAACGCTCGTATCTGGTGGACAGCATGAGGGAATTGAACGACTGGAGTGGCCTGCTTTTTCACCGGACTTAAACCCGATTGAGCACATCTGGAATCCACTTGGCAGATGCATTGCAGCCAGATCAGCACCTCCCACGACAGTTCCAGAGCTGGATTTTCCACTTACGGAAGAATGGCCAAATATCTCTCAAGAGCTGACTGATAACCTCATACTGTCCATGCAACGAAGGTGCTCATCGGTAATGGTTGCCTGAGGTGCTCACACACCATATTAGAGGTGCTCTAAGTAAACAGCTTTTAAACATCAAGAGTTGAGACAACAAAATATCATACTGTATCACACAAATTACAATTGTAACCAATATACAAATAAAATATATAACCATATGTACATTATATATATACAGGGTGTCCCAGATATCTTGTCCACCCAACATATCTCTGGAACACTAACAGCTATTGGAAAACGACTTTCTCTGATATCAATGTATGGCTGGGGCCCATGAATGTACATATTTGGAAACATTCTAAAACGAAATCAAATGTGTTTGTGTTAAAAACTAACGTTTCTTTAAATGGACACCCTATATTTTTTCTTCAGCAATCCATAGCATTACAAATCTCACAAACAATGGCGTTGATTGCATCGCAATATTCCAATTACATCTCGAGATATCGCGACGAGAAGTTGACGCTTGAAAACCCGAAATGCGCTGCTAGCGCACGTCCTGAGGTTCAGGCGTGAACCCCATGCTGCCCATAATCGCGATGTGATTGAAATACGTAATCGCACTTCCATACTTATCAAGAGGTCCGAAACGAATTATACGGTCTGCTGCCATCAACTCTCATAAGCACGTAATGGTTTCCCCTCTTGCACGTTTTATGTGACTACGTACACAATATGAACCAGTACTGATCGGTATACACAAGTCAGGTTGTCTTATTTATCCTGTACACCCAAAATGAGGTTTATCGAATGCGTTAAATGACCCATTGTGCCTTTTGTGCACTCGTTCATCCTGGGCCTAGCTCTACCTCGACACGTGTCCAACGCAGTTCCCACTACAGCCACAGTTACCACTTCGCCTTGTTTGTGATTTGCGACCCATACAAACTCCTGTTCTCCACCACCCTCCAGGCATCCCATTTGTTGTTCCTTTGGCGTGCAGTACACCGCTGTCCAGTGTAGTCGTGCATCAGAGTAATCTAGTGATGACACGGAGGTAGTAGACATTGTGAATAAACGTTGTGTTGTGGAACGTATACTGTATTATGTACACACATGAAGATGTGGTAGAAATGCTGCTGATCTATGGAGAATGTACGTTGATGGGAAGTACGTTATTAGCTTGCTTCTTTGTTTATAGTACTGTTAGAGAACATTATGATTATTACGTTAATATGTCTGTTTTCTACCCTACCCTACTCTACATACCTGTACTGTACCCTGTTGTAGGCGAGCGAAATTCTGTTCAGGCAGAACGACTATACAGAAGACGATTCCCTGACAAGCCATCGCCTTCGCGCCGGATGTTTGGTCATCTCACATCTCGTCTACGTGAAACGGGAAGCTTAAATCCAAGACCTAGAGATCGCCCTAGAACATGCACAGATGAACGTGCTGAAGTTGCTGTGCTCCCTACCGTAGCTGTGAATCCTCACATCAGCACACGTCAAATTAAACGTGAAGTTGGTGTGTCGAAATCAAGTGCACAGCGTATTCTTCAACGTTATAAATTTCATCCTTACCATGTTCATTTGCACCAGGATCTTCATGGAAATAACTTTAGCAACAGGATAACATTTTGTCGGTGGGCTCAGCAAAAATTCTGACTAATCCAATTTCTTTCGCAGATGTTCTCTTTACTGACGAGGCATCATTCTCCAACAAAGGAATTGTCAATATGAGGCATATGCATTATTGGTCTGCAGACAATCCAAAATGGCTCCGTCAGGTAGAACATCAACGTCTGTGGAAAGTGAATGTTTGGTGTGGGATTATTGGAGATACCATTATCGGACCTTTCTTTGTAAATGGCGACCAAATGACAGACAGTACTACAGATGTATACGACACAATCTTCCTGTTCTCTTGAACACCGTACCTCTGAACAGGAGAATGCTCGTGGTGTCAGCATGACGGATGCCCTGCACATAACGACTTAAGAGCACGACGACTTCTGAACCGTAAGTTCCCTGGTAGGTGGATTGGACGTGGTGGCCCAGTTAGATGGCCTGCCCAATCTTCATACCTTATACCGCTGTATTTTTTTCTTTGGGGAGCAGTGAAGGATGCTGTTTACCAACATGAACCAACAACACAAGAGGACATGAAGCAACGCATTATTACTGCTTGTACAGACATCAAAGAGGAAACAATAGCACAAAGTAGGGCATCCTTCATCCCCAGAGTGACCCTATGTATGCAAGTCAATGGTTATCACTTTGAGCATGATACGTGAACACTATCTTTAGTATGTAGTGCTGGTATCACAGTGCAAGTTTCTACAAAGGGCCATTTTGTTTGAAACGATTTGTCATGTAACGCATTAGATAAACATAACATTGATGATTACGTGATAATAAAACTAATTGGTTAAACATGTTTACATTCATCTTCTATGTCTTACCTGAACTTCCCAAATCAAAACATTTTTACCTAAACAACGGTAAAACCTTTAGTCCAATTGCTCGTTTCACTAAAATCATCAACATGAATTTTACTATTATAAGTGAATGATTCACTGTCACTTGCGCTAGATCTACAGTAAAGTAAAGTTTTAATGTTGAACGGCATTACCTTTTTAGTAACGGATTAACGATAAGCGAAATTAACTTTGTGACTAACTTTGCAGTACACAGATATGTTACAGAACCGCATCACCCCTAGCCTATGGGATAAATACCTGCTGGAATGTACGATTTAATGCAGGATGGCAGCAGACCGTATTATTCGTTTCGGACCTCTTGGTAAGTATGGAAGTGCGATTACGCATATCAGTCACATTGTGATTACGGGCAGCATGGGGTTCACGCCTGAACCTCAGGACGTGCGCTAGCAGCGCATTTCGGGTTTTTCAAGCGTCAACTTCTCGTTGCAATATCTCGGGATGTAATTGGAATGTTGCGATGCAATCAACGCCATTGTTTGTGTGATTTGTCATGCTATGGATTGCTGAAGAAGAAATATAGGGTTTCCAATTAAGAAATCATAAGTTTGTGTTAAAAAACACATTTGATTTCGTTTTAGAACGTTTCCAAATATGTAAATTCATGGGCCCCAGCCATACATTGATACCGGTGAAAGTCGTTTTCCAATAGCTGTTATTGTTCCAGAGATATTTTGGGTGTACAAGATAGCTGGTCTCCCCTGATCCCCTAATTGATTTGAATAGAGTATTTTGAGAACTGCGGTGAGCCACCACATACGTGACCGCCTTGAGGGGTCCTGGTCACCCCAGCTGCTGTCACCATCCTCACCGTACACCATTTGTCCAATACGAGACATTTGGTCTCTGCCTTTATTTGCAAGTCTTGCCGTGACACAGGCGTATCTTGTCTCAAATCCTTTCCACCAATGATGGGTCTGAATTTTTCTCATGCCCTTATATGTAAGTTTTTCTCTCAGCTATAATAGCAACACTTCCACGTCACGCCATGTTACAGTTTTTTTGCAGTCCGTACTTGTGTTACACGTAAACTATATGTAAGTTTATAAATTTATCAAACATGCACTGTAAGATACAAAACCAAATACGCGTTAGTGCGTGATTGTAGTTGCGCATATGTAGTTACTCTTGTTTGCTAGCGCTTAAAAGTCGGCCTGTGGGCTGTGGCGCCTGCTTGAACAAAGTTACAGGAACTGAACTGAAACCCTCAGTGTCAACGCTGGCCGCAGCTACAGACTCTACGTTCCAAGAGTGCTGCATCATAAAGATAACAGCAAAATGTTACAAGTAAGTTGTTTCGGTTTCCATAGTTCATCATCTCGAGCTCGTACGCTCTCCGTAGAAGTAGTGAAACAAAATTGAAGGATAAACAATTTGTATTAATGCCAAAGGCATGCGGGAGTTAGATGGTATGGAAATTCTTCTTGGGCATACATTGTGCTGAATGTAATGAATTCGTCGGGTGTGTGCAGTCTAATAACTGTGAATTCGTATATTTATTTAAAATAAGTTGTTCAACTTCTAATTAGCAATTAGTTTGAAAGAAAATTAAAAAAAAAACTACTGTGAGAAATTGTGGCAGATCAGTTACTTACGGAACAATTATGTAAGTAAAAAGCCTTTAGATGCCATGCTAGAAACATTCGTTTCTAAAAATTATGGGTATCTGATTAACTTGCATTGGAATTTTGAAGGCAAACTAACAAATGCGTACTGAATCATTAGATGTGCCTTTTTAAAGTTAACAGTATAATGGCAGTCACACTTAAACCAAGTTAAAAGTGAACTGGAATTATTTAAACGTTTAAACTTTCAAACCTAAATTTGTCCAGCATTTCGGTTGGAATGCTGCAGTGCGCTACATGTAGATTGCTAGCTGTGGAAAGGCCGGTGAACACCGTCTAGAGAAGGCCTCACAACAGTATGTGTCACGTCACACTGAGCAGACTGCAGTCTCTACCTGAGGCTGTGTTTATAGCCCACCGTTATTTTGCGGAGGCTCGGCTTATCACTCATATAGCAGGCAGTTCAGCCACAGCGACCTCGAGGAGCCTGTTCCCACCTGGCGGGGCAGACAAAGGGCGAACTGACACGGCTCGCGCGGTTCCATAAGCCGCAGTGTAAGCAGACGCCGATGCGGCGCCACACAACCGTGGCGGTTTGGAAGTGCAGCCGCTGGCATTTTGACCGCCGCAGTGGAAGTGCGGAGGGACAGCCGCTCATATAAACAGGTCCCACGCTGCCTTTTGAGAAACACCGCATTGCCAAACCGCCGCGATTCCTCCGACGCGGTGGAACCGCGGGCTATAAACACAGTCTGAGTGGCCGGCGGGGACGTGACACGGATTGTCGTGAGGCGGCGGTCTAGCCGGGCTGAGTACCAGGAACAGGAGGGGGTAGCTCGCCTGTGCCGGTACGATGACAGCAGCAGGACGCTGCCTATTTTGTTTCTATCTGAATTTGAGCTTCTTTTTCTCTCTGTAAAATAATTTACAATATTAATTGCATCATGAAAACTCTGTAAAATAATTAATGGGTTCACGATCGGCTATGTTGCAGGTGATTAAATCAAATCACAAATCGTTTGTTAGTATGTTTCATTCCATTATGGGCTTGATTTTACGATGGTTGCCAACAGCGAATTTATGAAATTTCAGATTTGTTAATGTTACAGCATGTACTGTTTAAAGTACGTTATCACATTACATACAATTAAAATTTTTGTTACCTATTGCTCGAAATTTCCTATCTACCACAATAATGAATATTTATGCCTCCATTGTCAACAAAGGATATATTTCAATGTATCATCTTCTGTCGGTTTGAAGAGAACTAACGGCTACTGAAAATTCCTTTCATGCAACTGCTCAGAGAAACGGGCTGGTAAAAGGTAATCATTTTACATGTGGAATGCAAAGCAATCACACTTGCAAAAAAGTGCTGTTTAATGACGCATGTGCCCCTACACAACTGAGTTATCTTGGTCTAGATTGCCAAAACATAATACTCAACTATACTAAACAACATTATTACAGTGCAATAGTAACACGACACTACACTAGAGAACTGCCTACAATAGTCTCGAAAGTTTGTCGACTACGTCGGTAAGAGGCAAGATTCCAACACAATGTGCACTTCCGCATTGTCTTTCTGCACCACAAAAAATGTTCAAATGTTTGTTAAGCTTATGGGACTTAACTATGGGGTCATCAGTCCCTAAACTTAAAAACTACTTACGAACTATGACGGCACAAATATCCATGCCCGAGGGGGGATTCGAACCCCCAACCATAGTGGCCGTGCTGACCGTGACTGGAGCGCCTCAGTCACCTCGGCCACCGCGGCCGGCTCTGCACAACAGTTCTGATCAAATTGATTCCTGTTGATAGATTTCAGTGCTTCCCAATCGGCCCAGACGAGTTCTTGATTTTTATTCATTTTAGTCACAAATTGTCTTTGAGTTGCAAAGTTACCATTAGCGGAAATAACAAATGAATTTTTGAGCTGTAAGGAGATACCATGCTACTCACTGCCTAATGGCCAAAAGCTTCTATGTTATTTTAAGTTAATTCAAATATTTTAATACGTTGTGCAGTTTGACTCGCAAGAACCGCCTCAGTGAATGAATGTTAGATTCTGATCATTTAACTTTAGTTCCGTTTCGGTATATGTGTCTTATTGTACTGTGCATTCATGGAAATGCATGTTGGTATTCATAACCGCGCACTGACTATGCAGTAGGCCCAGCTTATGAAACTTACTTTCAGATGTTTCAAAAAGAATTTTAAAATATGAACGGTACGACGTTCTCTTCCATATAATTGTTATCCTCGTGTTGCAAATTCTGAGAAATCTGACTTTCTGCTCCGTTAAAAGTTATAGTAATTTTATAAACTACCACCTGTTCCTGCCGTCTTTTGATGTTGATATACTTTTTTCTCCAAGTGAGGTGGTCATGCCATGAATAGTAGGTTACATTCTGTGTTTTCTTAACTGCATGATATTTGACCAGGCGTTTAGAAACATCTCTCAATTATCAATCATACAAACGTAAATGAATTTTCATGGCTCCTTCAGGGTGATTAAAAATAGTTACATAACAGGTATTTCAAAATTTGGAGGCACAAGGAAACCATGGAACATCTCGTCCAGTATTAGAATGGTTTCTTTAGTTCAAAACCATTCATATTTCATCCACATGTATACTCCGTGGCCGAGTGGTCTAAGGGCGACGGCGCACTACTACGGCCACGGCCAATCTTGGGGCTGAAAGGGCGGCCAGCACCTGGTCATGCAGCCAGTGGGCCGTTGCGGCTGAATGGGGCAGACTGCCAGTGTGCGCCCAGCCATCGATACGGTTCCAGCTGTACATGTCTATCTTTCATATTTCATTATTTGTGTATCGCTGAGATTTAAGAAGGAGAATCTTTCACTGAAATGGATTTCGGTACGGAGAAATTTATTACAAAAAATAGAGAGAGAGGCTGGCTTTGTGGGATTTGTCATGTGAAGAATATGCTGATAAAAATGTTAAAATGTCGGAGGAAATGACGACGTTCAGGGTTAATGAATGTGCAATACCACAGGAACAAAACACATTGTCAGTTATTTTATCTTTATTTGTATTTAACTAGCAGTTTTCCTTAATTTCAACTGCATAGTCCGATTGCTGTTTCTATACCCCATATGCTGTCTCCAAGTTTTTTTATAATTCATCAAAACTTTTTGTAGGCATTCTAGTGAAACAGAAGAATTTGCATTCATGTTCGCGACGTTCACAGAAAAAAAAATCCCTTTGTAGAGCGTGGTTGCAACATAGGATGCAACCAATATCTCTTGTTCTTCTCGAAATTCCAGCAGCACACAGCCGTAGCTGTCTCCGCGACGTCCATCGTGCGACTGCGCTGCGGCCAGCCGCACCGATCAGGACTGCCACTGGCCGCAGCTCCGTCACACCTACTGCTGGAATTGCGAGCAGCAGCCAAAGAAGAAGAAATATGGGGTACGCCCAATGTAGCAGTTCCCGCTCTACAAACGGAATGTTTCTTACTTTTTTCTATCAACTTCGACAACGCGAAAATAAATCTTAGACTTATTTATCTGGAAAGCGAAAGATTTTGAAATTACAGCGAATTTCCCAAACTGTCTCGGCGTTGTTGATGGATAGCATTTGATATTGATGAAACCAAGAAACAGTGCATCAATGTTTTTAAACTATAAGAAATATTTCTCTATTTTATAGAAGGCTGTGACGCAAACTGTAAATTTGTCACTGTAGATGTGGGACTGCATGGGAAATGTGTTGACTCAGCAATCAGTGTTCTATAAGCAAATACAGTGTAATAACTTCGAGATTCCAGAAAACAAACAGAAATAAACAAAACGCCAGTGCCTTATGTATTTGTAGCTGACGACGCATTTTCGCACTCGCACAGAATTGTGTGCCCTTATGTTGGTTTACAAATTGACACGAAAAGTCATTCCCTAAGAAGACTTATCAGTGCATGTTCAGGATCGTGGTAAATAAGTGGAGTATCTTTCAGAGGCCCACGAATGTAGACATTGATTTCGCTATAGACATTGTAAAGGTATGTTGTGTTCTACACAATTCTGTACGAAACAAGAGATGGTGTACAATGTTTAGATACATTTTAAGTATGTGCTCCAATTCGTGAGGATGTTCTACATCCGGAATATGCGGGCGTAGATCAAGTTAACACTATGGAATCGTTTCTTGCTGATTACTTTGTAAATTCACTGACTTATATGTACACTCTTTGACAAAAAACCTGGCCGCCGGCCGGCCGCCGCTGAGCCTAAGTCCGAGCCAATCGCGACATGGGACAATAAAAGTGGCCGCGCTGATTCGCTCTAAGTCCAGCTATCTGCACAATCTGGCAACACTGCAGACTGCGGGAGTTCATGCAGCACTTCTTCTGTGCAGTAAGAAGACAACTGGGTCAGCTCCCTCGTTGGTCTTGCGGTAAAGTGCGCGAGTTGCATGTTCAGTATTAGCGATCGAAACCGACTGTTGACAAAAATTTTAAATTCACGTCACTCGTTCATGCTCATGCCCCATGTGTAAGGGAAGCGTATGTGTAACGTATTTCATTTTTGGTACACTGGTAATAACATTTCGGCCAAATAACATTGCCACCTCTGGCCGCAGCACTTGCACAGCTCTCCGCGGCCCATATACCTCGCCGGCAGCAGCGGTGGCGGCGCAACACAGCGCTGCCTCGCCCTCTGCCCACAGCGCCTGCCGCCGCTCATCGCCCTGGATACGTAAAATGCTGTAGTGTTGCTAAGTGGTGATTCAAAAAAAAGGTTGCGATTCGTATTTCACACAGGATATAACGAAGCAGACCACCTATTTCGAATGATGAGCATATAATACATTAGAGAGGCAAAAAATGGTCATTGACCAATCCAATGGCACTCTCCGATGGTTAACACTTATTTGTGGTTTAAATCTCGATCCTTTTCCTTTCAGAAAGCCTTTCGTGTAATTTATTATTGTCATCAGTTCATATGTTTTCATCAAGACACAATATGTAACTCACTAAAATGTTTTAGTGTCGTTGTTTCACTCTGTACGGTAAATGTATGAGCTAAATTATGTGAATAAGTTTCAGTGCACGTTCTAAAGCAATACAGGCACACTGCAAGGTTCGTGTCTTCATGTCTCATTTCTACAGGAGATATTTCACATCAATGGAGGTGAATTCGAATTTCTTCGAAGGCGTTTGTATGGTGAAGCAAAGAAGACATCTAATACCATTTCTATAATTTGAAGTCGACCTTTCTGAAAGACTTGTTGTATAATGTTTTTCTTATGATTCCGTTAAAGAGTTTCTTGTTGTAATCTGCAGTGTATAAAGTAAAATAAAATGAAATTAAATTCCATCCCCAAAAGCACTTTCTCCAACCAGGATTAGAACTGCCTCCTTACACCAGGTTTATATCACAAGACACAAGCAGAACCACACAGCCAACTACACACTGCCATAGATTGCCCTCAGTTTCTCACATATTCAATGCTTAGTCTCTAACGCATCGCGAAAGAACCTGGAAGTCACCTACACAAATAACTACATTCCTTGAGTGCAAAAGTTAAATTTCTGTCTCTCATTTCACGTCGGCATTACAAATAATTAGTCATGAAAGTAGAAAAGGAATGTCAAGTGAACTTAGTGAGACAATTCAGTACCACTTGAGGAAGTAACTGTACTGTCACAGTATTGCCAAATATCAGCAACGATGTTGCCAGTTCTCAGCTGTACTAGGAAGACCTGTGAAGCGATAAGCGACGCGAAATCGTGCTAGATTCATGCGGGCTTCTAGAGGGGAGTCGCGCATTTCGGTTAATATGCGCTATCTCCTGATAGATTCCGTCGTCACATTTACGATGCAGATATTAAATTCGTCCAATGAGGCCGAAACTATCGTTTAAATTTTTTGAAGCTTTACTGCATTATGATATTTCAGCAAATGACTAAAGAAGTTAAAAATACTGATATTGTGCTTGCAACATACGGCAGGTCAAAGACTGATATACGTAAACATGCATCACGATTACAGTTTTATCCCCCCCCCCCAAAAAAAAACTATTGCTTTGATACATTTTGACAAAAGCTAATTTTTGATGAAAAGTTACTGGAAATCAATGATGCCCCATCCGTCTCGAAAAACTTCGCAACTTGAAAGCGACTGCGTTTAAAAATGCAGCCTTACGACTGTACAAGTAATATTTCATGTCTTATACGTGTTGGTTTGCTTGAAAGCCAGAAGAAACATAGTTAACTGATTATTTGTGCAACACAGTAATTATTTCACTTAAGTATTCAGAAGACTGGATATTTAAAATTACGGCCATGAACACAGAAACTAATCTGTATATGTGGGAAACGTGCAATTCTGATGTTTTTCCTCTGCAAACATATACATATAATCTATAGACTACTAAGCAGCATATTGATTTCGTACTGTTACAGCCTTGATGGGACAACAAATGATGATGAGAATCCGAACCCATGTGTCTGATGGATTTTTCGAACGTTGCAAGCTATGACTTGCATGTGTTGTTGCTTAGTATCTGTCGTCACTATGTTAAATCAACAGAAATTGTTACAAACATTTTACCTACTTTCTCCTATTGTCCTATTTTTCGTCAAACCACACATTCTTTCTGGTCTCTTGGCCACATGGGAAAGAAAGATTTTGCAACTGAATTAATGATAATAATGATGGAAATAATGATAGTAATCAATGATGTTTACGGCATTACAGCAGAATGATAAAGATTACAATAACAATAGAAAATGACGATCTCTTGGTTGACACACTGCAATGAGTTTTGGTATTTCGTTGCTGAATGCCATTTAGGATATTTTTCAGAGGAGAAAAATAGACATGAAGCCACACACATCACTAGTACAACGATACCTCACTAATCAACTATGCTTGCTGTAGATGAGAAAACGAGAACGGCGCCACCGAGCTAAAATGAGATTACTCGTTCAGTTATCTGACATTTATTGGCAGTTAATACAGACAGTCCCGACATAAAACACAAAATTGTTTGCAATTTAAGGAGGGTTAGACCTTTCTCCGGTCGAAAATTTAATTCAGGATAACAGAGCCATTTAAATGCAATGACTAATCTCATATCCTCACGAATATTGGAAAATACCTCGAATTCTGGAACGATCAGAGTTTCCTACCATCGTAAGCAATACTGCTAAGCTATAGGAAGAATTTCTTGGCCATCCCACAATATCCTCATTCCTACAAACAGTTTGCTTCAACTGGCTTTTATCCATGCTGCGCTGCCAAAGCCCATTCTAAGTAAGGCTTCAGTCTGAAAGCAGACAACATCATTGAAAATGCTGATGAATAGATGACTTACGTTCATCAACTTCCGGGGAGATTTTCTTTCAACGAAACGGAGAAAGTGTGAAATGACTACTTTCTCCAAAGTTCCTACGGACTTTTGTCCCAAAATGGACGTATATACGTTCAATCTTGTCATACGCGGCTCACATTCCAGGAATATCACCAAAATGAGCATCTGGCGGGTACCGTCCTAGAGCAGCTATTACGCAAGTTTTTACCGATAATCATAAAATTGACAAGACGGCTTTTGCTGCAGAATATAGTGACTTCTATTATATCCGCATAACCTTTCCCAATAAGAAACTGTTTTCTTCGTATAGTGATGCCCCTGTTTAGGTGCATTATAATGTTAGTGTTTAATGTTGCTTCAGAAGTACTTTTTGTCTTAAATATTTTTTATATTTGCAGGTGATTCAAAGTAATTCTAATAATTAGTTTCCCTTCAAATTACTCCATTCATTCGATCTGTTATTTGTAAAGTAATTGCAACCGCCAAAAGTGAAATTGTCCTATAAATCAAACCGTTTGGTTATCTTAGGTCATTCGTATATGGGCAGAACACTTTCATCTGAAATATCTCCACGAAAGGCAGAGAAGCGGACGGTTCTCTGTCATAGTAGAGTTAGGCTCGCGTAGCTAGTCCTCTGTGCAGAAGAGATGGAATTATATGTTGAAGAAAGAAGTCATATCTAAGAAACTTGCATATTAATTTTATTTTCTCGTGTATTTACATTCTTTCAGTTTATATTCGCCTTTACTTCTCACAAAAGAATGAGATATATTTTTCTCTGCTAGTAGCTACCTTTGGTCGTTTCCGACCGCATTACATTTTCCGTTGTCTCTAGATGGATAATACTTTGTCTCTGCCGATCCCAGATTCCACGACGAAAGAAAACATGTGCTTCACATAATTCGTTTCGCAGTAGGCGGTTGTATTTCCACCGTTGGTATATTTACTTGTACGAAAATTGTTCGTAACCGTAGACAGTTTGCTCTTGCTGCTCATCTCCTTAATATTGTTAAACACATATTTTCCACATAATTCTCCTCGTGAAGTGTTTGAACTGCTGTGCTTTATTATTGTTAGTACCATTAGTTTTTATTTCAAGTTGATCTCTGAATTTGTATTTTGTATTACCGTTATATTTTTTTGTTCAATATGTTTCACAATATTGAAGATCAACAAGTTCTCATATCCATTAATATAAGCGACTTAGAGCTAATGTATAACGTTCATTTTAGTCTCATTTCATCCGTAAAAGTTCCTCTGAAAATCTGGAACACTTCTTTTAACACCCTTAATTTGAAAACCATACATAGGCAGAGGACGTTCAAGGATTGCTCATTTATTAACTTCATTCATAATGATAATTTGGATCAAATTTATTCACAAATTTTGTACTCAGTCCATTTAATTTTTATGATAGCGGTATAATTACAGCCTTGCGCAACCTAGGGCATCTGTTCAAAATCAATGAATAAGAGATACGTCAATACTTTTATTTACTATCTTTTAACAAGCAACAGTGCAATTGCTTTCCCTAATATTGTTCTTAACCATGCCACAATTCATCGATCAATTTTAATCGTTGTAACACGTGATTATTAGGTTGCTTTATTGTCTATTGTGTTTTTGTTACAAATTTTACAATTGATTTTATAATAACGATAGGCCAGAAACTTAATTAACGTAACTCAGAACCGCGTGATAATGCAATATTTACTCGCATTCGGTTTTGCTACGGAGCGAGTTGGTGCAGTGGTAACACTGGACTCATTTTCGGCTGCACGGCGCATGGAACCGGCCTTCGGCCATTTGGATTTGAGTTTTCCATGATTTTCCTAAATCAGTCTAGGCAAATGCCGCAATGGTCCCTGCGGCATGGCACGGCCGATTTCTTTCCACATCCTTATCATGACAATCCGAACTTCTGCTTCGCTCTAAAAATGTTCAAATGTTTGTAAAGTCTGTGGGACTTAACTACGGGGTCATCAGTCCCTAAACTTACAAACTACTTATGAACTACTTACAAACTAGGACGGCACAAATATCCATGCCCGAGGGGGGATGCGAACCCCCGACCGTAGCGGCCGTGGAGACCGTGACTGGAGCGCCTTAGTCTCCTCGGTCACCGCGGCCGGCCTGCTTCGCTCTAATGACCCCCTTATCGAGGGGACGTTAAATCGTAACCTTCCTTCCTTTCTTTCATGTCTCGTGTGCAATAGAGCTTACTTTGTTCATGTTTCCGTGTGTTGGTACAAATTTTGCAGTTCATTTCAAACCAACTTCCCTATGAACAAGAGACCTTGAACTTTCAACTTAACTTAGAACTGGATGACACTGCTTCATTAACGCCATTTCTTAATTGGTGTGTGGTGGAGGGCAATTTTTATACAACTGCTGTTTCCGCCTGTTTCTCTTCCAGTCGTGAATGGTTCGCCGTTAAAACTATTTCTGGTAAGACTTAGTGTGAGTTCATATCGCCCTATCTTTTACCTTCGCGATCTTTTCGTGACTAATGCATAAGAGGGGTCATGTGAAATAGAAATAAAACAAATGTATCGAATGTCTCTGTTGTATTCTCATAAATACGGTTGAAACTGAATGAAAAATTTCACACATACAAAATTTGAAAAGCGTAAAATAATCATTCAGATGAAAATGCATAGAAACGTGGTTTTAAAATAGACTAAGACGTATAAAGTAATTTTTGTCCACTCGATAATTGCTACCGCGTTAAGGATAGTTCCAATAAATTTTCGAATTTTTAATAGCCATGTCAGACATCATAGTAACACTGGAACATAAAGTGTTCTTGCATCATGAGTAATGCTAACAGTAGTGTTTAGTGGCCACCAACGTGAAGGGTAATTTATTTCTGAAGTCGATAAGAGGTATGACGCGGTGGGGGCAGCCACGGTCGTTTTGGTAAATGCGGCACAACGAGCGAGCGAAGGCGCGCGCGTCTCTAAACGGAGAAGGCGGAGCGCGCCTGCTGGAGGGATAGTTTTCGTTCTGAACAGAGGAAGCCATCAAAAGGAGCCTAACAGATATTCCGTAGACCTCTTGTAACTTACGCGTTTTGACTTTAACATAAGAAATAAATGAAGTTCATGAATTGCATTGAACATTGCAATGTATAGTAAATTAATGTCGTCCGCTATCTGCGACGACACCGATCGAATGATAATCTATCGACGTGAGATACCTGGCACCTAAAAGTCGCCATTAAGTTTGTACTTTGAAACCTATCACCGCACTGTAATGAACACATTGCAATTAAAACTATGTTTAAATCGCATCCGGCCATGAGTCTACGTAACATTTTATGAAATCAACGAGGCAGGTAACAAAGACAGGTCCGGAATCCATTGAGCACCTCATCAAGGAACGTGCTCAAAAAATTCAAATGGAACGCTATTTATCGTAGCAAGATGTTCTGTCAATAACGTTCTGGCCTGTGGACATTTTATTTTATTAGGAAGCAAACTCGAAGGAAACTGGACAAATTTGTATATTTAGGAAGACGTTTCTGCGACAAATTGTGAGTCTTATTGTTAGTTAATGGAGTGCAGTAAACATAACGATAAGTCCTGCATATGAATCAACCATAAACCGAGAAATAAAACTGGTAATACGTTCAATGAGGTATTCATTGATTTCTTTTTTTTTTTTTTTAATAGCTGGCCACGTGACTTATGTGCAACTTGGAGAGCACAGTATCTCGAGCCTGAGTGGAATTACGGATCCGGATTCTAACATGCAGGACGCCAACTACAAAAACTCGTTCATCAGGCCACCAATGTAATCAAGATTTTCCAACGTCGTAGTAGGGCCTATTGTTTCGCAACTTCGGCATCATGTAGATGTGAGTCTGATATGTAATTCTGCAGTCAGTTGATTTTTTCTTGTGACCTACATTAAATATTTAAAAAAAAAATCATAATATGCTCGTTGTAGTAGTAAACTGAATTTGTGTTCAAGAAGCTCGTGCCTTACATTAACTACCCCTACTCTCTTTCACGTTGCGAGCAATTTGCCTCAGCTGTGAGTAAATAAATGAGGTAGGGTTTATAGCAGTAATGTCTAGCTGTATAATAGTCACTTTCTGAAAACCTAGCCAATTTAGAAATCGGGGCCGTTTTGTTGCAAAAGCTGGATCTCATCATTTCGTCTCGTTACGTCTTTAATTTATCCGCTTACTGTCAAACAAAATCATCCGTGCCAACTGTCTCATGGAAACCTCATAGCAGATGCTGTAGCCACCTACTTCAAGAATATCATGTGACATCAGAAACAAAACGAAAGAACATTTTCTTAAATGAATTTATCAATTATTCTAAAATGATGGTAAAATTTTAAATATAGATAGAACAACTTATTTGGAAATCACTTCAAATGTAGTCATCCCATAAAGTAAATAATAAATTCTGAAGACGTGTCAGCTGTTTCTTTTTTTTTTTTTTTTTTTTTTTTTTTTTTTTTTTTTTTTTTTTTTTTATTAAGAATGTTGCTTTACAGGTCCAAGACCGTTTTCACGTTTTTAAAGGCCCATCTTCAGGTGTTAATATTTTCATATGAAAATTCATTATAGAGACACAAGGTTCTAATTGCTTTCATCTGTCATGCGAATAAAATTTCATTAATTAGGCTCAGATATATGGAACCAGTCCAACAGAAATCATCACTGTCATTCAGAACAAAAACCAAGGACATTACAATGTGGGACAAATAGTCGCGTAATTTTGATTACTGTATTTTCAATTAAACCAGTAGATAGCCGACGAAGTGAAGGAGTACAAACCAAAGAAAACTGTCCAAAGAATCGAAGAAACCGATAGATTATGGATTTGTATTTTACTCATCTTTGCATCAAGTATTACGGCAAGGTAATACGAATATGCGCAACCACCCAGATTCTCTGTTTTGTTACAGCTTCATGAGGACTAAATTCTTTTAGGTAATATTCCTTGAATGTGAGTCGTGTTTGACAAGACACAACATAGATACAGTCCACCTTTGGACAACAGTGCCTAGTATCATTGGAGAAAATGATGGTTCCCATTACTTTTTCGTTTTGTTACAAAAAGCTCTCACTGAAAGTTGATGAGGGTAAGTTATCAATTCATCATCATTTCTTCTCAATGCTTGGCTAAAAGCCAGTTGAGGCCAGATGCTAGTAGGATTGAGAATATTGTGGGCTGTCGCTTTCAAGATGCGAAGTGTTTGATACCTTACTGTATAGTGACGGATGATGCAACGTTCATTTCCAGTAACTCATAAAAATTGCTTTTGTAGATATCTAATAAGGTAATTGTTTTAGTATTTTGGGGGGGGGGGGATAAAACTGTAATCGTGATGCATGTTTACGTATATCAGTCTTTGACCTGCCGTATGTTGCAAGCACAATATCAGTATTTTTAACTTCTTTAGTCATTTGCTGAAATATCATAATGCAGTAAAGCTTCAAAAAATTTAAACGATAGTTTCGGCCTCATTGGACGAATTTAATATCTGCATCGTAAATGTGACGACGGAATCTATCAGGAGATAGCGCATATTAACCGAAATGCGCGACTCCCCTCTAGAAGCCCGCATGAATCTAGCGCGATTTCGCGTCGCTTATCGCTTCACAGGTCTTCCTAGTACAGCTGAGAACTGGCAACATCGTTGCTGATATTTGGCAATACTGTGACAGTACAGTTACTTCCTCAAGTGGTACTGAATTGTCTCACTAAGTTCACTTGACATTCCTTTTCTACTTTCATGACTAATTATTTGTAATGCCGACGTGAAATGAGAGACAGAAATTTAACTTTTGCACTCAAGGAATGTAGTTATTTGTGTAGGTGACTTTCAGGTTCTTTCGCTATGCGTTAGAGACTAAGCATTGAATATGTGAGAAACTGAGGGCAATCTATGGCAGTGTGTAGTTGGCTGTGTGGTTCTGCTTGTGTCTTGTGATATAAACCTGGTGTAAGGAGGCAGTTCTAATCCTGGTTGGAGAAAGTGCTTTTGGGGATGGAATTTAATTTCATTTTATTTTACTTTATACACTGCAGATTACAACAAGAAACTCTTTAACGGAATCATAAGAAAAACATTATACAACAAGTCTTTCAGAAAGGTCGACTTCAAATTATGGAAATGGTATTAGATGTCTTCTTTGCTTCACCATACAAACGCCTTCGAAGAAATTCGAATTCACCTCCATTGATGTGAAATATCTCCTGTAGAAATGAGACATGAAGACACGAACCTTGCAGTGTGCCTGTATTGCTTTAGAACGTGCACTGAAACTTATTCACATAATTTAGCTCATACATTTACCGTACGGAGTGAAACAACGACACTAAAACATTTTAGTGAGTTACATATTGTGTCTTGATGAAAACATATGAACTGATGACAATAACAAATTACAAGAAAGGCTTTTCTGAAAGGAAAAGGATCGCGATTTAAACCACAAATAAGTGTTAACCATCGGAGAGTGCCATTGGATTGGACAACGACAATTTTTTGCCTCTCTAATGTATTATATGCTCATCATTCAAAATAGGTGGTCTGCTTCGTTATATCCTGTGTGAAATACAAATCGCAGCCTTTTTTGTGGATCACCACATAGCAACACTACAGCATTTTACTTATCTAGGGCGATGAGCGGCGGCAGGCGCTGTGGGCAGAGGGCGAGGCAGCGCTGTGTTGCGCCGCCACCGCTGCTGCCGGCGAGGTATATGGGCCGCGGAGAGCTGTGCCAAGTGCTGCGGCCAGAGGTGGCAATGTTATTGGGCCGAAATGTTATTACCAGTGTACCAAAAATGAAATACGCTACACATATGCTTCCCTTACACATGGGGCATGAGCATGAACGAGTGACGTGAATTTAAAATTTTTGTCAACAGTCGGTTTCGATCGCTAATACTGAACATGCAACTCGCGCACTTTACCGCAAGACCAACGAGGGAGCTGACCCAGTTGTCTTCTTACTGCACAGAAGAAGTGCTGCATGAACTCCCGCAGTCTGCAGTGTTGCCAGATTGTGCAGATAGCTGGACTTAGAGCGAATCAGCGCGGCCACTTTTATTGTCCCGTGTCGCTATCGGCTCGGACTTAGGCTCAGCGGCGGCCGGCCGGCGGCCAGCTTTTTTGTCAAAGAGTGTACATGTAGTGTTATTTAAATACAAATAAAGTTAAAATAACTTACACAGCGTGTTTTGTTCGTGGCATATTACACATTCACTGTCCCCAAAAAATTATAGTCACTTCCTCCCCCAGTTTCTTTTTCACGTTTTTATATTATCATTGACAAGTCCTACAAAGAAGGTGTCTCCGTACTTTTGAAAGTAAATTTCTCTGTATTAATATCCAAATCAATGACTGATACTTTTGCTTAACCTCAGCAGTGGGGCTACACGAATAATGAAATGTTGGATACCCACAGCTGGAACCGCATCGCCGCTCACAGGCAGTCTATCGTGCACGCAGCTCCATTCGGCCCTCGTGTAAACTCGGCCGCAGCGGCCCGCTGGCTGCGGACTGGCCGCATGGCGGGGCGTGCGGCTGCGCCGCACCGCTCCCTGTCGCTTCCGACCAGCCGCAAGTCGCACCAGTGCGTCATCACCTAAGACGCCATTCTACGGATTGGGCGGCCGCTCCCGCCAGATGTTCGAGTCCTTCCTCTGACGTGTGTGTGTGTGTGTGTGTGTGTGTGTGTGTGTGTGTGTGTGTGTGTGTGAGTGTCCTTAGGTTAGTTTAAGTACTTTGTAAGATACGGACTGATGACCACGGAGTTTGGTCCGATAGAGTTACAAACATTTGAACATTTTTTGTAATAGCTGGGCAAGTGGGTAGCTGTGGAGAAATTGTCAAGGAATTTGATGGATGTGGAGGAACAGTTGAAGAAGTGGTAGACTGTGGAAGTTAGGTTGTTTACATCATGGGGTCTAGAGGAAGGGCTAAGGAAATGTGCTGCTGACTAATGTCATGAGCATCCTGTTGATTGTTCTCAATATCAGTGCCATATGAGGCTTAAAATTCTTCATCTGTAAGCATTTTGTGGTCATGGGACTCAATACCAGTAGCCCTGTATCCGTCACAGCATTATGGCTACTCCAAAATGTGTCGGGTAAGATGACCTCGTCAGCTTACTCCCTTGCCGCCATTTTTGATATTGAATGTGTTCCCATGTAATTTTACTTTCATCCCTCATAGCTAAACTGGCTGCAAATGACAACTTGTACTTGTGACACTGCACTCAAGTAGTCTATGCATTGGCTAGTACTGTGAATGAATAAAATAACCATACACATTGTTAGGTCTTACTTGTCCTGTCTTCCCACAATTTTTTTTATATTATAATGTAGATATTTATGTAATCCGTCTATCAAACTGAATAATAGTAGTTTACGTTGCCATATGCATTTCGCCTTTATTTGTAAGGCATCTACAGTGACAATTTTTGGTGGATGCTGGTCTACATGTGGTGTTATTTGGTTTCCGGAAACGAAAGAACCTAAAGTCACCAAACAGTACTACATGTAGACCAGCTCCACAAAATATTGCCACTGTAGATGCCTTACAAATAAAGGCGAAATGCATATGGCAAAATAAACTTGGATTATTCAGTTTCTTGAGCATGGGCGCTCATAATGAAGGACAGAGTCAACATTTTAGTAAAGTTAATGAAAAATAGTGAAATATTCATTAGCTAATTACACTGGTATGACAACAAATTAGGCATATATTGATGCATTCTGTTGCTTTAATAGGTGGAGAATATGAGTTTTTAACAAACACTTGCAGAATGTAATGATATAAAAACTGCAATATCTCAGTAAATAAAATAGATACAGATGTGTAGCTTTGAAAAATAACTGTTAATGCAGAGTTATAATCAGGTATGTTGCTGAAATAGCATGAGGTGTTAGAAGTTCATAAAACTAGGATCATATTGAGAAGATTTATTCACTGTAAATGTTATTGTTTCATTGGATGTGCCTCAGTTTTTAATGAAATTGCAGAAGTCTTCAGAGTTTCTTTATCTTGGAACTGTGATTTGTTATTGAATTCCTACATTTGTAAATAACCATATCGCAGTATGTCTTTAAAAGCAGCTGTATGGGGAATAACACAAAATGACGTTGATTCTTTCCCCCCCCCCCCTTGCTTGATTCGTCTCTCTCTCTCTCTCTCTCTCTCTCTCTCTCTCTCTCTCTCTCTCTCTCTCTCTCTCTCTCTGTATAAAGGTTCGGTTGTGCTTCAAGCTAGGGAATAAAGAAAAGGGGGTAATGTAAACATTGGTACATGCAGCATGCCAGTGAATGAACTAGGTAGCTTTTGATACTATGTGGTCTCAGATAGGGGAGATGTTTGTGTGCTTAGTCATTGCACTGTAGCTCCTTGGCTATGAGGATAGCTCGTTTTGAGATCCTCAAAGATATAGTTTTCGAAAAGTTTTGGGGTAGTAGAACGGAAATCGGTTCCTGCGCGATTTTAAATTGTTTCATTACATTTTCTTTTTTGATTGTATGTGAATCTGTAAGCACTTGTCGTTGTGCTACTTGTACTTATACAAAACGTTTAATCATTGAGAAGCAATCAGGTTATCTGCCGTCTGGAGTGCACGAACGTGTGAGTTTGACATACAACAGTAAAATGTTGTTAAGAGTAGGAATGTTTCGAGTAGGATGTTTCGGTTTTTCAGAATACTTGGAGTGGTGCTGGAGTTTACTGGGATGTTTGTCTCTTACAGTATAGGCGAGAGACTCCTTACAAAATAGAGCGCGAGGTGGCGTGTTATATCTCCTGCAAGAAGTCGTGGCCCGTGCGCAGAAACGCATTCTCGAGTTGTGCGCAGCGCGTCAGAAGCGAAGGAATGGACTCGCCCAGCGCCCTAGTTGAGAAGACAGGGGCCACGACTTCTTGCACGGGCTGTACCATGCTTGGTTACGAATAGATGTGACTGGGCTGATCGCACAGTTGATTTAATCTGAGTGATCGTGTGTGTGATATGTTTAGTGCGAGAATTTAATTGATGTTTGACTGACCTCGAGAGTTGTGTGTGTGTGTGTGTGTGTGTGTGTGTTTTCTCAGCGCCGCGCGGAAGTAGGCGAGCGGTCTGGAGCGCCACGTTGCGGATCGCGCGACGTCCCGCATATCGGGGGTTCGAATCCTCCCTCGGTCATGGATGTGTGTGTTGTCCTTAGGTTAGTGTAACTTAGTTTAAGTAGTTTGCAAGCTACGGACTAATAACCACGCAGTTAAGTCCGCTAGATTTACAAACATTTGAACATTTATTTGTGTTGTCAGTGCACAATTATGAATGGTAGAATTTATTGCCAAGATGTTGGGAAGAAACATTAGTGTTCAAATTCCGCAGCTCATGCATTTTAAAGTACGGTTTATTTCTTTAATTTCGCCATGAGTACACATGTCCTTAGCATAAGTTAATGTAGTTTATAAGCGTAGGGACTGATAACCGCAGCGGTTAAGTCTCTTAGATTTGCAAACATTTGCATGGGAAATACATCTCAGGGTTGGTTAGAATACATTTTTCAGCCGTTGGGATGACTCTTGACTGTGTGTGTTGGATGAGTGGTGGTCTGTATGTCTCACATACCGTCAATTTAATGCAGACTTTGTGCTCAAAGAAGAAATAAAGGCATATGATTTCACATACGGATTAAGGAGATTTCGGCTATTTTTTTTTTTTTTTTAAAGCAAGACTACTTCTGCTATTGACGTAGTTGTTGCGTAAGGTATACTTACCCAGCAGGACATTGAAAGAGTGATTATGAAAAGAGAAGCAAGTTTGCAGAGAAGACGACCGCTAGGCACGAGCATGATGCATTGTTTAAACAATTATCTCCACATTTCAGGAACTATGTTTACATTCACTCTTTAAAAAAAATCGATTTGTGATCTACTCTCTCGCAGGACTATATACAATGAATATGCCACTACACTTTGCATACCCCTAATAGTATGTAATGGGTAATCGTAGTTGTGTGAATTTCTTGCAGTTTTTTTAATAAATAGTAATATTTTTGTATTTAATGTCTACAATAAAAAATCTTGATTTTAGTTATGTAAAAGGGCTTCAGCGCAAATTATCCTCTGAATATGAGCTGCAAATCTTATACAAATCATCATGGGGTGTCTACTTAAAATTACTTAACTTTACATTTAGTGTTACCCCCCCCCACTTCAAATTACTTACCTTGCCGTTAATCTTGCCCCCCCCCCCCCCCCCGCTCCCCGAAAATGTATGCTATACCGCCACTGGTGTGTTTATCACAACAACAAAATTGTCTCGTGTGTTTACGCTGCTTTCGTGTGAAACTCTGTCACGCACAAATTAAGTGGGGCTTCGTAATCACATGCCGCGGTGGAGCGGCCGAGCGCTCTAAGGCGCCTTCCTGCAGAGCGCACGGTCACACGCCGTCGGAGGTTCGAGTCCTCCCTCGGACAAGGGTGTTTGTGTTGTCCTTAGCATAAGTTAATGTAGTTTATAAGCGTAGGGACTGATAACCGCAGCGGTTAAGTCTCTTAGATTTGCAAACATTTGATCTTAATTGCATGCCAAATACACGGCTGTGACTCTTGTAGTCATCTCGCATAGTTCGCACAATAATTACAAGAGTTGCTCAGTTGGACTGTATAGTACAAGTTGGTCACTTGTACTGTGTAGTCCCGGATCTGAGTGCGCTGATATGAAACTTCCTAGCATATTAAAATTGTGTACCGGAACCGGGATTCGAACCTGGGACCTTTGCCTCTCGTGGGCAAGCGCTCTACCACTGAGCTACCCCGACATGACTCACGGCCCATCCTCACAACTTTACTTCTGCCAGTACCTCGCCTCCTACTTTCCAAACTTCACAGAAGTTCTCCTGCGAACCTTGCAAGACTAGCACTCCTCGAAGGAAGTAAGTTTGGAAAGTAGGAGGCGAGGTACTGGCAGAAGTAAAGTTGTGAGGATGGAACGTGAGTCGTGTTGGGATACCTCAGTGGTTTGCCTGCGAAAGGCAAAGGTCCCAGCTTCGAGTCCCGGTTCCGGCACACAATTTTAATCTGCCAGGAAGTTTCATATCAGCGCACATTCTGCTGCAGAGTGAAAGTTCCATTCTGGAAACATCAAAATGTTCAAATGTATGGGACTTAACTACGGGGTCATCAGTCCCTAAACTTATGAACTACCTACAACAAAGGACGGCACAAATATCCATGCCCGAGGGGGGATCCGAACCCCCGACCGTAGTGACCATGCAGACCGTGACTGGAGCGCCTCAGTCCCCTCGGCCACCGCGGCCGGCTCTGGAAACATCCTTTAGGCTGTGGCTAAGCCATGTCTCAACAATATCTTTTCTTCGAGGAGTGCTAGTCTTGCAAGGTTCGCAGGAGAACTTCTGTGAAGTTTGGGAAGTAGGAGGCGAGGTACTGGCAGAAGTAAAGTTGTTAGGATGGACCGTGAGTCGTGTCGGGATAGCTCAGTGGTAGAGCGCTTGCCCGTGAAAGGCAAAGGTCCCAGGTGCGAGTCCCGGTTCTGGCACACAATTTTAATCTGCCAGGAAGTTTTGACATGATATCAGTTCGCTGACTTCTAAAATAATGTTTTCCAAACTCATTAAATTATTGTTTGCAAATTATTTATTAAGGATGGGAAGGAAGAAGGGTTAGGAAGGGAAGGATTGACTTTAGATTCAGTGGGGCATTGAAATTATACAATGGCGACAAGTGAAAATGGGGCAGGGCCGGGAATCGAACCCGGGTTACCCGCTTCAGGCCAGCGGTCGCTCTAACCACTTGGCTACCGCGCTCGCCTCCCATCCGTCTGAAACTTCCACAAGTCACAGGCTACAACTGTAGCGCTCCCATCGTATATACCCTCTTATACTCGCCATTACCAATTTCCGTACGGGATAGAACGTTGTGACCGCATCTGCGGTGAAGTAAGTGAACCAAACGCCGTCTTTGCGTATAAATACTTACTATAGATTGGTGTGGTGTCTGTTCTTTTGGACTTAACAAAATAATTCACACCCTTTGTTGCGATACTAAGAAGGGAACCTCCCCATCCCATCCCCCTCGGATTTAATTATAAGTTGACGCAGTGGATAGGCCTTGAAAAACTGAACACAGATCACTCGAGAAAACAGGAAGAAGTTGCGTGGAACTATAAAAAAATAAGCAAAATACAAAAACTGAGCATCCCATGAGAAAGATAAGCAACGTAGAGCAGATAGTGAGCACAGGGGCCCCAGGGTCATGTGGCTATCGTGAGCATCTGCAGAGTTAAAGGTCATTGGTTCGAGCCCACCAACAGGCGAAAATATTATTTTTTTCATTTTCAGACTGAAACTGTTGCATTCATTTGTTGTGGTTTATGTGACGAACTCTTATGTTTTCATCACTTTTATGTTAGTGATTATCACATCCACAAGAAAACCTAAATCGGGCAAGGTAGAATCTCCTTAGCCATTCACCAAGTGTACAAGTTAGGTGGGTCGGCAAGAGATTCCTGTCATATGACGCACATACCGTCATCAGTGTCATATAGAATACATGAGGCGTGTTTTCCTGTGGAGAAATCGGTTGTTTTAGATTCCCATGGGAGAGTCACTTCCTTCTGCTAATCGCACGGTTTTGCGGTGCGGTCGTAAAACACAGACACTAAACTGATTGCAGCGAACAGAAACATCAATGAACGGACGGACAGATCATAATTTAGTGAAAATTAAAAAAAAAAATTGTTTGAGGAAAGGCTTGAATCAAGGACCTTTCGCTCCACAGCTCCTCACACTACCCACAGGACCACAGCACTCCTATGCTCGCAATGTGCTCGACGTTGCCTGCCTTTCGCGTGGACCGTTCAGTTTTTATATTTTGCTTAATTTTTCCTAGTTCCACACAACTTCTTCCAGTTTTCTCGACTGATCCGTGTTCAGGTTTTCACAGCCTATCCACTTCGCCAACTTATAAGTAAATCTGAGGAGGGTGCGATGGGGAGGTTCACCTGTAAGTAATGTAAATATAATATGATTTTGACAATTTTAGTGTGGTTCCACAGTCATGTAAAAATCTTCATTTTCATATTTTGTAATACTTTTTCTGTCCCTGTATGTACACTATGTGATCAATAGTATCCGGAAACCTGACTGAAAAGTTCGTGGCGCTCTTCATCCGTAATGCTGGAATTCAGTATATTGTGGGCCCACCCTTAGCCTTGATCACAGGCATATGTTCAATCAGGTGCTGGAACGTTTCTCTGGGAAAGGCAGCCCATTATTCACGGAGGGCTGCCCTGAGGAGCGGTATCGATGACGGTCGGTGAGACCTAGCATGAATTTGGACTTCCAAAACATCCCTAAGATGTTTCTTAGGATTCAAGACAGGACTCTGTGCGGGCGAGTCCATTATAGGCATGTTATTGTCGTGTACTCACTCAGCCACAGGCCATGCATTATGAGCAGGTGCTCGATCGTATTGAAAGAATCAATCGCCATCCTAGAATTACTCTTCAACAGAGGGAAGCAAGAACGCCGGCCGCGGTGGCCGAGGTGACTGAGGCGCTCCAGTCACGGTCAACACGGCCACTACGGTCGGGGGTTCGAATCCCCCCTCGGGCATGGATATTTGTGCCGTCCTAGTTCGTAAGTAGTTTGTAAGTTTAGGGACGGATTACCCCGTAGTTAAGTCCTATAAGCTTAACAAACATTTGAACATTTTGAAGCAAGAACGAGCTTAAAACATCAATGTAGGCCTGTGCTGTTATAGTGCCACACAAAATAACAAAGGGTGCAAGCTCCTTCCATGAAAAAAAAAAAAAAAAACCACGATCACAATATAACACCACCGCCTCCGAATTTTGCTGTTGGCACTACACACGGCGGCAGATGACGTTCACTGGGCATTCTACATACCCACACCATGCCACATTGTGTGCTGTGATTCGTCACTCCACACAGCGTTTTCCCACTGTTTAGTCGTCCAATTTTTACGGTCCTTACATCAAGCGAGGCGTCTTTTATCATTGACCTGCGTGATGTGTAGCTTATGGCACAGACAAATATATACAGACGGGAAACCTCTGTAAGGGCCCGGTCCTACGCTCCGGGGTGCGGTGAGGGAGGGTTTCCAGCAGTTCCGTAAGATGTCCCATGATGGCGCTGCGGTCAGAAGCAGCTCTTTAAACTGGCCAGAGCAGGCGGCAGGTAGAGGCTGTCCCCACCACCACCTCTCCTCAAACGCCAGCACGCCGGGCACACCAGTGGCCTCGTGGCAGGCGGCACGAGCTCTCCCCTCAGCCTCCCCTCCACGCTACCCTCTGACGTGCGAGAGGCACCCTAAGCCAGCTAACCGCCTGACACCTGCTAGCATCTTACGGAACTACGAGGGGAGCGTAGGACAGTGGTTTAGGGTGGGCTGCTTCTCTGTATATGTTACTCTGTGCTTATGGGCAGCCGCTCGACCATGAAACCATGAAATCCAAGTAGTCTCACCTCCCCCCTAACTGTCATAGTACTTGTAGTGGATCTTGATGCAGTTTGGAATTCCTGTGTGATGTTCTGGGTAGATGCCTGCCTATTACACTATACGACTTTCTTCAACAATCGGCAGTCTCTGTCAGTCAACAGACGAGTTCGGCCTGAACGTTTTTGTGCTGTACATGTCCCTTCACGTTACCACTTCACTATCAGAACAGAAACAGTGGACCTAGGAATATTTAGGAGTGTGGAAATTTCGTATACAGACTTCTGACACAAGTGACACCCAGTGACCTGACCACGTTCCAAGTCCATGAGTTCCGCGGAGCGCCCCATTTTGCCTTCTCACGATGTCCAATGACTACCGAGGTCGCTGATATGGAGTGCGTGGCAGCACAATGCACCTAATATGAAAAACGTACTTTTTTGGGGGGGAGGGGGGGTCCGAATACTTTTGATCATATATTTTCTGTAACGTCTTAGTAATTCGTGTTTTGTAATACCTGACTGTGCGTAATATCTTTGTGCTTCTTAGATATAAGCTATTGGACCATAATTTCTGTATTCCATCATAAACAGTCTATGGTGCGAGTTTACATCTTTGTGTATCAAACAAAGATCTGAACTGCCAGTGGTAAGCCGGCCGAGGGGACTGAGGCGCTCCAGTCACGGTCTGCACGGCCACTACGGTCGGGGTTCGAATCCCCCCTCGTGCATGGATATTTGTGCCGTCTTTAGTATAAGGTAGTTTATAAGTAGTTTGTAAGTTTAGGGACTGATGACCCCGTAGTTAAGTCCCATAAGCTATACAAACATTTGAACATTTTGCCAGTGGTAAACTACACATGAAACGTGGGAAGTAGAACTATTAGAATATTGTTAAAGACGACAATAAAGTTTGTGAGAACGAAAATTGTGTGTAAAAATTACGAAAAAATACATGTGCAAAAAGTGCGATATCTGTGTAATAACGATATGGATTCCAAAATTACTTGTAAGGAAAACTGTTTTTGTACATGTCATCTCGCCACTTGCAGTTGTTTTTACTGTAGTTAATGCCACATAATTTATTTTCAAGCAGTGAACTCCGCTATCAAACCGCACATAGTTCTGAATGTAGAAGCACCGGTCTTGTTATTAATAAATAATAAAATCTTTAATGTGATTGGTAGCGTTTTTCATTCTCAACACTATAATAGGAACAATTACGGAGTTCAAGTACATCCGTCATGAAATGTTGAAATGTTTGTGTAGTCTATGGGACTTAACTACGGGGTTATCAGTCCCTAAACTTACAAACTACTTATGAACTACTTACGAACTAGGACGGCACAAATATCCATGCCCGAGGGGGGATTCGAACCCCCGACCGTAGTGGCCGTGCAGACCGTGACTGGCGCGCCTCAGTCTCCTCGGCCACCGCCGCCGGCCATCCGTCATGGGTAGAGTCTACATCTACATGGGATCCTCTGCAAATCACATTTAAGTGCCTGGCAGAGGGTTCATCGGACCACCTTTATACTATTTATTTCCCATTCCATTCTCGAATAGCGCGCGCGAACTAACAACACCTGAATCTCTGCGTTCGACCTCTGATTTCTCGTATTCTGATGATCTTTTCTACCTATGTAAGTGGGAATCAACAATACATTTTCGCATTCGGAGGAGAATGTTTGCGTTTCTCACGCCGCAGCGATAAGCGCTGTTGTTGTAATGATTGCCATCCCAGATCCTGTATCATTTCCGTAACGCTGTCTCCCTTGTATCGTGACAATACAAAACGAGCTTAGACTTCTACTCCTTCACTGGGTCGAGAACATGGCATTACCAAGCTAGATGCTACAATATACAACTACCAAATGGATCATGATTTGTCCCTCCGCAAGACATTTGTTTTAAACGAGAACAGACAGTATTTATGAAGTGCGCCCCTGCATAGTGTACCGAACTCCTGCATGTGGACGCACCTATCAAATGTCCTACAGTTGCTGTGTAATGTTAGGACAGAGAAAGCAATCAAATTACGTATTCTCAGCTTTTAGTTTGAAGTTTCTGCTTGTAAATTTCATGGGAATTCGTAATAATGATTCCAGCAAGAACGACATATGTAGTAGACAGAAGTGTCATTTATTAAAGCAGGTGAAACGTGTTTCTCACAGTCCAAGTCATTAATGGATGATGGAGAATACTGTATCGTTAACGTTTGCAGAGTCTTATTTAGAGAAAATATCTTCGACGGTGGGTTAGTAAAGTATGTACCCATATCTAGTGGATGTTATACTCAACATTTATCAATTGTGTATACTTATTTCCCCTCCACCCTTATATATTTTGGCGGAACATTCCGAGAATCGAGGCATGGGATATAGTAGACCCGTAGTGCACTGCATTTCTTCTTCGTACCATGATCGTTGTTCGACACAAACATAAACTTTAGATTTTCGATTTGCTCACTCCACGCGTTTTAACGTTAAGTGTGTGACGTTACAGGCTATTACTCCACTGGTCATAGGGGATGACTAGTACTGGATTCCTTATCTTTCCTGCGGCTTGTTGCTGCCTAGACTTTGTACACTTGCTCATTATTTTAAAAACAAATTTAATAATTATTTGCCAGGGATTTCATTTAGGACGGCTGTATATTAATGATGGGCTGCAACATAACGTTTGTTTTTAACTAAGTTTATTTCCCATTTAAAAAAGTTCAGAGTCGAGACTAGATTCCGGAAATAGAATTAGCTCGAGCCCTCTATATAGCAGAAAACAATCTAGCTATATTATATTCAACCAATCGGTAAACGTTCTAATAATGTTCCATTGTAAAGTTCTAAATCAACACAACTGTCAACTGTCAGAAATGGCGGAAATATTTCCAAGTCCCACGCGAACGTTTCAGTGACTATGTTCAACACGTTTCATTAGAAATTTGTTCTACCAACAACCGACGGCAGAGTCAGTTAACACGTTTCATGTCACTGAAGAATCACGATACTGATCGACATAGCTTCGCCGTCTAGGACGGCCAACTCAGGACTGTCTTTAGGTCTTCTCTCGGCCCGCCTTATATAGCCGTGCCAGCGTTAATTTCAGAAAACTCACCTAATGACCAAATGGTTATGCCAGTACATTTCATAACATTTTACATGATGGTTGAAACATTAGTAGTTCTCATACAAATCAATACGCCATATTAATTCCTAAGTGTGATACTTTCCCCAAAATATTAGTTTTTAACAAATGCACATTTCATGCAAGTCCGATAAATATGGATAAATATGTATTTGCCCGTTTCACATTAAATGTCAATGCAGTCTTTCAAGTGAAGTGTTCTTCCGAAAGCCTTTTCACTGCCATTTTAATGCACTATTCAGGTTTAATGTACGCATAAAATTAAACAAATTATGGGCTGTTATCAGTAATTATTAACATTAAACAAAGAGAACATATTTAAATAAACAAAAATCATATAATCTCATCATGTCAAATGTGTTACGACACCTGCAATTGCCCACTGCCTTTCTGTTCGTGTATCTACTCTTCTTGTATTTTTTATAAACAATTTATAATGGTAATTCAATATATTTGCTTATTGCATTGTATTGTATTCGCAGCCAAATAACATTTGCAAATGATTGTTAAAGGAAGGGAAGGAAGACGGATAGGAAAGAAAGGATTGACAGTGGCTGAATTTGGGCATTGATATTAAGCAATGGAGACAAGTGAAAATGTGAGCCGGACCAGGAATCGAACCAGGGTCTCCCGCTTCGGGCCGGCGGTCGCCTTAACCACTTGGCCACCCGTGCTCGCCTCCCGTCCGTCTCAAATTCTCACATGTCGTACGCTATGTTTGTAGTGCCCCTATCGTCCATGCCCTCTTATACTCGCCATTACGGATTCCCGTGCGAGGTCGGACGTATGACCGCATCTGCAGTGAAATAACTGAAGCTAACGTCCGACCTCGCACGGGAATCCGTAATGGCGAGTATAAGAGGGCATGGACGATAGGGGCGCTACAAACATAGCGTGCGACTTGTGAGAATTTGAGACAGACGGGACGCAAGCACGGGTGGCCAAGTGGTTAAGGCGACCGCTGGCCCGAAGCGGGAGACCCGGGTTTGATTCCTGGTCCGGCTCACATATTCACTTGTCGCCATTGCTTAATATCAATGCCCAAATGCAGCCACTGTCAATCCTTTCTTTCCTATCCTTCTTCCTTTCCTCCCTTTAACAATATATTTGCATTATTATACTTAATATTAATGTTACAGACTGTAGGAATATACCAAAATATGTCTCTCGATGAGAGCTTTCATTACTGTATTTCAATTAGAGTAAAAGTTATAAATTATTAAGTGAATCGTAATCTGATTTATCGATAGCTCTTGACGTAACATAAATACGACTGATATCAACATTATCAGAATCGCTCTGATTCCCTTTTCCATGTGCCGCATCGTTCTGGTTTGTGACTTCAATAGTTTGAGCGTGATATAAGAAAATGTACACAATGAGATGTGTCAAATGTCAGTGAGGCCTGACGTCGCACCCGCCTAGCGTTCAGCCAACACCACGTATACTCTGTTCACCAAACGAGAGACGTAATGTAAACACACTGAGGCGCCTGCCAGGGGTCGGCAAAACACGGACGCTCGCTAAATTTTGTTGCATCCGTTTCAGGTGTAAGGTCGTTGTGTATGTGTGTGTTGTTATACAGCAGTGATAATAGATGTTGACTGTCAACTTCATCTTAAAGGACCACTTGCTGAATAGTAACGTAAGTATTAGTGTTTACAGTAACATTTAGCATTCATAGTCTGTCTCTTTTTCTCTCCCATTGGTATCACGTAAAAGTAAACTCATTATATCATCCTTCACCAAGAAGCGTTCAAAGAAGAAGTAATATTCGAGTAAAACTGAAGTGATTTCTGGCATGCCACAGGGAAGCGTTATAGGTCCCCTACTCTTCCTCGTGTTTATAAACGATTTAGGAGACAATCTGAATAGCTCCCTTAGATTGTTCGCGGATTATGCTGTCGTTTATCGGTTAGTGAAGTCAACAGAGTATCAAAAGCAACTGCAGAGCGATTTAGACAAAATTTCTGCATGGTGTGAAAATTGGCAATTGACACTAAATAAAGAAAAGTGTGAAGTAATACACATGACCACTAAAAGAAATCCGCTGAACTTCAATTACGCGATAAATCAGTCAAACCTTAAGGTCGTAGATTCTACCAAATACCTAGGAGTTACAATTACGAACAACTTTGACTGGAGAGAACACACAGAAAATATTGTGGGGAAGGCGAACCAAAGGTTACGTTTTATCGGCAGAACGCTTCGAAGATGCACCAGCTCCACCAAAGAGACTGGCTACATCACACTTGTGCGTCCTCTCCTGGAGTACTGTTGCCCCTTGTGGGACCCTCACCAGGTGGGATTGACGGAAGACATTGAGAAGGTTCAGAGAAGGGCAGCTCGTTTTGTTCTATCACGTTACGGGGGGGAAAGCGTCACGGAAATGTTGCACGAATTGGGGTGGAAATCATTAAAAGAAAGACGTTATTCATTGCGGTGTGATCTGTTTTCAAAGTTTCAATCACCGACTTCTGAATGTGAAAATACTTTGCTAGCACCCACCTACTTAGGGAGACATGACCATTCCAATAAAATAAGAGAAATCAGATCGAAAACGGAACGATTTAGGTGTTCTTTCTTCCCGCGCGCTATTAGAGAATGAATGTGATTTGTAGAGTATCTATGTAGATGTAGATGAATAAAGTTCTTAGAGATACACATGGTTCCTAGTGTGCACAAAAAGCAACTGTTGTGTCCACAACAGTCCATGACTGATATTGTTATGAAAATAGTCAATAGAAAGCCACACACTCTTTAAAGCCTCCAAGAAAAAAAAAAAAAGTAGAAAGATGACAAGCTTTCAGTACGTCTCGATGGGTTTGACTGAAATGCGATACGAAGAAACGTTTTTTTCAACACTTGACAAAGTATAAGGAAAGATGCAGATTTGGGAAATTGTAGGAGAAAATCACTTTTTATAAAGTGTTAAAAGAAATGAATTTGAATTGTTTGGGTTTTAATGACACTGCTATATTACAAAACACACAACGATCTCGCACCTGGAACGGATTCAGCTAAATTGAGCGTGCGACCTTCTTTTGTCCACCCCTGGTGACGCGCCTCAGCGTGTTTACAGTACGTCTCTCGTTTCGGTGAACAGAGTATAGAGACAAGGCCTTACAACAGGCGTCACACGCCCGCCAACTGCGCGGCGGTGGGCCTGCCCCAGCGGCCAGCCTCTAAGTGTGACGTAGGCACCGCCTTGTCTCTAGGTGGTGTTGGTTCAGCCAATACCTCCTACAAGACAAGGCCTCACAACAGACCTTGCCACGTCACACCGAGAGGCCGCGAACGCCAGCTGACTGGTCGGTCGCTGGGCCACAGCCCACTGCCTCATAGCAGCCGGCCAATTAGGTAGCGTACACGGCCTGTTGTGAGGCCTTGTCTTCTGGGAAGTTTTGGTTCAGCCCTCCACGTGGTTTCAGCAAGGCCCAGTGTCGCTCGCAAGTTCACCTCCTTGGCTCCGCTGCTGCCCTTTACTTTAGCACTGCCCGCTGTCAAACTTCGCGCCTTTATGCGTTGGTTGTCACGTCACGTCACAAGTTATCGTGGTGGGAGTGGCATCTTGCATGTTAATGTCAGAGAGAGAGAGAGAGAGAGAGAGAGAGAGAGATAGAGAGAGAGAGAGAGAGAGAGAGAGCGAGCGTGCGTGCGTGCGTGCGTGTGCGTGTGTGTGTGTGTGTGTGTGTGTGTGTAAGAAAGGTAGTTCATGATTATTTGCAGTTGAGCTTGCTAGATGCATTGTGTGTGAATTTAGCTGGCTGGACACGTTTGTAAATCCATGGCGTCTGTTCTATGGAGAGAGGAAACGGGGTGATTATTGCAACTAATGGTACCGTCAAATGCGTATCTATTATGGGGAACTAACGTTACTTTAATACAGAGAAATACGACAGTACACACTTCGTGGTTTATTTGCCATGCATTAATTTGAATGAGATATGTGGTTAATAGGCAGAGACCTATCCTCCATCGGGAACTACTACCATCTACTACTTATATGTTGGAGATATGATTAGATTCGATGTAAAAGTTTAATCTGCCAGGAAGTTTCATGTCAATACACACGCCGCTGCAGAGTGAAAGTTTCATTCTAGATTAGATGTACTTTTCGTTCCAGCAGATCCAAAATGGGATCATCTTGGATGTAAGACATGTCAGAAAAGAAGATACACAATAAATACTTACAAAATGAGATCAGATATGTTAATGTACCTTCCACTTATACCAAATGAAAATGCCCTTTTAGATGTGGATCGGTCAGAAAAAATCTTAAGAATATTTAGATTGTAAAGGACATAAAACTTATTACTACATTCTAAATGTTGAATATAGTAGGTGCATGTGGTAATTCTTAGGCAACTTTTTTATTTATTTAGTATTTTTACAACACTTATTTACAATGATCACATTGCTCCACAAGCAAGATAAGTTCTGAAGTTGGACTGAACACTGCATTCAAATTTGTGAATATTATATACAATAACATACATCAATATTTTCTGCTAAGAAATGCAGTAATGGAGTAGAAGGAGTTGGCCACCAAAAGATCCTTTAGAGTCTTTTCAAACTGAACTTTATTGTGACTTAAATGTTTATGGCTGCTGAAATGTTATTGAAAATGTGTATAACTGAATAGCGGACACCTTTCTGAGCCAAAGTAAGTGACTTTAAATCTTTGTACTATCCCCAATTCCTTAAATAGCCTTCTGCAGGATGTTTTTGAGTTGACGCCATAAATGATTCCTATAGCACGTTTTGGGGCTATGAAAACTTTAGCTTGGCCTGATCAATTGCCCCAGAAAATAATCCTGTAAAGCATTATGGAGTGAAAAGTATGCATAATACGCTAGTTTTTTTATATCACCTACGTCTGACAACATTCGCATAGCAAATAGGGACTTGTTCAGGCGCTTTAGCAGGTCTGTGGTATGCTTTTCCCATTTAAATGTATTATCAAGCTGTAATTTCAAAGAATTTGACGCTGTCAACTTCCATCTCCTTGTTGTCATACTGTCGGCATATACTGGTAGGAAACCTTTTACATGTCCTTAACTGCTTGTAGTGTGTTTTTTCAAGGTTTAGCGACAGAGGATTAGCTAGGAACCATTTGTTAATGTCCATGAAAATTTTATTAGCCAAGATTTCAAAGGGTATAGTGGATTTATTATTTATTGTAATGTTTGTGTCATCTGCAAATAAAACAAACTTTGCATCCGGTAATGTTGCTAATGAAAAGTGATTGATATATACAAGAAAAAGTGAATGGGTACACCGAGCTGCCAAAGTGGAGACATGGGAGGACCAACAAAGTTTCTTGTCAAATGTGAGTCCCAAGTAGGTATTAGTCTCTATGAATGGAAGGACATATGGACCAAGATGGTGAGTCAGTGAGAGAAATTGTGTGTGCCGCCAGAAGTCCATACAGACTGTCTTGTCTGCAGAAGAACAGAAGCCATTGATGGTGCTCCACGAGTAGAGATGGTAAAGACTCTGCTGAAGATACCTCTCGAGTAATCATGTCCATTGGGAGCTGCAGTAGGTGGTAAAGTCATCTACGAAAAGCGGAGCAGAAACGCCTGGTGGGAGACAATCCATAATAGGGTTAATTGCGATGGCAAGGAGTACAACACTGAGCACTGAGGCATATGGTACACCATTCTCCTGAGTGAAAGTGTTCGACAGTGTCGAACCCACACGCACCTTAAAAATGCATTCTTTTAAAAATTCGTGAATAAAAATAGGCTTACGACCCCAGACTCCCCAAGCATGCAAAGTATGGAGGATGCTCGTACTCCAGCAGGTGTCGTATGCCTTCTTCAAGAAAAAAAAAAAAAAAAAAAAAAAAAAAAAAAAAAAAAAAAAACCAACAACAACGGCTACTGTTCCACGCTTCTGGAAAAAAAATTGTTCAAAATATGACTTAATAGGGTGACGAGATGATTGACAGCAGATCGATACTTACAAAATCCATACTGTGCATTTGTGAGGAGATTCAGAGTTTCAAGCCACCATGCCAACTGACCATTAATCATATGTTCCATCACTTTGCAGACGTTACCGATGAGGGACATTGGACTTTAACTAGAAGGGATATATTTGTCCTTGGTATAGGCTTAGGAATAGGAATGACTATGGCTTCACGCCACCATCCCTCCAGATGTGGTTGTACGTTCGGAGAAGACCAAGCAAGCCCTCTGGAGACAGATGCTGTAACCTCTGTATACTGATGCCGTCTGGTACTGGCAAATGTGGATGTTCAGCACACTGGGTGGAGATGGTCATACTTGTTATGAGTCTCACAAGGAAATAGTCAGACTTTTCATGTCGAAACCTGTGTTGCTATTTTTACCACTGTGAGTTAACACTGAAGAAAGTCTGTATGCAGACTGTTAGCTGCTGACATGACCTGGAAGTCTGTAAATACTTTTATGAAGTATGAGTATGACATTATTGTCGCACGGTTTCCGCGCATATAACGGCCTGTTGTACAACCCTGACCTCTCTCGCTCCTGCCACAGCAATGAGAGAGCTGATTCGCCCAATGAAAGTAATCGTACGATAATTAATAAATACGATAATAATAAATTCGTTGACAACTGTAGCTGATATGTTATCTACAACATTTTTCCAAATAGCTAAGAAATAGACACAAATACATATACGGTTTAGAACACGTCAAACTTTTACTTCCTGTAATTACCGAAAAAATGCGAAATATTGATACAATGTTCAAAACATAGGTTTTTTGTGCACCAAGAACATAAAAGCAAAGACGACATATGACAGCCCTGCGAATCATAGACGTTGTTAGACGCCCTTAGACAAAACTCGGCCAGTGTTCGGAAGGAATCAGGCCTAATATCAGTATATTTTGAGGCGTGCCACGTATATTTAATCACATTTTGAAACCGCGGGGAGGAAAACTGATAATGTACGACTGATTGCAACATGAGAATATTGTCACGCTGATAGACAGGAAACTGTAGTGATTTGCACACAATAAGTTTCTCTGTTACTTTTCTGTAAAATGCATTCCACTGACGGAAAAATTCTTTGTGTAACGGTTAAATTACGTTCGTCGTGCCGGGTGGAATCTGACGTTTCTCTACTTTTTTGTCAGGGTAAGCTCGAAATACAGCTTTCAATGAATCAGAACTTTTTTGACCTGACCTCGAATCTAGAAGAAGAGATTTGTTCCCGTAGAACGGAAGAAAAGCATGACGCATGAAAAGTGTAACGTTGTCATTTCCCATTTTTCCAGACTTCGATGCGTCTACCACAAGATTGTCTGCGTAGAACATTGTTTGTTTGACACATGGTCCAAAACGTCCAGTTGGTTCTTGACGACACACATATAGTTTAGGCAGCAATGAACCATCCAGACTAATTATGGGCATTATAGTGAATGAATAGGTGAGTGCAGTCGTGGAGTGCGCAATTGCCTCAATAAGTTTTTCCCCTTTGAATGACACTGTTGAACCTGACTGATCTGCATTGTAAACGTAAGATTCACTAAAACTGGCGATCTTTTTTTTTTTTTGCAGTCGTAAGAAAAGCTTCTATCATTTACATTTGAGTCACTTCATTTTCCGACCTGTTTCTCGATACAAATTTTGTTATTTTTCGTGCCACAATTTTATGTGATCTTTTGAAGTGACTAATTCAACTTTGAGAATCTGTAAATTCTTTAGCTCCTATCTCGTTGGCAATCTCTAACGCCCAATCACGCAAAGTTGTGTTACTGACACTCAATGACTGTCGTCTGCATCGGTAAATTGCTCAAAAAGTCGCGCATTTATCTCCGTCGCAATTTCCAGTCGACTCTTACGTCGTCCAGCGACTTCCTTTTTCCATCTATACAATTCACGTTCAGAACGGACAAAGCGATACCTATTTTGAACAGTACTGACACGTAGGCGTTTCTTACCACTTTCGTTCAACCAATACTTCACCGCTTTTTCTTTGTCTGATAATGCAATTGTAGTTGCTGGTGCTGCTTTTGGAGATAATTGATGATGGTAAATGGCATTATCACTCGAAGAGTCTTCATGTGTGAAACTTTCTTCCGTTTCTTCGCCGTCTGTTGATTCACAGTCTGCAATATCGAGTGTTTCAGTCCTTTCTAGCCACATATCTGCACTAGTTACATGCTCGCCTAGAAGTTCAACTACCATGTCGCACATCACATAGTCTTCACGCGTGTTTTCTGTTGATTGCTTCGTTTGGCGTCTGTGGTACATCTCCATGGCAAGCAGCAAAACATTCACAGGGTTTGCCATCACCTGTGAGGGGAGATTGAATGTTCTCCGTAAAGTGGATTGCGGACTATAGATGTAGATGTACAGAATATCTTTCACATCTCCAACCAGTTTCAAGACGGTATGTTTCAAAATACGTACCAGAAATGAAAAGGAAGTGCATGCCACAGAAACGAATATTTGTTTCCTCTTTCCACCAAAACCGTGCAAAGATATTTCTCTTTAGTGAACGCCGCGATAAGACGGCCGCACCTCCCGACCATGCGCAAAACGCTCACCATAACAACAGCTCGCGACTCACCATTTCCAGGGATGCCCTGCTGTCACCGCAAGCGCCAAGCAGGAAAAATAGCCATTTTCGTGATTTTTTTAAGGTGACTTGCACGTCATGTCAGCAGCTATCATTCTGCATACAGACTTCCTTCAATGTTAACTAACAGTGCTAAAAAAATCAATACATGTTTCGGCATGACAAGTCTGACCATTCCCTTGTCAGAATAGGACATACGGACGAGTCTTGAATTCCTGAGTCTTTCTTTCCTTTTTTGTATACTGGACAAGGGGCGAACGAGGAGCATGTGGGCCACGGCAATTCAAACATCTAGGTGGGGGGGGGGGGGGTGCAATGGCTCCCTGTATGGAGAGGGTAGTCACAATCACCACAAAGAGGATTGGTGTTGCACTTGGAGCAGCTGTAGCCAAAACGGAGGCAACTAAAGCATCGCATAGGTGGTGGGATGTACGACTTCACATCACATCTGTATATCATTTCCTTGACTTCCTCAGGCAGAGTGTCCGTTCGCCGCGGTGTAGTAGCCGAGCGATCTAAGGCGTCTCGCTGCGGAGCGCGCGGTTGCTCGCCGTGGAGGTTCGAGTCCTCCCTGGGGCATGGGTGTGTGTGTTTGTTCTTAGGTTAGTTTACCTAGGTTTAAGTAGTGTAAACTACAGACTGATGACCACGCAGTTTGGTCCGATAGATTTACAACCATTTAATATCCCGTTCAAATGTCAGGATGAAAGCACCAGTATCAACACGATTACCTTAGGGGTCTCTCTGGATGCTGCGAATGAATCTAATGCCACGCTGTTCGAGGTTTCCTGTGTGTTTCTCGAAAGATTGGAACAAAAGTTTTTTTTTTTTTTTTTTTTTTTTTTTTTTTTTTTTTTTTGTGGGACTTAACTTCGGGGTCATCAGTCCCTAAACTTACAAACTACTGATGAACTACTTACAAACTAGGACGGCACAAATATCCATGCCCGAGGGGGGATTCGAATCCCCGACCGTAGTGGCCGTGCTGACCGTGACTGGAGCGCCTCAGTCACCTCGGCCACCGCGGCCGGCAACAAAAGTTTCCTGTTGGAGATAAACCCCTGAGTTATATTGAGGGGCTGGTGAAATGTGACGCTCACTGGGATGTCTCCCAATTGTTGACTGGCTCGTAGTGCAGCTGACTGACTATCAGAAGATGTTCGAATCTGTACAGAGCTGGATCGCATGTTACTTAGTGCCTCAACTTTCCCAAACTTATCTTCTATGTGTTCCACAAAAAAGAAAGGTTTGGTAGTAGCGACTGTCTCTCCATATGTCCTGGAACAGGCTAAGTATCCTTGAAATGGCTTTCTGCAGCCTGCAGCTTGACCCTCTTCCCAGGGTGTAGCCATGAAGGGGAAGGCTATGGAAGGAAAAATGGAACTGAAGAAGAACCTTTCCTGTCTGATCAGGGGCTCGCCCAATTACAGCAAGGACTGCCTGTCAGAATGGTTGTTGCTGAGAGTTCCAATACCCCAAAACGGTAGGTAACCACTCCTAGGCAAACATCGGACATTTAAAACTTTGGTATCAGTCGTGTCATCCCTGTCTCGTCAGGGGTTTCAACCAGAAGAGTACATAACACCCTGTCACACACACAGACAACCACAGACTGGCTACACAAAGGCTTACTGGAGACCTAGTGGGGATAGGGGTCTGTACTGTGGGGGCTAGATAGGAAGTTCTTCCCCTAGTGGCTCACCCTCTTAATAGAAATTCTGTAGTGGAGATCAAACCAAACTGAGCCATAAACGAGGGAAAACAGCAAGAAGAGCAGTATCACGATGATCATTACAACCATGGAAATAGCCAGTTCATCGTAGAGGTAAGCACATAGAGAGGGGAATGGGTGGGAGCAGGGTGAGTTAGGATGGGAAGGAGGAGCACTAGGCCAGGTAATGCAGCCTGGGAAAATAGGAAGAAAGGCTGGAAAGCTAGGGGACCCATGAAGTCTGAGGGGTAATGGCGGTGCTGACATGGTGTAGTGTCGAGTAGACTGTGGCCTTTACAAATCACCAGTTCGTTATTTTATAAAAGATAAAAAATATAAGTTGTTTGTAGTGGCCATTTGAGCAGCAGCTGAATACTATGTATTTTGACTGTATTAGTTTTTAAAGAAAACTTCTTTTGCTACTGCAAACGATATTGTGTACGATCAATCGATCAGTGGTTTTAATGTTCAATCTTTCTGGTATTTTGCTCTAGAGATGGAGAAGTCAGTGAATTATCTGGTTCAGATCTGGTTAACTACCATATGTTGTGAAGCAGATGGCTCACATGATTGTAGATACAGATACAATGGAGTAATGGTTTTGTGAGAGTAATGTATACAGCTCGCCAGTTAATGGTACTTAACGACGAGAATGGTGGTATTTCGGTAGTGTACCAGACATGATTGCAATCGTAAATTGTTCTTTGGCTGAGAAACAGAGGGTTCAAATCTCCGATAGTCTGGTGACTGAAAGTGGAATAGTTCCCACCAGTGAGGGTTGTGGAATAGGTGTATGTACATTTAATCTCGAGAGGACTGTTCGTTGTAAATTTTTGAGTGTTGTATTCGGTCGATTTGGAATAGAATACGTTGCACCGGGGCTCTCAATGATGTCATATAAAAAATAACTGAGTTTATGTAGAGACAGATCTTGTATAAGAGTTCCTGGCATATTGTCTGCACTGGGACTGTAGTTCCCAGTAAATTGTTCTGTGTGTCGTTCATTTTTACGATCATAGCTGCTGTTGCATTGGTTAATTGTACTTACGTGAGGCATGTTAGGGTAAAAATTATTGGTTGTTTATACTGGAATTGTAAATAACTGTGTAGAGCAAAAAGGCGGTTGAAAATAGATTATTTTCCTATATCAGATGATTAATCTGAGTTGTGATTCCAAGCAAAATAGTCTAGGCAGTAGCTTGATGTGTTTCTTCTTCACAAACTTCTTTTTCGACATACAGAACAAGAGGTCGATTAGTTATTTCGATCTCTCCATTACGATATTTATCATGGGCGTAATTTACATGTTACAGTTTAGTATGATGGGTGGTTACGAAGTAGAACACATTCTCGATATAGATTCGTAATTTGTATGGAAAAACTGTTACCTTCATTAGATATAAAAAGTTTTGGATGAGTTGTTGATATTTTATTCTAAAGTATGATGTTCGGTGTTACTGTCGGACTGTGTAGTATCTGTTGCATGATATGGCTGTGTAGAGTAAAATCTACTTGACTGATGGTTCGAAATTCGTGGTTCTACGCAACACAAAGCGCTCTTAAAGTTTGTGGGAGATGTTTGTGTAGAGTAAGAAGGATTTTGCATGTTTTGGTGTCATTTCTGATCAGTAGATAGTTATATTTGAATCTTAAGGTTTGAGATACTTTGTTGCATGACTACTTTTAAAAATACTATATTCTATTATTTAGTGCCAACAATAATGGAGCTTGATGTCAATAAAGAGAAAATGGGCTTCAGCGCAAATTATCCTCTGAATACAAGCAGCAAAACTGATACAAAATATCATGGGTGTCTACTTCAAGTTATTTATCTTGGGGCGACCTCCCACCCCTGGGATGACTGCCTCATTGCGAATAGTAACAAGGCTCGACGCAGCCGCAGGCGTGAACATCGGAGGTAATGGACGTCCGTTCAGTCCCCGTGGTCTGACCACAACATTGGCACCCCTCGACTGCAGTCTCAGCTGTGAAGCCGCTGTTAACACCGCCAGTGTCGCCAACTTTGCAGTCATAGTCCCTATCCAAATCTACAGCACGAATTGGTATAAAGACACACTAGAGGACTGTACAGTGGGTAAGTAACGCCACGAAGTAAAATTATCACGCAGAAGTCAAAGAACTGAGCTGCGAAATTACACAAGCGAGACTAACTAAACGATTGTCGCGGTAAAAGAGGTGCAAATACACAACTGTCAAACTATATGCTTTTGAAAGAAACGCGAGAGCGGGCCTGCTAAATACAAAAACAAATACGTAAGTATCAAAACTGCAGGGAAGACAAGTAAATGAAAATAGCTAGTTAGTACTTTTATGCTGTGTTGGTGCCGCCTGCTCGAGAGCTGCCGCCGAATTGAATGAACTACTTACTTTTGGTGCTACTCGAACGAAAACAGAACGTCTTACTTGAATAAAAATTTTCTGGGTGTTGTATCGTGGGTATACTGATGTGAGCTAGTTGAGAGTCACTGTGACATTGGCCGAAACGTTGGTTCTTAAAGTAATAGCTCTTGCGTTATGAGGCTGTGCAACACCCAGAAAACTTTAATATTAACTGATTCTGGCCGCTGAAGCTTACGCAATTACATTATCAAAACGTGTTACGTCCGAAGCCTATGATGTAGTATTGTTATAGGATATGATGATATGGAGTAAAATACCCGTGACTGATAGTTGAAAATTCGTAGTTCTACTTAATACAAAGGACACTGAAGTATGTGGAGTTGTGTAAAGTAAGAAGGATTGTACACGTTTTGGTGACATTTGGTATGACAGTCCACTGTCTTACAAGGAGACCACATAGGTATCGGATTTTAGAATTATTTGATATTTACTGTACATGAAGTTAAGAACACAAATAACAATCAATCAAAGCCATTCGACGCAACTCTCAAAAATGCTCGAGAAAATCGAGTACACGGAAGTAGCAATAATGAAAACAGTTGCAGCATCTGTTTGTGTAGCTCTAATGGTAGCGTTTCTGGCCTCACAATGGCTTCGGTGGTCCGAATCCTGCAAATTCTCAATTATATTTTTATTCTTTTAGTACCTAATGGTAATTTTTATGAAAAATGCGCGTAGTTTTGTTTATTCGTAGTTTTCTATACTTTATAAAATAATGATGGTTTCAATCAAAAAACATACTTTACATTTTTACAGTTTGTGAAGAGCTACTACGCTGTTTTTAGAAACTCTTTTACATAGCTAATAATGGCTTTCCTAGCAGCTAACCTACTCGACCATTTTTTAGGTGACGACAAGGTGTCCAGCTCGCCACATACACATAAACAAAAACTGACTCAACAGATTGAATTCGAAATCCATAAATGTTTTTGGTACCTGAATTCGAAAACAACGAAAAAATAGCTCTTAACCTTCAAAGACTACCGTCGTCAACTAACGTAACTAAAATGTAACGTATATTTTTTTGATTCAAACCATTATTTTCTAAAATATAGAAAATTACGAGTAAACAAAAATACGCGCATTTTTCATAAAAATTACCGTTAGATATTGAAATTGTGTAGGTATTCCAACACAACGAAAACAATAAAAATATAAACCAGTTACTTCAGGAGTCTAACCACCGACCACACGGTTGTGGGGCCACAGCGCTACCGCCTGAGCTACACCACCTGTTGGTGCAACTCTTGTAATTACTGATACCTACGTGTACCTGCAAAACCTGCGTCGCATGACTTTGGCTGATTATTATTTAAGTTCAAAACTTCACGTAACATAAATATAAAACATTCTAAAAATCCTTGTTAGTGGTGATTGTTGTATGCTGGATGATTGACTGCCTGTATGGCTCTCAAATCGACAATATTTTCGAAGGCTCTAACGCAAACACTGTGGTCTATGAGGAAATAACGACATAAATTTTTCCACAGATTTTTTGTCGAAATTATCACCAGCAAATTCGAATTTTTATTAACAATACGTCTTTTGGTGTTACAGTCTGTTGTTGTTGTTGTGCGACAAGGTCTTTCACATTGGGACGTCGAAACAGTGTTTATGAAGAAGGAAGCACAGTCGCGAGCTGTCTGAGAACGCGCGCTTGCTGGAATTCAGTGGTCGTTACACAAGGCTACTTCTGAGTGATTGTTCTTGTTTTGGGGTTATAAGGGGCTAACATCAGCATGATCAGTCGGCCATCGTAGAGAGCTCCCCCGTCCCCCTCAGGAAATGTATGCTAACACCAGGTACTGGGGAACTTGCAGACTTAATTTTAATGACGTCATAGCCTCCATTTTGGATTTAATTGTGCAGATTAATTGGATTAATTTGATTGAAAACTGTCCTAAGAACCTCAATGATCCAAGAGTCAGGTGGCAGGGTTCAAAGGATGGAGTTACAACTTGTCAAATGTTCATGATGGCCGAGCGGTCTGGAGCGCCACATTACAGCTCGCGCGGACTCCCGTGTCGGAGGTTCGAATCCTCCGTCGGGCATGGACGTTTGTGTTGTCTTTAGTATAAGTTAGTTTATAAGTAGGGTGTAAGTTTAGGGAACTGATGACTCTGCAGTTAAGTCCCATAAGCTTAACAGACGTTTGAACATTTTTGAGCGGCTCTTGGGAAAATGAATATTATGTATGCAAGGCTAGCCACCTATTCTGTGGGGTTTCCTGAGCGGTGGCAGGCTTCCTCTTGAGGCACAACTGGACGCTGACACCCAGAGCTTCCGCTCCTGCGCACGCCGACGGCCAAAAGGCTTCCCCATAGCGAATCGCCGGTGAATTGTAAATTTAAGCAAAAATGAACATCTATCCAATACTGCGAGGCAACTATTTTGCATACTGACCAATTTTACTTAGAAATTTGTATGTCAAGAACAACTACATGGAGTTGCATATCATTATGGGCCCGTTTATGAATACATTATGACAAGCGTTAAGACCCGACGATTTTAAGCGATAAGCGGTTCTTGTTTCATCATTTTGTGGGAGTACCAGCAAGAAAAGTCTCTTGAAGGTTTAAAGTAATGGTAAAAGTCTGATGCAAGTCACTATGTGCTGCCATTCTCAAATAATGTATGAATATATTTTGGTTGTTTTGCTACGCTTCTTTCTCTCACCCACCCATTTGAGAGGTAGGTGATTTTTACCCCTAGTGGATCCTTCCAAAGAGTATCAGTACCATGTTTGGTTGAAATCGGTTCAGTGGCTTAGCAGGAGATGTGGAACATAATTCATACACTTGGACAGTTTTCTTCCATTCTTCAGAAGGTAGTAGTTGATATTAGACAGCTTTCTAATGCCCTGCACACACAAATACAATAATGTTTGAAGCTGTTTGTACCCAGATTTGCAGAAAACTTACAAGCAATGCCGTCTGCTGAATCCACTTAAAGTGTAATTGAGTCCACTTCCTCGTACATGGACAGCAGAATTTTCTACACACAGTTACTTGCACTAATGGCCAATCCCTGTCTCTGACCAGGTCACTAGAAATTTGTCATCAGAACGTCCCACCAGATTTCACGATGTTGACGATACCAAAATATTAGATTCAGCAGGCTCAGCTTTTATTTCGGAACCTGCAATTCATCAACAGAAGTTACAACAAGAGCAGGAATAGTATCTTCTGTTAGCAACTAGTCCAGAAACAACAGTTTCAACCGATGCCGCTGCAACACTAACAGGTCATTCAGCAGTCAGCATAGCATCGATAGCATTGTGCTACATTAGTGTGAAACCAAACCGTATCAACAAAGGAATCCCCCATAAGCAGACGACGGTCCAGACCTCGGTTTGAACGAAAAATGGGGTCAAGACTTAGTGGAAATGAACATGGATAGTTCTTGGCGTCAGCTAGTGATTACATCTAATAACGTGGTTGTAGTACGAAAATCAAGTAATACATTCCGTCAGTCTGACGAAGGCCCGTTCTTTGCATTCGTGTGGGAGCTTCGACAAGAAACAGGCTATCTGCATCATATGGCGGTAGGTAAGTTGTAAACATTAGCCCATGGGTGGGCAACCGGCGGCCCGGGATTGGTTTCAATTCGGTGAAACAGAGAGATCTTTTGTAAGTAATGAAAATAATGTTCAAGGTGCCTAATTAAATGAAATCTCTCTCAAAAACACGTATTCTAAGGCATAATTTGTTGACATGGAGTGTCGGGAGAAAAGTGCGACTTCCATCAGTGGGTTGCTCCATATGATATGGGGGACCGCGAGCTTCGTTGGCGTGTGAAAAGTTGACCACTCCTGCATTACGACCAGAATTAAAACACAACTAAAATGCGCTCATGCTTAATATGTACATCTTGGAAATATACGGCACCAACGTCCTGTTCCATACATATCGAATTATTAAATGTAAAAAAATAAATAAATTAAAAAAAAATAAAAAAATAGAGAGATTGTTAACGAATTTGGTGGAATGAATCCTATCACCAACATCAAACGAATCACAAACTTAGCACAAACCCTAAATTAACGGTGTTGTTATAAGTTGCACTGCTGTGTTTCAGTCATAAAATCTGCTCTATTCTGTCAGGGACACGCTGTCCGACTGAGCAGTATCCTCTCCTCCCCAACAGCCCAGTGCGAAAATTGTTCATCATGGAGGGAACTTCAGTGCGGCAGATGTAGCCATCAATACTCTGCGGAAAGAAGTACGCCAGCACTTACAAATCTGTATGGCACCGAGTCTTGGGCAGGACATGTGCAGTATTAGTGCTACAGTGCGCAAATGCTTGTGACACATCTGGGATAGCACCAGTAATTTGTCGTAATCATGTAGTCAGACGCATTACACCCAGAATTTTTCAACTCGTTTACTGTGCTGCCTTAACCCTCTTCTGTCCAGCGGAACTTGGGTGTTCCATATACACATTCATTTCCCAGAGTTCATAGGGATATGTAAGTCCCATTCCTGTGAGGTGCTCGGATCTAGCGTTGAAAGTATCTTCTGTTTTGGGCCAATAAACTCAGTGTGATGTGATGGAATCGACGTTAAATGTGTCAGTTGTATTGAACCAACAGACTCAACTGAGTGAGATGTCGCCTTAATTGTTTCAGTTGTGCATTATGTGCCTAATGTTTTGGTAGTTTTATGTTTTTCCTGTCTGCAATAGATAATCTTTGTAATGATATTTATCTTATTTACATTGTCTGCTAAAAATATACTGACTTGTGCGCGGATTTATTGATAAAACACTTTGAAATTCCTTTAATGGTTTTACAATGTGGTTAGTGTGTATTGAATATCTATTTGTGTCTAAATTTTTAACATCTGTGTATTGTATTCGGTTTGACTTGGACAGAACAAAATACTCTCTTGGTAGGAGGTCACTCAAAGGGCAGCATTGTTATTTTCTATTCTTTTAGACAATGTGATACTAAATAATTTCATGTGTAACTGTAAGAATGGAGAAAATTTGACGACTGTCAACTGGGAGAAATATTAAGAAAAATGGTAGGCAAGCTTCATCACAAAAGACAAACCAAGAGTTAGCGTGAAGTTAATAATGATGTGCGCTTTTATGTAGTGGAAAACACTTTCCAGTAAGAGCACAAGGAGGCGACACAGACAAAGCAGCACATGGAATCAAAAATAAGGACTATTTTTCATATTTTGCTACTGCAAAGTACTATTATATATATATATATATATATATATATATATATATATATATATATATATATATATATATATATATATATATATATATATTTTTTTTTTTCAGGCACGTGTTGAAAACTTTTATTTCAATGTTAAGCTCCGAATAAATAAATTTGACATAATAATGATGCATTCTTTTTTTTAAAGATCCTAATCCTTAGTAAAAATAATTGGTATAGTCCAGTAGGACATAAACATAGTCCAGTAGGACATAAACAACCCAATTAAATTAATTATCAAATGATAAACAATAATATAAATTTAGAAACATAGTCTGTCTCAGTATCCATTCTAAAAGTAGGAATCCAATTTGTACAATAATATTAGAAATTTTAATTAATTTGGTTACTAAAAAATTAAGACCAATTCACACTCACTAGACTCACGACGAATTTCTGTCTGTACAACCTCGACACGCGCCACAGTTAGCATAATAATGTATGACCACCGAACGGCAGCAATTGCACTGCTTTTGTAATACTCTGCCTCGCCGCAAAGTGTACCGTGAGTAACCTTTCAGGCAGCAGAGAAAGCGGGTGAGTATATGACATGAGAAAAGGCAGTTTCATCATAAACTTGGCGAGAAGGTTTCTAAGTAATCAGTCAAGAATATTTTATCCAGCGTCTCCTTCCCCAAGAACCAATATAACTTTTACGCTTATTAATGTGATAACTTCACACAAGCATAGAAGCAGCAGAGAGTCCATAATAGCATTTTTCACGTAATTGAAAACACGAAGAAAAAGCAACCTTGGAGTCTACAGATGCAACCAATAATACAATTATAAACAATACAATTGTTAACACTTCTTATTACTTCTAACAGCCTCGCAGAATCTTAGTTTACGGCAATGGAATACACGATCTGTGACTGAATATAAAGAGGTTGTGCAAAGTGAACGTTGAACAAGAAAGATAAGAGGTAGCTGTGACTACCTTCAGTGAGACAATTGCCAGGTTCCATTTTACCATTTCGATTACGTTTGGTCTGCCGATAGGACAGAGAAGATGGAAAAGGAAGAGTGTCAGTTATAATTAATAACGCACTGAAATATACACAAATAATTTAAACCGTGACAGTAATGAAAGCTTTCTTCAAGCGATAGCAACGAGGCTATTGTCCTCAATCCGCGGAATAGCCATTGCGGTTATACACTGCCACCTAAGTTCGTATGTACGCTTAGAAGATTACTGGTCAGGTCAGGAAAAAAAGGGCCAGTGACTACTGTTAGTGACCATTGGCGGGAAGGGAGGATCTTGTCCACAGTCTACATCTACATAAACATTCTGCAGATCACATTGAAGTGCATGGCAGAGGGGCCATTGAACCACTCTTATGATATTTCACTACCGTTCCATTCTCTAATGGCGCACGGGAAAAAGGAACACCTAAATTGAACAGTTTTCGATCTGATTTCTCTTATTTTATTGCGAAGATCATGTCTATGTAGGTGGGTGCTAATAAAATATGTTCGCATTCAGAAGAGAAAGTCGGTGAAAGAAATTTCGCAAATAAATCTCGCCGCAACAAATAACGCCTTTCTTTTAATGATTTTTCACCCCATCTCGTGCATCATTTCCGTGTCACTGTCCCCTATATCGAGCTGTCCTCCTCTGAAATTTATATCATCGCTCAGTCTCATTTGGTGGAGATCCCACAATGGAAAACAATATTCCAAAATAGGGCACACAGTGAAACGTAGATTTTGATGCGTCTTCTCTACAATATCTTCTATCTACTTCAGTTTAACTACAAGATAAACCGCTTGTGGCCGCAATAAATACACCAGCACCTATTTTATTGGAGGAGGCTGCGCCGGCGTCGTTTGAGAGCACCGGATCCACGCCGCTCATGTCGGAATGAACGATGCCTACAGCATGGGTTCAAACGCCATCCGATATTCTTGCAGGCCAAGTCACCTAGACCCGCTCATAGGGTAAAAGAAGTATCAGAAGCAGAAGCTATCGCGGTATTTTGGTTTGAGCCATGTTGGATGCGGGTTTATCGACTTCGGCTATTGGGTGAATAAATGTAGGACCTTCGTAATAGGTCAGTAAACGGGTAGAAAGATGTATCCTGAGTCCAAACAAGATAATTTATGTCAGAACAGAGAAAGAAAATGTTAATGTAGTAATAGTTAATTGCAGGACGTCTATGGAAATGTCACAGAATTGCTCTCTCTTATAAATGGCTAGAATGCCTACATAGTACTAGCGACAGAAAGACGGGTGAAACCGATTTCAACAATAATGAAATCATATCAAGTTCAACTTGACTGTATATAGCAAAGGAAGATTGAACATTGGCCGGAAGTGTATTTATACATATAAATAATACTATAGAATCTAGTGAGATTAGTACAGGTCAAGAATGTGAAATAATTTTAGCAAACATCAGGGTTAAAAGTGCATCACACATGATCATCGAATGCTTTTATAGATAGTTCCTGTGCAGCAGTAGTGGCGGAATATCTGTAGGGAATCTGGAAAATATTTTGCGTTAAACTTTGTGTACCAAAATGGATAGCTATACGTTAGGCTGGTTAAGACTCAGAAATGGCTTGTCTGATTCGTATAACGTTTGTTCTGGTGATTTTAAACAATCTTGTCAAGAATTTCAGCAACTGTACTAAATTTATAATGATTGTAGAAACAGCCCAAAAAGTTGCTCTTTGTTTAGATACTTTATCTAGATTTCAGCCAACTAAGGGTGCCTTCATCAGAAGATTAAAATTATTACCTAAAAATGAATTATTGAGTAAATTAACATACATTGGTATGAAATACTTTATACAATAATTTTATGTACAAAATCATATGTAGAAATACGTACTCACATGAGTCGTAAACGTATGAGCGATATGCTCAAGTCCAAAATATAAATAACATTCAAACACATAGTAGCCAGAGGCTAGTAAGTCAGGTCACAAACTTTTTCATGCCCAGTGCAGTTCTTAGACAGGTGGTAGAGGATATAGGTTCCTTGTGTAAGGGTTTCACAAAAGAGGATCATGTTGTGATAGTGGGTGGAGTGGGAAACAGCATTGATAGCGATCAGGGCTACAATATTGAGTGTGGCCTGGTTAAAATAGCTTCTGCAACAACCCAGACAAATGTTGGACTGTTGTCTGCTTTAATGCGGTATGATCTACCCCAACTGAATTGCTCTGTCAGAAGGGTCAATATGGAGATTGATCAACTGCTTAGGGCGGCTACACTGTCGGACATAGGTTTGGTTCCTGTTGATGCTATTGATAGGTGGGATTTCACTAGGCACGGCCTGTATCTCAGTAGGGAAGGGAAAGGGAAACTTGCTGGGATGATAACAAAATCCTTAAGGAGGGACACTGCAATTCATGGAAGTACTTCTTTTTTAGGCTAAGATCAGTGTTCAGTGAGAAGCTCAGGCAGGCAGGAGCTAAAAATGTTGAAAAATCAAGTGTTTCTCAGAAAAGTGAAGTAAAAAATAATGGTACTATCTTTCACCAGAATATTGGGGGACTAAAGAATAAAATAGATGAGGTTTTGGTTTGTTTAGATGATATAGAAACTGATAATGTAATAGATTACTATGCCTGTCTGAGCATCACATTGTCAGTGGCATGGAAAATGTGAATGTCAGTGGATGTAAATTAGCTTCAGATGTAAGTAGAGATAATAAGATAAGAGGAGGAGTTGCCATATATGTCAAAAACTATCACAGTGTCAAAAATTTAGAAACAAAAAAGTTTTGTGTAGAGCAGCATATTGAAGCATGTGCCTGCCAGCTTAAAGTCAATGATGATTATCTTACAATTGTAACAGTATATAGGTCCCCTTCAGGAAACTTTCAGTTATTTCTGGAAAACTTGGATGCTTTGTTGTGCTATCTGTCAGATAGGGGGAAGCAAATTATTATTTGTGGTGATTTCAATGTAGATTCACTGAAAGAGTGTAATAGGAAGAAAGACCTGGAAGTCTTACTTGGCTCATTCAATCTGACATCTGTTATTGATTTTCCAATTCGGGTAGTAAAGGACAGCAGTGCATTGATAGATAACTTTTTTATAGACCAAGATAAGTTCAACAATATAAATGCTTGTCCCGTTGATAATGGTCTTTCTGATCATGGTGCACAGCTAGTAACAGTATATGACATAGCTCCGTTCAGTATTCGAAACAGTCCTCCAGAATTGTGCGCTCAATTAATGCCTTAACACATAGAAATTTCAAAGAAAGTCTACAGCAGTTAGACTGGGATGAGGTTTATAAGGAACGTGAAGTTAATATAAAATATAACTTATTTCACGATACATTTGTAAAGTTATTTATTAACTGTTTCCCCAAGAAATTGGTAAAATTTAATTGTAAGAAACCATGGCTTACTAAAGGAATAAAAATATCTTGTAACCGAAAAAGGGAACTATCTGTCTGCAAGAAAGACTAATAACCCAGAAACAATAAATTACTATAAAAACTACTGTGCTACATTAAGAAAAGTTATTAAAAATCAAGTAGCATGTGCATCATGTCTGAGATTAGCTCCTCTGATAATAAAATTAAAACAATTTGGAATATTATTAAAATGGAGACAGGGCAACGAAGACCAGAGGAAGAGGGTATTACCATCAAAACAAATGAAAACTTTATTAACAAAAAGTCAGAAGTTGAAACCATTTTTAATGATTACTTTTTGAATGTTGTAGAGAAAATAGGTTCTAAATGTTCATTAGAAGTAGCGAGGCAATTAATGGAAGAGGCCATACCCACACAATTTGATACAATCTAAATTCAACCCACCTCTCCTTCAGAAATTAGGAAAATAATAAACTCTCTCAAGAGTAAACGGTCATATGGAATTGATGGCATTTCCAGCAGATTATTAAAAACTTGTTCCCAGGAGATAAGTAGGATTCTCAGTGATATTTGTAATAGCTCTTTAAAGGAGGGTATTTTCCCGGATAGACTGAAATATGCTATCGTTAAACCTTTGCATAAAAAAGGGGATATGTCTGATGTCAACAACTACCGCCCCAAAATTTTTGAAAAAGTTATGTATTCTCGAGTTACTTCACATAATAATAAAAATAAAGTTCTAACAAAATGTCAGTTTGGTTTTTCAAAAAAGCTTTTCAACTGAAAATACTATATATTTCTTCACTGATGAAATATTAAATGCTTTGAATAACCGGACATCACCAGTTGGGATTTTTTGTGATCTCTCAAAGGCTTTTGATTGTGTAAATCATGGGATTCTTCTAGATAAGCTTAAGTATTGTGGTATGAGTGGGACAGTGCACAAATGGTTTAAATCATACTTAACCGGAAGAGTGCAGAAAGTTGAAATAAGCGGTTCACATGATATAGATGAAACAATTAATTTCTCTAACTGGGGAGTTATCAAAAATGAGGTCCCACAAGGTTCAGTCTTGGGTCCCTTGCTGTTCTTAATATATATTAATGACTTGTCCTTCTACATTCACGAAGATGCTAAGCTAGTTCTTTTTGCTGATGATACAAGTATAGCTATCACACCTGACAAAGAGGAATTAACTGATGAAATTGTAAATGATATCTTCCAGAAAGTTATTAAGTGGTTCTCTACAAATGGACTCTCATTAAACTTTGATAAAACCCATTATATACAGTTTCATACAGTAAATGGCATGACACCATTAATAAATTTAGACTTTGAACATAAATCTGTAGCTAAGGTAGAATATTCAAAAATTTTAGGTGTTTGCATTGATGAGGGACTGAATTGGAAGAAACATATTGAAGATCTCCTGAAACGTTTCAGTTCAGCTACTTATGCTATTAGAGTCATTGCAAAATTTGGTGATATACATCTCAGTAAATTAGCTTACTACGCCTATTTTCATTCATTACTTTCATATGGGATTATATTCTGGGGCAATTCAATATTGAGTAAAAAAGTATTCATTGCACAAAAGCGTGTAATCAGAATAATTGCTGGACCCCACCCAAGAGCATCCTGCAGACATTTATTTAGGGATCTAGGGATCTTCACTGTAGCTTCACAATACATATAATCACTCATGAAATTTGTTATTAACAATCTGAGCCAATTCAAAAGTAATAACAGCGTGCATAGCTACAACACTAGGAGAAAGGATGATATTCACTATTGAAGGTTAAATCTAACTTTGGCTCAGAAAGGGGTGAATTACGCTGCCAGAAAAGTCTTTGGTCACTTACCAAGTAGCATCAAAAGTCTGACAGATAGCCAACTAGTATTTAAAAAGAAATTAAAGGAATTTCTGAATTGCAACTCCTTCTACAATGTAGATGAATGTCACTGAGTACATAAAACTTTGTATGGTGTGTGGCACAGTGTACTTTATTTAAAGATCTCGACGAAATCCACAGTTTTGTTCTGATCTCTAAGAAATTTTGAGCACTTCAGGAACAAAACGAGTGGGAAGTCACTGTCTGCGTAAAATGTCGTATGTTGGGTGGGGGAGGGAGCTATATTTAAAAGACTTTGACACATATGAGGTGTGTTAGAAAAGCAGTGAGACTGGCAACACTGCGGTCGGTCTGGCAACGTTGTGTCTATAACGCCCTGTGCTACACCCGTTTGTTTATCCCTTCTACTTCCTCAGTCCGAGTTAAAACTCCATTGCAATAAAGTTTTGTGCTAAACTTGGGGAATCTGTGAGTGTGACTTTTGAAAAGTTGAAACATCTACAATGTAGATGAATTTCTAGATAAAACTTAAAAATTAAAAATTAAACAAAAAAGTTCTTAAAATATTGATTGTCAAGTGTAAGAACATTTACTAAACTGTCGCGTTCCACATCATTACGAAATTTCGTATATTTGATCTACAAGTATATCTACAAGTATTAATCTAATCTAATCGTATGGAAAACATTGTTTATAAAGAGTACAAGTTTTCCACTGGCACAAATCATTTTTGGAAGGCCGAGGAAACGTTAAAGATGAACCTCACTCAGGGCGACCTACACCTTCAAAAACTGACGAAAACTTTGAATGTGAAAGGGCACCTGTGAGATCCGGCCGTCGTTAACAATAATGATGACGTCTGAAGAGGTAAACACTTTCACTGTACATAAAATTTCAACAGATGATTTGAACATTTGTGCAAAAGTGGTGCTGACAAACCTCACAAATGTACAGTAGCACAAAAAAGACGTGTTCATTGATCTTCTGGAGTAGATTGCCAAATACCAATTACCAAGACTCCTGGATATTTGAGTACGATCCTGATACAAAGTGGCAAAGCAAAGTGTGGCACACTTTTTCGTGCCCATGGTCAAAAAGGGCACATCAAAATTCAAGACCATGCTGATTAGGTGTTTTTTTTTTTTCAGTAAGGGTATCGTGCACACAGAATCAGAACTATGAACCAAGGGTTTTATGCAAGCGTCCGTCAAAGGATCAGGGAAAGATAGATTCGTATGAGACCAGACAAAACGCATTACTGTTTTTCCTCAATCTACTTACTCACCTGATTTGAGTCCTTTTGCCTTTTTTCTTTTCCCCAAATTGAAGCATGTCCTACAAGGACGTCAGAACATTCAAAAGAGTATGACCGACCAGTTAAAAGACATACCACTTGCAGACTTCCAGCGCTGCTACCAACAGTGGGAACGACAACTGCGACTTTGTATGCCCAAGGGAACTACTTTGAAGCAGATAATATTGTTGTTTGTAAAAACTAAAAACTTTCGTAAGTACAAATTCAGTCTCATTACGTTTCTAATGCACCTCGTACGTACCAATTTTAGTCCTGTCTTAAAAGTAATTTTACACACTTCACTACCAAAACAAGAGGAAGGTTACTGTATATGTAACATTTCATTTCGTTCATGGCGTCGGGTACTTAAGGATTTCGCCGAAATCTGTAATTTTTTTCTGATGGTGATAAAATTTTACACAGTTAATCAACTAAACAAGATGAAGGTCATTGTGAATTTGTAGGTTGGATGGCGGATGGAGCTTTACTTCGACATACACAGTTTTATTCGGATCATAAAAGTAAGTTTGCACATTTAACCAACAGAAGAAGGGGATGGCCAATATCTACATATAGAAAATATTGTAGGGAAGGTGAACCAAAGACTACGTTTCATTGTCAGAACACTTAGAAGATGCAACAGTTCTACTATAGAAACTCCCTACACTACTCTTGAGCGTTCTATTTTGGAGTATTGCTGTGTATTATGGGATTCACACCAGGTGGGAATGACGGACAATTTAGAGAAAATTCAGAGACAGGCAGTTACTTTAGAATTATCTCGATGTAGAAGAGACAGTGTCACGGAAATGATGCACGAGTTGTGATGGAAATCATTTAAAAAAGGCGTTATTTGTTGCGGCGAGATCTATTTGCGAAATTTCTTTCACCAACTTTCTCTTCGGAATGTGAACATATATTGTTGGCACCCACCTACATACGGAGAGATGGTCATCATAATAAGAGAAATCAGATCGAAGACAAAGATTTACGTGTTGCTTTTTCCCTCGAGCTATTAGAGAATTGAAATATAGAGAAATATAAAAGTGGTTCGATGAACCCTTTGCCTATACACTTCAGTGTGACTTGCAGAGTATCCCATGTAGATGTAGTTTCGTATGGTGCCTCACAGAGGGTAGTTCACATACTGCCTTCGATGAAATCTACAGTTTTATTCTGAGCTTGATGGAATTTTCAATGGTGGCTGGTGCTATGCCAATTCTTTGCCAATGCGTATTAGAATGCTAGTAATAAGGACGAAAACGCATTTTGGGGCGTCTCGACGCGATAACTGGAAACAGTTCCGTCTGCTGTAGTGGAATGCAGCCGTGCTGGCACCAACACTGCTTAGAATACAAGGCCTTAGAATTGGCCATCCCTACGTCACACCGAGAGTCCGCGTCTGCCATCTGACTGGCTGGCCGTTGGGGCACGCCCATCGCCTCATAGCAGCTGGCCAGTTAGCTTGCATTCACGGCCTCTCGGTGTGACGTAGGTACGGCCAGTTGTCAGGCCTTGTCTTCTAGGCGGTGTTGTCCGGTACCCACTAAGAGAAGCGGCGCAGTCTCCGTTCGCTTGTGCGCATGCGCAGACGTGACATCAGGCCTGGCGACTCGTCTGCTAGGGTAACACTACCTAGAAGAGACAAGGCCTCACAACTGGCCGTGCCTACGTCACACCGAGAGGCCGCGAGCTCAAGCTGACTGACCGGCCACTATAAGGCGATGGGCGTTCCCCAGCGGCCAGCCAGTCAGTCACTCGGTATGACGTAGGCACGGCCAGTTGTGAGGCCTTGTCTTCTAGGCGGTGTTGCCTGAGGCGACGCAGCACTAGGTCAATATTTGTCTTACCACTGCGTGTTAAGGTTGCGGAAGAATAGTATATGACGATTATTTCGGCAAACAGAGACAAATGTCGCGCTAACTTAGTCGTCTAGGGCGTTCTCGAAAACCTACTTGTATGAGGCTCGGATTCAAATACCTCAGACTCTAAATTCTTAATTTCCCTTGGTAAAATTATGAGTCTAAATTCTTAATTTCCGTCAGGAAAATTAATATGTTTTAAAAGTTACGTAAGCTTGACGTGTTCGAGATAAAATGTCAGTCACCAAAAATAACATTAGTAATGCTTAGCCAACATGCGTGTGAAATTGCGCTTTTCAGCTAAAGGCTGGTCTACACGACGACACTAGGTTGCGACACTCGTTTCATGAAATGAATTGCGCGCAACTGCTTTCGTGTATCTCTGTAGACTCGGCGCCAATACTATACACTTCAGTTTCGTTGTTTTCTGAGTGCCGTAGTCGGCGTAGAATGAAAGTTTTGCTAGCTGTATAAGTTGTGGCGGAGCTATTGCTTCTCTGTGTGAAGTCGCTGCATAACACTAAACATAAAAAGATAAGAAACGTGTTTGGGTTTGTGACTGGATTAAAAAAAAGGCATCAGATCGGTTGCTTAGCGACCTTGCTGAAAGAAATTGTAATTGAAGATCCTAGAAGCTATTTTAATCATATTAGACTGTCACGAGAGCAGTTTACATCCCTTTCAAACAGAGTTAGTAATGCAATACAGAAACAAGATACTGTTTTGCGTGAAGCATTGTTACCAGAACTGAAATTACAAATTGCATTGCGTTTCTTGTCAAGTAGATATTCGTCTCTACCGTATCTGTACCGTGTTTCCAAATCCACAATTGCCATAGTTCGTTTGCATAGTATTTGGAATGGAATGTAATTTAGTCTCAGATTCACTAATCGTCAATCCATCAATATTTAATTCACGAATAAGTGCTTCAAGAGCACTAACACGCCACAGCTTATTCCTAAAATTTTCATTGTTAAAATCGCACAAACACCTATACCTCGCATATACGTTCCAAAACCGAATTATTTCTTCCGTTCCCCCCTTTATTTTGTGTTTTGTTGTGTATTGGTTATCACCTAACCTAAAAACACGCGCAATCAGTTTCGCCAAAGTTGGAAGGCGCCGAAACTGTTTAGTTTCGTCAGAGTTACGCGAACGCTTGTCGCGCATGCGCACTGACCAGTAGTGCAGTTTCATGAAACCAAGTATCGTCGTGTAAACTAGCCTTAAGAGTTTTCATTGGTCGCATATGTAGTATGCAAATTACTTGTTGGGAATATAGCTAAGCCTCATTACTTCCATTGTCAGTTGCGCTTTGTTCGTTCGCTGAAGAAGTGTTTCGCGGTGTGTTTCTTCGTGGAAGTGCATGTTACGTACTGTACGAGCAACATGGCGAATTGTGTCAATGATTTGCTACAGAGGATATTTTCCAGTAGACCTTTGGAAGAGAAACAAAGTGAGGTAGACCTACTCCAGTTTTAAATATCAGCCAAAAAGCTATAGGAGGTGGCAAAAAATGTGAGTCCAGGAGGAAATTTAGTACGAAAGGGTATGCTAACAGTTGGATTTGCGGATGTGATATTCGAAATGCACTTGTTTGGTGTACATTTTTGTTGTTTGGCAACAGTGATGTGTGGAGTATAAAATGTTCAAATGTTTGTTAAGCTTATGGGACTTAACTATGGGGTCATCAGTCCCTAAACTTACAAACTACTTATCAACTACCTTATACTAAAGACGGCACAAATATCCATGCCCGAGGGGGGATTCGAACCCCCGACCGTAGTGGCCGTGCAGACCGTGACTGGAGCGCCTCAATCTCCTCGGCCACCGCGGCCGGCTGTGGAGTATAGGGGAAGTGAAAGGCCTCATATATTTTAATGCGTTAATAAAACAAAAAGTAAATAATGGAAATCATAAACATATAAAAACATACTTGATCTTAGTGCATTAGGTAAAGATAATATCACAACAATTTTAAGTCGTGCTGGTCGTGACGAAATAGTGAAACAGATTCAGCAGTCTCAGAAAAACAAGTATGTGGTATCTAGAATTATTGATTGTATAAAATTTTGCTCCTTTAGAATTTGCTTTGAGAGGGCACAACGAGACAGAAACATAAAAAAATGCAGGTGTCTTTTTGGGTTTGTCGGACTTAATTTCTAATATTCAGAGTGCAGTAAACGAACATGTACAAGGTAATCTAAGTTTTTAAGGGTATTTCGAAATCCATTGAAAATGAGTTAATAGACTGTATTAGTTTAAATATTAGGAAGTCCTTTCTGAAAGCATTTGTATGGAGTGTAGCATGGTATGGGAGTGAAACATGGACGATAAGGAGTTCAGACAAACATATTATAGAAGTTATCGAAATGTGGTGCTACAGGCGAATGATGAAGATTAGATGGGTAGATCACGTAACTAACGAGGAAGTGCTCAACAGAATTGGCATATCCTGACTAAGAGAAGGGATGGGTTGGTAGGACATATTCTGAGACATCAAGGAATCGTCAACGTAGCATTAGAATGAAGTGTGTGGGGGTAAAAACCGTAGAGGGAGACCAAGGGACGAATACAATAAGCAGATTCAAAATATGTAGGTTGCCGTTCTTATTCTCAGATGAAGAGTCTTGCACAGGACAGGGTAACGTGAAGAGCTGCATCAAACCAGTCTGCGGACCGAAGACCACAACAACAACAACAACAGACTGTATGTTGGAAATTTGCAACACGCTGCTTGACAGAATCATTAAGCTAGTGTTCTTTTTAAATTTATCTAGCTTCTCAGCCTTCTTTTCAAGGTCATCTGAACGACTTGCCGTCTTATAGAAATCGGCAACAAGGATTTCTAGTGGGCCAACTACTTGGTGGAATTTCAAATCACCCACCAAATGTTTGTTGAGCTTACGGGACTTAACTACGGGACCACCAGTCCCTAAACTTACAAGCTACTTATTAACTAGCTAATACTAAGGACGGCACAAATATCCATGTCCGAGAGGGGATTCGAACCCCCGACCGTAGTGGCCGTGCAGAACGTGACTGGCGCGCCGCAGACCGCTCGGCCACCGCGGCCGGCTCACTTACCCCAAAATGATGTGGTCAATGAAAATACGTCCTTGCTGCTGGAATGTTGGTCAATCATCTTCCCGAACAAACTTGTTGCCAAGCAGTTGGACTCTGTGAAAATTTACAGAATGAGGAACTCCTCTTTTGGCTATCATTGTTCCAGAAAGTGATGCCCCGTGTAGATATCATGTATAGCCAGTTGCAGGCACGATCTGTCGATGCTGTAATAATAAAAGCATCCGTATCCCGTTTTCATACAGGCCATTAATAATATAAGAGTTTCAATTGACGACACTGTTGCTGCAGCCACAGCAGCAGCTATCTCGTAGAGCAAGCTCCGGAAGGTAAGTCTTTGTCCACATACTGATGCATGAGTGATCTGCGATAGGATTACCACAGAGGTCCGTGATCATTTCAAAGCTCTAGATCATCTAGACGCAGCAGTGCTGTTAGAATCTTTAAAGTTTGATTAATACTCTAGACTTTTCCCAGCCAAAAAACTTAATGTTACGGTCCAAGCTTATACCATGTTGGAGAAATCCAGGTTAATGACGGAACTCTCTGTATATTAGAAACGACTTCATAAATATTGGTAGAGGTGTACCATTAATACAATTCATTTCTAACAACAATCTGCACGACACCTATCATATATCAAAACTTCTGAAAATAATAGTAACCATACCGATGACAACTGCTGAATCTCAAAGATGTTTTTCTCCTCTAAAGAGGATCAAGACTTTTCTTAGAATACCACGTCAGAACAATGACTTAATGCCCTTACAATATTCTCCACTGAGAACAATATGGTAACCAGCATTGAAGGCTTCAACACAGAAGTTATCGCCAAATTCTGCAGCAGAAAACGACGACATATGGACTCCATTTTTCGACACTGAGTGATTACTACTTTTTATTTTAGTAAATTTCTTGTGAATTTGTTTTGAGTTTATTTTTGTAATATTGTACCACACTGGCAAATTTTGTACGAGCCGCCACTGGAGATTCTACACACTTGACCTACATAACAAAATATTCTATATTGCGGACGGTAGAGGGTACTTTACTTATAGGCTTGAACACGTACCTACAGTTTGATACGATCTTAAAAGTAATTTAGCTCAATTGGTCATGAAAACATGTACATCTACATGGGATACTCTGCAAATCACATTTAAGTGCCTGGCAGAAGGTTCATCGAACCACCTTTACACTATTTATAAAACAAGAGGGAGGTCATTTTCTACATAAAATGTCATATGGTAAATGGCAGAGGGTACTTTATTACTGCCTTCGACAAAATCAACAGTTTTATTCTGATCTCAATGAAAGTTTACACACACAACCTTCCACACAAGAGGAAGGTAACTGGCTGCGTATAAATTCGATGGCGAATGGCGGAGTGTATTTTACTTAGGGACTCAGGCACCTACCAACAGTTTAGTTAATAGTAATTTTGCACACTTCACCAACAAAACGAGAGGTAAGTACTGTCTACATGACATTTCGTATGATGCATCGCACAGGGTGTTTTACTTACTGCCTTCGACAAAATCTACAGATTCATTTTGATCTGGATAAATTTTTCTCACTTGACCTTCCAAACAAGATGAAGATCACTGTCTGTATAATATTTCATATGGTGGAGGGCACTGACTTGGACACATAGTTTTACTCCTATCTTGAAGAAATTTTGTATACTGATCATCAAAACAAGAGGATGCCTTACAACAGACTATGACACCGTTTTAGAAATTGTTAATTTCTCTCATGTAGGAATGTTTTTATGGAGAGCGTTTTTAGAAGCCGCAAATTACCGTATGGTGGATGACAAACGTATATTTTGACAGTCTTTCACTGATCACCACGAAAGTTAACAGATATGTCTGAGTTTTCACCGACAGGGGAGGAGGACATGAACTCAAGAGGCGTAATGAACAGAGAGAGGACGAGAATGTGGATTACATGGACTGAGAGAGGGGATTATGGGCGAGGTGCACTGCTTGGGTAAGTGAACATTTAAAGTTATTGGTTTTAAGTTGAGAGGATCAAATATAGAAGAAGAGTGGTAGCGACAGAGAATGGAGTGAAGTTATTCTGTGTATGTTGTCCAAAAATTACCTGATCAGTTAAACAGAACTGATTCGTGAAAATAACATCTTAGATCTGCAGGTGAAACGTTACCCGACCTTTCTAACTCAACGCAGAACAAGGAATCAGTTCTGCCCGTTATAGCACCAAAGAATACAGCTGTCATTAGGAATTTAAAAAGAGGTAGGGAACTCTTTCTATTTAGCAGAAGAGAGAAGAGATTTCAGCTTCCCTGACAGCTCAACACGGAAACTTCATTTCCAGCTCCGACAATGTTTAGCATTAGTGGACCAAGGTAAGTGTTCGTAGAATACGCTATAGACAGGTAAGTGCCGAATAACATTGTGAGACATGGAAAAGATCCACCGAAGTTAAAAAAAATACGAAATCAAACAGAGCCTTACTGCAAATTCAAATGTAGTCAAAACAAGCAAATATCAAACGATTCGATACCAAAACTGCATTAAGAAGGGCTTTGCGTTCAACGAATTGGAAAGTAAACTATATACCTACTTGACAGAAGATACTAAGTAATTTTGCTCTTATTTTAAGTCAGTAAACGGATTGAAACCGTATGTCCAGACACTCTGCAGTCATGATGGGATTGAAAGAAAGGATGAAACACACACACAAAAGATCGAAATAATAAATATCGGTTTTCAAAACCGTTTCTCTGAGGAAGATCGTCCTGTAGTTAGACATCTAAATCGTCATATATAAAAGTAACGGCCCTGTAATAATCCGTTTGGGTACGTCACAACTCACGAATTACTTTCATGTCGAAGATTTATCTCCGACGAGAATGGAATGCTTTGTCATGTGTGTTGGAAGCTCTTCAGTCCAATCACACGACCGATTGTTTGATTGGGATGGGGGAATTGAGGATTTTCCTGCTAATGGAACTGAAGAGACGCCAAAGAAGCCAAATATTTTACAGTAGTTTGTTCATCGAATAAACTTAAAAGGGAAGGGAGTTCTTTTGTTTCTGTTTAATGTTATTTTACGAGTGTTTTGTAACAAGCCTAATAATAATCATACTGGAAAGTCAGAACCCTTTGTGAATCACCTAAGATTTGCACCGCAAATATTGCGTAGATGGAAAATGCTATGGTTGTGCGGTTGTCACAGGATGATATGACAGTGTTAGTCAATAAACATATCGTAATACTACATAGAAAGTGTCTTTTGTGCAAACATACTGCTATATCTCGCCTCAGGAGATAATAATTGAAAGACGCTGTCTGATAAGGAAACTGTGTTTATTGGCCAGACAAACTAATCATCTTCTGGAAAAGAAACAAACGTCTGAAACTAAGGCAAATACAACAAACATCAACAAAAAAGTTTTCTTCTTCACCAATTCGGTACACGCCCCAGGGAGATAACGACAGCCTTGAGAGAACGGCAAGAGAGACGGAGCTGGACGACGTATTCCGTTGCGGGAAGTCGTGGAGTCGCGGCGTCGCTGGCAGGGACTCTTCTCTTCCCCGGAGGCGTCGGTCGCGATTCCTCAGCTGTGGTTCTCGTAGGCGGTCGGCGGGGAACTGCCGTCGTGTTGCACTGCGCCCCCCCCCCCCCCCCCCCCTAAATAGTCGGCTCGCAGTGATACGTGGCAGCCTCGAGCTGGTCTCACGTGACTGTGCGGAGGAGAGACATACACTTTTGTGAATGGGACTCTGCCTCTTAACAGTAACAAATTAAAGTAGGGTAAATTGGAATATCAGTGGTGTTCGCTGCAGAATTCGAGTGCCATTCATTTATCAGATATCGTATTGTGAAAAGTTTCCAAACCGACACTTGTTTGCCCCATGCAACCTGGGTAGTTGCTAGGTACGATGTTATGTTTGATTACATCGTGCTTGTGTGTTCTTTGCGTGCAGTGCGACTTGGCAGTCAGTTAATGTATTACAGTCCAAGCAGTAGGTTGTGAGTGGATGACGAGTTTTTCAAATGAAGAAAAGACCGACCTGCTCATGGTGTATGGAGATTGTAGGAAGCCTGCCGTCCGTGCTTGTACGGTGTATGTGGAAACCTGTCATAATAGACGTCACCCTTATCGGCAATTATTGGTCAACCTCTTCAGTCAGTTACGTAATATGGTAGTGTAATACTTTGACAACTAACAGAAGGAAACAAGTGTCGATAGTGGGGAAAGTTAATGTTTTGGACTGCTGTTGCAGTGGGTCCGCGCAATCGCACGAGTAAGTGGCTTGAGCGAGGAAAGTGCCCCATCGACATCGGTTCCATCCGTTTCAAATCCAAGAGCTGCATGGAAGCGGTTATGAGAATCGTGATACCTTATGTACATAGGCATTACGACAGGATACTCCACATGCATCATATATCTTATTTAGTGATGAAACCACATTTACCAGTCACGGACAGGTAAACCGCCGAACATGCATTAGTGACTAGTTGACAATTCCTGTTGGCTTCGTCAGGTGGAATTCTGCGTCCATAGACTGTAAATGTGTGGTATGGGACAGCTAACCACCAGCCCATATGCCTCTTTTTCATAGACAGTACAGTGAACGTTACAAGTATTGCAGTCTCCTAACAGACCATCTGCCACAGTTCCTAGAAGACGTTCTGCTGCAGACTAGGAGGAACCTATTGTACCAAAATGATGGCTGGCCAGCCCATAGTGCATGGATTACTCCTGCACGTCTTCACGAATTGTTTCCAAATCATTGGATTGGACGCAGAGGACATGTAACTTGGCTGGCCCATTCCCCAGACTAGACTTATGTAGACTTTTTACTGTGGGGACAGCTGAATATGTTGGATACAAAGACACACTGGAAGTTGCCGGTAGTGATTTTGCACATAATCTGTGATGTTCAATTGTCTCTTTACTGGTCATAATACCCATCACTAGTCTATACAAAAATGTTCAAATCTTTGTAAATCTGTTGGACCGAACTCTAATCGTTACCAGTCCCTAGACTTACAAACTACTTACACTAAGGACAACGCGCTCGCGTTGTTTTTTAGTGTGTGCTACAACAGGTATTGTACAAATGTTGCCGTGGCAACTTTTCACAATACGGTATCTCAGAAACAACTCGCAAAAGAGTGATGCAACAAACTGAAGTGACACACTGATTTACCCTATTTTTAGTTTCTTAATGTCAACAGGCATTGTTCCATTTATCAAACTGTGAGTGTGCACAAAATTACTATGTTTTATTAAAATCTCTTTATTGGCAAACAATACGAGCCTCTCACTACAAAACCATTCTGTGAAAAGCGCATATAAATCGTACTCTTCACTATCGCAATATTAGCGCTGCTAGTTTTAGATGATTCTCCCTATATATGCGAGAGAGAGGGAGGGAGTAGAGAGCGAGAGAGATAACGTCGGAAGTTGCATGTAGCTTTTAACGGATGATGCTGTAGTATGCCAAAAAGTCGCAACACTAGAAGATTGTAGCAAAGTGTAGGAGGAGGAGCTACGGCATGACGACGCTTCTCGTAGAGACTGGCAGTCGACCCTGAACATAAACAGATTGTGAACACTTAGAAAGAAAGATCCTTTTTTATCATTATGCGACTGCAGAGAAAACCCCTGGAAGCTGTTACTTTCATAGAATACCTGGGAATGTAATGCGGAGCGATTTGAAGTGAAACGACGACATAAAATTAATCGTGCCATAGCGAGATTCATTGAAAGAACCCTCAGAAAGTGTAGTTCATCAAGGAAGTAGCTTGCAAAACACTCGTTTGACCAATACTTGAATATCTCTCGCCAATGTGGGATACGTAACAGAGGGGAGTGATGGGTATGTAGAGAAGATCCATAGAAGAGCGGCACGCTTCGTTATTGATTAATTTAGCAAGCTGATCGGTCAGCATCATTTGCAGATTCAGCAAGAGAGGTGTTCTGAATCACGGTATACATTTCCTCCTACGTATATCTTCTGAAAAGAGCACGAGGATAAAATTAAGGAAGGTAAATGCCTAAACTGAAGGCTACTTACTGGCAGTAGTATTTTCGCGAACCATGCATGACTGGAACATGAAAACGAGTAAGTGACAGTGGTAGCCACACACGGAGCGGCGCCTGCGGTGTACAGATGTATGTGCTAATTTACAGGAAGCTAATATTTCATCATACCAACGTTAAACCGTCTTATATCCTACAGTGACTCGTCGAAGACACCTTGCGTACACTACACCATCATCAGCAAACTGCTTCTCACCCTGTCCCACAGATCATTTATAAAACATGCCGCAGTTCCTTCTGATCAAACTAAAACAAGTCGTAGTGGGTCCACAGCTGATTATATTGAGATATGGAGCCAATGGACGGTAAAGAATATTTATTGTGTAATGGACATAAACAGCGTATAGCCTACCGCATATCAACGTAGCTCTTATGAGTTGTTCAAAGTGACGATCGCCAGTCTCATTGCTTGCATGGCAACTGCTTATGAAACTCTGCTGCACTCACCCAAAGAATTTTGGTGTTCTACCGGAAAACAGGCATCTCGGATTCTAGGAAGCAGGTCTTCATCCGTTTCTACGGGGGTTTCATACACCAACGATTTGACGTAAGGGAACTCCGAGGAAAACATTGAATACAATGAATAACAACACTGTCAGCTGTATTTTCATTTTATTATTTACTGGCAACCAATTTCGAAGGGCCCACCATCATCATCAGGCCCTGTAGAATGAACAAATAAATAAGTGTTATACAATGAATTGTCATACAGAAATGATTACCTACAAGCAGTATACATTAACATAAACTTTCATAAGACTCTTTCTTTCCATATTAATTATAAATTTCTTAATTATGTATACATGTAAGTATCTAATCAGGTTGTTTCCCCCTTTTTTATATTATAAGACTTATGTACAAAGATATAAGTATTATGATGAAATAAGATATGGCTTGGACTGTATTATAAAACGACAATAAAATTCACATGTTCGGATGAGTCAAAATAAAATAGAATAAGGACATCGTTTGAATTTCAAATGAGAGATCATGTAGTTACAATATTGGATGAAGTGGCCAGATTTAAATAATACATCGTGTGCATAGTCAGTAATGTACAAAGATCTAAGAACCATAAAAATACTCCACCTGAGGAAAAAGTCTAGATGTATAAGATCTGGCGATCGCGTTGGCCAAAGGACAAGGCCTCCCCTTTCAATCCAGTGACGACTGTACGTGTTGTCAGGTGCTCGTGGACTTAAACTTCGAAGTGGGCTGGTCCAAAAATGTTCAAATGTTTGTAAAGCTTATGGGACTTAACTACGGGGTCATCAGTCCCTAAACTTACAAACTACTTATGAACTAGCTTATACTAAAGACGGCACAAACACCCATGCCCGAGGGGGGATTCGAATCTCCGACGGGGAACAGCCTCGCGCATCGTAGCATCCGCCGCGGCTGGGCTGGTCCATCGTCATGTTTGAACTGCTTCAACAGAGGCAACAGTCAAGAACTGTGACAGCACACCAGGCAGACGAGAAGGCGCAACTAAGGTCTTGGTGATCTTGGAAATTGCCCGCCTATACGTTGACAGACAATGTTTGATGTTGGCCACCGTTGTGAGTGACATGGGGATTATCGTCACTGCAGACATGCAATAAGTGCATTGTGACTAACTGTTGTCGTTTTTAACTATGGCTAAGCTTGTTATGGGATATAAGTTGTATATGCCCATAACACAATAAATATGCGTTTCCGTCCATTCGTTCCTTATCTCATTATTACCGGTTGTGGACTCACTATCACCTGTTTCAATTTGTACCGAAAGGTTTAAGATACCCTGCATTCGTTTGTAATATGAGAATATCGACTCTAGAGTATAAGAAGTGTGTTGATAGCATTTACGGCACGAAATGTTTCTTGAATTTAAAATATCGGTAATATCAGTCAGCATCTGAAATCGAAATAGTGGGAAGATACAGACAGTCATGGCGTGGCTGTACATTTTACTCTCGCGTTTGGAATTAACGTTATTTTCGAATGTTTCTTCCCCCTATGTGTGTGTGACATATATAAATAAGTGTGATGAGTTTAATGACGAATGCAAGGAAACGTAGCAGAGAACCTGAATTGGCAGAACGTGACGTGTTTCACTTTGCAGTGTCAGGGAGGCAGGAAATCGTTTCGCTCTTCAGAATAGTAAACGTGCAGGCGTAAGTTCCAAAGCCTTGAACGGGATTTCCCAGCAGCACATAGCTCGCACGCACGACTCTCTGAATGTATAAGCACGCGGATGGAGGGCTGTGACGAAGAGTACGTGACCCATCACACAGCGCCAAAACACGTGCGCTCTCCGAGTTCTTCTGCACACATCTCTCGCCACTGAACCGATTTCAAACATTTTAACGACTAGCCTACAGTGTGATTCCTTCGTTATCAACAAGCGTGTATCGTTCGCTTGTATTCTAGTCCAAACCACTCGGTTGCTGTTTTGACGCTTGTTCTCGTCTATTTCCTTAGATATATGCGAAAGACTTTGTACAACAAGGTACATATGAAAATTAGAGTTTAACGTTCCGAGGTAATCAGAGACAGAAGGACAGATTGGATTGGGGGAAGCATGGGGAGAAAAATCGGCTGTGTTGTTTTCAAAGGCATTTGCCTTTAGCGACATAGAGAACACTAATTCTGAATTGTGAGACGTGAATTTGAACCACCACGGATGCGTGCTACTGTGCCATCAGGCTCGATCTCTGTGTCGAATGATTTTACTGTTGATGGGTGGTAAGTTCAAATAAATTAAGTGTGTTACCCATCGACACAACATTCTTAACGTCGACTCAAAAGCGACGAACCTGATTCTACTGTGTTTTAGGTGTCCACCCGAACAAATACGCGGAGAAGTTCGGAAAGAACGTTATACTAACACCTTGCAGACTCCCTTCTATCTCGCCTATCAACACAAAATCGCCTTGAGATGACCTTTCTGCTCTGCGAAATCCACAGACAATATGTGGTGCCTTTTCGCCTCGACATCCGCCTTTGGTTACATGACTGTTGCATACCGAGGAGTTTTGCACAATTGTTTATTTTAATCACATACAACTAGGTTGTAGTACCTTCTTATTGCGATATCTAGGTGGTCAAATTGTTTTCCATAGTTGTTGAAACTGATCTTCAAACTAGTCACTAAAGTTTTTGACCTTTTCTTCGGTAATAGTTTCTAAACTTTCTTTACAGTCTCCTTCATGTTGTTAATTCACGTAATTTCCAGTCAGAAATATCAGTTCTACCCAGTTCAATTGCTACATATTTTATTGATAATTTTCAACTTCTCGACTTCTTAAGGCAATTATTCCACTCAATTCCGTCTTAGCTTTCGTTGCCATCGATCCCATCTTATCGATTCGACTAATACTTTCAGTTTGAGACATATGCCTACCTATAATCTGTACACTGAGCGAACTGTGAAGGAAAGAAGGATAAATTTGGGGAAGGAATTAAAGTTCAGGGAGAAGAAAACAAAAACTTTTCTGTTTGTCAATGACATTGTAATTCTATCAGAAACAGTAAAGGACCTGGAACAGCAATTGAACGGAATGGACAGTGTGTTGAAAGGAAGGTATAAGATGAGCATTATAAAAATTAAAAAATAAAGCAGTCGACAATCCGAAGATTGGTTTTAACACCACAGTGCTTTACTAGGCGCGGTCCTGTTTGTAGGTGGTACGCCGTTGCCTTCCTCCGACCTTCGAACTGACTTACCCAGCCAGTTACAGGGGGACCTACAGTATAACGTGGGTTCCGAACCACGGTACTACTCGATATTTTTCACATCAGCAAGACTGCCAGATGTGAAAGAAGCAACAATAGCAATAGCAACACACGGGTAATGGAATTCAGTGTAAGAAAAATCAGGCGAGGCTGAAGGAATTAGGTAACGAGACAATGAAATTAGTGCATGAGTTTTGTTATTTGGGTAGCAAAATTACTTTAGATGGTCGGAGTAAAGAAGATATGAAAATCAGTATGGCTATAGGAGGAAAATCATTTCTGAAGAAGAGAAATTATTTGACATCCAATAATAATTTAAATGTTAAGAAGTCCTTTCTAAAAACATTTGTGTAGAGTGTAGAATTGTACGGGAGTGATCTGTGGACGATAAGGTGTTGAGACAAAATGATGATAGAAGCTTTTGAAATGTGCTGCTTCAGACGAATATTGAACATTAGATGGGTACCTATACGAAAACAAATCGCAAGTTGCATGCAGTTTGGAATAGGTTGGCTTATTTAGCGATATAAATTCTTTAAGTTAAAAATGTCAGATTCAGCTTTGACACAGAGCGACGTAGGCTGACAACTACGGAATATTAAAAGGCAATGTGATGCCTTGCTTTCGTATAGATCGAGGAAGGAAGTAAAAGCCTTACCGAATGACATAACAGCTGCAGTTTTGAAACAGATCGGTCACTCTATATGGCCAGGGTTAGTTCTCTTGGGGCCCAGGTGTGGCAAAATAAAAAAAACATCAGGTTTCAACGTTTCTGTTTGTAAGAGTTGGTTGACTGTTCAACGCAGAGAAAAAAAAAGAAGCAACACACTGATATATGTACATATTATGGCACCCAACACAAAAATATTTGTACTTACACATGTTACACTCTGTATATCCAGAGCGGACTCGGTGTATGTTTACACAGTCATGGACAAACTGAGTCTGTAACACTAACTGTTAATAAATGTTGACATTTTTTCTGCTGGATGCTTAAACTGACTATAATATTTTTCACAAATTGCATTAATATACAACTACACAAGATATTTAGGGTTCAATTAAAGTTACCCTTACATCTCCCCATAACTCCTTTTCTATATACTATGTTACTGGTAATTAATCGTGAAGAGCAAGGTAATAAAACACATTGAATCATCTTGTCATGTTGCTGCCACAGTTTAGTGCAATCCCCAAAGCAGGGTTGTCAATGAAGTACAACACGTAGCATTAAAAGCACGTTTATTAGGAATACCAACAGAGATATAGAAAATAATAATAAGTCGGTCTCGCGTTTGAACCGGTGACCTCCAGGACAGCAGCCACCTACGCTCGCCTCTACTCCACACTGCAAAAAAAAAAAAAAAAAAAAAAAAAAAAATGTTCAAATGTTTGTATAGTCTATGGGACTTAACTACGGGGTCATCAATCCCTAAACTTACAAACTACTTACGAACTAGGACGGCACAAATATCCATGCCCGACGGGGGATTCGAACCCCCGACCGTAGTGGCCGTGCAGACCGTGACTGGAGCGCCTCAGTCTCCTCGGCCACCGCGGCCGGCTCCACACTGCACGCATCAAGGGTAGCAGCCTGTATCCACGTCTCTTTCTCCAGTCCAGGTATTCCTTGTTATACATAATACTCAACATATATGACTGTTTGTCAGAACATGCTGATATAATCGCTCTATACGTAATAACCATAAATAAACACTTCTTCAACGAAAGATCTTTTATAAAGATAGGATAATTTGAACTGGTCACATCAATAGGCAAGAACGGAAATAAAGCTGTGAATCACCTGGAAGATATTGAAAAATATAAATATCGATAAATAAGTAGCAGGGGTTAAGGAAATAACTAACTCTTTATTCTCATGAAGTAATGAATGCTATCGACAAGGGATCTCAAACTGATTTCTAAATTTTTGCCACCGTTCCTCGCAAATGACTTTTGATCAAATTGCCTGCCTTTGGAGTATCACCTCACTTGTGCGACTGGATCCGTGATATCCTGTAAGAAATGTCACAGTTCATAGTAACAGATGGAGTGAGATAAAAAGTGATATCTGGTGTTCCCAAAGGAAATGTCATAGGCTCTCTGCTGTTAATGTAATACAGAAAAATTAGTGTTCGTTTTTTTGTTCGTATTTTATGTGCTGCCGTACCGTTCATTGAGTTGCGACTAAACTTTGCACACTTGATCTTCAAAACTAGAGGAAAGTCACTGTCCACGTAAAATTTGTATGGTGCATGGCAGAGGGTATTTTACCTACGAACTTTGACAAAATCTACATATTTCTTGCGAGCTTGACGATATTTTTCAAACTTTATCTTCAAAACAAGAGGTCATCACTGTCTACCCAAGATTTCATACGCCGCATGGCGGAGGCTACCTTGCAATGAACTTAGACACCACTTCACTGGTAACCATGAAAGTTAACACAGCTCTATAAGTTTTCACAGCTGGGGGAGGAGTTCGACAGAGAGACGAGGAGTGGGCAGAGAGGGGGGTTAGGGGGAGATGAACAAAATGTTCAAATGTTTGTAGAGTCTATGGGACTTAACTACGGGGTCATCAGTCCCTAAACTTACAAACTACTTATCAACTAGCTAATACTAAGGACGACACAAATATCCATGCCCGAGGGGGGATTCGAACCCCCGACCGTAGTGGCCGTGCAGACCGTGATTGGAGCGCCTCAGTCCCCTCGGCCACCGCGGCCGGCGGAGATGAACAGATAGAGAAGGAAAGAGCAGGTGCACAGAGAGAGAAGAGGAAACGAGCAATGGACTGACATAAACAAGAACGCAGGGTTTTCAGCTAGTGATGTAAGAGGTAACCTGAGCTGTCTCAAAATGATGCTGTCATTTACTGTCTTATAGAGTCATAATAAGACAAATGCCATTGCTGCACGATCTAGACAATATATCTCTATGGTGCAAAAAGTGGCAATTGCCCTAAATAAAGAAAGGTGTGCCGTCTTACACGTGAGTACTAAAAGATATCTGTTAATTTTCTGTTACAAAATAAACTGCATGCACCTCGAGGCAGTCAATTCGACTGAATACCTAAGATTAACAATTACGAAAATCTTTGGCTGGAAAGACTAAACAGCTAATATTGTGGGAAAAGTAAACGAAAGTCCGAGCGTTTTTACACTCAGGTGTAACGTTGCACAGCGATATGAAATGGGACGAGCATATAAGGACAGTCATGGGGAAGGCAAATGGTCGACTTTGCTTTATTGTGAGAGTTTTGGGAATGTGTGATTCGTCGGTAAAGGAAACCGCATATAAAACGCTTGTACGACCCCGACTTGAGTATTGCTCAAGTGTTTGGGATCCCCACCAGATCGGTTTAAAGGAGACCACAGAGGAAGTTCAGAAGAGGGCGACGAGGTTTGCAACTGGTAGGTTTCATCAACGCGCAAGTGTTACTGAAATGCTTCGCTGGAGGGAAGACAACGTTCTATTCGAGAAGCACTGTTGAAGAAATTGAGAGGGCCGGAGTTTGAGGCGCACTGCAGAACGATTCTACTGCCGCCAACCTACATTTGGCGTAAAGATCACAAGGATAAGATTAGAGAGATTAGGGCTCGTACGCATGCCTACAAGTATTCGTTCGTTCGTCGTCCTACATGGGAGTGGAACAGGAAAGCAAGTAACTAATAGTGGTACTGAGGACCCTCAGCCACGCACTTTGGGTGGATTGCGGAGTCTGTACAAGATGTAACAAATATATTAAAGAGACCGATCTTTGCTGGAAGAATACTGCTGAGCAGTATTGGATCGTAACCTGATAGGATTGACGATGACATCGAAAAAGTATGATGAAGAGCAGCTCGTTTGGTGTTATCGCGCTTCAGGGAATAGAATGAATGAATGTTTGTTATCTTCTTGCCATCAGTCCCTAGACTTACAAACTAACTTACACTGACGACAATACATACACACACGCTCGAGGGAGGACTCGAACCTCCGCGGGAACGACCGCCCAGTCCATAGCATGACGCCTTAGACCACGAGGTCATTCTACACGGAAGGGGATAGAGTGTTAAGGAAATGAAACAAAATCTTGGCTGGAAGTCATTAAAATGAAGTCTTCATATTTGTACGGAGATCAGTTAACGAAATTTCAGTCACCTAATTTCTCCTCGAATGCGAAAATACGATGCTGGCTATCCAAAATGCATCACCAAGAGATCCCGCAGATATTTTTACTGGAGACAACACACTGTACAAATATCACATAATTGCAAATACAACCGCATGTGAAACGAAGGAGATGATCAAATCAACAGTGAGTTTTATAAACATGCTGCTGCTCGCCTTGTTATTGAATCAAAGAGGCTGTGGAAGTGTTGGGCGCACCATATAGTGGTTTGCGGAGTACATGTGTAGATGTAGAACTCCAAGACGTGCTCTAATGATGCTCAATGTCATCTGTAGGGCATAGTGAACCTGCTTACGCAAAACAATCACACGAAAGAGCAAATCCAGCACGTCCACACTGCCAAGTGTTCCAACTTCATATAGCGCTTCCAGGTGGAAGGTGCTGATGTTTTCTAAAAACATCTATAGCAATTGTCAGCCAATGAAATGTTCAAATGTTTGTATAGCTTATGGGACTTAACTTCGGGGTCATCAGTCCCTAAACTTACAAACTACTTATGAATAGCTAATACGAAAGACGGCACAAATATCCATGCCCGAGGGGGGATTCGAACCCCCGACCGTAGTGGCCGTGCAGACCGTGACTGGAGCGCCTCAGTCCCCTCGGCCAGTCAGCCAATGAATAGTGGCGCCAGACCCACGGTGGTACTGCAGTTTATCGTTGCCTTCCAAAGAGATTATAAGATGAACATCAACAAAAGAAAAACAAGGCTAGTGGCGAGACCTGGAATAAAATCAGACTGTACTGAGTGGATTAAGTTAGCAAATGAAGCACTGAAAGTAGACGAGTTTTTCTCTCTGCACAACAGAATGAATGATGGCTATGGATGAAAGTAGAGCGGTTATAAAATCCTGTGAGCTACGTGTACAAACAAATAAATGTTCAAAATTTCAAGATCGTCTCTAAGTGAGCAAGTCAATAGCGTGCTCGTCCACTTCTGGCCCTTATGCAACCAGTTATTGGTCTTGGAATTAATTGGCAGACTTGTTTAATGTCCTTCTAGGCGATATGGTGTCAAATTCTGAACAACTAACTCGTTAGATCGTCAAAATCTTGAGTTGGTGAAATGGTCCTGCACATAATGCTCAAAAACATTCTACTGGGGAACGATCCAACGACCCTGCTGGCCAAAACAGGTTTTGGCAAGTTCGAAAACAAGCAGTCCAAACTATGGCCGTGTTCGGACATTATCTCGCTGAAACGGAAGTATAGGCTGGCTTCCATCAAGGGCTACTAAATGGCGTGTAGAATATCGTCGAGGTACCGCTGTGCTTTAACGGTGCCGCGAATGACAACCAAAGCACTCCTGGTATGAAATGAAGTAGAAATCCACACGATCACTTCTGGTCGTCGCGATGTCGGGCGGGCGACAGTCAGGTTGGTATCCCGCCGCTGTCTCCAGACACGTTATCGGCGGTCATCGGGACTCAGTGGGAAGTGGGTCACAGGAACACCGCCTAGAAGACAAGGCCTTACAACTGGCCGTGCCTGCGTCACACAGCTGACTGGCTGGCCTCTTGGGCACGCCTGCCGCCTCGTAGCCGCCGGCCAATCAGCTTGCGTTCGCGGCCTCTCGGTGTGACGTAGGCACGGCCAGTTGTGAGGCTTTGTCTTCTAAGTGGTGTTGGTACAGGCAGAATGTACACGACACTACTGCAAACAGGATTGTTGGTGTACAGAAGAGAATGACAAAGTTGACCGTGATCTGTACTAATGGGAGTCAGTAGTAGGGGTGACCTGAGTTCAGCCACCTTTCTGTAAGCCGCCTCTTAATGGTCGTCTTGGTCACTGGAGTCGTAGTTGCCTGACAATGACGAGCCAGAGCTCTCAGTGCCTCCTTGACGATTGGTCGGTCCTCACGTTCTATCGTCTGGACCCGCTCCTTATAATACTGGGTTGGGCTATCGTTCACCCATCCCTGATAACAGCGCTCCTACTTAAATGTCGAGCGTTTCACTGATTACTTCTTTAGGCCCAACTACATGTCCTCTCTCAAATACTGAAATCTGCATGTACTGAGAATGATAGCCGCTGTGCAGTAGCCGAGCGGTCTAAAGCGTCTCGCTGCGAAGCGCGCGGGCCATGGAGGTTCGAGTCCTCCCTGGGGCTGGGGTGTGTGTGTTGTCCTTAGGTTATCCTTAGGTTGACCACGCAGTTTGGTCCGATAGATTTACAAACATTTGAACATTTTCAATTCAAATTCAAACTGAGAATGATATTTTCACTCTGCTGCGTAGTGTTTGCTGATATGAAACTTCCTGGCAAATTGAAACTGTGTGGCGGACCGGGAGTCAAACCCGGGGCCCTTACCTTTCGTGGACAAGCGCTCTACCGACTAAGCTACCGTGCCACGCCTCCTGGCCCGCCCTCGCTGCTTTACTTTCTCCAATACTTCACCTGCTACCTTCCAATCTTTACAGAAGCTCTCTTGTTCAAATTCAAATGTTCAAATGTTTGTAAATCTAGCGGACCAAACTGCGTGGTCATCAGCCCGTAGCTTACAAACTACTTAAACTAAGGTAAACTAACCTAAGGACAACACACACACCCATGCCCCAGGGAGGACACGAACCTCCGACGGCGAGTAACCTCGAGCTCCTCAGCGAGGCGCCTTAGACCGCTCGGCTACTCCACCGCGGCAAGCTCTCTTGCGAACTTTGCAGGAGTAGCACTCCTGGGAGAAAGGATATTGCTCCAGAACGATATTTTCCCTCTGTGACGCAGTGAGTGCTGATATGAAACTTCCTGGCAGATTGAAACGGGCGTGATGCGTGCCAAGGTAGCTCACTCGCTAGAGCACTGCCCGCGAAAGGCAAACGTCCCAGCACACATTTTAATCTGCTATGAAGTTTCGTGTCAGTGTACACTCCGCGGCAGAATGAAAACATCGTTCTGGAAACATGCTCAAGGCTTTAGCTAAGCCATCTCTTTGGGAGGAGTTTTAATCCTGCAGCGTTCGCAGGATAGCTTCTGTGAAGTTTGTACGGTAGGAGGCGAAGTAGTGGCGGAAGTAAGGCTGTGAGGAGCGCCACGTTAGCTCCATCCGTAAAGCGCTTGCCCGCTAAGGCAAATGTCCAGGGTTCGAATCCCAGGGAGTTTCATCTACATCTACACACATACTCCGCAATCCACCGTAAGGCGCGTAGCGGAGGAACAATGTACCACTACTAGGCATTTACTTTCCTATTCCACTCACAAATAGAACGAGGGGAAAAAATGCCTGAGGTCTGCGCGGATGCGGATATCTGCAGTATTTCTTACTTTCGGATAAAATTGTGAGCGTCGCGGATATCCACGAGTTATAGGCGGTTAAAGAGCGAGGTATCTGCTCAGTGCGCCTGCGAAATGTTAGATGTAAACTTCAAAACGAATCTTAGGGTTTAATGTCCGTCGACAGCGTGGTCATTAGAGAAGGAGCTAACGCTCGGAGTTTTGGGTAAGGATGGGGGGAAGGAAATCGGCCGTGCCCTTTAAAAGGTACTATCCCGTTATTTGCCTGGAGTGATTTAGGGAAATCACGAAACCTAAATCTGGATGGCCGGAGATGGATTTGAACCACCATGCTGCCGAATGCGTGTCCAGTGTGTTACCATTGCGCCACCTCGTTCGGTGAAAACTTCAAGACTGTGGACATTTCTTGGAATCCTTGCAGGACCCAGGTAGAGCGGAAGTAGTTGTCCTCATCTCCTGGCCCCAGCGGACGTAGCTGTACCTGCGCTTAATCCGTTTACGCGACCGTGTCTTACCTTATACTAAAAACAACACAAACATCTATGGCCGAGGGGGGATTCGAGCCCCCGACGGGGTACGGCCTCGCGCATCTGAGCATAGCGCCTCAATGCGCTCGGCCGCTCCGCCGCGGCTGTCTTAAAATTAATACAACAATGGATACTATATCGTGTTAAGTGAAAATAGGTGATTTGACATTAGTGAAGGAAAACAACTTAAAGTTGTCAATTTGGAAAAAAATTGGATCTGTATTTGATGTCAAGGAAAAGATCAACGATATTTTGGGTGTAAAAACATATATTCTTACACTGTTTTATCTCAACCGAATGAACGATACAGCCGCGCATAAAATACGAACAAACTACAAACAAACATTCATGTTTATGTATTAGATAAATGATGATGGAAGTAATAAAGATTGACAGTATCATTTTTAGCAACTTTCATAATCATATGCTCTGTACAGTGAAAGCAACGTATTTAGGAAGGTACACAATTTGTATATAGTTGTATATAGACTGGCCGTAGCTGCATCCGACATCGTCTCTTTTTGCTGACAGTTCAAATAAAATGTTTGTAAAACTTATGGGACTTAACTACGGGGTCATCAGTCCCTAAACTTACAAATTACTTATGAACTAGCTAATACTAAGGACGGCACAAATATCCATGCCCGAGGGGGGATTCGAACCCCCGACCGTAGTGGCCGTGCAGACCGTGACTGAAGCGCCTCAGTCCCCGCGGCCACCGCTGCCGGCTGCTGACAGTTACCAATAAGAAGTAGTCGGCAGTTTTAACACTCTTGTGCATATGGGGAAAATAAAGTGTCCCATTTGTAAAACTCTGAAAGAACCGTTTCTATTTTTGAATGTAAACACAGTAAAAACACTGAAATTTAAGAAGATGCCTGTATTGAACAGCTGACGTAGTGCTCCGACCACACGGGCTCCGAAGCGCTACTGTGTGTGTCCGGAGCGCCAGTGTCTTCCTGTTTGGAATAGCCTGTTTTGGAGTAGGTATAGAACAGTGACCGTGATTCGAGAAGTCAAAAGTAGTTAAGTTGTCGCAGAATGACACTCTAACACTAATTATATAATTACATTCCTTGGTTTTAAATACTGCTATCTATTACTATTACCCATTCAAAACTCTAATATCTGCGGATGCAGATAACGAACTTGCGAATGCGGATAAAGTGCCGCAGATGCGTTTGCGGATATGGGCCTTGCGGATGCGGATAACACTTTTGTTATCCGCACAGACCTCTACCTATATGCCTCCATACGAGCCCTAATTTCTCTTGTCTTGGTGATCATTGCGCACAATGTAAGCAGGCGGCAGGAAGATCGTTCTACACTCAGCTTCAAATTCCGGCCCTCTAAATTTCCTCAACAGAATTTCTCGAAAAGAACGTCGTCTTTCCTCCTGCGATCCCCATTCGAGTTCCCCGTAACATTTCCGTGACACTCGCGCATTGGTCGAACCTACCAGTAACGAACCTAGCTGCTCGCCTCTGAACTGCTTCTATGTCTTCCTTTAAACCGATCTGCTGCGGGTGCCAAACACTTGAGCAATAATCGGGATGTTGTCATACAAGCGTTTCATACGCGGTCTCCTTTAGAGATGAAGTACATCTTCCCAAAATTCTCCCAATAAACCGAAGTCGGCTGTCCGCCTTACTCACAACTGTCCTTACATGTTCGTTACATTTCATATCGCTCTGCAACGTTACCCATAGATATTTGAACGATGCGACTGCATCAAGAAGCTCACTAATAATGCTGTATTCGAACAGTATGGGATTGTTTTTCCTACTCATCCGCATCACCTTACATTTTTCTACATTGAGAACTAGTTGCCATTCTTCGCACCAACTAGAAAATGTTCAAATGTTTGTAAATCTATCGGACCAAACTGCGTGGTCAGCAGTCCGTAGCTTACAAACTACTTAATCTAAGGTAAACTAACCTAAGGACAATGACACACACACACACACACACTCATGCCCCAGGGAGGACTCGAACCTCCGACGGCAAGCAACCGCGCGCTCCGCAGCGAGGCGCCTTAGACCGCTCGGCAACTCCACAGCGGCACAACCAACTAGAAATTTTGTGTAAGTCATCCTGTATGCTATTACAGCCGATTAAAGACGAATCCCCCCTCGGGCATGGATATTTGTGCCATCCTTAGTGTTAGCTAGTTGATAAGTAGTTTGTAAGTTTTAGGGACTGGTGACTCCGTAGTTAAGTCCCATAAGCTATACAAACATTTGAAAATTTTTCTGGGGCACGCCTGACGATACACTCATATTGTTCACGCGCCTGTCTGCGAGACACAGTTATTGTACAACTGAATACATGGAATGAAAGTCGCAAAAATTTGTGCCTTGGGCTCTGGCATCGACATGTCTCCTATTTACCATCCTCGCCAGATGCAGGTGAAATTGTGCTTCTGTATAACAGATTAATGCATCGGCCACCAAAGCTTAGAACTTTTAATTGTTTGTTGATACCTGTATGAACATCAATAATTTCTGACTAATTTGCGTAAACCCTTTCTGGCGGGTGACTTATTTTCTTTTCTTCCTATTTATTTTTTGTGGCTTATTATTAAAAGGAAGGAAGAATGTATAGGGTGTAACGTCCCGTTCACAGTGTGGTGATTAGAGATGGAACTCACGCTAAAATTTTTGGGTAAGGACGGGGAAGGAAATAGGCCGTCGATTTTCAAAGGGAACATCTCGGATTATTGCTGAAGTGATTTAGGGAAATTGCGGAATACATAAATACGGGTGGCCGGATTTGGATTTGAACCACCGTCCTGCCGAATGTGGGGTCCAATGAGTTACCACTGCGGTACCTTGCTCGGTGTGTCATCAGTTTTTATCTGTGACAAAATGCAAGGAAGATCTTAACGAAACAACCGTTAATGTTGCACAGTTCTCAGAAAAATACCAAGAATAGTCATAGAAAAGGGTTCAGCGTTTGAGATGGTAAGAAAACACGTTAAGTGCTTAGTGACAACAGGGCGGTGCCCCGTAGGAGAGCGGAAGTAATGTGGTATAACAAGGCAGTGCGTCATGTCCGGAGCAGCAGTGAAGGTCGTGGAAGCCGCGCCCATCGTTACGTCTGCCCACGCGTGGCCTCAACCACCGCTCGAGATCCTGCACCGTAAGCTTGCCATTCTGCACCAAGCCAGGAGTCGTTAAACGTCAGACAATGAGAGGATCCAAATCATCCATCTAATTAAGTTCGATCCCATATTAAATCACTGAGCTCAGCGAATGTCTTGTAATATGTGAATGATGTACAGCAAGCAGTCGTAAATAGTTCTTTCTTACTGCATATCTACATTTCGGCCGCTGAGCGACCATTCTCAGTGCTTAAAAAACGTCGTTTGAAACATATAAAGCTTTTAGATCTTCATGTCGAACGTTATCTTCAACATGAAGAAATATTCAAATGTTTGTCAAGCTTAAGGGACTTAACTGCGGTGTTATTAGTCCCTAAAATTGCAAACTACTTATGAACTACCTTACACTAAAGACGACAAAAAACATCCATGCCCGAGGGGGGATTCGAACGCCCGACGGGGAACATAGCGCCTCAACGCCCGCGGCCGCTCCGCGGCGGCTCAACACGGAGATGGAAAAGTTTTACATATTTTATACCACTTTTTTAAAGCACTGAGAATGGTCGCACAGCGACGAAGTGTAGATATGCAGTAACAAAGAAATATTTGCTACTGACCAGGGCCGGCTCTAGAGGGGGGCGAACCGGGCCGTCGCCCAGGGCGACAGAATTTTGGGGGCGGCAAATTTCTTGATTTCTTATGTAGTTCCGATAGGTTAAATAAAACAAGACAATGAAAAGTGGAAGTGTCTTGCATAAATGTAGAAATGTCAAAATAAGTTGGAAATACAAGTTGTTACAGATTGATACACATTTATACAGACAACAGTGATGTGCGTCATTGTACAAGCAAATTAAACATGCAAGTTTATTAAGTAGAAGGTTGAGTCAAAGTATTCGGCACCGTTCGGGCGCTTCCGCCTGAAGTCACTTTCGATCGTGGAAAGCGGTAGAAGGGCGAGGCGTATTCTTACGTTCGACTACGGCACTGTCCCGTTTAACAAACATTAATTTAAGAAAACAGGTGCGAATGAGAAGTGGAAGTCGTCCACACGAGTACGAAAAGAAATCCGTTAAACTTTGTTTAGAAGGTAAATCAATCAAAAGTGAAGGCCGTAAACACAGCAAAATACCTTGGAATTAACTATTACTTCAGACTTAAACTGGCCAGTCAATTCTTGTATTGATTTCTAGTAATGAAAATTGTAAAACTATATTATGGCCCTCTTGACATACATTGTATTCTGTTACTTTCACTCAGAAAGATCTTCCATTCGTCAAACGTAGAACACTACCGGTTGTTGGTGCCGGCCGAGGTGACTGAGGCGCTCCAGTCACGGTCTGCACGGCCACTACGGTCGGGGGTTCGAATCCCCCCTCGGGCATGGATATTTGTGCCGTCCTAGTTCGTAAGTAGTTCATAAGTAGTTTGTAAGTTTAGGGACTGATGACCCCGTAGTTAAGTCCCATAAGCTTAACAAATATTTGAACTTTTTTTTTGGTTGTTGGTTCGCACTCATAATCGTAGATTATGTCGTTTATAAATATTTATCTTTTTATGTCCCGGTCCTTGTTCAGTGTGCACTGAACAGGGGTCCTTTTGTTTCTTTGTCTAATTATGAGTTGCGACGAATATGTGCCGCCTATGTAGGTAAACGTCTTTGTACCAAGTGCTTTCGCGGAATTTGTGATTTACAAAACAGTCTGTAAGAGGAACTATAAAAAGTGAAGAGATTTTAGTTTTATGGTCTGCCCCTGACCTAAACTTGGACATATTAATTTCGAAGTTATGGCTTAAAATGTAAATGTAACACTAACGCTGCATTGATCTGAAAGACGTATTCACGAGCGTAATATGTGAAAATAGGATGTCTTATATGAATAAAGTTGACAATGTCGAAAAATGCGGTGTGGAGGGGGGGGGGCTACGCTTGAAATTTTTGCACGGGGCGGCAAAACCCCTGGGGCCGGCCCTGCTACCGACTGCTGTTCATCATTCATCTAAACTCCACGGTTCAGTCTGACAAGGTACATTCTCAAAGTGTCTCGCCGATACTGAAATAATATTAATTACGAGGGGGAGTTGGAAAATAAGTTTCCCCTGTAAACTGTGATCAGAGTTGCGTATGAAAGGAAGAAATTAGAATTAGACATTAAAGGTTAGACATATTTTTATTTTTCTAAATAATTTCCAAGTACATTGAGACATTTGTCATACTGTTTTATAAGCTTCAAAAAGCCGCCCAGGAAAAATCAGGGCGTTGCATACGGGAAAAGCGTTGAACGGCTTGTTTGACGTCAGCATTGCTTCCAAAGCCCCTTCCGCCGAGTCTTCTTCAAAGCTGGAAACAGATGGAAGTCGCTTGGTGCGAGATCAGGACTGTATGGCGGACGGTGTAGGCGCTCCCAACCGAGAGCTGCAATATGGTTGTGTTGCCGTTGCCGAGTGTGGTCTCGCATTGTCATTCATCAGCTGAACGCCAGATCTGTGAAGGCCAGGCTGCTTTTTCCCCATCACCTCTTTCAATTTCGACAGAGTGGCACAGTACCGCGCAGCATTGATGGTTGCGTTCTCCAAAAAGTCCAGCAACAAAACTCCTTGGGCGTCCCAGAAAACGGTGAGTAGTACCACAGACAAATATATACAGACGGGAAACCTCCGTAAGGGCCCGGTCCTACGCTCCGGGGTGCGGGGAGGGAGGGTTTCCAGCAGTTCCGTAAGATGTCCCATGATGGCGCTGCGGTCAGAAGCAGCCCTTTAAACTGGCCAGAGCAGGCGGCAGGTAGCGGCTGTCCCCACCACCACCTCCCCTCAAACGCCAGCAAGCTGGACACAGCCGTGGCCTCGTGGCAGGCGGCACAAGCTCTCCCCTCAGCCTCCCCTCCACGCTACCCTCTGACGTCCTAGAGGCACCCTAAATCAGCGAACCGCCTGACACCTACTAGCATCTTACGGAACTACGAGGGGAGCGTAGGACAGTGGTTTAGGTAGGGCTGCTTCTCTGTATATGTTACTCTGTGGTAGTACTTTACTTGCAGACGGAGTGCTTTTGAACTTCTTTCGGACAGGTGATGACGGATGTTTCCACTCCATAGCCGTTCGACGCTCCTTCCGTATGTAAGGCCCTGATTTCTTCCTGGGACTGGGAAGTTTAGGGACTGATGACCCCGTAGTTAAGTCCCATAAGATTTACAAACATTTGAAATCTATCGGACCAAACTGCGTGGTCATCAGTCCGTAGCTTACAAACTACTTAAACCTAGGTAAACTAACCTAAGGACAACACAAACACCCATGCCCCAGGGAGGACTTAAACCTTTACGGCGAGCAACCGCGCGCTCCGCAGCGAGACGCTTTAGACCGCTCGGCTACTCCACCGCGGCTGTGTAGACGACTGTACACCGCAGGTAGACGAACATCTAATCTTCAAGCGTGTTTAAAAAGATTTCATAAAGAGTACTACAGTTACAAGGGCAAAACAATATGAAAGCGGTTAAGAATGGTAAAGAAAGTGTCGATAAGAAGAAAATAATGATACCTTCAAACTTGACATATTTCATTATTTCAACAGTGCAACCATTCGTAATTGTGGAAGACATGCAGAGGTAGCTGCAAAGCTTTTCTTCCAAATTTTATGACAAAACTAGCACAAGCACAGCGACAAAAACGATGATAAAATAGAACACTAACACGACTCCGTTCTTCGCCGCTTATATACAGTTTTTGAATGTTTGTTGTGGACAGACTATTCGTCAACGTAACAGGTCTACACTAGCTTGCAATGTGATACTTTCGCCGCGGCGTGCTTTCTTACCATCTCAAACAATGAAGCCTTTTCTATAACTATTCTTGGTATTTTTCTGAAGCCTGTGCAACATTAACGGTTGTTTCGTTAAGATCTTCCTTGCATTTTAACAGAGGTAAAACTGATGACACACCGAGTACGGTAGTGCAGTGATAACTCACTGGACCCACATTCGGGAGGACGGTGGTTCAAATCCAAATCCGGCCACCCATATTTAAGTATTCCGCGATTTCCCTAAATCACCATATGATGGATCCACAGAAGTGCGCGGAATAGCAGGGCTGAAAAAGCCTAAACGCCTTCTCTATTTTGGATGACGTTCAAATTTTGTCGAATGGTTTTTACGTCCTCTAGTGACACCACTTTGCCTACGAGAACACAATTTACGGTCACACTATACTCCAAAAGCGCTAGACGACGTTCAGTGGTGTTCCAATACCACGGTGGTCTCAGAGTACGGTTGAATTCTCCGCGAGGTGTCGGCAGTGTATTATGTTGTTAAGAACGTCTCCTGTCGCTCATTGCACTACTAAGTATAGTTTTCAACTGGGAAATGAGTGGGAATCAACGCCGCAAGGGACGGGATGGTTTCATTTGCGCCTGTTATGTCATCCTCCTGGGCCTTTTCGAGTCAGCTCAGATGCGGTGTGTCTGAAACGTTTCTTCGGTCACCGATAAGAAAACCAGGTGTTTCCTATGCTGGGCGCCCTGGCCTGAACTCCATCAAAAATGTTCAAATGTATGTAAATCTATCGGACCAAACTGTGTCGTCATCAGTCCGTAGCTTACAAACTACTTAAACCTAGGTAAACTAACCTAAGGACAACACACACATCCATGCCCCAGGGAGGACTCGAACCTCCACGGCGAGCAACCGCGCGCTCCGCAGCGAGACGCTTTAGACCTGAACTCCATCGCAGAGGCGCCAAACAAAGAAAATGTTCGTTAAGCTTATGGGACTTAACTACGGGGTCATCAGTCCCTAAACTTACAAACTACTTATCAACTACCTTATACTAAGGACGGCACAAATATCCATGCCCGAGGGGGCATTCGAACCCCCGACCGTAGTGGCCGTGCAGACCGTGACTGGAGCGCCTCAGTCCCCTCGGCCACCGCGGCCGGCAGTCAAACAAAGAGGGTGAAATGTGGTAAGAGTGGGTGTGACCATCTCCCCATCGTGTGACCTGTCCAAGCTTGCGATGAGCAAAATTTAATGAAATATACAGCCTGCGTAATATCAGTAGTCATCTTAAATCGCACATGAAATTACGCAAATCTAGAAATTAGGACTTCAAGGGAGATCATGGTTGATGTCGTAGGGTGCCACGGGTTTGCACCATTCCAGAGGAAGGTTGTAGACACCCTTGAACCAAATTTCAAACTTGGGTGTCACAATAAGAGACAGGTATGGTATTTCGAAGCGTGGGATTCCTCAGCATGCCTCGTGTCAGACGAAAAGAGTGAACTGACGCAGTGTGCCTGTCCATTATACTGGTTACTCGCGGAATTTCGCCGATTCCCGTGTGAGTTCCAGCATGGTGTGCATCCACACTGAACAAGGCTCACAGTCTGCCTGCACCTTAATTATGTGCATACGTGTGTGGTGTCTTTAGTACACGTCCGAAAGAACAGACTTCACGTCTGTATACAGGATGTTTCAGAAGGGATAGGAAATATTTTAGGAGGTAGTACTATAGACATCATACAATAAAATGCCACGTAAATGTGTCCAATTTTTATTGAGTACAGAGGTATAGTTTTTGGAATGTAACCTAAACAGCCTTAAAGCAAAGATAAGTGGGGACTTTTCACTGATTCTTCCGTCGGTTCTTGGTAGTACATCGTCATACTGAATTAAGAACAAAAATCTGCGTATGCGCTACAAGTTTATTTTCATTTAGTTAACCGGTTTTATCTTAGAAGATAGGTCAAGGAAAGGGAGACTTACGTTTTTAGCATTTGTGGATCTGGAGAAAGTTTTTTGACAATGTTGACTGCAATACACTTTTTCATATTCTCTATGTACTAGCAGGGGTAAAATACAGGGAGCGAAGAGTTATATTCAACTTGTATAAAACCAGACAGCAATTATTAGAGTCGAAGGGCATGAAAGGGTCGCAGTGGTTGGGAAGGGATAAGACAGGATTTAGCCTTTCCTCAATGTTGTTCAATCTGTACATTGAGCAAGCTGTAAAGGAATGCAAGTTGAAATTTCGAGAGGGAATTAAAGTCCAGGGAGAGAAAATAAAAACCTTGCGACATAGTAATTTTGTCAGAGACAGTAAAGGACCTGGAAGAGCAATTAAACGGAATGGACTATGTCTTGAAAGGTAGGTATATGATGAACATTAACAAAAGTAAAACGAGGTTAATGGAATGTAGTGTCAGAAAAAGCAGGTAATGCTGAAGGAATTAGATTAGGTAGGTGCGCCTCGGTTGCACAGTGCTAGAGTGCCAGACTACAAATCCAAAGGTCGCGGGTTCGATCCCCGCCGGCTCCTAGGATTTTTATCTGTCACTTTCCACTTCTTTCACCTCTGGCAGTGTTGCTTATGTGAAAAATACCGAGTAGCACCGTGGTTCGGAACCCACGTTAAACTGTAGGTCCCCCCTATAACTGGCTGGGTAAGTCAATGGGAAGGTCGGAGGAAGGCAACGGCATACCACCTCCAAACAGGACCATGCCTAGTAAAGCACTGTGGTGTTCAAACCAATCTTCGGATTGTTGGCTGACTGAATGAGAGAATAAAATTAGTAGATGAATTTTGTTATTTGGGTAGCAAGATAACTTCTGATGGCTGAAGTAAAAAAGATATAAAATGCAGAATGGCTATGGGAAGAAAAGCGTTTCTGAAGAAGCGAAATTTGTTGACATCCAATATTAGTGTAAATGTTAGGTAGTCCTTTCTGAAAGCATTTGTTTGGAGTGTGGCATTGTATGGGAGTGAGACGTGGACGATAAGGAGTTGATACTTTTTTTTTTTTTCTTTTTTTTTGTGGTTTTAGGGCGCACAACTGCTAAGGTCATTAGCGCCCGAATCAAAATTGAGATACACCCAAGGATTATAAGACTATATAAAAACAGCTAAAAATATAGAATAAAAAACAACAAAGCGAAGAGCTAAATGTCCCTTGACAAATTGGTCAAGTTGATAAAATCCAATAATCGAGCAACAGCCCTCACGTCATCAGCTAAAATTTCTTCCAATGTGTCCCGCAGATGTAGTGCAAGCCAAACAGGAGTAAAATTGGAACACGACAATAAAACATGGCGCACCGACAGCGGGTGGCCACAGGAACATAACGGTGCGGGGTCACCGGTGAGCAAGTGGCGGTGGCTGAACCGGCAATGTCCGATCCGCAACCGGACCAAGATTATATCTTCTCGTCGCGAGCGGCGTGATGAGGTCATCCAAGCCACCGGGAGCGGTTTAATGGTCCGGAGCTTATTATTAGTAAGTGAAGACCACACATTATGCCACGACGATATAAGGCGCCGCGAAAGAGACCCTTGAATATCGTGCGATGGGACACAGTAAGTAGCTGTCCGACGTAAGAGAGTTGCAGCCTTGGCAGCGGCATCAACAGCCTCGTTACCAGGCACGCCTGCGTGGCCAGGTACCCACAGGAGGTGAACGCGAGGGCCCTCAGAAGCTAATAACTGAAAGGAGCGGTTGATTCGGTGCACAATAGGATGGGCTGAAAAGGGGTCTCTCAGACGCTGGATGGCGCTGAGGGAGTCAGAGCGGATGACATAAGAAGGAGAACGGTGTCGACGTATAAAGAGTACAGCCTGATAGAGGGCAAAAAGCTCCGCTGTGAAATTCGAGCAGTGGACATTAAGCCTGTACTGAAAACAGTCATCCCCGACGACAAACGCACATCCGACACCGTCATTGGTCTTTGAGCCATCCGTGTATATGGAAACTGAATTTTCGAGGCGTGCACGAAGTTCAAGAAACCGCGAGCAGTATAAAGCATCCTAAGTGCTCTCCTTCGGGAGTGAGTTGAGTTCGAGGGGAACGGGAACTTGAGCCTGAAGCTAAGGTGGCACTGGGCTCTCACCTATTTGAAATGTGGAAGGGAGAGTAAATCGAGCTGCCGAAGCAAGCGACGAAAACGGACTCCAGGAGGGAGCAGGGCAATCGCAGACAGCCCGTATTGGCTATCGAGGAAGTCGTTAACGATGGATAGGAAGGATGGTGGGGCCTCGAAAGCAAACGACATGCATACCGACACAGTAATATGTCGCGTCGATAGGGTAAAGGTAAATCGGCGGCTTCGGCATAGAGGCTGTCAACAGGGCTTGTGTAAAAAGCTCCTATCGCCAGGCGTAACCCCCGATGGTGAATCCAGTTTAGGCGGCGTAAAATGGATGGCCGTGCGGAAGGATAAATGAAGCTTCCGTAATCCAGTTTTGAGCGGACAGTGGACCGGTAGAGATGAAGTAGGACGGTTCGATCCGCTCCCCATGACGTACCGCTAAGAACAAGGAGGACGTTAAGGGAACGAATACACCAGCCAGCCAGATAGGACATATGCGGGGACCAGCAGATTTTCCTGTCCAATATTAGCCCAAGAAATTTCGTCGTCTCCACGAAAGGCAGAGTAACGGGGCCAATATGGAGAGATGGTGGAAGGAACTCTTTGTATCTCCAGAAATTTATACAGACTGTTTTCTCACTGGAGAACCGGAAGCCATTGGCGATACTCCAAGAGTACAGACGGTCGAGACAACGCTGAAGACAGCGTTCCAGGAGACACGTTCTCTGGGCACTGCAGTAAATCGCAAAGTCGTCCACAAAAAGGGAGCCAGAGACGTCGGCCGGAAGACAATCCATAATTGGGTTGATTGCTATGGCGAAAAGTGCCACACTCAACACAGATCCTTGTGGCACCCCATTCTCCTGGTGAAAGGTGTCCGACAAAACAGAGCCCATTCGTACACGGAACCTTCGATCTAGTAAAATGCTTGGATAAAAATGGGGAGGCGGCCGCGAAAGCCCCATGTATGGAGCGTGCGGAGAATACCCGCCCTCCAACAGGTGTCATAAGCCTTCTCCAAATCAAAAAACACAACCACCGTCTGGCGTTTACGCAAAAAGTTATCCATAATATAGGTCGACAAGGTGACGAGGTGGTCGATAGCAGAACGATGCCTACGGAATCCGCATTGGACGTTGGTAAGGAGACGGCGAGTTTCGAGTAGCCAAATCAGCCGAGCATTAACCATGCGTCCCATCACCTTGCAAACGCAGCTGGTGAGAGAAATGGGGCGATAACTCGAAGGAAAATGTTTGTCCTTCCCTGGTTTTGGTATGGGAACAACAATTGCTTCACACCAGCGTGTGGGGACCTGACCTTCAATCCATATACGATTGTAAGTGCAGAGGAGAAAATATTTACCCGCAAGAGAAAGGTTTTTCAGCATCTGTATATGAATTGTATCAGGCCCTGGGGCAGAAGATCGGGACACAGAGAGAGCACGTTCAAGCTCCTGCATGGTGAAGATGGCGTTGTAACTTTCCCGATTGAGAGATTGGAAGGAAGGTGGCCGTGCCTCTTCTGTCTTTTTTCGAGGGAGAAAGGCGGGGTGATAATGTGTGGAGCTCAAGACTTCTGCAAAAGATTGACCTAAAGCGTTGGATATATCGGCTGGGTCTACGAAGACTTCATTTGCGACGGTCAAGCCAGGAATTGGGGAGTGGACCTTCGTGCCAGATAACTGGCGCAGCCCCCCCCCTCCAGACAACAGAAGAAGGAGTAAGTCTGTTAAATGAACTAGTAAAAGCAATCGAGCAGGCCCGTTTGCTTTCCTTGCTGACTACGGCATTGCGCTCGTAGACGTTTGTAATTGATACAGTTCGCCAACGTTGGGTGGCGGCGGAAGGTTCGTAGAGCATGTCTCCGGGCTCTAATAGCATCACAACATGCCTCAGTCCACCAGGGGACTGGGACTCGACGTGGAGAAACGAAGTACACGGAATGGAATATTCGGCAGCATTGAGAATGACTTCCGTGAGGTATTCGACCTGACTGTCACAGGTGGGAAGTTCCCATCATGGAAAACCACCATTGAGGAGAACAGTCCCCAGTCAGCTTTCGAGATGTTCCAACTGGTAGAACCTGGAGACAGGGTATGATGAAGGAGATGAATTATGCAGGGCAAATGGTCACTCGAGTGTGTATCAGAGAGAGCATACCACTCAAACCGATGCGCAAGTTGAGCAGTACATATTGAGAGGTCCAAGTGAGAGTAGGTATGCGTCGTATCTGAAAGAAAGGTTGGTGCACCTGTGTTTAGGCAGACAAGATTAAGATGGTTAAGAATGTCCGCTAAAAGGGAGCCTCTCTGGCAAGAGGTCAGAGAACCCCATAGGGGGTGGTGGGCGTAGAAATCGCCTATCAACAAAAAGGGGGAAGGAAGTTGGGCAACAAGGTGCAGCACATCTGCCCTAGTAAAGGCAGAAGACGATGGAGTATAGATGTTACAAAGGGAGAAGGGAAAGGTGGGAAGAATTATGTGGACGGCAACTGCCTGTAGTTGAGTGTGCAGTGGAATAGGATGGTAGTATATGTCATCTCTAATGAGCAACATAACCCCTCCATGGGCTGCAATACCCTCCACAGGGGACAGGTCAAAACGCACGGAGGTATATTGTGAAAAAACTATGTTGTCGCGTGGGCGTATCTTCGTTTCTTGAAGTCCGACCACAAATGGACGGTGCAGTCTGAGTAGAAGTTTCAATTCATCTCTGTTGGAACAAATGCCGCGACTATTCCATTGAAGGAGGTCCATAAGGTGAGAAGATAGAAAAGAAAAGCTAGAAGAGATCACCTCACTGGCCACTGAGGGTCTGACTTCGAGAGAACGCTGCTACTGGAATCTACAGGTAAAGGGTCATGTTCCATCGCTTCATCGGGAGTGTCCGCCGCCTGCCTGGATTTATCGGCAGGGGCAGCTTCCTCCACCAGTAAAGGGCCGGATGATCGGCTAACAGTAGCACGCCCCGGCGAGACAGAGGAAGACCGGGTGGTGCCACTGCTAGATGGCGTGACAGTTGAGTCGCGCCGTGGTGGGGAAGGAGACGAACTCTTTTTTCTGTATGCTTCTTAGAGGAATGACGATGAGTTGTGTGCACAAACGTAGGTTGTGCAGGCTCAGATCTTAAGAAATCGTCACGGACAGGCTCTTTCTTGGAAGTCTGGGCATCTGATTTAGACACCCATGATTTGGGAGGAGCTGCTGATGACTGTGTTTTTCGGTGAGAGGAAGTGAGTGGAGAGGTTGATCGGGCAATCTTTGACTGGCCGATCTGACAACCGTGTCGCTAAAAGTAAGGTCAAACGTTTGTGTGCCAACCTTCTTAATAGGGCGAGGAGAGGCAAGGATAGCGCTGTATTTACCCGCTGGGAGCCCAGCGGGCTTTCGACCGGCTAGTATCTTCCGCGCAGCAGAGGTCGAAACTTTTTCGCGTACTCTTATTTCTTGGATTACCCGCTCCTCCTTGTAAACAGGGCAGTCTCTGGATGAAGCTGCATGGTTGCCCATGCAGTTGATGCAGTGAGGGGATGGAGGCGGACAATCCCCCTCATCCCTGCCACAGGTGACGCATTTGGCAGCATGAGGGCAAGACTCACGGTATGATTATACCTTGGCACTGGTAACATCGTGTGGGATTCGGGATATAGGGGCGAACTGATATAATTTCGTAGCCTGCTTTGATTTTGGAAGGGAGATCCACCTTGTCAAAAGTCAAAAACACGGTTTGGGTTGGTATCAAACTTGTATCAGCCTTTTACATAACCCTATGGACAGCTATGACGCCCTGATCAGTCAAGTAGTCCTTTATTTCCTCGTCCGATAACCCGTCGAGGGATAGAGAGTAGACCACCCCATGTGACGAGTTAAGGGTACGGTGGGCTTCGACTTTTACCGGGAAGGTGTGCAAAAGCGTGGCTCGGATCAGTTTTTGAGCCTGAAAGGCATTATCTGTTTCTAACAGCAAATTCCCATTACGTTGACGAGAACATTTCTTCAACAGACCTGCAATGGCATCTACACCCTTCTGAATTATGAAGGGATTGACCTTCGAGAAATCATGACCATCAGTATGGGTAACAATCAGAAACTTAGGAACGTTTGGTAGTATTTTATTTGTTTGAGGGGCATCCAACTTTCGATTTTGGGTCGAAGTCAAAAGGGAAAAGAGAGAGGTCATTGCGGAAGTGTCCCCCATGATTACCGGCGTCTCCGATGGCGCGCTCCTGGGGACCCTCACTGATGGCTACCCCGCCTTAGTTGATTGTTCACACCTCAGTTTACACCTCCTGAGAAACGGACGGAGGGACCAGTCGGCATGGTCGGAAGATATCAGCTCGGGTAATCACCCCTACCAAGGCCTGGCCTCTACCAGGGGGTACGTACATGCCCTACTTGTCTACCCAGGGCGGGGAATTACGCGTTACCCCGTCACCTACTATGCATGGGGATGCGTGGGTCGGCCTTCAGACACGCACAGGGAGGAAGGAAGAAGAATAGAGGATGGAGAGAGGGAGATAGAAAAGTAAGAAAAGAGAGAATCTCCAACGCCGAAGCGGAGATGGTATGGATGGTGGATGGAGCGGAGTTGCAGCATAGGGCGCTCGTGGCCACCACTGAACTGCCACTTGGGAATCAGATAGGCACCAGTTAAGACTTGGGATTAGGATAGGCACTAGGATTCATCAGTAGGCAGGTTTCTATCTAGTTTAACCATGTATCTGCATTCCACTAGTCTGCTGCACTTCAAGTTAAGTAATGTATCATATTTCTACGAAATATACAACTTGTTCTAATCTAGCTTAGTGTTTCTAGATTCTGCTGTCCCACAGGCTGGTCACCTCCGTACCTGCACACGCGTGCATCCTATTTCCCTGTGTCGGTCTCTCTCTACTCGGCTACCGACACCTAGGACAACCGGCGGAAACGAGACACAAAAGTGGCGACGACGATGGGATACAAAACAATCAATAACAACGGCCAGCCAGAGGGTAAAACGCGACTTTCTGTGACGGAGAATATTGTATTAGGAGGCGCAGATCAGAAATGGAGGCAGCGATGAGCTTACGTGAACGAAACTTCCTAAGTTGCACAATCCACAAACACGTCACAGGATTTCCTCGGAAGCCGACGGGTTATCTGAGGCAGAATGGCTTACAAACAAAGAATGAAATGTCGTCTGTGTTCCGTATATCCCTGTGGTGCCGTCTGAGGCATTTGCATTGCGATAGGCGGTGGCTGGCTGCCAGGGCGCTTGCGAGGGCCGGCACGTCCGCGGCTCCGGCGCCCATGTCGATGGCGGCAGCCACGCTCTGGGAAACTGAGCTGCTAACCTGTCACAAAAACACAACGTCAAAACACAAATACATTCATTCCGAAAGTCAAACTATTTGTTTAGGCCATAAACCCTAATGGTGGTTTCATACAAATCCGCAGTTACCCCCTTCATTTCAGCATACATCTGGCCTTATGGTACTTATATGTATATATATGTGGCGTCTGTTCCGAAAGAACAGACGTCACTTCTGATCCTGCAGTTGTTATTACGAGTTACTACGTGTTTGAGTACTGTGGGCAGGGCAAAGCTGGGAATTTGTATCTGACGGGAGGCGTGCTTAGGTATTCCTTGCAGGTGCGGTGCTCACTGTGTCCCCGGTGGTGTAGGGGTCAGCGCAACTGCCTAGAAAGCAGGAGACCCTGGTTCGAATACCGGCTGGGTACACATTTTCAGCTTCGCCCAATCGCAGTTGATGTCATATATTCTGTGAATATTATGGTACTTACCTTGTACAGTCCCTTCAACTTAAGTACCTAGTGTCTCATGTAATGTGTCTTCAGTCATTCTACCTCTTTGGTTCGTTATACTATTTACTGTTTTCCTGTCGCGCCCGGTGGTATCGGGGTAAAGAGCTCGACTGTAAAGCGAAGGGTTTTGCCGGCGCGCTAGCCCAGCGAGTTCGGTCAGAGGGCTGCGTGCTCTCTGTAACAACGACACAATCGAATATATAAAGCAGAGTGTCCGTATGTTTGTACGTGTTGCATACAAATCTACAGTTTTGTTCCAATCTTTATGAAATTTTGTACACGTAAGCTTCAATCCACGAGTCACACACTAAAGTGAGTGAGGTAAATATAGGAAAGGTTGGGGAAATGCCAACCGACTACATTATAATCCCATACTGCTTCAACAAGCCTTTCAGTATAACAATTGGAAGTAGGGGGCAGTGGGAGAAAATAGTTCGACACCGTACAGGGGATATTGTCTGGTTCACTGACGGGTCGAAATCAGACCAAGGCGTTGGGGCCGGGGTATACGGGGTGCAGCCAAGACTGGAGGGCGTCATCTCTCTAGGGAAACTGGCCTCAGTATTCCAGGCCGAAATCACTGCCATCAGGGCATGTGTGGAGGAGAATTTGCGTAGGTGCTGCAAAGATCGTAGCATCTATATCTATTCAGACAGCCAGGCAGCCCTGAGATCTCTGGCAGCTCCTACAGCAAGGTCTAAAATTGTTGCAGAATGTCACAGGGTTCTGGTGGAGCTAGGGGAAAGCAATAGAGTAAACCTATTGTGGGTCCCTGGCCACTCGGGGATCAGTGGCAACGAACATGCTGACAGATTAGCCAGGATGGGGGCAGAGGCTCCATTTATTGGACCGGAACCTGTCCTGACAATCACCAAGGCAATGATTAAATTGGAGCTACGTAACTGGCTCAGAAGACAGCACGTAGAATATTGGACCAAAGTCCATCAACAAAAAAATGGCAAGGTAATGATGCCAAAGCCTTGTTTTAAAAGAAGCTCTGCAATCCTGGGTCTGAACAGGAGAGAGATTAGACTCATGGTTGGATTGCTGACAGGCCATGGGAATTTCAAAAAACACCTACATACAATGGAAATAACAGAAGAGGACCCTAAATGTAGGATCTGTGATGACGGTGATGAAACTGCATCACATCTGATCTTCGAATGCATTGCATTGGAGAGTAAAAGGCACAGAACATTTGGGACAACCAGACCCGAAGAAATTGTGTCTAATAAAGAACTGGTAAAGGGACTCCTTGCACTGTTCAAGGGCATTGGTTGGCTTTACTAGACATACAGGGAGCGATACCGCACAATAAATTTAGTTTCGGTGCGGGCAGTGGCGGGTTAGACCAAGACTGTTTTGGCTTCCCTGAAAGAATCAAATGAAATCAATCAATCCACGAGGACGGTCGCCGTAAGTGTAAGAATCACATACGATATATAGTTCACGAGATATGACGTCATAAACAATGAGATGCGCGAAAAACTGCTGCATTTTGCGACAATGCTGCTCATTTTCTCCTAAACCATTGGACCGATTTCAACCAAATTTGGTACACACATTTCTTTCAGTGAGGTAACAATTGCTGCATGGTTAAGAATCACATACGGCACAGGGTACAAAAGATATTACGTCATAACCAATAGAATTCGCAAAAAATGCCATATAATGTGGCGAGACTTTCGAAATACACTGTATGAGAATGACAGTACTTAGCGACTTGCAACAAACTTTAAACATAATTTCAAACCTTTATTAAACTTTTTCTCGCTGGCAACCATAGTAAAATGATGAAAGGAAAAAAGTTTCTCGCTTACTACTTTTCCGCTGTTTATGGAGTAAAACTACGGCTCTCGGTATGACGTTACAATTTATAATTTGAACACTACAAATAATAGCCGCAGGAAATTTTACAGACAGGATACGCACGTACAGTTGAATGTGGCTTCTAAATTGTATCACAGTAAGAAACGTAGTTCATGAGATATGAGCACATAAGCATTAACGTTCCGCTGTTCATGGACTAAAACTCTGCAATTCGGTATGACGTTACACTTTATAATTTTTACGATACAAATTGTAGCCTCGGGTAATTTTTCAACCGTATATACACATATAGTTGAGTGTACCTTCTAAATTGTATCACAGTACGACACGTAGTCGATTCTATATGAGCACATCAACAATAGCGTCTATGGAAAACCGCCCCATCACTCACCAACCAAGTTTTAATCTATTTCTTCTTTACTAATAATTGTATTTCCAAGAGATTTTACAGACTTACAGCTCTTATACAAATGAATATATACCTGAAAAATGGCAGGAATAAAGAGATAAATACCCGGGCAACGCTGGGTTTTCAGCTAGTGATCAATATAGAATTGAACGAACCAGCGTCCGCCAAGTACCGACGAAATCAAAGAACAAACATGTCGCAGGTTCGAAACCCTCTCGGATGTCGTATTTTTCAGTACGCGTTTTAACCGAGCCTTCACATATCAAGGATGTGAGGAGTCGCCAGAAATGATACGTGGTTTGAATTCCACGTTAAGTTGTAGGTTTTCATTCCCCGGTTAGATAACTGGGGTGGGTTAGGGACACACAAATCACCAAAGCGGCGACCACACGAAATTATATTATTATACTGTTTTTCTTCTTGGCCCCTTTCTGGGCACTTTCATTTCTTGTGTGAAGAATCTGTGAGATAAGGGTAAGTCAATTATTATCCGCAATTTAGTTATATTTTTGTTTATGTTGGTAGTACTTTCGTTTTACGTTGGTGACGCATGCTTTGTTTATTTGTTGTTATATCTTTGCAATTTTCAAGCTGTTACGTTAGTTTCGTTGTCGCTGTCGTGCTGTTAATCATGGCTGCTCCGCTGTCTATTTGCATCAAAGAAGAGCAACGTTCAGTGATATGTTTTTTGTGGGCGGAAAGTGAATCAGGGGCCGAAATTCATAGAAGACTTTCAGTACAGTACGGGAGCAGTGTTTTTCTACAACGAAGTGTGTACGAGTGGATTGAAAAATTCCGAAATTGTCGCACGAGTCTTAAGCACGATGAAGGAGCCGGACGACCGTTTACCGCCACAAATGAAGAAACCATTGAGCGATCACGTGAAATGATTCTCTTGGACAGACAATTAACTATTGATGAAGTGGCTCATCGTCTTCAAATTAGTCATGGTTCCGCCTACGAAATTATTCACAACAGACTTGGGTTTCGTAAAGTTTGTGCAAGATGGGTCCCAAAACAACTCACACAGTTGCATAAGCAAACGCGCCTCGACATCTGCAAAAAACATTTGGATCGCTATGGTAACGAAGGGGGCAACTTCTTAGACAGAATAATTACTGCTGATGAAACATGGATCCATCATTACGAGTCGGAGAGTACACGGCAGAGTATGGAATGGAAACATCCAAATTCGCCGTGCAAGAAAAAGTTCAAGACCCAACCGTCCGCAGGAAAACTGATGCTTACGGTTTTTTGGGATGCACGAGGTCCTGTACTGGAACATTATGGTGAAAGGGGCACAACAATAAACAGTGTACGTTACAGTGAGATGCTTTCTGACAGGCTAAATCCTGCAATTCGAAGCAAACGCCGAGGATTGCTGTCAGAAGGTGTTGTGTTGTTGCACGACAATGCCTGTCCGCATACTGCTGTCCACACTACTGAAACGCTCCAGAAACTCAAATTCGAAGTACTGGATCATCCTCCATATAGTCCCGACCTTGCCCCTTCTGACTATCACTTGTTTGGTCCACTCAAACAGGCATTAAGGGGCCGTCGATTTGACTCGGACGAAGCAGTGAAGGAAGCGGTGCATTCCTGGCTCGCAGCTCAACCGAAAACCTTCTTTTTTGAGGGCGTAAGGAAGCTTGTAGAGCGATGGACGAAGTGCATTGAAAAGCAAGGAGACTATGTCGAAAAATGATGTTCTTGTAAGTTTCGTATTTTATTACAACAAAATTTTGTAACTACTTTGCGGATAATAATTGACTTACCCTCGTATATCTTGTCACAGCACACTCGAAAGATATGCGGGTGTAGCAAAGCTTCCGTGATTCCGGTAAATCGCATAATGCAAATGCCTGGTTATTATTCTCGAAAAAGACATGACCGATATCTTTCCACCATTTAGGATCAAATGTTTGTAAAGCTACTGGAGCAAACTGCTATGGCCATGAGTCCCTAGACTTACAAACTATCTGAACTAACTTACACTAAGAACAGCACTCTCTCTCTCTCTCTCTCTCTCTCTCTCTCTCTCTCTCTCTCTCTCTCTCTCACACACACACACACACACATGTCCGAGGGAGGACTCGAACCTCTGGCGGACACGGGCGGCCAGTCCGTTGGATGACGCCTTAGACCATTCGGCACGGCTGCCAGTTACAACTTACACTCCTCGTCTTCGACGCTGTTCTAGATTTTACTCTTCATTACACGCTTTATGATGGATTCCTTATAAAAAGCACTTCCTCATTTTGCTCTTGTTCGAATCCGTTTGGAAAGTCAGCCACAGACGAGGCGTGCAATGCAGGATGAGGTGATCTTTGCCCAACGAGCAGCACCTTGTGTTTGTTAATGCGAACGTTTGACCTGTGCAGGCATTCGCTTCGTGTCCAGAGGTGTGTGACCGCTGTCGCAATTCGCTTGTAGTTGAGGAAGAACGCGTAGGGTCAAGTGCATCGGAAGGTAGAACTACAAAGGCTGGGGTCAGCCTAGATTCCACAGCTTAGTCACGGGCGAAATCCGGAACTTCGAAAACACTGTCGTCAATAATGAAAAGGAATTGAATATTTGTCCAAGATTCGAGCACTTTTACGACTATAACCAAGCTAATAGGGCCGACATGCACGTTAACCGCGCAGCCGGCTGTGCACGCAACATGAGACTTAATGTCATCTAATCTGTACACACAGCAAGCTGAGAATGAGAACAAGAAGATATTTGAAACGTAATTAAAATTCAGAAGGAATAAATAAAAACTTTGCGATTTGCCGACGACGTGATTCTGCCAGAGATAGCAAAGGACCTGGAAGAGCAATTGAACAGAATCAACAGGTCCTCGATAGGAAGTTATAAGGTGAATATTGACACGAGCAAAAGAAAGGTAATGGAATGTGGCTTAAGGAAATGTGTTGAAGCTGAAGGAATTAGATTAGGAAAGTATAAAATAAAGGTAATAGATGGGTTTCGTCATTTGGGTAACAAAATAACATATGATGGTCCATGTAGAAAATATATAAAATGCAGAATGGCTAAGGGAAGAAAAGCAGATCTGAAGAAGATAAATTTGTTGATATCCAATAATAATTTAAGTGCTAGGAAGTCTTTTCTGAAGGCATTTGTTGGCGTATTGCCTTGTACGGAATGAAAACGTCGACCACGAGGAATTCAGACAAAAAGTTAACACAAGTATTTGAATTTTAGTGCTGCAGAAGAATGCTGAAAATTACCTTATGAGGACGCACTGAACAGAATTTGGGAGAAATGAAATTTCTGGCGTATCATGACTAAAAGATAGGATGGATTGGTGGGACACATTCTAAGAGATCAAAGAATCGTCAATTTAGCACTGAAGGGAAGTATATGGGGGGAAAATTGCAGAGGGAGTCGGATACACGAATACAATACTCAAGATTAAAATGATGTGGGTTGGTATTGTTATCCAGAGATGAAAAGGCTTGCCCAGGATAGGGTATCATGGAGAGCTGCATCAAACCAGTCTTTGGACTGAAAACGACAACAACAATAAATCAACAGCAATAACAATTGCGCCTGCAGATAAAATATCATATGGGTAAAAATAAAAATAAAACACTTTTTCAGATTACGTGTTATCTTTGTTATCAAATGTTCTTATGTGAGTGTAAAGAAACTATTCGGTCAAATATTAAGGTAATTTAAATTTTATTCACGTTCTTCTTCTTCTTCCGTGTCGGGTTACACCAATTATATTCTCCCTTTCCAGTAATCAGCAACATAGATTAGATTAGTACTTATTCCATAGATCATGAATACGACACTTCGTAATGATGTGGAACGTGTCAGTTAAATGAAATGTGTCTATACATAATATTACATGACAATATTTGAATATTTTTTATTTACTTTTTTTTCCTTTTTTTCATTGTTAATTTTTTCCCTAAAGTACTAACTTTTATCTATAAATTCATGTAATGTGTAGAAGGAATTGCCATTCAGAAATTCTCTTAATTTATTTTTAAATGCTAGTTGGCTATCTGTCAGAATTTTGATACTACTTGGTAAGTGACCAAAGACTTTTGTGGCAGAATAATTAACCCCTTTCTGTGACAGAGCTAAATTTAACCTTGAATAGTGTAGGTCTCCCTTTCTCCTAGTGTTGTAGCTATGTACACTGCTATTACATTTGAATTCAGTTGGATTGTTAATAACAAATTTCATAAGTGAATATATATATTGTGAAGCTACTGCGAAGATTCCTAGATCCTTAAATAAATGTCTGCAGGATAATCTTGGGTGGGCTCCAGCAATTATTCTGATGACCTGCTTTTGGGCAATGAATCCTTTCTTACTAAATAATGAATTACCCCAGAATATGATGCCATTAGAAAGCAGAGAATGAAAATAGGCATAATATGCTAGTTTACTGAGTTGTACATCACCAAAGTTTGCAATCACACTAATAGCATAAGTAGCTGAGCTCAAACGTTTCAGCAGATCTTCAATGTGTTTCTTCCAATTCAACCCCTCATCAACGCATAAACCTAAAAATTTTGAATATTCTACCTCAGCTACAGATTTCTGGTTGAAGTCAATATTAATTAATGGTGTGATGCCATTTATTGTGTGAAACTGAATATACTGTGTTTTTTCAAAATTTAAAGAGAGTCCATTTACAGAGAACCACCTAATAGTTCTCTGAAATACTTCATTGACAATTTCATCAGTTAATTCCTGTGATTCGGGTGTGATAGCAATACTTTTATCATCAGCAAAGAGAACTAACTTGGCATCTTTATGAATATAGAAATGCAAATCATTAATATGTATTGAGAAGAGCAAAGGTCCCAGTACCGAACCCTGTGGCACCCCATGCTTGATAGTTCCCCAGTTTGAGGACTCGGCTGTTTTTTGTATATTATGTGAATTACTTATATCAACTTTCTGAACTCTTCCAGTTAGGTATGATTTAAACCATTTGTGCACTTTCCCGCTCATACCACAATACTTCAGCTTATCTACAAGAATTCCATGGTTAACACAATCAAAGGTCTTTGATAGATCACAAAAAAACCCAACGGGTGATTTACGGTTATCCAGAGCATTTAATATTTCATTAGTGAAATAGATTGCTTTGTCGTTTACTTTAAGAATATCGTCCATAGTACATGTTATTGCCATGTTTGGACAATTCAGTAGATGGTTAAAATCCTGTACTGCCCCGCATTCACAACTGTTATCATTCCCTATATCCCCATTTCAGTAGGCCTTATTTGCTTCTAGTTACTCCTGTGCACAGCCGGTTTAATGTCTTCCAAGTTGGAAATGGAAGTTCGAACCCTGGAGATCCCTCCTCAGGGAGGCCCATCACGGAGTGTGGCACCGTTTCTTTCCACATAGATATACTCCTTATGCTGGGCTTGGTGAAGAGCTCTTCAGTTGTGTCAATGAAAATCTTGCGGGACTTCAACCGGACCCCTTGTTGGCGTTGCAAATGCATTGGGTGTCGAGGGTCGTTCTTTAGTTTTGACATTTCTATCTCGACCGAGACGTTCCTTCGAACAGCGGGTGGTGCTATGTCTATGATAGGATAAATTTTGGCTGTTGGAGTTGGCTTGAGGCATCCTGTGGCGATACGTACTGTTTCGTTCACAGCGATGTCTACTCGTTTAGCGTGCGCCGAGTTCCTCCACAATGGCGCCGCATATTCCGCTGCTGATACTGAGCACCAGTCCGGTGAACATGTGGCTGAGCTCCCCATGACGAACCTGTCAGTATGTTGTTCCTGGCAGAGACCTTTTTCTTGGTGTCGTGACGTTTATTTGCATGGAAAATAGGAGTAGGCCCTACGACGTTTTGTTTTGTTGCAATAGAAGTTAAAAGAAGGACTATAGAATGAAATTGAAATGGAACGTCTTCAGCAATTTCACATGAACTTATTTGCAAGCTGTTTTGTCCATTTGTATTTCCATAATCTTATGAAAACATATGGAATAATTATATAAAATATGCATGATCCAGTACTGTTTGTTTTAATTCAGTTTTGCAGGCCACGCTCATCTTTGTACAGGTAGTTGTTGTTGTGGTCTTCAGTCCGGAGACTGATTTGATGCAGCTCTCCACAATACCCTATCCTGAGCAAGCCTCTTCATTTCCACATAAGAACGACAACCTACATCTGTCTGATCTGCTTACTGTATCCATCTCTTGGTCTTCCTCTGCGGTTTTTACCCCACACACTTCCCTCCAACGCTAAATTCACAATTCCTTGATGTCTAAGAATGTGTCCTACCAATCTATCCCTTCTTTTAGTCAAGGTATGCCAGAAATGTCTTTTCTCTCCAATTCTGTTCAGTACCTCCTCATTGCGTGATCCACCCACCTAATCTTCAGCGGTATTCTGTAGCACCACATTGCAAAAGCCTCAATCCTTTTCCTGTCCGCACTGTTTATCGTCCATGTTTCACTCCCATACAAGGCAACACTCCATACAAATGCCTTCAGGAAGGACTTCCTTAGGCTTAAATCAATATTCGATATTAACATATCTCTCTTTTTCAAGAACGCTTTTCTACCCATTGCCATTCTGCATTTTATATCCTGTGTACTGCGACCATCATTTGTTATTTTACTGCCCAAGTAACAAAACTCATCTACCTCCTTTATTGCTTCGTTACCTAATCTCATTCCTTCGGCATCACCTGATTGTCTTAGACTGCACTCAATTACCCTAGTTTTGCTCTTGTTAATCTTCATCTTACATAGTAAAGAATGAAAACCATAGTTGGGCTTCCGATAGCTGGAGGCAGCTGGAACAAACGTGTAGCGCTGCAAACCCCTCTGAAAGCTTTTAGCGGATTACGTGTCACCAGTTGCCTTCGCGATGGCGCAGGACTGTTTCAACTGCTCCTCCATTTACTGACCTCAGGAATCCAAATCGAATGTCCTTGACAGACACTCAGTTCCGTCCCTTGTCTCTCAGGATATTTTTACGGCAACTGTTCTGTAGATATGATGAGCAGTCCGAGTTGATACGCCAGTTAATCTCGGAGCTTCATTCAGTGTGATAAAGACGTTCAAACAAAATAGCTACTTTTTGCATTTACTCATGTCGGGACATCTTACTGCATTCGTTCCTGACAACCGACTGGAACATACACTGACATACGCACGACTTACTGCCAAGACTTACGCATGCGCTGGTACCAATTGGAGTGGTAAAGATTCCAGTCGATCCGAAGCTATTTGCTTCCCCACTATGACAGCACATAAAAATGGAAAACAAATACAGAAGTACACGATATCGTATTTAAAAGGTGTCATACACGTCAAAATCTGTCTGTGAATATATGCTGGCAAAAGTGAATACGAATGCACCATCTATCAAGACGATTATCAAACTTTTATTTCACGTCACCATGTTTTTAAAGTTCACAAACTTATCGAAAGTAATTGTTTATGATGTTTATCACATATTTCAGAAATTTTAGTACTGATATTAGTTAAAAGTAAATAATAATTGCAAATGTAAAATACGTCAATATTTACATGTCACTAAAATCCATATTTGATAAAAGCAGACTGGTTTGGTACTGATCTCCACCCTACTCTATCCTTAGCAAGTCTCTTCGCCTCAGCATAAAACGGCAACCAACATCCACTTGAATCTGCTTACTGTATTCGTTTCTCGGTCTTCCTCTGCGATTTTTACCCCACACACTTCCCTCCAATGCTAAATTTACGATTCCTCTATATCTATGAATGTGTCCTACTAATCGGTACCTTCTTATAGCCAAGGTATTCCAGAAATTCCTTTTCTCCCCAATTCTGTTCAGTACTTCCTCATTAGTTACGTGATCTACCCACCTAATCCTCAGCATTCTTCTGTAGCACCACATTTCAAAAGCCTCTATCCTCTTCCTGTCTGAACTATTTATCGTCCATGTTTTACTCCCATACAAGGCAACACTCCACACAAATGCCTTCAGAAAATTAATATTCGATGTTAGCAAATTTCTCTTTTTTCAGTTAGGCTTTTCTTCCCATTGCCATTCTGCATTTTATATCCTCTGTACTGCGACCATCCTATATTATTTCACTAAAAGCAGATTAAACCTTACTATTCTCTAGATCAATTTCAAGACATTGATTCACAAAAATCTGTTATTTCAATGTTAATAATATAATATTTTGTAAATTCCAATAAACGTAGTACTTAAACAAACAATAGTAAATGCAAACGTAGGCTTCCGCGGTTGTTGTCACTATCAATAAAATTCTTCCGGGTATGAGACCGCGTCGTCATTTTATAAACTATACCGACGTTTCGGCCACTGTTGCAGGTCAGACAGACCCTGATGAAGGCCGCCTGCAACAGTGGCCGAAACGTCGGTATAGTTTATAAAGTGACGTCGCGGTCTCATACCTGGAAGAATTTTATTGATAGAAACAATAGTAAATTCAACATCACAACGTATACAAATTGTCTATTTTACCAGATAAATGATTTCTTTTGTTCATAATATACACATTAGTATTCAAAATTCAACCACGTACTTTGCTTTCCTTATATCAGCGGCTACTCATAAAAATATTATTTTTAATATAATTATTTCGACTTAACATCAGAGGTGACATGCAAGGTGACCTGGTTCCTCTCCCCCAACATACCTAACCCAAGAGCAACACCAGCTCTGATATCGTCCATGGTTTCCCCAATCTCTTGGGTGGTTTCGTGGTTTCACACAGAAGTACTCACACTTATTGGTAGTGACCCTGCCCCCAATCCTCACCATCTCGTCCACCCCTCGGTTTTCTCCGACCCCTCGACATGACGTCCAACTCAAGCTCATCCATGATTTCTCATGAATCAAATAGAATGCCAACCAGGACTCCATCGACACCTTGAGCGCAAGCCAGTCTCTTCCGCTCCAACATCCCAACAACATCACCTATGCTTCATCCTTTCTCCATCAGACCCTCCTGATGTCCTATCTGCCCGCATCTCTACCAAAGAAATTTATCTCCTCCATTCAAAACTTCTCCCACAGACCACAATCCTCTGAGAACCCCGCCAGCTATACCGTTCATTTCTCTGGACCCATGACCAGGGCACACTCTTATGCTACGGCAAATACAGTGACACATTCGCAATCATCTCACTGCCAAAAAGCGCTGGCAATGGCGACAGACAGGCGCGCTGCTTAATGCTCACCTCCCCATACGGTTCCAAGTAATGGAATGCCTTCCATCACCCTCAGTGGTAGCAAGCCAACCTCACAATACACTCTCGTGCATGGACGATTGTGCATTCCCTGATAACTTTAGTAAGGCGAATCACTTTGCAATCTACCTCTCCGCTATCTTCTCCATACCAGATAACCTTAACTTTGATTATTCCCTATTTGCTACAGTCCATGAACAAACTGACACCTTTCTCCCAGCACTTGCTCCCAGTTTCCAGCACTTGGACACACATTCCACTGTCAGACCTCAACTTATCCCTACAGCACACGGTATACAGGTCACACTCTGCACAAAACGCAACTCCATTCCTGGTCACGACCGCATCACTTACCGCCATGGCAAGGCCTGCCTCCTTTCCTTCCTCACCATTCTTGCCACATTGTGTAGTACTGTCCAAACCGCTGTATACTATCCAGACCTGTGGAAGACCTCCCATATCCTGATTTTCCCGAAACCAAATAAGCCCCCCCCCCTCTGATACCTCTTCCTACCATCCCATTTGCCTCATCTCGGTATTCATCCAGGTTTTTGAATCCATCCTCGCCCACTGTGTGGTCACCACATTCAAAAACACCGCCTCCTGCCCGTCACCCGTTGTGGCTTCCGACCATCCTTCTCTGCTGATGACCAACTCCTAAGGCTCACCAACCTCCTCTCATCCCAGCTCAATTCCAATGGCTCCTCCATATTTGTCCCCCTTGGTCTCGAGAAGGCATACGACTGTTTGGCATTCCAGTCTCTTCAAACTACAAACCGACGCCAGTCCTACAAATTATGTTTCTCTAATCGCGTCTTTACTGTCCCACCAAGCCTCCCACACCGTGACCCACTATTGCGACTCCTACACCTATTATCCCTCTGCTGGATTGCCTCAGGGCTCCTTTCGTTCGCTCTCCTCTATCTTCTCTACACTGCCAATATGCCCCTACTGCCCCCACCTCCATCTCCTCCAATACGTTGACGGCACCGTCTTCCTAGCTCACGCTCCACCCTCCATACCTCCCAACGCATCCTCCAAATCCACCTTACCCAATTTTCCTTCTGGTGTAATCAGTGGCTCCTCACGTTTACACGTCACTACCAATACGTCCCACCTGCCCTACATGTACACACTCTCAAAGGTCAACTTTGGCTCCCTTCACTAGTCCTGATAGCCATGCATCCTACCAAGTTTGGGGCTCCCTCCCGTCCCTCCCTTTCAGTCCCCTCCCCCAGGTTCTTGCACTTCCCGACACTCCCCTTGCCCATTGGGTCTACCTCCGCCCTCCTACGTTGACATTGCCAGAGAGCGCCCTCGCCTTTGTTTCCCAGCAGTTCTTCCTCTACAGCTACAGTGGTGCCAATGCAATTTTAACTGTGTGTCCGGTGGAAGTGTCAACAGTGTTGTGTGTGTTTTAATACTGCATCCCACTGCATCGTGGGAAAACCTAAGCCAGCGGTGTCTTTTTAACTGTGTGTGATTATTACCTACGATTTTAAATCTTCAAATTTGTGTGCTTTAAATCTCCTGGTACAGTTTCCGTTTTATCTCTTTTATCTCCCATTGTCTTCTTGTTCTTATTTTATATCTGAAAATGTCTATACCATTTGTCTGTACCAGTGTCTTTTAAACTGTATGCACTTGCCATTAATGATTTTAATTCTTCATTTATATGTTTTTAAACTTCCATATACAGTCGCCGTTTTATCACTATGTTTTCTCCTTTTATATCCTTGTTTTTATTGTATGTACCTACTTGTTCAAATTGTATGTTTACCGCTTAGCTGAAGAGCAGTCTGCACTCTGCTGGTAGCTCACTGGAGGGAATCGAAATAACCAGTAAAGGAAAAAAAAAACACTAAACAGCTGCTAAAATTTACATAGTCTCAACAGAAAGCTCCTGCAGAAAGCCGTTGCAAAGCAATAATAATTTCTATAGCTTCACAGTGTTTCTACATACTAACGCCATCTCACATTCTACTTGGAGCAACTGAAACGCATTAAAGACCCAATTAACGTCGAAAATTAACGAGGCTGTTTTGGCGATACTGATTTATTCAGGGTGTCTGCATGATGATGTTACACACTTTCATGTATTATGGACAAGTATGAATGTATCAAATTGGGATAAGGGACCCTGGACCCAAACGACCGAGTCAAAAGGTATAATCGGAACTTCACTCCAGTAGCGCTTTGCGTAGCATGTATGTATAAGTACAGTAGAACCTCTCAAACTCGATTCCCGAAAACTCGACATTCCGTAAAACTCGACAGGGCTGGTGAATTAATATTTTTTTTTTTACACTGCCCATAACGTAAAGCTTTCCATCAGTACATAGGCCGCACGAGAGCGCTAGAGACTCAGACTAGGTTACTGGGTTTTCCAAGGTCGTTCAACGCACCCTTTACCTGCCCACCTGGGGGCGGGCTGTTGTTTGGGGATTTCTGTGGCCACTTTCCTTATCGTGAGGCTGCGCGAGGACCTGGGATTCCAGGGAAGGTCATAAACTACCTTCGCTACATTGTCGTCACTGGGCGTTCAGTTTAGTGTTTATTGAGACAGTTGTGGTCAGTTGCTTTTGTTCGAGAGTGGTTGACAATTGTTTAAACGAGTTTTGTGGTGGAATATAGAGCGACAGTATGGCGGAGAAAAGGAGTAAACAAATGTCAGTGTTAATGGAAGCAAAGTTTGGTGCCCTAAAACGACTTGAGCGTGGTGAAAACGTAAATAAAATAGCATTGGACTTTAACATCGGCAGGTTACAGTGCTCGGTTGGAAGAAAATGAAATCTGAAATTGAATCGTGGTGTTTGAAAAGACAGTGTACAGAATCCATCGTGGAACGAAAAACAATGAGAACTGTAGAGTTCGAAAAAGTCGCGGGAAACCTTTACCAATGGTTCCGTGTGCACAGCGAGAAGGGAACGCCTATGTCTTGACCCATCCTGCAAGAGAAAGCTCTTCAGTTTTATGAACAATTTAAGGACGAAAGAAAGCCTGAGTTTACAGCGAGCAATGGTTGGTTGTCAAGGTGGAAACAACGATATGGAATCAAGCTGCTCAGTGTCTGTGGGGAAAAACTGTCAGCTGACCCTAACAACGTGAGTGATTTCAAGACCAATCTACACGAGTTTAGTGAAAAAGAAGGACTGTCAGGTGATCAAATCTACAATGCAGATGCGACAGTACTAAACTTTCGAATGCTTCCTACTAAAAGTTTAGCTCTGAGAGATGAAAAGGCTGTACCAAGTTTTAAGAGAAGTAAGGAGGGTGTTACTATTCTTGCCTACAGTAATGAAACAGGAGTGCACAAACTCAAATTAGCGCTAATTGGAAAAGCAGAAAAACCAAGAGCATTTAAAACTGTCAGATGCACAAATGTTGGCAATTTTGAACTCCCAGCTTGGTATAGAAATTAATCTAATGCACGGATGAGCGAAGCAATTTTTAAAGAGTGGTTTTTTCAACAGTTTGTCCCAGAGGTTGAGAAGTTTCTGAAGAAAAACAATCTTCCCAGGAAAGCTCTACTGATTCTCCATAATGCTACGACTCACCCTGATGTGCAATATTTACAGGACAAAGACATTAAAGCTATGTTTCTACCGCCGAACGTCATGTCTCTCTGTCAACCGATGGACCGAGGAGCGCTTTGGCAGCGTTAAAGAGAAGGTACAGACGTAAGCTTTTGTCATCTTTGGTGTTGTCCTTGGAATCGGGTGAGGAGCTAACGGCTAAACTAAAGAAGATCGATTTATTATATGTCATTGGATGGGTCTTATGACATGACAGTGCCCCCAGGCTGATGCCGCACACTTGTATTTTATAGAGCCACACACATCGGCACATTTAAATCGCGCGCGCGCGAACGCGCGCGGGAAATACAAGCTTCGGGAAGTTTGTGACGTAGGGGTTTTTCCGCGGGGCTGGAAAAACGGAAGCCGAGTCGCGTGGGGGAAGGGGAGAGTCGCGTGGACTGCCGAGGGCGGCGGAGCGTGGTTTGCTCGTCGCGGCATTTTTCTGTAAAAACGTGGGATAGTTTTTCGCGGCTGAAGTACCGTTTTTTCGTATGCCTTTTGAGTTAAATGATTCCGGTGTGTGGGTCAAAGTGCGAAGTTGCGTGGGGGCTCGAGTCACAAAAAACATCTTTATAAATTTAAACACGTGCATAGAAAAATTAAACGTATTTAAAACATCATCTGTGTGATGAACATTATTTTTTCGCAACTCGCCCTGTACGCCCATAAGTCTGTATAATTGGTATGTACTTTTGTTTATCAATTGAAAAATGTATTAAGGCGCACGTGGACGGAACAGCACCAAAGCGGGAATCATTTAACATCATCCCTTAAACGACCACAAAACATTTTTCCACCAGAAAGAGGGAAAAGCATGTTCCGCCCCGTCGCATATGGGGGCTCGTCCATTTCGCGAAACAGTGTGTAGTGTGTACTGAGACACGTTCCAACTCGTCCATTTCGTGAAATAGTGTGTTCCGGTTTCGCCCATTTGAAGCGAGAAGTACGTCGCGGCTCGTTCATTTCGAGTGCGAAGTACATTCCGACTCGCGTGTTGAAGAAAATTTTAGCGGCCCACGGCAGCGAGTGTGCGGCAGGCAGCAACAGCGTAACCGGGAGACGCGGCGGCAACAGCCGGTATATTCCAGACCATCACTGTGCGGCGGCAGGACGCGGCAGATATGGCGCACAACAGCGGCGATTTCGGCATCGGCAGCTCAGCACGGAAACACGACGCAGTTACGCAGTGGACTTGCAGCACAGACAAAGAGATAAGTGTCGCAGCAGGCTTTTATTTTGTTGATTTCAGTTCTCTTGTCCCCAGCCATGAGTACCGAAACTGATAGGGTTTTAAGTGATAGTGAATCCTTAGAAAGTGGTAGTGGGTTTGAGGCCCCAACACAATCTAAGGCAGATGAAATGAAAGCAATGATGGGTTGGATGATAACTGAATTTAAAGATACTATAGGGGGCCTGGAAACAAAAATGGGAAATTCAATTATAAGTATAAAATCTGAAATGGGGAATTCAATTGCTGAAATGGGAAACTCAATTATAAGTATAAAATCTGAAATGGGGAATTCAATTGCTGAAATGGGAAACTCAATAAAAAATTCAATGGGTGTTTTAAAAAATGAAATAATCTCGGACTTTGACAAAAGATTAGAAGATTTGACCTTAAAATTTGAAGTTAGAGAAAAGGATCTGAATGCCAGAATTGGTGCTGTTGAGACGAAGTTGAATGACAGGATAGAATCAGGAAAACAGATTTGTGAAATCAGGAATGAGGACACTAGGCAGGCTTTAATTGACATAAACAAAAGGATTGTGGCTTGTGTTGATGAAACTAAGACAAGTTTGGAAAATACAAAAAGTGTTTTAAGAAAGGAAATAGAACAGGTAGTAGCTGTAAATAAATGTAGTATAGAAAAGGTGAATAGTAGGATGGCTGACTTAGAATTGTGCTCTGCAACTGCAAATACTGGTTGGTTTGGGATGCAGATACCAAGTTGTAAAACTTTTTCAGGGGAAAGTAGCTACCATGTAGTAGATTTTATTGCAGCATGCAAAGATCAATTCCTGCCTGGAATGACTGATAATTGCAAAATAAAATACATCAAAAGAATGTTAGAAGGTCCTGCACAGACGTGGGCTAACCAATGTGCTGAGAAATTCGTTTCCTTTGAAGTTTTCGAAAAGCTAATTTTAGATAAGTACTGGAGCCAGGCTAAACAAGTCAGGTTACAAAATGAATTCTTAAATGGAGTTGCTTACAAGGGGGATAAACAGACTATGAAAGAATTCTGTCAGGAAGAGTTAAGGAAATTGGTGCACTTAGATAGACCATTAGGAGCTCTTACTGAAATATACACTCTTTGCCGGAGGTTGCCACAGAATTTAAATTTGCAACTTATACACTGCCCTACTGACTCTACTGAAAAATTTCTAGATTTTATAGAAAAACTAGATCATGCAATGGCATATGAACCTAGACATGGGGAGCCTCAACATATAGCTAACCAAAGGGAACATAATAGGAATACCAGAAATTGGGGAAATAAGCAGCATGACCACCACCAAGAAAGAAACGTGAATGAAAATTGGAGAAATAATGGGGGTAGATGGAATGGTGATGATAGGAATCTGAGAGATTCATGGGGAAGAACTAACAGGGATGATCGAAGGTTAACACAGGAAAATGGAGAAAGAAGAAGGGAACAAAATAGAAACGAACAACACAGACAACGTTCGAAAAACTAGAATTTGTTCCAAATGGGGTCCGATTTGGGACGGGATACAAGGTACGAAATAGGACCGAGAGAAGGATAAATAATTACAAGCCAGATAGCAGGGGATCAGATAGGAATAACTATGACCAGAATAGAGAGAAAAGGGAAGAAAGAATATGTAATATGGATGCAATATTGGGCAATGAAGAAATGGTTGGGGGATGGTTTACACAGCATGATAAAAGAAATGCAAATAAGAGAAGAAATCATAAAAATCCAAGTGAAGATTGTAATGTGGGAGATTTGTTTAGTGAAAGAGTAAGTAGTGGGAGAGATGCTGAAGAAAACAGCATTGGTTTGGCTTCTGTATTAGGTGAATCAGGTTTGCTAGCGGAGCATAAGTGTGTGATTGAATGTAAGAGTATGCCAAGGGGATGTGTGAATGGTAGCAAAAGTGTCATTGAACTAGATGAGACAAAATCAAATATTAATATGTGTGAAAAAAATGTGGGTATTCCAAAGTTTAAAGCAATCACTAATGACAGTGTAATAAGAGCTGTATCTGGTTTGGTGCAAGTTGATGATGTGTGGTTTGATGATGTAAATGTAAATAAGAATGTACAAGCACCTATAATTAATGAAGACTGGGAACAGGGTGAGAAGAGTAAATTTAAAGGCTGGGTGAAGAAGGTCAATTGGATTAGGAAATGGGCACCAGATGATTGGTCAATTCATAAATATGACTATATAAAAAGATTAGGAGAGCAATGTGGGAAAAATGAGACATATTACAATGTTCTTAAAGAAATATTTGGAGGGGATCCAGAATTTGATGAATTGAGGGGACAAAGCATATTCTCATTGGGAAGTAGTAAAATGACTGGTGAACATGACTCTGTAAATGAGGGATCTAGTGATGAACAAGAAATAGGGGATGACATACAAACTTTTGTCATCTATAATAGTGAACAGTATGAGGGTATGAAAGAGGGTGGAATGAATGCAAGGTGGATGGAGAAAGAGGAGCGTGAATATACAGCTAGTGATTGGATCCATTTTTTAACTTATAGAAAGAATGTAGAACCAAAGGAATGGGAAAAGGACAAGTTTGGTTTTGCAAGAAAGATAGCAATGCTAAATGCTAGGAACCCAGAATTCAAAGAGGTGTTTGAAAAAGTATTTGCAGATGATGATAACATAGAACCATATAGCCCTAGTAGTGAGAGTCAGGTATGCAACATGGTAAAGTACTGCATACATGAGATAGAAGACGACCTGTTAGCAGAGACTGAATTAGAGAAAAATGTGATTGAATATGTGCAGCCAATCATAAATGTCACTGTTGGAGGGGTATGTGAAAATGCACTGATTGATACTGGGAGCTCTATTAGTGGCATTGCAGAAGACTTTTACAATCAGATTAGGACCACAGGAACAGTTGAATTTCCAGTCACAGGGGTGAGAATAAAAAATGCAACTGGAACTTACAGCAAGCCAGTGAGTAAGGAGGTTGTATTAGATGTAAATATAGAAGGGAAAACGTTTAGTCATGTTTTTCTGGTAATAAGGAATCTCTGTCTAAATCTTGTGTTAGGCAATGATTTCCTGTGTAAAAATGGGGCTTGCATTGATTGTAAGGATCAGGTGCTGAAACTCCATTCTGGAGGATGCATGAAAATGGTTAAATTTGTAAGTGCAATGAGTGATAAAGGTTTAGTGGCACGTCTGCACATAGCCAAATGTGCTATGGCTGAGGCGGAGGTCGAGGAAGAGATACGAAGGAAGGTAAACAATACTAAGGGAATTTATGATCATGCAAAGGGGGATCCGTATTATTTACTGACAGACAATAAGAATGTACTTTCCAAAAAGCCAGGTAAGGTACCAAAATTAAAATATTCAGTAAGGGTAAAACCACAAGAGGCTAGTATTGTGAGGAAAGGTATGGGGTAAAGCAGTCTCAGAGTATGATCAGTGTATATAGTAGGGTAGGAATTTGTGTAAATTTATTTTTATAACTTTATTATATATCTGTGATTAATTTATGTGAAGCAGTAAGGACAGGGTTCAAAATTCAGATGTGGTAAAAATGTGTACATAAAGGAGTACATTACATTATAAATTACACGTGTGAAGTGAAGATTTTGAGTTTTACATGTTGACACTAGACCTGTGGATGTCGTTTTTTCTAATTAGTCCCAGATTAGGATTAGGCAGTGCAATTAGTTTTAAATATGGTAGTTTGGAACAGGTGATAATAATGTGGAAATGCACAAAGTTAAAAATATATATACATATATATTTTTTTTGGTGCATTGGGGGTAGAGAAATATTTGTATAGGGATATTGTGTATCCAAAGGATCATGTTATGTGTAAGTAGGAAATTCTGTGTGTATCATGTCAGAGTCTCGAAATTTGCAGAAGGGATGTAAGATTATAAAAACAAAATAAAATCTATATTTTCTGATATGAAAGATAATTAAATGAATTGAATAGTTTGTCAGAAGTACAAAAAGTTTTCTTAAGAGTTCATTTTGTGAGATGGGAATTTGGCTACAGTATTAGATTACAATCTCTAAATCCACATACAAATGACAATAACCATGCCACATCTTGAGTTTATTTTCATTGGAGCGGCCTGAGGGATATAAAATAAAAGAACAATGACTTCGACTTTTCTGTGTAACTGTATGAAGTTCTGTTTTGATTGTGCTAAATCTGGATAGCAGAGAGGTGGGGTGTGAATCTGATGGATCCCTGGTATAATATATATATTTGCCAAAAGAAAAATCATTTGTATTCCTTTTTGTTTTCTCTCTCTCTCCCTTTCATTGCTTTCATGCCAGCTGAGAGGACAAGAGAGCTAAAATCATTGCCAGTAGCCTGAGCTGCACCAGCTTACAAACTGAAAAAGACAGAAGTGTAAGGACCAGTGCCCATATACTGAAGTGCAACACAAGGGATGTTGGAAGTGAAACTTAACAGTGCAACGGGAAGTTTATATTAAAAACGATGGTATTCATTCCATAATGAGACAGACATGGGGCATATCCATGAATATTAGTGATTTTTTTATTGTATGTTCTTGTTGATATGTGTCACATATACAAACTTTAAATATGTACAATTTCACAAAATTTAATTTTTGTCTCTAGTTGTAAGATTTTTTTGTATTGTATTTTCTTATTTTTGTTTGAGGGGTATATTTGTGTTATGTTTTGGTGCTACTTGCGACATCCTACACTATGTTTGGAAGTCGCAAGTGGGGGTATTATGACATGACAGTGCCCCCAGGCTGATGCCGCACACTTGTATTTTATAGAGCCACACACATCGGCACATGGGAAATACAAGCTTCGGGAAGTTTGTGACGTAGGGGTTTTTCCGCGGGGCTGGAAAAACGGAAGCCGAGTCGCGTGGGGGAAGGGGAGAGTCGCGTGGACTGCCGAGGGCGGCGGAGCGTGGTTTGCTCGTCGCGGCATTTTTCTGTAAAAACGTGGGATAGTTTTTCGCGGCTGAAGTACCGTTTTTTCGTATGCCTTTTGAGTTAAATGATTCCGGTGTGTGGGTCAAAGTGCGAAGTTGCGTGGGGGCTCGAGTCACAAAAAACATCTTTATAAATTTAAACACGTGCATAGAAAAATTAAACGTATTTAAAACATCATCTGTGTGATGAACATTATTTTTTCGCAACTCGCCCTGTACGCCCATAAGTCTGTATAATTGGTATGTACTTTTGTTTATCAATTGAAAAATGTATTAAGGCGCACGTGGACGGAACAGCACCAAAGCGGGAATCATTTAATATCATCCCCTAAACGACCACAAAACATTTTTCCACCAGAAAGAGGGAAAAGCATGTTCCGCCCCGTCGCAGTCTCTCAATCTTGGATCGAGCTTGAGACCATAACCCTCATTCGTTCTTGGAGGATCACGCAGGCAATGATTTGTCGCGTGACGATGGAATCAATTCTGAAAATAGCGACTTGATTGAACTCATGAAAAAAATCCCAGGGTGTGAAGTCTTCAAGCAATGATGTCAATGAATCAGAACCATTAGGAGAAGATGAAATCATCGCAGCTGTCAAAAGGTGTGAAGTAGAAGGGAACGATTCGGAAGAAGAAGAGGAAGAGGACCATCGACAAGAAAGAAAAGTTAGCCACAGTGAGGCTGTGAAATTTATTGAAGGGGCATTGCAGTACTTAGAGCAGCAAAATGCAACTAGAATGGAGATTCTGTTCCTCAGGCGACTCTGTGATCAAGCTGCAAGACGCCGTGTGGAGACAGAAAACCAATCACGGGGTTTTTCGAACGACTTCAGTAAGTTTTCTTTTACTCTGTTCAGAAAACTTCCCATAACTAACTGTCATGGACCTTTTATAAGCAGCATAAACTACTTCAGTAATAATTGTAATGAACAGTGTATTTTCAGATTCTAATAGGCCTTCTGTCTCATTTTTTTTTATTATTATAAGTTATCAATGTTGATATAAATATATGATTGTATATAATAAATCAATAAATGTACAATTTTAATACTCTAAATAAGCGTTTTTATTCAACTCCTAGTTATTTTTATTTAAGTTCCCTAAAACTCGACAACCTCAAAACTCGACAACCTTTAAGTACACATTGTGTCGAGTTTGAGAGGTTCTACTGTAGTTGTGTTTTACAGTTAAAATTCATAGTGCGTCCGTTCCTAGAAGAGTCAGTCAATAAATTGGCTCGTCTTGCGTCACCGTTTCTCTTAACAATAATTAAAAGTTATCCTAGGAAACAGAATGCAAGAGGTTTCGCAGAAAAAATTAAGCAATGTTGGAAGTAGAGAAAATTTTAGGTTCTAGGGAGGAATCACAGAGCATTTACCAAGGGTTCACTTTTTGGCCTTCTCCTACTCCTGACGTATGTGAACAACCTTCCACTAAACATTCATAATTAAGTACTTTTTGCATACGGTACAAATCTTATAATAAATCCCACCAGAGATAAAGAAATACCAGAAATTTTTTACGATGTTTTCCAAAGAATTATTAAATGCTTCTCTGTAAATAGAGTGACCATGAATTTTGAGAAAATACACTATATTCAGATATGTACAACAAATAGAGACATACCAACAAATGACACAGCACGTTAATAGAAGTAGAATGCTCCAAATTATTTGTTGTGCATATTGATGAAAAATGAACTGGATGAGAAACAGTAACTGAGGTAGGGCGGAGTGGCCGAGCGCTCTAAGGCGCTTTGCTCACCGAGTCCTCCCTCGGGCATGTGTGTGTGTGTGTGTTTTGTTCTTAGGTTACTTTAAGTTAGTATAAGTAGTTTGTAAGCCTAGGAATTGACACCGCAGTAGATAAGTCCCTTAGATTTACAACCGTTCGAACATTGAATGAGATACTCAAACAATTAAGTTCAGCTGCTTTTTCTCTTTGCCGTAGTTGCTAGTCTTTGGAAAGAAAACGAATCTTATGGAATAATATCGAGTATCTCGTCAGTAAGAAAGACAATGATAAGATAAGTTTGAAATTTGGCTGCAAAGTGCCTACGATGTTTCTCTGTAACGGTGCAAAATCATGGCGCACTGCGACGTCACCCTTGGACTAGACTTCGCTTCAAACATAAAAGCGAAAAGAAGGTCAGAACTCCGAATTTGAAGTCGAGTTTAAGGTGCTTACTGATACCACATTATTGTCACTGTTATGTCCAACCTCACCAAGGACGTGCCACATGATAAGTCGTCTCACCGCAGATTACCAACATGTCATCCCTTCTTTTGACGCCTCTGAGGTGGAGGTCCGTACCACGAGACCCAGCGTTGAAACGATGTACACTCTTTATGGGCGGCCAAGGAAAATATTTCAGTCACACCACCACTCAAAATCGAGACATAATGATCGCCAATGAAACCATCCCTTCCCTCGACACATTGATACCTACATATTTTGCGGTTGAACACGAAACTTCACAGTGCGATAAATAACAGTTGTTGACAACCTGTGACACTGCAGGCACACACCGTCACACCGATCGAATCAACCCTTATGACAGGACCTCGGCGGAATGCAACTCGACGGAACGCGAACAGGCCCGTTTGAAGTGTAGCTCGAATGGAGAGGCTTTTAAAAACGTCGAAATATTACTCAGCGCAATGTGAATTGTCGATTTCGACACAAAATGCTTGGCAATCAACGCCCCAAGGCAAATGCTGGGACGCCTGTTATGTCACCCTTTGAGATCTTGTCGTGTCGATTGACAACGACGCGGTCTAAAATTTTTCTCAACCACCGCAGTGCTCTGGGGAAGAATTTTGGTGCAATTTGGTGCCCACCTTCAATTTCATATTAGGTTCTGAGTTCTGAGCTTCTTTTTTTTTTTTTTTTTTTTTTTTTTCACACGCGTCCACACCTCGTTAAACCCAAATCTACGGATGTTTCAGCTAAATTTCGAACTCACTGGCATACAATTACTGGGTTTCAAAAAATTACTCTTTAAATTTTTGCACATTTTTATATGTTCCGAAATGAAATACATCGCAAATACTCCATCACATTTTGAAAAGAATGGTAACGTCCATACTTAAGACAATAGAAAGAATGACTAATGGAGAAATGAGTTCAAAATGCATCAACAAAAGTTTGTGAATATTTGCTTTTAATATAATCTTTCTGGCCGTAGTAAAACACGATTTAATTCTAACCTAAAATCGAAAACTTCGTCCATTCCCTAGAGTAATTTTTATTTAAAAATTACTAGCCTGTTTAAAAACACCTAGTGTTTAAGTAAAGTAGTCTGAGGAGAACTGAAAAATAAAATAAAACGTAGTACATGCCAGCTACATACATGGGTCCAATTTCACACAAAATTAAAGCTTTCTTCAGAACTACAAGTATACGTTTTGCTTTCCAGACCACGAACAATATTAAACTGAAATTACGATCAGGTAACGCAAAAATTCCTATCTATGATAGCCCAGTTATATATAAAATAAATTGTGCCGATTGCGACAATTTTTACATTGGCCATTCTGAGCGCAATTTCTACACACTATTTAAAGAACACATAATGAATACATAAAACACCAATCAAAAAGTTTTCTTCGCCTAAAGGAACGTCAGAACTCAGTTAATACCATTGAACACGCATTGCAGATACTCCATAAAATTCCGAAAGGCCCTATCATGAACATTCTTGAAGAAACTGAAATCTATATACATACAGGAAACCGTCCACAAAACGCACTGAATGAAAAAACGGACTTTAAACACCAAAATTACTTAAAAAGAATTATTGAATTTTTCCACGATGGAAAAGATTAGGTCCCATAACGAAAATCCAGAGATAACGCAAACCAACAGTTAATTGAACATTTATACCTACGCACTCTCTGGAAGCATAAACACAACTTATGGAAATCGAATATAAAAAGTAACGAAAAAATTACAAAATTACTATAAAATAAAACAACAAAAACGCATCCATGTTCTTAGTACATATACATTCTTAGCACACTTTTAAAATACTTCCAAAGATGACTCAAATACTAATAACAATAAATATGACGTTTACATCACGATTAAAATTATCAACAAATTTTGACAGTTAATATACAGACGCCTTAAGTTTGTTAGACCATCAAGACATATACGTAAGAGAATGTTAAGCTCTATACTATAATATTATACTACAATATAATAATTTGTTCAGCATAAATGCCGCCCACTTTGTGCCGGTGGTCACTTGATAATGGCAGTTTAAGCCGAAACGGGACCTAACTGTTAAAATAAATAAAATCAGCTAGCAGCAATTTGTTTAATTATTGTTATTATGAAAAATACGAAGGGGAGTTGGAAAATAGGTTTCCCCTTCGACTGTGGTCAGACTTGCGTATGAAAGGAAAAAAATAGAATGAGACATAAGAGATAGGACATATCTTTATTTTTCTACATGGTTTCCAAGTACATTGAGACATTTCTTATATCGCCTTATAATGCTCAAAAGCCTCCAGGAAAAAAAAAATCAGAGCGTTGCTTATGGAATTATCATTGAACGGCTTGTTTGACGTCAGCATTGCTTCCAAAGCTCCTTCCGCCGAATCTTCTCCAAAGCTGGAAACATATGGAAGTCACTTGGTGAGAGATTAGGTCTGTATGGCGGATGCTGTAGGTGCTCCCAACCATGAGTTACAATATGATTTTACGTTGCCGTCGCCGAGTGTGGTCTCGCATTGTCATCCAACAGCAGAGCGCCATGTCTGAGAAGAACCAGGCTGCTTTTTCCGAATCACCTCTTTCAATTTCGACAGTGGCGCAGTACCGCGTAGCATTGATGGTTGCGTCCTCCAAAAAGACCAGCAACAAAACTCCTTGTGCGGTGAGTAGTACTGTACCTGCAGACGGAGTGCTTTTGAACTTCTTTCGGACTGGTGATGACGGATGTTCCCTCTCCATGGATGCGGCCTTCAAATAGGGCGTGTAATGGTGGACCTACGTTTCAGCCCCCGTTACAATCCGAAATACAGAGTCATTGTCATATTCATCGCCGACCTCTACCAATGGTGTATCGGTGCCTTACACGTGCGCGTTCACCTGCTGTGTCGTCTTTCGCCCATAGCCGTTAAACGCTTCTTCCGTATGCAACGCCCTGATGTTTTCTTGAACGGCTTTTTGAAGCTCATAAAGCCGTTTGAAAAATGTCTCAGTGTACTTCCACATCTATATCTATAAATGTGAATGTCTGTTCGGTGGACGTTTATCACGTCTCAACCACGAGACATAAAGAGCTAAAAATTTCTACCCGGGGAAGGCTTTAGGCACGGTTTTATGGCGATCGGATAGCTATTTATCTATGTATATTCATGTGAATGTCTGTTCGGTGTACGCTTATCACGTCCGAACGACAAGACACAGACACTTAAATATTCATACAGTTACTAATTTATACCTGAGGAATGTCTTAGGCACGGTTTTATAGCGATCTGATAGATATTTAGTAATTTGAAGAATATAACGTGAAATACGGACAATAATTACTCTCTGAAAATTATATTTGCTATTTGAAAATGGTTTTATTGGTTGCATTGTTGCTTGAGGGTTGATAATGATAAAAGGGTGGAGTGTATTGGGATGGAAAGTTATCGGTTTATATAAAATTCTACGTGTGTGTGTGTGTTAATATTTCGCTCTGCAGCGAAAACTACAGCACCCAAACGAATGGTCTGTGTGTAATTGTTGTCCGAAGTCTTCCGTTGTACACTATAGCAGTTCCATGCCGATAGCTATAAGGGGATGGAAGATATGGTGGTTGAAAGTCGTCAAATTATAAAAAAATTCGGACTGAAGGTCAGCGATGACGTTTGCAACCTATAGCAAGGAGGTTACATACACCTAGTAATGTAGAAAAATAAAGATATGTGTTATCTTTAATGTCTCATTCTATTTTTTTTTTCCTTTCATATGCAATTATGGCCACAGTCGGCAGGCGAAACTTATTTTCCAACTTCACCTCGTAATACGTTCATTGCTTTTAAAACTAAATATGTTCAAATGTTCAAATGTTTGTTAAGCTTATGGGACTTAACTACGGGGTCATCAGTCCCTAAACTTACAAACTACTTATGAACTACTTACGAACTAGGACGGCACAAATATCCATGCCCGAGGGGGGATTCGAACCCCCGACCGCAGTGGCCGTGCTGACCGTGACTGGAGCGCCTCAGTCACCTCGGCCACCGCGGCCGGCAACTAAATATGAATACGTATATTGTACATGTACTCTTTGCACATCATTCCGAAAACAATAGTTCAACTGATATATGGGCCATGTGGGTTATTAACAGCCGGCCGCGGTGGTCGAGGGGACTGAGGCGCTCCAGGTCTGCACGGCCACTACGGTCGGGGGTTCGAATCCCCCTTCGGGCATGGATATTTGTGCCGTCCTTAGGATTAGCTAGTTCATAAGTAGTTTGTAAGTTTAGGGACTGATGACGCCGTAGTTAAGTCCCATAAACTATACAAACATTTGAACATTGGTTATTAACAGTGGTTTACAAAGTGCCCTATCGTACACGCCATAAGGTAGCGAGCATAATATAGATGTAGCTGTACATGAAACCAAACTTAATTCCTCTCGCTAACAATGTCAGTTATATAGCGAATAATACTTAAATTACGGGATGGCCCACTAGTTAAGACATCAGTATTCAGTATTCGATAGGATGTGTTCAAATGTTTCTTAAGATTATGGGACTTAACTGCGGGTTCATTAGTCTCTAAACTTATAAACTACTTATACTAAAGACAGCACAGACATCCATGCCAAAGGGAGAATTCGAACCCCCGACGGGGAGCGGCCTCGCGCATCGGAGCATAGCGCCTCAATGCGCTTGTCCACTCCGCCGCGGCATTCGATAGGATGGAAAGATTGTTATACAGGAGAACAGTTTTCCACGGGAAGACATAACAAGCGAAATCAGTGTCCAGTGTAGATCAGTTAGTGTTATCGGTATGTTATGACGTGAGATTGTCCGTGCGGAGTGATTTCTTGTTTATTCCGTACAAACACAGTCGGCACCCACATACACGTTCACTTCTGTTACGAGCTGCACAGCGGACACACCCAGCACAACGTATAAAGGATGTAAAACATGAGCAGGGAATAGAAGAATGCCAAGTACTTCACTTGGCTTCCGTAAACAAAGCTGAGTCAGTTGAGCACGATTTTTATTACACATATCTCCATCAACCTGAAAAACTTTTCCGCAACTTATTTCACTTGAAGAATGCTAATATCCTAAGATACACTGCCTGACAAAATAGTTGACGCGGTCAAACGAGATGTTCGGACGCAAACGTAACTTCGTTCACTATAGAACACGATGGGTCTGAAAATGATTTGAGCTGCAATGCCTGTGACAGGTAGAGTGACCACTAACGTGCGCGAGTATTGTTCGTGTTTATGGAGGAAGGAAGGAAGATTAGAGTATAAACGCCCCGTCGACTGCTGTGTCATTAGAGACGGAGCTCAAGTTCGGATTCTTTGGGAAAGGAAATCTGCTGTACTCTATCAAAAGAACCATTTGTCTGTTCGTGATTAGTGTTATCAGCAGGTCTCGTAGTATACACAGTGTGTTCAAAAATTCAGGGACCCAACAGACAAAAACAGATAAATTTCTTCAAGCAACCATGTGTCGGAAACGCACATTGAGTATTGACAAGGGAAACTCCATCGCAGTAGTAAAGTTTAGGTTTGTGGTCGCCGCATGTTGACTGTAAATCGTCTCATCTGATCTCACACAATTGTAACACGTGGTTTCCCATCCGATCATACAAGCCACTTAGACGAAACGACTATTATCTACTCCAATCGTATAGCCATGGAATATAGGTTTCCGACACATAACTTTTTTACAAATTATCTGCATTGTTTTTCTCCCTTGCATCGTCCCGATTAGTTTGGGCTGTAAAGGGCCATGAAAGCGTCATACGTTGGTGATCACTGTGGAAAACACCAAGCAGCCACCTATTCGTCAAGACTGCGTTTCAGAGAGTATGAAACGGATTTCACTGTCCGTCTTCATTTGTCCAGCTGGTAGAATTGTGAAATATCGAGAATTGTGAGGCCTTTGGATGTGGCAGTGGTCCTTAGTTGAACTACAGGTTATCGTATCACATATTGACGCAACTAAAGACTACTACACCAACCCGATATGGCCACGGAAACACAGAGTTGTCAACACGAGTTCCTACACTTTCGCGAGAGGCCGCACATTACGAGGTCAGTCAGTCGGGCCAAATCAGACTAACTGAAGCATAGACGGTGCAAATGGGCTGTACACAAACTGTGCCTCATGTTCATCTGGACTCTGCATCGTGTTCATCAACTGTGTGTGCCGCGGTGGAGTAGCCGAGCGGTCTAAAGCGTCTCGCTGCGGAGCGCGCAGTTGCTCGCCGTGGAGGTTCGAGTCCTCCCTGGGGCATGGGTGTGTGTGTTGTCCTTAGGTTAGTTTACCTAGGTTTAAGTAGTTTGTAAGCTATGGACTGATGACCACGCAGTTTGGTCCGATAGGTTTACAGACATTTGAACAACTGTGTGCAACGAGCTACCATCCAGCAGATTCAGGAATGAAATATTTGTGAATCTGTGGGACTTAACTACTATGTTCATTAGTCCCTAGGCTTACAAACTACTTAAACTAACTTATGCTAAGGACAACAAATACACCCATGCCCGAGGGAGGTCCGGAACCTCCGACGACTAGTAGCGGCGCTCCGCAGCAAGGCGCCTTGGAACGCTCGGCCTCTCCATTGCGGCCATACGATTCAGAACAAAGTGTCACGCTACACGGAACAGTGCCTCAAGACTTTTCTCTATATTGACATTTAGAAAATATTACCGATATCTATAAGATCTGTAAAGTTTAACGCACGAAGCCTGGACTTTATCAGTCTGCTTGTATTCTAGAACACGAAGATATTCATTTAATTGTATTAAATTTTTCACGTCTTACTACAGTTGTGGGATCTTTCTGTTAAAGTGTACCTGTTCACGCGTTCCACATCACACACTCACAACACAGGGGAAATAGAGGGCAGGAATACTCACGGCGTAGCTTCTGGTAGGCCACGCCAGACAACCAAAAGGGGTGATTATCATACTGCGCATGTGTCATCTCGCACCATAGATCACAGACCAAAAGCATCTGCGCTAGAACATTACCGTCCAATTACTAGGCTGCCGTTAACACAACGCAAATGGCTAAATGGCTGCGTTTGGTGTAGTGCCGTGACCGGCAAGCAAGGTCTGTTAACGCGTTGTCAGCGGTAGATCTCTGTTCAGTCTTAACCCAGATGCCCATCACCGGCGACCCGTGGAGATATCCCATTCTTCTAATGATCTACAGAGGGTACAAGCTTCCAAGGATTTTTTTTTTTAATTTTTTTTTTTTTTTTTGTGGACGGAGAAGTTAGTACTGCTTCCTCCCACAAATCCCCTAAAACCTCCACATCCTTGCGGATGCTGTTGCGTAGCAGTGTGCGTTTGTACCGCCCTACAGTACGCACGAGGTGCCGTAATTGCTGTCCAAGTCTGTATGGAAAGCGTAGAGTTCTGACTAACCTGTTGTCTTCTATAGTTGTGTCCCCAGCGCAGAAGACAGCACACAGGTCGTTGGTTCTTCTACAGCATACAACTGAGGCTAAAATAAGTTCTGTTGGATGGAAGCATAAGAAGCGACTCGCGAGATTCTTAATTGTCAGGGATGCCATTTATTAAATAAATAATAAAATATGAACAACCATTGTTAATCCGACACGGCCTATGCTGCCCGTAGTTCATGTTGAGAGCTCGACTATTATCACAATTATACAAAACTTTACTCATGACCGGCGCGGTCCGGCGCGTATAGTGGTCAGCTCGAGACTGAAACTGCGGCGCGTTGCGAGAGGGCACCTGACGCTCTATTTCGCGCCAAAACAGGGCCGTCGCGCGCCTTCTGCAAAATCGCTCTTCTCTTGTTACAATAAGAGAAGGTACCTTAAACTTTTTAAACTGTCAAAACCTAGCCTGTCCTTGAGAGATATTTATCACAAATTCTCAGCTCTGAATAATTAATATTTAGTATATAATAAACAAAACTAATTTCAAAAGAAATCACGTGACGTGAAATGCAGCAGCCAATGCGAGGAGAGTACCAGTAACATAGGCGGGCTTTCCCACGGGAACCAGCACCTACTGTGCCATATGCTACTGCTCCCCACCCCACATTTCAACATACGCTGCACTTCTGTCTTTCTTCCGCGTTTAAGACACGTACGATGTTAGCAAAGAAACGGCCAGCGGCCAGAAATATGAAGTGGCCATAGACCAGGAATATCACAAGGGACGATGCTATTACTCCTGGCGTCATAGTGCGGAGAGCCTTTAGGTAAGACTTGAGATCGTGATTGGAAATGATGGAGGGAACTTACATGATACATCAGTCCTCCACCCTTGTGTGTTATCCCTCAAGCGAGAGTATCGGTGTGCTGTTCTTAAACAGGAAAATGCTAGACAACACTTGGTACACGTCTCTGTGAACTGTCTGTGCGATGTTGAGGTACTCTCGTGACAATAATTTTTAAAGTTCTGTCCCTGATAACACATGTATGGGGCCAGCTAGGACGTCAACACCGTCCTAGGATATCAAGTCCCACTTACAACAGTTGTGATATAGCTTGCATTAGAGAATATATGACGCTTTTATGATTCCCTATCCAGCCGAATCCGTGGGTGCAGGTGCAGCGTCGTATTGATACATGTGCTCGTACTGCGACGTTCTGTATATGAGGATCATTTTTAAAGTAAGAACCGATTTGCAATGGAGGAAATTGTAACACGAATTACGATATTTACATTTTTCACTATTCAACATAGTCACCATGATAATTTAAACTTTATCAAGTGGTGGCACCAGCGTTTGAATTCCAGCATCAAAGAACTCTGTCACTTGACCGTCACATTGAAGGCAAGTTAGTTTGTAACAGTGTAATAAACCCGCTGATATTGAAACTTGGGGAAATTTCTGATACAGGTCGTCAATAGTGAAACTCCTGTTTTGATCTGGGCGGCCTACCGAGATAAGTGAACATTTGTCACAAGACGTTAATGAGAAAAATTCCCAAACCAAGCGCTTCATTATTGAAGAGCTGCATCAGAAATTTCTAAAGTCTTAAGATCAGTAGTTTATCACATTGTAACGGACAAACTTCATTATAAAAATGTGACGATCAGGTAGCAGAGTTCTTTGATGCTGGTGGCACGAATTGACAAATGTTTAAACGTTCCTGTTGACTATTTTGAACAGTGAAACAATTTACGTTCATAAATGAAGTTTCTCTTGCTCTATTAAAAATCGATTCTTACTTTAAAAATGACTCTCGTAAATATGACTATGTTAACAAGAGAAATAACATCATGTTCCCTCTCAACATTGTTTACTTCATCCCTTCTGTTAATGAACTTTTTTGTAGGGGAATGTATCTTTATATACAAGAAAACGATGGGCTACAACTTTAAAAACAAGGCAGGAGCTAGGTTAATAGGCCTGCACTGTATCCCGCGACCATCGGTTAGTGAACAACTGTTAAGTGAGTGCCGTCTCGTCTCTCGAACAACTCGCACAAAGAATGTTATGCCAGCCAATACGTGGGTAGTACATTTACCCACGTTACCTTTGAATTCAATACAATTTAAATATCCGGAAATAAAAATTAGTGTGTCCCAATGCAAAGAACATTTATTATTGAAATAGTACATATGGAGTACATTTACAGACCAATAGCTCAAACGGTATTGCGGTACCCGGTGTCGATCCATGCTGGAACACCCAAATTAGTACGTGGCGTAGCCTCAACGGACGGCAATTCAGATGCTGATTCTGACATCCATACCATCTTATAGATTGCGAATACTATCCTGGGATACATTATTCCACGCCTGCTAGAGCGTTTCACGTGGTTCTGGAAGAATTGTCAGTTGTCGTCCCATCATTATCCGACAAGTGCTCGATTGGAGCCGAATCCGGAGTTTTTGCTGAGCAGGGAGGTTCAAAATGTTCAAATGTTTGTTAAGCTTATGGGACTTAACTACGGGGTCATCAGTCCCTAAACTTACAAACTACTTATGAACTACTTACAACTAAGGACGGCACAAATATCCATGCCCGAGGGGGGATTCGAACCCCCGACCGTAGTGGCAGTGCAGACCGTGACTGAAGCGCCCCAGTCCCCTCGAGCACCGCGGCCGGCAGCAGGGAGGTCGCTGCACGTCTTGCTGATCACGTTGAGTTTCACGCGCAGTGTGTGGGCAAGCATTATCCTGTTGGAATAACACATCACCTTCCTGTTGCAAAATTATGCACGTACCGAGTGCTTGTCCACGTTCCCTCAACGGTGAACCAGAGTTTAAGCTTATCACATCCCAGACCATAAGGCCAGTGTGTCTTGGACTATGCACTATACGAGACAGCTCTCTCCAGGTCTACGTCGCACGCGGAAACTACCTTCACTTGAGTGCAAGCAGAATATGCTTTCATCGTAGAAGGTCGCGGCCCGCCATTCCATCTTCCAAGTGATCATCTGACGATATCGGTGGACGTCGCTGTTGTGGAGTGGGTGGAATACGAGCTACAAGTGAGCGTACCAGGAGTCGCACTGCTAGTAAAGAGCTGGAACCCACCCTCACACCCTCAGCACCTCCTAAAGATTTTTTAATTTTTTATTGTTTTCATTTTTTTTAAACAGGTCGGCACCGAAAATTTGAAATAATACACATGTAATTAATCACAAAGTAACTATAACTTGCCAAGCACAAGTGAACGTGACAGCGGGTCGCCAACGTGATGCCGCCACTGAGAGTGTGTACTGTTGTCACTGTGAGCGTCTGAATGCCACCGTGACCAGCTTTGATGCTGCCATCATTGGTACTGCTATACTGTAGTTAGGAGCCGATTGTTCATAGGCGGCGACCCGCTGCTTAGCAGGTCAATGGCGCCACCGAGGGGAATCTTACGAACAATAATAGTGCTATTTTAGTTCAATTTTTACGCATAGAGTCCCGTGTTAATTAAACTGTAAAGAGCCGCGGTGGAGTAGCCGAGCGATCTAAAGCACCTCGCTGCGGAGCGCACGGTTGCTCGCCGTGGAGGTTTGAGTCCCCCTGGGGCATGGAGTTTGTAAGCTACGGACTGATGACCACGCAGTTTGGTCCGATAGATTTACAGACATTTGATCTTTTTTTTTTTTTTTTTTTTGAAACTGTAAAGACTTTTCTTTTTGGTTAGTAATATAGAAGCTGCTTACTTATTTTACGAGCTGATTATATACACCCCATTTCCACCACGTTGCTCCTCTTCCACTTTCAAATTAATGAGAGCCTACTTATTTTATTTCTTGTGCAATTTTTTTCGTAGTATAATTGGTTAAATTATAAAAAAAATGTAAAAACAAGTTATAGATAAATAAATTCAATACGCTTTATTTAAAAATAAAAATTAGCCCCCTCCCTCTCAGAGTCAAATCCTGTGGCTGGCCCACTGGTTACTGTTAACAGTTCTGGGCTCTCCAAAACCCTCTTACTTGTGCTGTGTTAGCTGTACGCTCTGCCACTGCTGCTGTTATTATATCTCGGCGGACGTCTGTGCTGCGAGGACGTGCAGAACCTCGCCTACGGAGTGAGAATGTTCGACTTCAACTTGCATCGTTGCACAACTGACGTAGCACGTCCAACTTCTGTAGCAGTTCTCCGAAGACCACCCACCTACAGGGAGATATTAAACAACAACATCTAGAGACAAGGCCTCACAACAGGCCGTGCTACGTCACACTGACCAGGCCGCGTTTTGCAGCTGATTGGCTGGCCTCTGGGGTACGCCCACTGCCTCGGAGGGGCCAGCCATTCAGCTGGCAGCCGCGGCCTGGTCAGTGTGACGTAGCACGGGCTGTTATGAGGCCTTGTCTCCAGGTGGTGTTGTATTAGCGTACTACCGGCCACAGTCAGAAATTATCCTAAATAAGAGCTATATCCTCCCAACAGTGACCGATTGCACCCGCACAGAGAGGCTTTTGTATGAAAAACTTCGCGGACGCTCACCACTCCACAAATACGAGATTCGACACCCGATAGTCAATTGGTGGCGAGTATGGGAGAACATCTTCAACCCCCTCCTACCGTGGGTTGTTGTACGCCGGCCGCAGTGGCCGAGGAGACTGAGGCGCTTCAGTCACGGTCTGCACAGCCACTACGGTCGGGGGTTTGTAAGTTTAGGGACTAATGACCCCGTAGTTAAGTCCCATAAGCTTAACAAACATTTGAACATTTTTTTTGGTTGTTGTATCGCCTAGTAAATAATGTTCTCAAGACTAATGAGCGACTCGCTGACGTCAGTTTTATTACCTCCTCAAACTGTGCGCTGTTCAGTGTGCCTGACACCCGTGAACATTGGTTCCAATGCCTTCGTGTTTCCGCTGTATGGGAGCTATGTCGAGGCATAATAGCCCTCGTTAACGAAACCACCACAATGAGTGTGACTGCGAAGTGGTTCACCAGGCCGGACGCAAAGCTGCACCCTGGTACTAGGCATAATTCAACTTTGTGGTTACTGGCCACCGACGAACCACAAGACACTAACTCGCACCTACTCCATTTAATGGAATACTTGTTAAGTATGAAAAGTGTCCTACATTTTCTTTCTTTGTCTTGTTTTGTTCATTTCATGTCGCGGGAAGTGAACTTCCCATTTACTTTAAGACCCATTGGAGCAGGACGATATGTATTTCCTTCTTCTTCTTCTCACTTTCGGAACATTACGAAGAAAGTGTATTCTCTAGTGTTCAGTTGTGACATATCCTTGTTACAGTTCTCTTTCCTTTACGCCCTTTATTTTGCACTAATGGTTCCGCTACTGAATATATATATTTCGTTTACATTGTCGTGTAACAGTCGTTCCACCGGAAGGAATAGATTTTTCCCTTTGTGGCAGAGGAAGTTTCCGTATTTACACGCAATTGTTGCACTTACGTTACGTTACAGTACAGGAGGATTTTATTTTCCAGAATTTTCTGTTTTGTTCCTTTCTCTGTGGCGTGTGATCGGACAAGTTGAAGAAAAAACTTAGGAAAAAAAAAAAAAAAAAAAAAAAAAAGGACCAGCCCTCCACTCCTCCACTCGGGAGGTCACAGTTTGGCCCTTTCAAAGATGCTAAGAACTATTGCCTAACAGTTGTAAATTGTAGTAGCTGTTGATACTCAAGTGCTAATAGAAAGTACTGAGGCGCAAATAATTATAGGTAGAAAAAGGACAAATGTTGTTCAGAAATGAGAGACTAAATAAAATAGGTGGTGGCGTGTGAAATTTGAGTAGTGAAATGGCATGGGTAAAGCTTGTACCTGACAACCGGAATAAATTAATGATTAGTTATTTTTACCGACCCTCTGAGTCAGACGATTCGATTGCAGAAATGTTCAAAGAAAGATCGAATCAAATTTCAAAGCATACAATTATAAATGATGGTGACTTTAACTTACCCTCGATATGTTGGCAAAAATACTTGTGCTGAACCGGACGCAAGCATGAAACATCGTCCGAAATTATCCTGAACGCATTCACCGAAAACTCTCTCGAGTAATTAGTCCAAGAACCTACTAGAAGGGTAATTGGTTGTGAAAACTTGTTTCACATCCTAGCAATAAATAATCCGGAGATAATAAATAGCATAAAAACAGATACTGGGATTAGTGATCACAGAGTTGTAATTGCGAGTCTGAATATCGAAATTCCCCAAAACAGCAAAATTAAATGAAAAATATATCCATTCAAGAAATCACACAAAGATTCGCTTAACTCTTTGCTAAGTGGCATTATCCAGTCTTTCGAAAAGAATAACGTGAGTGTAGATCAGATGTAACTTGCATTCAAAGGAATAAAATCGATGGCAATTGAAATATTTATACCAAATAAATTAAGAAAAGAGGGGCTGATCCCCCGTGGTACACAAAACGGATCAGATAACTGTTGATGAAGCAAAGAAACAAAAAAGCATTCCAACTTTCAACTGAAACAAACTCCCCAAGACTGGCAAACTTTAATATAAACTCAAGTGATCGAAATTTAGCGCGAAATTTAATACGAAGAGCCTATAATAGTTTCCACGGCTAAGCCCTGTCTCGTAATTTGGTAGAGAATCCAAAGATATTCTGGTTATATGTAAAGTATACTAGCGGTAAACACAGTAAATACCTTCACTGCGTGATAGCAATGATGATGCTACTGATAATAGCTCTGTTAAAGCAGAATTTCTAAACACAGTTTTCTGAAATTTTTTTACCAGAGAAGACGAAGCAAATACTCAAATGTTCAAATGTTTGTAGATCTATCGGACCAAACTACGTGGTCATCAGTCCGTAAACTAAGGTAAAGTAACCTAAGGACAACATACACCCCCATGCCCCAGGGAGGACTCGAACCTCCGACGGTGAGCAACCGAGCGCTCCTCAGCGAGTAGCCTTAGACCGCTAGACTACTCCACCGCGGCAAGCAAATACTCCAGAATTCGAATGAAGAACAGCTGCCAGCATGCGTAAATTGCAAGTAGATACGCTAGGAGTAGTAAAGCAGCTTAAATCACTTCACAAAAGCAAGTCTTACGGTCCAGACTGCATGCCAGTTAGGTTCCTTTGAGTGTGCTGATGCAATAGCTCCTAGCTACCATGTACAACCGCTCGTCAGCGAAAGATCCGTATCCAGAGACTGGAAAGTTGCACATGTCACGGCAATATTCAAGAACCGCAATAGGAGTGATCCGCAAAATTACAGGCCCATATAATGGACGTCGGTGTGCAGCAGGGTTTGGAATATTTACTTTTTTCAAATATTATGAACTACCCCATAGAGAACTACCTATTGACACACAGTCAATACGGATTTAGAAAGTATCTAAAGATATCTTAAATATATTCCATATTTCTAGATTTCAGGGAGTATTTTGACACTGTACCTCCGAAGTGGCTTCTAATCAAGTTACATGCTTAGGACTATCGTCACAGTGGTGCGATTGGTTTCTTGATTTCCTGCCAGAAGGGACATAGTACGTGATAATTGACGGAAAATCATCGAATAAATCAGAAGTGATATCTGGTGTTCGCCAGGTAAGCGTTATAGGGCCTCTACTGCTCATTCTCTTTATAATCGATTTAGCAAACAGTCTGAGCAGCTCTCTTATACTGTTGGCGGATGATGCTGTCATTTATCGGTTAATAAAGTCACCAAAAGATGAAAAGCAACTGCAGAATGATTTATGAAATAAGATTTATTGAACACAATGTGTACATATTATATTTACAGTAGTATGATTCAAGTACAATCGTCTTTTGCGTAGGCCGTCAGTCATTGAGTCGTGATACTGTCCACAAAACTGAGCACACAGTATGCAGGTACACAGCTCTGATGGTGGGTTGACCACAGATCTTGTGATGGAATTCATGAGCCGCAATTCTCGTGTATACATGTCGTAGCTCGTCGTTAGTCTTCTTCCATTCTTCGGTGTTCATGGCTGGTGTAAGAAAGAAATTCGGGTCTACGTCGGCTGCTTTTTCGTTACTGATATCTGCATAGTGAGAAAATTGGCAACTGGCCCTAAATACTTAAAAGTGTGAAGTCGTCTATATGAGCAATAAAATAAATCCCTTAAACTTCATATCTATATCTATAAATGTGAATGTCTGTTCGGTGTACGTTTATCACGTCTCAACCACAAAACATAAAGAGCTAAAAATTGGTACAGTTACTAATGTCTACCCGAGAAAGGCTTTAGGCACAGTTTTATGGCGATCGGATAGCTATTTATCTATGTGTATTTATGTGAATGTCTGTTCGGTGTACGCTTATCACGTCCGAACGACAAGACACAGAAACTTAAATATTTGTACAGTTACTAATTTATACCTGAGGAAGGTTTTAGGCACGGTTTTATAGCGATCTGATAGATATTTAGGAATTTGAAGAATATAACGCGAAATGCGGAACAATAATTATTCTTTGAAAATTATATTTACTCTTTGAAAATGGTTTTATTGGTTACGTTGTTGCTTGAGGGTTGATAATGATCAGCGGGTGGAGTGTATTGGGATGGAAAGTTATCAGTGTATATAACATTCTACTTGTGTGTGTGTTAATACGTATTTAATCGTATTTCGCTCTGCAGCGAAAACTTCAGAACGCAAACGAATGGTCTGTGTGTAATTGTTGCCCGAAGTCTCCCGTTGTACACCATAACAGTTCCATGCCGATAGCTATAAGGAGGTAGAAGATATGATGGTTGAAAGTCGTCAAATTATTAAAAAAATTCGGACTGAAGGCCAGCGATACGTTTGCGATTCTATAGCAAGGAGGTTACATACAGCGAAACGTGATGCCACAGACCAGATCTTCGGTCTATGCGTGCTACAATGTCTTCAGTTCTTCCTCTGTAAGGATGAGCATACGAATAAGGAAATATAAGAATAAATACTTGTGTTGTTGTTGTGGTCTTCAGTCCCGAGACTGGTTTGATGCAGCTCTCCACAATACCCTATCCTGAGCAAGCCTCTTCATCTCCACATAAGAGCGACAACCTACATCTGTCTGAATCTGCTTACTGTATCCATCTCTTGGTCTTCCTCTGCGATTTTTTCCCCACACACTTCCTTCCAACGCTAAATTCACAATTCCTTGATGTCTAAGAATGTGTCCTACCAATCTATCCCTTCTTTTAGTCAAGGTATGCCAGAAATTTCTTTTCTCCCCAATTCTGTTCAGTACCTCCTCATTAGTTACGCGATCCACCCACCTAATCTTCAGCATTCTTCTGTAACACCATATTTCAAAAGCCTCAATCCTCTTCCTACCCGCACTGTTTATCGTCTATGTCTCACTCCCATACAAGGCAACACTCCATACAAATGCCTTCAGAATGGACTTCCTTAGGTTTAAATCAATATTCGATGTTAACAAATTTCTCTTTTTCAAGAACGCTTTTCTACCCATTGACATTCTGCATTTTATATCCTCTGTACTGCGACCATCATTTGTTATTTTACTGCCCAAGTAACAAAAGTCATCTACCTCCTTTATTGCTTCGTTTCCCAATCTAATTCCTTCAGCATCACCTGATTTTCTTACACTGCACTCCATTACCCTAGTTTTGCTCTTGTTAATGTTCATCTTATATGCACCTTTCAGCACAATGTCCATTCCGTTCAATTGCTCTTCCAGGTCCTTTGCTGTATCTGACAGAATTACTATGTCGTCGGCAAAACGCAATGTTTTTAATTCTTCCCCCTGAACTTTAATTCCTTCACCAAATTTCTCCTTGCTTTCCGTTATAGCTTGCTCAATGTACAAATTGAACAACAAAGGAGAAAGACTACAACCCTGTCTTACTCCCTTTCCAACCACTGAATTCCTTTCATGCCCTTCAATTCTGACAACCGCTGTCTGGTTTTTGTACAAGTTGTAAATAACCTTACGTTCTCTATATTTTACTCCTGCTTGCTTCAGAACTTGAAAGAGTTTATTCCAACCAACATTGTCAAAAGCCTTCTCCAAATCTACAAAAGCTAGAAATGTAGGTTTGACTTTTCTTAATCTATCTTCTAGAATAAGCCGTAAAGTGAGTATTGCCTCCCGTGTTCCTACATTTCTCCTGACCCAAACTGATCTTCCCCGAGGTCGGCTTCTACCAGGTTTTCCATCCTTCTGTATATAATTCGCGTTAATATTTTGCAACCATGACTTATTAAACTGATGGTTCTGTAGTTTTCACACCTGTCTGCACCTGCTTTCTTAGGGATGGGGATTATAACATTTTTCTTAAAGTCTGAGGGTATTTCGCCTGTCTCATACATCTTACACACCAGGTGAAACAATTTTGTCATGGCTGGTTCTCCCAGAGACTTCAGTAGCTCCGAGGGAATATCATCTACTCAAGGGGCCTTGTTTCGACTTAGGTCTCTCAGGGCTCTGTCAAATTCTTCTCTCAGTACAGTATCTCCTACTTCATCTTCATCTACATCCTCTTCCCTTCCTACAATATTGTCTCGAAGTTCATTTCCTTTGTAGAGCCCCTCTATATACTCTTTCCACCTTTCAGCTTTCCCTTCTTTGCTGAGAACTGGTTTTCCATCAGTGTCCTTGATATTCATAGAGCTGTTTTTCTTATCTCCAAATGTTTCTTTTATTTTCCTGTAGGCTTTATCTATTTTTCGCCTATTTATACATTCTTCTACATCCTTGCATTTGCCCTCTAGCCACTCCTGCTTAGCCATTTTGCACTTCCTGTCAATCTCATTTCTTAGTCGTCTGTTCTCCATTTGGCCTGTTTCATTTACTGCATTTTTATATTTTCTCCTTTCATCGATTAAATTTAGTATCTCCTGTGATATCCAAGGATTTTTTGTCGGTCTTTCCTTCCTACCTATTTTGTCCTCTGCTACCTTCACTATTTCATCTCTCAATTTTACCCATTCCTCCTCTACTGTTTTATTTTCCCCTGTTTCTGTCAATTGTTGCCTAAAGCTCCCTCTGAAATTCTTAAGAACCTCAGGTTCCTTCAATTTATCCAGATCCCATCTCCTTATTTTCCAACCTTTTTGTAGTTTCTTTAGTTTCAGCCTACAGTTCATAACCAACAAGTTATGGTCAGAGTCTATATCTGCCCCTGGGTATGTCTTACACTGTAGAACCTGATTCCGAAATCTATGTCTTTCCATTATAAAATCTATCTGGTATCTCCCGGTGTCTCCTGGTCTCTTCCACGTATACAACCTTCAAATGTTCAAATGTTTGTTAAGCTTATGGGACTTAACTATGGGGTTATCAGTCCCTAAACTTACAAACTACTTATGAACTACTTACGAACTAGGACGGCACAAATATCCATGCCCGAGGGGGGATTCGAACCCCCGACCGTAGTGGCCGTGCTGACCGTGACTGGAGCGCCTCAGTCACCTCGGCCACCGCGGCCGGCTATACAACCTTCTTTTGTGATTCTTGAACCAGGTGTTTGTTATAACTAAATTATGTTCTGTGCAAAATTCTACCAGGCGGTTCCTCTTTCATTCCTTTTGCCCAGACCATATTCGCCTACTATCCTCCCTTCCCTTTCTTGTCCTACTACCGAATTCCAGTCTCCCATAACAATTAAGTTTTCCTCTCCCTTAATTGTCTGAATAATTTCCTTTAGCTCCTCATATATTTCTTCGATTTCCTCATCATCGGCAGAGCTAGTTGGCATATAAACCTGTACTACTGTTGTCGGTGTTGGCTTCGTATCTATCTTGACAATGATAATGCGATCACTGTGCTGGTCATAGTAGTTTACCCGCATTCCTATTTTCTTATTCATTACCAATCCTACTCCTGTGATACCCCCAGTTGATTTTGTATTTATAATCCTGTACTCACCTGACCAGAAATCCTGTTCATCCTGCCACCGAACTTCACTAATCCCCACTATATCTAACTTCAACCTATCCATTCCCCTTTTTAAATTTTCTAATTTTCCTACTCGATTAAGGGATCTAACATTCCACGCTCCGACCCGTAGAATGCCAGTATTGTGTTTCCTGATGATCACATCCTCCTGAGTAGTCCCCGCCCGGAGATCCGAATGGGGGACTATTTTACCTCCGGAATATTTTACCCGAAAGGATGCCATCATCATATGTTCATACAGTAGAGCTGCATGTCCTCGGGAAAGGTAACTGCTCTAGTTTCCCCTTGCTTTCAGCCGTTCGCAGTAGCTGTGTGGCAAAGCAACATTAGCTGATGTTACAAGGCCAGCTCAGTCAATCATCCAGACTGTTGCCCCTGTAACTACTGAAAAGGCTGCTGCCCCTCTTCAGGAACCACACGTTTGTCTGGCCTCTCCACAAATACCCCTCCGCTGTGGTTGCACCTACGGTACGGCTATCTGTATCGTTGAGGCACGCAAGCCACCCCACCTCGGCAATGTCTGTGGTTCATGGGAGTGGAATAAATACTTAACACAGTAAAAAAGAAACTTCTTTTAATACATCTCCTTAAAAAATCGATTTGACGTTTCGCGCATTACATCAAATGATCGATATGTGATATTATTTTGTTTTATTACAAAAATCATGAGTGGCTGCGAGAGAGACCGATTTTAGCACCACGTAATGACCAAGTTACCAACCTAAACACAGCTATTCAGAACACGTTACCGAGAATTATTACAACCTACAAATCGATTGACACAGTCGTTGATAAAGATCAAGCTGTTAACTTCCCTGTGGAGTTCCTTAATTCGCTAGAACCATCAGGAATGCCATCTTATAGATTGCTTTTGAAAGTAGGATCACCGATCATGATGCTGAGAAATTTGAGGCCTCCTCAACTGTGCAATGGAACTCGACTGATCGTCAAAAATTTACATCGAAACCTCATTTTTGCAGGAACATCAGCCGGAAAAGATGTTTTTATACCTCGCATTCCTTTAATCCCTTCAGATATGCCATTTCAGTTCAAAAGACTTCAGTTTCCAGTTCGTCTAGCTTTGGCCATGACAATTAACAAAGCTCAAGGACAATCATGAAACGTCGCAGAATTCCAATTACAGCCCTCATGTTTTTCACATTGTCAATTATACGTCGCTTGCTCAAGGGTGGGCAACCCAAAAAATCTCTACATTTACGCTCCAAACAATACTTCAAATAACGTAGTTTACCAGAATGCCCTAAAATGAAATTAAAATGAATTTAGACATTACTCTCACCGTACGTATTGAGATATTGCAACACAGGTTATAAGGAATAATGTATGTATTATTTATTGTAAATCATTAAGCACTTCACTTAATTTTTTTTAATTTGAATGTTGATTAAAATGTTGGTTTCTAAAGAAGGTATTGTATTTCATTTCATCCTTCAAAACCAGTCTCATAGCACACTACTGAAAGATAGCTTATCTATCATAATCAACCAACACGCGAGCGGAGCTGCGGGTTAAGCTAGTACACCATAAAACACTCAAATCTACTAGGCCAAAATTTAAGAAAATACCTAGGAATTAAAATTACGAACAACTTTAATTGGAAAGAGCACACAGAAAATATTGTAGGGAAGGGGAAACAAAGGCTGCATTTCATTGGCAGAACACTTAGAAGATGCAACAGTTCTACTAAAGAAATTGCCTACACTACACTTGTCCGTCCTGTTATGGGGTACTGCTGCACACTGTCGGATCCGCACCAAATGGGTCTGAATATACAGAAAGTTCAGAGAAGGGTAGCTCGTTTTGTATTATTGTGATACAGGAGAGAGAGTGTCACGGAAGTGATGCACGAGTTGGGATGGAAATTATTAAAAGAAAGGCGTTATTCGTTGCGGCGAGAAATATTTGCGAAATTCCTTTCACCAACTTTCTCTTCCGAAAGCGAACATATTTTGCTAGACCCACCTACATAAGGAGAGATGATCATCATAATAAAATACGAGACTCATATCGAAAACTGAAAGTGTTAGGTGTTGGTTTTTCCCGCGCGCTATTAGAGAGTGCAACGGTAGAGAGATGTTATAAAATCGGTTCGATGAACCCGCTGCCCGGCACTTAAACGTGATCTGCAGAGAAAATATGTAGACGTAGATGGTCACTTTGCTGTAGGAAGAGTGAGTGTCTGTGGCATGGTGCCTGTTTGCCTCACACGTTGATATTACTCTGAGCCTTATGGCTGTAAACATAACCTATAGCCGGCCGCGGTAGCCGAGGGGACTGAGGCACTCCAGTCACGGTCTGCAAGGCCACTACGGTCGGGGGTTCGAATCTCGCCTCGGGCATGGATATTTGTGCCGTCCTTGGTCTTAGCTAGTTCATAAGTAGTTTGTAAGCTTAGGGACTGATGACCCCGTAGTTAAGTCCCATAAGTTCAACAAACATTTGAACATAACCTATAAAATGGTACATGCAGATACACTCTGCCGGCTTAGTCTCTACGCTATGTGTTGGCGGACTACAACACAAAAACGTTAGGTAAAAAAACAACAAGAAAATTTAAACATACTAAGTTTACACAAAGGCTGAAGGCCACACGCGAGTATTCTAACTTGAGAAAAACTGGACACGAAATCACCAGCAGAATGAAAAATGCAAATACTAAATTTACACCTAATTACTCGAGTTCTGTAAATTAAGAAACACTTCGCCTCGCATAGCGAAAGAATTACTCAAGAAAACTACCACTGAAAAACCAAGACTGCTTGATCACAAAGAGATCAAAGTTCTAACAGCATGCCTTCCCCTCAGCATGATTCGGCGAAGTACTTATTTCCACGGTCGCAGCAAGAGTGAAGCCCTGGGGCCACACCAAAATCTTCCCCGCCACATACCGGATGTAGAGCGTGCTAAAAACCCATAAAGAGCGGGTTCAGAGCATAGTGTCTACCAACCCTATCTGCCTGAGGAAGATAATACCCTCTTCAACGGCTCCCAGAGAGGTCTCTTGTTACCTCTTTCGTCCAAGATTAGGTTGGCACCACACTAAGAACACGGCCACCTCGCCATCTTGCCAAGTAAGCTTGTCTCTGGCCACCCAGCAGACGTCAGCGCAGACGACAAACGAAGCCATGCGTTCTTAATTAAAGTAAACGGGGCCCTAAAGTGCGAGGCGGCGACTATAAGCCATTGCGCGGCAGTCAGTCAATATTAAAAACAACCTTCCACATTCACATGAACACACAAGTTCAGTCACACGGGTGGACACACATATAAACATGAGGCATTGACCATTAATAAACAGAATAAAAATAATTAACATACTAATAGACAATATTAATGGTGCAGAAACACTTTAGGTTAATGAATAACTCAAAAATGGAAAACGAACACACATTCAGAGCACGTGTTTCAATTGGATGTTAACAAGTTTCGCTTCTTTAGAAATGCTTTTCTTCCCATAGCCGTTATGCATTTTATATCTGCCGGCCGCGGTGGCCGAGGGGACTGAGGCGCTCCAGTCACGGTCTGCACGGCCACTACGGTCGGGGGTTCGAATCCCCCCTCGGGCATGGATATTTGTGCCGTCTTTAGTGTAAGGTAGTAAATAAGTAGTTTGTAAGTTTAGGGACTGATGACCCCGTAGTTAAGTCTCATAAGCTCTACAAACATTTGAACATTTGAACATTTTATATCTTCTGTACTTCGGCCATCATAAGCTATCTTGCAACCCAAATAACAAAACTCGTCTACTACTTTTATTGCCTCATTACTTAATCTAATTCCTTCAGCATCGCCTAATTTTCTAACATTACATTTCATTACCCTCGTTTTACTCTAGTTAATGTTCATCTTAGAGCTTCTATTCAAGATACTGTCCATTCCATTCAATTGCTCTTCCAGATCCGTTCTATGAACATATATCAGGAAATGTAGGGTATCCATGCTAGAGACCATTTATTGAGTCATAAAGTGTTACAGAGATTGCATTCTAATACACATTACAGCATGCAGCCACAGTTACATTATGTGCTGAAAGTGGTTTCCAGGAACCCCACCGCATGTGTAATCATGCTGCCTTTGACAGAAAAACGCTGAAATCACAGTGTTGGCAACGGTGAATGAATACGCTGCTCCAGTGTCTCCACATCTGGATTTTTTTAATATGGTTTTAGGGCGCAAAACTGTTGAGGTCATAAGCGTCCAAGTCAGAACAAAGTTAAAACGCGTGCCGACAAAGGCAAAGCCAAATAAAAGGAGAAGGCTCTTTGCAGTCAGTTACCTTTCTAAAAGGAATAGGTAAAAAACCAGGCAATCCCTAAGTAAATTTCTATTTACTGTAGAAACATGGCTGGATTCCCCGGCTGGGGAAACATCTGGGATTGGTTCTGGATACGCGATAATTTTGAGATGGTCCCATCACCAGAAAAGGCATGGGTTGAGATCAGATGAACGAGTACGTCATGGAACTGGATCTCCTCGTCCGATTCATCAAAGACGTACAACACAAATGAGTTGCGTCGGGACGTTAACAGTGAAGAGGGCTGAGGCTGCTTCATCTGGCACAGTATGAGGAACAACAAAACCCTCTAGGAGAAAAACATGCACGCTTAACTGTGGATGCAGGAAACATCGCGTATTAGACTGCTGTCTCTGTAAAAAAAAAAAAAAAAAAAAAATATGATTGAATAAATTGTCTCTATCATGAAAACCTTGCATTTTCGGACATAAGTTCATTACGTCTTTCTCTTGTTCGATATCGTCCACTCGATGAATCCCTAGAGTTTGTACAGGGTGGAAAAATCATCCTGTATATTCTTTTCAGATGATTTGGAAGGAGACAGATTTTATTCGTCTGATTGCATTGAATTAAAGTAGCAATGTTTATAACTAGGAAGCCTCCATGTTAAATGCAGTGGACTCTTTTAGTCGGGAAATGAGCTGCTGGGCCGATGCCTTGATTCCCACGGGCCACGGGCAAGCAACGGTTTTTCTTGGCGCCAGCTTGCAGAACATTCCAGGCGGTCGCATCACGTACACACACCGACTGCCGACCCTAAATCTTCGGCCTGGCCGTTACTTGCAACATGTCAACTGGCAACCACAGCACCTGACATTAAAACTCGTTGTCTCATTAGTTATGTGTTGTGTGAGTTCATTACAGTTGTTCGAAGAAAATAACTTTATAATCAGATCATAGCATGGAGCGTGACGTTAGACTGTGCAAAACCTATCAGAAAACCGTAGGTTGGTAATACATAATTGCAAAATTGAGGTTATGGAAAGACAGCTACTCAAAGAACACAGTGCAAAAGTGTGCGCATAAATTCTAATCTGATGCAACAAATTACTTTTGCGATAAAGAACACAGTCACTGATTAAACTAACAGAAGAGAACTGTTTGATTATTCTAACATTTTGTGTAGTCTGTCACATTTATTTTACTGATTGCTGGTTTCGTTCAAATTCTAAAGCTAGATGTCAATAGTAATTAAATTCTAAACTCAGACTGAAGTGCATATCTCAATGACAGGCAGAACACTGAAGTTGGAGGTGTGGTTATAGTGGCAATTATTCGATAATATCATGTGAGATTATTACGGATGCAGAATCTGGTTAATTTTTGTGAAGGTTGGGGTTAAATATTGCTGAAACATGGTTACTGGATGTTTTTATATACCCCTGGCTCAGCAACAGTAGTGGCGGAACATCTGAGGGAAAACTTGGAATGTATTTCGCGTAAATTTCCTAGTTATGTCATATTATTAGTTGGAGATATTAACTTCCAGGATATAGAATGAAAGACTCAGATATTTAATAATGATGGTAAAAACAGAATCTCGAGCTAAACTGTTTTACGTACTTCGTCAGAAAGTTAAACTGAGCATTTAAATAGAGAACCGACACATGGAGATAATATCTTAGACCTGTTGATGACAAACAAACCTGAACGTTTCGTCTCCTTTAGTGCAGGACAGGAAATCTGTGATCATAAGGCCGTTACACTCACAGAACACTACTGTAAAGAGGAATACAAAGAAAGGTAGGAAGACATTTCCGTTTTTCAAAAGTGACAAGGAGGAGGAGGAAGGAAGCTTAGGGTTTAACGTCCCGTCGACAGCTTGGTCATTAGAGACGGAGCTAACGCTCGGAGTTTTGGGTAAGGATGGGGAAGGAAATCGGCCGTGCCCTTTTGAAAGGAACCATCCCGGAATTTGCCTCGAGTGATTTAGGGAAATCACGGGAAACCTAAATCTGGATGGTCGGAGGTGGATTTGAACCACCATCCTCCCGAATGCAAGTCCAGTGGGTTACCACTGCGCCACCTCGCTCGGTAAAGTGGCAAAGGACAAATTGAAGAGCACTTAGCGGATCAACAAGAAGGTTTCGTCTCCAGCCTGATAGTGTTGAACCTCAGTCACAAAGTTTAAGAGCATCTTACAGTACGCTTTAGACACGTACATGCCGAGTAAAAGAAAAATGGTAAAGATCAACAACTGAGTTAGAAAATTGCACGAATGCAACAAAAAAAAAAGTATGCGAGTATAGTACATTAAGTACACATACCGTGAGGCGGCTTGTGAAGTATCAGGGATGATGGAGATGGCGAATGTATGAGTGTGAGGTAAGTATCCCTGGTCCGGAAACCAAATGTCGCTTCCTCCAATTAACCTTTAGACGGTCGCGCCATTTAAAGCACTGCCACGAGCTGGTTTTCGTTTTCCAATGTCCGAACAGTAATTACATCAGGCTAGAGGATCAAATGAGTCAATACTTCTAGTAATCCAATTTAGGTTAACGGAAAAGTAATTTTTAGAAACTTTTATTTGAGAGAAGGAAGTGAAGACACGAACGCCCAATGGTTAAATGCGCCAGTGTACATCGTGTTTATCAGAGACATACAACCCAGGCTCTTCATATACATCACAGTTGCTATTTGTCAACGGATGTGGTTATAACATTATGCTCTGAGTGTTCATGAACACTTGGATCTTACATTTCCCGACGAGTGTTCAGGAAGAAAACGCCCTGTTTCGTGTCCAGCACGTTCACCTGTTGTAACCCCGTTTGATTTCTTTTCGAGGGGCCACGTGTAAAGTTTCTGAATCGCTACTGAATAAGCTTTCGTACAACAATTCTCGATCCATGAGATGTTTTTTAACAGACACCGGGGATGTTAGGACGGGTATAGAACCGTGTGCGACGATACCATGTCTAAATCGATGTTGGGAGACATTTTGAACAGATGTTTTAATACTAGTAGGAATTTCTTGCCGTGCCTGAATCTAATCCACTGTCATATCATCAGAATTTCTGGCTGGAGGCTGATGTGAAAGTGTACGTATTTTTAGCACATTCCAACATTATCTGTGGGCGATTAAACGGGGGACTAGGCATGTTACGAAGTTCGTACATTTCCCAAGGTGCTTGTCAACTGAACTTGAATAATCCGTTTTGTAACCCGGTCATAATGTGTACGAGACATACTTGCTTCATACTGGCGAGCATTCACCGTCCCTTCAAAAATTACTATACAGTCGTGTTGTCATATCCTATAGCATCCCATGCCATTATTTCTGGAATTGCTCGTGTGTCGGTATGGATTTCGAGAGTTTCTAATTGCTGTGAAAATTCACTATGCCGTCCACGGACACGCTCATGTCACTATGGTTAGTAACAGGAGCTAGTCTCGTCCATGAACATCACATGATGCTACTCAGTGTCCTAGTTTTCATCGTAAAATCGTCTGTTATCTGTAGTTCCGTGTCAGCGGTAAACGTTGCGTTGCAACTCTACAGGCTGGTCGGAAATTCCAGTTACAAGCTTCTATGATTTGTAGAGGGTAGGGATTACATAACATTTTGAATAGGAACCCATGTCCGGGGACGTATCGTTTCCGTTCCACAACGGTTTCAGTTCAGATGATTAACTCATCCAGTCCTACCTGAGGAATGTAATTAGGCGTGATCCAGTAAAATTGTTGCAATCAATTTGAAAAGAATACTGAATCGTTCCGATATTACTTTCGCATTTTCATTACAATTTACACCTTATGGTTTACATTAGTCGACAACAACAAGAACCCAGCATCTACGGCACCAGCCGCAACGTACTGATGCATTGCAACAGCGGCTCGACGTGGCGACCACCAACGTCGTTACACATATTGTACCTCTGAAGCATGTTCTTTTCCAATTGATTTCAACAGTTGTACTGGGTCAAGCCTAATTACATTTCTCAAGTAGGAGTGGATGCGATAATCATTGAATTGAAACCGTGGTGGAACGGAAAAAAATGTTTGTGGAGCTTAAGGGACTTAATAGCGGGGTCATCAATCCCTAAACTTACAAACTGCTTATGAACTACCTTACACTAAAAACGGCACAAACATCCATGCCCGAGGGGGGGGATTCGAACTCCCAACGGGGAACGGCCTAGCGCATCGTAGCATAGCGTCTCAATGCGCTCGGCCGCTCCGCCGCGGCATGGTGGAACGGAAACGATACGTTTCCGGACATGGGTTCCTATGTAAAATGTTATGTACTTACTACCCTCTACAAGTCCTAGAAGTTTTTAACGGGAATTTTCGACCACCCTGTATATCTTGGCCGTGTTTCCAGTAATCTCTTCCCGACGGTGCGTGCTAAACTCTGCCTCCAACCTCTGTTGGAATTTCAGCTGCTGCCATCCGTCTATTGGTCAGAACCTACAGGACAGTCCCATAATCTTATAGTCAAGTGGGCCGGCCGCGGTGGCCGAGGTGACTGAGGCGCTCCAGTCACGGTCAGCACGGCCACTACGGTCGGGGGTTCGAATCCCCCCTCGGGCATGGATATTTGTGCCGTCCTAGTTTGTAAGTAGTTCATAAGTAGTTTGTAAGTTTAGGGACTGATGACCCCGTAGTTAAGTCCCATAAGCTTAACAAACATTTGAACATATAGTCAAGTGGTCCTTCTAGAAGCACCCGTGCGTATTCTTCTTGCTACAATAATGCCCTGTTGTCACCTTATAAGGGTGCAGATATAGATTCTAGCGAGTTAACGTCACTGACGGGGAAGCCACATTGTAATAGATTGGTCCAACTTGGCACCCGCAGTTGGCCTAGACGAGAGGGTGAGGCAATCCCACCGGAGCCGCCATAAAGCGATAATCGTGAGTGTTGGCATAGTGCGTGTTTCCGACAAAAGAAAAATAGAGCTAGACTATTCAGGAAATGACTCTTATAAAACGAAGGAAGACAAGGGTTTATTATAAAAGGAAGGAAGTTCGGGGTTTAAAGTCCAGTCGACAGCGTGGTCATTAGAGCCGGAGCTCATGCTCAAATTGTTTCGGGGAGGATGGGGAAGGAAATCCGCCGTGCCCTTTCAAAGGAGCAATCCCGCCATTTGCCTGGAATAATTTAGAATTACAGAAAACCTTCATCAGGCTGGCCGGAGGTGGATTTGAACCGCCCGCCGTCCTCCCGAATGCGAGTTCAGTGCTAACCACTGCGCACATAGAATGAATGTATTAACTAACAAGACTACTGTCCGACGTGGGCAACGCAGTCTTTTATTACGAATGACTGAGGCATTCAACACCACCTCAATCGTCCCACTGTGTGTAGTTATGTGAATTTGCCCAATCGATATTACGATTAAATACAAAGCAGCCATTTACTGGCTAAAACAGGGTGACCAAGCCAAGGAAGAAAAATCACAGGGCAGAATACACTAAATAAGAAGCAATTAAATTTGTGGCGAATTCAGACATGGCAGAGAGAATGGGATGAAACCGACAAAGGGACGACGAGTGTATTCCCTATTTCACAATATAAGCGACCGCCTAAAACTGCAGCACATCGATCCAAGCCGTGGCATGATACATTTCTTGACCGGTCATGGGCCCTACCCAACTCACTTAAACCGGGTAGGGCTAACAACAGAGGACAAATGTGCTTGTGGAGAACTGGGAACACCTGAACATGTTGTACTTAGGTGCACCATGTACTCACATTTAAGGCCATCACAGAATGACTCCGATCTTCACACTATGCTACGTAATCCTGTGGAGTGGAACAAATTGAACAAAATCGTAGACAAAATATCCAAAGCCAAGCTAGAAGAGTATCGACAACAAAATCCATATGGCAGAGGTTTCAGGCAGCAAAATAATGTACAAGATGCTTAAACTTTACAACATGGCGACCATTTCCCCCCTCCCCATGCTAGGAGACATAATTACTACCCCTTTATACAAAAAAATCTTTATCTACTTAATTCACCAACCTAAAGCTTAAAGGGATAGCTAAATAGTAATCCTTATTTCATAAGGTGACAATTTTAAATTGTATCTATTTTCCTGATTTTTTATGTTAAATTGTATAAAATTTTACCTGTTTTAAATTGTATGACTGATAGTTTTAGATCCCTAACAGTCTTTTACTTTGGGCGCTAACTTTTATATACAATCGAACAACAAGCAACTTCCCAATGTGTCTTTAAAAATTTTAAAGCACCTTTTTATTATAGAACTTTCTATTTGCATGATTTATGATCTTATATATACAAGTTAGAACAAAAAAAGCATGTAAATATAATATGATTGCAAATCTGCTTTCTATGTAATTACTTTTTGTAAAAAAAATAAATAAAAAAACCTTATTATATTGTATCTGATTGTATCAAGTTTCGCCCATTTTAAATTGTGTGACTGACAGTTTTAGATTATCAACAGACTTAGACTTCTAAACACTCCTTTTTTATATACAACTGACTGTTATGTAAATCTTCACTTCGCCTGTTTTGCATTCTTAATGTGTTTTGAAAATTTCTCTAGGGGCCATTTTATAGTCTTTTATTGCATGATTATAATCTTATCGTCTCAGACAGAATCCTGTATTATACATGTATATACGGTTTCAATTCAAAAATCATGTAAACAAACCGTGACTAAAAATTAACTACAAGATGTTAATATTCTATTGACACCAACTCTGTATTACCTATACCTACTTCAAATAACAGGATTTCACTGCAATTTTACTATACCATTGTCTTAAAAAATATTTCTGTAAAATTAAAACCAATCCGTTCTCTATGTAATCATTCTTTGTTAATCGCTACTGTAACTATGATATTGTACCTGATCACAGGTCAACTCGAAGAAGTTGACTCTCTTTTCAGATTATTTTTATACTGATGTGATGCATCGTAAACAAATAAGAATTGATTACACCTTTATCCTATTACTGATCTGTACTATCTCTTGTTATAACTTAAATGTAATTCATTTTTAAAAACTATTTTCAATTAATTGTATACTTACCAAATTTTATTTCTGTAGAATTTAGGAATAATGTTATTGTAACACAGCTCTGTAATCATACACTTATTATTTTGAATTTCATCCTTATTTCAAATGTTTATCTCAAACAAAACAATGTAAACTATATTTGGTAGAAACTTTAACTCACAGTGCAATCTAGGTACGGTTGCGAAGAACTGGCTCGCCTCCACGTGGCTATGGGACGGGCAACGGCGTAGAACACACGAAGGTAGTACGTCCATTTCCTACGACCGCTAAGAAACCAGCAACCGTTACCAATGCTACCAACGCAGGCAGTATACGACCCACCTTAGAGTTTCAAGGTGGTGGGTCACTCTGTATTGTTAATGAAAATAATAAATAACTCCAGAAAAATACCTATAAACTGCACATGCACGTCGTCTGGACATGCCATGTTACTATCTCCACCTGAAAATTCCTAGTAACACTCAACGGTCATTACCTACTCAAATCATTCTTGGCATTAAATAATGACTTATTTGCATGCCCGAGCGAGGTGACACAGTGGTTAGCACGTTGACTTCCATTCGGGAGGACGGCGGTTCAAATTCACCTCCGCCCATCAAAATTTCGATTATCCATGATTTCCCTAAAACACTCCAGGGAAATGCCGGGATGCTTCCATGGAAAGGGCACGGCCGATTTCGTTCCCCATCCTTAACCAAAACAATAGAGCGTGACTTCCGTTTCTAATGTCGACTGGACGTTAAACTTCATTCTTCCTTCCTTTTTTATGAAGATCATTAAAATAAGCTCGTATAAGGATGAAAAATTAACCAACATATTAAAAAAACTTGGAGTTAGCGGATTATTAGTCTGATACCATTCACTCAAGATGTTTATTGTATAATTTTTTCAGTTCCGTCAATGTCAATTGTTTCCAGTGTGGAGCCTACAAAAGTAAACACTTCACACCACAGTGTAACAAAATCAAATGTTTGTAGAGCTTATGGGACTTAACTAAGGAGTCATCAGTCCCTAAACTTACTAACTACTTATGACCTAGCTAATACTAAGGACGGCACCAATATTCATGCCCGAGGGGGGATTCGAACCCCCGACCGTAGTGGCCGTGCAGACCGTGGCTGGCGCGCCGCAGTCCCCTCGGCCACCACGGCCGGCGCGTGCCCCAGGGGAGTGTGATAGGATCGCTGTTATTTTGTATTTATATAAATGATCTGTGCGCCTCGGTTGCACAGTGGTAGAGTGCCAGACTACAAATCCAAAGGTCGCGGGTTCGATCCCCGCCAGGTCCTAGGATTTTTATCTGTCACTTTCCACTTCTTTCACCACTGGCAGTACTGCTCATGTGAAAAATACCGAGTAGCACCGTGGTTCGGAACCCACGTTAAACTGTAGGTCCCCCTATAACTGGCTGGGTAAGTCAGTTCGAAGGTCGGAGGAAGGCAACGGCATACCACCTCCAAACAGGACCATGCCTAGTAAAGCACTGTGGTGTTCAAACCAATCTTCGGATTGTTGACTGCTTTACCTTTAAATGATCTGATGGACAGAGTAACTTCTAGTTTGCGGCTTAGCCAAGTGAAGCACTCTGCTGGAGGCATCCCATGTGCTCATTTTAACGCCTCCCACCAACACAGATTTACTTCTTTATGTGGCCGGTCTCGCCATGATGTTGCCCTCCTCTGAGTGTCCTGTCTGTAGTTGCGCAAAATGTTCACGTCGCAGAACTCTTAATAATCTTCTTATAATTTTTTCTCACGTCCAATACTAAATTTTATGCACGGGCGCCACTTTCCCTCAGCAGTTCAAGGCTATCTTCATTTTAAATTTTACATTCTACGTGGCAGCATAACTCTACTAAGTTATTTATAAGGCGTAAACCTTAACATTACTGGGCTGTTCTTTTGGGGATATTATTCACTGAGGCGTTCTTATTGTTACGTAAATAAAATATTATGCAATGGATATGCACTTCTTGTGTTAGCCAATCTCACTTAATATTTATCGACAACGTTCGTGTCACAGAACAGCCCTAGTCGAGTGGTCGTCATTCGTACTGCAAGGCAGTTCCCAGAAAAACGACGTCAAGAGCAAGTTAAGCTTGACAATTTTACGTTCCCGTCCGCTGTACTTACGCCATCGCAGGATTTGCGTGGAGAATACGTAGCGTTGGGCGCCGCGCGTAGGAGGCACACGTCAGTATCAGCGAACCGTGAGTTGACGTTAGATGAGCGTCGGCAGCTTCTGTAGCCTATTTCTGCTTTCATTGTTCCTACAGAGATTGGCGCTGAACTGAAAACAAATCAAAGAGATAGTTTATGGCACCTTGAGGGTAACCTGATCTACAAAATGATTCAATCGTTTACTGGAACAAATGTAATTACACACCATTAAAAATTGACAACCAGATTACTCCCCTCGGAACTATCCTTAAATATAGGAAGTTCAGTTACAATCTAAAGTAACAGATTGACACATCTATCCTATGAAATTGGAACGAAATTTTATTTATTGCGTACATACACTACTGTAAGGATAATATGTGTGAACATTTGTGATTTGGGGGTGTACAGGATACAAAATTAGTAGGGGAGAGTGTTGTACCTATAGGCTATTGTGCCTAGGAACACACGACGTTTGCTGGTCGGTTGTTCCGTGTAGTGACTGATTTTAGAATCACACATGAAATGCACACAAGAAACTGCCATAATCACCTCACGGCATTTTCTACTGCTTTTGTTTTCGCGAATCATGAAACTGTATTCGTGCAGGGTTTCTAAATCTTTCTAGCGCTTCATATTTAAGTGATGTAGGGTATAATATACACTGGTCGCCATAATAAAAAAACAACAACACCAAAATGGAGCGACGATATCGTAGCCAAATTTATTTGGGAGAAAACACGTTGTACAAAGATCACATGAATGAAAGTACAGCACCTTGTGAGGTGAGAAAGATGCTGATAACAGTATTGGCAGTATTGGCACAACCAATAGATTTGCCTTGCTACCACAGTCAAGTGAGGAAGAGGCTCCTTTAGAAGTAGGTGCAGTTAGGAAGCAACAGACTTTCACAAGGAAACCAACGGTTTCAAAAAAAAGTAGATAGTAGGAGGAAAGTTCTGTTGTTAGGAAGTAGTCATGGAAGAGGTGTGGGCCAGATTTTACAGGAAAAACTAGGTGACAGGTACCAGGTCACAAACATTTTCAAGCCCAGTGCAGGTCTAAGCCAGGTGGTAGAGGATATAGGTTCCTTGTGTAAGGGTTTCACAAAACAGGATCATGTTGTTATAGTGGGTGGGGTGGGAAACAGCATTGATAGGGATCAGGGCTACAATATTGAGTGTGACCTGGTTAAAATAGCTTCTGCAACGACCCAGACAAATGTTGGACTGTTGCCTGCTTTCATGCGGTACGATCAACCCCAATTGAACCGCTCCGTCAGGAGAGTCAATATGGAGATTGATCAACTGCTTAGGGCGGACACTCTGTCGGACATCGGTTTGGTTCCTGTGGATGCTATTGATAGGTGGGATTTCACTAGACATGGCCTACATCTCAATAGGAAAGGGAAGGGGAAACTAGCTGGGTTGATAGCAAAGTCCTTAAAGGGGGACACTGCAATTCATGAAGGTACTTCTTTTTTAGGCTAAGATCAGTGTCCAGTGAGAAGCTCAGGCAGGCAGGTGCTAAAAATGTTGAAAAATCAAATATTTCTCAGAGAAGTAAAGTAAAAAATAATGTTAGCATTTTTCACCAGAATATTGGGGGACTAAAGAATAAAATAGATGAGCTTTTAGTTTGTTTAGATGCTATAGAAACTGATAATGTAATAGATATACTATGCCTGTCTGAGCATCACATTGTCACCGGTATGGAAAATGTGAATGTCAGTGGATATAAATTAGTCTCAAATGTAAGTAGAGATAATAAGATAAGAGGAGGAGTTGCCATATATGCCAAAAGCTATCACAGTGTAAAAAATTTTGAAACAAAAAAGTTTTGTGTAGAGCAGCATATTGAAGCATGTGCCTGCCAGCTTAAACTTAATGATGATTATCTTATAATTGTAACAGTATATAGGTCCCCTTCAGGGAACTTTCAGTTATTTCTGGAAAACTTGGATGCCTTGTTGTGCTATCTGTCAGATAGGGGGAAGCAAATTATTATTTGTGGTGATTTCAATGTAGATTCACTGAAAGAGTGTAATAGGAAGAAAGACCTGGAAATCTTACTTGGCTCATTCAATCTGACATCCGTTATTGATTTTCCTACTCGGGTAGTAAAGGACAGCAGTACATTGATAGATAACTTTTTTATAGACCAAGATAAGTTTAACAACATACATGCTTGTCCCATTGAGAATGGTCTTTCGGATCATGGTGCACAGCTAGTAACAGTATATGAAATAGCTCCGTTCAGTAATTCGAAACTGTCCACCAGAATAGTGCGCTCGATTAATGACTTAACAACTAAAAATTTCAAAGAAAGTCTACAGCAGTTAGACTGGGATGAGGTTTACAAGGAACCTGATGTTAATTTAAAATATAATTTATTTCACGATACATTTGTAAGGGTATTTGATAACTGTTTCCCCAAGAAATTAGTAAAATTTAATTCTAAGAAACCATGCAAAAAACCATGGCTTACTAAAGGTATAAAAATATCGTGTAACCAAAAAAGGGAACTATATCTGTCCGCAAGAAAGAGTAATAACCCAGAAACAATAAAATATTATAAAAGCTACTGTGCTACATTAAGAAAAGTTATTAAAAAATCAAGAAGCATGTGCATCATGTCTGAGATTAGCTCCTCTGATAATAAAATTAAAACAATTTGGAATATTATTAAAAGGAAGACAGGGCAACCAAGAGCAGAGGAAGAGGGTATTACCATCAAAACAAATGAAAACTTTATCAACAAAAAGTCAGAAGTTGAAAACATTTTTAATGATTACTTTTTAAATGTTGTGAAGAAAATCGGATCTAAATGTTCATTAGAAGGAGCAAGGCAATTAATGGAAGAGGCCATACCCACACAATTTGATACAATTGAAATTCCACCCACCTCACCTTCAGAAATTAGGAAAATAATAAACTCTCTCAAGAGTAAACGGTCATATGGAATTGATGGCATTTCCAGCAGATTATTAAAAACTTGTTCCCAGGAGATAAGTAGGATTCTCAGTGATATTTGTAATAGCTCTTTAAAGGAGGGTATTTTCCCGGATAGACTGAAATATGCTATCGTTAAACCTTTGCATAAAAAAGGGGATATGTCTGATGTCAACAACTACCGCCCCAAAATTTTTGAAAAAGTTATGTATTCTCGAGTTACTTCACATAATAATAAAAATAAAGTTCTAACAAAATGTCAGTTTGGTTTTTCAAAAAAGCTTTTCAACTGAAAATACTATATATTTCTTCACTGATGAAATATTAAATGCTTTGAATAACCGGACATCACCAGTTGGGATTTTTTGTGATCTCTCAAAGGCTTTTGATTGTGTAAATCATGGGATTCTTCTAGATAAGCTTAAGTATTGTGGTATGAGTGGGACAGTGCACAAATGGTTTAAATCATACTTAACCGGAAGAGTGCAGAAAGTTGAAATAAGCGGTTCACATGATATAGATGAAACAATTAATTTCTCTAACTGGGGAGTTATCAAAAATGAGGTCCCACAAGGTTCAGTCTTGGGTCCCTTGCTGTTCTTAATATATATTAATGACTTGTCCTTCTACATTCACGAAGATGCTAAGCTAGTTCTTTTTGCTGATGATACAAGTATAGCTATCACACCTGACAAAGAGGAATTAACTGATGAAATTGTAAATGATATCTTCCAGAAAGTTATTAAGTGGTTCTCTACAAATGGACTCTCATTAAACTTTGATAAAACCCATTATATACAGTTTCATACAGTAAATGGCATGACACCATTAATAAATTTAGACTTTGAACATAAATCTGTAGCTAAGGTAGAATATTCAAAATTTTTAGGTGTTTGCATTGACGAGGGACTGAATTGGAAGAAACATATTGAAGATCTCCTGAAACGTCTGAGTTCAGCTACTTATGCTATCAGAGTCATTGCAAAATTTGGTGATATAAATCTCAGTAAATTAGCTTACTACGCCTATTTTCATTCACTGCTTTCATATGGGATCATATTCTGGGGCAATTCAACATTGAGTAAAAAAGTATTCATTGCACAAAAGCGTGTAATCAGAATAATTGCTGGACCCCACCCAAGAGCATCCTGCAGACATTTATTTAGGGATCTAGGGATACTCACTGTAGCTTCACAATATATATATTCACTCATGAAATTTGTTATTAACAATCCGACTCAATTCAAAAGTAATAGCAGTGTGCATAGCTACGACACTAGGAGAAAGGATGATATTCACTATTCAAGGTTAAATCTAACTTTGGCTCAAAAAGGGGTGAATTATGCTGCCACAAAAGTCTTTGGTCACTTACCAAGTAGCATCAAAAGCCTGACAGATAGCCAACTAGTATTTAAAAAGAAATTAAAGGAATTTCTGAATGGCAACTCCTTCTACAATGTAGATGAATTTTTGGATAAAACATAAAAAAATATATAAAAAATAAAAATAAAAAAAATAAAAAAAATTTACATAAAAATTCTTAAAATATAGATTGTCAAGTATAGACAAAATTTACTAAACTGACACGTTCCACATCATTACGAAATGTCGTATACATGATCTAAGGAACAAGTATTAATCTAATCTAATCTAATCTAATCCCCCATCGCTGCTACACGTCTCGGTATTGAATCGAAGAGGCTCTGCAGGTGTTGTTGGGTTATGGAAGTCCATGCTGCTTCCACATTTGTCCAAAGGTGGTGTAACAGCCGTAATACGCATCTATTCGTGCCAATTTTGTATTCCGACGGACTTGGACAATTTCAGCAGGACAATGTGACACCCCACACGTCTATAATTGCTACAGAGTGGCTCCAGGTAAACTTTTCTGAAGATAAAAATAACAGTCTAGTTCGCAAAATTTAAGAGTTTATTAGTACAGGTTTCCCTCTATAGCATATCATCTTTTATTGTATTTTACAGAGGTCTGAAGATGATCTAATCTTAGATCGAAACCGGTTACCTGTAGTAATAAATTGTTAATTTTTGCGAACTAGACTGTTATTTTCATCTTTAAATAATTATAAGTTCGCTGCTTTTTTTTTTTTTTTTTTTTTTTTTTTTTTTTTTTTTTTTTTTTTTTTTTTTTTTTTTTTTTTTTTTGAAATAAGGATATCATGTTGTCCAAACTGATAAACTTTTCTCAGTTTCAACATCTCCGAAGGTCACCAAACTCCCCGGACATGAACATTATTGATTACGTCGGCGATGCCTTGCAATGCTTTGTTCAGACGAGAACTGCACCACACCGTACTCTTACAGATTTATGGATAGCCCCACAGGATGCATGTTGTCAATGACTACTTCAAACATTAGTGGAGTCCACGCCACGTCATGTTGCGTGCTCATGGGGCCCCACAGGATATTAGGTAGGTATACCAATTTCTTTGGCTCTTCACTGTAATAGTATAAGTTAATTTATTAATGTACAATATGAGTAGCAATGAACACAATACACTCTCCACGACGCATTGTATATTGCTTTACTGTTTGTAGAGTATTGTCCATGTTAGAGTACGAGCTATGCAATGCCGTTGAGGAAAACTTCGATCCAGACACAGACCTGATAAGAATAGAGTTTCTCTCGAAGTTTTCAATTGCAGGAGTGGGAAGGTAAGTTTACAATCCCTTTTAATATGATCAGTTGTTGGAGTAATTGCTCCAATGCGGTATTCATGCAACTCTCCGACGTCCTACTCGTCAGTCGGCAAGACTCAGCACCGCCAGGAGCAACTTTGACGATCTCAAGTGCAGCTCTGGGCCAAACACAGATCTTTCATGGACCATGGCTATACAACCCGGAAGAATCATCTGCGAAAGGGTATGTTACACTACTTGCTGACCATTTGCAGTCATTCATGGACTTCACATTCGCAAACGATGGAATTATCAAAAGTCAAATGTTTGTAATCCTATGGGACCAAACTACGTTGGTCATCAGTCCCTAGTTTTACAAACTACTTAAATTAAGTTATACTAACCTAAGGACAACACACACCTCCATGCCCGAGGGAGGATTCGAACCTCCGACGCGGGATGCCGCGCGATCCGTAACGTGGCGCTCCAGACCGCTCGGCTACTCCCGCGCGGCAATGGAATTATCGTGGATGACAATGCACCATGACACCGGGCCACTATTATTCGCAATTGGTTTGGAGAACATTCTGAAGAACTTTCCAGTGAATAATTAGACCACACATATCGCCTGAGATGCATCCCATCGAACATTTACAGGACACAATCGAGAAGTCAGTTCCTGCAAAAATTCCTGCGTTGCTAACAGTTTGACAGTTCTTTATTTCATTCCGTCTCGCCGTATATGGCTGCGGTACATTACATCCAATCTTCACCACTGAATTTAAAAATATTTAAAAGGTGATATTAATCGATGAAATAGATAAAAAAGAACATATGCCAGTCTTTATGCATAATCTTAAAAAGAAACAGTGATACAATTACACATGGGAAATAGACAGCACAGTTAAAAGAAAATCTTGAACACTGCAACACCTGAACACTTACACACTGGTACATTTGAACACCGTAACACTGAAACTGGAGCACGATAAAAGAGTCCCAGGACATAATACGGAGTACTTTCACTTCCACCAAATTTAAAATGAGATCTGGCCCTGCGATGGTTGATGGATGGAGAGAGAGAGGACAGAGGCGCTGTGGATGATTGGGCCCTGGAGCAAGTTGCTGACGTGGCGGGAGTGGCTATCAGCAGTCAGAAAGGAATTGTTACCGAACCAAGTGATGCGGTTGTAACACTCTGGACTCGCATTCGGAAGGACGGTGGTCCAAATCCATCTCCGACCGTCCAGATTTAAGTTTTCCATGATTTTCCTAAATCACTCCAGGCAAATCGTTCCTTTGAAAGGGTAAGACCGATTTCCTTTCCCGTCTTTAGCCAAACTTTGGAGCGCGAGCTCCTCCGTAATGATCACGCTGTCGACGGGACGTTAAGCACTAAGTTTCATTCCTTCTTTTTTGGTATTCAGAGCTATAAACTGTGAATAATAGGGCCGAGGAGTGAGAGGGGAGAGGAAGAGGTGTGTTGTGGGGAGAGGACGGGAGGGATCCGTGGTGGGAGTTGGGGGCGGGGGAAAAATGGTATTCAGAGCTGGTAGGATGGGTATATGCACAGAGTATCATATACAGAGAAGCAGCCCCCCCTAAACCAATGTCCTACGCTACCCTCGTAGTTCCGTAAGATACTAGCAGGTGTCAGGCGGTTCCCTGGCTTAGTACCGGTAGATCACACTAGAGGCACTTCTGAGGGTGCCTCTCGCATGTCAGAGGGTAGCGTGGAGGGGAGGCTGAGGGGAGAGCTCGTGCCGCCTGACACGAGGCCACGGCTGTGTCCGGCTTGCTGGCGTTTGAGGGGAGGTGGTGGTGGGGACAGCCGCTACCTGCCACCTGCTCTGGCCAGTTTTAAAGGGCTGCTTCTGACCGCAGCGCCATCATGGGACATCTTACGGAACTGCTGCAGCACCCCCTGCCCCGCACCATTGAGCGTGGGACCGGGCCCTTACGGAGGGTTCCCGTCTGTATATATTTGTCTGTGGGATATGTCAGCGTGCGAGAGGGTGGCGATGTGGAGTGTATCCAGCTGGAGGGGCGGTGGTAAGAGTAGGAAGAGGCGCGCAGCTCGCAAGGGAGAGGGGGACTGGTTTGTCGACCTCACAGTTGATGGAGGACGTTCTGAGGTATTCATTGTGTTAGAGGACAGGTGCAAATTCGATAAGTTGGTGTACGATCCTGGTGGGAGAAGGTAAACTGATATTGAAGGTGTAGCGGGGTGCACGGCGCTCAATGATCTGGAGGAAGTTATAGAACCTGCACGGAGGCGGATATCCGTGCAACATAGCGTAGGATGGAGCGGATCAGGGACTTGTATGTGTGAAGGACAGTGGATTGGTGTAGTCCCCATGTTTGGCCTGTTAGTAGTTTTAGCAGAGGGGGAGTCAAGAGTCGCAGTACACCCTTTTATTTCAAAACTCTGGATGAAATAGGAAACATGAATATTCCAGTAAGGTACGAATAAGGTGAGCTATATTTCAAGCTACGTACAAAACACGGCGTCATGTCGAAATCGTCAAATGTTCAAATATTTGTAAATCTATCGGACCAAACTGCGTGGTCATCAGTCCGTAGCTTACAAACTACTTAAACCTAGGTAAACTAACCTACGGACAAACACACACACCCGTGCCCCAGGGAGGACTCGAACCTCCACGGCGAGCAACCGCGCGCTCCGTAGCGAGGTGCTTTAGACCGCTCGGCTACTGCACCGCGGCTTGAAATCGTCTATCTTCAACGTAAGCTTTTTTTTTTTTTTTTTTTTTTTTCAATGGAAATGGGGTCGTGTGCTATAGCAGATAACATCGACATTTTCTGATAAGTTTATTCTTAAAAAAGAAATGCGACGTAGTAGTTATGGTTCAGAAGTTACAACAATATCTCTCTTTTCAGTGACGGACTAAGGCTGAGTACCCAGTGACGCGACCAGTCGTGCGGTTGACGGCGCTGTACGATGCAAAACCCACTGGCGCGACACACACGCGACAGGGCGGCCAAACAAACCAGGAGCAGCAAGCGGACAGAACCCACTGCCGCGGCCACCAGCACCAAGTAGCTGTCAGAGAACTGCATCGATATACAGTTGCTTCTAATGATCTGATGGACAGAGTAAGTTGTAATATGCGGCTGTTTGCTGATGATGCTGTGGTGTATGGGAGGGTGTCGTCTTTAACTGACTGTAATAGCATACAGGATGACTTAGACAAAATTTCTAGTTGGTGCGAAGATTGGCAGCTAGGTCTCAATGTGGAAAAATGTAAGGTGATGCGCATGAGTAGAAAAAACAATCCCATAATGTTCGAATACAACATTAGTAGTGAGCTTCTTGATGCTGTCGCGTCGTTCAAATATCTAGGCGTAACATTGCAGAGCGATATGAAATTGAACGAGCATGTAAGGACAGTTGTGAGTAGGGCGGACAGCCGACTTCGGTTTATTGGGAGAATTTTGGGAAGATGTACTTCACCTGTAAAGGAGACCGCGTATAAAACGCTTGTACGACAGCGTCTTGAGTATTGCTCAAGTATTTGGGACCTGCAGCAGATCGGTTTGAAGGAAGACATAGAGGCGGTTCAGAGGCGAGCAGCTAGATTTGTTACCGGTAGGTTCGACCAATGCGCGAGTGTCACGGAAATGCTCCGGCAACTCAATTGGGGATTGCTGGAAGAAAGACGACTTTCTTTTCGTGAATTTCTGTTAAGTAAATTTAGAGGGCCGGACTTTGAAGCTGAGTGTAGTACGATCTTGCTGCCGCCTACTTACATTTCGCGTAAAGATCACAAAGACAAGATAAGAGAAATTAGGTTCTCGTACGGAGGCATATAGGCATTCTTTTTTTCCTCGTTCAATTTGGGAGTGGAATAGGAAAGGAAATGCCTAGTAGTGGTACAGTGTACACTCCGCCACGCACCTTACGGTGAATTGCGGAGTATGTATGTAGATGTAGATGTAATGGAAGTGGAACAAAGGCCAGCACTATCGAACTATACTGTCATAAATAAACTTAAAGCTTTGTGGGAAGAAGTAGTGGAGAGATTTGAAGGTCAGCTACAGGATGTAGAAGAAAAACAAGCACTTTGTGAATATAAACAATTGTGTATATTCAGACTTGAATGTACATGGATTTCTAAATTTAACATATCTATATCTATAAATGTGAATGTTCGGTGTACGTTTACACGTCTGAACCACAAGACTTAAAGAGCTAAAAATTAGTACAGTTACTAATGTCTACCCGGGGAAGGCTTTAGGCACGGTTTTATGGCGATCGGATAGCTATTTATCTATATATACATTAATGTGAACCTCTGTTCGGTGTACGCTTATCACGCCCAAACGACAAGACGCAGAGACTTAAATATTTGTACAGTTACTAATTTATATCTGAGGAAGGTTTTAGGCGCGGTTTTATAGCGATCTGATAGATATTTAGTAATTTGAAGAATATAACGCGAAATGCGGAACAATTATGATTCTTTGAAAATTACATTTACTCTTTGAAAATGGTTTTATTGGTTGCATTGTTGCTTGAGGGTTGATAATGATAAAAGGGTGGAGTACATTGGGATGGAAAGTTATCTGTGTATATAAAATTCTACGTGTGTGTGTGTGTGTGTGTTAATATTTCGCTCTGCAGCGAAAACTACAGAACGCAAACGAATGGTGTGTATGTAATTGTTGTCTCCTGTTGTACACCATAGCAGTTCCATGCCGACAGCTATAAGGGGGTGAGAGATATGGTGGTTGAACGTCGTCAAATTATAAAAAAAAATTCAGACTGAAGGCCAGCGATGACGTTTGCGACTCTACAGCAAGGAGTTTACGTACAGCGAAAGACCATAACTTTGGTCTATGCATGCTACAATGTCTTCAGCTCTTTCTCTGTAAGGATGAGCATACGAATAAGGAAATATAAGAATAAATAAATAAAGCAGTAAAAAAGAAATTTCTTTTAATACATCTCTTTAACAAAAATCGATTTGACGTTTCGCGCATTACATCAAGTGATCCACTATGATATTACTACAATCATTATTGCTGAATTTCGTAATCGGATTCTTCGAAACGAGTGCATTTTTACCTGTGACTTCTTATATATTCTCTGATAAATGTAACATGTTTTTAGAAAAAAGGAGATGGACAGAGAGAGAGAGAGAGAGAGAGAGAGAGAGTGGCTAAGAAGAGTATTAACTCAAGGTTCGAATAAATAAATAAATACCCGGGCAACGCTGGGTTTTCAGCTAGTTTACATATATTTGTTTTGCCAAGAAACCTGGCCTTCATTAATAAAATATGTAGCAAAGAAATCTCTGTAAGATGCAGGACGTCTTGCATTTTGTTTGAAAATAATGGAATCCGTCATCGTCTCTAATGCCATCTCTGATACTAATGATATTCTGTAAAACAGAACGAGTCTTTACAATATCAATTGCAAAATCAGTTTTTACGTCTATTGAACGATGCAAAATTCACCATTTATTAGATAAAATCCCGAAAGTACATTAGATGTATCGTCGAGCACGACTAAGCCTGTAATTGAAAATCTTCTTTTCAGCACTTAAATTAATGGAGGAATATGCGTACATCACGTGTTCTGAAAGAGAGAAAGCCTCGTCAGCAGCAAATACGTACGGCATAGGTGTAGTATTGGTTGTAGATATTGGGATATTGGACTCTTATGTGGAATTTGTAGTTCCCCATTTACAAGTTTCTGATAGATGGCAGAATCTTTGAATATTGAAGTGTCACTGCACTTCCTTAGGCTCCCGCATCAATGCTGATGAACTTGTAATCTACATCACGAATAGCAAGTAACAAAATGTAAAAATATCTCTTGTAATTCAGCGATCCGCTACGAGGTGGCTGTTTGATTCTTATGTGCTTTCCATCGACAGCACCTATACAGTTCTGGAACTGAGCGTACTTGTCAAACGTTTTTGCAATGTTCTTCCATTCTTCCTCTGTGGGTTCCCGTAAACATATGTCAGTACCTTTGGCCCACACAGCAGAACAAATTGCCTTAAAATAGTGAAACCAGAGTGTCTACCTCTTCAGCGTCCATATCTGAACTAAAAGGGATTCTGGTCGTATGCAAGAAGTCCCTCGCGATCAGTTGCGTGCGACTAGTCGCGTCAGTGGGAACACAGTCCAAGGCCCGGGGTGGCAGCAAAAAGAAGAAGAAGAAAAGGAGGCTCCCCGTCTACTAGGAAATACTATAAAAATGTAACTTTTGACATCTGAAGGCAGTCAAAAACGAAAAAAAGGTGCTTTTGAGGTATTTGGGAGCATTTTTTTTTCGGTGTTAAGGTCAACTATGACAGTAACAGATAATGGAGTGGCCAGAATGCACACTGAATGAAACCTTCAGAGGTAGTTTGTGATGTAAAGGTCATGGTGGGTTGTGGAAATGGGGTACCCGTGTAACTGGCCCGATTTTCATTTACCAATATTTAAATGCACCAGGCTACCGGTTAAAGTTGCAATGAACTGTGTTTATCTTAGTTCTGAACGAAGACGGCAGCTTTCCCTCTTACTTTCGGCAGGATGGGGTTTCACTACACTACGGAGCAGTTGTTTGTCCAAACAAAATATGTAGTGACTTTTGAACCGTAACTGCTTCGTCGAATCTATTACATGAATGAAGAAAATGCTGATCTTAGTTGATAAATCACACGACCCCCCTTCCATTCAAGATGGTATATTACAAGATGACGCCGATGTAAGTATTCTAGTGTGTTAGTGAGCTGGATAGGTCGGTCATAAATGATGAGGTGGAAGTCATGGAGCCGTAAGTATACTAGAACAGATATGTGATTACATTTTCATGCAATTTGGGTGCTTAGACCCTGAGAAATCAGTACCCATAACAACCACCTCTTCAAAAAATGTTCAAATGTTTGTTAAGCTTATGGGACTTAACTACGGGGTATTCAGTCCCTAAACTTACAAACTACTTATCAACTACCTTATACTAAGGACGGCACAAATATCCATGCCCGAGGGGGGATTCGAACCCCCGACCATACACAACCACCTCTGGCCGTTATAACGGCCTTGATACGCCTGGGCATTGAGTCAAACAGAGGTTGGATGGCGTGTACAGATACAGATGTCCATGCAGCTTCAACACGATACCACAGTTCATAAAGAGTAGTGACTGGCGTATTGTGACGAGCCAGTTGCTCGGCCACCATTAACCAGATGTTTTCAGTTGGTGAGAGATCTGGAGAATGTGCTGGCCAGGGCAGCATTCGAACATTTTCAGAATTCAGAAAGGCCCGTACAGGACCTGCAACATGCGGTCGTGCATTATCCTGCTGAAATGTTGGGTTTAGCAGGGATCGAATGAAGGGTAGAGCCACGGGTCGTAACACATCTGAAATGTAACGGCCACTGTTCAAAGTGCCGTCAATGCGAACAAGAAGTGACCGAGACTTGTAACCAGTGGCACCCCATACCATCACGCCGGTTGAGACGCCAGTATTGGCGATGACGAATACGCGCTTCCAATGTGCGTTCACCGCGATGTCGCCAAACACGGATGCGACCATCATGATGCTGTAAACAGAACATGGATTCATCCGAAAACATGACGTTTTGCCATTCGTGCACCCAGGTTCGTCGTTGCGTACACCATCGCAGGCGCTCCTGTCTGTGATGCAGCGTCAAGGGTAACCGCAACCATAGTCTCCGAGCCGATAGTACATGCTGCTGCAAACGTCGTCGAACTGTTCGTGCAGATGGTTGTTGTCTTGCAAACGTCCCCATCTGTTGACTCAGGGATCGAGACGTGGCTGCACGATCCGTTACAGCCATGCGGATAAGATGCCTGTCATCTCGACTACTAGTGGTACGAGGTCGTTGGGATCAAGTACGGCCGCGGTGGAGTAGCCGAGCGGTCTAAAGCCTGTATTAAACGATCAACGAACTTGTAATCGATTGATAACAAGTTGCGTTAATGGCGGCCGTCAGTCGTTTGAACGGCTGCACTAGTATGATCGCACTAGTATAGAAGCGCGATAATTATAGCGATAAAGAAATAGAGTCAGTTCTAAATTCGGTACTAGTGGGTTCACTGCGCATGCGCGAGCTAGTAGCTGTCAGCTGCAGTCATCGCCCCAGTTAGTCCGCCATTTTCCTTCGTATTTACGTATGTTTTGCGTTATGTCGAAGTTTATGATCAGAATGTATTACAAAATGTATTTCTAATGATGGCATTCACACTGTCCGTCACCAAACCGTCACCTAACGTCAACGTCACATTAAGCTTTCTCTAGAAGATTGTTTTGATTGAACGGTCGTCCGCTGACATCGGAAGTTAACCTATTTTCGTCACCCGATTTTCATATTGTAGTCGACAGTTACACGGTTTGCACGTAAATTTGTCTTATTAATCTTTAGTTTATTATTATACTTTGGTTTAGCGGTAAATTGCAAATGTTTCATGACGACTTAAATATTTATCTCGATTATTGTCTACCGAAAAGCGAGGTCGTACATCTGAAACCGAAAAATGGTTTATGTTTTGCAATATCGTACAGAAAAGACTGAAGCCCATTGTTTATTTGAATAAGATTGTAATTTGATGATGCAATTTTCATTAAATAGCATTTTAAATGAAAAAGTCAGTCCAAATGAAAGACAAAAATTCAGTTGTGCACGATGTTATTAACAATGTCAGTGGGCAAATCGTAGTAGATAAAGTAAAGAAGATGTATATATGCTCTTATAAATATTTCTTGATGTGTTCATAAGTTTATTTTTTTCGCTTGAAAATAGATGTGAATGTTTTGAAATGTTGTTTCACTTTCCAGAACTTTACCACACTAAGTTGACCAAAAATATAGATTGCAAGGTTTTCTTTGGCCGTCAATAACATTTAGCGTTGTTTCATCAATTCCAGTATTAAACTATGACTTCCTACATAACAAATCGCCTGTTATAACCTCACTTTCAACATCGGGTATTACTGTTCACCTTCGTTCATCGTTTAAAAAGGGCTTAAGGCGCCTCGGGGCGGAGCGCTCGGTTGCTCGCCGTCGGAGGTTCGAGTTCTCCCTGGGGCATGGGTGTGTGTGTGTTTGTCCTTAGGTTAGTTTACCTTAGGTTAAGTAGTTTGTACGATACGGACTGATGAGCACGCAGTTTGGTCCGATAGATTTACAAACGTTTGAACATTTTTTTGATGCAGTACGGCGTTCCGTATTGCCCTCCTGAACCCACCGAGTCTATATTCTGATAACAGTCATGGGGGGGATCGCGACCAACGCGAGCAGTAATGTCGCGATACGATAAACCGCAATCTCGATAGGCTATAATCCGACCTTTATCAAAGTCGGAAACGTGAGGGTACGCATTTCTCCTCCTTACAAAAGGCATCACAACAACGTATTGCCGGCCGCGGTGGCCGAGGGGACTAAGGCGTTCCAGTCTCGGTCTGCACGGCCACTACGGTCGGGGGTTCGAATCCCCCCTCGGGCATGGATATTTGTGCCGTCCTAGTTCGTAAGTAGTTCATAACTAGTTTGTAAGTTTAGGGAGTGATGACCCCGTAGTTAAGTCCATTTAATTTAATTTTTAACAACAACGTTCCACCAGGCAACGCCGATCAACTGCTGTTTGTGTACTAGAAATCAGTTGGTAACTTTCGTCATGTCAGCACGTTGCCACCAGCGCCAACCTTGTGTGAATGCTCTGAAAAGCTAATCATTTGCTTGTCACAGCATCTTCTTCCTTTCGGTTAAATTTCGCGTCTGTAGCGCATCATCTTCGTGGTGTAGGAATTTTAATGGCCAGGAGTGTACGATATCCTGATCTTCAACTTACGAAACGAGCGGATTTCTAGGGGTTAAATTCAATACGATAGGAAATGGGTCGATGTGTTCTGCGGAGTGGCGGCACACCACTACGAAATGGACAACCACTCGAGAAGAGGAAGGAAACAGCATCTCCTTGTGCCGGTGAATGATTTCCGGTACGTCAGATTGTGGACGAAATGCAGACTTGGTGTGGAGGGTCCACGTGATAGGCGCAGGCGGCGTGGAGGGGCGGCGGCTGCAGGAGTCTTAAGCGCGCGCGCGCCCGCGCCCGCCAGTCTCCTGTGGTCCGCGCAGCAGCACACCGCGCCATGGCCGCCAAGGTCGGTACCGCTCTTCTCACAAGCCGCGACACCTTAACCCTTTACACGACAAACTTGCTTTCCTCAATAGTCAAAACTGCGCACGGTCTTCCGCAACATGTTTTAAGTTTCATCCTCGGATGGACAATCGTGCTTAGCCGAGCGGTCTAAGGCGCCTCGCCGTGGAGCGTGCGGCTGCTCGCCGTCGGAGGTTCGAGTCCTCCCTGGGGCATGGTTTCAAATGTTTGTATAGCTTATGGGACTTAACTTCGGGGTCATCAGTCCCTAAACTTACAAACTACTTATGAACTAACTTATACTAACGACAACACAAATATCCGTGCCCGCGGGAGGATTCGAACCCCCGACGGGGAACGACCTCGCGCATCGCAGCATAGCACATCAATGCGCTCGGCCACTCCGCCGCGGTGGAACCGTCGCAAAACTTATTTTGGCGTACAGTTTTTTCTTATCTTTGCTCTTTCGATGGCGACATATGAGAGGATTATTTTCACTCACATTAAATAAGAATGGCCGCGGTGGAGTAGCCGAGCGGTCTAAAGCACCTCGCTGCGGAGCGCGCGGTTACTCGCAGTGGAGGTTCGAGTCCTCCCTGGGGCATGGGTGTGTGTGTTTGTCCGTAGGTTAGTTTAACTAGGTTTAAGTAGTTTGTAAGCTACGGACTGATGACCACGTAGTTTGGTCCGATAGATTTACAGACATTTGAACATTTTGAATTAAGAATGGTTTAAGCTTCACTATCAGCCAAATTCGACTCTAGTTTGGCAGTTTTCTCAATGTTCAAATGTTTGTAAACCTGTTGGACCATACTGCTACGGTCATCGCTCCCTAGACTTACAAACCACTTAAACTAACTTACACCAAGGACAACGCACACACATACACACCCATGCCCGAGGGAGGTTTCGAACCTCCAGCTGAAGGGACGGCCCAGTCCGCAGCATGATGCTTTAAACCACATGAGCAACCCCGCTCGGCGCAATTTTGTCAAGTGAACTAACTACGGGGTCATCAGTCCCTAAACTTACAAACTACTTATGAACTAAGGACGGCACAAATATCCATGCCCGAGGGGGGATTCGAACCCCCGACCGTAGTGGCCGTGCAGACCGTGACTGGAGCGCCTCAGTCCCCTCGACCACTGCGGCCGGCTGGGGCATGGGTGTGTGTGTGTGTGTGTGGGGGGGGGGGGTGTTGTCCTTAGGTTAGTTTACCTTAGTTAGTTTGTAAGCTACGGACTGATGACCACGCAGTTTGGTTCGATAGATTTACAAACATTTGAACATTTATTGAAAAAACGATGACGTTTTCACGTACAGCGGGATTACCTTGTCGTTTACGAAAAGTTTCACTAAAGTCTGAATCTTTAACAGGCAATGCAAGTATATGTTACCGATGTACCAGTTTCTTTCTATTTTGTGGCGCTATTTTGTGCTTACACAAGGAAAACTGCTTATAATGTTATGAGCAAGTACCGGCAATGGACAACCATTCCAGAAGAAGAAGAAAACAGCACCTCCTGTACCAGTGAATGATTTGCAAAATGTCAGTTTTGGTCACGTGGTACATTATGGGCCAAAAGAAAAATGTGGGCTTTGGCTTCATTGATACTTGACTCTCTTGCCTTTATAACCATGTTTCCGCACATGCAGGGTCGGCTTTGTTAATCGGATTTGGCGTGTTAATAGTTGAAGGGTGGCCGGGTGCCCTTCCTGTCGCCATCCGTTCCCCCCGGGAGGAAATGTGTACCCCAAATGTCTGTGTATAGTGTTATATGTGTGAAAGTGTAAAATGTTTGCGAATTGTATAACTGAGGCGGGACTTGGGGACCAGCCCGGTATTCACCTAGGGGTATGTGGAAAACCGCCTACACATCCAGGCTGGCCGGCACTCCGACCCCGCTTGGTTAATTCGCCGGGCGGATTCGAACTGGGGCCGGTACGCCTGCCCGTCTCGGAAAGCGGTGCGTTAGACCACACGGCTAACCGAGCGTGTCTTCACTGTAAACATGAAAATTGTGGGATTGTTCTGGGCTTTGTACCAAAAAAAAATTGTTTTGAGACATTTTGCATGAAATAGTGTACAAAATAAAATAAAATACATTGCCACAGGTCACAGGAACAGCACTGCAGTATTTATACATTGTAAACCCGATGCACCGTTCTTAGGCACCGTTACTTACAAATGAAATCAATATTTTGAAGGAAAAAATGACCACTCTTGTAAAATTTTCACATGGCCATACAGGTCTTTTTCTTCGTACGATTTCTGTGTGCCAAATAAAGTGTTACACTAAGTTATGAAAATTTATAAAATTATCTTTTTTTGGAATGAGATCGAAGTAGTCGTTACATATTGTGGAGGAAAGATGCATCAAGTATATTCACCTCCATAAAATAAATTAACAGATAACAGTGTCACCTCCATAAAATAAATTAACGGATAACAGTGTGAACTCCATGAACACAGATGAAGTTAACAAGTTGTATCCGTGTTTGCCATGGTTTCTTGTTTTATTAGTACGCATGTGAATTTTCGTGTGACAAGAGCCAAAGGTCTTAATTTTTATTTTAACGCAACTTTTCTACACAATATGTAACAAGTGTTACGATAGGCTGCTGAAGAAGATAATTTTTAATTTCCCAAATCTATGTTAAGGGTCACAATGAAACTGAGAAGGGATCGCGTTATTCGGTTATTCATTGTTGGTTCTTTATGTATCGAATCATGTTTCACCTTAGTTGTGGCACCGTCAGATTTCATTTATTGCTCTGCTTTTACATTACGTGTGCCTTGGGCTTTCAACTATAATTAGCCAAAGGCCTATTTTAGGACACCATGTCAGCGATTTCTTGACGATGTTTTTTGTGCCTGGTTTTTCAGAGTACTAGTTAATCTATTTAATTTTTCTTAAAATACGTGTGTTTTGCTTATGTGTGTCTTTTGAGCGACCTTTTCCTGCTTATTTCACGAATTTTGCGTTTGCTTGCCTCGAAACACCTTTCACTGCATTATTTACTACCTTACAGTGTCATGTGTTACGAATGAAGCAGACATAAAATTCGCGAAAGAAGCAGAAAAAATGTCACTCAAAACACGCTCAATAAGCAAAGAACTCATCTTTTAAGTAAATTAAATCTACTTTCCAAAACTTTGAAAAACCATACATAGCAATAACAAGGTCAAGAAAGCGATGGTATGGTGTCCTAAGATAGACCTGCGGCTAAATATGGTGAATTCCACACGACTCAAATAATGTGGAAAACAAGAGAATAAATGAGGAAACTACTGACGATGCCGCAACCGCGCTGATGCATATTTGGGCACATAAAGCACCAACATTGTATAACTGCTTAAGGCGGATCCTTCACAATTTCACTGTTATTCTGCCAAGAGTTTGGGCATTGAAATTTACAAACCTAATAAAACCACTAGCCGGTATTAATGCAACCTGTTCACTGATTCTTCATCCACTCCAAAAGTATCGCTTTACAGTAGCTCTCTGCAGCCGTGTTCAAGAATTTAAATCAGGGAATGTTTTTGAAAATCAAGTGTGACATATGTACCCTGTTATCAGGTGTTTACAAAGCAAAGCAGTTAACAAGCAATCTGACGGTTGTTCTTCGTACTTGGCACTTTTTCTATGTTCTTTCGTGAAAAGTTTCACTGGAAAAAATAAAAAGTAAGCCAAGATCGCTTATCATCAGTTTTTATTAATGACGACCGGTTTCACTGAACTATGTCAGCATCATCAGGTCAAATAAAATATTTTACAAGGCCATAATCTGTTAAAAAGGAAAAACGGATATTTAAAACATGCATGTCATTATAATAAAACGAGAAGATACGTCAATTAAATCCATAAGAGCAAGATCGGGCATATTTACGGATGAGACATACCTTGTAATGTCAAATAGTTGTTATATAAAACGATTTACAGTGCATAGGTGCACTGTCATTATAATAAAACGTAATTAACACAGTGAGTGCCAAAAGCAAACTGATACATGATACAAGTCAAGGGTAAAAAATATGGCGCCAGATGGCAGCACACACCAATGTAATGTTGAGACACAATGAGGTTAAAAACGTGTTGTACAGATTATAAAAATAATTAGAAGTCATTTTAAAAAATAGACTAATATCTACATTGATGGCATAATTAAGTTTGTGCATACCACAAAAATATCTGTATAAACTGACAGTCATTTATAAACGAAAAACTAACACAGTTAAAATGTAGCGGTCATGCAATATTGCTTTGTGCATACCATAGGAATATCTGTATAAAACGACTGTCGATTAAAAAGTATACAACAGTGGCCACAATGCAGCGGTGATGCAATGTTAGTTAATGCATATCACATAACACTTGTATAAAACCACAGTCAAGTGTAAAAGAATGTACAACAATGTCTACAATGTATAAGTCATAAAATATTGGATAGTACATAAAACACAAACATCTGTATAAAAGGCAGTCATAAAAGAATACATGATAGTAGACACAGTGCAGCAGTTACGAATTATAGATATGGCTGCAACAACACAATAGGTCAGCCAACACAGCACAAGGTTGTAAAGATATACAAGGATCGTATCACTACATTCCTGTCTTCGGGAGCTATTAAGTTCAGTGGAAAGTTGTTCATAGCTATACATCTAAACTTAATGAAACACCGTGAAGTGCGTAGCATGAGGCACTTCCTGTTGTAATAGTAAGACTCTTTCCCGTTGAAAACACAGATGGAGCGTGGAAAGGCTTCTTGCTACCATCTGCGGCAAATTTTTCTCTAAGGGGTAGTTAGATATATATGGGACAACAGAATATTCATTGTTTGTATCTAGAAAGACTTTAACTAGTTTCTTACAAAAGTGACGTCTTTAAGTTTCTGCGAATGCCAGCCAGTTAATATTTTACAGTACTGCCTTGACACACTCTCGCCGGTAAAACGACTCTGTGAAGATTCGTACCGCCCTTCTTTGTATACAATCGAAGTCTCTTTTTGATGCGACCTCATAAGTTTCCCATACACGTATCATTAAAATATGATTCATTTTTTTAGACAACCTAAAGGTTTCTTTTCTCTGCCAAATAATCGTAGTCTGCCATTTAGTTTACCTACAAAACCGAATCGGTAACGTCCCCTCCACTTCGATTCTTTTAAAATTATTCTGTTATATTTGTACGATTTTACCTATTATACTTGTGAATCATTCCTCCTATAGTTAAAGAAGTCCACGATTTTACGTTTCATTTAGATACATTTTCTATTTGTCTACATTAAGAGTCAGTTGCCAGTCTGCACAAAGCCGATGTTAACTCGAGATCTAAATGGATATTACTCAAATTTCATCACAGATAACTGCATCATCTTCGAAAAGTCTGATATCATAACTAATACTATAAGTTAATTCATTGTAACATAAGCGGCAATTGTCATATTACACTCTCTCGTGACACATTTGGTATTACATTAATGTCTGTAGATATAATACGGAATCACTTTCTTTCGAAGGCTTCAATTTTGGAATCGGAAAAAGTGGCTTTATGATCCCTTTTCATAGAATCAGTTGTCTGATTAACTGCTGCAATACAGTTTACTGGTAGTCTGAAACATAAGCGAGACAGTCCCTTTTAGAATGACGTTTTTAATGTTAGTCAGCTGACAGCAACATCCAATTTACCGCCGAGTGAGAGACACACTACTTAAACTAACTTATGCTAAGGCCAAGAATCACACCCCTGGAGGGGTGGATGGAGGACTCGAGCCTCCGGTGGAAGCCATGACTTGGCGTCTCACACCGGGAGACGATTCCCGCTCACTGTTACTGTGATGCTTATCTTCCCAACTTCCCTTTTGGTCATGGCGGAATGCTAATTTCTCGGATAGAACTGCTTACAAATTGTTGCCACACGTTTTCCTACTGTATACCGCGCCATACGTGTTGCCATTGTACAAGTAGTCAATCTAATACCACAACCAACACATGAGTTGTACTAAATTAAGAAAACTGTTATTTTTCCATATATGACTGACTATGAAATCGTATTGAAACAAATACTTTTTATTAAGGGTTTCATATTTCAAATGTTCCAATGTTTGTAAGGCTTATGGGACTTTACCGCGGGGTCATCAGTCCCTAAACTTACAAACTACTCATGAACCACCTTATAGTAAAGATGGCACAAACATACATGCACGAGGGGGGATTCGAGCCCCCGACGGGGAACAGCCTCGCGCATCGTAGCATAGCGCCTCAATGCGCTCGACCGCTCTGCCGCGGCAATAATTTTTGATAGGTACATTTTTAAATTATTTGGTTCAATATTCCAGTATATAATAAAGACATGACTATTATTCTTACAAAACTGACGTATTGCGATTCACAGAAAGAAAGTGTCTTTATTATACGATTATGTGATTACATAACATTCACGGAAAGTAATTACTTCCCTAAAATATCTGAGACTTTGCATACAGCCGTATGAAATGAATTGCGACTAAGGCAGATGCAAGACTGAAATTCATTAGAAGAATACTCAGGAATTGTAGTCCATCAACAAAGGAAAATGAAAGAAGCATGATTAGGGCTTAACGTCCCGTCGATATCGTGGTCATTAGAGACGGGGCACACGTTCGGATAGTTTTTGTCAGGGATGGGGAAAGAAGACGGCCGCGCATTTTCAAAAGAACCATCCCAACATTAGCCTGGAGTGATTTAGGGAAATCACGGAAAACCTAAATCAGGATGGCCGGAGTCGAGTTTGAACCGCCGTCCTCCCGAAAACGAAACCAATGTTACCACTGCGACACCTCGTTCGGTATCAACAAAGGAAAGAGCTTACAACACAAACGTTAAACCAACACTCGAATATCGCCCGTCACTGTGATATCCATACCGCGAGGGAATGATAGAGCAGTTACCGAACATCCAGCGAAGAAGCAGCACGCTTCATTACGGGTTTATTTATAAACCGTGAAAGTGTCGCTTAAAAGATCAACAATCTCCAATGGAAGACGTTGACAAAGAGAAGTTCTGTATCAGGTCATGCTGTAGTATTAAAGTTACGAGGGCAAATGTTTCTCAAAGAGTCATCCAGTATATTTCTTTATCTTACATGTATCTCGCGAAAGACCACGAGAAAAAATTAGTTTCGAACTCAGGAGGAGGCTTATCAGCAGTCATTTGCACCGCGACTGTGACGGGAAAAGGAGAAACTTACAGTGAAACACAAAGTAACCTCTATCACACACCGTGCAGTGATTTGCAGAGTATAGATGTAGACGTAGAAAATAGTCATCGTTATTTGATGATCGCCTTCTTTCGATAGGCTGAACTGTTTCCCAAATATTGAGCATATTTACATTTTACGTTCTTTGGACACTGTTAATATATGAGGGCTGGAATTTAAATAGTGGCAGCACTGTTGTGGAGACACTATGCAATGTAATCTTGTTTTGTCGCTGACAGCACACGTTGTTGACGTACCTACCTCACCTCCCAGCAAATGGACTCGCTCGTCCCACGTCACCGGCGTGCGCACAATCGAAGGAAAAACAGTCATTTGTGAGCGAGCGGTCTAGCGTAACGGAGTCACTATGTTTTCGAAACAGGAACAACGGAGTTTGATCAAGACAATGTGCCAGAGGTCGTACAGGACGACAGTGTCATCAAGGTCTTCAAGAGCCATGTATAGAACAGTGGCATGTTGGGTAAAAGCCTTAAACGAAGGTCGGCAAACTGTGGGAGACATGCATCGGGCAGGTCGTCCTTGCGTCTGTGAAGTGCATACTGTTGCCGTGTTAGTGGGTAGTGATCGACGTCAGACGATTCGTGAGCTCGCTCACGAAACCAGATTAGCACATACGACTGTGTTCCGCATCCTGAAGGAACGCCTGGTCATGCGAAAAATTGCATCACGATGGGTACCGCTTAAATTGACGGAAATGCAGAAATGGATGCGTTACGACGCTGCTAAGACACACTTGGAGCGCCGTATCGTAAAACTGGATGAGACATGAGCCACATCGTATGAGCCAAAACTGAAACGTTAGTCCAACGAATGGTGTCATTTTGGGTCACCGCGAAAGCCGAAAGTGCGTCAGAGCCCCAGTATGGTGAAAGTTATGGTGATTCTCGTGTCGTGGAGGTTCGAGTCCTCCCTGGGGCATGGGTGTGTGTGTTGTCCCTTAGGTTAGTTTACCTAGGTTTAAGTAGTTTGTAAGCTACGGACTGATGACCACGCAGTTTGGTCCGATAGATTTACAAACATTTGATTCTCTTGTTCTGCTCTGAGGGTGTTATCCTAACGTATTACGTTCCTCCACGGCAGACCGTCTATGCCCAGTATTACTGTTCTGTTTTGTAGCGTCATCTGCGACCAGCTTTGCGAAAGAAGCATCAATACTTTCTACGCAACCCACACAAACTTTTGCACGCATTGCGCGGGCTCATACAGCGCAAGCTGTGGTTGCTCTGTTCGTTCGATGGGACTGGGAAGTACTGTACGATCCACCATACTTCCCGGTCTTTAGTCCTTGTGACTTTGATTTGATTCCGAAGATGAAGGAACCACTTCATGTCATTCGCTTCAGAACTGTTCCAGAGATTCGACAGACAGTAGACCGCCCCATTCACACCATCAACAGAACAGGCTCTGCTAACAGTTGGGGAAAGTCGGGTAAGAGAGCGACATTAAGGTATATTATTTTTTTTTCTGGCCCTTACCTTGAAATTAGATACTTCATTTATGGAAAACGATCGCTTAATGTATCTCCTTTGTAATAAAGCTCTTAAACGTTTCCTAAGAGTGAAGAGTTTTTAGCTAGACTTGTTTTTGTTAGTGACCTACAGGTAGGGTAAGAGTACAGTCATATACTGATACTTACCTACTTATCAAAAGAGACACAAACGTAACATTTATCCTTTGCATCCCTTGTCCCAGTCCCTGTAGACTGAGCAGAGCCTGCTTCATCAACACACACACATATATATATATATATATATATATATATATATATATATATATATATATATATATATATATAGTGACCTAAAGTAGCTGCAGGGAAGTTGAACTTCCTAGCGGCGGCTTTAACAGGCTTTCCATTTATTACTCGCTGCATTGCTCCTTTCTATGATTCCTTGCTCCATTTCTGTCACCCTGTCTTTCTTATGAAATGCATAATTCGCCATCTTAACCGCAGTCGACAGTTTGAATACAGACTTTTACATGCACATAGTCTTACACAATAAACAATAAACCGCACAGCCCCCACGTTAACCTCAATAAGTCTCCCTCCCTCCCCTAAAATGCGACGATCCTACTCCTTGCTGAACAAGTGGCAGTAAACCAATAAGACTGCTGTTTAACGACGATCACGAGACTTCAGACAAATTCTGCAGACGTCGATGTAGAGATTCCAACGCCATTGATACTGGTTCCATTCCTATTGCTATTGCCTCGAGATGTCTGTTTCAGATCTTGAAACAATGGGTGATGATTTGATGTTTCTCCAGCAAACGTGACTACCATCGCCAAAGATCGCTCTTGGTGGACAAAAATAGAGATCACGGACGGTGTTTGTAGGTAGATGCGACGGCATTGTCCGAGGCCGTTTCGAAGGTCATTGCTGGAATGCATTCCCTCACGCTACGCACGGTCTCATTCTACTTCAGACAGGAATCCAACAACCACTTACGATAAAATTTTCCGCTTTCTAAAAAAAGGAAAGAAGGAAGGTTAGGGTTCCACGTCCCGTTGATAGAGTGGTCGTTAGAGACGGATTACGCTTTCTTGTCGAAGTTATTATCGTGGTCTATAGATATCAACGGTTTTTCTAAACAAACGGCTACGGTTATTCTTGACCACAGACATAACACGATTTGTGACGAACTTTATCCAGTGTTCTTATCACTCAACGCATACTCAGTCACAGACGGTTTCTTCTTATGCCCCAGTCTATGGTTTCGTTTATGTTCTGTGACTATAGTATTAACGGATTTTCCTTGATTCCGATAAATGCAGTTTAATCGATAAGTCACTAATGCTGTGAGTGGATCCTGATAATACGTTGTCGATCTGAAACACACATGATTTTATTGATCGATCTGCATTTCCTGCGATAATGTTTATGTGGCCGTTCCACTTTAAATCGTTCCGTCCCCACACTCCCAGCCATTTGATACACTGCTGGGCATTGATATTGAAAACTGTGAAGACTGCATTCAACAAATGTCCAAGTGACAAGACGTGTACTAAATACGCGAATAGCCGCGGTAGGGTGGCAAAGCGCTCTGAGGCGCCTTGCTACGGAGCGCGCGGTTGCTCGAGTGTGTGTGTGTGTGTGTGTGCTTGTTGTACTTAGCGTAAGTTAGAGTAAGTAGTTTGAAAGCCTATGGACTGAAACTTCCTGGCAGATTAAAATTGTGTGCCGGAACCGGGACTCGAACCTGGGACCTTTGCCTTGAAAGGCCAGGAAGTTTCATATCAGCGCACACTCCGCTGCAGAGTGAAAGTTTCATTCTAGCCTAGGGACTGATAACCGCAGCAGTTAAGTCCCTTAGATTTACAAACATTTTAAGAGCTCGAATATGCGAATGATTAGCATTTTAGTGCAACAGCGCATTGTAGGAAGGAGAAAAAGCTACCTACATTCATTATATGTGGGAAGATTGAGCAGCGGGATCTCATTCGGAAATTCCGTTTCATTTTTTCGTGTTTGTGAGGAGGACCCCGTGTTGCTATCTTTGCAGAACTTCACGTGGCCCATTTAGCTTGATCTCCATGTATACAGAGGGAACTACTGGCCAGTAGATTGTCTAGATATATCAGCCAGTGGTAGCAACAGCCTAGATACTGGCGTATCACCACTTACCAGCCGCTACCATTGATGAACTCTGACACAAAGCTGAAGCGGCGAAGAATGAAGTACATCTATAGAATTACCCTGTAAACCACATTCAAGTGCATGGCAGAGGGTACCGGAGGTACCAGTCGCCTCAAACTTCAGCCGGGCTAGAGCAATTGTTTCTGCCATAGGTGGCAGCTCTGTGTCCTTAATTTCATTTATGTATGCATTTCAAATGTTCATATGTTTGTTACGTGTATGGAACTTAACTGCGATCAGTCTCTAAACTTACAAACTATTTATGGATTAACTTATATTAAAGACAGCACGAACTTCATGCCAGAGCGGGGATTCGAACCCCCGATGGGGAACGGCCTTACATCGGAGCATAGCGCCTCAATGCACTCGGCCACTGCACCGCGGATTTATGCATTTATTTTACCTGGCAAGATTAGGGCATTCAGGGAGTCTCTTACACCTAACTAGGCTTACTCGGATTGATCAATTTGTGTAGTACATTACAGATATACCATGTGTAACACAAGTATTAAAGTTAAAAAAATAAAGATTATTTCTAGAATAATTTCAACAATAATATAAAGTTAATTATAAGAATTATTAATAATAATAAAAAATAATAATGACAATAATAATAATGACTTTGTGAAGAACAGTAAACATGTTTCACATTGTGAACATGAGCCTTATTACCATTTAGGAATTGCCTGTGTTCTGTATACCCAAATATCAAATGTTCAAATGTTTGTTAAGCCTATGGGACTTAACTACGGGGTCATCAGTCCCTAAACTTACAAACTACTTATGAACTACTTACGAACTAGGACGGCACAAATATCCATGCCCGAGGGGGGATTCGAACCCCCGACCGTAGTGGCCGTGCTGACCGCGACTGGAGCGCCTCAGTCACCTCGGCCACCGCGGCCGGCCCCAAATATCAGATACAAATTTATTTACCCTATTTATATTTCTCAAACTTACTGTATGCGTATAATAAGGAATATTTCGTCTGTATTCAGCAATGTAGATGTGATTGTTTCCCGTGATGGTACAGAATTTGTACACTCAGACAGTAGCATGTATTTGCTCCTGTTTACGGTCAGTGCGTTAAATTTGTTTATTTTCAACGCCAATTGCCTTGCCTCGCTATAATTCTCGAGACCATGTCCGGTTTCCTGCATTTAGATATAGCTTTCTGGCGTTACGATTCCAAAATGTTCAAATTTTTGTAAATCTATCGGACTTAACTGCTAGATTATCAGTCCGTAGCTTGCAAACTAATTACACTAAGGTAAACTAACCTAAGAACCATATATATAAAATAGAAACAACCCATGCCCGAGGGGGGACTCGAACCCCCGACGACGAACGTTGTTGTTGTTATTATGGTCTTCAGTCCGGAGACTGGTTTGATGCAGCTCTCTATCCTGAGCAAGCCTTTTCATCTCCTCATAAGAACGGCAACCCACATCCACTTGAATCTGCTTACTATACGCGTCTCTTGGTCTCCCTCTGCGATTTTTACCCCACACACTTCCCTCCAATGCTAAATTTACGATTCCCCGATGTCTAAGAATGTGTTCTACCAAGCGATCCCTTCTTTTAGTCAGGGTATGCCAAAAATTCCTTTTCTCACCAATTCTGTTCAGTACCTCTTCATTAGTTATGCGATTTACCCACGTAATCTTCAGCATTCTTCTGGAACACCACATTTCAAAAGCCTCTATTCTCTTCCTATCCGCACTGCTTATCGTCCATGTTTCACTCCCGTACAAGGCAACACTCCACACAAATGCCTTCAGAAAAGACTTCCTTACACTTAAATTAATATTCGTTGTTAGCAAATTTCTCTTTTTCAAAAATGCTATTCTTCCCATTGCCATTCTGCATTTTATATCCTCTGTACTGCGACCATCACATGTTATTTTACTACCCAAGTAACAAAACTCATCTATCACCTTCACTGTTTCGTTACCTAATCTAATTCCTTCAGCATCGCCTTATTTTCTAAGACCGCATTCCATTATTTTTGTTTTGCTCTAGTTAATGTTCATTTTATACGCTCTCTTCAACACATTGTCCATTCCATTCAACCGCTCTTCCAGGTTCTTTGATGTCTCTGACAGAATTACAATGTCGTCGGCAAAACGCAATGTTTTTAATTCTTCCTCCTGAACTTTAATCCCTATTCCAAATTTTTCCTTGCTTTCCTTCACCGCCTGCTCGATGTACAGATTGAATAACATCGGAGAAAGGCTACAACCCTGTCTTACTCCCTTCCCAACTGATGCTTCCCTTTCATGCCCTTCGAGTCTAATAACTGCGGACTGTCTTTTGTACAAGTTGTAAATAACTCTCCATTCCCTGTATTTTACCCCTGCTGACTTCAGAATTTGAAAGAGTGTATTCCAGTCAACATTGTCAAACGCTTTCTCCAAATCTACAAAAGCTAGAAATGTAGGTTTGCCTTTTCTTAATCTATCTTCTAGGATAAGCCGTAAAGTGAGTATTGCCTCCCGAGTTCCTACATTTCTCCTGAACCCAAACTGATCTTCCCCGAGGTCGGCTCCTACCAGCTTTTCCATCCTTCTGTATATAATTCGTGTTAATATTTTGCAACCATGACTTATCAAACTGATGGTTCTGTAATTTTCACACCTGTCTGCGCCTGATTTCTTTGGAATGGGGATTATTACATTTTTCTTAAAGTCTGAGGGTGTTTCGCCTGTCTCATACATCCTACACACCACTTTAAATAGTTTTCTCATGGCTGGCTCTCCCAGAGACTTTAGTAGCTCTGAGGGTATGTCATCTACTCCTGGGGCCTTGTTCCGAGCTAGGTCTTTCAGGGCTCTGTCAAATTCATCTCTCAGTATAGTATCTCCTATTTCATCTTGATCTACTTCCTCTTCCCTTCCTACAACATCGTCTCTAAGTTGATTTCCTTTGTAGAGCTGCTCTATGTACTCTTTCCATCTTTCAGCTTTCCCTTCTTTGCTGAGAACTGGTTTCCCATCTGAATTCTTTATATTCGTAGAGTTGCTTTTCTTGTCCCCAAATGTCTCTCTGATTTTCCTGTAGGCGGTATCTACTTTTCCCCTTCTTATACATTCTTCTACAGATTTGCATTTGGCTTCTAGCCAGTCGTGCTTAGCCATTTTGCACTTCCTGTCAATCTCATTTCTGTCGTCTGTACTCCATTTTGCCTGTTTCATTTGCTGCATTTTTATATTTATTCCTTTCGTCAATTAAATTTAGTATTTCCTGTGATATCCAAGGATTTTTTGTAGGTCTTGCCTTTCTAGCTATTTTGTCCTCTGCTGCCTTCACTATTTCATCTCTCAATGCTACCCATTCCTCTTCTACTGTGTTATTTCCCCTTGTTTCTGTGAATTGTTGCCTGAATCTCCCTCTGAAATTCTCCAGAACTTCACGTTCCTTCAATTTATCTAATTCCCATCTCCTTATTTTCCTACCTTTCTGCAGTTTTTCCAGTTTCAGCCTACAGTTCATGACTAACAAGTTATGGTCAGAGTCTATATCTGCCCTTGGGTATGTCTTACAGTTTATAACCTGGTTCCGGAATCTATGTTTTACCATTATAAAATCTATCTGATATCTTCCGGTGTCTCCTGGTCTCTTCCACGTATACAACCTTCTTTGTGATTCTTAAACCACGTGTTTGTTACAATTAAATCATGTTCCGTGCAAAATTCTACCAGGCGACTTCCTCTTTCATTCCTTCTGCCCTGTCCATATTCACCTACTATTTTTCCTACTCTTCCTTTTCCTACTATCGAATTCCAGTCTCCCATCACAATTAAGTTTTCCTCTCCCTTAACTGTCTGAATAATTTCCTTTAGCTCCTCATATATTTCTTCGATCTCCTCATCATCGGCAGAGCTAGTTGGCATATAAACCTGTACTACTGTTGTCGGTGTTGGCTTCGTTTCTATCTTGACAATGATAATACGATCACTATGCTGCTCATAGTAGTTTACCCGCATTCCTATTTTTTTATTCATTATCAGTCCTACTCTTGTGATACCCCCTACTGATTTTGTATTTATAATCCTGTACTCACCTGACCAGAAATCCTGTTCATCCTGCCACCGAGCTTCACTAATCTCCACTATATCTAAATTCAACCTATCCATTTCCGTTTTTAAATTCTCTAATTTTCCTACCCGATTAAGGGATCTAACATTCCACGCTCCGATCCATAGAATGCCAGTATTGTCTTTCCTGATGACAACATACTCCTGAGTAGTCCCCGCGCGGAGATCCGAATGGGGACTATTTTACCTCCGGAATATTTTACCCAAGAAGATGCCATCATCGTATAGTCATTCAGTAGAGCTGCATGTCCTCGGGAGAAGTAACGACTGTAGTTTCCCCTTGCTTTCAGCCGTTCGCAGTAACTGCATGGCAAAGACACGTTAGCTGATGTTACAAGGCCAGCTCAGTCGATCATCCAGACTGTTGCCCCTGTAACTACTGAAAAGGCTGCTGCCCCTCTTCAGGAACCACACGTTTGTCTGTTCTCTCCACAGATACCCCTCCACTGTGGTTGCACCTATGGTACGGCTATCTGCATCGTTGAGGCGCGCAAGCCACCCCACCTCGGCAATGTCTGTGGTTCGTGGGGAACTCATACTAAAGGCAGCACAAACATCCATGCCCGAGGGGGAATTCGAACCCCCGACGGGGAAGGGCCTCGCGCATCGCAGCATAGCGCCTCTATGCGTCGGCCGCTCCGCCGCGGCTGAGAGCTTTTCATTTGAGCGTTCGCTCATTACTATATTTCAGTTAGAATAAAAGTTATAAGTTATTAAGTGAATCGTAATCTGATTTCTCGATAGCTCTTGAGATAGAATAAATACGACTGATATCAACACATCATCGGAATCGCTCTGCTTTCGTTTTCCATTTGCCGATGGGGGATTCGAACCCCTCGACGGGGAACGGCGTCGTGCATCGGAGCATAGCGCCTCAATGGGCACCTTAAATCTGACACCAAATTCTGATAACTGTCTGTTTTTTTCGCAATATCGAGCGAGGTGGTGCATTCGGGAGGACGGATTCAAACCCATCTCCGGCCATCCAGATTTAGATTTTCCGTGATTTCCCTAAACCACTCCAGGCAAATACCGGGATGGTTGCTTTCAAAGCACATGGCCGATTTCCGCCCCCAAGCCGTCTCTAATGACCACGCTGTCGACAGGACTTTGAACACTTATCTTCCTTCCGGTTTTCCGCAACAATCGACACTCCACTATTTGAAGCGTAGCTGAACCCAAAGCTGAAATACGAGGTCGTCCAGAAAGTAAGTTCCGTTTGGTTATATAAAACAAACTTGTACAGATACAGAAAAAAATATTTATTGTACAAAAATCTACAACTCTTAAACTACTTTTCTACATAGCTGCCGAAATTTTGTAGGCACTTGTCATAGCGTGCCACAAGTTTCTGTATGCCTTCTTCATAGAAGGTTGCCGCTTGTGTATTTAGCCCTGTGGTAGCATGTTCTTTCAGCTCGTCATCATCGTTGAAATGTTGACCACCAAGGACAGATTTTTAGGTGTAAGAAGAGGTGAAAGTGGCTAGGAGCGAGGCCCGGGCTGTACGGATGATGATCAAACACATCCCAGTGAAATTCCCGTAAGAGTTGTTTGGTCACATTCGCCACATGAGGTCGGGCACTATCGTGGAATCAAACACCACCTTTTGATGGAAATCCTGTTCTTACACCTAAAATTTGTCCTGTCAACACTTCAACGATGACGAGCTGAAAGAACATGCTACCACATGGCTGAATACACAGGCGGCAACCTTCTATGAAGCAGGCATACAAAAACTTGTGCCACGCTATGACAAGTGCCTACAAAATTTCGGCAGCTATGTAGAAAAGTAGTTTAACAGTTGTTGATTTTTGTACAATAAATATTTTTTATGTATCTGTACACGTTTGTTTCATATAATCAAACGGAACTTACTTTCTGAACGTCCCTCGTAGGACGGCGTTACTGTTACAGGGGGAGGCTGAATTGAGTTTTGAGCCAAATTTTTAAACCCACGAATCGCACTGAGCCGCGGCGGATTAGCAGTGCGCACTGGGGCGCGGTGCTGCGGTGCGCGCGGCCGTTTGCCGTCGAGGGTTCGAGTCCCCACTCGGAAATGGGTGTTTGTGTTGTCCTTAGGTTAGTTTACTTAAGTTTAAGTAGTTTGTAAGCTACAGACTAATGACCGAGCCGTCGAGCCCGATAGACTCAGAAACATTTGAACACTTTTGAGTCGCATTGAGCGATAATTATAAGGTTTACAAATGTGCCCTTGTAGGTGTGTTGCGCAGAGCAGCTCGTCGAGGAAGTGCGCGCGTTGTTTACGGAGCGGTTTGGAGATAAAGGTCGGCAGAGTTTTTCCGCAGAGGACACGCCCAGAGCAGGCGGCCGGCGGCCGGCGGCTAGGCGGTTGCCCTTCGTGCTCGCCGTCGAGGTCAGAGCATGGCCTGCCCACACACGCCGCCTCCCGCCTGCGTTCTCTCATCGACACCAGCTTTGCTGTTCATCCCTTCATTGTGGCTGTGCAATTGTGGATTCCCAATTTCACAACTCACGTTGATATTTTATTTTATTTTTCTTCTTATTATGGTAACATCTTTTTTGTCGAGAGGTAACGTTTTGACGGTTTCTTTTGAGGTCTACATCTACATCTACATGAGATACTCTGAAAATCACATTTAAGTGCCTGGCTGAGGGTTCATCGAACCACCATTATACTATTTATCTTCCATTCCATTCTCGAATAGCGCGCGGCAAGAAAGAACACCTGAATCTCTCCGTTCGGGCTCTGATTTCTCGTATTTTATTCTGATGATCATTTCTACCTATGTAAGTGGGAGTCAACAATATATTTTCGCATTCGGAGGAGAATGTTGGCGATTGTGGTTTCGTAAGTAGCCCACGCTGCAGCGATAAGCGCCGTTCTTGTAATGATTCCCATCCCAGATCCTATTGTCTATCAGCAAGCTCACCTGACGATGGCGGGCAGTTGCGCGGCTGAAATATTGTGTCAAGTTGACTTTAGTATCCGGCTGCAGACCCGAGAAGATTACAAATACTTCCTCACTGTGTTCGAAGTACTACACGCTTTTGAGCGAGCGAGGTGGCGCAGTGGTAACACACTGGACCCGCATTCGTCTACTAATGTCTACCCAAGGAAGGCTTTAGGCACGGTTTTATGGCGATCAGATAGCTATTTATCGATATATATTAATGTGAATGTCTGTTCGGTGTACGCTTATCACGTACGAACGACAAAACACAGAGACTTAAATATTTGTACAGTTACTAATTTATACCTGAGGAAGGTTTTAGGCACGGTTTTATAGCGACCCGATAGATATTTAGTAATTTGAAGAATATAACGCGAAATGCAGAACAATAATTACTCTTTGAAAATTTTATTTACTCTTTGAAAATGATTTTATTGCTTGCATTGTTGCTTGATAATGATAAAAGGGTGAAGTATATTGGGATGGAAAGTTATCGTTGTATATAAAATTCTACGTGTCTGTGTGTGTGCTAATATTTCGCTCTGCAGCGAAAACTACAGAACGCAAACGATTGGTCTGTGTGTAATTGTTGTACGATGTCTCCCGTTGTACACCATAGCAGTTCCAAGCCGATATCTATAAGGGGGTGGAAGATATGGTGGTCGGAAATCGTCAAATTATAAAAAAAAAAAAAAAAAAAAAAAAAAAAAAAAAAAAAAAAAAAAAACTGACTGAAGGCGAGCGATGACGTTTGCGACTCTATAGCAAGGAGGTTACATATAGCTAAACGTGACGCCAAAGACCATATCTTTGGTCTATGCGTGCTACAATGTCTTCAGCTCTTTCTCTGTAAGGATAAGCATACGAGTAAGGAAATATAAGAATAAATAAATAAAGCAGTAAAAAAGAAATTTCTTTTAATACATCATTTAAAAAAATCGATTTTATGTTTCGCAGATTATCTATCATAATCAACCAACACGCGACCGGAGCCGCGGGTTTAAGCTAGTAATATAATAAAATGAGATTAAAAATCTATAATTGTATGTTTTTACGAGTATGGTTGTAGTGGCGAAATCGGCGGAGGTGTGACACAACTCGGCACCGGGCGCCAAGCTAGCTAGCTAGTAGCGGTTAGCTTCATACAAGCTGCATCCTCCGCCGATGGGGACCAAGTGTCGAGTTTCTCCAAGAAGTTCCGTGTGTGACATCGTGGCCTTGACGCTGTCACACAAGCACTTTTGTTTCCTCCTCCTGAAATGTTTGCGCTTCTTTCCAGAGATTGTTGCAACGTTAGCCGGATTGTTACGACGTGGACACATCCTCTCATGGTCCATGTCTCGCTTTAGCGGTTCACTATGAAAGTGCTACAAATAATCTAAGTTTGGAAGGGCTGAAACCTCCTGCAGAACCTTAATCCATCTGTGCCGTCCAGCCACTTGATCGTGTTGTTGACACATGAACTTCCCACTGGTCACAGCAACTGCATTTTCCGGGAACAAATTAATCATTTGTTAATACAAAATTACACGTTGTTTTCAGCATAGTGAAAATTAGGGGAAGGTTTGCCTGTCGATTTGCAGAAGATGTTCCTCTTGCAACTGGACGTCTTTATTCAACTCTTAGGCAAATATTTTCTTCAAAAATGTTCAAATGTTTGTAGAGTCTATGGGACTTAACTACGGGGTCATCAGTCCCTAAACTTACAAACTACTTATGAACTACTTACAACTAAGGACGGCACAAATATCCATGCCCGAAGGGGGATTCGAACCCCCGACCGTAGTAGCCGCGCAGACCGCGACTGGAGCGCCTCAGTCCCCTCGGCCACCGCGGCCGGCAATATTTTCTTAATTCTATTTGTAAATGAATTACCACTTAACATTAGAGAGAGTTGTGACACTATGGAAGAATTTCACATTGACCGTTAAATGTTATTTAGTATCTCAAACTCCGAGGCCAGTACTGGCTTGACAACTGTGTCCACTGCCAATAATTCGATTTCTTAAACGATCTTCGGCGTGTCAATAAAGCGACGATTTTTTTATATATAACTTCAAAGCACATACCTTTAATCCTATTGGAAGAATTTATCGTTTTTAACTTTCATTTCCACTGTCTGTGAATTGTGATCGATGATGAAAGGATATTATACATAGACAATGTGATCAAAGCCTTCACACACAAACATTGGTGCTATTAGATTATGCACTTACGGCAATGGTCAAATGTTTGTAAACCTATTGCATCAAACTGCTATGTTCATCAGTCCCTAAAATTACAAACTATTAAAAATAACTTACACGAAGAACAACAAATACACACACACACACACACACACACACACACACACACACACATAGACAGACAGACACACAGACACCCACCCACCCACCCACACACACACACACACACACACACACACACACACACACACACACACATGCCCCAAGGAGGACTCGAACCTCCGACGGCGGGCAACCGCGCACTCCGCAGCTTACGGTAATGGAATCTGAAATTTGAACTTACATTATTAATTGGTTTTAATGGTTCAAGTAAATTTGAGGCTAATAGCTTTAACTTTACCATATGACTGAAACTGTCGATGTTAGCCGCGGTGGAGTAGCCGAGCGGTCTAAAGCGGTTGCTCGCCGTGGAGGTTCGAGTCCTCCCTGGGGCATGGGTGTGTGTGTTGTCCTTAGGTTAGTTTACCTAGGTTTAAGTAGTTTGTAAGCTACGGACTGATGACCACGCAGTTTGGTCCGATAGATTTACAAACATTTTAACATTTGTCCAAGTTAATATGAGCTGAAATTTTATGAATAAAAGTCGTACCCTTCTGTTATTAATTTTAATTTCAATAACTTTTAATTAATTAATCTCTGGAGTATTTCAATTACGTAGATATTTTGGCAGATTTCTTAAAATGGAGTTTTAACTTTCCAAAGCGGGTTTATATTATTAGTACAGGAGAGTGTGGTGGAGGTGTAATTTTATTTAATACCTGAAAGGAAAAGAAGATCATGAAAATGTTTCAAATGTTTGTATAGCTTATGGGACGTAACTACGGGGTCATCAGTTCCTAAACTTACAAACTACTTATGATCTAGCTAACACTAAGGACGGCACAAATATCCATGCCCGAGGGGGGATTCGAACCCCCGACCGTAGTGGCCGTGCCGACTCATAAAAATGAAGTGCAATTACTCCGAAAGTTTACCAGTAAAATTGAAAATGACCGAAGGGACAGATACTATGCATGTATTGTCAGCTCATTTCTTAAATGTTATTGGACGTAATGGGCAGGTAAGAAATTAAGTAATGGGATTAACTCTCTTCTTAAACTTTTCTAAATTCCACGGTAAAAATGCATTTGTTGTGATGTATTTTTACTGTAATAGAAGTATATTTTCATTACCTAACCACATCTGAATGTTCCCAATAGAAAAAGGAAGAGAGAGTTGAACACTATTTTACAGTAATTGAACATAACAGTAGAGTTCGCCTGAGAGTCTAGTATGCCTTCGCTGTTGTCTCCGCAGGAGCCGATCCCGTGGCCGAGCGCTGTTATTCTATCCTTTCTCGTTGCAACACACTGTATTGGTCTGCGGGTCGTCAACATTTCCGCGTCTCGGGTTTCACCTAGAGACCGGGTTAGCCCATTGTGATTGCACACATCAGGTTAACCGAGATTCTGACGCAAGTTGCAGTCGATGTGTCTTTTTTCCTTCAACTCAATCACAAGCTGCAAATTGCTTTCACTGCCGGCCCACGCACATTGTGCCAGGCAGGAGATTGCCGGACGTCAAAGCGTGTCGCCAGCTGTTCGTAATTCCGCATGCTTATCGTATTCGTAACGCTGTGCATTCGAAAGTGGGTTGATTGTGTTACAAATTAACGATAGTAATTCTCGTTATTAATGGGAATATTCAGACAATAGGTGACACCTGGCGCTGTGTAGACCAGATAACCACACGACATTCGCATGGAGTTTTGCAACACAATTTCTTATCGACACCGTCTTGTTAAGCTTTCTGAAACGCAGTCCTATTCCTTCCCACTCTCACCCTGCACACACAAGAGCACAGGACTGATGACCAAGCAGTCTAGACCCCTCTAAACAACAACAACAAGAGCACACTTTTACACACACACACACACACACACACACTACAGTAGCCTCGCAATTGTAAAGTGATACAGACATTAATAGCTATAAATTTCACTGCAGTTGACCTGCTGATTTCTTTGACGGCGTTGCGTCTATAGCTAGATTATTAATCCTCTCACCTATACTGAACACTGTAATAACAGTGTTCTGTTCATAGATTCTTCAGAATTCCGTATTAAGGTTATACTACAAACACTTGTCTTTACTTCCTGTAGTAATTCTTCTTCCTTGTAATCTGCACCAAATCGAATAAATCGGTTTGACCAACCCTCTCACCTGTGCCGTGTTAAATACACGATGTACCCCAGCTACCCTCACAGTACTACATCATGGCGGATGTCTGTGCTGCGTTGACGTACAGAACCTCGTCACGTGACCATTGCAACGAGCATCGTTGCACAACTGACGCAGCACATCTAACTTACGTGGCTATTTTCCGAAAGGACCATCTCCCCCCCCCCCACTCGGAATGACACAATGGAGCCAATTAAAAGCCTCTCGATTATCTATAGTAAGCACGAGTCCACGGCGCCTTCACGCTACGGTCTAAAACAAACAAGCAAGAAGGAAGGCAGCTTAGGGTTTAACGTCCCGTCGACAACGTGGTCATTAGAGACGGCTAAAACAAACAGTCGCGAAACTTTATGGGTAGTAACAGAAGAAACACACGATACCAATCGAGAACTTCCTATTTTAATGCTATTAATTTAATATTTTCTAGTCACTAAATGCGATGGTAAATTTATAGTTTTTATATATAAAGCAGAGTGTCCGTGTGTACGTATTGCACACAAATCTATAGTTTTATTCCAATCTTTATGAAATTTTGCAGACATGCGCTTCAACCCTTAAGGACGGTCGCCGTAAGTGCAAGGATCACGTATAACACATAGTTCAAGAGATATGATGTCATAAACAATGAGATGGGAGAAAAACTGCTACATCACGCGACAATGTTGCACATTTCCTCCTAAACCACTGGACGCATTTCAACTAAATTTTATACACAAAAATCAAATGTTTGTATAGCTTATGGGACTTAACTACGGGGTTATCAGTCCCTAAACTTACAAACTACTTACGAACTAGCTAACACTAAGGACGGCACAAATATCCATGCCCGAGGGGGGATTCGAACCCCCGACCGTAGTGGCCGTGCAGACCGTGACTGGAGCGCCTCAGTCCCCTCGGCCACCGCGGCCGGCACATCGGCTTTCCAGTCTATTATTTTTTCCCCCGGCAGTGTATTACTCACTGTGAAATTCTCTTAGTTTATGAAGACTTTTTTCGATAAATTTCCTATTTCTTTATTTATGTAGAAATAAATTTAAGTTAGCAAATCAAATGTTTGTAATTATATGGGACTTAACTGCTTGGTTATCAGTCCCTAGCTTACAAACTACTTAAACTAAGTTTAACGAACCTAAGGACAACACACACATGCATGCCCGAGGGAGGATTCGAACCCCTGACGCAGGAGGCCGCGCGATCCGTAACGTGGCGCTCCAGATCGCTCAGCTACTCCCGTGCGGCTTTAAGTTAACAAAGCAGTCGCATTTACGATGACAAATTTTTAAAATTCTCTTAGAAAATTAAATTTTTCAAGGTACCCACAACAAATACACGGAAATGAATATTCTAATTTTAACTTCAATGTTTTATTCTGTGTTCACCAGCTAGAAGAATTATTTCGCACTCAGAATGTTATGTGAATGAAAACAGTTCAATCAATCAAATGTTTGTATAGCTTATGGGACTTAAATAGTGGCCGGCCGCGGTGGCCGAGGGGACTGAGGCGCTCCAGTCACGGTCTGCACGGCCACTACGGTCGGGGGTTCGAATCCCCCCTCGGGCTTGGATATTTGTGCCGTCCTAGTTCGTAAGTAGTTCATAAGTTGTTTGTTAGTTTAGGGACTGACGACCCCGTAGTTAAGTCCCATAAGCTATACAAACATTTGAATTTAAATACGGGGTCATCAGTTCCTAAACTTACAAACCACTTATCAAGTAGCTTATCCCTAAGGACGGCATAAATATCCATTCCCGAGGGGGGATTCGAACCCCCGACCGTAGTGGCCGTGCAGACCGTGACTGGTGCGCCTCATCCCCCCCCCCTCACTTTTTTTTCTTCTTCTCCAGGTAGGCCTAGATCTGTGCTCTGCGGTCGTTCGTTTTGGTTCGTTTTAGATTGTTGGTTGAATATTTGGCTCAGCTTTTTTTATTACAGAGAGCGTTCAGCCCCCTGACCGGGCGCGCTGAGCCACGGCGCCCGGCAGTCCCCTCGGCCGGCGAATGAAAACAGTGATGTACTGCGTTGCGCAGTGACTATGTGGGCAACTTTGCTTGTCGGTTACAAGGACGAATCTGTATTTTCGTTCGCTACTCTAGTTACCCAAACTGAATGTGCAAAGGCAGCCGACCTGGTCGTGTACTTTATCGCACATTTCGCTGCCTCCGTGACCCAGATTAACGCCGGATGCGTGACTAATGTTCTGGCAAACCGGTCGGCCAGAGCGTGGCTTTTCAGCATTTCTTCCGAGGTCGTTCAAGTACTCGCGGGGCGAGTCTCCGATCTACACATCAGAATGCAAAACACACGAACTGTTAAAACACGATAGCACACGGAACAAATTACTGACGACTGTGGCGGTAAAAGAGAATCGGACTTCAAAGATGGAGCAAATGATTACAAATTAGGAAACTAAGCAGAACTCTGTCACCAGTTCCCCGAAGAAAACTGTAAGATGCCTCGGTTGCGCCTGCTCATCAGGTGTAGTGGGCATCGGGCAGGTGAGACAAATGCCCGCTCGTGTGTGCGCGCTTTCTGCCATGTTTCACTGTCAACACACGGAGCTGCACTTATAAAAGGTTTCACTTCTCTGCTGCATTTCAGATGTCACAAGCAACGGAAACCTACGTCTACCTAGAATCTGTTCGCTAGTTCATAAATAATGTAGTAGTTGCTTTCACATTTCACGATCACTGCGCAAAAGTATCACGATATAAAAATGTTAAGGACACCGAGTGCAGATATCAAATAGTTCAGATACGTCTTTAGGCACAAGTAGAAACAAATCTGGCAAATGTTTCAAATGCCGGATTGTATTTCTGCATAATAGTTTAAGGCCAGCGATTGTCGTTGCTTGGGATGTATAGTACTAACAACAGACGACTTTGGCGTAGCGGTGGAGTGGCCGAGCCTTCTGAGGCGCCTTGCTGCGGAGGTTCGAGTCGTCCCGTGGGCATGGCTGTATTTGTTGTCCTTCGCTAAGTTAGTTCCAGTTGTTTGTAAGCCTAGGGACTGATGACCAGAGTAGGTAAGTCACATAGACTTACACACGTTTGAACTTGTTTTCAAACTAACGTTGCCGAGCTAAAACCGCAAGAGAGATTCAAACGGCGATATGAAATCCACGTCTGAGACGTAAATGAGAGAAGTATCAACTGCCACTTCTGCCTTAAACGGTCTAATTTCAAATCCAGATTATAACTAAATAGTTAAAAGGCTTTTTACAAAAGATTATTGTTGGATGAACACCATATACAAACCTAACCAAAATAGATTATAGTTTTAAATAGTGTTTTAGCAGAATGCCATTCCGTGGCTATAATTATTTGAATGATTGTAACTGTTAGATTTTTGATAAAGAAATCTCCTTCTGATGACTGTATATAAATTAACTGATGTAGTAGGCAGTTTTATATTCTGCATCGTAAGCCATTTAGTCCACATCTGGTGTGATATATCAGTTTAACGATGCAGTCCGTTACAGTGCCTGTTATATCGTTTTGAAGTACGTTTGCTCCTGTTTTCCAATAACTATTAATAATTTTTAAATTTGTCGATAACAAAAATAAAAGTGATACAGGGTAGTCAAAATTCAGCTGAACCTGAAAAATATTTAAAAACTGGCAATGCTAATTTGTATCGTCAGGAAGTGTTTAATCATTAGTTCCAGAATGCTAGAAATTGTATGTATACTTTCAGTTAACGAAACTGTAGTCCTTATCCCAAGTAAATTACTTTCCACCGTGCAGCATACAATTTATGCAGACAGTTACATTTCTCGCCTTCTGAAGGTCAATTGTGCATACTTTCTTGAAGACCGAAATATAAATGTTCAAATGTTTGTATAGCTTATGGGACTTAACTACGGGGTCAGCAGTCCCTAAACTTACAAACTACTTATCAACTACCTTATACTAAAGACGGCACAAATATCCATGCCCGAGAGGGGATTCGAACCCCCGACCGTAGTGGCCGTGCAGACCGTGACTGGAGCGGCTGTCCCCTCGGCCACCGCGGCCGCGACCGAAATATAACTGTAGAATATATATAATTTATTTGAAATATATATAGCTTACTTCTGTCCGAATGTTTATTGTACTATAACCTAAAAATCTGTCATGGTAGAGTGGCCGAGAGCTTTAAGGCACCTTGCTGCGGAGCGCGCGGTTGCAAGCCGTCGGAGGTTCGAGTCCTCCCTCGGGCTTGTTCAAATATGTTCAAATGTTTGTAATTCTATCGGACCAAACTGCGTGGTCATCAGTCCGTAGCTTACAAACTACTTAAACTAAACTAACCTAAGGACAACACACACACCCATGCCCCAGGGAGGACTCGAACCTCCACGGCGAGCAGCCGCGCGCTCCGCAGCGAGTCGCTTTAGACCGCTCGGCTACTCCACCGCGGCCCCTCGGGCTTGGATGTCTGTATTGTCCTTAATGTAAGTTAAAGTAGTTTGTAAGTCTAGGGACTGGTGACCATAGCAGTTTGGTCCAATAGTTTTACAAACATTTGATTGTAAAAATCTGGAGTACACCGGTCAAGAATTTCTTGGCACAAAACGTTAAACAATGAATACTTTGGTAAGACGAGTGTTAACAGCCATCATATATTTCATAAAATGCATTTTTAAAACATCGGCTGTTTATTAAAAACCTTATATAACAACCAGTTTCGGTCAATAGAGCATCTTCATAGATAAAAAGGTGTTAAAACTGGGCCGCGGTGGAGTAGCCGAGCGGTCTAAAGCGTCTCGCTGCGGAGCGCGCGGTTGCTCGCCGTGGAGGTTCGAGTTCTCCCTGGGGCATGGGTGTGTGTCTGCTTGTCCGTAGGTTAGTTTACCTAGGTTTAAGTAGTTTGTAAGCTACGGACTGATGACCACGCAGTTTGGTCCGATAGATTTACAAACATTTGAACATTTTTGTTAAAACTGAAAGGTAAAATGCATCAAATGACATACATCTAGTTGAAACATACAGGAGTTCAAAAATTTTCAAATGTTTGTAGAGCTTATGGGACTTAACTACGGGGTCATCTGTCCCAAAACTTACAAACTACTTATGAACTGACTAAGGACCGCACAAATATCCATGCCCGAGGGGGACAAACAGGAGTCAGTATAACTAAAAAAAAAATAATAATAAAAATACGATGGTCATCTTAGATAAAACCTATCAGTCAACACAACATAAAAGGTAAGAATGGTCGAGCGTTCTAAGGCACCTTGCTGCGGAGTGCGCGGTTGCTCCCCGTCCCTTCCTCGTGCATTTGTGTGTGTGTGTGTGTGTGTGTCCTTAGGTTGGTTTAAGTAGTTTATAAGCCTAGGGACTGATAACCTCAGTAGTTAAGTCCCACAGATTTACAAACATTTGAAATGACTGAACTGTAGATAGCTGCTGTGTTCGGGGAAGGGAGATAGGTAAGACGTGCGGCCAGACTGTGCTGACGGATACTCAGTGCACAGGGTCAATGGCGGTGCCGAGGTGCGTGCACCGGTTCTCGGTACCTGCTTTCAATTAAGCGCAATCGGGCGTGACCAGTACATGGCTGGGTGGCCCTCCGGGACGCCGCCAGCTGTTTACAATAATATTTTCCCTTTGCCTTACAGCAGGGGCGTGCGAAGTCCGTGCTCAGCAGCTCTTCTGCCAATGTCCTGCCACACTTCTCACGGAGAGACACCTGTCCGACGGACGGGGACGGCTTATGGGTCCACGCCTTCATCACTGTCAGTATTTGTCCTCGAAGAAGTCTGGTTTCCTCCTAAAATCTTTGAGTGGCTCCTGTCAACTGAGAAACTACACGAGTGCAGCGTTGCTTCTGACTTCATGCTTGTTACAGGCGCCACGAAAAGAAATTCGCGGCACAGCACCGGTGTAGTGCAGTGATAGGGAATTTTTCGATTCGCCAACTACATGCATTTTCAAATATGTGACCATACCGTTGGCACTGTCCGGTGAGGAGTACGTCAGCCTAACACACCACTGTTATCCGTAAGTAAAGCAAACGTCTTATTTTGTCGCTGTTTGCCTGTTGAGTGCTTGCGCCAATCGCTGCACGCTCTAGAGGTTGCTCGTAACTTATCTGTAGCCGAGTCTCACTCTTCCAAACTTTTACGGAAGGCGATGAATGTTTACGTGGAGCATCTTTCCGAACGGAGAGAAGTGATGTAATTCGGCACACGGGATCAAAGAACAATGGGAGAGCCGCTAACACGAAATACGTTCTAAAACATCCGGAACTATGACGACAAATTTTTCTACACTATCTTTTCCTTATTATGCATGGTCTTCAGTCTCCTCCAAAGTTGGTGCACCGCTCCCAACGCCTTTCCCACTTCCAAAAAAAATGTTTGTTAAGGTTATGGGACTTAACTACGGGGTCATCAGTCCCTAAACTTACAAACTACTTATGAACTACTTACGAACTAGGACGGCACAAATATCCATGCCCGAGGGGGGATTCGAACCCCCGACCGTAATGGCCGTGTTGACCGTGACTGGAGCGCCTCAGTCACCTCGGCCACCGCGGCCGGCTTCCCACTTCCAGAAGCAATCTTGGTACGCCTGTCGTCGGAACGCGCGAAGCGCCGCGTGCCAACTTTTTATTTTATTTCGTCTGTCATTGGAAATCATCGTCCTTTCCACGCGATTCTCAACTTCGTAAATTAAAAAAAAATTCCGCAGCATGTCCGGTCTGGAAAGTACGGAGGTTAAGGATCTTCACCAAGGAGATTGAATAAGGGGAGATGCCCTTAACGCCACGCAAGTGAAGCCACTGTCGCCATATTGCAATGACGAGTGTGTATTCATTGCAATATGAGTTTAAAGTGATACTGTATCTAAGACGAAAGAAATAAAAGGCTACGTGCGTTACCCACGGATGTGCAAGCAGAACAAGAAAGTCATCTGCTATTTTACAAAGAAAAATTTTGTTGCTAAATTAATACTGTTTGTTTCGGTGCTTTTCCCTCAGTGACTTCTAAGTTTCATTTTTACGAGATATAGGTTCCCTTGAAATTTCCAACACCTGGCGGTACAGAATCTCGGTATGAATATTTAGTGACGTGGAAATTGTAAAAAGAATTTCCGTATGTATTCAACATAAAAAAATCCTCTCTTCAGTACTGAACTTACGAAAATGATACAGTTTGGATCTATTACTATTGAGAAAATCTTGTTCTGCATTTCCTGTGAACTACTACAGATAACAACTTTAGTTGTAGTAAAGCATTTGTGTATAATCCCGATATGTAAGTCATACTTATCGAATGTTATTTTGCGTTATTAAGTCAGAGTTCAGCTTCCTCAAAGGTCTGTATTTGTCCACGAAAGTATACTATGTCGAATATGTAGTCAGAAATGACAGTCATTTAAGTGCATGAACTTTATCAGGACAAGAACCACACATTACTTTAATCTTAAAACGCATTTCTTTGGCTCCGCAAGATGGCGTACTGGCTTCAACCGACAGCTACGTTTTGCGCCGTATGCCCTCATTTTAACTTGCTTGGACTTCACAGGCGACGGTATTTCTGTTTTGACTCACGAGCCTTGGGACTACCTTGGCAGTAACACGATGCATTGCAAGGTGCTGTGTCAGGATTTCATGACATGACTCATCTGAATTGATACATTCTACTGCAATCTCCCGGACATTCAGTTTTCAATTAGCCCGCACAATTTCGTTGGCGTTCCGGACATGAGGAAGGGTGTTCTGAAGGAGGGTCATCTTTAACTACCGCCCTGCAGTTTTTAATCACATGAACCATTCATAACACCGAGTACAGCTTAACCGTAGACTTCCTGAATCATGTGTTGTATCTCTGTAAATGTTTTCTTGAGTTTCATACAAAATTTAATGTAGATATTCATCTCGAAATTCGCAAATTGTGCGGCAAAATAATCTACTCAATACAGCAATGAACAATAACTAACAGACATACAATAATGAAACATACGTCAGTCACACACATTCAGCACAGACATGTGCAAGGTTGCCAACCGCATTTCGCTCATACACTCCATCAGCGTAAAGTTACGAATGTTCCGGATTTTCTTTTTTTCTTTTAACGGACCTCATACGACTATTACAGACATTGAAATCAGTGCATACATACACCCGAGTGAAGGGAACCGCGACTATTTGAACGTCCATAGCACAAACAGTGACAGATGAGCAGCAAGTGTGCTATTGTGTTGAACACCTGTTACGTTCTATTGCAAGGAATAACTTTTGCGGGGGGCTGCAGTGACATTTAAGGCAGCTCAGTGACAGGCAGATAACTGGTCCTACCTCGGTGAGCTGGCCGCACAAGTAGGTTTATACTCAACTGGCACAGCTGTTCCGCTGCAGCAATAGCATACTGGATTAATCTAATTACTTTAAGTAGGTTAAGTAGCTGTGCAATAGTTGGGCCAGCGGATTTGTTGTAGCATAACATACCACTCAAACTTTTGTATCATACTAGTCAAATGTTCAAATGTTTGTTAAGCTTATGGGACTTAACTACGGGGTCATCAGTCCCTAAACTTACAAACTACTTATGAACTACTTACGAACTAGGACGGCACAAATATCCATGCCCGAGGGGGGATTCGAACCCCCGACCTTAGTGTCATACTAGTCCCCATAAAGTATTGGTGATGGTTGTAATGTTAGATATTAATAATAAAGGAATGAGGAGGAAGGAAGTTTAGGGTTTAACGTCTCGTCGACAACGTGGTCATTAGAGACGGAGCATACGCTCGGATATTTGGGGAAGGATTAGGGGAGGAAATTCGGCCGTGCCCTTTGAAAGGAACCATCCCGGCATTTGCCTAGAGTGATTCAGGGAAATCACGGAAAACCTAAATCTGGATGGCCGGAGGTGGATTTGAACCACCGTCCTCCCGAATAATAAAGAATTCTTTTAAAGGTATAGGTAAGTGATATTCGCCTGGCACACGACTCTGTCCAATATTCGCTCATACTTTCTCATTGAGAGGATGGGTGTAATTACCGCCACAGTTCTACTACACCAGGGCCAAATTCTTTTACCAACATGTCCTGAACCCACGTGGGGGGCACGTTACAAACTGATGGTCCATTTGCATGGAGATTCAAAGAAACCCCAGTTTCTCTCTCTCACACACACATACACAAACTCTCTCTGCCGCGGTGGAGTAGCCGAGCGGTCTAAAGCGTCTCGCTGCGGAGCGCGCGGTTGCTCGCCGTGGAAGTTCGAGTCCTCCCTGGGGCATGGGTGTGTGTGTGTTGTCCGTAGGTTAGTTTACCTAGGTTTAAGTAGTTTGTAAGCTACGGACTGATGACCAAGCAGTTTGGTCCGATAGATTTACAGACATTTGAACATTTTTATGAAACTCTCTCTCTCTCTCTCTCTCTCTCTCTCTCTCTCTCTCTCCCTCCCTCTCTCTCTCTCTCTCTCTCTCTCTCTCTCTCTCTCTCTCTCTCTCTCACACACACACACACACACACGCACACAGAGAGAGAGAGAGAGAGAGAGAGAGAGAGAGAGAGAGAGAGAGAGAGAGATAGAGAGAGAGAAAAAGAGAGAGAGAAAATGTCCAAATGTTTGTCAAGCTTAAGGGACTTAACTGCGGGGTCATCAGTCCCTAAACTTACAAACTACTTATGAACTACCTTATACTAAAGACGACACAAACAGTCATGCCCGAGGGGGATTGGAACCCCCGACAGGGAACGGCCTCGCGCATCGTAGCATAGCGCCTCAATGCGCTCGGCCGTTCCGCGGCGGCAGAGGGAGAGATAGAGAGCGAGAGGGGGGGGGGGTGGAGTCTATTAGAGAGGGCGGGGGGGGGGGGGGACACAAAATATACTTACGAAAATCATACAAAGTGTAAACAAAACTAAATTCCAGAAAAAAGTTGGGAAGTACGGATGCCCCAAAATCAGACTTCTCCGGGGGGCACCAAAATTTCTTAAACCAACCCTGGATAGGGAAGTTAAGCTCGGCGACCTCCTTGGTGCAGATTACCTGCTGGCACCGATTACTTCACGATACAGTTTTAAGACGCGAGGATATACTCTGCTAGAGAATGAAGATACGTTACGAATCACAATTTCTCTTTGTTGTACTATACTCTTAAACAGCTCTTGAATTTTCATATCTGAACATTGAAACCGCAGTGGAGTGGCCGAGGACTCTAAGGCGCATTGCTGCTGAGCGCGTGGTTACTCGTCGTCGGAGGTTCGAGTCCTCCCTCGGGCATGGATGTGTGTGTGTGTGTGTGTGTGTGTGTGTGTGTGTGTGTGTTGTCCTTAGTGTAAGTTAGTTTAAGTAGTTTGTAAGTTTAGGGACTGATGACCATTCCAGTTCGGTTCAATAGGTTTACAAACATTTGAACATTTAATAAGTCCTTGTTTTATATTTATCCCTTTGACTACCAACGGGACATATGCGACCCACGATAGGTTCATGAAAACCAGTCGTAACTTGCTTCGTATTATTGCTATGCATCATTGATAGTGGGGAAGGGAAGCCTACCAATGGTTGCAGGATTCTTAAAATTGAGATTGCACGTGTAGTTGCTGCTATTCTGAGGATTCATTGGTAACCCTCGTCTCCAAGACTTAGTTGGCGCCTGCAGATAGGCATCCCAATTACGGGATTTGCATAGCAAGCTGGCAGCTTTCCCGGACACACCAACTGCAAACACGTACCGACGTTTGACACTTTACAAACGTAATTGTAATTTTTTTCATAAATAGGTACTCTATTTGTATGCTGTACCAAAATGAAAGCTTTCTAATCTATTATTTCTGTTTTCATTGCACGGCTATAATCCCACTGGTACATATTTGTCTCAGGCGGTAATACCAGTGGCACTCCAAACATACGCCCCCCCCCCCCCTAATGTGGGTATGAGCGTGCACGAACAACGTTTACAAAGCCTACCAAACATGTATATGTGGGAAATTTGTTTTACATTTCACGAAAACAAAAATGGTAGTTTAAGGATTAAACATCTTAACTCACTTCTGTGGCTCATTTCCAAACGTAGGTAGTTTTTAACCCCCAGCCCATATATCGGACATCGCTATAGCAATCGCAAGAAATGCTACAACCAAGGCAATTAAACTATTAGACAAATTTTAGTATCTTATTATTAACAACCACTTGGGTTCTAACTTGATTTTCGTGTCAACATTTTTTGTTTTCTGCGTATATAATTTTTGTTTATTTCGGTACAAATAAAGTGAAATTCATATAGTTCCATGTGTAAGTCGTCAGCTGAATCCAGCAGTCAGAAGTAATTCATTTCCATTCTTGCGTTAATTTTAAAATTCCGTCTGCTAACTACGTCATCAATGTGTACAATAAACAAAGTACGGATAGGCAGTAACAACGTGCCACCACTTACTGCCACTGGCTCTACCAGTTTCCCTTCAGCATGAATCATAGTTCTGTTTTCATAACTATTTCTAAGTGATAAAATGAAGCGCAGGGGTCATTCCCCATTATGCATCAGTATGTCGCACACTTTTTATATTACGAAATAGTAGAAGACTTTCTCAGATCCACGAGAACTTGGCTTCTTGAATTAACCCCCATTGTCCTTTTTTCGGTAAGCTGTCACAATAAAAAAATGCGCCAAACATGGAACATCCTTTTCTAAAATCTATTTGCTTCTGAGTGAGTCGAAAACCCTCTAATTAAGCGATTTCTTAAACAAATTTACTCGTTTGCGATTAAGTGATCAAAGAATAATATTCATCAGTAGCAAGGCCAAAGTTTGTTACGTAAATACAGCAGCGAGTTACGTTTTTTACTACTCTACTAACACCCCGGTGCTCTGTAGTTTTTTTCTTTTATCCATCTTTGCTGCTGCCCTTTCCCTGGGTAGGTTTTCGCCTGAGCGCCGTCAGTCTCAATAGCTTTGAAGAAAAGCTGTGTATTCGTTCTTGCACTGAAATTTAGCGAAGCGAGCGTTTGAACTGTTTGTTCATTTTTGAAAACACTGTGAGAGACACAGCGATCTGTAAAAGTAATATTAATCATGAAACGGTGTGGATCGCATAAATATCTGGTTTCGGTCATTTACAGAATCATCTTCTGTAGTAGGCGACGCTAACTGGCGGTGATCAACATCGTCACTGCCTGCTCCAGCCACGCACCGGAAGATGATTCTGCAAAGGATACAAACCCGCCACCTGTTTATAAACATATATGCGATCTAGACTATTTCACGACTAATTTTCATTGTTTGAATAAGCCATAAGAAATATTCGCCGCCGGCCGCGGTGGCCAAGCGGTCTGCGGCGCACCAGTCATGGTCTGCACGGTCACTACGGTCGGGGGTTCGAATCCCCCCTCGGGCACGGATATTTGTGCCGTCCTTAATATTAGCTAGTTAATAAGTAGTTTGTAAGTTTAGGTACTGATGATCCCGTAGTTAAGTCCCATAAGCTCTACTAACATTTGAACATTTTGAAATATTTGCCACACAGTAAATTAAATAAGTAGCAACCGAGGAAACGTAAGTAGATGAATGGGCAGCTGTAGCAATCAAATTGCAGCAGACACGTAATTTAATACACGTCTACGGAGTTCGTGGATAAATCGTTTTACTGCGCGGTTCCTTCTTCGCCTAAACGTATCATCATTTCCTCGGATGAACACCGCGGAAAATATATATTTGTATGAGACCATTACGTAAGAACGGCTGGAGACAGCTGAAGGCAGTTACGTAGCTGCATTCCTTAAGGTCAGCTGTGGCCTGTAGCCCATGACACGAAAACGGAGACGCCAGGCTATTGGTGAAACCGCCGCTACGCAACACAAAAAATGTGTCATAAGTCCGCGGTGTGGGTCGAAATTCGCAGCAGGTAGGTGGGAGATTGGTGTGTGATACACTTGATTAAGCGCGCTTGGCAGCGGCGGACGCTGTTGCGCTGGCAGTCGATGCTCTGTCTGCCCGCCAGGACAACAACCCATGCCACACTCACGCCGATTTCCTAGCCAATGCCTTAGCCTTCATTATTTTTGGAGTAACTGTTTATACCGAATTAAAATGTGCATATTTTTTGTACCAATGATATAGGTCACTAACATGACAACCAGTGGCGCAACCAGGATTTTTTTTCGGGGGGAGGGGGGCACTCGTATATAATGATATATTTTGACATTGAGTGCTGAGGCACACATATTATATACATACATACATGCATGCATGCATACTTACATATACATACACATATAATTAAGTGTGTAGCCTGTTATATTAACCAACGTGAAATTCGTTTATGGAATATAAATGCTATATGTTTCAGAAGTAGAAATGTGCAATTTTAAATGTTTAACCCTTGTATTTTATTAATTTTCATTTATTCAATGAAGAAATGTTCCAGCCATTGGTTCCACATAGGAACAATACACACAAAGTTAGCTTAGGTAAACAAACAGTGCAATAATTTACAAAGTTCAAACAAAATAATACGTATTAAATGACAAAAAATTAATATAAACTATTGGACAGAAAAAATACTATTTAATATAGAGAATAAATGTAAAATGATATATCATAACCCTTAGATAAGTAGAAGATTATACATTGTTGTTATTTAGTTATTCTCTTCTTTATATATATTGTCGCCAGAATTTTTAGACTATATTTCAAACTGAACCTGACTGACATATCATTAGAAAAATCTTTTATTACAAATGATAACAATTTTGGAAATAAAAATAAACTCGAGTTTTTTTTAGTTATTAAAATATTGTACAATACACATAGCCTACCCAAAGTAAATGTCTTGAATAAAAAATTGGTACCTGCTGTCGTAATTTTGAGCTGATTTTATTAATCTAATGATTCTACCAATCAATATTTAAGTACAAAACATCATGTTACGACCGTTTTCGCTGTATACGTTAGCTGAAAGCATACTAAAAGGTATCGTCCGAGAGTCCGACGACCGGTATTTTCGATAATTCGGCACCGGTTCGGTCCCTAACGTGCCGAACTATCGGACTTTTACTGTAACGTAAAAAATAAAAAAAAAATAAAAAATAAAAAAAAACTGTTACATTTCGGGGAGGGCCAGGGTCCGGTGGGCCCATAGCTAGTTGCGCCTATGATGACAACACACAATATCTCCTCTCGTGTTGAGCGCTTGGAACCGGATTCAGCTATCTTGTAAAACTTTATGCATCTGCGTCTACCGATACACTTTATTGTCGTTCCACTTTTAATTTATCACAGTCCGTTGGAGCATGTGAGCCATTGTTACTTGATCATGGACTGAGACAATGGGTCGTATAAGAAAGAACACACGTTCCAGAGAAGATTCTCAGAGCAAAAGATAGTTTTCTAATTTCTCATTTTCGTATGAGTAAAAACTCCGAAACATACGCTCTGAGCGGGAAGTTCATTGTCGCTAGCTCCCCTCCTTGAGTAAGTTCTCCGTGTGTCATGTGCGGCACAGAACAGCTGTTCAATCGTGTATGTCTTTAAAATAGCCCAATCAGGCAATTTATTCAGTGTACAGATATGGAGTAGGCATCTACGTGTTCAGGAAGAACTGCACTATATTTACATATTTGTTTGTTGTGCAACAGCATATTATTAAGACTAAATGTGGACTTTTTACGAAAATGTATTCATATGATAACGTTACAAAATTTTCGTCACGAGTTAAACTTTTTTCTTATTGAAGTTGGGTTAGCACAATTTGGGAATGCAATTTTATGAATGCGTCACATTTTCATCTGTTTCAACGTGGAACGCTGTCACAGCTTCCTAACACGAGAAACGTTTTGTTAAATATGACACCCAATGGTCTACTCATAAGCGATAGGCGTTGCGATTTTGTTACAAGAAACAAACTGCTAGGTATGTAATTAATCGGTTATTAATTTTACTGTCGTGTCTACTTACTTCTAACATGACAGAAGTTACGATTACGAAGGCAGAAAATGTATCTTAAATAGGCCAACCGGTTTGGGTAGAGTGAATAAGAGCAGTACAAAAATACTTCAGTAGCCGGTATTGCAGCAATATTTATTTTGTGTTACAGACTGTGAAGTCCTGAGATGCACTTTATTTGGAATTAACGTCATAAGGCGTTATTAACAGAACCTATTTAAAAACATGCAATATTATTTTGCTATGCAGCTGTTTACAACTGTAAATATGCACTACAAAAAACGTGTAAAACACGCAGCTGAATCCACTTGTGTTTCATTTCTATGTCGGTAATGAAAACGCTCCTCCTACATCACTCTTGTCACTAAATAAAATGCTTAAAGTATCACACTTATGAGTTTTGTGAAGAAAGCGACTCACCAGAAATATGTTTTCATTTGCATAAACTTTTTATTTCCTCTCGTATTTCGTACAAAGGCACTTTTTTTGCCTTCTAGGCAACACAACAATTGTCATTTGTGTTGTAACCCACAGTAAAACGTAAACTTAATAGAAGTTATTCACATCTAAGTATGTTGGAGAGCTCACTTCAGAAAACGGAGAATGATCTCCGGTCATGAGAAACTTCTCTAGTTTTATTCATACGAAATCGGAGAATGTTCTCTGCTGTGAGCAGCTTCCTCCACCCTTTTACTCGGTCGAATCACATTCTCTGACTCGCTTTATTCATGCGAACCTGGGCACATTCTCTAACATCCAGAGTATAAAGTAGATACTCCGTTTTATTCATATGGTCCAATGAGTCGACACACAGAGCAGAGTAAAACATTCTGAGACGCTTGTTACAAGTTTGTAAACAGACAGCTGATCCACCTGGCTAGCCTTAACTGCGTTAATAATATCCTTTCTGAATGCGCACAGTTGTCTCAGAATACAATACTATAGGACGTAACACAGTAGAAGTAAGCAGAGTAAACAAGGCTTTTACGTCGCGGTAGAGTGACCGAGCGCTCTAAGGCGCCTAGCTGCAGAGTGCGTGGCTGCTCGCCGTCGGAGGTTCGAGTCTTTCCTCTGGCATGGGTGAATGTGTTGTCCTCTGCATAAGTTAGTTCACGTAGTTTGTAAGCCTAGGGATTGATAACCGCAGCAGTTTAGTCCCTCAGATTTACAAACATTTCAAGCCTTTTACTTCATTGATTGAGACATATGAGATTATTCTTGTACTGAAGGAATATTAATTCCGATTCTATGCGATATCCTGAATGTGTTACTTCAACAGAATTATTATCATCTGTGCGCATTCCTTTCTTTTTCCTGTGTTGTGCTATGCCGAAATTCTACCGCCTTTCCGCGTGGACTTGACGTGTGTAGGTTACAAAAGGATGTCATTTTTTAGCCGGCGTTGCATGGGCATTAATTGATTGCACACTCTGGCAGTGCAGCTCCCCCCCTCTCTCTCTCTCTCTTCCTTCCATCCCTTCCTTCCCCTCTCACGACTCATCTCTCCCACCCCCTTCATCTCTTCGTCCTCTCTTTGTTCATTCTGTCTCTTCAGTTCATTTCTTACTCCCCCTATCTTTGGAAATCACATATTTCTGTCAACATTCGTGATGATTAGTGTAACACTGTCAAAGTTTATGACATGTAACGTACTCTTGACTTCGGTTTATAAAACCCCTCTGCGTGAAAACATTCATACATGAGCGAACTTTCTAGTATTTACTAAAACGGTGTCAAAGTCTATTGTAAGGTACCTCGTAACAAGGAGATTCCTTGTTACTTTTGGCAAGAACACACACAATTTTTAAATGTGCAATACTGACTACGATCCACTTTAGTGATACAAAATTTTAATCGTTTTACAATGTTCTTTTTCTTGTATTTCTTTTTCACAAGTAACTCTTTATTTTATCTGAGTCCCAAAGTGAAAATAGGAGAAAATTGTAAAAAAAAATATTTTTTTTCTGAAGATGATGTCAAAGTTCATCGAAACCGGTAAAAAAAACAACAAATAAACTAGCGATCTTGGCTGAAGTAAGTGTGTTTTATACAAATTTCCGATCGCTCTCCATAGGCCTAATATGCCACTTAACTATAATATAAATGTTTGTATGGTACATGACAGAGGATACCCTGTAGAAAACTTTGCCAAGAGAGGAAAAGGTGGAAACGAACAGAGAGATGGGAGGGAAAGAGGTGCAGGCAGAAAGAAGGGGGGGAAGGGGATGTGGACTGTGAGAGTATAAGATAAATAAACACCCGGGCAACGCCGGGTTTACAGCTAGTAGATAATAAAGCATCCAATAAGAACGTGTTGATAGTAAGTAATAAAAATGCACGTTTGGGATGCGTTGCATGGTCAGGCGTCACAACAGGTAATTTGTTTCAACATTTATTAACGAAAAATTTCCATACTATGTTCACGTGTACATTTTTTAGTGTTTTGGTATCAGGAAGAAACCAATTCTTTCACTGACAAATTTATAAATATCTCTGTGTGTAGGGTGTATCAAATCCCTATCTAGCCATCAAGCTTTCTGTTTTCCATGATTTTTCGAAACATGAAGTGGATCCTAAAAGTAATCATCCGTCTTTACAGAATAAAGGTACAGCAATGTTTCAGCTATTTTCGACATAGCCACCATAAGAATTGAGACATTTGTAATATATTCGGATCAGCGTTTGTATTCCTGTGCCGTAGCCTGCCGCCTGTGAAAGGAAACAGCGTGTGGCAGTCGCCTTCAGTTCTTCGTCGTTGTCAAAACGCTGGTCAGACGACAGAAGTTCTTGACGTGCAAGACAAGGTGGATGTTCAAATGTTTGTAATTGTATGGGACCAAACTACTGTTGTCATCAGTCCCTAAACTTACAAACTACTTATGAACTAACTTATATGAAAGACTACACATACACACACACACACACACACACACACACACACACATGCCCGAGGGAGGACTCGAACCTCGGACGCTGGAGGTCGCGCGATCCGTAACGTGGCGCTCCAGACCACGCGGCTACTGCTACTGCTTACTGCAGGTGTTGTGCTGCTCCATGGCTTTGCTCGTCCCCATACCACTAAGCTCTCTGGAACTGTTTAGCAAAAGTTCGGCTAGGACCTGTTTGATCTTCCAGCATACAGTCCTGATCTTGCTCCCAGCGACTTCAATTTTTATTGCGCCTCAGGAAATTCCACGACACAGGAATACAAATGTTGATCCCACGATAAGCACGTATCTCAATTATTTTGATAACTGTGACACAAAATAGCTCTAACATTGCTGTACCTGTAGCCAATAAAGTTTTTTTTCTGCGACTTGTTGTCTTTGTTAAAAAAAAAAAAAAAACAATAGGGAAACTCCATTTCAGGATGCGACTCGCAGCTTGAGGAATACAGTGCGATGGTTCATTGCGAAAAGAACACGGCTGATATCCTTTGCACCTCAAATGATGTTTTCGACAGGGCGTTAAACCCCTTTTGTGATGTCAGTCTGTTGAACACTCAAGTAGGATAAAGGGTAGCTGGGAGTCGTACTTCCATCTGCCAAACAATGCGAAAAAATCTTTAATTTGATATTTATTTGACGGCCGCGGTGGCCGAGGAGACTGGGGCGCTCCAGTCACGGTCTGCACGGCCACTACGGTCGGGGGTTCGAATCCCCCCTCGGGCATGGATATTTGTGCCGTCTTTAGTATAAGGTAGTTCCTAAGTAGTTTGTAAGTTTAGGGACTGATGACCTCCTAGTTAAGTGCCATAAGCTTAACAAACGTTTGAACACTTTTTTGGTATTTATTCTGCTAAGACTGAGAGGGTGCTGACCGCAGATTCATATTTGTCGATATGTTTCTTAAATGTGCGGACAGAGCATTCTGCTTCTCCGTTTGATTGGGAGTGAAGTTGTGACATTCCACTGGTTTTCCAAACAACTAAAATTATGCAGCAACAAGTTGCGGAACATTGTCTATCCAGTCACTTCCAATGATCCTTCGAGGCAAACACTTGACTACAGGGCCTGGACCTGTAGATCGTGTTGTCATAGAGTGCATTGGAACAATAAGGGAAAATTTACTAAATGCGGCAGCGACAATGAGCCAACTTATATTCCAATAAGGATTTGCAAAATCCAACTACAACCGCTGTTGTCCTTGAGGTTGGGCCAGTCAAAGATGCTGATGTGGGGCTGACCGATGCTCCGCACAGGTTTGACGTTGTGACATCGGTTCAGTGCGCTGCTTGAAAACTACATATTTGTCGCCGCGCCAGTTGTTTTGTTTGTACAGCATCCCAGTAACTCTGATGCAGCAAGCGAACCATTACCACACGAAACTGTTCATCGTCCACATACAACAAAAGTACGATCTGTTGGGCTGAAAGACGACAGAAGAATCAGCCTCGCTACTGGGAGACGAGTGTGAGTGAGCCTCTGGAAAGGCTACTTGACGTTTCTGTAAGCTTGCTGAGTGTAAATGACCATGCTTGCCCCAGAGAAAAACATTTAGTTTCATGGGAGGGGCATAGTAGGCGTTTTTTCGTAACTTCCAGTGCAAGACCTTTGAGCGTGCTCCTACTTGTTTATGGCGCTGTGACAGCTGGGACCGTGGCACGCAAGCCTGGCTCTCCGTGGGCTGTGCTACTCTGTAAACACGCGGTGCTCCACAACTGTATGCTGCGCTACCACAACAGTCCTCATAGCCTATAACGTGCTGCACGCGAATCCTAGAAGGAAGGAAGACACAGCACAAGCTTGGTTTGTTACGATACATTCAACTATATATGTGTATACTGTCTGTAAAATTTCCTGTCGCTACAATTTGTAGTGTACAAATTATAAATTGTAACGTCATACCGAGAGCCGTAGTTTTACTCCATAAACAGCGGAAAAGTAGTAAGCGGGAAAACATTTTTCCTTTTATCATTTTACTATGGTTGCCAGCGAGAAAAAGTTTAATAAAGGTTTGAAATTATGTTTAAAGTTTGTTGCAAGTCGGCCGGCTGCTGTGGCCGAGGGGACTGAGGCACTCGAGTCACGGTCTGCACGGCCACTACGGTCGGGGGTTCGAATCCCCCTCGGGCGTGGATATTTGTGCCGTCCCTAGTGTTAGCTAGTTCCTAAGTAGTTTGTAAGTTTAGGGACTGATGACCCCGTAGTTAAGTCCCATAAGCTATACAAACATTTGAACATATTTTTGTTGCAAGTCGCTAAGTACTATCATTCTCATACAGTGTATTTCGAAAGTCTCGCCGCATTATGTGGCTATTTTTGCGATTTCTATTGGTTACGACGTAATATCTTTTGAACCGTGTGCCGTATGTGATTCTTAACCATGCAGTAATTGTTACCTTACGCTAAGTGTGTACAAAATTTGGTTGAAATCGGTCCAATGGTTTAGGAGAAAATGAGCAGCATTGTTGCAAAATGTAGCAGTTTTCTCGCGCATATCATTCTTTATGACGTCATATCTCGTGAACTATATATCGTATGTGATTCTTACACTTACGGCGACCGTCCTCGTGGCTCAAAGCTTACGTGTACAAAATTTCATAAAGATTGGAACAAAACTGTAGATTTGTATGCAACACGTACAAACATACGGACACTCTGGTTTGTATATTAGACGATATGGCTATGGAAATGGACTTAGTTGCTTATTTTCATTTAAAACTTCCGGACTGATAAGCCGTGGTCGATTTATAAAACTTTCCCCTAACGTTTCATCTTCGGCTGCGGAAGACATCTTCAGAGGTAGAGTGGCGAACTGCGATGAGAACTTGAGGGAGCGCCGTATATATAGGCAATGTAGGGGGCACCACAAGACATCACGTGAAGTCGGCTACGACACTATCTCTGGTATTGCCAACATTCTTGGCAGAGAAGAATCGATTGTCATTCCGCTGGTGTAAAGCAGAAGTCCAAATTCTGTCTAATTTAACAGCTGTTAAATTAGACAGAATTTGGACTTCTGCTTTACACCAGATGTTAAATTAGACAGAATTTGGACTTCTGCTTTACACCAGCGGAATGACAATCGATTCTTCTCTGCCAAGAATGTTGGCAATACCAGAGATAGTGTCGTAGCCGACATCACGTGATGTCTTGTGGTGCCCCCTACATTGCCTATATATACGGCGCTCCCTCAAGTTCTCATCGCAGTTCGCCACTCTACCTCTGAAGATGTCTTCCGCAGCCGAAGATGAAACGTTAGGGGAAAGTTTTATAAATCGACCACGGCTTATCAGCCCGGAAGTTTTAAATGACGTTGACGCCGGCCGTGAAAGTTTACATTGTATGATTAGTTGCTTATGTGAATGTTGCGATTGGCAGTTAATGTAGACAGTGATGTGGTTAAGGAGACACGTGTTTGTGGTGTTGCAGGTGCTGGTGGTGGGGAGCCTGGTGGCGCTGGCCGCGGCGTCGCTGCGGCCGACGAGTCCAGACCAGCTGCACGACCTGCTGCTGTGGGCGCAGCGCGTGCAGGCACACAGCGCAAGCCTCCACGACAAGCCGGTGAGCCCGCTCACTCTGCTCAAACATAGGAAAGCAAACCATCCCGGAATTTGCCTGGAGCGATTCAGGGAAATAATGGAAAATGTTGAGTTCGTTTACGTTCTAGGAGGCGATCCAATTATGATATCGTAGAAAGATATAAAAAAGCCAAGATCGCTGATCATCAATTTCTATTTAAGACGAGTGCCAGAAAGATACTGGTGGTTTCGTGTTCTTTATCATGCACCAATGTGGGCACTTTATATTGTCCGTAATGTAATCAGATGTGCACTTAAAGGGGAGACGGAAGGCAACTGGGCTCAAAAATCCGATTTTTAGATTCTAGCGTATTTGAAATGCCTGGTATTTTCTGTGTGAAACAGTTTTGATTTTATATAAATCCGACAGTTTTTTCGTGATTTATGATGGTTTTTCTGACGCTCTGTAAAATCTGGCCACGTCTTCCATTTTGCGCCATGCGGAGAAAATGCATACAGCAGTAATGAATGAAATTAAACCTATATAAATATAGGTTTAATTTCATTCATTACTGCTGTATGCATTTTTATGTATGTACCTTTGTAAAGATACCTGAAAGTAAAAAAATGTAGTTTTGAGAAAAATCAATTTAAAGTTTAATATTGCAATTCTACTACAGTTATTGATGAGAATTACTTATCACTAATATTTTCCTGCACCATATTGAGCATCATCTGAATCATACTGATCTTCTTTTCTTCTCTTGGTCCTTCTTCTTTTCTGTCTACCTTCTTTTGTGCATTTTAAATTAGCAGTATCGGCTTTGCGGATTCTCTCTTTATCTATTTACACCAAGGATTTTGCAATATTTCCACTAGATTGTATGCCCAATAATTCCAAAACATCCAGTTTTCTAGTTACACCATCAATGAAGCATAAAATAGCATAATAAACACCAAATTTGAGGGTTGTGATCTGAACAAACACAGTTTTTGGTAACCGGGTCCAAATGACAGAATTTACACATTCATTTAAATTTTGGGTTTTCCCATGAAGACATTTCTTCAACAAGGTATCTTTACAAAGGTCTCTAAATATAGGTTTAATTTCATTCAAAAAATGTTCAAATGTTTGTTAAGCTTAAGGGACTTAACTGCGTGGTCATCAGTCCCTAAACTTACAAACTACTTATGAACTACCTACAACTAAGGACGGCACAAATATCCATGCCCGAGGGGGGATTCGAACCCCCGACCGTAGTGGCTGTGCAGACCGCGACTGAAGCGCCTCAGTCTCCTCGGCCACCGCGGCCGGCGTTAATTTCATTCATTACTGCTGTATGCATTTTCTCCGCATGGCACAAAACGGAAGACGTGGCCAGATTTTACAGAGTGTCAGAAAAACCATCATAACTCACGAAAAAAAATGTCGGATTTATATAAAACCAAAACTGTTTCACACAGGAAATACCAGGCATTTCAAATACGCTAGAATCTAAAAATCGAATTTTTTGAGCCCAGTTGCATTCCGTCTCCCCTTTAAGTGCACATCTGATTACATTACGGACAATATAAAGTGCCCACATTGGTGCCTGATAAAGAACACGAAACCACCAGTATCTTCCTGGCACTCTGTGTCTGCGGCGCAATTTTGATGACTAACAGAAGATTTATGTCGTTGTAATTTTCAGTCCGAAGGCTGCTCTCCATTAGCATGGAGAGCAGCCTTCTATCCTGAGCACCACTCTTCATATCTGAGTAACAACGGCGAACCTGCTAACTGTATTCATCTCAAAGCCTCACGCTATTACTTTTATTGCCCACACTTCTCTCCAGTACTAAATAGACGGTTCCTTGATGTCTCAGAATGTGTTCTTCTATTAGTCAAGATATGCCAGAAATTTCGTCTCCTCCCAATTTTGTTCAGTATCTTCTCATTAGTTACGCGATTTCCCAATATTCTTCTTTCTTCTTCTAATGGCGTTACAACCACTGCACCACCTCTTTCGATAAGCCAGTCGAGAATCCGCTAATTTCTCAGAGCCTTTCTGGTGTTAAATACAGTATTAAAATTTGCATTTTCCTGTTGGAAATGACATTTGGTTCATTTCGAGAAGCGTATGACGACAGGGTTTACCATTCTTGCCGCATATTGGCAAAGTATTCAGCCTCTCTTCAATAAATCAATATGATAACCAACCTGAATATGGTGTAAATCGATCGCGAATAAAATGACATCTAGAATATACAGCTAAAGGCGTCATCGCTGTTACCTAAAGATTACTCAGTTTGTCCTGTTACCGTATCAAATATCTTCCACACACCAACCCCGACCTTTCACTACGTCTGAGACGAAATGGCCGTCATGAAAGGGAGCAATACTCATTGCCACTCAATGTTTCTCTGTGTTTCTAGACGTTCGGAACGCTTCTGAAACCGTTAGCCGCCTCTAATCAAACCACATGCCTACAGAGTAGCATCCCAGTTGAGGGACTGAAATCGTGATGTACTGTCAGAAACGTCGCAGAAACGGAATCGATATCTGATATATTCTCAAAGGACTTTTTATAGGACCTAAGCTGTTCATAATCAACAAAGGCCGAATAAAGGGTCGACGACATTTCATGGCACAGCACCCCATCATTCTGCATGACAATGCACGATACCAAACTGCTGCTGCTGTCCAGGACCTATTGAGCCACTGGCAATGGGAGATTTTAGAAAATCCACAGTTCTCACCCGACATGAGTCCCTGCCATTTCGATCTCTTTGCCACAGTGAAAGAACCACTAAGAGGGATTCTGCACAGCGATGGCATTAGCCATGCCAAAGCAAGGTCCATAGGAACATCAACACAAGCAGACGATCAGATTGTATACAAAGCCTTCCCGACATTAGGCAATAGGTAATAAATAAAGGGGGAGAGTGTATTGAAGGTGTGTATCTATGAGTAGCTCTGTCAACAAAGTAATTTTATAGAGAATTGACAGTTTTCATTACTTTTTCTGCATCCTTTGTATACGAATGAATTACGTGGCGCCGGCCGCATTAGCAGAGTGGTCTGCGGCGCGCCAGTCACAGTCTGCACGACCGCTACGGTCGGGGTTTCGAATCCCTCCTCGGGCATGGATGTTTCTGTCGTCTTTAGTATAAGGTAGTTCATAAGTAGTTTGTAAGTTTAGGGACTGATACCCCGCAGTTAAGTCCCTTAAGCTTAACAAACATTTGAACATTTTTTTGAATTAAGTGGTAATCTGAGCAACCATCTATGTGTGCTGATGATGATACATTTGCCCTGTAGTAAAGCCAACATTAGATGAAGACCTATTGGAAAATAATTTAGACAAACTATTTGAATGATACGAAAAGTGGACATTTACTCTAGTTGATAAAAAATATATCATCACGAATACTAAAAACAAACGATTACATTTTGGTTACACGATAAATTGCAGAAATATAAAGATTTTAAATTCAACGAAATACGTAAATTGTAATGACCACATAGACATAGTTATCGTAAAGTTAACCAAAGACTGTTCTATTGACAAAACACTTCGAAGATGTGACTGAAAGACACCCAAGTTCGCACAACACAAATTTATTGGCACAAGTTTGTTGTACAAATTCATGTAATAGTATACTTCGTCACAGAATAATATTTTGACGCGGCGACGTAGGGAAACAAAAGATAGGCCAAGTTCCTACTGGCGTTAACAAAACAAAAGTCATCTTGTGTCACGACACAATAGCATCGTGGAGCAGCACACGAAAAGTTTAAGTCCACAACGTCTGCTTTAGGTTCAAATGTTCAAATGTTTGTTAAGCTTATGGGACTTAACTACCGGGTCATCAGTCCCTAAACTTACAAACTACTTATGAACTACTTACGAACTAGGACGGCACAAATATCCATGCCCGAGGGGGGATTCGAACCCCCGACCGTAGTGGCCGTGCTGACCGTGACTGGAGCGCCTCAATCACCTCGGCCACCGCGGCCGGCTCTGCTTTAGGAGTTACAGAGAAAAAATTGGTAGTTCACCAAAAGGGAGTCCAGAGTTGAAGTTGGTAGTTGCTCCAGAGTGAGGTTCCGCTAGGAAGATACAGATTGTAAGTCCAGGGTTTAGAGGAGAGTCTCTGGAGGCACGACGTCTGGTAGTTGGCATACTGTCGCTGCGTTCATAGCCATAGCTGGCTCCAGCCAATCCACTCCCTGCAGTGCTGCCCTTCAGCGCTCTATATTTGCTTCTAGCTCCACCTGCGCACGTTACATGTGTTGTTGTCACCCTTGGCTGTCGCTTGCTAGGCTTCGTATTTGGATGTGAGCAGCTTGAGGTATGCATTCGGTGTAGGCTTCCGGGGACACTTATCGGTTAAGTGGTTTGACGGCCGGTAGGGGCAATCCTGGAACGGAAAAACAAAATCCAATAAGGAGACTGCCTACATTACGCTTGTCAGTTTTACCTGGGCAGTACTCCATCCTTACCACATAGGATTAACTAGGAACAGCAAAAACCTTTAGAAAAATATAGGTATTGTTTTCTGCCATAAAAAGGGAAGAGAGTATAACGGATATGAGAATATATGGGTGGAAATCATTGCAACAGTAATCTCTTTGTGGCGAGCGCTTTTCGCGAAATTTCAGTCACCAACTTCCTCCTAAAATATTCCGTTGACACCCAACTATATAGCGATAAATAATGATGATAATAAAATAAGAAAAATCTGAGCTTCTATGGATAGATACAATCGATGCAAGAAGAGCCGTGCGGCCTGGGGCGCCACGTTACGGATCGTCTGGCCGCTAGTTTTCCGCCACATGGTCTGAGGCAGCTTGCCTCGGACTGCGCGGCCGCTCCCGTCGGTGGATCGAGACCTCCATCGGGCACGGGTGTGTGCTTTGTCCTTAGGATAAGTTTGTTTCAATAGTTTGTAAGTATAGGAACCGATGACCTCAGCAGTTTGTCTCTTAAGTTTACAAACATTTGAACATTTGAAAGACATGAGTGTTTGTTTTTCCCGCGCGCTGTTAGAGTGTTAAGCGGTAGAGAAATAGAGTTGGTTCATTGAACCCTTTGCCAGGCTCTGAACCCCTTGCCCATGTAATTATCCCAGTGCATCTCGACATTTCTTTCAGCGTGTCGTAATCGACATATTACGGCGTGCTTTCCGCAAATTAACTCAGTACTGCAACAGTAAGCTGCCAAACGTTCGAAGCTGTTGTCAGCAGAAATGGGCACTATGAAAATTCGTAGATTACATTCGATTTAAATGTTGAAATGTTTGTGAAGCTTATGGGACTTAACTGCGGTGTCACCAGTCCCTAAACTTACAAACTACCTTATGCTAAAGACAACACAATCATCCATTCCCGAGGGGGGGGGGGCTGGAACCCCCGACGGGAAACGGCCTCGCGCATCGCAGCATAGCGCCTCAATACTCTTGGCCGCTCCGCCGCGGAACATTCAATTTATTTTCATAGTATGACGAATGGCTTTAGTGGAGAAGCGAACGCATACACGTTACTTATCTGAAAATTTATGTTTCAAGAATTTCTTTCCTTATGTAATATATTTAAAAAAAGTTATCCTGAACTATGCATGGCAGGAACGACTCTGCCAACAAAGAATACAATTCTTATTTGTCGGTTGATACCAACATGTGTCGTTACAAAGTGTTCAGCATATTTTTCCGTCTAATTAACTATCATTGTCAACAATCAATTGTCAAGTGCATCATTGCAGCTGCTATGAAACTCTAAATATATTTTGTGCAACCTCCTGAATGTTCGCGACTGTAGGCCCGAACTCAGTTAGTCGATCTCGGTCGAGGTATTGTGTATCAACTGCAGATCAGTCGTGTAGATGAAGAAGCTAATGTCGGACATGACTTTGGCTCAACACCGTCAAAGTCTCAGTAGTGTGTGAAGTACTGTCAGCGGTAAACAACACGTGGAAACTCGAGATGTCAACCCATCCTCCAGATATCTACACGTGATAAACACAACGTAAACCATCATACGACGCATGGCGAAAGGCGCCTCTTACTCCTGCAAATCATTCCATTTCGTGCTCCACTGACAAATGATGGCAGCAAAAACGAATGATCGAGCCCCGGTTTCCCCTGATATCCTGGAAATGACAGAACTTTGGCCGACGATGCCTCCAGTGACGCAGGGGGACATCAGTTTGAACAACTGTTGTAAATGCGGAACCTCCTCAATCTTATGTAGCTTAATGGAATTCATTATTACTGTATTGTGGCATCATCTCACACCGATTTACTTGTGCCGCTACTAATTTACCAACAGGGGTAATTATCTGGTGGTATTGGAGAGCCGGCCGCGGTGGCCGAGGGGACTGAGGCGCTCCAGTCACGGTCTGCACGGCCACTAGGTCGGGGGTTCGAATCCCCCCTCGGGTATGGATATTTGTGCCGTCTTTAGGATTAGCTAGTTCATAAGTAGTTTGTAAGTTTAGGGACTGATGACCCCGTAGTTAAGTCCCATAAGCTATACAAACATTTGAACATTTGATTTGGTATTGGAGAATATTCAGTGGCAATCCTGTAAGTCATGTTTTGTTTGTAAATCTATCGGACCACACTGCGTGGTCATCAGCCTGTAGCTTACAAACTACTTAAACTAAGTTAAACTAACTAAAGGACAAACACACACACCCATGCCCCAGGGAGGACTCAAACCTCCGACGGCTAGCAACCACGCGCTCCGCAGCGAGGCACCTTAGACCGCTCGGCTACTCCACCGCGACCGTAAGTTATGATTAGGTTTGGGATGTTGGGGTCGTCAGTGAGTGCTACGTTGAGTCTCAGGTGGAACTCAAACAGATTTTCGCTTATATTTTTCGACTGAGACATCTCCGGGACAGAGTCCCTGACCTGAAAGTCCTATATTTATCCTTCTCCAGTATCCCTGAAAGTTTGTGACGTCATTACGTAAAGAAGGTGGACAAAATAATATGAACGCCTAACATAGACGTTATATTTATTTATTTGAAAGGGGTTGGCGCACTATTGATTTTGAGAACAGCTGGTACACGACTAACAAATTAATAAAGTGTCTTTAAGGTTTCCATCAGAATGTTATCCATTCTTGTACCAAAACATCCGCCAATAACTTTGACGAAGTTGGAACTGTAAATTAGGTCTTCACTCTCTGCTCTTAAACTCCCCGCAAAGGTTCAATTAAGTTGAGACATGACGATTTTTCTGTCCAGGAAGATGTATGATAATTTTTCGATGCTACACACCTCAAGTTTATGACTGCGTGCATGGGCGCATTATCATTTTTGAATATGGCAGTGTTTGTTAGCAATATGTTAGCCATAGTAATCAGTTTGCTGTCGAGGGTTCATTCACAGTTATTAGACCAGAGGAGTAATGATAAAAATAGTTGAATAGCACAATACAAATGCCACAGTTATGACGGAACATCCCCCATACTTGACTGTAGGAAATAGGTATGTCGTATAGTAAACTTATTTACGGGTTTTCGATACATAAACTCGGTTGCTTGTAGTTAGGACTGTAAAAGGTGATTCATTGGAGTATACCACATACTTCCAGTCATCAATTGTCCAGGTTCTATGTTCGTGACATCATTTCCTTCGCAGATTTGCGTTTGCTTTCGTTATTAACGGTTCAGCAACCGCAGCCCTTCCATGATTGTTAACACTAGAACACTCTTCTTATTGTTTCAGGAAGTGCATGAGAGTTAATGACTTTTAACATTTCTTTGACTAGTTTCGATAAATAGCAGCGCTGTAGGTTGCATACGTTTCAAGAAAAAAATAACAAATACCTAAAACTGGTTCTAGTGTTAAGCTCCATTCCTACTGTTTTTATCGAAACAGTATTAGTCAAGTGAGTGTTGAGTTCTCTACTTGGTTTTGTCCTGATAGTTTTATGCAGTCTGGCCAAATTCGTTCTTAATGTTCATATGTGGTTGTCAGTTAACTTCGGGTTCTGCCCACTATTGCCGGCAGCGGTGGCGCTCCAGTCACGGTCTGCACGGCCACTACGGTCGGGGGTTCGAATCCTCCCTCGGGCATGGATATTTGTGCCGTCCTTAGTCTTAGCTAGTTCATCAGTAGTTTGTAAGCTTAGGGACTGATGACCGCGTAGTTAAGTCCCATAAGTTCTACAAACATTTGATTTTTCTCTTCTCCAATGATGTTTTACCTAGTTTTGTATACGCTGTCATTACAGATGATATTGTCACTAGTGAAACGTTAAACAGTGCAGCCGTTTTCGTCACAAACTCTACCATGAAATGTGCGCCATCGAGTTGTCCTGTTTGGAAGTTTGAAATAAAATGTTCAAATGTTTGTAGAACTTATGGGACTTAAACTACGGGGTCATCAGTCCCTAAGCTTACAAACTACTTATGAACTACCTAAGACTAAGGACGGCACAAATATCCATGCCCGAGGGGGGATTCGAACCCCCGACCGTAGTGTGGAAGTTTGAGAGATGACGCATTTCACCAATCCATCTGTGTTGGCCGTCGCAGAACAAACCGCATAATATACTGCATCGTAACGTCCAAGACTTAGTATGTCAGTTGTGCTCTACGGTCGCCTCTCACAAGGGACACTTTTGACCTCGAACCGCACGAAACCGTGTTTAGAATAACAAGCGGTCATCAACAAAACAGTGGTGTGCGTCATTTCCATGCAAAACGCCGCATTTGTCTGGTAGCGGCGCTAGGTGGAGTCACAGTGTAGCTGCACAGCAAGTGCTCCAGTTACGTGAGTGGCATAGCTGCAGGACGTATTTGTCTCGTGGAATGTCCGCAAGCGAGTTACTATGTAAACTGTGTGCAGTACAGTGATATCACGAAGAAAATTAATCCTACGCACGTGGTCCAAATATTAGGGAGCAACTTGCGTCGTGCTGAATATGGTAATGACATTGGGGGCTGAGTATATGGCGTTCGCGGATATATTACATAACATAATAATTCAGAAATATAATGGCGACGACATAGAAATACACGACGTTACGCTGGATAGATACACGGAATTTGAAGGAAGAACCTGAAGGTGGCTCTTCCAGCAATACATTCACATAACAATATCATCGTTTGAAAATGTAATTAGTGTGGCTTTTAATAATGGGCTGCGTGAATGCGAAAGTGATGTGGAATGTGATAACGTGGCTTTAGTGATGTGTGCACACTGTTTTCTCCCACTTCGTTTTAACCACTTCATCGAAATCCCGCATCTACACTTTGAGGACTAATACAGGGTGTACATAAAGTCCGGGAAAACTTCCAATTATTTATTGCACAAGAACAAAACATTGTACAGATATCATACATATATCATTTTGAAAAGAAACCCTGACAGTTCAATTTTTTCATCTATACCGCCACAGAGTAGTTTGGTAATTTGCCGATAGTCAGCGCTAGTCGCAAACATGGCGAGGTCAGGTGCTATAAGCAAGGAGGTTACAATACAGGGAGACGCCCTTACGCTGAAAAAGTGAAGCATACCTCCGCCATATTCCTAAGTTTTTGTGAAGTGTTCGTATTGTAGAGCTAATGTTATATGTCACTTACAACAGGAATAAAACGTCCGACGGTTTTGCCGTAATGTACAACGTGTTAAAAGAGTGCAAATTAGCCGTTAAAAATTAAGTTTTCGAATATATTATGATGAGTAATTACATGCTTGTAATGACATGGGGTTTTATTAGAACAATTAAAAAAGGTTGAAAAAGTCTGATCAGAAAGCAATAATTAGCATAACAAATTAAGACAAAGCAAAGATGATGTTCTTTAGAGGAAATGCTGTAGTCAAGGAATAGCTGTAGTCAAGGAATAATGTTGTGAACAGCACTGTAAAGCATGTCCGGAGTTATGCTGAGGCATTGGCGCCGTATGTTGTCTTTCAGCATCCCTAGAGATGTTGGTCGATCACGATACACTTGCGACTTCAGGTAACCCCAAAGCCAATAATCGCACTGACTGAGGTCTTGGGACCTGGGAGGCTAAGCATGACGGAAGTGGCGGCTGAGCACACGATCATCACCAAACGACGCGCGCAAGAGATCTTTCAGGCGTCTAGCAATACTCTGTTTTTTTGGTTCTAATAAAACCCCATGTCATTCCAAGCATGTGTGTAAATTTTTACCTCTCTATCTACATTATTCCGTGATTTATTAAGTTTTCAAATTTATACTGACTTTTTGATCACCCGATATATTGTTTGAAAGTACATACTTTACAGTGACTGTCAGTTAAATGCATTAGCAGTAAGAGGGTCGAATTAAAGCATAGTTTTAACGGAGAAACAGCATTTCAAAACTGACCAAGATGGCGGACAGGCTTCAAGTGACGTATGTGCTCGGCATAGATAATGCCATCTCAGTTATTCTAACCTCCTTGGCTATACCGGCCCCTGCCGACAGGCAACACACGTGGCACAGTGCTGTACCGGGAAACACACAAGGCTCCAAGTAGGAATATCCAGTGACAGTGCTCTCGGCGAACAAGAATGGCTTGTACAGTTTTCGACTCACAAGGCACAAAAAACATTTACCTTTGGGGAATCACGCTCAAATTCAATGAATTTGTTTGGATGCTTCGTTATCCCAGATTCGACAGTTATGCCTGTTCACTTTCCTTTCAGTGTAAAAACAGGCTTCGTCGCTAAAAGTTAAGTGGTAAAAAATGCCATCCTCATCCTCATATAGTTGTTGCTACTGCGAACAAAACTCAAAACACTTGTCTTTGTCGTCGTTATTGAGCTACTGCATTAGCTCCAATTCGAATGGTTTCATAGTCAGCATCTATTTCAGGACTTTCCACGATGTCACTGGAACCATTTCGAGTTCATGGGATGCACGCCGCACCGATTTCTTTGGACTCCTTACGAATGTCTCTGGTACGCGCTCCACATTCACTTGACTCACTCTGGGACGTCCGCTTCTCTTTGTCAGGCACAAGCAACACGTCGTAACGAATTTGTTGTGCCAGTGGTAAATGGCCTTCCTTGTTGGTGGATTCTTACCGTGCTCGGTTCTGAACATCCGCTGAACAGCTGTAGCACACTTGTTTTTGTGGAACTCCAACACACAGAGAGCTGGCTCCGCACCTGAACTGAGCATGTTTGCGACTAGCGCTGACTACCGCAGTGGCGGAATACATGAACAAAAACTTTCAGGGGTTCTCTTCAATGTGACATATGTATGATAGCTTTACTATGTTTGGTTCTTGTGCAATAAATAATTGAAAGTGTTTCCGGACTGTATGTACACCCTTTATAAGCACTTAAAGGGATGTAGTACTGCTGTATATGTGTGTTTTGCGCTTTATAAGTGCAGGGTGACTCACGAAAGACGCCTGCCAGGAGTCCGCGGATCGCGCGGTACAGCTCCCGGCCGCCGCCACCGCACCTGCGACCACGGCAGCTCCCGATTGAAATATTGAAATGTCTGTTAAGCTTATGGGACTTAACTACGGGGTCATCAGTCCCTAAACTTACAAACTACTTACGAACTATATATACATGTGGCGTCTGTTCCGAAAGAACAGACGTCACTCCTGATCCTGCAGTTGTTATTGTTTAATATTCATAGAATATATGACATCAACTGCGATTGGGCAAAGCTGAAAATGTGTACCCAGCCGGGATTCGAACCCGGGTCTCCTGCTTTCTAGGCAGTTGCGCTGACCCCTACACCACTGGGGACACAGTGATCACCGCACCTGCAAGGACTACCTACGCACGCCTCCCGTCAGATACAAATTCCCAGCTTCGCCCTGCCCACAGTACTCAAACTCGTAGTTATGAAACTAATTCCCGTAAGAGTAAGAGCTTCAAACTGGCCCACCCCTCCCCACTAACGATAGGATCATTGCCCGTCACCGGCATATTATATATATACATGTATATACATGTACATATATACATATATGCAGGAGACCCGGGTTCGAATCCCGGCTGGGTACACATTTTCAGCTTTGCCCACCGCAGTTGATATCACGCCACATGTATATATATAATATGCCGGTGACGGGCAGTTATCCTATCGTTAGTGTGGAGGGGGTGGGCAAGTTTGAAGCCCTTACTCTTACGGGAATTAGTTTCATAACTACGAGTTTGAGTACTGTGGGCAGGGCGAAGCTGGGAATTTGTATCTGACGGGAGGCGTGCGTAGGTAGACCTTGCAGGTGCGGTGATCACTGTGTCCCCAGTGGTGTAGGGGTCAGCGCAACTGCCTAGAAAGCAGGAGACCCGGGTTCGAATCCCGGCTGGGTACATATTTTCAGCTTTGCCCAATCGCAGTTGATGTCATATAATCTATGAATATTACTTACGAACTACCTTATACTAAGGACGGCATAAATATCCATGCCCGAGGGGGCATTCGAACCCCCGACCGTAGTGGCCGTGCAGACCGTGACTGGAGCGCATCAGTCCCCGCGGCCACCGCGGCCGGCAGCGCCCGATTCTCGGACTCTATTGTGCCACAGGAGCATACACTAAGTCTAAAAAACATTGCCATCTGACTAACCTAAGCTTAATTTTATTTACAGTAGATGTTCAAAATGATATCCCTCTATGGAAAGAGAGGCCTGATATTTCTTGAACACATTTGCGAACACTCGACGAATTTCGGCTGCCGAAATTTGGAAAAATGACTAGTCGAATCTTTTTTCACGAAACAATAAACTCTGGCAGGTATGTGAACAATATCCTGCATCCATTTTTTCAAAAACTTTCACCCAACGAAAAGCTGTACGGTTATTTCATGCAGGACAATGCAAGACCGCAGATTGCCAATGCTTCTATGGCAGCAATACGAAGTGTTTTTGATGATAGGATAGTTGACTGGCCTCCTCGTTCTCCAGATCTAAATCCCTGTGACTTTTATCTTTGGGGAATGTTAAAAGACAAGGTGTATGCAAGCAATCCCCATACACATGAAGAGTTGGAAGACAGGATTCGACTAGTCATTTCCCAGATTTTGGCAGCCGAAATTCGTCGAGTGTTCGCAAATGTGTTGAAAAGATGCAAGGTTACTCTTTCCATAGAGGGACATCATTTTGAACATCTACTGTAAATAAAGGTAAGCTTAGGTTACTCAGATGGCAATGTTTATTAGACTTTAACTCAGTGTATGCGGCCGCGGCACAATAGAGTCCGAGAATGGGGCAGTGTCGTGGCCAGCAGATGCGGCGGCGGGGGCCAGGAGCTGTACCGAGCGATCCGCGGACGCCTGGCAGGCGTCTTTCGTGAAACACCCTGTACTTTAAGCTGCTGATTGAATATGTACTGAAACAGTGACGCAATTAAATTACATATAACTTTCTTCCTATGGTACTGACACCTTGTTACTTTGTTTCTCTCTGTTTAGCCGCGGTGGAGTAGCCGAGCGGTCTAAAGCGTCTCGCTGCGGAGCGCGCGGTTGCTCGCCGTGGAGGTTCGAGTCCTCCCTGGGGCATGGGTGTGTCTGTTTGTCCTTAGGTTAGTTTACCTAGGTTTAAGTAGTTTGTAAGCTACGGACTGATGACCACGCAGTTTGGTCCGATAGAATTACAAACAACATTCTCTCTAGAATGAAACTTTCACTCTGCAGCGGAGTGTGCGCTGATATGAAACTACCTGGCAGATTAAAATTGTGTGCCGGAACCGGGACTCCAACCTGGGACCTTTGCCTTTCGCGGGCAAGCGCTCTACCGACTGAGCTACCCCGACACGACTCACGATGCCGCCTCACAACTTTACTTCCGCCAGTACCTCGCCTTCTACTTTCCAAACTTCACAGAAGCTCTCTTGCAAACACGCAAGACTAGCACTCCTGGAAGAAAGGATATGGTGGAGACATGGCTTAGCCACAGCCTAAGGAATGTTTCCAGAATGAAACTTTCACTCTGCAGCGGAGTGTGCGCTGATATGAAACTTCCTGGCAGATTAAAATTGTGTGCCGGAACCGGGACTCGAACCTGGGACCTTTGCCTTTCGCGGGCAAGCGCTCTACCGACTGAGCTACCCCGACACGACAATTTTAATCTGCCAGGAAGTTTCATATCAGCGCACACTCCGCTGCAGAGTGAAAGTTTCATTCTGGAAACATCCCTTAGGCTGTGGCTAAGCCATGTCTCCACCATATCCTTTCTTCCAGGAGTGCTAGTCTTGCGTGTTTGCAAGAGAGCTTCTGTGAAGTTTGGAGTCCCGGTTCCGGCACACAATTTTAATCTGCCAGGAAGTTTCAACATTCTCTCTGTTTAAATTGGTAGTTGAGGTACAATGCAACGTTTTGCACGGAAATGACGCACACCACTGCCCTGTTATTCCAAGCATGGGTTCATGTGGTTTCGAGCGTTCGAGGTCAGAGGTGTCCCTTGTCAGTATTGACATGTATGCAGTGGTGTCAGCTTGCAACAAGATGTGATATACTGAGTAGTGTTCATATTATTTTGTCCATCCCCAGAAGTTTGAAATGTTAGTAAACCTGAGGGACAGAACTGCTGGGGTCATCAGTCCCTAGACTTACAAACTACGTAAATTAACTTATGCTAAGGCTGGTATTACACTATCAAATTATTTGTCAAAGAATTGGACAAAGAAAAATTGGACGTAGTGTAATGGGAACATCATCCAATATTTCATCAAATCCAAGGCCTCGGCCTAGATTTGATCAAAGAAATCGCTCGTCTTCTGTTTCCTGCAGTGAGAAATGTGACCGCATGGAGCGCTAGTAGTATACAGCTTTCCGGCCACTATAGCTGTTTTATTTGGAGGTTAGATATCTGACATTACTTCGACATAACGTTCGTATTCGTAAACATGGCTAGTAGTGGAATGTTTGTGTAGTGTTTTCTAGCAACAACAAAATTTAAAAAATCAGATGGGGCGTTGTTTAACAGGCGACAAGGCCAATTCACACTGTCCGACACGTCAATTCGTGTAGCCCAATACCCTGCGGCGAAAGTGAGGTTGAGAAAAAATCCGTGATGTAGAAAGGTCATTATATACTATTGGAATTGAAGAAGTAATACCCCTAAATCTTATTTACGGTTGAAGCAGATTTTAGAATGTACGATTTTGGTAACTTGGTGTGCTAAGTGCTGGGAAGTGAAACAACTTTCAAAACATCGACATCTGTTTGCAAGCGAATCTATGTACATGTAAATACGTCAGCCAATTTTTGTAAGGAAATAAATAGAGCCTATTTACTTTATCAGCAATGTTTCCCCTCTTACATTGTTAATAACGTCACAAACAATTTAGATTATCCTCTTTGTCAGTGCTCACATTTTCCATTTAAAACGTTATTTAATGAACCTTGCTTTATCAACTTAACAATCTTATTCGTATACACTGTTAGTCAGCATTTTTGTTACTCTATTGCAAACTGTGAAGGGTGAAGAGCGACAAAATAATTAGCAGTGAACGGCCTGGCTGTTCTACCGACGGCATAAAAAAAGAAAATCCTCCCGGTCCCGTAACAAATTTTATTTATCTCGCTCTGACACCCACGGTTTCATCCGAGTGCGTTTCATTTTCTTTTTTCCCTCCTTCTCTTCTAAATGCAGACACAATGTAACTGTAGTATAACCGACAGCTGAGCATTCCACCGCCATTTTGAAGCAAATTTGAGAAAATATTGGATGATAGTGTAATACCCTATTTTGCGTTTCATCTAATTTCTTTGTCAAAAAATATGACCAATATTTCAATTTTTTCGTCCAATTCTTTGTCCAATAATTTGATAGTGTAATACCGGCCTAAGGAAAATACACTCACCCGAGCTCGAGAGACGACTAGAAATTCCGATGGGGGCGGCCCATCCGGCATAATCCGTGAGGTGGCGCCCCAGACTGCGTGGACATCCCCACTCGGCCGTCAGTCCCGTGTGTAGCTGTCCTCTAATGACACGTGTGTTCTGCCGGCAGAGCTCCGCGGAGAAGCCGTGGCGCGGCCACGACGGGCAGCGGCCGCCGTCCACCACGCCGCACGCGCAGCTGCAGACGACTCCGCAGCCCGAGCACCGGCCCGGGCAGCATCGGGTGGCGTGGTCGGCGCCGCCGGTCGCGGACTCCGTGCTGGAGCTGGAGTTGGCGAGGCCCGGCCTGCCCGCCTACGAGGAGTACGACCGCAACCAGCGCTTCTCGCACTCCTTCCTGCACGGCTACCGCCACACCTGACTCTAATCGTAACGCAATAAAGCGCCTTTCACACAACAAACTCTCTTTTTTTTCTTCACCCCAGCATCCTTTCCAGAGACGGCCCTCCTCTGCAACTGTGTACGAAGACTCTGGTGCACCGAGTGGAAGAAAGCAGAATGTCACACAGTGGTAAGCAGGGGTGTAATTAATTTATCCTTCTGTGGGTGAGTTAGGTTCTGGGGGTTCTGTTGTTTTCCAGGGGGAAGGGCACTTCTCGAGTTCATTCAGGTCAGTGTCCAAAATTATAAGAGGCATTTGAAAAGAAACGAGCCAACCGTAATTACAGAAACTGGTGCCTGTACTGATCCTGGCCAGCGGTGGCGCGTCCTATTTGTTCACGGGTTCAGTAAATCCCTGAAAAACAGCTCGTCGAGAAAAAGTAAATAAATAAAATAAAAAGTTTTTTTAAACTATAATTCTTCGTTCCGTTCTTCTATCAGATCATTTTATATGCACATTCAAATTATTTTTATCGGCCGAAAAACGTTTTACATCGCGGAGACAGCGCGTATACGAGACGTAGCGAGGCCACTCAATATAGGCGGCAGTGGTAGCGGCGTCGCACTGCGCGTACGTGGCTGAGGTTCGAATGCTCTTCTGAACCCCCTGATGGCAGCATATGGGCGCTCTTGCAGCTGGGAGGGTCGGGGGGAAACTCCGCTTTTAACATTGGCGTCGGAGCTGGCTCGAGCTCTGGCAGTTACGAACGAATGGTCCCGAAGCAAAACGGTGGAGCTACTGTGCACCTCCACTTTCGCATCGGCAAATCCGCCATTAACGCAACATCCGCCCTCCATATTTGTTTTTGGCACATTGAACATTCATCAAAAACACGTCATATTTGTTAACATATGTTATAACTATATATTAAAGAAGCATGAACTGTAAAAGCCTTCAGAAGCTCCTATCATGAATATTAATAAAGTCACTTCTGACCACTAGCAGGAATCGCCGTGTGGTTAGCAGCATCACGTTGTGCCATTGAAAGTAGTGGGTTCGAGACCAACTGCGAGCAATTTTTTTAAAACCCAATCTTTTAACAGTTACAGGAATGACAATGACTTTTGTATTGTTACTCACCACATATCTTCGAAATGTGCTGCGATTTTGAGGGAAAATGACATTTATACTCTTCTTTGTAACAAATATTTAACTGTTTGGAAAGATGTGGGGGACAGGAGCCTTTGCGCACGATTAAGGTTAGGAGGGGGTGCTGCTTACAGTGTCACGTCACCCAAAGGTAATCTGTCTCTTCATCGTAACAGATTCATTTTGTTACAGTCACTTAGCAGTGTAATTAGTTACTGTGTTTTAGTGTTCATGTGCCTAATAATTTGTCCTTGGTGTTTATTATGAAAGAAAGCTTAAGAACTTTCAGTATCTTTACAAACAAATTACTCAGAGCCAGAGATATATTGAGGTGCCCTCACACAGTTGACACGTGCCAAAGCTGTGACGCCGCCGCCGCCGCCCCACCCACCCCCCATAAAACAAACTTACGATTTTTTCTATGAATTTGGAAAATTTTGTGAGTAGTAGTAGTAGGGTAGTTGGGGTTACACCCCACTGAGATTCTACCCATGATGCATTGCGCGAGTATCGCTATGATTGACAGTTTATATTTAGGTGCTTTCGATTGTCATCAACACTACTTGTCCGACCGCTAATCAAAGGACGCCGCTATAACGCACTTAAGGATGATTGACAGGTTGCAAGTAAACAACACCTCCCTCAGCCACACACCTGGCAGACACGTGCCCCCCTCCACCCCTAGGCGCTGCCGTCAGACAGGGAGCACATCCGACAAGTCCAGACCTGTCGACCCCTTGACATGTCTGTACTTGCACCCTCCGCCACACACCTAGGTGACACCGCGACCCCTACTCGCTTGGCCGATTGCCGGACCGCCGCCGCCGCCACCGATAGATGCCACCCCGTCCTCCACGCTCGTGACCAGTTCTCAAAGAGGATGCCGTGACCCGCCCTACCCGCGAGGACAAAACCAACAATACCGCGACGATTGTCTTGACCGCATCGACATCTCTAAACAATACTGCCCCCGCCAGCCAACCCCTGCGCCATGGGCAGGGGCGTACTGCACTCTTTTTACGGCGACCGCGCCCTGCCAGGTCAGCAGCCAAGTAAATTGCATATTTATTAAGCGCGCCGCAGCGATCCGTATGCCAGATCCCGATTTATGTAACAATTTCCGCCGTTTATTATTCTCAGAAAAAATAAAGCTACCATATTGTTCTTCGTATGTATTTTTAACAAGAATTTCGGTGTATTGCTAAAAAAACAATTTAGAGCAGAAATGTTTAGTTGGTCTCTGCACAAAAAATATTCGTACGCTACAGCTTGTAGTAAAATATTAAAACTCTTATGCAAAATTTGCAAGTAAGAATTTATCGATGCGCAAACACTCCCATCTCTCTCCATGCTCTTCGCATAGACTACAGCCGACAGGCGTGTTTAATAATAGCGCAGGTTAGATGATAAACGGTAACGAACGTCACAAACTTACGTATCCATCTTAACATATACTCTTTCGATATACAAAAACAATTCTAACCAGAGCCAAACATTCGGGACTACCCAAAAGAAAAGAAATGGTCCGTTTCGGAACTCGACCGCAACCTTAGATCTATAAGCAAAATAAATATATCTATTCATTTAGACGATGCAAGCAACAGCCATCGAACGGAATGTAATGGTAACAAACGCTAAAACTAGTATGCCAACCACTCTTCCGATAACACAACAGCAGCAGCAGAAGACGACATATTGTTTATACACAAAATCCAATTTACTGGTGGAAATAACGAAAATCGACTATGACATCTAGCACAACGTCTGCATAGAAACTAAAGATTTCCAACACACAAGGCATTTTACAAAACATAGCGAAAGCCGCTCTGTCAGTCAGCACCAGGCTGTTAGGAATGCGTCTAAATATACATCTGCAGACACCGTTAACAATCGTCCAGAACGCAGAGCGCTCTCTCGGCAGGCTACATAAAAGAAACATATGCTAAATGTATAAACAAAATCTCTTAAAAACACCTAAGTTACATCTCCAAATGATCAAAACCTTCTACGCAAGACCTCTGCAGACGCACCACTTTGAGAAGGATAGCGCGCATTGCATTTATTTAATGGAGCTGAGCCATGCCGAAAGATCCGAAATTTAACACTCTCTCTCTTTAGCGATCTCGCCCTGTTACGCTTCCTTCTTAGATCGAGGTATAGATGCGACTTAGGAGAATTCGGGTAGTTTAATTTTACCTCTTATTTCCTTGCTACAGCAGTACACATCTTCTTGCGTATACCCATCTACGATGTAAACTACATTTATCTGACGCAGATCAAACACCGATATTCCAGCGCCCCAGAAAACATTTAAACCCTATTGTGCAACGGAGAGTCGAAAAAAAAAAAATAAAAAAAAAAAAAAAAAAAAAAAACGTGAAATAATTTACCGATTTCCGACCGTCTACACTAAAACTTTTCTTTTTTATCGAAAGTATTGGCCTAACAACACCCTTATTCGACAATACAGCAACCACAGAACCGAGTAGTACTTTACCTGCCCAATGCAACACCGATTTTCATAACAAGTTCGACATCTACATAGATATTCTGCAAATCACATTCAAGTGCCTGGCAGAGGATTCATTAACCACTTTCATAACTTTTCTCTACCGTTCAATTCTCTAATAGCGCGCGGGAAAAAGAACACCTAAATCGTTCCATTTTCGATCTGATTTCTCTTATTTTATTGGGACGGTCATGTCTCCCTAAGTAGGTGGGTGCTAGCAAAATATTTTCACATTCAGAAGTAAAAGTCGGTGATTGAAACTTCGCAAACAGATCACGCCGCAATGAATAACGTCTTTCTTTTAATGATTTCCACCCCAATTCGTGCAACATTTCCGTGACGCTCCCCCCCCCCCCCCGTAACGTGATAAAACAAAACGAGCTGCCCTTCTCTGACCCTTCTCAATGTCTTCCGTCAGTCCCACCTGGTGAGGGTCCCACAAGGGGCAACAGTACTCCAGGAGAGGACGCACAAGTGTGATGTAGGCAGTCTCTTTGGTGGAGCTGGTGCATCTTCGAGGCGTTCTGCTAATGAAACGTAACCTTTGGTTCGCCTTCCCCACAATATTTTCTATGTGTTCTCTCCAGTCAAAGTTGTTCGTAATTGTAACTCCTAGGTATTTGGTAGAATCTACGACCTTAAGGTTTGACTGATTTATCGCGTAATTGAAGTTCTGCGGATTTCTTTTAGTGGTCATGTGTATTACTTCACACTTTTCTTTATTTAGTGTCAATTGCCAATTTTCGCACCATGCAGAAATTTTATCTAAATCGCTTTGCAGTTGCTTTTGATCCTCTGTTGACTTCACTAACCGATAAACGACAGCATCATCCGCGAACAGTCTAAGGGAGCTACTCAGATTGTCTCCTAAATCGTTTATAAACACGAGGAAGAGTAGAGGACCTATAACGCTTTCCTGTGGAACGCCAGATATCACTTCCGTTTTACTCGATGACTTACCGTCAATTACAACGAACTGTGTCCTTTCTGATAGGAAATCGTGAATCCAACTGCACGATTGCGGAGATATTCCATAAGCACGCAATTTCATAAGAAGCCGCTTGTGGGGTACACTGTCAAAAGCCTTCTTGAAATCCAGAAATATGGAATCGATTTGAGATCCCTTGTCGATGGCGCTCAACACGTCATGTGAATGAAGGGCAAGCTGTGTTTCGCAAGAGTGATACTTTCTGAATCCGTGTTCACTATTGGTTAATAGGTCGTTCTCTTGGAGGTAGTTCATAATATTCGAACAAAGTATAAGTTCCAAAATCCTACTGCAAATCGACGTTAATGAGATAGGCCTGTAATTTTGGGGATCACTCCTATTGCCTTTCTTGAATATTGGAATAGCTTGGGCAACTTTCCAGTCTTTGGGTACGGATCTTTCGCTGAGTGATCGGTTGTAAATTATAGCTACGTACGGAGCTATTTCATCAGCATACTCTGAGAGGAATCTAGTTGGTATACAATCTGGCCCGGAAGATTTATTTTTGTTTAGTGACTTAAGTTGTTTTACTACTCCAGGAACATCTACTTCTAAGTTACGCATGCTGGCAGTTGTTCTTGGATTGAATACTGGAGTGTTCACTTCGTCTTCTTTGGTGAACGAATTTCGAAAAGCTGTGTTTAGTAATTCTGCCTTAGCAGTACTGTCATCGGTAGTATTACTATTGCTATGGCGTAGTGAAGGTATTGTTTGTGTTTTGCCGCTAGTGTACTTCACATATGACCAGAATTTCTTTGGATTTTCTGCAAGATTACGAGACAGGATTTCGTTGTGGTAACTAGTACTGTCATCGGTAGTGTTACCATTGCTATGGCGTAGTGAAGGTATTGTTTGTGTTTTGCCGCTATTGTACTTCACGTATGACCAGAATTTCTTTGGATTTTCTGCAAGATTACGAGACAGGATTTCGTTGTGGTAACTAGTATAGGCTTCTCGCATTGAAGTCCGCACTAGGTTGCGAGTATCAGTAAAAGATTGCCAGTCTTGTGGATTCTGTCTTTTTAAATTTTGCATGCGTTTTTATTTGTTTCTGCAACAGTGATCTGACCTGTTTTGTGTACCACGGGGGGTCAGCCCCCTCTTTTATTAATTTATTTGGTATAAATCTCTCGATTGCTACTGATATTAGGTGTTTGAAAGTAAGCCACAACAGATCTACACTCGCATTTTTAGTTTTGAAAGACTGGAGAGTATCACTGAGGAAAGCGTGAAACGAATTTTTATCTGCTTTATTGAATAGATATATTTTTCGTTTATTTTTGGTGCATTTGGGAATTTCGACAGTCAGTCTCGCTACTACAACTCGGTGTTCGCTAATCCCTGTATCTGTTTTGATGCTCTTTACTAGCTCAGGATTATTTGTTGCTAGGAGATCAAGGGTATTTTCGCAACAATTTACTATTGTAGTGGGTTCATGAACTAACTGTTCCAAGTAGTTTTCAGAAAAAGCATTCAGAACTTGTTCGGACGATGTTTTATATTTGCCGCCGGTTTTGAATACGTAATTATGCCAACATATCGAGGGTAAATTAAAGTCGCCACCGATTATAACAGTATGCTTCGGATACCTATTTGAAATGTGATTCAAGCTTTCTTTGTACATTTCGGCAACCACATCGACTGAGTCAGGGGGCCGATAAAAATATCCAGTTATTAATTTATTCCGGTTGTCAGGTGTAACCTCTACCCATACCAACTCACAGGAAGTAACTGTCTCAATTTCGCTGCAGGATAAACCGTTAGCAACAGCAATAAACACGCCACCCCCTTTTTTATTTATTCTATCCTTTCTGAAGACCATTTGGTCCTTTGAAAAAATTTCGGCCGAACTTATTTCTGGCGTCAGCCAGCTTTCAGAACCTATAACGACCCGCCCTTTACCCACAAAATTCCTACTCCAAGTTCCTTTCTTGTGCTTTCCACTAATCAAAACTAAGATTTATTATTTTAATTACAAGTAAATGTCTATCGCAAACGAATATGCTAACCTACACACCGCAACACCTGATCCTATATAGAACATGGAGTGTCTATACTTTTTTGTTACACTACAACTGAGTACATGCAACTTAATGTTCGCAGACACTTATATCGCACTCAGCGCCCGCATACATCGATCATAACCTGCTCTCTAAGGAATGGATGGGAGTGACACACAGTACAAACAAGTTTGTCGTGTGTTCCTCTAATTTTGGTCAATACAACGATGCGAGACCAATCTCCTAGACGTAATCGTAGCCAGATTTCTCCACACTATCTGTTTAAACTGGGCTTGCACATATGCAATAGCATCCTTTAAAGCCTATGTCTTAGCCATATAATCCAGTTTTCAAAATGTTCAAATGTTTGTAAAGCTTATGGGACTTAACTACGGGGTCATCAGTCCCTAAACTTACAAACTACTTATGAACTAGCTAATCCTAAGGACGGCACAAATATCCATGCCCGAGGGGGGATTCGAACCCCCGACCGTAGTGGCCGTGCAGACCGTGATTGGAGCGCCTCAGTCCGCTCGGCCACCGCTGCCGGCTAACCCAGTTTTCGCTTACCCTTCTTCTTAGGAGTTGTGGAATAACGCAGGCGATATGTTTAAGTGTCAAGTGTCTGTAAATCTGTCAGACCCAACTGCATGGTCATCAGTCCGTAGCTTACAAACTACGTAAACCTAGGTAAACTACCCTACGGACAAACACATACACCCATGCCCCAGGGAGGACTCGAACCTCCACTGCGAGCAACCGCGCGCTCCCAGAGAGACGCTTTAGACCGCTCGGCTACTCCACCGCGGCTAAAAAATATAGCCCATTGCCAACTCTCCATGTAATTTACAGTTGAAACTAAAAAACATAATGTCCGAGAGAGCGGTCAATTTTCGGGTACTCTTAATACCCAAGTAATCAAATTGCAGAATAACTGATCTCAAAAAGCATATGTTAACCGGGAGCGACGCACAGTACAACGGCGCACTTTGTAAATACCGTATCTTCTCTTTTAGAACACTTAAACAATCTTCTTTCACAGATACATAACCACAATCCTCCATCCTGGTAATGCCATCTTCTCGATCAAGCGAAAAAATAAGTCCTAACAACTGTCTGGACGCTTTATAAAACCGATAACTTTGCTGACACCAAGGCTCGTGATTTTTCGACAAATTTATTTTTATTCTATAATTCGACGCAAACCACGTTAAGCAGTCGTTCCATTTGGCTTGTCGTCGCCCGCAACCACGTTACTGTTGCTCCTTCCATCCGAAAGTCATGCTCGGATACGAACGCCACTCGGTTAAAAAGAAAAATCCTTTCGAAATCTTGCGTGTGTCGTCCAAATCCAGGAGATAGAAGCCATCTACACGAGGCTGCTGGTGTAGAATAGATGATGGCACCTCCATTAAAAAACATCGATTAGTTGCCCTTTATAATATATATACCCACAGTATTCCAGAAATAGTAACTTGGTCTTATCTCCAGCGTTTGCAGTATCGAACTTGATGAATTTACTACGCATGTAGAGCCGCACACACGCACACCAATGGTTGCAACTAGTGCACTTTAAGTTACCAAACTATAGGAGTTTTTATAAAACATGTTAATTTTCGACGAGAGAATTATGATTTACCACAGCAGGTATATCCGCTACGTAACGTAATGCACACCAGCCGTAAAGTAGACAACACTAGCATACGATTAAGCAGGCGATGTTTCGAGTAAATATCACTGCAAAGTTTTTTTTTTTTAATTTAATTTAATTTAATTTTATTTTTTATTTTTATTTTTTTATTTATTTATTTTTTTTTTTTTTTACCACCAAAGTCGGTTTTCTTTAGAGCTTTACTGTGATGTGTATTTAGGGTATATCGGCACTGTTTACTTAAATTCCATCCCATCTAGCCTACAGCACTCTCTGTAAGCGCCAAACATTTCCAACACAGTAACAGAAGTACACCTGCAATCGGCACTAACAAATCTAGCCATTCCAACTCTCTCTCTCTCTCTCTCTCTCTCTTTTTTTTTTTTTCTTTTTTTCTTTTTTTTTTTTTTTTTTTTTTTTTTTTTTTGTCCCAACTAGCATGCTGCAAGCTCTGTATACGTCCAAACGCAACCCATAAAGGGCTATCCTTACATCCGTCACCAACTCTAAGTTCCCCCACATAAACAAGTTACCACAGACGGTTTTATAACCGCGATCAGTAACAGACAAGATCTCCCAGACACAGCGCATTTTAATAAAGTTTCGATCTCTCCAGACCCAATAACTGTATTGGTTGCTTGACCCGTCCCAAACATCCAACCACAACTTTGTTTCCATTGCATAGCCCGGCAGACAATATTTCTGGATCGCTTTCTATCAGTCAATAGACTATATTCCTCGTGCGTTTAACGAGCATTCGCGCACAAACCACCATGGTATTCCACTCCTTCTAATTATTACTCTCGATAAACATCTGTAAGACAGTGTAAAACATGATCGACGTGCACACGCACGGAACAGCTAACAAGAAAAGATCTATATCAAAGCCAAGTTCTTATAATCCTTACAAGCAGCAACGCAAAATTGTCTACATCATTTCGAACTAATACAACACCAGAATTTTTTTACCGATCTCCAAGAGCAATCCTTTAGAGACTAAACATACGATTAAATGCACCTCCCAACGTAAGTTAGTAATCCTCTTTAAGTTATCTAACTCGATGCTTATCTACCAAAGAACATTAATTTACCACTACAATCATCTCCGATACGCTACCGAGAGACGTCCATTCGTAAACACAGCTAAAAGAAGATATAAATACCCCACATCCATAGCTCATAACCATGCTACTAAGTATCTATATGCATTTTCCACAATAGTGGATCACATCTGAGTTGAATCGAATCGCAAGACAAAACAGTTCGAAATAGGTATTTCGCGCAAACTAGCAAGCATACTCACATTCCATGCTATTTCTGGCTGCAGGCGAGTACGGACCTGTTGACTTATAGGAGACAAATGTTCAAATGTTTGTAAATCTATCGGACCAAACTGCGTGGTCATCAGTCCGTAGCTTACAAACTACTTAAACTAAGGTAAACTAACCTAAGGACAACACACACACCCATGCCCCAGGGTAACTAGAACCTCCGACGGCGAGCAACCGCGCTTATCGTAGACGCTGGTTTGGAGCGTGTGAGTCCTATAGATGTAAACATACCAGTCGACGCTCGCACCTGACCTGGAGAAGTTATCGGTTTAATTGTTCCTGGCCGCACCAGATTCAGAATACACGAGAGCTATTTTTACGAAGATAGAATTACATTGATTGTAACAACAGACATGAGAATAAAAAGCGATCGAAATGCCACAGCTATACCATAGCTCTTAATACACAATCATCCCAATAAAGACAGCCTTTACAACCCATAAAGGTCGAGGGGACTGAGGCGCTCCAGTCACGGTATGCACGGCCACTACGGTCGGGGGTTCGAATCCCCCCTCGGGCATGGATATTTGTGCCGCACACATGCGAATTACCGACAAATACTGCAAACTCTTTAACCCTAACCACTTGTACTCGGTGGATGTCCAAATGAGGCTCATACTAAGCAAAAAAAAAAAAAAAAAAAAAAAAAAAAAAAAAAAAAAAAAAAAAAAAAAAAAAATGACTGGCAGATTCGTACATCCTCTCGCACAACAGAGCTAGTACCTTTAATCTTATGCTTCCGTAGATAGTAAATAAGAACACAAGATTTACAGGATAAAACTTTTACTACATTTAGCATATATGTCTACATACAGGAAACAAGGTTATTTACATCTAGACACAGGATACAACTCGTTCTTTATTATTCTTGTTATGTGTAACTTTAATTTTCTCCGCTGTAATTTTTTTAAACTCGTAGTTTTATATCCACATCGGTGTCTCCTATTTCCGTTCTAGCCAGAAGTTCGAAAGGTACAGGGAAGGTATGTTCTCGAACTCCATTACGTATCTTCGTTTCCTCCTGCATTCCAACTCCTTTATAGCTCTGCACCTTCTGGCAATGCTTCTAGACGAGAACAATCGAGAATTTTAACTTTTCCCATTATTTCCTGTATAGCATACTGGTTATAGCGACCTATGCGTCCCTATGTGTGTACATTACCAACTCCTGTGGTAATTTTCGTAGGGAACACTAGGTCTAAGACTATTGCAAACGATTGCTTGTTATTCCATCCGTTTTTAACTCTGCAAATGACTGTTCCCCAGTCCTCCACATTTGGATACAATGTACTCCCTTCCCCAAACGATAATGTAATACATTTTTCATATGTTCCGCTATTTTCGGTCAGTACACCGACGCGTGACCAATCTCCCTAACTGTTTACTGTAATACAGTAAAAAGCAAATATTTTATAAGTCCCAGTCGTAACCAGATTTCTCCACACCCTCTCTTTAAGCCTGGCTTACACATATGCCATAGCTTCGTCTTTCTCCAGCATTAGTTTGTACTCGTCCTTTATGGCAGTTGCTTTAGCCATATTTCTAGCTTCCTTCTCTTGGTCTCGATATCTGCCATTTCCAGTTTTCTTTTTGCGAAGATAAGACTTTAACTGCACGTAGCGATGTAATTTCTTTAATGGGGGATGGCTTTAAGTCTGTGAGATATATTTACTCTTATCGCTGGACTTGCGGAATGACATTGTTTGTAGGTACCAGACCTAATTCGGCGATATCTATATCTGGAGGCAGTGTGGAGAACAATGTTCTGGATAAGTGTACTACTTATATCGTCTTTGCCGGTGTCAGTATTACGAATCTCCACGTAATTTACAGGTAGACAATTGAAACTAAAAGATGATAGAACGTAATGTATAAGCTTTTATCGATCTGGAAGGTTTTTACCTGTACACCGATCAATTTTCGGGTATTTTTATTACCCCAGTACACAAATTTCACTACACTATTAAACACTACAAAGCATCTGTTGTCCCAGGTGTTTGTTATGCGCCTCCACATGGTGGAGAAGCACTTTGCAGATACCGTTTATTCTCGTTTAAAACACTTAAACAGTCTTGCACAAGATCAAAAACACTATCCATCCGATAGTCGTATATTGTTAACCTCCAGCCTTGTAATACCCATGTTCTCGACCCAACGACGAAGTAGGTGCTCAAATGCAGAAAATAGACCTCTATTTCTCTTTTTAGGGTAAATCAGGTCACGGATCACGAAATTCACACCACAACCGGCGGATTATCCCTAGTACGACTCCAGGACGTTCTCCAAATTATGGTTTTGACTGATATTTCCAGGCGAAGTACTAAATAACCTCCATATAGGCGAGATTCTAGAAGCGTTCTTCGGGACTTGTGGTATATAGACAGGAGCGTGGATTCGAATCCTGCATATGACAAAACATTCGGCTGAAACGCGACGGTGGCGAGTCCCGAAGCGCAACAGCTGAGACGACCTCCCGGCTATAGCGAATATATATAGTGCACACGAGACAAGAAGCGTGCTGCTAAATACATCTCACCTAAAATAATTGGAATACTCAATATTTGAATGCTAAAATTTGCGCTCATGGTAATGTAATAAGCTGCAGTTAGTTGTGAACAATTAGTTATGACATATTTATTGTGATGCCTAAAAGAATTGTTAAAGAGGGACTGATTGTTGATTATTCACATTTTAAAGAACTATATTACAAGTACACACATATATTAAATAATTTGTTTGTGACGTAACTCAAAGGGATATAATATATAACTAATGGCATTTATCATGAATTTAGACGTCTGACGTACTCTTATAACTTTCGTTTGCACGCCCTGTGGGTCTGTCAGCTGACCTGACACGTAATATTCCACCTTACTTTTTGGGCTACAGACTGTCCTGGCAGTGTACCCAATTAATGGTCTTGCAACGAAAAATATGACTCCTCAGCACGCGACGTTAGATTCAGAAGGACACTCATATCTACCTAACACACTATAGATATAGCCTGTTGCTTAGCTTGAGTCGGACATCGTCCACCGTAAGAAAAAAAATTACACAAAACTCACACTATTACTATGCCAAATGACCGCAACCGTTATGGGGATGGGCTGGACAGCAGACGTAACATAAACAAATTGTAAACTGGTAAAATGGATATTTATTTACTAAATGGTCAAAAATTCCGAATGAAAAATCAACATGTCGATAAATAAAAGTACTAAATTTTGTACATTAACCGTCAAATTGCTCCATTAAATTACATAAATATCAGAATAGCGTCTGCCTGTCAATACGATTTGCAATTATTTTACAAAAACAATTAGGATAAAGACTGCCAAAAATTACACCTACATACATACTCCGCAATTCACCGTAAGGTGCGTGGCGGAGGGTACACTGTACCACTACTAAGCATTTCCTTTCCTATTCCACTCCCAAATTGAACGAGGAAAGAAAGAATGCCTATATGTCTCCGTATGAGCCCTAATTTCTCTTATCTTGTCTTTGTGATCTTTACGCGAAATGTATGTAGGCGGCAGCAAGATCGTACTACACTCAGCTTCAAATTCCGGCCCTCTAAATTTACTTAACAGATATTCACGAAAAGAACGTCGTCTTCCTTCCAGTGATCCCCAATTGAGTTGCCGGAGCATTTCCGTGACACTCGCGCATTGGTCGAACCTACCGGTAACAAATCTAGCTGCTCGCCTCTGAACCGCCTCTATGTCTTCCTTCAAACCGATCTGCTGTGGGTCCCAAATACTTGAGCAATACTCAAGACGTGGTCGTACAAGCGTTTTATACGCGGTCTCCTTTACAGGTGAAGTACATCTTCCCAAAATTCTCCCAATAAACCGAAGTCTGCTGTCCGCCTTACTCACAACTGTCCTTACATGCTCGTTCCATTTCATATCGCTCTGCAATGTTACGCCTAGATATTTGAACGACGCGACCGCATCAAGAAGCTCACTACTGATGCTGTATTCGAACATTATAGGATTGTTTTTTCTACTCATGCGCATCACCTTACATTTTTCTACATTGAGAGCTAGCTGCCATTCTTCGCACCAACTAGAAATTTTGTCTAAGTCAACCTGTATGCTATTACAGTCAGTTACAGACGACACCCTCCCATACACCACAGCATCATCAGCAAACAGCCGCATATTACAACTTACTCTGTCCATCAGATCATTTATATAGATAGAAAATAATAGCGGTCCTATCACACTTCCCTGGGGCACGCCTGACGATACACTCGTCTCTGATGAACACTCGCCGTCGAGAACAACGTACTGCGTTCTATTACTTAGGAAGTCTTCCAGCCAGTCACAAATCTGTGAACCTATTCCATAAGCTCGTATCTTCGTTAGCAGTCTGCAGTGTGGCACCGCGTCGAACGCTTTTTTGAAGTCGAGAAAAACACAATCCGCCTGTTGCCCTTCGTCCATGGCTCGCAAGATGTCATGTGAGAAAAGGGCAAGCTGAGTTTCACATGAACGATGTTTCCTAAACCCGTGCTGATTCATAGAAAGAAGCTTTTCCGTTTCAAGGAAATTTACTATATTCGAACTGAGAATATGCTCCAAAATTCTACATGAAACCGATGTCAACGATATTGGCCTGTAATTGTATGGGTCAGTTCTCTTTCCTTTCTTATACACGGGAGTCACCTGTGCCTTTTTCCAATCACTAGGAACTTTGCGCTGAATTAAAGATTCGCATAATTATGTAGCAATGACATGAAAATATCTAACAAAAATACGAGGGTTGGAAGTTAAATAGTGGAAACAATGCTATGGAGATACTATGCAATGGAATCTACTATTGTCGCTGACAGCACACGTTGACACGCCTACTTTACCTCCGAGTAAATAGATTCGCTCGTCCCATGTAACCGGCGTGCGCACAATCGAGGGAAACAGTCATTTGTGAGCGAGCGGTCTAAGGTAACGGTGTCACTATGTTTTTTTGGAGCATCACCTGCGAAACAAGTGGCCACACTTTCTGCGCAACCCACACACCATTTTGCAAGATATTGCGCAGGCGCTGTGGCTGTTCCATTGGGTCGATGGTGCTGGGAAGTACTGTACCATCCACATACTCCCCGGACTTAAGTCCCTGTGACTTTGATTTGATTCCGAAGACGAAGGAATCACTTCGTTGCATTCGCTTCAGAACTGTTCCAGAGATTCGACAAGCAGTAGATCGATCCATTCGCACCTTGAAAGAACAGTCTCTGCTAACAGTATACTACGCCTTCCACATCGCTGGTGACTACTTTGAAGCGAAGTAATAGGTGCAAACATGTAACTCTTTTGTATCGGTTGTGAATAAATAGTTGCCATTATTTAAGTTCCAACCCTCGTATTTAACTGTCTTAATACACTGAGAAAAGTTATGTATGATCGCAATGATGGCTGAGATGTTGCGCCTACTTTGCTTCACAACTTAACTAACTCAATTACGGTCACTATGGACGATGCTGTCGTGTAATTAATGTTGTCAAGTGTTGTGCGTGAGACCCGCTGGTGCTGACTGGGAGGAAATGTGGAATCTGCATACGCGTTTGTACACGAGGCGACCGCTGGCTAGTAAGGCTAAGGGCCTTATTACACCAGGCAGCCAGGCTGCGCCGCCAGTCGCGCCACTGGTCGCGCTGCTGCTATCACACTGGGCAGCCAGGCTGCGCGGCCAGCAGAGCAGCCAGCAGCGCAGTCAACTACGCCACCGGTGGCAACAGTCACTGTTTTCTTCACGCTACGGCAGTTATCGCCAGTCGAGCACTGTTTTATTCGTGCAGTGTGTACTTCAGTATGTCGCGTGAACTGCAGATTTCCACGGTAATTAATATTTCCTACAGCAAAAAGGTAATGACTTACAATACGATTTGTTGGTTTACTCACCTCAAAGTGATTAGGAGCTTTTCTTCTGGTGAGTTACACTTTCTCATCCGCGAATCCTTCCCGGTAATATCAACTTGTATTAGCGACAGTAATCCAAAGAAATATGATTTAGACATCCTCAAGTAATTAAAAAACTTGTTTTCGTGCGAACACAGTTCATCAAAAAGAGTATAGTACAATTCTTTAGAGTCCCTTAATGATAGCATAGGGTGCACATGCATCAATCTCTTCCTTCGCCGTCTCTTTTTCATTAAAGGTACGAGGAGGAGCATATGTGTATATATGTTGCCGGACATGTTCCTTCGTCACCAGTGCACAGCTGATCGACCAGGTGGTACTGGCGGCGCAGCCTGGCTGCCCAGTGTAATAGGCCCCGCATGACTCAATGCCCCGCCACGGCCCTCCGCCTCCAGTGTGGCTGCGCGATCGGCTGCCTTGGTGTAATAGGCTCCATAACTCTGAATGCCCCACGACGAGCAACGCCACTGGCCGCGCGACTGGCTGCGCAGCCAGGCTGCCTAGTGTAATAAGGCCCTAACTGAAGGGGACGACATGACGTGTGGCCGCCAGCGTCTTGACTATGTAAATCTGTGCCACTTAACTACTGTGGTTTTCAGTTCCTAGGTTTACAGGCTATTTAAACTAACATAAAGACAACATACGAGGGAGGACTCAAATCTCCGATGGGAAACAACAGCGCGCTCTGCAGCAAGGCGCCTTAGAACGCTCGGCCATTCCACTGCGGCGTCGACTAAGTATACAAAAACTGTGCCTTCTGTCTTTCCAAATAATGGTTTCTTGCTCCAGCCTAGAATCTGTATATCAGCGCACAATTGTAGGGGAAAGTCTGGTAAGATAGCGGCATTAAGGTATATCATATTTTTTTTCTGGCCCTTACGTCGAAATCAGATTCTTCATTTCTGGAAAAACGATTGCTTCATGTATTTCCTTTGTAATAAAGCTCTTAAACGTTTCCTAAGGCTGAAGATTTTTTAGCTAGATCAGTTTTTTTAGCGATAGTACCATTCTTCGACTTGCACTAGAGGTAGGGTAAGATGACGAAATGAACATTTTACTGTGAAAATAAAGTCTTTTGTTGATGCTTATCTACTTATCAAAAGAGACACAAACACAACATTTTCCTTTGCATCCCTGTAATTTAAGGCAGTACACTGAGCAGAGCCTACGTCAACATGTTTTTGACACTTCAGGGAAGTTGAACTTCCTAGCGGCGGCTTTTACAGGCTTTTCATATCTTACACGCTGCATTGCCTCTTTCAATGATTCCTTGCTCCATTTCTGTCACCCTGTATTCTTTATGAACTGCATAATTCGTCATCTAACCGCAGACGACATTTTGGATACAGACTTTTACATGCACACGATCTTACACAATAAAGTAATTAAACCCTTATCAAAACATCATAAAGCTACAAGGTTCAAGAGGAATCAAATCATATTCATTAATACAAAAGTATTACTGGCATGAAACTTATTTAAGCTGCAGGAAAAATTGGAACAAAAATAGCATCCACTTCCAAGCCTCTGTTGCCAAAAAAAAAAAAACAAAATGACTAAGTGGTTGTATTTCAATAGACATGCCTGCAGAGGGGGCTGAGGAAGCAATAGCATAATGCACGTTGCACAATCTGTAGAGTTACCGGAGAAATTCACAATTCGTCATCTTAGACTCCTCGTCAACTTAACCGACCTTCCCCTAATATGCAAACGCAATTTCCGTGACTACAAATACTGACTCAGTTGGATAGAGGTCACAAGAACTTGACTCCTTACAGATGTTTTCTGTAGAACAGCTGTAATCGTGCAGCGACTGTCTGAGCTGCCAAGTAGCCACACACCAGTCTGATTGCCCATACATTTGTGAGGATGACCGTTACGTAAGTTTAAATCGGTTAAATAACGAACGGTTCTCGTGATGTAGACTGTTATTTTATCCAATATAATGACGCGCAGTTTGCAACCATAATGGTCGCCTTCCAAATTGTTTGCGGTTCGCAGTAAGCCACTTACGAGGTTGTGGGGCCTTGCTTCCGCTTCCGCCTTCGCCTCGGCATTTTCTGCGGGCGTGGAACCTGTAGTTGGTCCCTCGTAGTCTACCACCATGTCCTCATTGTGGGCGCGGATACAAAACTGCTAACAAACACTTTTCTCCCAACTAAAGACTAGTTTCTTAATACTATCACTGTACATTGTGCGATTCTTTTGACGTAGTCACAACCCTATGCTTGCATCATTTCATCACATTCAATATGAATTCTTCAAAGGTGTTCTTTAAGGTTTCGAAACAGATGAACCCTGTCACATACGTTCATGTAATTACAAATGATCCAGCGGCGGTGGCCGAGCGGTCTGCGGCGCCCCATTCACGTTCTGTACGGCCACTACGGTCGGGGGTTCGAATTCCCCCTCGGGCATGGATATTTGTGCCGTCCTTAGTATTAGATAGTTCTTAAGTAGTTTGTAAGTTTAGGAACTGATGACCACCTAGTTTAGTCCCATAAGATCTACAAACATTTGAACGTTTTTAATTACAAATGATTCCTTCACTACGAGTGCAAACTACCCTACCCAACGTTTCTCCAACAACTCACATAGAACTCTTTGCGAGAACCTAGAGTACTGATGTCAATACAATCATAACCATTCACAACTTCCATTCTTCTGTTTATTTCAATTATACACAAGTTATAATAAAATAAAATACTTTTGGTGCTATATTTTCCACAGTTACATCGGAAACACACACACACACACACACACACTGACATAAAGTAAATATAGGACAAACACACATTCAACAGTTGGCAACACTTCCCATAAGAAAAATATGACACAAACAAAATGGCACGTGTCTAGTTCTGAAGAGCTGAAATGAAAAATCCAAATGAAATAAAAGAAGAAAGAAACACAACGCCCTGTGTCAACTGACAGTACATGTAAACCAGCATCTACGAAAACTGTAAGTAATAACGTCAAAATATGATTAGCTATATATGGACCGTGTTATGCATCAAAAGACCAAGCGCTGTTACTTTCTGTTTCTGATGTGAGCGCAATTAGTGCTGTTTAGTAGTTATTTACAGTGAGATTTCACTACTAAGTGAAGGAACACTAACCCTTCTTTGGTACAAAAAGTTGAAAAAACATTCAGAAATAAATATATTTTATGAACATGTAACATTAGGTTCCATTATGTCAGTTATGACATATGGCGCTTGGACTACTGATGCACCGTCCATATATAAAACGCGTCAGAAATCCGTATAACCTAGACTACTAAAAACTTAAAAAAAAACCGAAATATTGTAAAACATAATTATGATATATTCCAGGCCACTGAAGATGCATTGCAAATAAACGCTTGTGGCAATAGAACTTTTCTTATTTCAGTTGCATAGACGGTTTATATAAATAAATTTCTGCATATAGTTAACACAATTCGATGGAAGGAGCTGTAACACAAAGAGAGGACATAATTGGTGTCAAAAAAAACACAGTAGGTTTCTCATTCATCATAGTTGTTTATGAATGTTGTGCACACGGAGTTATTTTGACGAGAAACACTGGGAGAGTCCTGGGGAGGAGGCTTTAGTCCAGTCCAAGCCTCCAGGGCAGGACGTCCAGCCGACAAGTTCCTTTATGGCGCAGCTCGCCTTGGAGCAGAGATGGAATTTTGTGCTTACGATCTCATAGTAGATGCCACTCGCCTATCTGGGCGTGTTGAAGACCATTTGTTTGTAGGCAGCAGTGTTACAGGTGAGAGTACGAGTAGCTTCGGCAGTCAGGTTGAGTCAGGTGATATTCATCATCTGTGGAAAGCTTTCCCCCCAGACACTTGAGTTGAGCAGACAACAATATAGAGGGTAAGTACTTGGCTTCAAAGTAATTGTCAAATTCTAGTTAAAGTCAGTAAGATAGCATTACCCGATATTCTTTTCCATGTTTACCAGTAATCTTTTGTGCAGTACTCCAATCATTCGATTATTTTTCACTGATAAATTTTGTATTGCCAATATTCCTCTATTGAATTATAAAGACTTTCGTTAGTACTTAGCAAAAATATTTGATTCCTAGTTGAGATCCTGAAAGCACTTATAATCATTTGATGTGGGTGATATACACTCCTGGAAATTGAAATAAGAACACATTGACACCAGTGTGTAAGACCCACCCTACTTGCTCCGGATACTACAAGAGGGCTGTACAAGCAATGATCAAAAGCATGGTACAGCGGACACAGCAGAACCGCAGTGTAGGCCGTCGAATGGCGCTAGCTGCGCAGCGGTTGGGCACTGCCGCAGTCAGTGTCAGCCAGTTTGCCGTGGCATACGGAGCTCCATCTCAGTCTTTAACACTGGCAGCATGTCACGACAGCATGTACAGTCTTAGACAAAAAACTGATCGCTGGCCGGCCAACGCAGAGGCTAAGTCCGAGTCTGTCGCGCAGTGTGGACAATAAATTCGATCGCCCCTCAGAATGCTAAGTCCGGCGATGTGCACGATCTGGCAACATTGTAGATTGCGGTACTGTCAGGAGGAAGTGTTATGTCCTTCTCGAGATGGTGCTGTTGTATATGAGCGCATGGTCCCGTGGTAAGAGTCACATTTACAAGCGTCTTTGTAAGCAGTCCCGAGATAGAATCCAACCACCTTCACTTTTTTTTAAACTGCAAATCGACTGTCTTCGTTATCAGTGTGGAAGAACCTCAAATGTAACAGCGAAAAGTCCCAGAAATAACTACACAAAAGAGCTCGCTGCTGCATCAAAACTGAACTGTTTACTCTCAGGAATAGTGGGCACCGGCTACAGTGACGCGCCAGCTGCCGCATCAGCCCTGCCTCCTGGGGACTCGGTGACAGCGGTGCGCCGCTATGAGTTTATTTACCGACTGTTATATCCTTACCTCAAGTTCTGGTACTTATATTACAGTCACATATTGAATTTTTCTGACTAATATATGAACATAATCTAAACGTCGTAAAGTAGAATCGGTATAAAGGGTCATAGGGGTGACTATTACCACATTTTTCTTAAACGTCATCAGGCCACTCAATCTGGATTCCTACTCACGATTGTTACTAGTGACGAGTTCTGATGCTCTCATGCTGACATCTTATGAAGAAATTAATGACTGAGTACTGAAAGATTTTTATACTCAGCAAAGTGCAATCACAACGCCAGGGTGCGCCTAACTTTTGCAAACAACTAAGACACCATTTAGTCGCACTGTAAGGACAAACGACCTAAACAATTACATGTGTTAGTACTACACTGTAATAATTCCAGTTGATTTTACAAACAAAACCGATTAGTGTGCTTTGGAAGTCACCCATTCCACACCTACTCTTTCGATCATATGTCCTCAAATGTTTAGCTTTCCTGCCCCTACTCGAATAACCTTCGACAAAAATTATTTCCAGACGAAAATACACATCTAACATCGATTAGCGTCATAATTAGCTTGCAATCAGTTCTATTCTAAAGGGACAGATTTGGTAAACCACCAGAACGTTGTCAGATTTTCCCATTATCAGAGAGAATATATCAAGTAACCACAAAAGGTTTTTCGTTGTTTTCGATGTAGATTCGTGCAACTCCTGTCACGAAAACAGCTACAACGTTCTACTCCAATGAAACCCGAAGCATTGACCAAAGCCACCCCTCCGTAGCAGACGACTAATTTATCTCAGAGCTAGCGAGGAGCTTGCGCGCCAGTGCTTTCCTACTGCCACATACAGCAGTAGAACATACAACTCGCAACGTAAGAGACGAGATTAGTTGGAATTTCGCCGTGTAAACAATTTTCTGAACCCAACATCATGAAGATATAGCCTTCAGTCACCTCTCGACTGAGAAACCAGTCAGATTATTCAATGGAAATTACAGGAAACATCAAGTGAATTTATAAGCGTAGTTCCACGCTAACCAGGAAGTAAGGCCTCGGTACCAACGTTGACAGACTTACACTGCGATGTTGCCAAGCTCCAGTCATACTGTCAACAGGAAGAATAAGAGCCGAGGTGATTGCCAAGCGAGCTCGACAGAGACGTAGCTCACGCCTCGCGCGACTGCTGGGGGTCCGAACTCACAAAGTATATGTCAATGAGCCCTGCTCGCAATTCCGTAACTAGCTTTAATGAGCCGATCGTTGTCACTACTAAAAATATACAAATGTACCGACCGCTAACATTGTAATAAGTGTCTCAATTATTTGCGTATTCTGTCTTAAGCGCAATGACAACAAAAGTCATTCACCAGTGCTGTTTCACATTTCTTCGAGTATTTCCATTGATTTTACTGAAAACATTAGATGTAAGCGTTAGTTTTCTTTACAATTATAGACTCAGAAGATATCTTTCTTGATATCGCTGTCAGTGGCACAAACGAACGAAGAGAGGCAAGTAAATGAAAAGGAATCAATGCAGCATTGTTTTCAAGATGTGAACATTTCTGGGAAGGCTTGGTAACATGGAGTGCAAAATAAGAAGAGCTTCTGTTATCTAAACATAGAATTAGGGACAGTAATGTATATATTAATTTATCTGTACGCCATACTTTCATCCAGTCTACAAATATTGAAAAAATGAAACTATCACCTGTTGATTAGAGTCCCATTATATCCCCTAACAAAAACGAGCAGCAGATACACTGAACACCTTTTGGTGACTGTGCAGAACATTCAGGGCAGAAAGAACCCTAAATCCAAAATAACTATGGTTTAACGAAGCAGAGCATAGTGCTGATATTGTATGATCAGTCGCACAGTTTTTTATTTTATTATTATTTTTTTACCGCAACCCTTTTCATATGAATACAAGTTCCAATCTCCCACAATATTCATATGAGAACCATCTGGCCGTAATATGATGACACAGTTGATCATAAGGTTATAGAAATTGCAGTGACAGTTTTTATGCTGCCAATGGATAACGCCAAATTGTCACTATTTCGGAATATATCACAGATTAAGTTCTGTCTGTAATAGAATTGCTCAACAAGTGAACAGTATCGACACCTCTGCAAGTAACACGAACCCATCAGTTGCCAATTATACGCAGCTAAATTTTATAACTTGATCTTCCTACGAACGATTTAATTTCTTTCTCAACAGTGTTATTACATACTGAAAGTGTTCAACAAGCATGAGTCTATCACTTCTCGTTCACGTCCACTTCCTGCTCTCACCCCTACACCCACTGTAGAGATCTGATAAATGACACAAAGTACAGGTGTATACCTACATTAATGGGGTTATTGATGTCAGTTTTCCCGCCAGTATTCTGCTATTGTTCTGAAGATGAATACTCAACGTAAATAGTAATATTCAGTTGGATGAATATCTGAGGTGTCGACTTCAGTTCCACAAACCAAAAAATGTTTGAACTGAGCGAATAAAAAGCGTCTATGTGCCAATAAATAAAAATGAAATAGCAGATTACAAACTCCAACGGAAAAAATGAAAAATATTTTTCTCACCTACTGACTACTGCAATATAAATTCTTGGATTTCACAGAAATGAATTACTTAGGCCCTACTTTTGTTTTGGTGCATGTCACTTGCACTAGAGAAGGGATGATATTCGTTGTTTGAGACTGATTAAAGGGGCTTTACGACATCCTTTTATTAATCGAATTCTTTAAACTTCTCGGTAGTTGCAGGAAAGTGAATTCAGGTAGACAGCGTTAATATTGAAAATTTGTGCCGCAGCGGTACTGGAACCCTGCTTTCTTTTTCCTAGTAGAGCTATTCTTTGCGGTCGTTGGATAGTTTTTGTTCTATGTTGACTGGTAAGATTGATCTCATTTTCCCTCCCTTAAAAAAGACAACAACAACAAATTACAGATGCCGTCACTCCTCTGGCCGAGCGAGCTGGAAGAATCGCCTCGGCTATTTATGCAAATAATATTCAATATGCTTCAGTTTTTCGAAGCATGTTGTCACTGGGTCTCATATAGGTATGACAGCAGTGGAGATAGCTCGAAACGTATGTATGGTGCGATTACTTTTGTGCAAATCACCTCACAAAAGAGATTTCCCGTTCCAAGAAAGATCTTTCCGGTATTCATGATTTTACACATGAAGGAAGACGCGATAACTCACGTTAAGTGCCAGTTAATCGCAGTGAAAAGCATTATGACCGTGTCTTTCTGTCAGCGACTATCTTTTCGGTTTTTCTATTTCCTGTTTTACAACAGTCTGCTACCTCGTTCTGGAAGTGAAACACGATTTTTTGCAGTTCACCACACCTTAATTCACACACACTCCATTCCCGGACAATGATAATTGCAACCGGAGATGTTAAATAAAATATGACACTGGATACAATTCCAAACCTACTCAATCTGCTTCTCGTTGTCAGCTTTTTTGAGAGGTTACTGTACTTTTATTCTGAAGACATAAACGCGTCCATTCTTACAGCTCCAGCAATCAAAATACAGTTCAATGACCGACATAAATTCGTTTCTGACAGATTAGCAATATTATAGTAGTAACTGGCAAGTGTGACGAATTCTATAAGTCATCTGACGATTACGAACTCAGGTGTTTCGTAGGATTCTTGTAGTTGATGTTGCAGTCGTACCCATTTAAAATACAGGAATACTAAAAGCTTCCGGCTTTAAACATACTTTTGTGGTGGTATTTAACTGTATGGTTACAGTTGCAGCAGTACACAGGTGGTGATATATTGTCGAGTCTGTGAAGATTCTCTCATCACTTTAGTACAGGCTAAGTTAGAAAGCTGCTGTCAGAATTATTGAAATGAAGTGATCATATGGCATTATTGTCCGGGACATCCCGGGCGGGATTGTTCGGCCGCATTACTATTTATTTTATCTCGAATTTAACATTCTGCAATAATAATAATAAAAGATAGGAAACAACTCGCCGTAAAGACGAACGCTGAGTCGCAGGCAGACATAAATAAAAGACATTGACATTCAGACAATTTAAATTTTAGGCCGCACCCTTCTTCAGGAAGAGAATCATTCAAACACACAATCACTCAGACAAAACTCATACCCACACGTCAGTCATCGCTGGCAGCTCAGCACACCCTGAGATACTACAACATATTTCAGTCTCGTTTTGCTCATCATCAGGCGTTTATGCGTTCTGATCCGTTAGTTAAAGGAATTGTCATAGCATCGGTTTTGTTCACTCTCCGCTCTAGTGAGGCTATTTTAGTCTCAGACGGACAGCGGTGCTAGTGAGTGAACATTGAGGCGCTATGCTACAATGCGCGAGGCCATTCCTCGTCGGGGGCTCGAATTTCCCTCGGGCATGTATGTTTGTGCCGTCTTTAGTAAAAAGCTAGTTCATAAGTAGTTTGTAAGTTTAGGGACTGATGACCCGCAGTTAAGTTCAAAAATGTTCAAATGGTTGTATAGCTTATGGGCTTAACTACGGGATCATCAGTCGCTAAACTTACAAACTACTTATGATCTACCTTATACTAAAGACGGCACAAACATCATCCATGCCCGAGGGGGGATTCGAACCCCCGACCGCACGCAGTAAAGTCCCACAGGCTTTACAAAAAGAAAAGTGAGTGAACAGAAATCGATGCCCATCATGTGACCTGACTGAAATCATGGCCTATATGGGTAGCGGATAGTGTTACTTCCTTCGTTTTCGCGTGACACCGGTTAATACACATTTTATAAGCCACTTGATTAATCATTATTACTACATCCAACACTTCATCTTCATCCATGGCACAACAAAGAATTACGAAAATATGTTTTCCATGCTGTAAATTACGAGAGAAATTGTAATTTACTCTTCAGATGAGCTCGTTGTAGACGAAGACGTAAATTTCCTATGATTATTGCTTATTACAGACGAATTATATTTAACTGTTTGTCAGACAATAAACGTAATGGCACTTCAACGGTATTCACTCGTCAGGCATTGTTTGCGAAGAGGCCAAAACATGTCAAATACTTGTGTCTCGGAGTGGGAAGTGTATTTATTCAAATAACTAATGGGGCAAGCCCTTTTCCAATTATAAAGTTTATATAAATTCATATAGGACACATATTGAAAAATTTGGGATATGAAAACATGAACATATTTTATTAGAACGTTGTGTCAACATTTCAAAGCTTTCGGAAATGTACGATTTTGAACATAACACTAAACATGGCTCTATGTTAGAAAGAGTTCTAAGAGGAAATAGAACTGAGGAGGAGACGAACAAGGAAAGCGTAATGATGAAATGTAGAGGGAGAGGGAGGAGGTGCAGATGCACAGAAAGAGGGGGAGGAGGATCAGATAGACAAAGAGAGAGGCGAGAAGATGGGGAGGAGAAGATGGACAAGGAGTGCGGAAGGTGGAAGTTATGGACAAAGAGAGGGGAACAGGAGAGATGCAGAGAGAGGGGACTGAGATAAGGGGAGCAGTGAATGTAGGACGCATATCCAGTTCCCATCCATAAGGCAGTAGGAAATTACATATATAAGAAATGTATTGTTCCTCTTATCTTTCTTTCCCATTTAATCTGTAACAAGCCACAGCAACACATGGACGGGTACAGCTAGTGCCATTGTAAGTTTCAAATGTTTGTATAGTCTATGGGACTTAACTACGGGGTCATCAGTCCCTAAACTTACAAACTACTTATGAACTACTTACTAACTAGGACGGCACAAATATCCATGCCCGAGGGGGGATTCGAACCCCCGACCGTAGTGGCCGTGCAGACCGTGACTGGAGCGCCTTAGTCTCCTCGGCCACCGCGGGCGGCCCATAGTAAGTAAAGTAACACATCGTTCATTCACAAGAAAAATTTGATGTCCGCAATTACATAAATAAAGGGTTGTGAGGAATAGTATGTAGAAAGGAAAGTCCTGGAGTTTATAATGTTTACGTTCCGGACTACTATTACGGATAGGCATCATATCAGACTTCGTAACCCTAGCATAATGATTTTATCACTTCACACTGACACAAGGTCTGTGATACGGGAGAAGGAAATTTATTACATGCTTCTCACAAAAGGTTATTACTTGTGTACCACTATTGAGTACAGGAAAGCTCCTCAATTATTTTCGTGTTTTGCATGAATTTTGGTCTCACCTAGGTTGTCTTCCTGTGCGGGGTAAGAAGAGACTAATCGGAATAGAGTCTGATTTTGGTTACGAGAAACCTGTGCAGATAGTGTCGGCACACTGCGTTCAGAGCCAAGACGACGTCTTCCTGTTTGTGTCTTGGCGTGTGCTGGAGTGGGGCGCTGTTTACAGATGCACTTATTGCTAGTCTCTACACCCGGAATGCACTGCCTTTGCCAACTACTTTAAAAACGTAATACATTCTCCATTATTTCATTTTATGTAATTTACAGGAAATTATTTGGGTAATCTTGAATTTTGTAGCTTTAGAAGTCATTAAAACATTCCACATTGATATTATATGCATTTTTATCGTTGCTTGTCTTTTACATACTCGCGCACACACACACACACACACACACACACACACACACACACACAAACACACACACACAGATACACACTGCTTGATTTTTTGAGAAAGGACTATTCCTATAGCCAACCCATCCAGCTACATTTCGTAATATTTTTCTGAGGCGTCTTGGAACTGACTCTACTAACTGCCTTGATAATGTTTCATAGTGGTTTATTTGCCATCATGTATGTTCTATATTTTCCCAATACTCGCTTGCGTTCTCTTGATCCAAGTGGCAACGACCTCGTTACTTCCGCCCACATATTCTCAATAGGATTAAGGTCCGGTGACCGTGGAACGAACTCAATCAGCTTTATGCGATCTTGGCTGTGAAACCATTCTTGAACGGCGCAGCTTTCACGGATGGGGCAGTGGTCCAGTAAATAAATAGGTATCAAGTTATTTCATCTATTTGTATTTGAAGAACGTATTTGTAATTTACGCACTGTATTAATGTTTTGTATAGGGTGTCTAACAAGTCGGGTTCAAATATCGCTAAGAGGCCTTTGTCAGTTAAACATTTCCGTGTCCATCTATACCACTAACGTGATACCAATATTAAGCAACTAACAGAAGTGCGGCGGCTATAGTCCGAAGTTACCATGCCGACAGTACAGGTCAGAATTTGCATAAATATATGAGTAGCTTCCTTACCTATCGTTTACGAATAATTGAGATAAACACCATTTTAATTACGAAACGTGTATTTCCACGTTGCTTTGGTGATCATTTGCAACTAAGTGATGACCAAACTAACATTCGTCCGTATTAACTCCACGTTTCGTAATAAAAATGGTTTATCTCAGTTATTTGCCTTTGGTAACAAGCTACTCATATCATCGTACAGCAAGACCGCAGGGTTGCGAGGGTGAAAGTTTAAGGTGAGAGTTTAAATAGGGAAAGATTAAGATTTTAAAACTCACAACCACCAACTGCGAACCAAATTCCTAAACATGCAAAAACTCTGGAACTGTGATTGCTACTGTTTGACTCGTTTTCTAGGGGATGATATCACACGTTTGCAGCTTTCCTTCCCTGCATATGATTAACAAAAAAATTCATAATAAAGTAAGTTCATGAGAGAAAAGGGTGTACTAACTACTATTTTTGAAAACACGCGAAAGTTCACTTTATGTCGTTTATTACACCATATTAAAAACCTGTGGCTGATACGTCTGTAGGTCGACACATTTATCAGATAAAGTTATAGCTCGTGAGCCCCCAGACAAAATAAATATTTGTCGCAAATTGTTTTCACACCATGTGCCTGTCTCAAACACCGTTTATGTTCATGCCTATGCGACGACACGTGTTACATTAACAAAACACAGCCACTTTAATTCAGTGCGATGCACACCTTGTTCCACCGGCTAAATATTCACAACACACTGTACCACTCGATTCAACTTGGTGCAGTCTACGACGAGCAACCACACCTGGCAATTGCCACACAAAAATCTATAGTCTCCACCTGGAGATCCACATGCCGACCGTGCAGAGCGACGCCGCCCGGCCAGCTACACCACTCGCTCCCAACTCGTCACTTCCTGGGCCGCGCGCCAAAAGCCCAACTGCCGGGTTTTTTCCCTACGTCATCAACTTCCGCATGTGAGCTGTTCTAACCGACTTGCCAATGTAAAGCGCTCAGCCAATACATTTCTAAAACTTTACTTAAAATCAAAATAATTACACTACACATTAAACAAATGTCTTCTTACTAGGTTTTTATATTGGTATAAACATCCTTTGCACTATTTATTATAATCGTGCAATTTCTTATATCACAGATAATGATTTAACTGAATATTTCAAGATAAAATACACAAGATTAATTGAAAATAAAATGAGAAATAGTTAATATATTATTTTTATAAACAAAACATTGCCATTCTAGTTGTGTAACTTGTCTTGTATTCATTGGTAATTCATTACTTTTCATTGTCAATTAAACATATTACGCCAGATGTGACTATATCAGCTAATGTATTGTTTATTTATCAACAGGCTATTTTGTAATGAGGGCCTTAAAGGTTCCTAACTGCATCGTATTACTTCTAATGCAAGTAGTATTCGAATATTTTATTTCACGCTGTGCACTGCACTGCACCTGGCACTCGCCATTGTCCCTCTCTCCCCTCACTGGAAACGAACCTGGAAAATCCTAAGCTGGAACAAGCCACCAACATCGGCCTGCTCACTGGCCTCCCGTCAGCTGCAAGCGCACAGCAAATCTCAACGTGGAGAATTTCGACCTATCGCCTAACTATAAATGTTGTCATCCAACTGCATACATACATTTCTACCATAATTAATAAGATTAAAATTGTGTAACATTTAGTGCATTGGCATGGTCAATGTTTGCAGTGAACTTCATACTGTTTAATTATCAAATGCTATTAATTACCAATATTTCTATTGGGCGGTAATCTCACAGGGTAGTATACAATTTGTGCAAACCCCAGTCAGCTTTTGTGAGAGCCGAAGAGCATGAAAGGGATGCAGTAGTTGGGAAGGGAGTAACACAGATCTGTAGCTTTTCCCCAATGTTGTTCAATCTTCTCAATGAGCAGGCTGTGAAGGAGAGAATGGAGAATTTTGGAGAAATGATTAATGTTAAGGGACAAGAAGTAAAGATTTTGCGAGTTGCCAATGACGTAGTAATTCTGTCAGAGACTGCAATGGACCTCGAAGAGCAATTCTATGGAATGGACAGTATCTTGAAAAGAGGGTATGAAATAAACATTAACAACAGCACAAATAGAGTAATGAAATTTAGTCTAAGAAAATCAGGTGATGTGGAAGGTAATAGATTAGAAAACGAGATATTAAAAGTTGTAGATGAGATTTGTTGGTTGTGTGTGTGGGGGGAGGGGGGGTTTGGAGGGTTGGGTTGTGGTTTGGAGACACTAGCCGGGTCATCAATCCCTATTTCGGATAAGGATGGGAAAGCAAATCGGGCGTGCCCTTTGAGAGGAAGCACTCTGACTTTCGCCTGGAGTGATGTAGGGAAATCATGGAAAACGTATATCAGGACGGCCGGAGGTGAAGTTGAACCACCATCCTCCCGAATGCGGGTCCAGTGTGCTAACCACTGTCCTACCTCGCTCCGCTGAGTTTTGTTATTTCGATTGTAAAATAACTTCTGATGCCCGGAGTAGTGAAGACATAAAATGTAGAATGCAATGGGAGGATAAGTGTTTCTGTAGAAGAGAATTTAAGGGATATGGAGTCTTTTCTGAAGGCATTTGTCCGAAGTGTGGCCTTGGACGGCAGTGAAGCGTGGACGATAAAGCAGTTCAGACAAGAAGAGGATAACTTTCTAAATTTCTTGCAACAGGAGAATGCTGATGAGTAGATGGGTAGATCACATGAGTAATGAGGACGTTCTGAACATAATTGGGGAGAAAAGAAATTTCTGGCATATCTTGTCTAAAAGACAGGATCGATTGGTATGGCACATTCTGAGACACCAACGAATCGTCAATTTAGTTTTGGAGGGGAGCATGTCGGGTAAAAGTCGCAGGGGTAGACGACGAGATGGATACAGCAAGCTGATTCAAAGGAATGTGAGCTGTCTTTCTCACTCAGAGACGAAGTGTTTTGCGCAAGATAGGATAGCGTGGAGTTGGAGAACTGCATCAAACCAGTCTACGGACTGAAGACTACAACCACAACAACAACAACACACAACATCATTAAGTAGTGTATGTCTTGTAAGATTATTCAGAAATAGTCATTTTAGACACAGTAATTTCATTAATAAAGCATCATCATTACAGCAGACTTTATTCAAATGTGTAGTCCGTTTGTCACGGAATGAATTGCAGTATCCTCTTAGGCATTATCGTTTGCTGTACCAGAAAAGAATTAGGAACAGAATTTGTCGCACAGGTAACTGAAACACCAATTCTTGGAGTACTGTCCCACATTTCAATGGAATATGCAGATGATACCCGAAAACATAGTTTATTTAAATTCCAAAAATTATTACTATTATTTGATAAATGATGGAAATTCTCCTCAGAGATGTGTTATGTGTGTGTGTGTGTGTGTGTGTGTGTGTGTGTGTACTGCTTGGTCTTTCCTCTTTGGTTATATATCCTCTCTGACTTGGCTCAGTACTATAATATACTCCCTAACACCATCCTCATGACCTAGGTCGTGATTTACCTTCCCCTTCCGTTCCCATCCTCTTTCTTCCCTTCTCTCCCACCTGAAGAAGGAACTGTGTTCCGAAAGCTTGTCCTTTTCGTCCGTTTTCTGTTTTTCTTCATTTGTGTCACTATCGGCTGTACAGCACAAAGGTAAGTAATGGCCAACCAATCTATCGCTTTGAAAAATAATTTAAAAATTATTATTACTGCGATTAATTTTGACGTTAACCACCCATATTTGATCATTAGTGTGAAAGCAGGCACGTTAAACAGATGCAGACCAGAATGTTGTATTTCTATAGAAACTTCCCTCGAAATATTTTCTCCATTAGGCTTATGCAAATTGCCTGCTTTATACATTTTCAGTGATACCTTCAACCTGCCTGCAAAAAGAAACATCAAAGGTTCAGTAAAGTGGAGTACCTGTTCGCGGTACAATTTTACACTGCAAAAGCCTACGTTTCTTCTCTCTACAAAGTTTTGATGGAAAAGTGCCTGATCAGTCTGGACTCAAGCGAATGTTATCCACACACGTGAGACTGTAACTACCTACCAGAAATATAATTCATATTTGAATAAAGTTTGTTTATTAATGCAACTACTACGACAAAAGCACTTGTCTGAATAATTTTCCATGGCATATTATAACGATGTTCTGTACACGACCGCATGATAACCGCAAACCATAGCCAAAGCACCATTCCCCCTATCTCAGAAAAACACTCACGTTTATGCTATAGGAGATGCAAAAAAAAAAAAAAAAAAAAAAAAAAAAAACATCTATTTCGCCGGAAAAGCCACCTACTGATTTACGGGTCTAACGGTCTCCTTAGGAGGTATAAAAAACACTGGACAGTTTGATATTCTGTGTTTGCAACAATACTGAGCACATAACTTCCATCGATGTCCTTACAGGTAACGACCGCACAAAGGACGTTGAAAATTATAAATAGTGCCAGAATTGTATAAATTCTTATACATTATGATTATGTGATGCTAATTAAAGAATGAATATTAAATATTAGTTTAAGTGTTGCAAATATACACCTTATGAAATGTACAGACGACACAAAAAGAATAATAGACGAATTATAAGAAATAAAATGGGTCGAAGAGAAAATACAGCCATTTGGAAAATCCATAGTAATGTGGCCTACAAAAATATGGGAAAAAAATCAGTTGCAGTGGTTAAGTGAGCGTTAACTTTTGTTGGACATATGTATTAAATGAATGATAAAAGGCTAAAGAAACAAATATTCGTATACTTCTGGAAGAATAAATCAACAATGGCATGAGCAAAGAAGAAAATAAATACTCAGAAACAAACATCATCAAATAATCTTAACCAAACACAATAAAGAACATAATAAAGTTAGAAGCCATTGAAATAGGATGAAATAAGAAACTGGAAACAACCTGAAAAAAGAAGTAAAATACAACATGGGAGATTATGACGGATAAATTAATCTATACATTACTGTTCCTAATTCTATGTTTGGATAACAGAAGCTCTTATTATTTTGCACTCCATGTTACCAAGCCTCCCGAGAAATGTTTACATCTTGAAAACAATGCTGCATTGATTCCTTTTCGTTTACTTACCACTCTTCGTTCGTTTATGCCCCTGACAGCGATATCAAGAAAGATATTTTCTGAGTCTATAATTGTAAAGAAAACTAACGCTTACATCTAATGTTTTCAGTATAATCAATGGAAATGTTCCAAGAAATGTGAAACTGCACTGGTGAATGGCTTTTGTTGTCATTGCGCTTAAGACAGAATACGCAAATAATTGAGACACTTATTACAATGTTAGCGGTCGGTACATCTGTATATTTTTATTAGTGACAACGATCGACTCATTAAAGCTAGTTACGGAATTGCGAGCAGGGCTCATTGACATATACTTTGTGAGTTCGGACCCCCAGCAGTCGCGCGAGGCATGAGCTAAGTCTCTGTCGAGCTCGCTTGGCAATCACCTCGGCTCTTATTCTTCCTGTTGACAGTATAACTGAAGCTTGGCAACATCACAGTGTAAGTCTGTCAACGTTGGTACTGAGGCCTTACTTCCTGGTTAGCGTGGAACTACGCTTATAAATTCACTTGATGTTTCCTGTAATTTCCATTGAATAATCTGACTGGTTTCTCAGTCGAGAGGTGACTGAAGGCTATATCTTCATGATGTTGGGTCCAGAAAATTGTTTACACGGCGAAATTCCAACTAATCTCGTCTCTTACGTTGCGAGTTGTATGTTCTACTTCTGTATGTGGCAGTAGGAAAGCACTGGCGCGCAAGCTCCTCGCTAGCTCTGAGGTAATGTAGTCGTCTGCCACGGAGGGGTGGCTTTGGTCAATGCTTCGGGTTTCATTGGAGTAGAACGTTGTAGCTGTTTTCGTGACAGGAGTTGCACGAATCTACATCGAAAACAACGAAAAACCTTTTGTGGTTACTTGATATATTCTCTCTGATAATGGGAAAATCTGACAACGTTCTGGTGGTTTACCAAATCTGTCCCTTTAGAATAGAACTGATTGCAAGCTAATTATGACGCCAATCGATGTTAGACGTGTATTTTCGTCTGGAAATAATTTTTGTCGAAGGTTATTCGACTAGGGGCAGGAAAGCTAAACATTTGAGGACATATGATCGAAAGAGTAGGTGTGGAATGGGTGACTTCCAAAGCACACTAATCGGCATCAGAACTCGTCACTAGTAACAATCGTGAGTAGGAATCCTGATTGAGTGGCCTGATGACGTTTAATAAAAATATGGTAATAGTCACCCCTATGACCCTTTATACCAATTCTACTTTACGACGTTTAGATTTTGTTCATATATCAGTCAGAAAAATTCAATACGTGACTGTAATATAAGTACCAGAACTTGAGATAAGGATATAAGAGTCGGTAAATAAACTCACAGCGGCGCGCCGCTGTCACCGAGTCCCCAGGAGGCAGCGGCGATGCTATTCCCCTAGAGTAAACAGTTCAGTTTTGATGCAGCAGCGAGCCCTTTTGTGTAGTTATTTCTGGGTCTTTTCGCTGTTACATTTGAGGTTCTTCCACACTGATAACGAAGACAGTCGATTTGCAGTTTAAAAAAAAGTGAAGGTGGTTGGATTCGATCTCGGGACTGCTTACAAAGACGTTTGTAAATGTGACTCTTACCACGGGACCACGCGCTCATATACGACAGAACCATCTTGAGAAGGACATAACACTTCCTCCTGACAGTAACGCAATCTACAGTGTTGCTAGATTGTGCACATCGCCGGACTTAGCATTCTGAGGGGCGATCGAATTTATTGTCCACACTGCGCGACCGACGCGGACTTAGCCTCTGCGTCGGCCGGCCGGCGATCAATTTTTTTGTCTAAGACTGTATGTGAACCGTATGTGCAGTTGCCGGACTTTGAGCGAAGGCATGCGGGAGGCCGGGTGGACGTACCGCCGAATTGCTCAACACATGAGGCACGAGGTCTCTACAGCACATCGATGTTGTCGCCAGTGGTCAGCGGAAGGTGCACGTGCCCGACGACCTGGGTCCGGACAGAAGCGACGCACGGATGCACTCCGACACAGTCGCATCCTACGCAGTGCCGTAGAGGACCGCACCGCCACTTCCCAGCAAATTAGGGACACTGTTGCTCCTGGGGTATCAGCGAGGACCATTCGCAACTGTCTCCATGACACTGGGCTACGGTGCCACACACCATTAGGTTGTCTTCCGCTCACGCCCGAACATCGTGCACCCCGCCTCCAGTGGTGTCGCGACAAGCGTGTTTGGAGGGACGAATGGAGATGTGTCATCTTCAGTGATGAGAGTCGCTTCTGCCTTGATGCCAATGATGGTCGTATGCAAGTTTGGCGCCGTGCAGGTGAGCGCCACAATCAGGACTGCATACGACCGAGGCACACAGGTCCAACACCCGGCATCATGGTGTGGGGAGCGATCTCCTATACTGGCCGTACACCTCTGGTGATCGTCGAGGGGACACTGAACAGTGCACGGTACATTCAAACTGTTATCGAACCCATCGTTCTACCATTCTTAGGCCGGCAAGGGAACATGCTGTTCCAACAGGACAATGCACGTCCACATGTATCCAGTGCCACCCAACGTGCTCTAGAAGTAAGTCGACTACCCTGGCCTGCAAAATCTCCGGATCTGTCCCCCATTGAGCATGTTTGAGACTGGATGAAACGTCGTCTCGCGCAGTCTGCACGTCCAGCACGAACGCTGGTCCAGCTGAGGCGCCAGGTGGAAATGGCACGGCATGCCGTTCCACAGGACTACATCCAGCACCCCTACGATCGTCTCCATGGGAGAATTGCAGCCTGAATTGCTGCGAAAGGAGGGTATACACGGTACAAGTGCCGACATTGTGCATGCTCTGTTGCCTGTGTGTATGTGCCTATGGTTCTATCTGTGTAATCATGTGTTGTATTTGACTCCAGGAATGTGTCAAAAAAGTTTCCCATTTCTGGGACAATGAATTCACGGTGTTCTTATTTCAATTTCCAGGAGTATAATTTAGTTCATTACTGAGTAGAGATGCGATTACACCATCATGCCGGGCCATAAAGTTAATTCTGTAATCCATTGCACATAAATGTCTCGGTGGGTTTTCTGGAGGATGTTTCTTCTGTGCCGAGGGCAAATTCTGCGTCAGAAAGTAATATTATATGCGCACATATCCACTATCAAAACACCGTGCTTTGGAATTTCGTATTAATAGTTATGATTAATTTAAATGAGAAGTCTACTTAAACTTAGTCCCTAATTTATAGGTTCCTGACATATTAAAATTTTGTGAAAAATTAGGAATCCAACACATACCCTTGCCTTTCGATTCGGTTTAGCCGTTTGTATGAAGTGTCATATATTCCAGGAATAACAAAGCAGCAACATAAGAAAGAGAGCTTTTGTGAAATTTAGAAAGTATGAGGTAGTTACCAGCAGAACAGAATGCGAAAGGGTGGGTCGTGAGAAGTGAGCGGATCGCTGAGTCAGCAATACCATTGCCTGCCAAATGCTAGGTTATGGATTCGATTCGCGGTACGATAAAAAGTTGTCATATACCAGGAAGTATCAAGACATAAGTTAGCTTCACAATGCGGACCTATCTAATAGCAGCAAAGCAAGGTAGAGTGTGTGCAACGTGGGTCTTACTAAATATATCTTACGCCTACACTATTCACCTTTAAAACTGCAGCAGTATGCAACAAACGGCTAACTAGCAGGAAATGCACTTCATGTTTGGATAATGCAAATGATAAGCATTACAGATCAAATACACAAAGAAAGCAAGAGACTAAATATATCTACATATACATAAATAGTCTACAAGTCACAAGTGCATGGCAGAGGGTTCATAGAACCGCTTTTATGATGTTTCTCTACAGTTCCATTCTCTAATAGCTAGCGGGAAAAAGGAACACCTAAATCTTTATGTTTTCGATCAGATTTCTCTTATTTTATTATGATAATCATATCTCCCAATGTATGTGGGTGCTAACAAAATATGTTCGCATTCTGAAGAGAAAGTTGGTGTAAGAAATTTCGCAAATAGATCTCGACGCAACAAATAACGCCTTCCTTTTAATGCTTTCCACCCCAACTCGTGAATCGTTTCCGTGACACTTTCCCCCCTATATCTTCATAATACAAAACAAGCTGCCCTTCTCTTTTAGTGGTCATATAGATGACTTCACACTTCTCATTATTAAGGGTCAATTGCCATTTTTACGCCCTGCAGATATCTTATCTAAATCATTTTGCAGTTTCTTTTGATCTTCTGGTGACTACTAACCGATAAGTGATAGCATCATCCTCAAACAGTCTAAGAGAGCTATTCAGATTGTCTCCTAAATCGTTTATAAAAATAAGGAACAGTAGGAGCCCTATGACACTTCCCTAGGAACGCCAGATATCACTTCTGTTCTACTCGATGACTTTCCGTCAATTGCAATGTACTGCATCCTTTCTGACAGCAAATCACGAATCCAATAGCACAATTGTGGCGATATTATATAAGCACGCAGTTTGATTAGAAGACACTTGTGAGGTACAATATTGAAAGCCTTCCATATATCTAGAAATACGTAATCTATTTGACATCCATTGTCGATAGCACCATCACGTCATGAGAGCTAGCTGTGTTTCACAAGAATGATAGTTTGTGAATCCGTGTTGACTATGGGTCAATAGGTCGTTCTCTTCGAGGTATCTTCCTTCTTCTTCTACTACATAAAGCAGTGTCCGTATATTTGTACGTGTTGCATACAAATCTACAGTTTTGTTCCAATCTTTATGAAATTTTGTACACGTAGGCTTCAATCCATGAGAACGGTCGCCGTAAGTGTAAGAATCACGTACGATACACAGTTCACGAGATATGACGTCATAAACAATGAGATGCGCAGAAAACTGCTGCATTTAGCGACAATTTTGCTCATTTTCTCCTAAACCACTGGACCGATTTTAACCAAATTTGGTACACACATTCCTTACCGTGCGGTACAATTGCTGCAGGGTTAAGAAACATATACGACGCATGATTCAGAAGATATTACGTCATAAACAATAGGATTTGCAAGAAACTGCCACATAATGCGGAGAGACTTTATAAATACGCTATACGAGAATCAGAGTACTTAGCTACTTGCAACAAACTTTATACATAATTTCAAACTTTTCTTAAACCTTCTCTCGCTGATAACCATAGCTAAATGATGAAAGGAAAAAAGTTTATCGTTTACTACTTTTCCGCTGTTTATTGAGTAAAACTACGGGATTCGGTATGACGTTACAATTTATAATTTGTACACTACAAATTGTAGCCGCAGGAAATTTTACAGACAGTATACATGCATATAGTTGAGTGTACCTTCTAAGTTGTATCACAGTACGACAGGTAGTTTAAGAGATATGGACACATAAACAGTAACGTTCGTGGCAAACCGCCCCATCACGCACCAAGTTTTAATCTATTACTTCTTTACTACTAATTGTATTCCCAAGAGATTTTACAGACATACAGCCTTTATACAAATAAATATATACCTGAAAAATGGCAGGAATAAATAAATAAATACCCGGGCAACGCCGGGTTTTCAGCTAGTTTATAATATTTGAGGAAAGTATATGTTCTAAAACCCTAAATCCTAAAAAATATACAGTTTATACAGGGTGTTTCCGTAAGAGAGTGAAAAAATTTAACAGGCCATAGAAGGCAGGGGTTGGAGAAGCCGGCTTAAAGAGATATGGAAGTAATCTTCTCTACCAGTTTGTCCCGCATTGCTGGTTTCCTGTCTATTTACAAGTAACATGCGTACACGTTTACACGTTCTGTGGTATTTGTTGACATGTAAATTCCTTATTCCCTGCTAGGAAAGAAGGACGGCGAACCTGATTACTAGGAAATCATAATACAGGACCTCATTTCTAGCTGGCCGTCTGAATGGCCGTATGTACTTGAGGTTTTTGCAACCCGAATTGTTGGAGAACGTGGCCTTGGCTATTCGGGAGAGGATGTGGATACAACATGGGGACGCGCCGCATCACTTCAGTGTGGATGTCGGAAACCATCTTAATGCTGCCTTGCCTCGTCGCTGGTTTGGAAGAAGTCCTATTCCATAGCCTGCGAGGTCGCTTTACCTGAAACCCCTTCATTATTTCATACGAGGGTATATAAAGTCACTTCTGTATGAGATCCCACTGGATACGGAGATGGAATTAGCTGCCAGAGTTGTAGCTGCTTGTGATGCGATTCTAAACACATGAGTCGTATTGTCAGGTTGTGTCAGAAGCTTATTCGCCGATGCCAATTACAGAATCTGAATACACTGGCAGTACCACAGTTATTTTCCGCATTTGTAGAATTTAATAGTCTGTTATGTACCTACAAATCTCCCTTCAGTACTCACTAACACCTCAAAAAATGTTCAAATGGTTGTGTAGCTTATGGGACTTAACTACGGGGTCATCAGTCCCTAAACTTACAAACTACTTATGAACTACTTAACACTAAGGACGGCACAAATATCCATGTCCGAGGGGGGATTCGAACCCCCGACCGTAGTGGCCGTGCTGCCCGTGACTGGAGCGCCTCAGTCCCCTCGGCCACCGCGGCCGGCAATAACACCTGTTTCGTCACACACAAATATTAATCATACACTGTATAACAACATCATAAAATGCACAAATTGACTACAGTATGCTCATGAAAATTTTGTCCTGCATTCCGATGTCTAACTATCACTATTACCCAACAAACCATACTTAAAAGCACATATTTTAGAAAGATCTTTAATTTGATGAGAAATTAAAATGCACATTGTTTGTAAAACGTAGGCATAAATACACGAAAACACCAAATACGGCAATAGCCTTGAAATAAACATGGCGGCGTTTTGTGTTGATTCTGAAGCCGGGTTTTCACAGGCATTAATTTCTTTCACATGCATGCCCCATCCAGCACTCGCGACAGTCAACATACCCATGCAAACACCAAACTTGCATACTGTCATGCTATCTTACGCGTAAGTTACAAAAGTTCAATCGCGTTTAACTTTCTTGCACGCTTCCCCCACCATCGCTTACAAGCTTCAGCAACTGACGATAGGTGGATCTGCTTTCATCCTGCGCTCGCTCGTTCGCCAGAACGGAACACGGAGCTAGAATTAATGTTTGTTTATGTACATGAAGAGTTTGCGATACACCAAAATAATGACTTTCCTCTTTAGCTAAGTAAATAAATACTTCATAAAGTGACAAAATTTTCATGAACAATGTGATGTGGACATCAAGTTAGAATTGTGCTGCTTGTTATAAACATTTATACATAGAGTGACACACCATCGTTTGATGTGATGAAACGAATTTGAAAACATTGGAACAGTGTTAACTTGCTAACGTTCATAGTATTGTATAACAGTTAATATTGTAAATGTATATTCTGTTTCGATATAGGCCTAATAATAATTCACCATTGACCATAAACATTTCGATGAAATGAAAATTTATATGTGGCTTTGAAGATTTAAAAGTAGGTCTACTTTGATCATCATAAAAATCTTATTTGAATATAATAGGCTTCAAATCGGCATTAACATTGTTTAAAGAGTATTCGGTAAAGTAGATGCAAGATTGCTTACAGAATTAAGTAGTGAATCGGGGGGACTGATGACCTCTGCAGTTTTGTCCCCCTAAAACATCCAAACAACATCAACAATCCAAACTACGTTGGTCATCAGTCCCTAGTCTTACAAACTACTTAAACTAAGTTAAACTAACCTAAGAACAACACACTCATCCATGCCCGTGGGAAGATTCGAACCTCCGACGCGGGAGGCCGCGCGATTCGTAACGTGGCGCTCCAGACCGCTCGGCTACTCCCGCGAGGCGCGGAAAGAAGGACACGATGCCGAGCAGAGTGGAACTCACGTTTCTACATCGAAGAAGAAGAAGCAAGAACCTCACAATAAGTATGTCATCGATGATATGGATAAATGTATTATCGCCGGCCGCGGTGGCCGAGGAGACTGAGGCGCGCCAGTCACGGTCTGCACGGCCACTACGGTCGGGGGTTCGAATCCCCCCTCGGGCATGGATATTTGTGCCGTCCTTATTTGTAGCTAGTTCATAAGTAGTTAGTAAGTTTAGGGACTGATGGCCCCGTAGTCAAGTCCCATAAGCTCTACAAACATTAGAACATTTTTGAATGTATTATCAGGCAGCAATTTCCACGGTATTACGAACAATATCAAGAAATACCAACTTTGCGAAAACTGCACAACTTTTGTCGAACAGAACTGAGTTTGAAAGCTAGCAAGGAAACCCTTAGAAAAATTGTTTTGTCTGTGGGATTTCGTTTTAGAATGTTGAAATGTTTGTATAGCTTATGAGACTTAACTACGGGGGCATCAGTCCCTAAACTTACAAACTACTTAAGAACTAACTAAGACTAAGGACGGCACAAATACCCATGCCCGTGGGGGGATTCAAACCCCCGACCGAAGTGGCCGTGCAGACCGTGACTGTAGCGCCTCAGTCCCCTCGGCCACCGCGGCCGGCGATTTCGTTTTAGAAAGTGCCAAAATAAACGTGTTGTTTTGTGCGAACGAGAGGACATTGTTGCTAAAAGGCCTTACTTTCTCAGGTTTTTACGTAAAAATCTAGCACCAGAATCAAAGCGACCAGTGGTTTACTTAGATGAAACATGGATTCACACGCATCATACAGTAAATAAATGTTGGCAAAGTGATACTGTGCGAGGAGTGTTGTCAAATAAAAGTGCCGGTCATCATTTAATTGTTGTTCATGCAGGCGGAGACATAGGTTTCATTCCGGGTGTACTTTTCAGATATGATTCAAGAACCAAAACGTCCGACTATCACTTAGAAATGGATAGCAAAAACTTCGAAAAATACGTTGAAACCCAACTTATGCCGGGCCTACCTCCAAGAAGTAGTGTCGTTTTTGATAATGCTCCATATCACAATAAACAAGAGAATAAACCGCCTTCCTCTAGCTCTCTAATAAGTGAAATACAATCCTGGCTGACCAACAACAACACACTTTATGACTCCGACCTACGGAAAGCCGAACTTCTGGCACTTGGTAAAGGGCACCAAACGTCTGCTGTTTATTGTATTGACAAATGTTTGCAGGAGAATGGATTTATACACTGCCTCCGTACCATCTAGACCTGAATCCCATCGAAATGATCTGGAACATTGTAAAAAATAAAATCCGTACTCAGAATACCTCAAGCGTTTCGCTCATGGAGCTGAAAAAAGTTACAATTGATGCTTTTGCTGCTGTGACATTAGAAGATTGGAGAAACGCGGTATGTCACGTAGAAAAAGTGTGCGAGGACTATTGGAGAAGAGATGCTCTGATGGACGAAGAAATAGAAGACAATAATATCAGGAGGGCTGGATTCAAGTAACGAATCATTATCGTCAGCGACCGAATCGGCAGACGACGAATCGACAGAGACAGCTGAGGAAGACGAGATCAGCATGGTAGGTAGATCTACAGATACTGCCAGCGAAGCTCCGTGAACAGCTGTGGTAAGATACTGCTGTCAGGAATATATCGTAGAATCAGCATTCTATCCATTGTTTTTAATTAAAATTTATTTTCAGTGTTGTTCATTGGAAGAAATACTTCGTTTTGATTAGTAGCTTTGTCTTTACCCCTTCTGAGTACTCGCAACGTCTTTATCCATTCGGAATACTTCTAGCGATCGCAGGTGTTGGACATGCTTGACTGCAGTAATGTTCAACCAATGATTGCTTCGCAATTTCTTTCATAATGTGAGAAGAATAAAACACTCGGAAACCGCCATTGAAAGGATTAATAAAATCGATGCAGGCTTAACATCTAACCACAGCATCGAACATTGCTTTATTTCCATATTACATTTAGTCTGCAAAATTAATCGTGGGTAAACGCGCTGCGTGCTTACAAAAATACTGGAGCGTACCATGAACGCCATACGGCATACTGATTCCCACTCTCTGTTTCTCCGGCGTAAACGTGACGGTGCAGTCAACGTTGTGAAATTACTACTTGGCTTTTCCGAGTAATAAATACACAGTGGCGTAGATACAAGTGACAAAACAAATAGTTCGGGAGGGGGGGTGTTCACCCCTCCCCCCGAACTATTCGTTTTGTCACTTGTAGTAAAATTAAAAATTGACAATAATTTGTGTAATGAATATTAGAGTTAGACTGAAAACTTTGCCAACAAAGAGATGTACCAGGGTGTCTGTAAGTTGTAATCGATGCTGAGTTGAGCTTTGGCTTCTTACTTGTTGTCGGGACACTCTGTCTCGAGTGTCTTATTGGTGGCCTTCGTGAGGCCTAGGCAAGTGTCACGCACAACTTTAACGACTGTAAAACTTGCCAGTTACAAATAATAATAATAATAATAATAAATGCTCGGGTAACCACCACCTAACCTTCAGTAACAAAGAACAAGTATTGTTGTATTCCAGCCAAAAGCAAGCTCCACAGACTGTTTAAAGTACCGCGCGAGGCTTGTCTAGCGAGTAATGAAGGCCACTGTGTCTTATGTTTACTACTGTAACCAACATCAATGATCTACTAACTTTATTACTACAGTAGTGCAGCAAACATGTACGTGACACAGACAAATATATTTTTTAACGAGTGTGATTAAACGAGAACAAATGTATGACATTACAATCCTATTACTTCCGTGTATAATTTATGCCACAGATGCTGATCATCTGCACGCACGCATGCCTAAAGTGGCAGCTTTGTATAGCAGACTGATTAAATTCCCCCTTTTTTGACAGATATTAATCGTGTGTCAGGAATTGTTAGTTTCTACGTTTTGGATCTAATTTTCGAATTTGTATTTTATTGAAATAAGTATCTCTATAGGCTGTCAGTACTTTTTAATACTCGTATTAACGTGATCTGTAGATATTTAGCTTCGATTTCGTGTGACTAACCTAATTGTTTCTCAAAATCTTAGGCTTTAAATTGACTTTCTTAGCCATATTTTGCAACAGGGTAAATGATGCGAAAGTGTAATTCAGTTGCATACATTTTATGAAATGGGAACTTGCAGAATGTAGAGAATGTAGTAGTTTTGAAGTGCCAAAAACTATATTTCTGACTTCTGCGTCGTCTTAATCAGGTCTAAATTATAAAATCTACTTTCATGCCAATTTTACATCGATAAGTACTTGAAGCCGTCTAAATGTCTAATAGAGTAGAGTGATAAGTATAAATTAGAACAGTTGTACTACTTATTTACTACTACTCATTCATCGTGTAGGTTCATCCTTGATTTTCAGATGTATTGAGTACCCCTGAACCCAGGATACTGGCGCCACTACGTATACTTTCACAATATATTTTAACAATGAAACTTAACAAAAACATGGCTGAAAAAATTATAATAAAATAGTGTTAGCTCGCGAAGCTTGGTATTATTCTATACGAAAAAGACAGACTTTTAATAAGGTAAAAAAACTGGTTTTCCTTAAGGTGGCAACATTCCACTGGTCTCCCCTATGTTATTTGTCTGAAGGGTTTCGAATCTTTACGACTGCTGACAACTTATGACTTGAGCCAGATGTGGTAGTGCGGAAGGTAGTTCTAATTTACTAATCCCTGCAGCGATTACTTTAGTTCTGAAAATTGGGCTTCTTCTGTAGGTAATGTTTAAATAATTTACGGGAATATAGTTGGGCAATGTCTTCGACAACAGCCAGTATTTCGGGAGGTGAACGCCCGTCATTTTCAATGTATAACAGAAAAGACTGCTCTTCATGTCTACAATCTTTTTCAATAACGTTTCATTCTTTTATCAATTACTCACAAAATTTGCCAAAGGCATAGAAAAAATCGTAAGCTTGTTTTATGGGGGGTGGGGGTGGCGGCGGCTTCAGAGTAGCTTTGGCACGTGTCAACTGTGTGAGGGCGCCTCAATATAGCACCAGATGTATCTACGCCCCTGTAAATATGTAAATACATGAAACTTCCTGGCAGATTAAAATTGTGTGCCTGAACCGGGACTCGAACCTGGGACCTTTACCTTTCGCGGGCAGCGCACTACCGACTGTGCTATCCCGACACGACTCACGAAGACGCCTCACAACTTTACTTCCGCCAGTACCTCGCCTCCTACTTTCCAAACTTCACAGAAGCTCTCCTGCAAACACGCAAGACTAGCACTCCTGGACGGCATCGTGAGTCGTGTTGGGATAGCACAGTCGGTAGTGCGCTTGCCCGCGAAAGGCAAAGGTCCCAGGTTCGAGTCAAGGTTCCGGCACACAATTTTAATCTGCCAGGAAGTTTCATATCAGTGCACACTCCGCTGCAGAGTGAAGTTTCATTCTGGAAACATCCCTTAGGTTGTGGCTAAGCCATGTCTCCACCATATCCATTCTTCCAGGAGTGCTAGTCTTGCGTGTTTGCAGGAGAGCTTCTGTGAAGTTTGGAAAGTAGGAGGCGAGGTACTGGCGGAAGTAAAGTTGTGAGGCGACATTGTGAGTCGTGTCGGGATAGCACAGTCGGTAGTGCGCTTGCCCACGAAAGGCAAAGACCCCAGGTTCAAGTCCCGGTTCCGGCACACAATTTTAATCTGCCAGGAAGTTTCATATCAGCGCCCACTCCGCTGCAGAGTGAAGTTTCATTATGTAAATACATGTTTGTTATGTACACATAAACGTGCATAGTAATGTATATCAGCACATTAGTTTGGTAAACTGATTAGCTTGTTACTCATTCAGGGAAATGTCGCTGGAAGAAATAGTATTCTGCAGGAGTTACCAGAAATGTCAGAAAACTCTGATATAGAAATGGGATGTGATTCTTTAGTTTCTCCCGGCGTATTTGATAATCAAAGTATCCACGGGTGTACTGCCGGTTTATAGTGTCAAAAACCGGCAGTACACCAGAGGATATTTTGATTATCTAAATGGGATGTTTATATCTAATTGGACTAAAGAGAGGATATCACACTAACGCACTCGAGTTATGAAACTCACACGGAACAGGAATGTAAAATGTAAGCGCATGTATAAGCTAAACAATATTTGTGTTTTTACTCCGATCTAAGTGATTTTATGACAAGGATACAAGAGAATAAATGTTCAAATGTTTGCAAAGCTTATGGGACTTAACTACGGGGTCATCAGTCCCTAAACTTAGAAACTACTTATGAACTACTTACGAACTAGGACGGCACAAATATCCATGCCCGAGGGGGGATTCGAACCCCCGACCGTAGTGGCCGTGCAGACCGTGACTGGAGCGCCTCAGTCCCCTCGGCCACCGCAGCAGGCTGCGCCTAATTCCTGACACTGAAAAAACATGACATTTGATAATTGGTACAAGTTACCCTTTGGCGACGTCTGCCCTAAAGAAACAACGCACTGAAGAAAGACAACCGAAAAATACTTGTTGAATTTCAAGCAAACAAAAATCGAAAAAATGGTTCTTCACGTTTTGGATTCCAGAAGGACGTCACTCTTACAAGTACCAAAGAAAAATAAATCCGTGATACTGCTGTCAACCAAAACTGGATGATGATACAAACAAGCTTGAAATAATAATGGACTACAGCGTGACAAAAGGGGTACTTGCCCCGTGGACTAACTATGTAATGCAGGGCCGGTGAGAAATTCCGGTGCTGCTGCACACGTGCAACGGCGTGCGCTTATGTACTCGTGTCTAATAACAGATGTCGCTTCCTCACATGTGAGCACTACGCACTCTGCACAGCGTTCAGCGTTTGGCCGCCGCTGATGTAATGCATACAATGTCTCGCGCATAGCAAGACGATAGCCAATGTGCGTCTTTTACTCTTTCATCAATGTAGCGGTATCGATGCACAGCTTTTGTATTTCTCAAATCCAAAAACAAAGTTATGCAAGATTTTATTTATTTTATTTTATTTATTTATTTATTTTTGAATAATTTAGCAATGGCACTGATGGCACTATCCGAAAGATCCAAAATAATGCGTCTGCCAGGTGATATTTCAGCGTTCTTGAGTAACTTTTGAGAACCTAGCTGGAAAAGAAAGATGTATCGTCGCCAATTTCTCAAGGACCAGCAAACAAGAATCGTTGGAGGTGCGTAACTTGTGGCAGAGCAAAAGATGTACCAACAGTCATTATGAGTAAGATGTGCAAAACCTTTGTTTGTAAGAAACATATTACAATTACTTATACTTGCAACAATTGTAAGTACGTCCTTCGTTCAATTGTAACGTATTTGGCGAGTCCTCAAATGTAGAGAACTTGTAGTAAATTGAAAAATACAGTATGTAAACCTCAATTGAAACGTCTTTGTTAACTTTTCATGAAACATGTAAATTTATCTTAAAACATCAAATGCATAATCGTGTTTACATTAAAGTATCGAATTATAATGCTCAGTTTGAGTATTCACAAAGTAAATACCAGTTTTCCAAAGTCTGATATAGTATTATGAAAGTTATGCTCTGGGGTATAAAATAGTCCACGCGACTGTTCGACTATAGGGAAATGCGGCGCGCCTGCTCGAGAGTTAAACAATAATTTTTTTTTTCATAAAATCTATCGGACCAAACTGCGTGGTCATCAGTCTGTAGCTTACAACTACTTAAACTAACCTAAGGACAACACATAAACACACCCATGCCCTAGGGAGGACTCGAACGCCCGCAGCGAGGCGCCTTAGACCGCTCGGCTACTCCACCGCGGCGAGGATAAAGCTAGGTCCATATGAAAGTGTGGGGAATGCTGTAGAAGTAGGGCACGTAAAAATGTGATACGCTTTCCTTGCTATCACCTCTGAAGGGACATCATGGAAGCATGGTAGGAAACTGGCAATGAATGGGCAATCAAATATCTCATTATTGCTCTCCCTCCCTCCTTACCAGCTACCCGACGGACAAGAACGCCGTGGTGGAGTAGCCGAGTGGTCTAAGGCGCCTCGCTGCGGAGCGCGCGGTTGCTCACCGTCGGAGGTTCGAGTCCTCTCTGGGGCATGGGTGTGTGTGTTGTCCTTAGGTTAGTTTACCTTTGTTGCCGGCCGCGGTGGCCGAGGGGACTGAGGCGCTCCAGTCACGGTCTGCACGGCCACTACGGTCGGGGGTTCGAATCCCCCCTCGGGCATGGATATTTGTGCCGTCCTTAGTTTTAGGTAGTTCATAAGTAGTTTTTAAGTTTAGGGACTGATGACCCCGTAGTTAAGTCCCATAAGCTTTACAAACATTTGAACATTTAGACAACAACACAGACAGACCGAAGACGCAAGTGGTGATAATGGCCGTGTTATTTACTTCTCTACCAGGAAATCTGGATGGAAATCGGCTGAAGGAAACGCCGAAAGACACTGGGTGTTGAAGGTAGGTGGTATTTCAAAAGGTAAGTTACACATTGCCTAAGCAGGCCAAGTATCTTTTTAGGGCTGCAGTACACTTCGACGTGACACAGATAATTAACTATTTTTCATCATAGTTACCAAGCTAATGTAAACAACGATCAAAACGTTCTACCAATAGTTAAATTCCTATATGACAGAAATCTGATTCTTAATCACGAAGCCATTAGATAACCCTTGTATCAACGGATTCATCCCTCGTAAATCTCTAGGTCTCGGATGTTCTTTCTGCTTGTTGGAAAGATGGGAATCGCATGGTGCAAGATCTAGACTGTACCAAACCAGCATCACATACGTCTGTACGACCTTGCATCAGTCCATTTCACGGGAATCTGTTAGAAATGTAATTTGCTTTTACATAAAAACAATACTGTTCCGCGTACTTAAACTCTGGAGTAGATTGCAGCTGTCATGTTATTTTACCGCACCGCTGCAGGACAGTCACAACATGGAGTCTGCCGACAAACTGCCATTCTTTCTGAACTGTGGTCTTAGCAGATGTGCAACTTACTTTCCGAAGTTCTCGTGTATATACGGGGATTTACTAAAAATGCTGCAGCAAAGAATGCACATGCCCGAGGGAGGACTCGAACCTCCGACGGCGAGCTAACGCAGGACACCTTAGAGCGCTCGGCCACTCCACCGTGACCATAACAATTCCATCGTTGTTTGAGAACATGAAGTCCATGAATGGCTGAAAATTGTCGACAAGTAACCGATCATAACCATTTACAGTCATTTTTAGTTGGCCCATAGGGACCAGTCCATTCCATATAAAAACAGTTCACGTTGTTATGGAGCTACCGTCAACTTGCATAATATCTCGTTGACAACTTGGATTCCAGTCCTCCCTCGGGCATAGTTGTTTGTGTTGTCCTTAGCGTAAGTTACATTATGTTAGTTTAAGTAGTTGTAAATCTAGAGACTGATTACCGACGTAGTTAAGTTCCTTAGATTTACAAACATTTGAACAACTTGGGTCCATAGTGACGTGGGGTCTGTGCCCAACTAGACCCCTACATTCGTTGTTACCAACTGAATTGGGGGAATCATCTAACCAAGTCTCAATTCTCCTATCGTCTTGGTTCTACCCGATATGGCTCCGAGCAGGTGACGTTATGCTGCTATAAATGGCACTCGAGTCGTTCGTCTGCTGCCATAGCTCATTAACAACAAATTACGCCACGCTGTCCTATCGGATATGTTCGTCGTACGTCTCAGGAAAATTTCTGTGCTCATTTCAAGCAGTATTGCTTGGAATACAGTATCATCGCTACAGAGCAAGCATTCTACCATTGAATAGACGTGATCAGCCACAATCGTCATATAATACTCGGCAGTAATGCGACTTTGCAGAGTATGTATGGCAGCCATGGAATACCATGACATGGCTGCACAAATCTCCACCAAACCCCCTCCCCCTCGACGTAAAGTTTCACTCTCGGAAATAGTGTGGGACGAAACTCACACAACCAAATAAGTTTGTTCCATCATTTCATAGTGCAGTATTATGGCTTAGGTACCATGATTTCCTGTTGCTGGAATTTGAATCACTGATTTGTGTCTTTGAAATTCAAGCTAACCCGGTATTTTCCTGCTTGTCGAACTCCCTTCGCAATCAGTGGCGGCGCTAGACGAAAACTGGGCGTCGGCGAACTCGTCTTTGCGAGGCCCCTTTCATTTTTTCAGTAAGGAAGAAAATGTTAAATAACATGAGCTGGACTATACACCAATAATCATAAAAAATTATTAGTATAATATACAAGTACTATTGCAATGGTAAAAATTACAATAAACAAAAACAAATTAGAGAAACTTTTCGGCTTTTCGTCTCACTGCATTTTTTTAAGATCATATCTTAATTAATACCAGCCGCTATTTCGGCTTCAATGATAGTATTGACAACGCAGATAGTCTTTCTTCATTCATTGTGCTTCTCAAGTTAGTCTTTTGTGAAGCTTCTCTTGGCCTGACTGGAACTGTGAGCATGATTCTGATTGTTATTTAAATATTTGGATATACTTCTTCCAAATTGTTTTCTAACATGTACTGAAGAAGTTGTTTTGCAAGTATTTAACTGAAAATTGCATCACTGCTGTACTCATACGGAAATAAATACAGACAACTAAATAGCTGCCGGCCGGGAATGACCGAGCGTACTAAGCCATCATATCACAGTGAGCGAGATTGCTCTCGTCGGGGATCGAATCCCACCCTTGGGTACGGATGTTTTGTTCGTCCTTTGGTTAGGCTAGTGTAAGTTAGATGTAGGTCGTCGCTACATAACCTAGCAGTTGAAAAGCGCCGTTAAACATCAAACATAAAAAAGGAACCAAAACTGAAATTTTGACAATGTTTTGCGAAGCCCCCACAGGCACGAGGCCGTCGGCGGTTGCCGACGTCGCCGACGCCTAGCGCCGCCACTGTTCGCAATCTTCTGTACTGACGGTATTCGCGAATGCGACATTCAGTCCTGCAGTGACATTTTCAGCTATCATCTTCTTATTTTGTCAGAAATTTCTTGTATGATCGTCCGTCACGATCATTCAACACGCATTTTAACTTAGCGAATTATGTTTTTTCACTTTCCCTGTGTATGGTATAAATCTATATGCTACCTTTTGAAACAGTTTCAAGTCAGGAAAATCTTGTACAGGCCAGATATAGAACATCACAGAATTTATAGAGGACAGCTTTGAGAGAGATGACTGGGGTGGCTCTGATCGAGCTCACCCCTGCGTACGATACCATCAATCATAAGGCTCTCGTTACCAAAGTATACAACACACTAATGGATCACAATCTTACCAATATAATAGATTCATTGCTATGTAACAGTCGTTACTACGTTGTACTTAATGGCAAGAAAAGCAGGTGGAGAGTTCAGAGAAATGGATTACCACAGGGAAGTGTACTAGCCCCTTCCTTCTATAACATCTATACCAACGATCAACCAATACTCCCTCAAGTAGAACATTTTATATATGCTGATGATCTTGGCATCGCCGTACAAGGCGAAACACACGAACAGCTTGAAATTAAACTAGATGAAGTCCTGAGATTGATGTCGAACTGCTACAAGCAGAACTCACTTAAACCAAACCCTAACAAAACCCAGGTAACTGCCTTCCATCTGAACACCCGTTTGGCAGACAAAAAGTTAACAGTAACTTGGGAAGGTATTAAAGAATACAGACAAACTTAAGTACCTGGGAGCTACCCTTGATTGCTCCCTTACATATACAGGGTGTTTCACTAAGTGTGTTTGCCTCTGTAACTTATAAAATAATAGGTGACGGGAAATTTTAATGCGGTAGGTCAACACAAGAAATGTTACACTTTCTGTGGAGCTATGAACATAGTTTATTGTATCATTTTACAAAGAGTTACAGAACAAAGATATAATTTTTTAAATAGAACAATAGTTTTTTCTATCGTGCATTGGATTCGTTGAAACCAGCTGCGTCCAAATCAATTTAAACTACATTCCTATCACTGTTAGTTTGGGAGCTACAACCCTTCAAATTTCCGGGGGCGGAGGCTGCGATAGCGTAGCTTACTGGCTGGTGGTCATGAGACAGTGGGCCGTGCCCCAGGGGATAGCCACTCGGCCAGTCAGCTACGCTATCGCAGCCTCCGCCCCCGGAAATTTGAAGGGTTGTAGCTCCCAAACTAACAGTGATAGGAATGTAGTTTAAATTGATTTGGACGCAGCTGGTTTCAACGATTCCAATGCACGATAGAAAAAACTATTGTTCCATTTAAAAAATTATATTTTTGTGCTGTAACTCTTTGGAAAATGATACAATAAACTATGCTCATAGCTCCGCAGAAAGTGTAACATTTCTTGTGTTGACCTACTGCATTAAAATTTCCCGTCAACCTATTATTTTATAAGTTACAGAGGCAAACACACTTAGTGAAACACCCTGTATATACCACTGCCAAAACACCAGGCAGAAGATTACTACCAGGAGCAACCTTCTAAAAAAGCTAGTGGGGAGCAAACCCAAAAGTTTTAAGGACAACTGGTGAAGCCTTGTGTTTCTCAGCTGCAGAATATGTCTGTCCAGTGTGGGGTAGATCCAGGCATGCAAAAGATGTCACCACGGCACTAAATGATACCTGCCGAATAATTACTGGCTGCATGAAGGCTGCTCCATTACCATTACTTTACAAAGCAGCGGGCGTCGCATCTCCGGAGGATCGAAGAGACAGTGCCCAATATCTGGAATGGTTCGAACAAAAGTTTGATGACAGACACCCCTTATACCAGCTCGAGGAACCTTATGGATCCTCTCCACCAGGAGCCCTCGCAGGGAATGGAAAAACTGGCGCATGTTTAATCGTAAGCGTACCGGCGTTGCCCCAGACAACTCAAACATGGCGAAGTGGGGTACGATAGCAAGCGATGATGTTCTTTGCGACTGTGGGGAAATGTAGAATGTGACACATTGTACTACATGCGAGCTGTGCCCCTCAACATGCACCCTCAATGATTTATGGTTTGTTAATAATGAATCTGTCGACGTAGCCCGTTTCTGGGCTGAAAAGCTATAATTTCGGATTCGGACACGAAAAAGTAAGTTTGAAAAGTAAGTTTGAAACAGCTAACACTTCGGCTACTTTGATTTTAGTAAAGCCAACGATGTGACAACCAACTGTTTCCCCATGTTCGAATTCATGCAGGTCCGTCTTAATAAAGACTCGAGTATTCAGAACAACAAGACTGACACATGCAACACATAGACCTCTTGTGCCCTGGTCAAATACAAGAGCTCACTCTGCTGCCATGGCTAGCACCTGCATTTGTGTTCAAGCATGCATTTATAGCGATGTATTCACATTTTTGTCCAATGCCCATAACTAATCCTGTTAACTGATCGGTTTGGTTTGTGCTTTGAAGGGACGAAACCCTGATAACTTGACTCTTAGTCATAATTGCGTTAGGTATAAAAGGCGAATTACCTAAAACTTGGGCCGCAAACATTACGGAAATGGAAAGGGCTAGTGATGTGCGATGGATTGGTAGTCAGGGGCTCGTATTGTTAGCCAATAAACACATTTAAATAATGCATAGAAAGTGCATTTTTGAGCAAGGAACACATCTTTCAATAGAAAAATGCCTATTGACATTAAGAGACATTAGAATTTAGTGGTGTTAGTTGCAGGGCTATAGCGTAATTATTTTTCGAGATACCCTATTGTGAAAAGGTTCCAATCCGACACGCGTTTGCTCCATGCAACCTGCGTAGTTGTTAGGTACGATGTTGTTATGTTTGCTTATATCATGCTTGTGTGTTCTTCGAGTCCAATGCGACTTGTTAGTCAGTGTGACAGTCCAAGCAGTAAGTCGTGAATGGACGATAGGATTTACCAATACAGAAAGGGCCGACACGCTAGTGGCGTAGGGGGAGCGCACTAAGAACAAAGTTACTGCTTAAAACACATTTCAATAGACGTCACCCATCTTGGCAATTGTTAATCAACCTCTTCAACCAATTACGTGAGTGTTGTAGTGTAACAACTAGACATTATTTATTTATTTCTCATTTATAATCCTGCAACCTTTTAATATAAAGCAGGACGTACATTTGTAGTTTTACATGTTATATTATGCATTAGTTCATTGATCTAATATATAAAGCAGAGTGTTCGTATGTTTGTACGTGTTGCATACAAATCTACAGTTTTATTCCAATCTTTATGAAATTTTGTACACGTAAGCTTCAATCCATGAGGACGGTCGCCGTAAGTGTAAGAATCACATACGATATATAGTTCACGAGATATGACACCATAAACAATGAGATGCGCTAAAAACTGCTGCATTTTGGGACAATGCTGCTCATTTTCACCTAAACGATTGGACCGATTTCAACCAAATTTGGTACACACATTCCTTACCGTGAGGTAACAATTGCTGCATGGTTACGAATCACATACGGCATATGGTTCAAAAGATATTATGTCATAACCAATATAAATCGCAAAAAATGCCATATAATGCGGCGAGACTTTCGAAATGTACTGTATGAGAATGACAGTACTTAGCGACTTGCAACAAACTTTAAACATAATTTCAAACCTTTATTAAACTTTTTCTCGATGGCAACCATAGTAAAATGATGAAAGGAAAAAAGCGAATCTTTAATTCAGCGCAAAGTTCCTAGTGATTGGAAAAAAGCGCAGGTGACTCCCGTTTATAAGAAAGGTAAGAGAACTGACCCATACAATTACAGGCCAATATCGTTGACATCGGTTTCATGTAGAATTTTGGAGCATATTCTCAGTTCGAATGTAGTAAATTTCCTTGAAACAGAAAAGCTTCTTTCCATGAATCAGCACGGGTTTAGGAAACATCGTTCATGTGAAACTCAGCTTGCCCTTTTCTCACATGACATCATGCGTGCCATGGACGAAGGGCAACAGGCGGATTGTGTTTTTCTTGACTTCAAAAAGGCGTTCGACGCGGTGCCACACTGCAGACTGCTATCGAAAATACGAGATTATGGAATAGGTTCACAGATTTGTGACTGGCTGGAAGACTTCCTAAGTCATAGAACGCAGTACGTTGTTCTCGACGGCGAGTGTTCATCAGAGACGAGTGTATCGTCAGGCGTGCCCCAGGGGAGTGTGATAGGACCGCTATTATTTTCTATCTATATAAATGATCTGATGGACAGAGTAAGTTGTAATTTGCGGCTGTTTGCTGATGATGCTGTGGTGTATGGGAGGGTGTCGTCTGTAACTGACTGTAATAGCATACAGGTTGACTTAGACAAAATTTCTAGTTGGTGCGGAGAATGTAGAAAAATGTAAGGTGATGCGCATGAGTAGAAAAAACAATCCCATAATGTTCGAATACAGCATTAGTAGTGAGCTTCTTGATGCTGTCGCGTCGTTCAAATATCTAGGCGTAACATTGCAGAGCGATATGAAATGGAACGAGCATGTAAGGACAGTTGTGAGTAAGGCAGACAGCCGACTTCAGTTTATTGGGAGAATTTTGGGAAGATGTACTTCACCTGTAAAGGAGACCGCGTATAAAACGCTTGTACGACCACGTCTTGAGTATTGCTCAAGTATTTGGAACCCGCAGCAGATCGGTTTGAGGGAGGACATAGAGGCGGTTCAGAGGCGAGCAGCTAGATTTGTTACCGGTAGGTTCGACCAATGCGCGAGTGTCACGGAAATGCTCCGGCAACTCAATTGGGGATCGCTGGAAGAAAGACGACGTTCTTTTCGCGAATTTCTGTTAAGTAAATTTAGAGGGCCGGAATTTGAAGCTGAGTGTAGTACGATCTTGCTTCCGCCTACTTATATTTCGCGTAAAGATCACAAAGACAAGATAAGAGAAATTAGGGCTCGTACGGAGGCATATAGGCATTCTTTCTTTCCTCGTTCAATTTGGGAGTGGAATAGGAAAGGAAATGCATAGTAGTGGTACAGTGTACCCTCCGCCACGCACCTTACGGTGAATTGCGGAGTATGTATGTAGATGTAGATGTAGATGTACTACTTTTCCGCTGTTTATGGAGTAAAACTACGGCTCTCGGTATGACGTTACAATTTATAATTTGAACACTACAAATTGTAGCGACAGGAAATTTTACAGACAGTAGACACATATGTAGCTCAATGTAGGTTCTAAATTGTATCACAGTAAGTCACATAGTTGATGAGTTATGAGCACATAAACAGTAATATTCATGGAAATCCGCCCCATCACGCACAAAGTTTTGATCTATTACTTATTTACTACTAACTGTATTCCCAAGAGATTTTACAGGCATACATCCCTTATACAAATGAATATATACCTGAAAAATGGCAGAAATAAACAAATAAATACCCGGGGAACGCCGGGTTTTCAGCTAGTGTTACATATTTGAAGCATTTGAAATAGATGGAGATAAGTAGAAAAAATAAAAACAAAGAGAAAATATATATATACACAATTGCTTACATTTACTGCTACAATTATAATATAACAAATTACAATTCGTGCATTTTACGATAAATTAGATGTAATGGACAACGTAACATAAGGAGCGGCCGAGCACATAGAGGAACTCTTCCTCGTCGGGTGTTCGAAGCCCCCCTCGGGCATGGATGTTTGTGTCGTCTTTAGTATAAGGTACTTCAAAAGTAGTTTATAAGTTTAGGGACTGATGACCCTGCAGGTACGTCCCTTAAGCTTGACAAACATTTGAGCCGGCCGCGGTGGCCGAGGTGACTAAGGCGCTCCAGTCACGGTCAGCACGGCCACTACGGTCGGGGGTTTGAATCCCCCCTGGGGCATGGATATTTGTGCCGTCCTAGTTCGTAAGTAGTTCATTAGTAGTTTGTAAGTTTAGGGACTGATGACCCCGTAGTTAAGTCCCATAAGCTTAACAAACATTTAAACAAACATTTGAACATTTAAACCGCCGAAACAAGCATTATTGGTCTGCTGACAATCCCCATTGGCTTTGTCAGGTGGAACGTCTGCGTCCATGGAGTGTAAGTGTGTGGTGTGGGATAGTTACCCATCAGCCCATAGGCCCATTTTTCATAGACGGTGTACTGAACGCTCGCAAGTACCGCCCAACCTCCTAACAGACCATCTGCCACGGATGCTAGAAGACGGAACGTCTTGCACCCTAGGATGTACCAACATGATGGTTATCCAGCCCGTAGTGCATGTATCGCTACCGCATGTCTTCACGAATTGTTTCCAAATCATTGGACTGGACGCAGACGACCTGTACCTTGGCCGTTCCGTTCCTCGGATTAAACTTCTTACTGCGGGGAAAGCTGAAAGACGTTGTCTACAACGACATATCAACTACACCCGATAATATGCAGTGACGTATTAATTGCAGCCTGCTCAGACCTCCGCGCTTAAATGCTAATACCCGTGCAGCAGTCTTTCCATACCAGACTGGAAGCGTCTGTTTCTACTGCCGGTGGTTATTTTGAACAACACAATCTGTGATAGTTCTCTCTTTAATGGTCAGAATTCATATCACCAGTGTATGCACTCATGTAGTGTCTTCTACCACAAGTATTGTACAAATGTTGCTGTGGAAACTTTTCACAATACGATATTTCTTAAACCACTTGGGATAGGGTCTTGCAGTAAACTCGACTAACATTCTAATTTTCACTACTTTTAGTCTGTTAATGTCAATAGGTATTGTTTCATTTAAAAAAGTGCATGTTCGCATAAAACTACAGTTTTTACTTGTTATTAAAATCGGTTTATCGGCTAACAGTACGAGTTCCTGACTACCAACTACCCTGTGTAAACCGCATACGATTAGCACTTTCCATTTTCGCAATATTTGCGGTGTAAGTTGTAGGTGATTCGCCCTGTTCAAATGTTTGTAGAGCTTAAGGGACTTAATTGCGGGGTCATCAGTCCCTAAACTTACAAACTACTTATGAATTACCTTATACTAAAGACGGCACAAACATCCATACCCGAGGGAGGATTCGAACGGGAACGGGGAACGGCCTCGCGCATCGTAGCATAACGCCTCAATGCGCTCGGCCGCTCCGCCGCGGCGATTCGCCCTGTATATGTCTATAAAGGAGATATATCCATAAGAAATATTTTGTTTTTACTAGTTTCTCTCCATAGATTACATCGTTAACCGCGTAATTTAAGTGTGAAAATACCATCTGAGGCGAAGGAACGGTACTTCGGGGAAGCACCGTATTAGCCGAGCTAGCAGGATGGTGCAAGCTGTCCACAGGGTAGGCCCCGAATGCCACCAAGCTACATGTAAGCACTCAAGAATTTTAATTGATCTGCAGCATTCCGTAGCTGTGAAGAAAGCAGCTCCGTAGAAACATCTATATTATTCTTCCACCGGCAATTATGATCCAATTATGATTACGTGTCAGAGGATTTGACGCAGTGTTCAGACGTTGCATGTGTAGTCAGAGTGTTATCGGTTCAAATCTCTGCCCACAAAAGCAGGTTTTGGTTTCCCGTAATTTCCCGTGATTTCCTCTACATTGATTAAGAAAATTTTTGTAATTTTTTCATTGAAAAAGACACAACAGTTTTTCCTTCTTTCCTTCCCCAATTCAATCTCTTGCTACCTTTCTTCTGCTCTAACACAAAGTATGAAGGCCTTATTAGTTGCATCACTGTAGGTGGTAAACTAGAAATATACATGTAAGCCAGGCTTCCGCTGCCTTTGCCACAATAAGTTAAATTTTTCGACGTTTCGGCCACTATTTCAAGTCGCCTTCTTCTGGGTATTTGCTTAAGTGGGGACGTACACGAAAATGATCAAAATTGTGAAAATTTTAATGGCCTTTCATTTACTACATGGTATTGAAATTTCAATTACCAAATATTATGTTCCAATTTCACTTCTAAATGAGAAAACAAAAATAGTTTGTAATAGCTTGCATCGCGGCGGGGTGGCCGAGCGCATTGATGCGCTATGCAACGATGCGCGAGGCCGTTCCCCGTCGGGGGTTCGAATCCCCCCTTGGCCATGGATGTTTGTGCCGTCTTTAGTATAAGCTAGTTCATAAGTAGTTTGCAAGTTTAGGGACTGATTACCCCATAGTTAAGTCCCATAAGCTCTACAAAAATTTGAACATTTGATTTGTAATAGCTTGCAACAGGACCACGCCTTCTTCCTTGATCTTAGTTCTCTCTTATTATCTGTTTATGTGGCGTTTTCTTTTCAGTGTTGTGCAATCAGAGTGCAGGGAATGTCTGTATACTACCAAGGCTGTGGAATAACAGCCCTCCCAAGAAATGTGTTCATGGCAAAACACAGAATCCTAATTAGTCTCTGATGGCCCTTATCTGAAAACGTTGCCCCAAAACTACATTTTTCTCATCCAAGGTAGTTAATATTGCAGATTATGATGCAGTTACTGTCTTTAATGGTGGCATCTCAGAGAGGATAAGAGTCTTGTAGAGAATGGGCTTCAAGCCCAGAGTTTTCACTCGCGACATCTTGCTGGGGATTGACACTCATTGTATACTTGCAGCCACGAAATCCATTGAAGACCTTGCAGAGCAAACAAGACAGAAAAGAAGAAGCCAGGAAATAAGAATTGAAGGAAATGGAGACATTCGTTACAGATCTGAAAGCTTTTGAAGGTGGGAATGGCAACGAAAAAGCATGTTTAACTTTAAAATGCATTTTTTCAGAACTACTGTTTTCATTATTCAGGTAGGTTTTTCTCCAAAACAAGAAAAGATTTGACTGATTTTTGGCATGTCTTTTGCATTATACAGGGTGTTACAAAAAGGTACGGCCAAACTTTCAGGAAACGTTCCTCACACACAAAGAAAGAAAACGCTTAATTTCCATGTTAGAGCTCATTTTAGTATTTCTCTTTAAATGTAAATTGAAGTAATTCGTGCAGACAATTGTAAAAATACCCAATTGTTTCGTTAGTATGTACTGTTCTTCCTCGATTCACCGCCAGTTGACCTAATTGAAGGAAGGTAATGTTGACCTCAGTGCTTGTGTTGACATGCGACTCATTTCTCTACAGTACTAGCATCAAGCACATCAGTACGTAGCATCAACTGGTTAGTGTTCATGACGAACGTGGTTTTGCAGTCAGTGCAATGTTTACAAATGCGAAGTTGGCAGGTGCCCATTTGATGTATGGATTAGCACGGGGCAATATCCGTGGCACGTTACGTTTGTATCGAGACAGATTTCCAAAACGACGGTGTCCCGACAGGAAGACGTTCGAAGCAATTGATCGGCGTCTTATGGAGCGCGGAACATTCCAGCCTATGACTCGCGACTGGGGAAGACCTAGAACGACGAGGACATCTGCAATGGACGAGGCAGGAATTGTTGGTGATGTCTTAATTGGGCCTCATGTTCTTCCACCTACGGCCACTGGAGCATGTTATCATGATTTCATACGGGATACTCTGTGTTGCTAGAACATGTGCCTTTACAAATACGACACAACATGTGGTTCATGTACGATGGAGCTCCTGCACATTTCAGTCGACGTGTTCGTACGCTTCTCAACAACAGATTCGGTGTACGATGGATTGGTAGAGGCGGACCAATGTCATGGCTTCCACGCTCTCCTACCTCAACCCTCTTGACTTTCATTTATGGAGGCATTTGAAAGCTCCTGTCTACGCAACCCCGGTATCAAATGTAGAGACTCTTCGTGCTCGTATTGTGGACGGCTGTGATACAATACGCCATTCTCCAGGGCTGCATCAGCGCATCAGGGATTCCATGCGACTGAGGGTGGATGCATGTATCATCGCTAACGGAGGACATTTTGAACTTTTCATGTAACAAAGTGTTTGAAGTCACGGTTGTACGTTCTGTCGCTGTGTATTTCCATTCCATGTCTTTGAAGTCACGATGGTACGTTCTGTTGCTGTGTGTTTCCATTCCATGATTAATGTGATTTGAAGAGAAGTAATAAAATGAGCTCTAACATGGAAAATAAGCGTTTCCGGACCCATGTCCACATAACATATTTTCTTTCTTTGTGTGTGAGGAATGTTTCCTGAAAGTTTGGCCGTATCTTTTTATAACACCCTGTATATAAAAATATGTATACACAGTGAATATTTAATATCATTCATGTATGTCAAGATAGAGAATGAAGAAAGTAGAATTTCTATGTGTAGTTTTTCAATTAAAAATAATTAAACCTAAGACTTCGTTAAATATGAATAAACCGAAATTATTCGGTGGGTTTCTTTATATGATGGTTGAGATTGTACTGCAAAAAATTCAAGGAAATTTCGTAGAAAATTTCTTAGTAAATGGTACCTCTGTGAATCATGAGTTCATAAACTTAAAAACTTCCAACAAATTTAAAAATTTCAATTAAAATTCCAAAAAAATTTCAGTAGATGCTTTGAACTACCATCAACCATTGTACATAATTTTATTTATGTAACTCAAAAATTGTGGATTTTGTGACAGGATATATTTGTACTTGTTTTTCGTGTACGTCCCCCCTTGTTGTTGTTATGGTCTTCAGTCCGGAGACTGGTTTGATGCAGCTCTCCACCCTACTCTATCCTGAGCAAGCCTTTTCACCACTTCATAAGAACGGCAACCCACATCCACTTGAATCTGCTTACTATACGCGTCTCTTGGCCTCCCTCTGCGACCCACACACTTCCCTCCAATGCTAAATTTACGATTCCTCGATGTCTAAGAATGTGTCCTACCAAGCGATCCTTTCTTTTAGTCAGGGTATGCCAGAAATTCCTTTTCTCGCCAATTCTGTTCAGTACCTCTTCATTAGTTATGTGATCTACCCACCTAATCTTCAGCATTCTTCTGTAGCACCACATTTCAAAAGCCTCTATTCTCTTCCTGTCCTCACTGCTTATCGTCCATGTTTGACTCCCGTACAAGCCAACACTCCACACAAATGCCTTCAGAAAAGACTTCCTTACCCTTAAATTAATATTCGATGTTAACAAATTTCTCTTTTTCAAAAATGCTTTTCTTCCCATTGCCATTCTGTATTTTATGTCTTCTGTACTGCGACCATCGCATGTTATTTTACTACCCAAGTAACAAAACTCATCTACCACCTTCATTGTTTCGTTACCTAATCTAATTCCTTCAGCTTCGCCTGATTTTCTAAGACCGCATTCCATTATTTTTGTTTTTCTCTTGTTAATGTTCATTTTATACGCTCTCTTCAACACACTGTCCATGCCATTCAACTGCTCTTCCAGGTCGTTCGCTGTCTCTGATAGAATTACAATGTCATCTGCAAAGCGCAATGTTTTTATTTCTTCCCCCTGAACTTTAATTCCTATTCCAAAATTTTCCTTGCTTTCCTTCACCGCCTGCTCAATGTACAAATTGAATAACATCGGAGAAAGGCTGCAACCCTGTCTTACTCCCTTCCCAACTGATGCTTCCCTTTCATGCCCTTCGAGTCTAATAACGGCGGTCTGGCTTTCGTACAAGTTGTAAATAACTATCCTTTCCCTGTATTTTACCCCTGCTGATTTCAGAATTTGAAAGAGTGTAGTCCAGTCAACATTGTCAAATGCTTTCTCCAAATCTACAAAAGCTAAAAATGTAGGTTTGCCTTTCCTTAATCTATCTTCTAAGATAAGACGTAAGGTAAGTATTGACTCCCGGGTTCCTACGTTCCTCCTGAATCCAAACTGATCTTCCCCGAGGTCAGCTTCTAGCAGCTTTTCAATTTTCCTGTAGATCATTCGTGTTAAAATTTTGCAACCATGACTTATCAAACTGATGGTCCTGTAATTTTCACACCTGTCTGCGCCTGATTTCTTTGGAATGGGGATTATTACATTTTTCTTAAAGTCTGAGGGTATTTCGCCTGTCTCATACATCCTACACACCAGTTCAAATAGTTTTGTCATTGCTGGTTCTCCCAGAGACTTTATTAGCTCTGAGGGTATGTCATCTATTCCTGGGGCCTTGTTCCGACCTAGGTCTTTCAGGGCTCTGTCAAATTCATCTCTCAGTATATTATCTCCTATTTCATCTTGATCTACTTCCTCTTCCCTTCCTACAACATCGTCTCTAAGTTCATTTCCTTTGTAGAGCTGCTCTATGTACTCTTTCCACCTTCCAGCTTTCCCATCTTTGCTGACAACTGGTTTCCCATCCTAGTTCTTGATATTGGTAGAATTGCTTTTCTTGTCCCCAAATGTCTCTTTGATTTTCCTGTAGGCGGTATCTACTATTCCCCTTCTTATACATTCTTCTACAGATTTGCATTTGGCTTCTAGCCACTCCTGCTTAGCCATTTTGCACTTCCTATTAATCTCATTTCTTAGTCGTCTGTACTCCATTTTGCCTGTGTCATTTACTGCATTTTTATATTTTCTCCTTTCATCAATTAAATTTAGTATTTCCTGTGTTATCCAAGGTTTTTTTGTAGGTCTTGCCTTTCTACCTATTTTGTCCTCTGCTACCTTCACTATTTCATCTCTCAATGCTACCCATTCCTCTTCTACCGTTTTATTTCCCCCTGTTTCTGTCAATTGTTGCCTAAATCTCCCTCTGAAATTCTCCAGAACTTCACGTTCCTTCAATTTATCTAGGTCCCATCTCCTTATTTTCCTACCTTTCTGCAGTTTTTCCAGTTTCAGCCTACAGATCATGACTAACAAGTTATGGTCAGAGTCTATATCTGCCCCTGGGTATGTCTTGCAGTTTATAACCTGGTTCCGGAATCTATGTTTTACCATTATAAAATCTATCTGATACCTTCCGGTGTCTCCTGGTCTCTTCCAAGTATACAACCTTCTTTTGTGATTCTTAAACCACGTGTTTGTTACAATTAAATCATGTTCCGTGCAAAATTCTACCAGGCGACTTCCTCTTTCATTCCTTCTGCCCAGTCCATATTCACCTACTATTTTTCCTTCTATTCCTTTTCCTACTACCGAATTCCAGTCTCCCATCACAATTAAGTTCTGTCTGAATAATTTCCTTTAGCTCCTCATATATTTCTTCGATCTCATCATCGGCAGAGCTAGTTGGCATATAAACCTGTACTACTGTTGTCGGTGTTGGCTTCATATCTATCTTGACAATGATAATGCAATCACTGTACTGCATGCCGGCCGCGGTGGCCGAGGTGACTGAGGCGCTCCAGTCACGGTCAGCACGGCCACTACGGTCGGGGGTTCGAATCCCTCCTCGGGCATGGATATTTGTGCCGTCCTAGTTCGTAAGTAGTTCATAAGTAGTTTGTAAGTTTAGGGACTGATGACCTCGTAGTTAAGTCCCATAAGCTTAACAAACATTTGAACATTTTTTGAACTGTGCTGCATATGGGAGTTTACCCGCATTCTTATTTTCTTATTCATTATCAGTCCTACTCCTGTGATACACCCAACTGCTTTTTTATTTATAATCCTGTACTCACCTGACCAAAAAATCCTGTTCATCCTGCCACCGAACTTCACTAATCCCCACTATATCTAACTTCAACCTATCCATTTCCCTTTTTAAATTTTCTAATTTTCCTACACGATTAAGGGATCTAACATTCCACGCTCCGGTCCGTAGAATGCCAAACATTTGAACATTTGAAAGTATATGTTCTAGAATACTGCTGCAAACCGACGTCAATTATACGAGCCTGTAGTTCTGCGGATCACTCCTTTTGCCTTTCTTGAATATTGGAGTGACCTGTGCAACTTTCCGGTCTTTGGGTACGGAACTTTCGCTGAGCAGCGGTTGTACACGAGAGCTAGGTATGGGGCAATTGCATCAGCAGACACTGAAAGGAACCTAATTTGGTGTACAGTCGGGACCGGGTGACTAACTTTTGTTAAGTGATTTAAGTTGCTTCAATACTCCCGGGATATCTACTTCTAAATTACGCAGACTGGCAGCCATTCTTGTTCTTGTTACTATTAAGAAGGTATCGGGATTCACCAGACCATGTAACGTTCCGCCACTGAGCCAACGTCCGGTGACAATGGTTAGGCACCACTTTAGTCGTAGCTGCCGCCGTAGATGTGTTAATTGATACTGGGAACGGGCACGGGTCGACAGCTGTTGAGGCCCATCGTTAGGAGTGTAGGGTGCAATGTGTGTTGGGACACACTTCTGTTCTGCTCAGAATAACAGTCAGTGTTAGTTTCCACAGTCGCCTGTCCTGTTTTACCAGTCTGCCCAGCCGGCATCTGTAATGCGTGGTGGCGCATCAACTCCACGACGTTTGGACATGGTTACATCTTGCTTCATCTACATCTACATCTACATAGATACTCTGCAAATCACGTTAAAATGCCTGGCAGAGGGTTCATTAACCACTTTCATAACTTTTCTCTACTGTTCCATTCTCTAATGGCGCGCGGGAAGAAAGAACACCTAAATCGTTCCGTTTTCGATCTGATTTCTCTTATTTTATTGGGATGGTCACGTCTCCCTAAGTAGGTGGGTGCTAGAAAAATATTTTCACATTCAGAACTAAAAGTCGGTGATTGAAACTTCGCAAACAGATCACGCCGCAATGAATAACGGCTTTCTTTTAATGATTTCCACCCCAATTCTTGAAACATTTCCGTGACGCTTTCCCCCCCGTAACGCGATAGAACAAAACGAGCTGCCCTTCTCTGAACCTTCTCAATGTCTTCCGTCAGTCCCACCTGGTGAGGGTCCCACACTGGGCAACAGTACTCCAGGAGAGGACGCACAAGTGTGATGTAGGCAGTCTCTTTGGTGGAGCTGGTGCATCTTCGAAGCGTTCTGCTGATGAAACGTAACCTTTGGTTCGCCTTCCTCACAATATTTTCTATGTGTTCTCTCCAGTCAAAGTTGTTCGTAATTGTAACACCTAGGTATTTGGTAGAATCTACGACCTTAAGGTTTGACTGATTTATCGCGTAATTAAAGTTCAGCGGATTTCTTTTAGTGGTCATGTGTATTACTTCACACTTTTCTTTATTTAGTGTCAATTGCCAATTTTCGCACCATTTAGAAATTTTGTCTAAATCGCTTTGCAGTTGCTTTTGATCCTCTGTTGACTTCACTAACCGATAAACGACAGCATCATCCGCGAACAGTCTAAGGGAGCTATTCAGATTGTCTCCTAAATCGTTTATAAACACGAGGAAGAGTAATGGACCCCTTGTTGAAGACACTCTCTACAGCATTTTCCAAAATTCTCGTGTCGAGCTTCCGGGCCATCACAACCTGCCCTCGGTCAAACTCAGACAGATGGCGCGCCTTTTCAATTCTACACACGGGCAGCCCGCTCACTGATACTACACGCACCATGCATGTGTCTGACTGCATGCATTCCTCACGCTGGTCTCGCCGTGACGGCTTTATAATAGGTAAGCGGTCGTAATGTTCTGGCTGATCAGTTTATTCCGAAGGCGTAGTTAGAATGTCTGTCTCTACAGAGAGGCGCCTAACAGATGACCGTGACAGGGAGTTAAACAAGAAACCTTCGTTCTTTTGCCAATTTATAGACGTTTCTCAGTACTTCTCTGATGACATCACCACCTGCAGCTTGTTAAAAGGTGCAGTTATTTTATCTCCTAGTCTTGTTCCTTTGCCTTTCATTTTCTTTCTGCCTTCGCATTGTTTTGTGGGTGACCTGCTGTCGGTGATCAACGCGAGGGGTCACTCGGTGACCCATACGCAATTGCTTCACCTGAAAGCCTGCCAGGTGGCTGCCATTGGCAATTACACTGATGAGCGGATACCGACTGGAGCAGCTGACGCAACGCTAACTGAAGAGCGCAGCTGCCCCGCCTGTAGAAATCAGCGTCTCCATGAATACACGTGCAATCTTTTCGGCTTTTTCTTCTTGCATTGAGCCTGAGTTAGATAATAGTACCTCATTGGTTGCTACACTGGATTCTCCTCATTCGCAAGTATATTGTCAGGAATGCCTCAGAGAAATGAGAGAGGACTGTTCTTATTCGACCGAGCCAGGTGGAGCAGTTTTAATACACTGGACACGCATTCGGAAGGACAGTGGTTCAAACCCGCCTCCAACCATCGTGATTTAGGTGCTTTTCCAAATTACTCCAGTAAAAGTCCCGGAATGATTCCTTTCAAAGGGAACAATCGATTTCCTTCCCCATCCTTAGCAAATTCAATCCGAGCGAGCGCTCCGTCTACAATAACCACGATGTCGACGGACCACGGCGGAGTGGCCAAGCGCATTAAGGCGCTGTGCTACGATGCGCGAGGCCGCTCCCCGTCGGGGGTTCGAATCTCCCCTCGGGCATGGATGTTTGTGCCCTCTTTAGTATAAGGTAGTTCGTAAGTAGTTTGTAAGTTTAGAAACTGATGATCTGCAGATTAGTCCCTTAAGCTTAACAAACATTTGAACATCGATGTCGACGGAACGTTAAACCCTCAACTTCATTCCAGTGGCGGACTAAGGCTGTCGGAGGCCCGGGGCGGTGGCAGAACATAATGAGGCCCGCTGTCCACTTCCAAAAACATTTATTCCTATAAAAAAGTATCGTTTGAGATTTGGAGGCCACCCAGGACGAGTGGAACGAGACAATCTAAGAAAAATAGCTTCCGAAATTTGGAGGCCACAGCACGAGAACCCAAGGCAGCGCTCAAAAATAAATAAATAAATAAATGAAAATAAAAAATAAAATAAACACGGGTTTTCGAGGTATTTGAAGGCCCCCCAAGACGAGAGGCCCGCCCCCCTCCCCTTAGTCCGCCACTGCTTCCTTCCTTGCTTCGTTCTTATTCCCTATATACTTTACCATCGCAGTACATTATGCTCACCTTCTTCAAAAGTGGTAAATTAGCTAGGATCTTTATGTTTTCAAATGTTTTGTTTCTAATGAGATCTCCTATTAAGTGCAATAAATGTTTTAAATTTACAACTTGAACGTAAACGAAAAGTTTTGGTTTTAGTAGTAAATTAGACCATCACAATGGGTGTCATATCCCATACTTTTAGGTTAAGACATCAGTATCTCTTTAAAACGTATATTTAGAGTAACATTCAACAAAAATTAACTAACTTGGTAATTCGTTGTTGTTGCAAGGTGCCCATCTCTTGAAAAGGTGTTGGTATTTCGATGAGTGTCCTGAAAGATACTGTCATGTTCTAGACCGTACTTACACATCATCAAATCTTTCGAATTTTTTAGGGTAGGCATAAAGTACAACTTTCTTCCCATTGCTAATAAGTTTTAAAATGAATACGTTGGTATTGCGAGGTTTAAATGAGCTGCCTGATAGATGAGAAGTGATCTATCAATGTGTGCCGGTGTGGCTTTACTGTGTGGGAAGGTGTTGTTGCTGATTCACTATAGAATAAAACAAGGTGACTTCCGCCAAATTTCTAGTATGTGTTTTGCATGGAAGCTCGTTCTGAAGGTAAAGGGAGATGGACGAGTAGGAAAAGCAAGGCTGTAAAGTTCGAATACAGCATTAGTAGCGTGTTGCTCGTCAAAGTTGCATCGATCACATATCTCGGCATAGCATTAAAAAATTGGAAATGAAACGAGAAACGTTCCAACCGTTATGTAATACAGAGTGTCTCACGAAAGACGCCTGGGAGAGGTCCGCGAGTTGCGCAGCGCGTTTGCCGGCAGCCGCTGCTCCGCCTGCCGGTCGCCGCTATGCGTGTTCTGGGACACTTGGCAACAGCGCCAAGTCCGGCCCTGTTGTGTCAGGTAGAAACACCGTGCTCTTGTGTTCTGTACTGCGTGACTGAGTGTACGGGTGTTATGTTTTGAGTTTGCTGTCCAGTTTTCTTTCAATATGGTATACACGAAGGCTCAACGAGTGTTTCTTGTGCTGAACTATGCAAAAACAGAATAGTATGCGGAATGTGGGCTAGAATTCATACGTAAATTTCCCAGTGTGCATGTTCCCAATGAATCCACGATACGCAGATTAGTGAAGAAATTTCAAACGACTGGATCTGTGTTAGACGAACGAAGGCCTGGAGGAGGTAGTGTTTTAACCTAAAATAAATCAGACGAGTAGGGGAGGCCTTGGAAAAAAAGGCAGAGAAAATCTCTTCGCCGTTTGGCACTTCAGACAGGTGTATCAAGAGCATCTGCTCACAGAGCAGTACATGAACTGAAACGGTAGAGCATCAACTCACAAACTCAGATACTGTTGCTCGGCGTCGTTACTGTAACTGGCTGTTACAGTCTGTGCACGATAGGGAAGTTGATCCTCAGATGCTTCATTTTTCTGATGAAGCATGGCTGCATTTGTCAGGCCACGTAAATTCGCAGAACAATCGACGTTGGAGCTCAGAAAATCCACATGAGTTTCATCAACAACCTCTTCATGACGTGAAAACTGGAGTGTGGTGTGCAATTAGTGTGAGGCGAATAATTGGACCAATCTTTCTTCACGAAACAATAAATTCTGACAGGTATGTGAACAATATCCGCCATCCATTGTTTCAAGAACTTTCACCCAACGAAAAGCTGCACGGTTATTTCATGCAGGACAATGCAAGACCACACATTGCCAATGCTTCTATGGCAGCAATACAAACTGTTTTTGATGATAGGACAGTTAACTGGCCTCCTTGTTCTCCAGATCTAAATCCCTGTGACTTTTATCTTTGGGGGATATTAAAAGACAAGTTGTATGCAAGCAATCCCCATACACTCGAAGAGATGGAAGACAGGATTCGACTAGTCATTTTCGGCCACGGCAGCCGAAATTCATCTAGTGTTCGCAAATGTGTTCAAGAGATGTCAGGCCGCTCTTTCCATAGAGGGACATTATTTTGAACATCTACTGTAAATAAAGGTAAGCTTAGGTTAGTCAGATGGCAATCTTTTTTAGACTTATTGTATGCTCCCGTGGCACAATAGAGTCCGAGAATCGGGCACTGCCGTGGCCCTCGGACGCGGTGGCGGCGGCTGGGAGCCGTACTGCGCGATCTGCGGACGCCTGGCAGGCGTCTTTCGTGAGACACCCTGTACATGTCACCCACATTAACGAAAACTATTCATTGAAAAATACAGATTTTTGTACATCTGACCATCTGATATCTTAACTAGATATTTTTATTTTTTATTTTTCATTTCTGTGCTACAACAAATTAAGTAAAGCATTTTATTCAATTTTAAACAGTTTACAGAGAGAAACGCATAGTGCTGACATTTCATATGGCTGATTTTACTTACACATTGCTCTGTTCGAAATGTAGATGACATTTTGAAATTTTATTTAAATTTGATAGCAGAATTATATTTCATTTCGAACTCGAGAAATTAGGTTTTAAACTATGTGATCAAAAGTATCCAGACACATGGCTGAAGTCCGTGGCGCCCTCCATCGGTAATGCTGTTTTGGCCCACTTGTAGCTTTGATGACAGCTTCCACTCTCGCAGGTTTCTTGGGGAATGACAGCCCATTTTTCGCGGAGTGCTGCACTCAGGAGAGTCGGGGAGGCCTGGAACGAACTCGGTGTAGGATTTGTAGTCATGACTCGGTGCAGGCCAGTCCATTACAGGGATGTTAGTTTCGTGTAACCACTATGCCACAGGCTGTGCATTATACACAGGTGCTCGATTGTCTTGAAATATGCAATCGCCATTCCCAATTGCTCTTCAATAGTTGGAAGCAGCCGGCCGCGGTGACTGAGGCGCTCCAGTCACGGTCAGCACGGCCACTACCGTCGGGGGTTCGAATCCCCCCTCGGGCATGGATATTTGTGCCGTCCTAGTTCGTAAGTAGTTCATAAGTAGTTTGTAAGTTTAGGGACTGATGACCCCGTAGTTAAGTCCCATAAGCTTAACAAACAGTTGAACAGTTGGAAGCAAGAAAGTGGTTATAACATCAAAGTAGGCCTGTGCTGTGATAGTGCCACGCAAAACAACCAGGAATGCAAGCCCCTCCACGAAAAACACGACCACACCATAACACCACCGCCTCCGAGTTTCACTGTTGCCACTACACTCGCTAGAAGACGACGTTCACTGGGCTTTCGCCATACCCACACCCTGCCATCGGATCGCCACATTGTGTACCGTGATTCGTCACTCAACACAACGTTTTCCACTGTCCAATCCTCCAATGTTTACGCTCCTTACACCAAGCGAGGCGTCGTTTGGCATTGACCTGCATCATGTGTGGGTTATGAGCAGCCGCTCCACCATGAAATCCAAGTTTCCTCACCTCGCACCTGTCATAGTACTTGGAGTGGATCCTGATGCAGTTTGGATTTCCTGTATGATAGTCTGGATGTATGCCTGCCTATTACACTGTACGGCCCTCTTCAACTGTCAACGGTCTCTGTCAGTCAATAGACGAGGTCGAACTTCACGTGTCCCTTCACGTGTCCCCTTCACTATCACTTCGGAACCAGCGGAACTCGGGATATTGAAGAGTGTGGAAATCTCGCGTACAGACGTCTGACACAAGTGACACCCAATCAGCTGATCAAGTTCGAAGTCCGTGAGTTCCACGGAGCGCGCCATTCTGCTCTCTCTATAATAACTACTAAGGCCGCTGATACGGCAGTAGGTGGCAGCACAATGTGTGTATTTGGCAGATAGTTGTGTCTGGCACCCCCACATTTCCTGCTCTTTGGAAGGAAGAAAGGAAGATTAGGATTTAACATCCCATCCATAGCGTTGTCATTGGAGATGGAGCACATCTAAGATTTTTTAAATTAAATGTTTTTTTTTTCTTCTTTTGTTAAGGATGGAGAAGAAAATCGGCCGCACCATTTCTTCTCGACGATCGTGTGGAGTTCACAATCGTCATATTTCATAAATAGTTAAGAGATATCTAAAAGAGTGGTTTAGCAAGTGATACCACGGAAAGAGGCACATGGGTTGTGTCATAAATACAAAAAAAGTTTTTATTCACAGAGATATGGCAGTAACTCATACACAACCTTGGAAAAGTCGTAATTGGACGCGTAAACTTGTCACTAGAGTTTAAAGGAAGGAGCTTGAAAGCTTCTTATTTATAGTGACAAATTGACAGTGGTGAAAGCTTCTAATTTATAGTGACTAATTGAAAGTGAGCACTAGTTTGGAAATTAGATTTCAGTGGCAAGAACTGATTACTGGCACGTGAACATTTACATTTAAAGAAAATCTGAAACTCGACACGTACCATGCAACAAAAATAGCAAAATGCCACAATCAGGAAAATGAGGGTCTAGGTTGAACTGAAATAAGAAAATTAGTAATCATTAAATTATTTATTTTTGCTAAAGAAACATACCTTTGTTGTTGACTTGTCAGTAATGGTGATTACAATGGGTTTGTACAATACCGTTCCATACAAATATTCTCGTCCTCTTAATACAAAATTCCTCTTCCAAAGTCAAATGAAATTTCATCACCCTTCATAGCTACATAAACCAATCAGCGAAAACAAATTCGGCATGTAAATCACAGCCGATGAACCGAACCGTACAACACGGTGACTACCATGCGACTGAACTGAACTGTCTTCCACTCGACCCTTTTACTAGCCTACTCTCCACTGCCCGCCTCAGCGGTCAAAGATGCTGCTGCAGCGCAGATTCTACATCGCAGTTACAGAGATATTATGGTGTACAGTGGTTACAAACATCAAATAAGATTATCGAAGCATATAATAGATGAATTTTACGTACAAATAAAGCCGTAAGGCATATACATGTCCAGATTCACAAAATATAACAAAAAAAATCCATAAATAATTATATTCAGCCTATAGCTGCCTACTTTCAAGCTTTAGAGGCATATTCTAACATTCTGTATAACTTCAGGCTGTGTTTTGCAGAGCAAGCAACTCACATGGCCGCACGGGAATGGCTGCGTGGTCTAAGGCACCATCTCATAAATGCAGTTATTTTAAATTGAAGTGAATGTTATTTGGACTTTCACATATCCATATGAAACGAGATGGATTTATGTGCCATGTCATAAAAAATTACAACCTATATTGTAGAATTAAATAGGATTTACACATGATATTTAACGAGAATCCCCTTAAGATGCCGATAAGTGGTACACTTACCCTATTGAGCGTCTGAAGGTTCGTTCGCAGTATCTGCGTGGCAAAGCCATGTTAGCTGATTTTACAAGGCCAGGACAGTCAATGATCCAGACTTCTGACCCTGTAACTACTGAAAAGGCTGCTGCCCAACTTCAGGAACCACACGTTTGTCTGGCCTCTCCACAGATACCCCTCCGCTGTGGTTGCACCTACGATACTGCTATCTGTATCGTTGAGGCACGCAAGCCACCCCACCTCGGCATGTCTGTGGTTCACAGCTATCCTACATTTCTTTTACCTCATAGTAATTATTTATTAGGAGTTGATATGAGGTTCGTTCCAGTAGCTGCCAGACTGCTTGACGCGCATGCGCAACGCTGAAATTGTGTTCCAGCAGCGCCTTCTCCCGTTTCTGGCTACTTGGTGTGTGGCTGTTTGGTGTTTCAGCAGTTGCCGCAAGCAGCCAGACGCTACCCGCAAAAATATTTTTGACGCGGTCAAGCTGCCAATTTGCGCATGCGCAGAAAGGTCTGAGGGGGGGGGGGGGGGTAGCCATCACGTGATATGTGTGAGTTTGTCGATTTTTTTCGATTATTTCGAAGTTACTGCAATCCCATTTTGAGATCAGATATTTCTCGTTTACAGTTCTTCGTTATTAGGAAGGAAAGTATTTTAATTATTCCTTTAAACTCACCTTTGCCTGCAGCCAGAAACAGTGCAGAAAGCGTTCCAGCAGTGCAAGTATCAAACAAGGGTTTTTACGTCATAGTAGCTGCGCATGCGCAGTAACACCTGTTTCTTGGCGCTTGGGAGTAGCCGCCTGGCAGCTGCTGGAACGAACCTATGATGTGTAAGTTGTCGGTGTAAAGATTAGCATAGTGGAGAGCAGTTACTGGCGATGGTTCTGCTCGCTGAAGAGTGCCACTGTCTGCCTACACCCACACCTCACTGCCACACCTTGCCTAGGCGGTTTATTTTATAACGCAGTTGGCCTCCCGAGCCTGAGTGGAACGCCTCCAAGAACTTTCCAGTCACAAATTTGTTTGTCACTAGAAACTGAACCCTAGGACATTCTAATTAATAGCCAGAAAAGCTAACCACTTTGTCACCAATTTGACATTCTAACCTTTTCTTACTAGGTGTTTCTTTATCAAGAAGTTTCAGTCTTCGGTCGTGTTCTTAATGTTACATTTCTGTTATATTTCCAGCGAAGAGTATTTCAGTTTCAGAACCTTCTGTTTTGTTATTTTTCGATATGCTATGAGATAGGACGGGTTGAAGGGACGGTAGGAGACCCGTAAAAATACATATGAATCACAGCATTGTGTAAGCTTCACAGTAGTTTACATAACTCCCGTTACGTCAAGGTACGACAGAAGTTTGAGGAACACATTAACTGAGTGAGATTGTCCAGCACCCCGCCACAGTTCTCCATTCACCTTCAGGCCAGGGAATCAGAGGGCTCAGAGTGCTGTAGGCTCCAGAGTCTTTGCCTGTGGCGTCCCATTGCCTTCGCAGCCCACGGCATCGCCTGACGCCCACCCACCGTGGTTAACACAGCTTCTAGCTGTTTCCATATGGCCGGCCGCGGTGGCCGAGGAGACTGAGGCGCTTCAGTTGTTCTAATGTTTGTTAAGCTTATGGGACTTAACTACGGGGTCATCAGTCCCTAAACTTACAAACTACTTATGAACTACCTACAACTAAGGACGGCACAAATTTCCATGCCCGAGGGGGGATTCGAACCCCCGACCGTAGTGGCCGTGCTGACCGTGACTGGAGCGCCTCAGTCACCTCGGCCACCGCGGCCGGCAGGCGCTTCAGTCACAGTCTGCGCGGCCACTACTGTCGGGGGTTCGAATCCCCCCTCGGGCATGGATATTTCTGCCGTCCTAGTTCGTAAGTAGTTCATAAGTAATTAGTAAGATTAGGTAGTTAAGTCCCATAAGCCTTACAAACATTTGAACATTTTGTTTCCATATGAAGACCAAGGCCCGCTACATTCGTCCACAACAGGTGCAGTCCCTCTCCATTCCTATCTTTTTCTCCCTAATATAGTACGCTGGCTGCCTGACTCACTGAAGTAACCGTCTCTCTTCAAATAAACGACTCATTAACTACTACTCTAGAGACCGCCCCAAACCACACTGTGAGTTACAAATACGCAACCATAAACCTCTTAAAAACACAAACACTCTCGAAATTTAAGAATTAACTACTAAGAAAAATACAGAAAAGTTAAATTACGTAACTTGGCAGTGTGGAGGTGGATCACAGACGTAGGCCTCTGGCAGCGGACTGTTCAGTGTGTGTACAGTCAGTGGTGTAAAAAAAAATGTTCAAATGTTTGTAATTCTATCGGACCAAACTGCGTGGTCATCACTCCGTAGCTTACAAACTACTTAAACCTAGGTAAACTGCCGGCCGCGGTGGCCGAGGTGACTGAGGCGCTCCAGTCACGGTCAGCACGGCCACTACGGTCGGGGGTTCGAATCCCCCCTCGGGCATGGATATTTGTGTCGTCCTAGTTCGTAAGTAGTTCATAAGTAGTTTGTAAGTTTAGGGACTGATGACCCCGCAGTTAAGTCCCATAAGCTTAACAAACATTTGAACAACTAGGTAAACTATCCTAAGAACAACACACACACACACCCATGCCACAGGGAGGACTCGAACCTCCACGGCGAGCAACCGCGCGCTCCGCAACGAGGCGCTTTAGACCGCTCGGCTACTCCACCGCGGCGTCAGTGGTGTAGCACACAGCGCCAGGAAACACGTCGTCAGAATTGTAGTTAGAAAAATATCCTGATGGAAAGGGAGGCCGGAAAAAAATCCTGATGGGGAGGGAGCAGAGAGGCGTTTCATGACTTGTGAATCAAAAACGCATCTAAACCCGACAGAAATTGCTGCAGATAAGAACTGCATGCAGTGAACATTTTTAGTCGTTCAGTTTGTAAAACGCTATTTCTCGAGTCACGACAGCGAAGTTTATTCGGCTGGAAGAATATGTGAGTGGTTTTGTTAACATTCCCGCACTCTGCCTGCCGAATCACTTGAATTGGACTCCCTAAGAAATCTGTGGAACTTTGAACAGCGGCTAAAATGCTGACATCATTATCCATACTATTTGGAAGAACTCCTCCTCGAGTGGCTTATCCTAAATAGGCCACACTTGTGCCACATTCTGGACTCTCTCCATCACTGAATCCAGGCGTTTATCTAGTGCAGGGGAGCAATGAGTGGTGGATTGGAGGTCTCCTCAGCGCGGGTCAGGCGGCGTAAGACTTCCCAGGGGACCGAAGTGGAGGCCTCCCCGGTTAGTCTTACGAACAGATTCGAAGCGCTGTCTGTGGCAGAGGATGTTCCTGACACAGATGATATCGCTTGTTCTGTGGCCACCCCTCTGCCTGCAAGATCTGAGCACTCAATGAGGGTGGGTTTTTTTAGTAGTTGGGAGCTCCAAAGTTGGGAAGGTGATGGGGCCCCTTAGGGATATGGCTGCTAGGGAGGGGAAGAAGTCCAATGTGCTCTCCGTGTGCATACCGGGGGGGAGGGGGAGTCATTCCAGATGTGGAACGGGTCCTTCCAGATGCCATGAAGAGGACAGGTTGCAGCCAGCTGCAGGTAGTGGCTCATGTCAGGACCAGCGATGTGTGTCACTTTGGATCGAAAGAGATTCTCTCTGGATTTGAGCGGCTGTCAGAGGTGATAAAGACTGCCAGTCTTGCAAGATGAAGGAAGAGCTCACCATCTGCACCAAAGTCGACAGGACTGACTTCGGACCTCTGGTTCAGAGCCGAGTGGAGGGTCTGAATCAGACGGTTCTGCGACCATATAAGCTGCAGATTCCTCGACTTGCGCCATAGGGTGGTGGGTTTTCGGGTTTCGCTAAATAGGTCAGGAGTCCACTACACTCAGGAAGCGGCTGCATAGCTAGTGGGCGCTGTGTCGCGTGGACTGGGAGGTTTTTTTTAGGTTAGAGGGCCTCGGGAACACACAAAATGGGTTTTTCAGTCTCGAAGGGTGCAGGTCAGACACAGGACGAATTCAGATCTAGGAACCATTGGTGTAACACTTGTAATTGAGAGATTTATGTCAAATAAATTAATATACACAAAATACACAAAACAGGTCAGATCATTGTTACAGAAGCAAAGAAAAACGCATGCAAAATTTAAACAGACACAGAATCCCCAAGACTGGCAATCTTTTACAGGAACTCGCAATTTAGCGGGGACTTCAATGCGAGACGCTTATAATAGTTTCCACAACGAAATCCTGTCTCGTAATCTGGCAGAAAATCCAAAGAAATTCTGGTCATATGTGAAGTACAGTCACGGCAAAACACAAACAATTCCTTCACTACGCGAAAGCAATGGTAATACTACCGATGACAGTACTACTAAAGCAGAGTTGCTAAACACAGCTTTCCGAAATTCTTTCACCAAAGAAGACGAAGTGAACACTCCAGAATTCAAACCAAGAACAGCTGCCAGAATGCAAAATTTAGAAGTAGATGTTCCTGGAGTAGTAAAACAACTGAAGTCATTAAACAAAAACAAATCTTCCGGGCCATATTGTATACCAACTAGATTCCTCCTAGAGTATGCTGATGCAATAGATCCATACTTAACTATCATATAGCCGAGGTGGAGAAGCCGAGCGGTCTAAAGCGTCCTGCTGCGGAGCGCGCGGTTGCTCGCTGTGGAGGTTCGAGTCCTCCCTGGGGCATGGGTGTGTGTGTGTTGTCCTAAGGTTAGTTTACCTTAGTTTAAGTAGTTTGTAAGCTACGGACTGATGGCCACGCAGTTTGGTGCGATAGATTTACAAACATTAGAATTTGAACTATCATATACAACCGATCAATCAGCGAAAGATCATTGTCCAAAGACTGGAAAGTTGCCCAAGTCACTCCAATATTCAAGAAAGGCAATAGGAGTGATCCCCAAAATTACAGGACCATCTCATTGACGTCGATTTGCAGCAGGATTTTGGAACATATATTTGTTCGAACATTATGAACAACTTCGAAGAGATCGACCTATTAACCACTAGTCAACACGGATTCAGAAAGTATCGCTCTTGCGAAACACAGCTTGCCCTTTATTCACATGAAGTGATAAGTGCCATCGACGAGAGATCTCAAATCGATTCCATATTTCTGGATTTCAGGAAGGCTTTTGATACTGTACCTCACAAGCGGCTTCTAATGAAATTGCTTGCTTGTGGAATATCGCCCCAATTGTGCGATTGGATTCACGATTTCCTATCACAAAGGACACAGTTCGTAGTGATTGACGGTAAGTCATCGAGTAAAACAGAAGCGATATCTGGCGTTCCCCAGGGAAGCGTTATAGGTCCCGTACTCTTCCTAGAGTTTATAAACGATTTAGTACACAATCGGAATAGCTCTCTTAGACTGTTCGCGGATGATGCTGTCGTTTATCGGTTAGTGAAGTCAACAGAGGATCAAAAGCAATTGCAAAGCGATTTAGACAAAATTTCTACATGGCGAGAAAATTGGCAGTTGACACTAAATAATGAAAAGAGTGAAGTAATACACATGACCACTAAAAGAAATCCGCTGAACTTCAATTACGCGATAAATCAGTCAAATCTTAAGGTCATAAATTCTACCAAATACCTAGGAGTTACAATTACGAACAACTTAGACTGGAGAGAACACACAGAAAATATTGTGGGGAAGGCGAACCAAAGGTTACGTTTCATTGGCAGAACGCTTCGAAGATACTACAGCTCCATCAAAGAGACTGCCTACATCACACTTGTGCGTCTTCTCCTGGAGTACTGTTGCCCAGTGTGGGACCCTCACCAGGTGGGACTGACGGAAGTCATTGAGAAGGTTCAGAGAAGGGCAGCTAGTTTTGTTTTATCACTTTTCAGGGGGGAAAGCGTCACGGAAATGTTGCACGATTTGAAGTGGAAATTATTCGTTGCGGCGAGATCTATTTGGGAAAAATGAATCCCCGACTTTTACTTCTCAATGTCAAAATAATTTGCTAACACCCACCTACATAAGGAGACGTGACCATCCTAATCAAATAAGAGAAATCAGATCGAAAACGGAACGATTTAGGTGTTCTTTCTTCCCGCGCGCTATTACAGAATGGAACGGTAGAGAAAGGTTGTGAAAGTGGTTAATGACCCCTCTGCCAGGCACTTAAATGTGATTTGCAGAGTATTTATGTAGATGTAGAATCATACGCTATTCAATTATTTCCCGACGGGTGACAAATTTTTGTACTCTGAACTTGTATATAACGGATTGACAACAATAATGAAGCACTGTTAGCCAATGAGTTGTGTACAGAGCTCTGGATAATGTGGAGCAGTGGTATGTTCAAATGTTTGTAAATTTATGGTACCTAACTAGGTTATCAGTCCCTTGGCTTACAAACTATTTAAACTAACCTAAGGATAAGACACACACTAATGCCCAAGGGAAGACTCGAACCTTCGACGGTGAGCAACCGCGCGCTCCGCAGCAAGGTGCCTTACAGCGCTCGGCCGTTCCACTGCGGCAACAGTGGTATTACAGTGACCAGCTGTTCTTTGTTATGAGCCCGCTGTGACCTAACATGAGGAAGTGCAGTGGAGACTGGAGAGATTGAAAGTGTAGGAGGCTGAAGCGACGACAGAAACCTTTACAACCCCCTATAGTGGTAACAGACACTGACAGCTCTCTATATATGGCGCTTCTTTTCCATCTGTAATTGTCCCTCTGAACATGCGAAGTTGCGAGTTTTGGCGCTAGATGGGCCACCGACCATCGTGCCATCCTCTGATAACGGCATCTCTGGATGGGCATCTATATAGTGTGCACACCCCTCTCCCGGTTGTTGACGAGTTCTTTGAAATTGTTACAACTGTAAAAGTAAGCTCCGAAATTGACCTTTCGAGGCTGAGTGCGCCCTATTCCATTCTTCCCACCAAGGAAAAAGTTTTTGGCGGGACTGAGAATCGAACCCAGTTAGCTTGGTTTTCTGCGAACGTAGGATCATGTTTACCCTACGTTTTTTTTTCCAGCCCTTGGTCCATTATAGGTCGAGATTTCTATATCCCAAATGTAGCCTAACGTTACAGTATGCAGCTGCCTGATTTACTTTTTCACAAATGTGTGTCATCTATGACTTTTTTCAGACACTTCAATTCCTTCCATTCTCAAGCAGTCTATGATAAATTGCTGCCAGTATGGAGGCAACTTCGTTCACACCATTTGTATAAAATATGCTCCATATTGTTTTCTTCCTGTTGCGGAATTTTCATTGATTTACTATGTCTCAGTCACTTTATCTCGAAATATGCCATTTTTACATTGGCACATGATTTTCCTTTTAGTAAGTGAACATTTTGCATAAAATATGAATATAAAGCTATTGACTATATGTGCTAGAAGAGTACTTGTAAACACAATGGACAGAAAATCTATTCAGATAATATTTTTTTAAGATAGACTGTAAGTACATGAACCGTTCTTTCATCGACAATAAAGAGAAAGTCATGCGTTCACACCACAAAGGCGGGAGTTTTCGTTTTATCACAAATTTTCTTCAACCCGCAGACTTATCGACAAAATCTACACTCTTTATCAACGGTACTATACTTTCATTTTCTCTTGTCATTTAAGGGGTTCGGCTGTAAAAGACGGTAACTAACATTTTAATGATTTGGAATTTTTAGAATATGAAATTTTTATAACATCGGTACTTTTTACTTTATTAAATCTTTTCTTTAAATTTTTATTAAATATTTGACTATTAAATATTGCACTGGTAAGGTTCCAAGATGCAAATAATTTTTCTTTCTGTTGGAAAAAAGAAGCAGTACATGACAAAAAATATATGGTAGGTACCATGTTATTCTTGTCGTAAATTGTAGATACCATCTATTACATGGCATTAAAAATATTTAATTAACACAGGAATATTTGACATTGTGAAATTAGTTATAGAGTAAACCAACATATTAATGAGACAATATAATGTTATTAAATGTAATAGGTTTAAGAATTGAAAACTGGAAGAGGAGTACACAAATGTCACTGTCACTGCTCACGTCATTTACTTTGGATTCCTCAGCACCTTTTAATGTCAGGTAATGAGCATTATGCACTTCCCGTAAGTATGCTAAATAAGACAGAATAGTATCCAGTTTGGTTGCATCAGTGTTTTGGACTTCTGCATAGGGTTGGTAGAGGTCATCTGAAGCCTTCGAAGAACTGCACTGGATGACCTGTTCGTCTGAGTTACAGTTTCATTTCACTATGGAATTAATTATATACTGTCATTTTTTTCAGATTCTTGCCTCTATAACTCTATCTTCACATCAAACAGAATCAGAACTTCTCTACAGAATGTATAACATGTTAATTGCAATAGAGACCTTGGTTTACATGCGAAGACAAATATGAAGTTAGTGACAATTCATGCATTATTTTCTTCGCTACTACTTTTGTAATTACTTTCATTTTCTGTCTCTTTGTAACCTGGATCTTTATCGCTGCCACCAAACTCATAACCACCGTTTAGCGGTTCTTCTAACATCGCTGAATCGTCCACAATCATCCCGCCGTCAAACATAAACTTCTTCCCGCTAGCCACTTTGTCACAGATAATATGTTATGAATGCAGACGTCTCTAGTTACCAGGAAATAAAAAGCTGTATTATTCTGCCATTTGTCAATATTTTTCAAAAGTAGCTCGTGTATTTATCTCTGAATGCAAGATACTACATCGTATACGGTATACGTTATTCTTGGCCAAAATGCCAGGTACCATGTTTTACTCACGAGCCCCTGATTTATGGACTCAAACCAAAACAGATATAAAATAAGCTTTTCATCTGAAAAATCATAAGTAAAGGAATCTGATTCTAAGTCGTAAGCTACAGGAAATGTTATGATGACATTACAGTATCAGAGAAACCACAGAGGTAATGATGGCTTATTTAGTTTCATCTTTTGTGGATTATAAAAACTAGAGCAATTGAGTACATATTATATAATACTTTGGCACTTTTTCAAATGCAAACTTGTAAACACATCAGGTAGCAATTTACAACATCCTGAAACAAGATAATCGCTGGTTATACTAGTGCACTAAGATCAAAACAACAGACATGTGTTTCTATGCATAAAAAAATAACAAGACAGCTATCTCTTTGCTTCAAACCTCGGTTTTGAACGCTTTTCATACTAGAATAATAAGTGGCAATTATCAATTTTGTCTACAAATCGTGAAAGCTTCGACGAAAAAGAATTCTTCGTATTAAAATTATAAGGCTCAGAAAGTAAAAGTAATGAAGGGATTAAGGGTAGTTTCTAACCTTTAATATTATTTGTATATGTCTTTTTCTATATGCTTCTGAATTTCCTGAGAAACTGCGCAGTGTTAATCAAAACACTAGTGCAAGCAAGTTCAAAATACGTTTGATTGATACTGCGTTATCAAAAAAAAATGTTCAAATGTTTGTTAAGCTTATGGGACTTAACTACGGGGTCATCAGTCCCTAAACGTACAAACTACTTATGAACTACCTTATACTAAAGACGGCACAAATATCCATGCCCTAGGGGGGATTCGAACCCCCGACCGTAGTGGCCGTGCAGACCGTGACTGAAGCGCCTCAGTCTCCTCGGCCACCGCGGCCGGCTACTGCGTTATCAGTTGTCCTTAAGTAGAAACGTTAAATATTTGAAGGGCCGCAGAACTGACTACTTTCAATTCCTGTAAAGGTGTATCTAATTTCCAATGTATGATGAACCATACATTCGTTAACATTGCTACAAAAAACTAATAAATTATATATAGTTCCAGGTACTTGAATTCGATTCTCAAAAGTTCTACAGTTACCTTCATCGAGGGCACGTGGAGTGCAGTGATTGGCAATAAAATACTTAGCTGTCGAAACATCAATGGTTTTTAATTATTACTAATTGTGGTATTATTACTAGGATTGTGATTTGTAGCCTGTTATGAAGTGTTATGAAAGTACTAGGAATGTCAAATGCATCCGTAGCATTTAGCAAAGTTTTGTAAGGGGTGAATGGTTAATAATTGCCTATTCCTGTGTTTTACATTTTGGCATTATACAACAAAACACATCACACGACCATGCCTTACATGCACAGTTCGGCGGTTGGAAATGCATTTTAGTTGTGTCGCTTGTACCAGGAATGCTATCCATTACACAGATCACCAGACCGAAACACGTTTGAAGAGCTTCATCGCCACCTCTGAATACGGAAGTTTGACACGTCCACCAAGCAGCGGGGATCGCAAAGCAGTGCACCAGAGGATGAGACAGGTTACGCAATGCTGTAGAGGAAAGTCCCGGAATCAGCACAAGGCAGTTACGCTTTCAGAGGAGCATGTGACGATCTGGTGTATCCATACCAATACAACGTCTACAAGTTTTTTTCTCCTGCGGGTTATCCTAGAAGAGTAACGTTCTGCCAGTGGTTCCGACAACAATGTGCTATGACGAATTATTCACAGACAAAGAGTTATTCACGAGGGACGGACTGCATAATTGGCGTAACCAGGGGCTATCACTATTCCTCTCCAGTCGTCGGCGAAACAGACGTTCTCCATTATCCCCTGGGGCAGTCATTATTGGCGATTGCTCGTTGGGACCCTACGTCCTTCAAGGTAGACTTACCGTGCAGAACTACGCAGATCTCTTGAGTATTTAGAACACAAGCCCCTAGCATCACGTCGAAAACTGTAATTTTAGTCTGTCTGCCCAGATGTACATGAATGCACATTTTCCCAAGAGCTCGACAAGGTAGAAATGGTCCGATTGCTTTGCCATCCAATTTGGCTCACTTAAGCACCCTGGTCTTTCGTCTATGGGGACGCGTAAAGTCTCTCGTTTATTTGATTGATTCCTATTGATAATTAATCTACTCTACAATGCACGCGTTGCGGCTGCCTTTCAGTCAGTGCGAACTACACCAGGTATTTTTGACAGTGTTTGGAATTCAATGGCCGGCCGCGGTGGCCGAGGGGACTGAGGCGCTTCAGTCACGGTCTGCACGGCCACTACGGTCGGGGGTTCGAATCCCCCCTCGGGCATGGATATTTGTGCCGTCCTTAGTTGTAGGTAGTTCATAAGTAGTTTGTAAGTTTAGGGACTGATGACCCCGTAGTTAAGTCCCTTAAGCTTAACAAACATTTGAACATTTTGAACTGTAACACAGACAAAATTGTAGGGAAGGCTAACCAAAGATTGCAATTTTATTGTCAGGACACTTGGAAGGTGCAACAAATCTACAAAGAGACTCACTAGAGCACACCCTGCTGGAGTATTGCTGTGCGGTATGGAAACCTTACCAAACAGGATTGAAGGAGGACATCGAAAAAAGTCCAAAGACGGGTTGATCATTTCCTATTATCCCGTTATAGGTGAAATAGTGTCATGGAAGTGATACTATAGTCATGGTGAAATATTAAAACTAAGGCATTTATTTTTCATTTATTTATTTATTAATTTTTTTAATACCCATCAGTGCTCGTGCATTCCATTGTGTAGTTCTTGTGCTGGGAGAGATGTTTCTCGCAAGTGTAGCATGCTTTGCTTTGGCTTAAATACGGAGTGTACTGACTGTATAACCAATTCAAATGTCCTTCAGACATGCTAGCACGCAAAATGTAACGCTTAGCCCGACAGCTCGAAAAAGTTGGGAAATTTGAGTTCGAATCTCGGTTCGGTCAATAATAAACTGTACATCTGGTTCTGACTCATTTCCTATATTGTTGGCAGTTGTATCCGCTGCAGTAATTTGTATTGGTTACAGCGTTTTACAGCGTTAAACATGGACACCACGTCGCACATCGCTTCTGGTGGTCAAGTGTTCATAGCTCTTAAGAGATGCATTTTAAAGTCCATATCTAACAGACTTTTTTTTGTCCATATTGTCTCCTCCCAAATCATGCAAAGGACAGAGCTTGCCGTAGAAGACATTTGTTTCACAGTATCGAAGCTGAAGTCTTGCTGATAGCTTTGTTGTGTGGTACTTCCGGGCATGGGTTCTTGTTCAAAGTATTATGTACTCATTCCCCTGTACAAGACCTACAAGTCTATAAACTTCCTTTAAAAAAAGATTTTAATACTATACGTTATGCAGCGCTCAAATATTCCAACAAATACATTTTTATATATTGTATAAAAGCTGCTTCTTTATTGACAGCCGACCGCGGTAGCCGCGGGGACTGAGGCGCTTCAGTCACGGTCTGCACGACCACTACGGTCAAGGGTTCGAATCCCCGCTCGGGCATGGATATTTGTGCCGTCCTAGATCGTAAGTAGTTCATAAGTAGTTTGTAAGTTTAGGGACTGATGACCCCGTAGTTAAGTCCCATAAGCTTAACAAACATTTTCATTTTCGAACAAGTTGCTACTTAACTGGATATGGATGAAAAGTAAAACACTGGCAACCAGAGTTTCAACCTTCTACTGGAACTGTGCATCTATGTGTATCCTAACGCCATCAGTTAGACCTAGAGCGAAGAAATATGATACTGGATGGTGCAAATAAGAGTGTTCTGGAGAACAGAGTTGAGAATACAAAGAAACACAGAGAAGGAAAATGAAGAATCAACATAACTATAGCATATGTTGAAAGCTACTAAGGTAAAGCAGTCAACAATCCGAAGATTGGTTTGAACACCACAGTGCTTTACTAGGGCATGGTCCTGTTTGGAGGTGATATGCCGTTGCCTTCCTCCGACCTGACTTACCCAGCCAGTTATAGGGGGACCTACAGTTTAAGGTGGGTTCCGAACCACGGTGCTACTCGGTATTTTTCACATGAGCAATACTGCCAGAGGTGAAAGAAGTGGAAAGTGACGGATAAAAATCGTAGGACCTGGCGGGGATCAAACCCGCGACCTTTGGATTTGTAGTCTGGCACTCTACCACTGTGCAACCGAGGCGATAGCTACTAAATTACACGTATTGGCACTTTTGGATTCGAGCAGCAAGTTACTGAAGGTAGATCTGGACTCTTGGAATTTTTGCCTTCTCATCCCCAATATTGTGCTGCAGTTATTGAAGACTGTGAGAGTCATTGCGATACTTTAGACTTGAGGGCTGCCAGACAGAGAAATCACACCCTGACAGTGACCGCGTGGCCAGGAAGGGGCGCGACCGAGCTGACAGCTCTGATTGTGTAACTGTGCTCCAAGGTTCGGCCGGCGGTGTGGACAGTTGCTCCATACTGTTTGGGTGATGGAAGGTCTTTTCCTCCTCCGTTAACGCTGTTATAAATGGTATCCATTCTTCCGGGTGGTCATCAATTCGTAGACTTATAAACTACTTACACTAATTTATGCTAAGGACATGTGAGATTACCGCCCAATAGAAATAGAGGGTTCGAATCCCCCCTCGGGCATGGATATTTGTGCCGTCCTTAGTATAAGTTAGTTCGTAAGTAGTTTGTAAGTGTAGAGACTGATGACCCCGTAGTTAAGTCCCATAAGCTTAATAAACATTTGAACATTTTCTTTATGGATATGCTGACTAGATTCGGGCTTTGCCCATTTTCTTAAGCCATCTATTACAGAGAACAATGTTCATTTTTAGCGGCACATACATGGATACAATAATATTACATGGTATGTTTATGTTGTAATTACTGGAATTCATTTATATTTGGACACTGTTCAGGTCATGCTGTTTATTTCAAATACTTTGGTGTAATTTTACAAGCTGTAGATCCAAAGAAGATTATTGCAACATTTCGTTTACTTACCGTTTGTGGTAATATCGCTGGTTATATACAAAATAAGATACTCGGTTCTATTACATTGCAGTTTTACAATAAAATTTCAATTTTAAGTGTTATATATTTTTTGTGTTATATTGTAATGTAATTTGTAAGCTTTATTGTTTTTGGGCTTCTATAATTTATCGCTTGTTGTTGCATGTTTCGAGGATGATTACGGCTGGATTGTAGTCAAGGTGCTACGGATATTTCCTATGACTTTTTTTGTTGCGAATTTCCGCTTGTTCGTTTAACATTTGTTCTGGGGGTTCAGTCATGTGAATGTAGATTAGTGTTTCTTCTAATGTCCATTAGATGTTCTTTGGAGACAATTTTTTTCTTTATACTTTCAGTCGAATGTTTACTTTCTCTGAGGTATGTGCCGAATGCAGAAATTTTCCCCTGTAGACAGGCGTATAAAGATGGGCCTGCACTATCATGCCCAATAGAATCCGAACGACCTGTACTACGTTCCGCCTGATATGCATGCATCCCAAATAACAAAATCAAATTTTCAAATGTTTGTAGAGCTTATGGGACTTAACTACGGGGTCATCAGTCCCTAAACGTACAAACTACTTATGGACTAGCTACGACTAAGGACGGCACAAATATCCATGCCCGAGGGGGGATTCGAACCCCCGACCGTAGTGGCCGTGCAGACCGTAACTGAAGCGCCTAAGTCCCCTCGGCCACCGCGGCCGGCCCCAAATAACATAACTGTATTGCGGGTTCTCTAACCACTTCACCGTATAGTCTTTCGACTATTCAAAATGGATCCACTAGAGAAAACAGCTCTTTATGGCTATCATACCAGATTTAAATTAATACCACAATATAACAAATAAAAGGAAACACGTTATTAAGTTCTTATTGTTTGTAAACTTCACCTTATTACAATAACTGACTTAACAAAAGAATTACCATACTTATTAGACTCTCATATAAAAAATTATGTCGCATCATTCAGTAATCATCAGACGACACTTATTATTATTGTGAACAATAAATGTTAAGACAATATCGGAATTCCTAAGGTCCTACAGCAATTCGATGTACTTTTGCAGTTTGAATCGTTTTCTCAGAACTGCGAAATGTTCCCGTGAGCTGTTTGTTGAACAAACCAGATAATAAAAACTCAATACGCAGCAACAAACTTTCTATGGAAACTTCAAAATTAACTGTGTATCACCAACAATTTCTCTGTACAAATGACTGAACAAATACTTGTAGACATTTCGGAACTTGGAATGATATGTCGAACTATCTTGTTCTGGTTCTGGAATCAAACACTCACCTGCAGCCATTGCTAACCACGCAAAGTATTCTTGTCTTAACGACACTCGATCATGACAACGTCGTCAAAAATTATAATTGTATACAAGCCGAGGCTGGTCTCCTGACGACAATTAATTGTGTCTCGACACCTCATGGTCTGTTCTCCCTGATGCGGGAATACAGTATTGTGTCTGCGAGCATTACAGAACAAATACTCTATGGTATAGGAAAGAGACAGCGTGGCGAATGGAGATTTGTGTGTGGTGAAAGACGTGCAGGGAAGAGTCCTCTGCAGTCGAGCTGGTCACTGTGTCCTAGGTGGTAGGAAAGTATGTAAGCTACGTTTTTAATAATCTAGGAGCAGATACCATTATCGATTTTAACTTTTACGTGGAAAATGAGTATAATAAAATTTGCAACTTCAAAAACCACTCAAAAACATTCGGCAACATGTTGCACATAGCATTTGTCAGGAAAGGAATAGGCTAAAATGTGCACCTTGGCACCTCCAACTAGCCTACAAACACCTGGCACAAACTGTATAACAAATATTATGTAAACGAAGGCTTGAATGTAAACGAAGGCTTCCGCGGCCGTTGTCATTGTTAATAAAACTCTTCTGGGTATTAGACCGCATCGTCAATATATCAACTATTTCACCAACGTTTCGGCTGCTATTGCAAGCGGCCATCTTCTGGGTGTTATGTTTACTGCTGGATGAGGGAAAGCTGGTGTCTTAAATATTAAATGTTGGCAGTTGTCATTGGTGGTTTCAGGGCTCTTATCATTGGTGTTTGCTTTATTTCTTCCTATTGGTGGAAAAGGAAGTCCAGGATTGGTGTTTATATTAATGTTTGCCATTGGTTAAAACCGGCGAATGAGGAGCGCTGGTAGCAGTGACGTAGCACTTATTAACAACAAATATTATGTTTCTTGCGATGTTTTTAAAACAAGGAAAATATTTTAATTACATTTTATTTTAAATAAACCATAATTGAAGGAAACATCATGACAGATGTTTAAGTAAAACTTACTAAAAGTTATCAGTTTCAAAAACTTTTATACCTGCAACAAGACTGCACTGAAGATATTTTACGAACAGGACTCAGATGATTGAAACCACACTCCTGCTAGAGAAACATTGAATCATACAGCAAATGAAGCTCGCCGTTTCAAGGCATATCTGGAGAGCGCAAGGACGGGCTAGAAGGGGAGATGGGAGGCCCGTAAAAAATAGAAAAAAAAGAAAGAAAGAAAAAGGTGGCGGAGTGGTCAACGCGTATGCCTAGTAAGCAGGAGAACCCGGGTTCGAATCCCGGCCGGGCACAAATTTTCATTCGCCGTACTTTGGTATTCCATCTAAACCTAGTACAGTGAAGCCATAACTGATCGCAAATTGCAATTTATTTCATTCAGTGAACGCTGTAACGTCGTCAAAAATATATAACAGTTGACTAGGCATAAAGATGTATTCACCAGAAGTATCAGAGCGCGTTAAGCAGAGGTGGGCACGCCACAAGGGTTCGTCCGTCGGATATGAATCCAATATCACCAGAATTATTGTGCTCTCACTTTTAAATACAATTGCGATATCTCTGAGTATGTTACGCTGCTATATATAAGGTGTCCCAGCTATCTTGTCCATCCAAAATATCTCTGGAACAATAACAGCTATTGGAAAACGACTTTCACCGGTATCAATGTACGGCTGGGGCCCACGAATGTACATATTTGGAAACATTCTAAAACGAAAGCAAATGTGTTTTTAACACAAACTTATGTTTTTTTTTTAATGGACACTCTATATTTTTTCTTCAGCAATCCATAGCATGACAAATCACATAAAGAATGGCGTTGATTGCATCACAATATTCCAATTACATCCCGAGATATTGGGACGCGAAGTTGACGCTTGAAAAACCCAAAATGCGCTAGTCCCTGAGGCTCAGGCGTGAACCCCATGCTGCCCGTAATCGCGATGTGATTGTCATGCGTAATCGCACTTCCATACTTACCAAGAGGTCCGAAACGAATAATACAGTCTGCTGCCATCCTGCATTAAAGTCGTACATTCCAGCAGGTATTTATCCCATAGGCGAGGGGTGAAGCGGTTCTGTAACATATCTGTGTACCGCAACGTTAGTCACAAAGTTAACTTCGCTTATCGTTAATCCGTTACTAAAAAGGTAATGCCGTTCAACGTTAAAACTTTACTTTACTGTAGATCTAGCGCAAGTGACAGGGAATCATTCACTCATAATAGTAAATTTCATGTTGATGGTTTTAGTGAAACGAGCAAGTGGACTAAAGGTTTTACCGTTGTTTAGGTAAAAATGTTTCGATTTGGGAAGTTCAGGTAAGAGATAGAAGATGAATGTAAACATGTTTAACCAATTAGTTTTATTATCACATAATTATCAATGTTATGTTTATCTTATGCGTTACATGACAAATTGTTTCAAACAAATATTTCTGAACATCACTGGGTACTGCACACCAGAGCAAGAACAAATGGGATGCTCGGAGGGTGATGGAGTACAGGTGTTTGCATGAATCGCAAATCACAAACAAGGCGAAGTAACTGTGGCTGTAGCGGGAACTATGTTGGACACGTGTCTAGGTAGAGCTAGGCCCTGGATGAACGAGTGCATGAAAGGCACAATGGGTCATTTAACGCATTCGATAAACCTTATTTTGGGTGTGCAGGATAAATAAGACAACCTGACTGGTGTATACCGATCGGTACTGGTTCATATTGTATACGTAGACACATAAAACGTGCAAGAGGGAAACCATTATGTGCTTATGAGAGTTGGTGGTAGCAGACCGTATTGTTCGTTTCGGACCTCTTGATAAGTATGGAAGTGCGATTACGCATGTCAATCACATCGCGATTACGGGCAGCATGGGGTTCATGTCTGAGCCTCAGGACGTGCTCTAGCAGCGCATTTCGGTGTTTTCAAGCGTCAATTTCGCGTCCCAATATCTCGGGATATAATTGGAATATTGCGATGCAATCAACGCCATTGTTTATGTAATTTGTCATGTTATGGATTGCTGAAGAAAAAATATAGGGTGTCCATTTAAAAAAACATAAGTTTGTGTTAAAAAACACATTTGCTTTCGTTTTAGAATGTTTTCAAATATGTACATTCATAGGCCCCAGCCGTACATTGATACCGGTAAAAGTCGTTTTCCAATAGCTGTTATTGTTCCAGAGATATTTTGGGTGGACAAAATAGCTGGGACACCCTTTATAGTGGTCAAAACAATTAGAGGAGGGACTGATGACCCCGTAGTTAAGTCCCATAAGCTTAACAAACATTTGAACAACAACAACAATTAGAGGATCAGTTCAGATATCTAGGTAGTTGTGAGATTACCGCCCAATAGAAATATTGGTTATTAATAGTATTTGATAATTAAACAGTATGAAGTTCACTGCAAACATTGACCATGCCAATGCACCAAATGTTACACAATTTTAATCTTAATAATTATGGTAGCAATGTATGTACGCAGTTGGGTGACAACATTTATAGTTAGGCCATAGGGAGAAATTCTCCACGTTGAGATTTGCTGTGTGCTTGTAGCTGACGGGAGGCCAGCGAGCAGGCCGACGTTGGTGGCTTGTTCCTGCTTAGGATTTTCCAGGTTCGTTTCCGGTGAGGGGAGAGAGGGACAATGGCGAGTGCCAGGTGCAGTGCAGTGCCCAGCGTGAAATAAAATATTCTAATACTACTTGCATTTGAAGTAATACGATGCAGTTAGGAACCTTTAAGGCCCTCATTACAAAATAGCCTGTTGATAAATAAACAATACATTAGCTGATATAGTCACATCTGGCGTAATATGTTTAATTGACAATGAAAAGTAATAAATTACCAATGAATACAAGACAGTTACACAACTATCATGCCAATGTTTGTTTATAAAAGTAATATATTAACTATTTCTCATTTTATTTTCAATTAATCTTGTGTATTTTATCTTGATATATTCAGTTAAATCACGTATCTGTGATATAAGAATTTGCACGATTGTAATAAATAGTGTAATTATTTTGATTTTAAGTAAAGTTTTAGAAATGTATTGGCTGAGCGCTGTACGTTGGAAGTCGGCTAACCGACTCACACGGGGAAGTTGATGACATAGGGAAAAAACCCAGCAGTTGGGCTTCTGGCGCGCGCACGCGCGAGGGCAGGAAGCGACGAGTCGGGAGCAAGTGGTGTAGCTGGCCGGGTGGCGTCACTCTAGGGCAGTCGGCATGTGGATCTCCAGGTGGAGACTATAGATTTTGGCGTGGCAATCGCCAGGAGTGGTTGCTCGTCGTAAACTGCACCAAGTTGAAGAGTGCTACTGTGTGTTGTGAATATTTAGCCGGTGGAACAAGGTGTGCATCGCATTGAATGTGTGTTTTGCTAATGTAACACGTGTCGTCACATGGGCATGAACATAAACGGTATTTGAGACGGCACATGGTGTGTAACAACTTGCGACAAATATTCATTTGGTCTGGGGGCTCATGAGCTATAACTTTATTAAGTAAATATGACGACGTATAGACGTATCAGCCACAGGGTTCGAATATGGTGAAATAAACAACATAATGTGAACTTTCACGTGTTTTCAAAAATAGTAGTTAGTACTCCCTTTTCTCTCATGAACTTGACTTTATTATGAAGTTTTTTGTTAATCATATGCAGGGAAGGAAAGCTGCGAACGTGTGATATCATCCCCTAGAAAACGAGTCAAGCAGTAGCAATCGCAGTTCCTGTGTTTTTGCATGTTTAGGAATTTGATTCGCAGTTGGGGGTTGTGAGTTTTAAAAATTAAACTTTCCCTATATTAAACTCTCACCCCGATCTTCACCCTCGCATAGTGAAGTACAGTCATCGGCAGAAGGAACTAAAATGGTTAGACGTCTTTCTGTCGGTTCTACGGAGTTGAGACAACAACGTTATGGCAACTGAAATAATGGTAATAACGGAATGTTGCTGCAGAGGGGGTTGGTGTTGACATGTGTTTACTCTACCAAATGAATTATACGAGCAGTTGGTTTAGATAGTGTGGTAAGCAGGTGATGCAAAGCAACAACAACGTGATTCATCCAAAAATATGGCATGGAGAGCCACAAAGAAGGTTGGAAGCGGGGCAGAGGGAGTTGGCTGCAGCTATTGTAATGTCCCAGAGTGTAATTTCCAGAATATGGACGCGATTTCAGACTACGTGAACCATTAAAAGAAGGTAAGACCAAGGTCGGCGACGGATAACTTCAGCAAGAGATGACAATTATCTCTGGTTAACAGCCCGTCGAGACAAGAGGTTGAATGCAACTCAGCTGAAACGCACCTTGCAGGCAGCAACATGATTCGCAATATCAACACAAACAGTCCGAAATTGCCTTCGGTAATGTGAGTGTGCCCTATTAAAACCACGGCGGCGTTTAGCCGGTAGAAACTAGGCGGAGGAACATCAGGATTGGAGTCGTAACGAATGGCGTTGGGTTCTGTTCACAGATAAATCAAGATTTTCTGTTCAGCCTGACAATCGTCGGAGCTTCATCTGGAGAGAATGTGCAACAATCCTGCTTCTGTGCAGGAAACATCACCATATCAATGTGGTGGCGGAATGGTGTGGGCAGGAGTCACGGGCCACTATGTCGTTCAGACTGGCGCTTTCACTGCTCACAGGTATAGAGACGATATCTTTCGACCTTTTGCTGTGCCCTACGCTGGTGCCATAGGAGATGCGTTCCTTCTGGTGGACGATAACGCTCGTCCCCACAGAGCTGCACTGGTGGACAACAGGCTTGAGCCTGCGGCAACTGAACGAATGGAGTGGCCAACTTGTTCACTGGCCTTAAAAGATTGAGCATGTCTAAGATGCACTTTGGATACGCATTGCTGCCAGATCAGTACCTCCCACAATGATTGCAGAGAATGGCTAAACATCCCACGTCCATATCATACTGTCCATATCATACAACTGTACTGGCCGTCTCTGGAGATCTCACGCCGTATCAGAGGGCAACGAGAATGACTTTTTGACTATTATGGTAGCCCCATGGTGTCACGCTCTAATTAAACTCCATATAAGTGTCAAGTAAAGTGTTCAAACAGGAAAATATCGTACCGTATCACACACAAATTATAATTGTAACCAATCTGAATTAAATATGGTCCCCCTCGGTTGCACAGTGGTAGAGTGCCAGAATACAAATCCAAAGGTCGCGGTTCGATCCCCGCCAGGTCCTAAGATTTTTATCTGTCACTTTCCACTTATTTCCGCTCTGGCAATATTGCTCATGTGAAAAATACCGAGTAGCTCCGTGGTTCGGAACCCACGTTAAACTGTAGGTCCCCCTATAACTGGCTGGGTAAGTCAGTTCGAAAGTCGGAGGAAGGCAACGGCATACCACCTCCAAACAGGACCATGCCTAGTAAAGCACTGTGGTGAATCAAACCAATCTTCGGATTGTTGACTGCTTTACCTTTTACCCCATATGTGTATTGTGTGTGCTATCTCTCCTGATTCCCTAATTGCTTTGAACAGTGTATAAGCTAAATTGAAAGATGTGTGAAGTCTACGCATTGGGTTTTTGCGTCTGCACACTTTATAATGTTACGAAAAACGAAAATAAAACCAAGACTTCACTGAGCTTGCACCCCGTCGGAAGACAGAGTGCTCCTTCGAGCATGGAGATATCTGTTGTCCTTGGCTCAGTTTAAGTAGTTTGTAAGCGTGGGGACAGATAACCTCAGTAGTTAAAGACCATAGATTTAGAAATATTTGAACATTTTAACCTTCACCGAACGATGAAATCGAACTTTAAATTGTGCAGATATAAAACTTATTTGGAGAGTAGATTTCTTGAATCGAATGATAAGTTTCATAGCGGTCGGAACGTCGTCTCTTAACACAACTGACACTTTTGGTTTCCATGCATCATAGTTTTTCGGGTGCATCTTGGTAAAGATTTTCGAAAAGGAGAAAATGGCGTTACTAAATGTCTATTTCTTCTGATGAAATACTCTGCTTGAAATGATTTTTGGGACCTAGTTGTTCATAACTGTCGTGCAAATGGTTCATGCGTCCTGATGACGAACATTAAGCTATTAAGGTAAATGAAACTAAAACATGAAGTGAATGCATCAGAAATAAGCATTTGAAGATGGTAAGGATTACCTTAAAATGCACTCTTATATCTGTTTGACGAAACTTTCAGATCTGTGACAGTACCTTTCTTTTCTGCGACTGTTAGTGCCACTTTTAATCATTTGTTGAACCTTGGTAAGTTAATAAGACCACAAAAATGTTCAAATGTTTGTTAAGATTATGGGACTTAACTGCAGGGTCATAAGTCCCCAAACTTACAAACTACTTATAAACTACCTTAGAATAAAGACAACACAAACATCCATGCCCGAGGGAGGATTCGAACCCCAGACGGGGAACGGCCTCGCACCTCGGAGCATAACGCCCCAATGCGCTCGGCCACTCCACTGCGGCTATAAAAATACATTTGACGAAGGAAAACAGGGGAGAATGAATAGCAATGTTGAGCAGTTTTGATAGAGACATTACGAATTATCTGTGATTAGCAGACATTGTTGATTATTTTTTCATTCATGGTCGGATTATTCGAATAATCGTGGAATGCAGGGGAGGTACCAACGGTCATCTTTCTCCGGAGAAACAAATTATAATGGATGTTGTTGTGGTCTTCAGTCCGGAGACTGGTTTGATGCACCTCTCCACCCTACTCTATCCTGAGCAAGCCTTTTCATCTCCTCATAAGAACGGCAACCTACATCTATTTGAATCTGCTTACTGTATTCATCTCTTGGTCTCCTTCTGAGATTTTAACCCCACACACTTCCACGCATAATTCAAGATTCCTTGATGTCCAATAATGTGTCCTACCAATGAAGCCCTTCTTTTAGGCAAGGTATGCCAGAAATTCCTTTTCTCCCCAATTCTGTTCAGTACCTCCTCATTAGTTATGTGATCTACCCACCTGATCTTCAGCATTCGTCAGTAGCACCACATTTCAAAAGCCTCTATCCTCTTCCTGCCCGCACTGTTCATCGTACATGTTTCACTCCCATACAAGGCAACATTCCACACAAGTGCCTTCAAAGAGGACTTCCTAACGCTTAAATTAATATTCGATGATAACAAATTTCTGTGTTTCAAAAACGCTTTTCTTCTCATTGCCATCCTGCATTTTATATCTTCTTTACTGCGACCATCATATGTTATTTTACTACCCAAGTAATAAAACCCATCCACAACCTTCATTGTTTAGTTACCTGATATAATTCCTCCAGCCTCGCCTGATTGTCTTCGATTGCACTCCATTACCCTTGTTTTGCTCATCTTATACGCACCTTTCAACACACTGTCCATTACGTTCAACTACTCCTCCAGGTCCTTTGCAGTCTCTGACAGATTTACTGTGTTATTGGCAAACCGCTATTTTTTTGTTTTTCTCCCTGAACTTTAATTCCATCTCCAAATTCAAATTTCTCATTGCTTTCCTTTATAGCTTGCTCATTGTACAAATTGACTAACGCTGGAAAAAGGCTACAAACCTGTCTCAGTCCCTCCCCAACCTCTGCATCCATTCCATGGCCTTCAACTCTGATAACTGGTGTCTATTTATTGTACAAGTTGTAAATAACCTTCCGTTCCAACTGACTTCAAAATCTGAAAGAGTGTATTCCAATTAAAATTGTCAAAAGCTTTCTCCAAATCTACAAAAGCTAGAAATGTGGGATTACCTTTCCTTAATCTATCTTCTAAGATAAGCCGTAAAGTGAGGATTGCCTCCCGTGTTCCTACATATCTCCTGAATCCAAACTGATCTTCCCTAAGGTCGGCTTCTACCAGCTCTTCCATCCTTATGTAAGTAATTCGTGTTTAAATGTTGCAACCATGACTTATTAAACTGATGAATCTGTAATTTTCACATATGTCTGCACTGCTTTCTTTGGAATGGGGATTCTTAGATTTTTCATTAAGTCTGAGGGTATTTACCTGTCTCATTCATCCTACGCACCAGGTGAAATAGTTTTGTCATCGCTGGCTCTCCCAGAGACTTCAGCAGTTCTGAGGGAATGTCGTCCAAACCAGGGGCCTTGTTTCTACTTAGGTCTTTGAGTGATCTGTCAAATTCTTCTCTCAGTATAGTATTTCATATTTCATCTTCATCTACTTCTTCTTCCCTTCCTACAATATTGTCTGAAGGTCATTTCCATTGTAGAGCTTGCCTATATGCTCTTCCACCTTTCAGCTTTCCCTTCTTTGGTGAGAACTGGTTTTCCATCTGAGTTCTTTATATTCATACAGCTGCTTTTTTTGTCTCCAAATGTTTCATTTATTTTCCTGTAGGCGCTATCTATTTTTCACCTATTTATGCATTCTTCTACAGATTTGCATTTGCCTTCTTGCCACTCCTGCTTTTGCGCTTCCTGTCAATCTCATTTCTTAATCGTCTATAATCCACTTTGCCTATTTAATTTACTGCATTTTTATATTTTTTCCTTTCATCAATTAAATTTTGTATTTCCTATGATATCCAAGGTTTTTTGATGGTCTTGCCTTTCTACCTATTTTGTCCTCTGCTGACTTCCGTACTTCATCTGTCAAAGCCACCCATTCCTCTTCTACTGTTTTATTTCCCCCCCAGTTTCTGCATATTGTTGCCTGAAACTCCCTCTGAAATTTTCAAGAACATCAGGTTCCTTCAATTTATACAGATCTCATCTCCTTATTTTTCTACATTTCTTCAGTTTTTTTCAGTTTCAGCCTACAATTCATGACCAATAAGGTAAGATCAGAGTCTGTATCTACTCCTGGCTATTTCTAAAAGTTTAAAATCTGGTTCCGATATCTATGTCTTACCATTATAAAATTTATTTGGTACCTTCCGGTGTCTCCTGGTCTCTTCCATGCATACTACCTTCTTTCGTGACTCTTAAACCAGGTTTTTTTTTTTTTTATGATTAAAATATGTTCCGTGCAAAATTCTTCCAGGTGGCTTCCTCTTTCATTCCTTTTGTCCAGTGCATATTCACCAACTATTTTTCCCTCCCTTCCTTTTCCTACTACCGAATTCCAGTTTCCCAATATAATTAAATTTTCCTCTCCCTTAACTGTCTGAATAATTTCCTTTACCTCCTCACAAATTTCTTCGATCTCCTCATCATTGGCAGAGTTATTTGCCATATAAACCTGTACTACTGTGGTCTGTGTTGGCTTCGTATCTATCTTACTACAATAATGCGATCACTGCACTGCTAGAAGTTTACCCACATTCCTATTTTGTTATTCATTTTCAGACCTACTCCTGTAATACCCCCAACTGATTTCGTATGTATAATCATGTATTCATCTGACAAGAAATTCTGTTCCTCTTTTCACCGGACTTCACTAATTCCCACTATATCTTACTTCAATCTATCAATTTATCTTTTTAAATTTTTTTAACCTCCCTACCCGATTAAGATATCTAACAGTCCATGCTCCAATCCGTAGAATGCCAGTGTTGTATTTCCTGATGGCTAGATCCTACTGAGTAGCCCCCCCCCCCCTGGATATCCGAATGGGGGACTATTTTACCTCCGGAATATTTTACCCATCATCATTTCTTCATACAGAAGAGCTGCATGTCCTTGGGAAAAGTAATTTCTCCTTGCTTACAGCCACTCTCAGTACGTGGATTGCAGAGGTACATTAGCTGATTTTACAAGGCTAGCTCAGTCAATGATCCAGACCGTTACCCCTCTTCAGGAACCACACGTTTGTGTGGCCTCTCCACAGATACCCCTCCGCTATGGTTGCACCTAAAGTACATTTATTTGTATCGTTGAGACATGCAAGCCACCCCACCTCAGCAGTGTCTGTAATTCATGTTGAAAGGTATAGCTTATGGTAGGCGTGTTAAAAAATAGAAGCAAGGTAAGGAGAGAGAAGGGCGGTATGCAAATGGAGCATGCAAATGGTTTGTTCAGTTGATATTAAGGATAGGCGTGGCTGACCCACCATCTAATTTCCAAGTAATAAAACCCATCCAAAATTGTGTAAAGCGGACTAACTAATTTGAATAATTTGAGTAAAGAAATTTGTTTTGACTCGTTTTATTGTCTGGAGTGAAATGCACGTCAGAGTTCAAAGCAAAAATACACATACAATTCAACACAGATCAAATTTAACGTATTCACAAAACACAATATACACTCCTACAGCAAGTGACTGGTAAGCTGAAGATAATTGTATTTGATTCTAAATACTTATGACAACCCACATTTAACTGGAAACAGTAGCGTAATCTAGAGGAATATTCCGATACCAGATTGTTGTGATTTTACCTAACGTTTTCAACAGTCCAAAAACGTGAATACCCCTTGAAACATTAGCAAGTACACGCGATACTGTAACAAAAATGTGTTGGATGGCGATGTCGGCAACACGATGGCTGGATGGCGGCTGTGTACACCGATAGCTGCAAGTCGCGGACCCGGAGATAATTCAGCTTCATATTCCAGAAGCAATATTTAACTAATATCAGCCAACTTCGACCCCGGCGGATCTCAGTGCCTACGATCTCACTCGTTCGGCTATGTCGTGCCACGACAGACAATTTACGTGTGATACACAAATGTACTGTAGGCAGAGGCGACACCGGAACTGTGACAATCGCAATTAGCGCGTCGGTGCGTGTAATATCCGGCAGGCTGACCTTGCTCTCAGCTTGCCAATACTCAGCGCTATTAGTACAAGTTTTGGAGCAAGTCCAAACATTGTACCACAAACTCCAACTACCGCTGCTCAAAGACAAGTATAAATTGAGAGCAGAAGAGAAGTGTCTGCTCTCTTCGGCTGCTCAAACACCAGTCTCTTTCTCTCTACTTATAAAATCTCCGTCTCCTCTCTGCAAACCCTCAAGGATCCACCTATCTTTATTTAAACGCCAATCCAAAGCGAGGCGCCAAAGTACAGCCAATCACGGCTTGTGTTCGGGAGTCGGACAGCTGAACTGCCTTATTATAAAACAGCAGCCAATGGCCAGCTCTCCCGCATTTCCACCGGTAGGGCCTCGCCCTTACTTCCAGCGTTCTCATGATAGCGGCAGATGGCCTTCAGGCACCTTCGAAAACACGGTCAGCAAGTTGTTCCCAGCAAACGGCCAAGCTCCCTCGCTATTGTATAACTGCGGCTTGGTGCCAGAGACGTACAATGTCCTAGTGGGTGCACCCTGGCGTTCGGCAACTCGGCGCCAGATGTCTCAGCTCTCCCCGTACACCGCCCGTGGAGGCATTTTGGGCCGTATGAATAAAATGGAGTATCTACTTTATACTCTGGATTCCAGAGAACATACTCAGATTCGCATGAATAAAGTGAGTCGGAGAATATACTTCAGCCTAGTATGTTCTCGGCGTGAGTAAGGCCCGGCGCACACTTGACGCAGCAGAGGCAGAGCAGAGGCAGAGGCGAGGCGCAGGGCCTCTGCTGGTCAGCGCACACTTGACGCAGCGCAGGCAGAGGAGGGCAACAGCACGTGCTGCATGTCCACTGCAAACCTCTCCATGCAATCGGATTAATTCCTGAATCTCCTTCAAAACTCAGTTAATTTAATTTGTGTGTGTGTGTGTGTGTGTGTGTGTGTGTGTGTGTGTTCTGATAGAGTATAAGAGCAGTTAAAGGTCTGTTGAGCAAAGGTGAAAGTGACGAATACATGCTGAACTTCTCTGGTCCTTGGAAGCTCATTTTAAGCTCTTGAGCTATTCCGACTAAACAGATGTCAGTTCAAAGAGTCACATGCTGAGTAACAAGGACTTAACAGAGAAGAAAAATAGTGTGACACGTCATACCCGCTAAAGAAAAATTAGGGATATGTTTTAGGAATTTAATTAAAGTCAGATTTATTTTTCTTTCATTTCTTTTATAATTCAGTGAAACAAGTGTCACAGCAAATTCAATAATTGAAAGAACCTTTATACAAATGTCATATTTAATCATGATTGTGGCGCAGTATATACGATCAGAAACACTTTTCTTCTCGGTGACACCTGGTATGCTTTTCATATATCTTAGATTGAAAGATATATCGATATGAAAAATTTTGCAAATCATAGTTTCCTTGTTTAACTGCATTTGCACGCAAAGTGATTCCTTACTTAGGTCTTTATTCGTAGCTCTTCCAGTCTCCTGAGTACTAAGATACTGACGTTTACTTTTTTCCTTCTTCTATGACGGCAGCTGTGCATGTACATGCAGTATTTTATTACATTGCATTCATATTTTGTCTCTGACATCATTTCTAATGATAATTACCTTCAGCAGCCATTATATTTGTTCGTAATTAGTGAAGCTAATGCTAATACTTTTGCAAATGTTGAATTTCTGAAAGTAGTATAGAATTCAGGTTGAGAAATACTGACGAGAGACGTTTCTAGCATCATCTATGGTTTAGCAGTGAGCTGAAGCTCCACGAAGGGGTGGACATTTTGTTTCAAGAAATTGAAGAAGGCCCCTGATAGTAAGGAAAAAAAATCGTTGCACGTCCATTCTGGTTTCGCCGAACTTTTTATTCAGTAGTAACCAGAGACTATAGACCGTAAAAATACACAATCAGCATCTTCGGTTTATGAATCTCGGTGCCTTTCTATTTCAGTAAGTTGTTCGTTTCCAGTTTGTGTCTGTATCGGCACCATACGAAGAAGAGAGAGACGAGGCAGCTCCGCACTCGGCACAGCAGGCGGCAACAGCCGCGCGTGTGCCGCGTAGCTGCCGACCGCGGCGCGTCAAACGTGTATCTCATGTATTTTCTCGAGAATCGAAAGAGATATAGTTCTCATTCCACCGTTAAACACAATTTCGATATTTTAGCTACATTTCGTACGCAGTAATGTATGATGTAAAACGCAGCAAACGCAAACTAGCCAGCGACTACTTTTTTCACTGCAAACTCTTCAAAATATGCGCGGCGTTGTACTTTAGTTTTTACTATAACAATAACTATGTACAATAACTAAAAGAAAACCTCCCCAACGTCATGCGGTGGCTTTTGCCTATATGATACAGTAAAATAATTTTTTTCTAGTGAGTAGTTTCTGCAAAATCGATTGTGGAAGCTGCGTTAGCGCAAAACACGCCCAAATCGGAAAATAGTATTTTTAATTTTTTTACGCAGAGAGTAAAAGTGTCACAAAGAAACTAAATACAGAGAAGGATGTAGCTTATATTCGTCTACATAAAACAATTTTTTTCGAAGCATATCGAATGACTTGAAATTTCACTTTGCGACAGAGGTGGAACAGAGGCGCAGGAAAACTGTGCGCCTCGGACAACCGGACAGAGGCGTGACCGAGGAAACGCCTGCCCTCCGCCTCGGCTGCGTTAAGTGTGCGCTGCCCCATTTGAAAGCATGCGTTACAGACGGACGGAGGCCTCGCCTCTGCCTCTCCTCTGCCTCTGCTGCGTCAAGTGTGCGCCGGGCCTAACGGGGTGGGAGAAGTTGCTCACAATAGAGAACATTCTCCAATTTCATATGAATAAAACTGCAGAAGTTTCTCACGACGGGAGAACATTCTCAGATTTCTGGAGTGAGCTCTATGGCATAATCAGTGCTGAGTAACTTCTATTAAGGTTACGTTTTACTGAGGTTTATAATAAAAATGACAACAATTTTGTTACTTAGAAGGCGAAAGCAAGTTCCTTTATATGTAGCCTTTAAGAAATACGAGGTGATCTATAAAGTTAATACAAATAAAAACATTTTGTTGACGAGTATCTTCCTTCGGAAAAATCGTGTGACACTTCCAGCATTTTATACAGTGACGAGAGTGATGTAAGAGGTGTTTTCATTACCGACATAAAAATGAAACACAAATGGATTCAGCTGCGTGTTTACTCATTTGTTTGGCGTGTATATTTACAGTTGTAAACAGTCACATAGCAAAATAATATTGTTTTAAAATAGGGTCTATTAGTAAGACCTTATGCTGTTAGTTCCAAATAAAGTGTATCCCAGGACTTCACAGTTTCTATCACAAAATAAATATTGCTGCAATACCAGGTAGACCTACTGAAGTACTGTTTCTATCCAAAGAGGTTGGCTATTTATGACGCGTTTTCTGACTTCGTAATCGTAACTTCTGTCATGTTAGAAGTAAGTAAACACGTCAGGAAAATTAATAACTGATTAATTACATACCTACCAGCGTGTTTCTTGTTCAAAATCGCATGGCCTAACGCTTATGAGCAAACCATTGGGTATCATATTTAACAAGGCCTATCTCATGTTAGAACACTCCTACAGCATTCCACGTTGTAACAGATGAATATGTGATGCATTCTTATTATATCGTTCGCAAATTGTGCTAACCCTACTTCATTAACAAACGAGTTTATCGCGTGACGAAAATTTTGTATCGCCAGCAGAATACATTTTCGTAAAAAGTGCATATTTAGTCTTAATAATACGCCCCTTCACAACAAACTAATATCTAAACACAATCCAGTTCTTTCTGAACACGTCGATGCCTACTCCATATTTGTACACTTAATAATTTGCCTGATTGGGCTCGTTTAAAGAAATACACGGTTGGACAGCTGATCTGTGGCGGACATGACACGCGGAGAACTTACTCAAGGAGGAGGGGAGGTAGCGAGAATGAACTACCTGCTCAGAGCATATGCTTCGAAGTTTTTATTCATTCGAAATTGAGAACTTACTCAGAGAACGTTCTTTTACTCTGAGAATCTTCTGTGGAGCTTGTGCTCTTTTTTATTCATACGTCCCATAGTATTGCTCCAGACGCTCTCTGCCAGACGACGCCAGCCAGATGGCGGTAACGTGTGCAAAAATACTTGGAACGCTGACACCTCAGTCCTACCTGCTGTGGCCTTCGGCCGTAAGGTGTCTTCCGGAAACCGCTGACCCTCCGAATAACAGAGCCACCCTCGTGCTCGCCACTGGTCGCCGTTAGCTCTGAATGTGTGTCTTTCCCCCCTGCTACAGGTCTCACACAACCAAGTAACAGAATATTTCTCACTTGGTTCATAAAACCTTCCATTCTTGTGAACACGCGACCATACGTTGGCACGTATGAAAAAATTGTTTGAAAAGTCTTCGTCGCAATTAGCTTTATTTCATGACGCGTTTCGAGAACATCATCATCAGACTGTGGTACAAAAGAAGAAATTTTTTTTTTTCCTTATTGTTTTTTAAAGCCAGCTGTAGAAACAGCTGGCAGGCTGGCAGCAGCTGCGGTGGCTGCTCTTCAGCCATGTGACATACAAAAATGTTGACAAAGAGGAGATAAAATATAAAAAGATGAACAAAATTGCGGAAATTAAAAACATTGACATACAGAGTTTTCGACAGACTAAAACGAACATGTACAAACAGGACAAAACATACGGCAGAGAACAAAAAACAGACGGGTAGTGATAAAACGCACACACAGTCAGTAAAAACGATCGGCCACGGTGACAAGTTTAAAAGTACATTGCGGAGACACGAAGTTCACACAAGAAGACAGCGGACGGCGTACAAAATAAAACATGGGGACGGCGATTATGGAGGTACTGAGTAAAACACACGACACTGGAGACACTTGCACTGAACACGTAGATAAAAAGTCGAGACGCCCCCGCAGGGGGTGGGGAGGGGATGGAGGGGGGGAGGGGGGGCAGGGACGGGGGAAGTGCGGGGGAGGGGGAGAAGGGGAGGGAAGAGAGCGTAAGGAGGGAAGGAGTGACGAGACTCTGGGCATGGGAGAGGGGTAGCCAAGCGGGCGGGAAGGAAAAGGGACGGGAGAGAGGGGAGGGGCGCTGATGCTACGGGGACGGGATCAGAGTTAGTAGGAGGGGTAGATATCGGGACGAAGTTCGGTATCCGGTAGAGGAAGGGTGCGGAAATTGCCTTGGGAGAGGATACGGAGCGTATGGAGGTGAAGGCCGGGAGGGACGGTTTGGCGGAGGCGTGGCAGAGGCCCGGGATTTGTAAGAATAGGGTAGACCAGAGGGTTTTGGGACTCTATTTTTCGGGATGTGTAAAGGAGCCGGAGATGTTCAAGGTGTTGGAGGAGAGGAGGGAAGGGGATGAGGTCATAGAGGATCCGCGTGGGGGAAGGGAGTCTGATACGGTATGCGAGGCAGAGGGCGTGGCGTTCTAGGATCTGGAGGGATTTGTAGAAAGTAGGAGGGGCTGAAATCCAGGCGGGGTGGAAGGAACAAAGGACAGGGCGCATGATTGATTTGTAGGTGTGAAGGACAGTGGAAGGGTGAAGGCCCCACGTCCGGCCAGTGGAGGTTTAGGCGGGACAGAGCTTTCTCACGGAGGGATTTGAGGTATGGAGTCCAGGACAGTTGGCGGTCAAGGGTAAGGCCAAGGTACTTGAGGGTGGGGGTGTGACGGATGGGTCGGTTGTGAAGGGTAAGATAGAAATCGTGGAGGCGGAAGGAGCGGGTGGTACGACCTATGACTATTGCCTGGGATTTGTCGGGATTGACGGAGAGGAGCCACCGGTTACACCAGGAGGCGAACTCGGTGAGGTGGGACTGGAGCAAAACCTGGGAACGGGCAATGGAGGGGGCGAGGGCCAGGAAGGCGGTGTCGTCAGCATATTGGAGGAGATAGACGGGAGGTTTGGGTTGAGGCATGTCGGCAGAGTAAAGGAGATAGAGGAGGGGAGAGAGGACTGAGCCTTGGGGCACCCCGGCTGAGGGGTAGAAAATACGGGAGTCGGAGTTGCAGACAGTGACGTAGGAGGGGCGGCGGGTAAGGAAGGAAGCGATGAGGCGGACGTAATTAATGGGAAGGGCGTAGAGCTGGACCTTGAAGAGGAGACCGGAATGCCATACTCGGTCGTAGGCTTTTTGGATATCAAGGGATACAAAAATTGCGGAGCGACGGGAGTTGAGTTGGACGGAGAGGAGATGAGTCAGGCGAAGGAGCTGGTCGTCGGCGGAGAAGGAGGGTCGGAAGCCACATTGGGAGGGGGGGAGAAACTGGTGGCGGTGGAGGTGCTGGTGAATTCGACGAGAAAGGATGGTTTCCAGGACCTTGCTGAACACGGAGGTAAGACTGATGGGACGGTAGGATGAGGTCTGGGACGGGGGTTTGTCAGGTTTGAGGAACATGAGAATACGGGAGGTTTTCCACAGGTCGGGGTAGAAGCCAGTATAAAGGATGACGTTGTAGACTTTGGCAAGGACTTCATGAAATGAGGGGGGCAGGCGCGAAGGTGGCGGTAGGTTAGCCTGTCGTGACCGGGGGCGGTGTTTCGTTTTGTGCGAAGAGTGTCTATTATGTCATGGGCAGTAATGGGAGTGTTCAATTCTGAGGGAGGAATGCGGTCCAAGTACTGGAAGCCAGGGGCACGAGCGGAGGAGAGGAGGTGTCGGTGTGCTCGTGGACGTCCGGGAAGAGAGAGTAGTCAAAAAGGGGATCATCAGGAATGGAAAACACATCGGAAAGGTAGGAGGCAAAATGTTCTGCCTTACTGGCGTTGTCAGGGAAAGGACGATCATCATGGAGAAGTGGGTAGTGGGGGGAGGAGTGACTGCCAGTAAGGCGGCGGAAGGCACGCCAGTACTTGTGGAGTAGACCGGGAGGAGCGAGTTAAGGCGGGTGCATGTCTGACGCCAGTCCCGGCGTTTCTTCGCGGACAAAAGGTTTCTGATGTGTCTTTGGAGTTGCCGGTGGCGTTGGAGAGTATCCCGGTCACGGGTCCGGAGAAAGGAGCGGTACAAACGGCGGGATTCGCGGAGGAGAAGGACGGCCTGTGGAGGAAGGGTAGGGCGGTGAGGATAGATCGCCCGGGTAGGGATGTGGGCATGGACCGCATCAGCAACGGTCTGCTGGAGAAAGGAGGAGGCATGGTCAATATCGGCGGGAGTATGGAGGGGGAGTGGGTGGCTTTCGACCGAGGTGTCGATGGAGCGACGGTAGGCATCCCAGTCGGCACGGGAATAATCATGGACGAGTTTGGGAGGGGGCATGGGACGAGGAGCGCGGGCAGGGCGGGGGCGGTGGTCAAAGGTAAGGAGGACAGGGGCGTGGTCACTGCCTATTAGGTCTAGGACGTCCGCCGTGATGCGCCCCAGGAGGTTGGGAGACACCAGTACTGCATCGGGTGTGGTGTTGCTTTCAGGGTGGGTTGGGCGGGGAAGGGGAAGGATGTCGCCCCGGAGCGAGGTGGTGACGAACTGACGCCACCGCCGGAGTTCAGCGGGGTGACGGGAATGAAGGTTGAGGTCAGCGGCAATGACATAGGTCGGGAAGGTGCGGTTGACATGGGAGAGGAAATCGTACGGGAGAGGAGAGGTGGAGCGAATGTAAATGGTGGCGAGAGTGACAGTGAGGGAGGGAAGAAAGAGGCTGAGGATCAAGTGTTCAGTGGGGTCATTGAGGAGAGGGTGTAGCCGGACGGGGTGGTGAGGGAGATGGCCGATCGCCACTCCGCCTTGGGCCAGGGGTGGGGGTCCGTCGGTGCGGTGGAGAAGGTAAGGATTGGTGTTGACGGGACGGCGGGGCTGCAGGAAGGTCTCGTTGAGTAGGAAAGCATCCACGCGGTGTTGTGAGAGAGTGTGGAGGAAGAGGTTCTTATTGGCTGGGAGGGAGCGGATGTTGTGGTAGAGGAGGGTATAGGATGGGCCTGCCATGATGGGGTAGAGGGAGGGTCGGGGAGGGTAGAGGAGGGGTGGGGAAAGGAAGGGGACCGGAGGGACTTAAACTTGGGTCTCGAGGCGGGAAAAGGCGAAGTGGGAGTGGGCACGGGAGAAGGTGGCAAAGGTGTCCAGATTGAACACGGACCTGGCGGCCAGTGCAATCTGTTGGAGGGTGTGGGGACGTTGGAAGGGGTGGATGTTGGTGAGGACGGTGGTGACGAACCGGATAACGTCTTCGGCGGTGGGGGGAGGGACCAAGGATTGATTGGGGTGCATGTGAGGATCTATGGGGTGGATGGGGACGGTGAGTTCGGGTTTGGAGGGAGCAGGTGGAGGGACGGATTTGCACTTGTAAGAGTAGGTAGGGTGGGGGCCGCCACAGGTGTTGCAGGTGGGAGGAGAGGTGAGGTTGGGACAGTGTTTATGGAGGTGGGAGTCTTTGCAGTGGGGGCAGGTGGGAGGGCTTTTGCAGTTCTGCGTCAGGTGATCATTATAAACGAGGCACCTGGCGCAGCGGTAGGCTTGCGGGGGGGATCGGGAGGGTTCTACCGTGTGGCGGCGATCGTATATCAGCGCACCCTCGAGGAAGAGGTGGTCAAGGGAAGATGCGGATCGCCGGCCACGGTGGCCGAGGGGACTGAGGCGCTTCAGTCACGGTCTGCACGGTCACTACGGTCGGGGGTTCGAATCCCCCCTCGGGCATGGATATTTGTGACGTCCTAGTTCGTAAGTAGTTCATAAGTAGTTTGTAAGTTTAGGGACTGATGACCCGTAGTTAAGTCCCATAAGCTTTACAAACATTTGAACATTTTTTTGAAGATGCGGATTCAGTAAATATCCGCATCAAATGGGTGGGGCCGGAGTCATTGTTGATCCGCTTGGCGGAACGGATGGAGATGTCGGGGTGAGAGTTGAGTTGCTCCAACACCTCTTCCTCCGTAATCAAAGGACTAAGCCTTGTGATCACGGCGGTGAGGGTCGGAGGGCGGCGGGGGGGAGGTGGTTGGCGGGCAGAGGAGGCTGTATAGTAGGGGGTGAGGGTGGCATGAGTCCGAAAAGGACCTTGGGGATGTGAGCGAGGATGTCTGTGTGGAGGGTGGGGCTGGGAGACTTCAGGAGGACAGAGTCTCGGCGGGGAATAATTTGGGAGATGGGGGCGGAGGGGAAATACTTCCGAATTTGGAGGGAGAGGTTTTTATGTTCAAGGAATCGGGGATCAGGATGGGACAGTACATATGTGAACAGGTCGGGTTGGGGGGGGGAGAATGGGGGCGGTGTCCATAGGGTCGGTAAGAGGGGGAGGAGGAGGGTGCGGGGGAGGAAGGGAGCTTTCTTGGATTTGGTGGAGGCGGGGGAAGGGTCCGCACTTCCCCGTTTCTGGGTGCGCTTGGGGATGGCGCCAGTAGAGGCAGGTAGAGATGCTGGAGCAGAGGCAGTGACGGAGGCATAGGTAGGAGGGGCTGGGAGGGAAACAGGATCGAGTGGGATTTCGATGGGAGGCGGATGGTGGGGTAGAAGGTGAGAAGGGGGCGGGGGCGACAGCAGCGAATCTGCCACCGTGGCTTGGCGGTGCGTCAAATGGGCGGGGTTGGCCGGTGCAGTGTAGGGGGTGGTGAGGGGGAGGTAGATCGGGGGGGAGGGGGGACCTCATGGGATGGTGAAGCAGAGAGGATGACATGGAGCGGGAGGGTAGTTTGGGGCAGGCTGGAGGGGCTCCAGGTTATTGTTGTGGGGGCGAGGGAGGGGGTGGTAGTAAGAATGATGGGTGCAGTATGGACAGGGGGCAGGGTTATTGTGGAAACTGCGGAGAGGGAGGAGGAAGTTGACGGGGTGGACGATGAGGTCGCCATGGGCAGCTCTTACGGCAGGGGCGCAGTCCAGGGTGACGAGCGGAGACTGGCAGGGCGGCAGCGATGACTACGGCGACGGCGGCGGCGACGGCGGCAGGGTGGACGTCGGTGCTGCTACGACGGCGGCGGCGACGGCGGCGGCGGGCCAGGGGCTGGGCCTGTGCGGCGGCGGCGGCGGCGGCGGCGGCGGCAGCGGCGGAGGACCAGGTGTGGGGCCTGGGCGGCGGCGGCGGCGGCGGCCCAGGTGCGGAGCCTGGGCGGCGGCGGCGGCGGACCAGGTGCGGAGCCTGGGCGGCGGCGGCGGCGGACCAGGTGCGGAGCCTGGGCGGCGGCGGCGGCGGCGGACCAGGTGCGGAGCCTGGGCGGCGGCGGCGGCGGACCAGGTGCGGAGCCTGGGCGGCGGCGGCGGCGGACCAGGTGCGGAGCCTGGGTGGCGGCGGCGGCGGCGGACCAGGTGCGGAGCCTGGGCGGTGGCGGCGGACCAGGTGCGGAGCCTGGGCGGCGGCGGCGGCGGACCAGGTGCGGAGCCTGGGCGGTGGCGGCGGCGGCGGCGGACCAGGTGCGGGGCCTGGGCGGCGGCGGTGGCGGCGGCGGACCAGGTACGGGGCCTGGGCGGCGGCGGCGGCGGCGGCGGACCAGGTGCGGAGCCTGGGCGGCGGCGGCGGCGGACCAGGTGCGGAGCCTGGGCGGCGGCGGCGGCGGCGGCAGACCAGGTGCGGAGCCTGGGCGGCGGCGGCGGCGGACCAGGTGCGGAGCCTGGGCGGCGGCGGCGGCGGCGGCAGACCAGGTGCGGAGCCTGGGCGGCGGCGGCGGCGGACCAGGTGCGGAGCCTGGGCGGCGGCGGCAGCGGACCAGGTGCGGAGCCTGGGCGGCGGCGGCGGCGGACCAGGTGCGGAGCCTGGGCGGCGGCGGCGGCGGCGGACCAGGTGCGGAGCCTGGGCGGCGGCGGCGGCGGACCAGGTGCGGAGCCTGGGCGGCGGCGGCGGCGGCGGCGGACCAGGTGCGGAGCCTGGGCGGCGGCGGCGTCGGACCAGGTGCGGAGCCTGGGCGGCGGCGGCGGCGGCGGCGGCGGACCAGGTGCGGAGCCTGGGCGGCGGCGGCGGCGGACCAGGTGCGGAGCCTGGGCGGCGGCGGCGGCGGCGGCGTACCAGGTGCGGAGCCTGGGCGGCGGCGGCGGCGGCGGCGGACCAGGTACGGGGCCTGGGCGGCGGCGGCGGCGGCGGCGGCGGCGGCAGACCAGGTGTGGAGCCTGGGCGGCGGCGGCGGCGGACCAGGTGCGGAGCCTGGGCGGCGGCGGCGGCGGCGGCAGACCAGGTGCGGAGCCTGGGCGGCGGCGGCGGCGGACCAGGTGCGGAGCCTGGGCGGCGGCGGCAGCGGACCAGGTGCGGAGCCTGGGCGGCGGCGGCGGCGGACCAGGTGCGGAGCCTGGGCGGCGGCGGCGGCGGCGGACCAGGTGCGGAGCCTGGGCGGCGGCGGCGGCGGACCAGGTGCGGAGCCTGGGCGGCGGCGGCGGCGGCGGCGGACCAGGTGCGGAGCCTGGGCGGCGGCGGCGTCGGACCAGGTGCGGAGCCTGGGCGGCGGCGGCGGCGGCGGCGGCGGACCAGGTGCGGAGCCTGGGCGGCGGCGGCGGCGGACCAGGTGCGGAGCCTGGGCGGCGGCGGCGGCGGCGGCGTACCAGGTGCGGAGCCTGGGCGGCGGCGGCGGCGGCGGCGGACCAGGTACGGGGCCTGGGCGGCGGCGGCGGCGGCGGCGGCGGCGGCAGACCAGGTGCGGAGCCTGGGCGGCGGCGGCGGCGGCGGACCAGGTGCGGGGCCTGGGCGGCGGCGGCAGCGGACCAGGTGCGGAGCCTGGGCGGCGGCGGCGGCGGACCAGGTGCGGAGCCTGGGCGGCGGCGGCGGCGGCGGACCAGGTGCGGAGCCTGGGCGGCGGCGGCGGCGGCGGCGGACCAGGTACGGGGCCTGGGCGGCGGCGGCGGCGGCGGCGGCGGCGGCAGACCAGGTGCGGAGCCTGGGCGGCGGCGGCGGCGGCGGACCAGGTGCGGGGCCTGGGCGGCGGCGGCGGCGGCGGCGGCGGCGGCGCAAAGCAGGAGCGGAAGGAAGTAGGGGGAACAGGGAACCAACTGAAGTAGCCGAGATCAGCCCGGCAATAGCTACAGTCGGGGGGATTCGATGAAGAAGAAAATTACATTTTAGATATTTATAGAACGTAATTATGATATCTATAAGGAGTATAAATCATATTAAAACATATATACTTAAAAAAGATTTTAAAAAACGATGGGAAATACAACCATCTTGGTATAGATGCCTGATTACAACTTTAAAATATCATCATGGACGTCTGGTGATAGTGTTGAACCAGACTTACATGCACAACTGTGGTGAGAGGGGGAAACACCGTAACAGGTAACCTAGGCCCCATTCGCCACCAGATGGCGCAGGGTTGGGATTGAAAGTTACGTGAATAAAACTATACATAAAACATCTTGGGCACACTATACTGTGTACAGTCATAGAAACTGTGAAAGTTGCGTGAATAAAACTACACATAAAACATCTTGGGCACACTATACTGTGAGCAGTCATAAAAACTGTGAAGGACATTTCTACAAAAATGTGTTAAGTCATATAAAAATATATATAACTGTGAAAGACATTTCTACAAAAATGTATTAAGTCATATAAAAGTATATAAGATACCAATTTAAGTACATTAAAATTATTAATGGGATAGGGCGCACGACAAGGGAGGCGTGGGAGGGCCAAAGGATAAGATTTGGCGTTGCTAAATACAGCACAAACCACATGATAAATGTTAAAAAATACGCAGCCAAGCCACTGCGACGTTACAGTGAAACAGCCGCTCATCACAGGCTACAAGCTACCATTGCAGAAAAATCTTTCACGACTACCAGGTCGAAAATTTTCTTCTTTTGTACCACAGTCTGATGATGATGTTCTCGAAACGCGTCATGAAATAAAGCTAGTTGCGACCAAGACTTTTCAAACAATTTTTTCATACATGAGAATATTTCTCTTTCGCCACAAGTTATTAAATCGATAACTTACGAATAATCTAATAAAATTAACAAGGTTGGTTATTAGTCCCTAGGCCTACAAACTACTTAGACTAAGTTAAACTAACCTAAGGACAACACACATACCAATGCCCCAGGGAGGACTCGAATCTCCGACGGCGAGCAATCCCGTGCTCCGCAGATAGGCGCCTTATACCGCTCAGCTATCCACCGCAGCTGTGGTACACGCGGGAGGGAATTTTTATCTGTAACTTTCCACTTCTTTCACCTCTGCCAATGTTTCTCATGTGAAAAATATCGAGTAGCACTGTGGTTCGGAATCCACGTTAAGCTGTAGGTCCCCTTATAACTGGCTGTGTAAGTCAATTCTAAGGTCGGAGGAAGGGATCGGCATACCACCTCCAAACAGGAGCATGCCTAGTAAAGCACTGTGGTGTTCAAACTAATTTTCGAAGTTTTGACTACTTTTATCATGGATACATACAGATAAAAGAGAGAGTTGTGGATGGAGAGGGGTCTCTCGTCGCAAAGAGTTTTTTGTTAGACACAATTGACGCTGATAAGTTATGGACATACCCATCATCAAATCCGGTGAGTTTTTCAGTACAACCTCGATGAATGTCTTCATGCAATGGGTTTACCGTCTTAACTACAAAAGTTTCGTCACAGAACACCACATACTCGTATATCCGTGAAAAATGCAAAATCTTTGACACAGACACAACATATGGCGCTCTGTGACGAATACCAGTAAAAACTGAAAACTTTCCTATCACAGACCACATTTACGATTATTTATGACTTTTATAAATGTTATTGGCGCGTAAATGGATGCTTTAAACATAGTTTCATGATCTCTGAATCAAGAACGCTTACTGTTCGTTCCCTACGTCAGTTAAAACTACAATTACACGTCAGACCGCATATAAAGCCCATATTTTACGTGCATATGAACGGTAACTTAGAACCTACGGATCTCAGTAACGGACAGTATTATGAAAAAAACATCCAAGGCTCCCTGAGATCGTCATCTAAAGAACATATCGTAAAAACTGCGTCTATTTGCCATGAATAGAAAATGTAGATGTGCCAATGTACACTGTTGACACCAAAAATTTCGATTTTTCTAGCATATAGAGATAACGCATGCAGAATTTTGAAAACAGGTAACGGAGTTTCTAGATAAACATTTAAATAAATAAGAGATAACATTTGTGTCATTTGCATTTTTGGAAATATTGCTTTCGCTTGCTATCGTGCTTGTACGGATATCTCGTGACCCAAATAAGACATAATTCTGCTCTCAACTTTAAATTTCTACATTTCATACACAGCTATGTATGATCCTAAAATTAACCATTCGAAAAGTCTGCACAATTTGTTCTTAACTCTGCAAACTCTTTAAAATATGTGGCAATGCTTGACTAAACTGGATGCTGCATATTAACTGTGATGAATAACCAAAGTCAAATCACCCTTGGAGCGAAGTTATCAATCTGTAAGATGTACAAAAATCTATTTTTTTCGCTGAATACATTTTTTCTAATCGGATAGTAAGTTTCAGAGCGTCCTGAATGCCGTCCTATAGGAGATTACGCACTTTTGCTAGAGAAATATCACGGTTATTCGGTTGTATCTGGATAATAGAGAAAGATTTTCGAAGACGGAAAAATGCCGTTTCTAATCTTATTTCTACAGGATGTATTGTAAATAATTGAACAATTTACTATGGTTATTTATTTAGACATTTCTGACTCACAGTGCAAGAAGGCTAAAAATCGGGTTTTGTGATTTTGGAAAAGTACGATCAGTTTGAACCGCTGTATCTCTCTCTCTTTTTATTTATTGAATTCTTTTTAAATTTTAATGGGACTTAACTGCGGGGTTATCAGTCCCTAAACTTACAACTACCTATAAACTAACTTATACTAAAGACAGTACAAATATCCATGCCTGAGGGAGAATTCGAACCCCCGACGGGAAATGGCCTCGCGCCTCGAAGCATGGCACCTCAATGCGCTCGGCCACTCCGCCGCGGTGCTGGATCCCGATAATTGATGCAGATGTCGAAAAAATTAATAAAATATTTTTGAAGAACATATAGTAAAAATTTGACGATTTGTAATGAATAGCAAAGCTCGAAGTGTCTCATCCCGACAATTTGTGACTTTATTACCCAAAAATCATAGTTTTTCGTGATTTTCTCAGGAACCGCTCATGAATAAATGGTGCTTTTGAAATACGTATAAAGCACACCATAGGCCACACACAATATGGGAAAACAAATCGATTTGCTCAATTTGTATGCTCCAGGTATTGTGCAATATTTAAAATTTTGACACTGTACTGTGGTACAAATACAGTATTGCTATTCTTCTGATATATATATATATATATATATATATATATATATATATATATATATATATATATATATATATATATATATAAATGAATACTAGGCCAAGGTCTATCCTAACTCTGATAAATGGAAACCGAGGCATGGGCCCCTGAAGAATCGCGAATTCGCACGCGACGTTTACGAACTCATTAATACCGCGTACTGCTGTGCAAGGCAACGTGGCGCTCAGTGAAATCATCAACTATAACCAAGCTTCTCACATAGATATTATACTAGTCTAATTTCAACAGGGTGTAAAGACGACTCTAGTCATCATATCCCAATGCGAATACATTATGAAATGATCAAATGTTTGTAAACGTATTGGACCAAACTTCTATCGTCATCAGTCCTTAGACTTCAAACTACATTAACTTGCACTAAGGACAACACACACACACACACACACACACACACACACACACACACACACACACACACACACTCATGGCCGGAGGAGGACTCGAACCTCCGTCGGACAGCAGTCGCGTGCTCCACAGCAAGGCTCTTTAGAGCGCTCGGCCACTCCACTGTGGCTATACATTATGAAATTTGCAGTACTTCAACAAAATTCAAATGTTCAAATGTTTGTAGCACTTATGGGACGTAACTACGGGGTCATCAGTCCCGAAGCTTACAAACTACTTATGAACTAGCTAAGACTAAGGACGGCACAAATATCCATGCCCGAGGGGGGATTCGAACCCCCGACCGTAGTGGCCGTCAACAAAATTCCTTAGTTTGAAGAACATCATTGCAAAATGTGAATTTATCGCATAATTTGATTATTACTGTTAGTATTACTATCATTAGCTACAAACTGCTAATGGTGCACTATGTTCAAGAGCATTCAATGCTTTCTACTCATTTTTAGAAGAAGGAAACCAACAAGAAAATTTATTTCTGGGCTAGAATGTACTTCAACATGGTTTGGCGACATTTTCAACTCTAAAGCAGTGTTGGTTTCTACAGGCACTGAATCGGTAAACCACATAATCATTGTCAGTCACGTTCAGATAATATGAGAGAATGCCGTCCTGGAAATAGCCAAGCAACTTTTGACAGAGTAGTTTTCTTAAGAAATACCTATTAATTTTCAATCTGGATACTTGTAGATCTGTCACATAACAGCTATAAAATTTACGCTTAACGAAACTGATGCCACAAGCTAAACGCACCTTCGCTTCGCAGTTGAATGTGTTTACCCAGATCTAGTGGAGATTTTCCAACAACCACTTTGCCGAACGTACATCTAACTCATAGTAGGGTGTTACCCACCGCAAAATGCCAAAAGCAACAATTGAACTTCGTGCACCTTCAATCATTCAATATGCTATTTCCTGCCGGCCGCGGTGGCCGAGGGGAGTGAGGCGCTCCAGTCACGGTCTGCACGGCCACTACGGTCGGGGGTTCGAATCCCCCCTCGGGCATGGATATTTGTGCCATCCTTAGTATAAGATAGTTGATAAGTAGTTTGTAAGTTTAGGGACTGATGACCCCGTAGTTAAGTCCCATAAGCTTAACAAACATTTGAACATATTTTTGCTATTTCCTTTGGAATAAAGCTATTGTGTATACTGCGGTAACCTTGGCAGTCGAGAAATACGTCATACATGGTTGTGGATGTGCTTTTGTCTGAACCTGACACATGCTGTTTAAAGAAAAAGCCATGTGTGCGGTAGAGGGATACTTCTCGGAATAGTGAAACTTAATTTAATTCAAAATATGCCCTCTCCTTGCCACGTGGAGACCAATGACCTTGTCAGAGAGCTATGATTGCACATAGTGTAATTGTGTAATCTGATACCAAGAGGGGAGGGGGAATTTCTCCTCCCCCCCCCTTGACATGTTGAGACTGGTGACCTTGATGAACCAGTTTTTCCGGAATAATCTTGAAATGCGCCAGACAGTTGGCACAGTATAATACTGTTCGGATTCTTTTGAACATGATAGTACATGTGCTTTATGTAAGTCATCCAATATTACACTTGTAAATAGAAATTACATAGATGCCGAGTTTACGGATAGGATATCTTTTAGTGCTCAAATATGTTTGTATGTAGCAGATTTTATAATTGTAATCATGTTACTTTTTACAAGTTGTAATACTTTATTTTCATCGACAAATAAATCCTATGAGACTTAACAGTTGAGCTGTTTGAGGGAGAGTCCTAGTGTAAAGGCAAAGCAGTGCATCAACTTTGACGTGATCTAGTTGAAATTGGGAACGCAGAGCGAACATGTGAAACAATTCGTAAAAACAGAAATATATGTACGGCAACAACTAAAATGTGCTCATACCTGCGTATTGGGAAAGTTACGAGTAAGTTAGCTAAATAGTAGGAAGTGCCATCTTGTAGAGCCTGCAGTTGCTGATTCGAGTCCTCCCACGGGCATAGCTGTGTGTGTTGTCCTTAGGTTAGTTTGTAAGACTACCGACTGATAACCACAATTGATAAGGTCCCTAGATTTACAAATATTTGAACATAGTAGGACATCCAGTCTTTCTAACGAATCCATCCCCCCCCTCCACGAAGGATAAACCTAAAAAAATCTTACCGAGTTTTCGTGGACCGAATCAGGTAGTGGAGATTATTACAGCAGTAAATGTCAAGTTGCAGTTACTGTACAATACTTCAGTACTCCATGTTAGAATAAAATCTTTAAAGGACACCACTGATGCGCTACCAAAGTACCTTCGTCTTCACCACAAAAGACGAAGCTATAGGTCTAGCGATAAGTAATAAAATATCACGTCATATCTGTCTTTGACTTTGAGTTAGGTTTACTAAAATAACGCTATTTTGATCATTTTTCTTACCTGATACACCTTGATGCAGAAGCGGGACAAGATTCATGGAAGTTTCTTTATTCTAGGCGGTGTCAACAAAGTTGTTTACATGTGGTGTCATGATCATAGTGTTTGTACAAATGTATAAGGCAAGTGTGATGAAAAAACAACTCTTGTAAAAGGAAATTATTTTCTCACAGCAAGCAGACAGACTTCTCACAAACCACAAGTCGTCACTAAGCTTACCTTTTAGCATTTTTTTTAAATAAGACTTGTTTATAGACTTATCTGGGGACGCAACCAAAGACGAGCATACGGAATGAGTGGCAGGAATTGAAGCATTCCTAGAAGAATCTGAGGGCTCAGTTACAGCAACGTAATTTCGAAGTCTCGAATACAAAAAAGAGAGCTTAGCTAGATTTTTTTTTCCTTTATTGATATTTTCCTGCTACCTGTAACTTCAGGCAGCAGGCTGGCAGCAGCTTCGGTGGCTGCTCTTCAGCCCTGAGACATACATAAAATGACGAGTGGAAATGAAACATGAAACACAGAATAAAATTTGCAGAATTTAAAAATAACAGACAAGGTGAAAATTGGAGAACAGTAAACAGACAAACTTACAGACAAAATATTTGGAGGACAGAGACAAGAAGGCGGAGATAAAATACACACATTATATTCATAAAACTGTTGAGAACCACGGTGACGATTAAAAGTACATTGATGGACACACACGCACAAAACGAAGACAGGTGGACGGTGCACACGGTAAAAAAATTTGTCGGGCGTTGTCGGCGAGTCACAGGTTATAAACACATCAAAAGATCACTAGTCACGAACACTCTGGAGCACTAATTAAAATTTCGAGACGCCCCCGCGGGGCTGGGGAGGGGTGCGAGGGGGAAGGGATGGGAGAGGGATGGGGGAAGCGCAGGGGAGGGGGAATGGGAGTGGTAGGGAGGGGAGGAAGGGGGGCTGGGCGAGACCTGAGGGCGGGATAGCGCGGAGGGGGGAGGGGGAGGGGCGCTGACGCTACCGGGAAGGGATCAGAGTTGGTAGGAGGGCTAGATATCGGCACAGACAAATATATACAGACGGGAAACCTCCGTAAGGGCCCGGTCCTACGCTCCGGGGTGCGGGAGGGAGGGTTTCCAGCAGTTCCGTAAGATGTCCCGTGATGGCGCTGCGGTCAGAAGCAGCTCTTTAAACTGGCCAGAGCAGGCGGCAGGTAGCGGCTGCCCCCACCACCACCTCCCCTCAAACGCCAGCAAGCCGGACACAGCCGTGGCCTCGTGGCAGGCGACACGAGCTCTCCCCTCAGCCTCCCCTCCACGCTACCCTCTGACGTGCGAGAGGCACCCTAAGCCAGCGATCCGCCTGACACCTGCTAGCATCTTACAGAACTACGAGAGGAGCGTAGGACAGTGGTTTAGGGGAGGCTTCTTCTCTGTATATGTTACTCTGTGATATCGGGACGAAGTTCGTTATCCGGTAAGGGAAGGGTGCGGAAGTTGCCCTGGGAAAGGACACGGAGTGTATGTAGGTGAAGGCTGGGAGGGATAGTTTGGAGGAGGCGTGGCAGAGGCCCGGGATCGGTGAGAATAGTGTATACCAGAGGGTTTTGGGACTCTATTTTTCGGGTAGTGTAAAGGAGTCGGAGATGTTCGAGGTGTTGCAGGAGAGGAGGGAAGGGGATTAGGTCCTAGAGGATCCGCTTGGGGGAAGGGAGTCGGATACGGTATGCGAGGCGGAGGGCCTGGCGTTCCAGTATCTGTAAGGATTTGTAGAAGGTAGGAGGGGCTGATATCCAGGCGGGTTGGAAGGAGCAGAGGACGGGGCGCATGATGGATTTATAGGTGTGAAGGAGAGTGGAAGGGTGGAGGCCCCACGTCCGTCCAGTAAGGAGTTTAAGGAGGTTGAGGCGGGACAGAGCTTTCTCACGGAGGGATTTGAGGTACGGGGTCCAGGAAAGTTTGCAGTCAAGTAGCTAGATGCTAATGGGAGGTTATATAAAACTGTCTGAAACGACAGATGATGAAAGTGCGATAAGTTTACATAAAACTATAGGGATGGTGTAGAAAGAAGTCACGAACACAAAAACAATTGTAAGGTGGCATACAACACTAATCATGTGCATGGTGGTCCATTGAGCGTGACCGGCCAAATATCTCACGAAAGAAGAATCAAACGAAAAAACTACAAAGAACAAAACTTTTCTAGCTTGAAGGGGGAAAACAGATGGCGCTATGGTTGGCCCCATAGATGGCGCTGCCATAGGTCAAACGGATATCAACTGGATTTTTTAAATAGATACCCCTATTTTTTATTACATATTCGTCTACTACGTAAATAAATATGAATGTTTTTTTGAACAATTTTGTTGCTTTGTGATAGATGGCGCTGTAATATTCACAAACATATTGCTCACTATTTTAGACGAACATTGGTTAACAGGTAGGTTTTTTAAATTAAAACACAGGTAGGTACGTTTGAACTTTATTTCGGTTGTTCTAATATGAAGTTATCATACATTATGAGAACGCATGCTGGTATTGCGAGATTACCTGTAATTACCTCATGACTTCAATAAATGCTCAAAATGATGTCCTTCAACTTCAATGCATTTGGAAATACGCGTAACGAAATTTCTCTCAACAGCGAGTAGTTCGCCTTCAGTAATGTTCTCACATGCATTGACAATGCCCTGACGCATGTTTTCAGGCATTGTCGGTGAATCACAATAGCAAATATCCTTCAATTCTCCCCACAGAAAGAAATCCAGGGATGTAAGAGCCGGTGAACGTGCAGGCCATGGTATGGTGCTTCTACGACCAATCCACCTGCCATTAAATATCCCATTTAATACCGCTTCAACTGCACGTGAGCCATGTGCCAAACATAGATGATGTTGAAAATACATCGCCATTCTGTCATGCAGTGAAACATCTTGTAGTAAAATCGGTAGAACATTATGTAAGAAATCAGCGTACATTGCACCATTTAGATTGCCATCGATAAAATAGGGACCAGTTATCATTCCTCCCATAATACCGCATAATGTCGCAGCCAACCGTTGCCCAATAGTGTGTATTATGTGGTTTTCTTTACCTCTACTTGTGAATGACGCTTCGTCACTAAACAGAACACGTGAAAAAAGAATCTGTTATCGTCCCGTAATTTATTTTGTGCCCAGTGGCAAAACTGTACAAGACGTTTAAAGTCCTCGCCATGCAAATCCCGGTGCATAGAAATATGGTACGGGTGAAATTTATGTTGATGTAGAATTCTCAACACCGGCGTTTTTGGGATTCCCGATTCTCGCTCATATTGTCTGCTACTGATATGCGGATTAGCCGCAACTGCAGCTAAAACAATCACTTGGGCCTCATCATTTGTTGCAGGTCGTGCTTGACGTTTCACTTGTGGCTCAACAAATGTTCAAATGTTTGTTAAGTTTATGGGACTGAACTGTGGGGTCATCAGTCCCTAAACTTACAAACTACTTATGAACTACCTTATACTAAAGACAGCACAAACATCCATGCCCGAGAGGGGATTCGAACCCCCAACGGGGAACGGCCTCGCGCATCGCAGCATAGCGTCCCAATGCGCTCGGCCGCTCCGCCGCGGCCTGGCTGAAAACTTCCTGTCCCTTTAAATAACGTAGGCCTAACTATCCTACGAAAGGTCCGGGCACTTGGATGATGTTTTCCAGGATAACGATCAACATACATAGCACAGGCCCGTTGGGCATTTTGATCGCAATAGCCATACATAAATACCATAGCGACCTTTTCTGCAATTGGTAAACGGTGCATTTTAACACGAGTAATGTGTCACGAAGCAAATACCGTCCGCAGTGGCGAAATGTTACGCGATACCACGCACTTATGCCTTTGTGACTATTACAGCGCCATCTATCACAAAGCGAAAAAAGTGTTCTAAATGAAACATTCATGTTTATTTACCTACTAGACGAATATGTAATAAAAAAATAGCGGTAGCTATTTTAAAAAAAAATGTAGTTGATATCCGTTTGAGGCGCTTCAGTCACGGTCCGCACGACCACTACGGTCGGGGGTTCGAATCCCCCCTCGGGCATGGATATTTGTGCCGTCCTTAGTTGTAGGTAGTTCATAAGTAGTTTGTAAGTTTAGGGACTGATAACCCCGTAGTTAAGTCCCATTAGCTTAACAAACATTTGAACATTTGAAATCCGTTTGATCTATAGCAGCGCCATCTAGCAGGCCAACCATGGCACCATCTGTTTTCCCCCTTCAAGCTAGAAAAGTTTTGTTCTCTGTAGATTTTTCGTTTCATGCTTATTTGCAAATATTTGGCCCAGTCACTATCAATGGACCACCCTGTATATGGAACAGGGTATATTAAACATCACTAGCACAATGCACAAGGTATTAAGTGAAACGCAGCAGTGTACAAAAGGAGCTACGGAACAATGAAAACGATGTGAGGGGAATCCAAAAGGAAATAGAAAATCACATGCTGCGGAGTGCGCGACTGGTCGGAGGTTTGAGTCCTCCCTCGTGCATGTGTGTGTGTGTGTGTGTGTGTGTGTGTGTGTGTTTGCGCTGTCTGCGAGGGTGAAGGTCGGGGTGAGAGTTTAAAATAGGGAAAGTTTAATTTTTTAAAACTCACAACCACCAGCTGCGAACCAAATTCCTAAACATGCAAAAACACTGGAGCTGTGATTGCTACTGTTTGAATCGTTGTCTAGGGGATGATATCACACGTTCACAGCTTTCCTTCCCTGCATATGATTAACAAAAAAAATTCATAATAAAGTAAGTTCATGTGAGAAAAAAAAGGGTGCCGGCCGCGGTGGCCGAGGGGACTGAGGCGCTCCAGTCACGGTCTGCACGGCCACTACGGTCGGGGGTCCGAATCCCCCCTCGGGCATGGATATTTGTGCCGTGCTAGTTCGTAAGTAGTTCATAAGTAGTTTGTAAGTTTAGGGACTGATGACCCCGTAGTTAAGTCCCGTAAGATTTACAAACATTTGAAACATTTTAGAAAAATGGTGTACTAACTACTATTTTTGAAAACACGTGGAAGTTCACTTTATGTTGTTTATTACACCATATTAAAACCCTGTGGCTGATACGTCTGTACGTCGACACATTTATCAAATAAAGTTATAGCTCGTGAGCCCCCAGACAAAATGAATATTTGTCGCAAATTGTTTTCACACCATGTGCCTGTCTCAAACACCGTTTACGTTCATGCCTATCCGACGACACGTGTTACATTAACAAAACACAGTCACTTTAATTTAGTGCGATGCACACCTTGTTCCAACGGCTAAATATTCACAACACACAGTAGCACTCGATACAACTTGGTGCAGTCTACGACGAGCAACCACACTTGGCAATTGCCACACAAAAATCTATAGTCTCCACCTGGAGATCCACATGCCGACCGTCCTAGAGCGACGCCGCCCGGCCAGCTACCCCACTTGCTCCCGACTCGTCACTTCCTGCCCTTGCGCACGTGCGCGCCAAAAGCCCAACTGCCTGGTTTTTTCCCTACGTCATCAACTTCCTCATGTGAGCTGTTCTAACCGACTTCCAACGTACAGTGCTCAGCAAATACATTTCTAAAAATTTACTTTAAATCAAAATAATTACACTACACATTAAACAAATTTCTTATTATGTTTTTATATTGGTATAAACATCCTTTGCAATATTTATTACAATCGTGCAATTTCTTATATCACAGATAAGTGATTTAACTGAATATATCAAGATAAAATACACAAGATTAATTGAAAATAAAATGAGAAATAGTTAATATGTTACTTTTATAAACAAACATTGCCATGCTAGTTGTGTAATTGTCTTGTATTCATTGGTAATTTATTACTTTTCATTGTCAATTAAACATATTACGCCAGATGTGACTATATCAGCTAATGTATTGTTTATTTGTCAACAGGCTACTTTGTAATGAGGGCCTTAAAGGTTCCTGACTGCATCGTATTACTTCAAATGCAAGTAGTATCAGAATATTTTATTTCACGCTGTGCACTGCACTGCGCCTGGCACTCGCCATTGTCCGTCTCTCCCCTCACCGGAAACAAATCCTACGCTGGAACAAGCCACCAACGTCGGCCTGCTCGCTGGCCTCCCGTCAGCTACAAGCACACAGCAAATCTCAACGTGGAGAATTTCTGCCTATGGCCTAACTATAAATGTTGTCACCCAACTGCGTACATACATTGCTACCATAATTAATAAGATTAAAATTGTGTAACATTTAGTGCATTGGCATGGTCAATTTTTGCAGTGAACTTCATACTGTTTAATTATCAAATGCTATTAATTACAAATATTTCTATTGGGTGGTAATCTTACATGTCCTTAGCATAAGTTAGTGTAAGTAGTTTGTAAGTCTACGAACTGATGACCACTGTAGTTAGATCCCATAGCTTTACAACCATTTCAACATTTTGAGAGAATCACTAGCAGGAAAGTAATTTTCAACAGGGTTACGACGTGTCATATCTCTAGAATCAGATAACATGACATTTTTCTACAGGGTAGGGCAAACAAACGTGACCCGGAAGAATGGATACCTTTTATAACATCGTTAACGGAGGAGGAAAAGACCTTCCAGTAACCAAACAGTATGGAGCAACTGTCCACACCGCCGGCCGAACCTTGGAGCACAGTTACACAATCAGAGCTGTCAGCTCGGTCGCGCCCCTTCCTGGCCACGCGGTCACTGTCAGGGTGTGATTTCTCTGTCTGGCAGCCCTCAAGTCTAAAGTATCGCAATGACTCTCACAGTCTTCAATAACTTCAGCACAATATTGGGGATGAGAAGGCAGAAATTCCAAGAGTCCAGATCTACCTTCAGTAACTTGCTGCTCGAATCCAAAAGTGCCAATACGTGTATTTTATTAGCTTTCGCCTCGGTTGCACAGTGGTAGAGTGCCAGACTACAAATCCAAAGGTCGCGGGGTTGATCCCCACCAGGTCCTACGATTTTTATCCGTCACTTTCCACTTCTTTCACCTCTGGCAGTATTGCTCATGTGAAAAATACCGAGTAGCACCGTGGTTCGGAACCCACGTTAAACTGTAGGTCCCCCTATGACTGGCTGGGTAAGTCAGGTCGGAGGAAGGCAACGGCATACCACCTCCAAACAGGACCATGCCTAGTAAAGCACTGTGGTGTTCAAACCAATCTTCGGATTGTTGACTGCTTTACCTTAGTAGCTTTCAACATATGCTATAGTTTATGTTGATTCTTCATTTTCCTTTTCTGTGTTTCTTTGTATTCTCAACTCTGTTCTCCAGAACACTCTTATTTGCACCACCCAGTATCATATTTCTTCGCTCTAGGTCTAACTGATGACGTTAGGTTACACATAGATGCACAGTTCCAGTAGAAGGTTGAAACTCTGGTTGCCAGTGTTTTACTTTTCAGCCACATCCAGTTAAGTAGCAACTTGTTCGAAAATGAAAATGTTTGTTAAGCTTATGGGACTTAACTACAGGGTCATCAGTCCCTAAACTTACAAACTACTTATCAACTACCTTATACTAAAGACGGCACAAATATCCATGCCCGAGGGGGGATTCGAACCCCGACCGTAGTGGCCGTGCAGACCGTGACTGGAGCGCCTCAGTCTCCTCGGCCACCGCGGCCGGCCGAAAATGAGCTCAACAACAAGTTTGTATGTGTGGCCGTCAGCATCAAATTAATCTGCTTCTAAAATTGAGAACGCAGTTTTCGTGCTGCAATTTTTTTTTCTCCAAGCGAGATTCGTCCCATTCTATTTCAGGGCGTCATTAGTAGACACATTTCAAAATAAATAAGTGGCTATTCACAGTTTATAGTCTTGAGAGATACGTCTTTACTGTTCCTCCCATCTGGACACAGGTGTAAGCCTCACGACTCCTCTATTTACGCAGTTTCTTGTTCATTTCTTCACTTTCTGGATATGTTACTTTTATCCGTTGCACAGTCTTGTAGCTGTACCTCATTTCCGAATTCATCGAAAAAGTGAAGAAATTAACAAGAAATTGGGTAAATTGTGGAGTCTTGCTGTTACCAGGTGGGATGAACAACAAACACGAAACTCTCATGACTATTAACAGTAAGTAGCCACTAATTTATTTTGATTAAAAAGACGTGAACTGTTTATAATCTGTAAATGCAACATCTGTGAGCAAAACTAATTTCTAGATAAATGTCCTGAAATAGAAGCGGGCGAAACGCGTCCAGATAAAATAAAGAAATTGCAGCAGGAAAGCGGCGTTCTCATTTCAAAAACGATTTAAAAATGATCTGCTTTGAGGCCAGCCAGGCTGCAGTTTTTAGGCGATTTCTCACATCCCACGACGTGAATACCGGGCTGGTAGCCATTCCCGACTCAGATACATGATTCGCAAGCATTTGGAAAACGTCCATGCACTAAGATGTAACAATATATGACACTGATTTGTTTCGTCTGCTCAGCGGCCAGAAGATGGCCAAAGTTTATGATACAAACTGCTAGCATAAATAAATGAAATTAAAAACTGACGGCTGAAGGTTCTGTATTCATTATGTACTATAGTACATCCGTAGTATCTCATCCATCGTACTGAGAGACGGACATACAGAGAATATTTGATAGATGACCCCATTCGTCTTCTAATTACAAATAAATAAATAAAACAAAATAAACCTACACACACCCACACACACATGCTTACATACTGTTATTAACCAATTATCACCAGCTTTAATTTGATGTAAAAGATTTGACTTATCCTGTATATTCTGTAACTTCAGCCAAAACCGGCTACCACAAGAGACTTTTTATAACTGAAACGTTGAAGAATCTTAACTAGAATCCACTCAAGGAAAAACGCCAAGCATTTCGGGAAAATGCACTTACACAACTCACAGAACTCGCTTTCAGAACAGAAACTGTGGTTCACATTAATGTGTCGGTTGTTCCAAAATGACGTTTTAAAAATTTGGGGCCGGCCGCCGTGGCCGAGAGGTCTGCGGCGCGCCAGTCACCGTCCGCACGGCCACTACGCTCGGGGATTCGAATCTTCCCTCGGGCATTGATATTTGTGCCGTCCTTAGTATTAGCTAGTTCATAAGTAGTTTTTAAGTTTAGGGACTGATGATCCCCTAGTTAAGTCCCATAAGCTCTACAAATATTTGAACATTTTAAAAATTTGGGAGACTGCGAAGGATGAATGTTGAACTTTTTAATATGCCGGAGTTATAGCTGAAACGTCCACCTCCGTAGTTCAGACGACAGCGTCGCTGTCCCCCACGCAGGGGGCCCGGGTTCGATGCCCGGCAGGGGACTGGATGTTGTGTGTTCACCATCATCGGCACGCAAGTCGCCCAAGCGGCGTCAACTAAACAGACTTGCACTATGGCAACCGAACAATCCCGTATGGGATCTTCCGCCCAAAAATACCATATGCTAATTTCCATTTTTATATAGCTGAAAATTTGAAATAAATTTTGTGCAGCGGCCGGAAATGCTGCGCCCCCTCTCACTGTGGTAACTACCCTTCCGTGAACTGCGGACGGAAGACTGCATACGACTATAGTGGTCTATCTGAACGTCTGTCTAGGAAGTCGTGTACTTGATGCTTTTCTCACCCCTTGCATCCACTGGCCCTGTACTGTAAACACACAGCTAGTAAACGAGACTCAGTGTACAGTTGGTTCATTACCGTGCTTCACATGCTGTCGTTACGTTCTGTCTCCATAGAAGGTAACTACATTTGGAGATCCTTGCTGATATGGATTTACTTTATGATGAAGCTGGACGCAATGCCACTGCAGGTCGTCAGGTGTACGCAGGAAGGCACCCAGACAGAAAAAGGAGGAACGTTCTATCTCCATGGAAGGTAACTACATTTGGAGATCCTTGCTGATATGGATTTACTTTATGATGAAGCTGGACGCAATGCCACTGCAGGTCGTCAGGTGTACGCAGGAAGGCACCCAGACAGAAAAAGGAGGAAGGAAGATTAGTTTTTAACCTCCTGTCGACGTCGTAGTCATTAGAGGTGGAGCACAAGCTCGGACAATGTTGTCGTGGATGCAGCAGAAACTCGCCTGTGTCCTTTGAAGGAAATATCTCGGGACTTGCCTGGTGGCGAATCACGGAAAACCTAAATCTGGATGGCTGGGGACGTGTCTGAAATTAAATGCTTGTAAAACTGTGGGACTTAACTACTTTGGTAATCAGTCCCTAGGCTTACATACTTCTTAAACTTACCTAAGGACAACACATACACCTATGCCCGAGGAAGGACTCGAACCTCCGATGGGGAGCAACCGCGCCCTCCGCAGCAAGGAGCTTTCACTCAAACGCGATTCCAGTGTGTTACAACTGGATCACCTTACTCAGAGTTCGTGACACTTGCACGGAGTGACACTTGCCCTGAGCGGGAATATGTTACATTTTTCTGGAGCCCAGGAACAGGATGTTCCAAAAGTAGGATACACTGGACTGTCCGACGAAGCTACCTTTGGTGCATTTTCAGTCCTGTTTGCCCAGCAGTATCCGTGAGTACAAAAGTTGGCACTGAGTTTAGAAAAACGAATTTCAGTTAAAATGAATTTTAATATTTTATCAAAAAGTGAATTTTACTACAAGAAATACAGTCATTAAAATTTACCGGCACCATAACGTTTTCCCTTCCTGCTTATATGAGATTTCTTGCAATTTCAACACCATGGGAGTCTATTTCTTGAATTTTCTGAAAAAAATCCACTCACAGATTTCTTGCAGGGGAGCAGTGGTATGGGTATATTAATGTAACCCACTGTCTATTTTTGGAGCTTTATAAATGTACTGAACAGGAGTTCAGTGTATTCCCTAATTATGTTTCCACAGTCAACAGGCAAAGCAATTGATATCCAAGGATTGGCTGCCAATTGTTTCGATTCGTGGAAATCTTGCAATTTATTTCTCTTTGTTTGAGCTTAACCCAAGTTCAAAGTAAAAACGATTCTGATCGATGGTAACAGAAATCAGAAATTATCTTCGGCATCTTTCGCTGTTCCACAGAACCTTACATAGCGCGAATTTCAAACATTTCTTAGACATACGCCTACGTGTCAGTACTGTTCAAAATAGGTATAGCTTTGTCCGTTCTGAACGTGAATTGTATAGATGGAAAAAGGAAGTCGCTGGACGACGTAAGAGTCGACTGGAAATTGCGACGGCGATAAATGCGTGACTTTTGAGCAATTTACCGATGCAGACGACAGTCATTGAGTGTCAGCGGCACAACTTTGCGTGATTGGGCGTTAGAGATTGCCCACGCGATAGGCACTAAAGAATTTACAGCTTCTCAAAGTTGGATTAGTCGCTTCAAAAGATCACATAAAATTGTGGCACGAAAAATAACAAAATTTGTATCGAGAAACAGGCCGGAAAATAAAGTGACTCAAATGGAAATGTTAGAAGCTTTTCTTACGACTGCAAAAAATAAGATTTCCAGTTTTAGTGAATCTTACGTTTACAATGCAGATCAGTCAAGTTTTCAAAAAGAAATGCGTGCGAAAAGAACACTGTCATTCAAAGGGGAAAAACATATTGAGGCAACTGCGCAGTCCACGACTGCACTCACCCATTCATACACTATAATGCCCATAATTAGTCTGGATGGTTCATTGCTGCCTAAACTATATGTGTGTTTCAAGAACAAACTGGACGTTTTGGACCACGTGTCAAACAATGTTCTACGCAGACAATCTTGTGGTAGACGCATCGAAGCCTGGAAAAATGGGAAATGATAACGTTACACTTTTCATGCGTCATGCTTTTCTTCCGTTCTGCGGGAACAAATCACTTCTCCTTCTAGATTCGTGGTCAAAAATTCATTAAAAGCTGCATTTCGAGCTCACCCTGACAAATAAGTAGAGATACTTCAGATTCCACCCGGCACGACGAACGTAATTCAACCGTTAGACAGAGAATTTTTCCGCCAGTGGAAGGCATTTTACAGAAAACTAACAGAGAAAATTATTGTGTGCAAATCACTGCAGTTTCCTATCACCGTAACAATATTCTCCAGTTGCAATCAGACGTACATTATTAGTTTTCCTCCCCACGGTTTCAAAATGTGATTAAATATGCGTGGCACGCCTCGAAATATACTGATATTAGGCCTGATTCCTTCCTAACACCGGCCGAGTTTTATCCACGGAGGTCTAACAACGTCTGTCATTCGCGGGGCTGTTATATGTCGTCTTTGCTCGTATGTTCTTGGTGCACAAAAACCTATGTTTTGAACATAGTATCAATATTTAGCATTTTTGCGGTAATTACAAGAAATAAAAGATTTACGTCTTCTAAACAGTACATGTATTTGTGTCTATTTCATAGCTATTTGGAAAGAATGTTGTAGATAACATATCAGCTACATTTGTCAACGAATTTATTACTTTCGTATTTAATAATTATCGTACGATCGCTTTCACTGGGCGAATCAGCTCTCTCACTGCTGTGGCAGGAGAGCGGCGCGTAGCTAACGCCACCTTGTCCCTAGATGGCATTGGTATAACGTAGCGAGAGAGGTCAGGGTTGTACAACAGGCAGTTATAAGCACGGAAACCCTACGACAATAATGTCATACTTCAGACTTCCAGGTCATGTCAGCAGCTAACAGTCTGCATACAGATTTCCTTCAATGCTAACTCACAGTGTTAAAAATAGCAACACAGGTTTCGACGTGACAAGTCTGACCATTCCCTTGTAAGACTAAACACTCCTAAATTGTGGAAATAGTCTTTCTTTATTGTAGCTTTAGGTTAGAGTCTCCCATTAAGAGCTGCTGGTATTAAAGAGATGAAAGTAACAAGATGGCCTTGTTAGTAACTACAAAGCGGTCAGACACATCTTATACAGGGTGTTACAAAAAGGTACGCCCAAACTTTCAAGAAACATTCCTCACACGCAAAGAAAGAAAATATGTTATGTGGACATGTGTCCGGAAACGTTTAATTTCCATGTTAGAGCTCATTTTAGTATTTCTCTTTACATGTAAATTGAAATAATTCGTCCAGACAGTTGTCAAAATACCCAATTGTTTCGTTAGTATGTACTGTACTTCCTCGATTCACCGCCAGTTGGCCCAATTCAAGGAAGGTAAATGTTGATTTCCGTGCTTGTGTTGACATGCGACTCATTGCACACTGGAGCACGTTATCATGATTTCATACGGGATACTCTACCTGTGCTGCTAGAACATGTGTCTTTACAAGTACGACACAACATGTGATTCATGCACGATGGACCTCCTTCACATTTCAGTCGACGTGTTCATACGCTTCTCAACAACAGATTCGGTGACCGATGCCGGCCTTGGTGGCCACGGTGACTGAGGCGCTCCAGTCACGGTCAGCACGGCCACTACGGTCGGGGGTTCGAATCCCCCCTCGGGCATGGATATTTGTGCCGTCTTTAGTCTTAGCTAGTTCATAAGTAGTTTGAAAGCTTAGGGACTGATAACCCCGTAGTTAAGTCCCATAAGTTGTACAAACTTTTCAACATTTTTTGGTGACCGATAGATTGGTAGAGGCGGATCAATTCCATGGCCTCCACGCTCTCCTGACCTCAACCCTCTTGACTTACATTTATGGGGGCATTTGAAAGCTCTTGTCTACGCAACCCCTTTACCAAATGTAGAGACTCTTCGTTCTCGTATTGTGGACGGCTGTGATACAATACGCCATTCTCCAGGGCTGCATCAGCGCATCAGGGATTCCATGCGACGGAGGGTGGATGCATGTATCCTCACTAACGGAGGACATTTTGAACATTTCAAGTAACAAAGTGGTTGAGGCCACGCTGGCACGTTCTGTTGCTGTGTGTTTCCATTCCATGAGTAATGTGATTTGAAGAGAAGTAATAAAATGGGCTCTAACATGGATATTAAGCGTTTCCGAATACGTGTTCACATAACATATTTTCTTTCTTTGTGTGTGAGGAATGTTTCCTGAAAGCTTGGCCGTACCGTACCTCTTTGTAACACCCTGTATGTGCAGGATGCCTAACACGTTTATTCTAAATGTAATTGTCTTGGTGTACTCTCTAAATAAAATGATTTTAGGAGGTATGACTGAAGAAACTCATCATCATAAGGTATCAGAGGAATTAGCGTCTCAATAACTTTCCATATATTTTCATTGTCAAAATACAGTTTTGATTTCAGGAGGAACACACAACGAATGAATCAAAATATTAGAAAAGATTGTGAATTACATTGTCAGTTCTCATTATGCGGAATTACATTGTCATTGACAGTCTTTGCTACGAAACGCCTTAATGAACCATCGCCAGCCAGCTCGGAGGAGCTGCTAGACTTGTTAAAGTACCTGTGCCTATGAAAGCCGGACAAGAGCCCCGGGCTCGCTCCGTGCAAGCGTTCCAACCCCTCTTCCTCTGTGCACCCAGACGACTTCCCAGCATCGCATTACTCTCCAGCGTTGACCGTCAGCCGATACACAACAGGCAGAAGGACTCAAACCCCTGAATCTGAAGACGACGGTCTTCGACTAGAAGCTCACAACCCACGATAAAGCACACGTGCAATTACCCACGCAATGCGTACACGTCACACTAGTGCCTGGCGGGTTTTGCACAGTGTGTGCGTATATACATTCCATAATCATACAGTTCAAACTGTAGGATAGCCCAATTTTTTTACCTCTCCAACAATTCTTACAGTGGTTCCTTCGTCAATGTGTTACTGTCCCAAATTTTCCAGACGTCGCTCTCTTTAAGGATGATACAAATTTTACATACGAGGATATTTTTAACTCCCGCAATAGCCACCAGTGGGTTACTGACGATCCACGCACTACCAGTACTAGAAGTTAGCATATGAAATTCTCAGTAAACGTTTGGGATGGAACTCTTGGTCAGCATGCTACTGGGCTGCACATCTTACAAATCGTTTGAATGGTGCAAGGTAATCAACTTCCTAGACAATACCTTGCCTCTCTTGGCCTGAACGCTCGCATCTTGATTCTTCCCTTGGGTTTGGAAAGTCCCTTGTGTACGCAACACCAGTAGTAACATTTCCTGAGCTCACTGAGCCCATCTTTACAGCATTTAATACAGTTAGAGTGGAGCTTGGAATCTTCCAGAGAATCATCCAAGACATGGTTCGTTGTTGCACATTAAACAATGAAGTTGGTGGTCGTCACATTGAACATCTATAAATGTGAATGTCTGTTCGGTGTACGTTTATCACGTCCGAACCACAAGACATAAAGAGCTAAAAATTTGTACAGTTACTAATGTCTACCCGGGGAAGGCTTTAGGCACTGTTTTATGGCGATCGGAATATAAGAATATAAGAATAAATAAATGAAGCAGTAAAAAAGAAATTGCTTTTAATGCATCTCTTTAAAAAATCGATTTGACTTTTCGCGCATTACATTACGTGATCAATCTGTGATATTATTACAATCATTATTGTTGAATTTCGTGATTGGATTCTTCGAAACGAGTGCGGAGCCGCTGGTTTGATCTAGTATACTATATAGTAGTGAAGCCACTGATTCGATTCACAATATTTGATTGTACTCTATTGTTCTCTCAGTAAAAGTTGTCATAACTAATGTATCATGTTATTTCCTTTCATGGTTCGTTGTTGCACATTAAACAATGAAGTTGGTGGTCGTTACATTGAACATCTATAAATGTGAATGTCTGTTCGGTGTACGTTTATCACGTCCGAACCACAAGACATAAAGAGCTAAAAGTAACTAATGTATCATGTTATTTCATTTCATGGTTCGTTGTTGCACATTAAACAATGAAGTTGGTGGTCGTTACATTGAACATCTATAAATGTGAATGTCTGTTCGGTGTACGTTTATCACGTCCGAACCACAAGACATAAAGAGCTAAAAATTTGTACAGTTACTAATGTCTACCCGGAGAAGGCTTTATGCACGGTTTTATGGCGATCGGATAGCTATTTATCTATATATATTAATGTGAATGTCTGTTCGTAGTACGCTTATCACTTCCGAGCGACAACACCCAGAGACTTAAATATTTGTACAGTTACTGGACTATACCTGAGGAAGGTTTTAGGTATGGTTTTATAGCGATCTGATAGATATTTAGTAATTTGAAGAATATAACGTGAAATGCAGAGCAATAATTACTCTTTGAAAATGATATTTATTCTTTGAAAATGGTTTTATTGGTTGCATTGTTGCTTGAGGGTTGATAATGATAAAAGGGTGGAGTATATTGGGATGGAAAGTTATAGGTGTTTATAAAATTCTACGTGTGCGTTAATATTTCGCTCTGCAGCGAAAACTACAGAACGCAGACTAATGGTCTGTGTGTAATTGTTGTCCGAAGTCTCCCGTTGTACACCATAGCAATTGGATACCGATAGCTATAAGGGGGTGGAAGATACGGCGATTTAAAGTCGTCAAATTATTAAAAAAATCGGGCTGAAGGCCAGCGATAACGTTTGGACTCTATAACAAGGAGGTTACATACAACGAAACGTGATGCTACAGACCATATCTTTGGTCTATGCGTGCTACAATGTCTTGAGCTCTTTCTCTGTTAGGATAAGCATACGAATAAGGAAATATAAGAATAAATAAATGAAGGAGTAAAAAACAAATTGCTTTTAATGCATCTCTTTAAAAAATCGATTTGACTTTTCGCGCATTACATTACGTGATCAATCTGTGATATTATTACAATCATTATTGTTGAATTTCGTGATTGGATTCTTCGAAACGAGTGCATTTTTACGTGTGATTTGATCTACCAACACGCGAGCTGAGCCGCTGGTTTAATCTAGTATACTATATAGTAGTGAAGCCACTGATTCGATTCACAATATTTGATTGTACTCTATTGTTCTCTCAGTAAAAGTTGTCATAACTAATGTATCATGTTATTTCATTCAGCCTACCGATAGCACAGAAGGTACAAAGTTCTGCAGAAGCTTTATTTCACATTTCCATTTTTAGGTTACTTGTATCAGGTTTACAATTACATCCCGTCAACCTGCCAAATTTGTAAAAGGCAATTGTGAAATACTTTGTACACTACAATAAAAGTTTCCTCTCGCACACACTTCACATTTTGTATGCAGATTATAGTCCTTGTAGTAGAAATGTAACAGCTTCAAAAAGAAAAGCATACGGCGTGTTTCCCTGCACTGCAAGGCATACGGTTGGTCGGTAAGTAACGAATAGGATACTTATGAATTACCCGAGCACAATGATGTTTTTTGACACCCACACTATACCGGACATGTTAGCACGTAGTAAAAACTACACTTCTGTCATCAAACGATGGAGGAATTTGCTAGGTAGAGTGGGAGGTATTGCAAAAGATGAAGTAATCTGCTCTTTACCCTGTTATACGGAATGCTAGCCTCCCACAAAAACCAGCAAATAAAACACTAAAAATTAAGAGTCTTTTAATAGCAGAAGAAATGATAAAGACAAGTAAGTTTAACAGATGATGAAAATGTGTTGGTAGGATGAGAAGTACAAAATTATTACGGAGAGCGTCGTAAAAGTGGAATGAGGATGAATTTAGAGAAAGGGAAAATAATGAAAGTCAGTAAACATGAAAGTTCTGTAAAAATATCATTGTAACATGTAAAACTGTTTAAGTACCGGTACTTGTGTCGTTTTCTGACACAAAATGGAACCTGTGGACAAAATAAGAAGTACAGTATCTGTAGATAGCATAGAATTTGAGAATATGGACAGCAGAAAATGTACCATTAAAACTAAGAATTGGAATCGCCTAATGTTTCGTCTGGTGTGCAGTACTAGTAGACAGTTAACGACGGGGAAGTAAAAAGACAGGCGAAATTTAAGGATAATGTTCAAATGGTTGTAAATCTATGGGACCAAACTACTATGGTCATCGGTCCCTAAGCTAACAACCTACTTAAACTAACCTAAGGACAGCATACACCCATGCCCGAGGGAGGATTCGAATCTCCGGAAGCAACAGCCTCGCCTCGGCGGATTAGCTGTGCGCACTGGGGCGCCGTGCAGCGCTGCGCGCGGCCGTTCGCCGTCGGACGTTCGAGTCCCCCCTCGGGCATGTGCGTTTGTGTTGTCCTTAGGTTAGTTTGCCTTAGTTTAAGTAGTTTGCAAGCTACGGACTAATGACCAAGCAGCTGAGACCGATAGATTTACAAACATGTGATCATTATGGAGCAGCCTCGCAGTCCCTGAGGTGCCTAGAACCTCTCGGCTATTCCCGCGCGGCTTAGGATAATGGAAAAAATCCAGTTAATACCTGCATCAGAAATATGTCTAAACAAAGTAGACTACAGTAGGAACTCAGTCCCAGGACATTACTTTAAACATTCGATTTGGCCTATTTAGTTCATCTGTACGTGTATTTTACTCTATAGACTAGTGTGTCAAAGTCATGGAACGTCCTTGTCTGCTCTGCTCTGATCTTTGAATATATTCGTCAAATTTCGCTTAGCGACAGAGCTCACAATTCTCTATGTGATGCAGCTCGTACACGCAGTGTTGAATGCACTGTATCCTGTGAAATGTGATCGTGGGCTCAAATTCCACACCTGCTCCGACTAGCTCAACACCCTTTAAATGACTAACTAGAAGAGAGACTGGTTCATAATATACAGCACTCTCCATTCCAGCTGGCCGAGGGGACTGAGGCGCTTCAGTCACGGTCTGCACGGCCTTATGGTCGGGGGTTCGAATCCCCCCTCGGGCATGGATATTTGTGCCGTCCTAGTTCGTAAGTAGTTCATAAGTAGTTTGTAAGTTTAAGGATTGATGACCCCGTAGTTAAGTCCCATAAGATTTACAAATATTTGAACATTTTCCCTTCCAGCTATAACGGCAATCATGTTGGTAACAGAGCACAGTGGAGTTCAGGAAACGCCGGCCGCGGTGGCCGAGGAGACTGAGGCGCTCCAGTCACGGTCTGCACGGCCACTACGGTCGGGGGTTCGAATCCCCCCTCAGGCATGGATATTTGTGCCATGCTTAGTCTTAGTTAGTTCATAAGTAGTTTGTAAGTTTAGGGACTGATAGCCCCGTAGTTAAGTCCCATAGACTTTACAAACATTTGAACATTTGATTTGAGTTCAGGAAACATAAGAAAATTTACAATGGATCATTTTTAACAATTAGAAGAAGAACCTAGATATTTTCTTTCAACTACAAGAGGTAGCCTATTGATCCCTCCCAACAGCCAGAAGGAATGAAGTTCATGTTATCAGAGATAATCAGAGACGGATTATCTCTGATTGGGAAAGGAACTGTTCTTGCGAATGCCAGTCCAGTTTATCATCACTCTCAACACTCTTGACTGCTGGTATCTGATGCCCTCAATCCACATAACACAAAACGGCCAGACTCGCTAAAATCAGTATGTCGGCGTTACTTTTCAATTAGGGGATAATTTGGGTGATGAAAAATCTGGATAATAGCTGATTACATAATGTTGCTTCCGCGTGCCAACCTAAGTCAACACTATTCTTTAGAGACCTCAATCACGGTGGTAGGGTTGTAATCAGCGAACGTAAGTCAAGACGGCATTTGAGCACAGCTCTGTACGCACTCGTGTAAGTTTTAATTCATGAGGCAGGTTAGTGGGTAACTGGTGCCTAGCGACTACGTAGGAATTAGACCACCTGCTGCGACGCAATTAACTAAGAGTACTGGTTGCGAAAGCGCCAATATTGGCAGCATTGACACGCCTTCACTCCGTTGCGATATTTCTTGTTCGACCCAAAAGCATGACACCTTGTTGGGTAACTTCAATGCTGGACTTCATATAACTACCGAGACCTGTGTGTACACCATCCTGTCAGAACACCGAATCTGGAAATTGTGCACTCGTGTTTAATTCATTCCGTTCCTTGGTACCTTGTGAGTCAAAACATCTTTTGCATATAAAGAGTCACTATACATTTAATTCAGAACTAAAAGAACTTAAAAATACACGAAACTTACAGTATTACAAGCAATAAATAATTCGATACTATGCAAGACTATAAACTACTGCGAGACTTCCGCACAGAACCAAAGGAATGTTCCACATGGAAAACTTTAAACTTACATTTGAAGATATGTGATTTATCACTCAAATTTTTTAGTTCTCCTGAAAGCCTGCTCAAAATAAATCCTGCAAAATATTGCACATATTTGTATGCAGTGGCTAAAGAAGTATCATCCTAGCTAAGACGCTTCTTTCATTTATTGTTCACGTGTTGAGTGTGCTAATTCCTTTTATTAAGTCCCCATTGTTGACCCCATGTCCCATGTGAGAGTATATGTACGGGAAATGCAGATTAATATTTTGAGACGTCTGAACAATGGCTTGCTCGAAGGTACCACAGGTCGTACTCATTGACCTTTACTGATCCAAGAATGTTATTTATGAATACACCGAGCTGCCCCGAATTATGACACTATATGATATAAAAGTATCTCACAATGGAATGGCACAATGCCGCCTGCGATCGACAAAATGTTGTGGATCAACTGCTATGTTTAGAATTATACGATCAATGTTTGTACAGGGTGCTTATAAACTTATGTGCATAAATGAAGAGGTGTGTTTCTGACACCAAAAGATTACTAAACGTCAATAACAACGTGGATCCAAATATCCTTGGATAGCGAGTTTAGAAAGGTATTCCCTGTAATGATTACTGATTATACAACACACTTGTAACGTACAATATTACTTACATTCTTCTTTATAGATAATGTAGGGAATTCGGTGGCCGAGGAGACTGAGGCGCTCCAGTCACGGTCTGCACGGCCACTACGGTCGGGGGTTCGAATCCCCCCTCGGGCATGGATATTTGTGCCGTCCTAGTTCGTAAGTAGTTGATAAGTAGTTTGTAAGTTTAGCGACTGATGACCCCGTAGTTAAGTCCCATAGACTATACAAACATTTGAACATTTTTGAATTCGTTTAGTGTTCCTAACTGTCTTTGGTTAAGGAACAACGTATAGAGGCTAATCATGCATCATCATAATACTTATGTCTATTTCTTTCCACAAAATCTTACTGGAGAAACTCGATGTATTTACGTGAAGTGTTGGGTTTTTTTTTTTTTTTTTTTTTTTTTTTTTTTTTTTTTTTTTTTTTTTTTTTTTTTTTTCAATAATGTATCTACTTCTAGGTGTCATCGAGGTTTATGCACGATAATGCCCCACTTTACTCAAACGATGTATTGGTACGAGAGGGTGGGGGGTGGGATCCATTGTATGGCCTGCGCGATCACCAGATTTGAATCCAATGAATTTTTACCTCTGAAGAAATTTTCAATCCTGTGTATTTCAACGTAATGTCGATGTTCTGAGCGGAACATACCCAAAATGAAATTAACCAAATGTGGTACACTCCAGTAATGTTCAGCTGAGTATGTCAATGCAAGGCGTGCATCGATGCAGGAGGAGACCATTTGGAGCAATTTTTTTAATTGTACATTTCTAAATGTATTACATGTAATTCTAGAAAGAAAAAAAAAGAGTGATTTCCTAACCAAGAGTTTTCAGACCCATGCTCAGACAGACGTTTTTTTATGTTTTGGTACCAGTAACACATCCTTACATATAGGGACGCTAGTTTATAAACACCCTGTATAGGGAAAATAACGGAACCAGGACATAGCTTTGTAGCGTCACCCGACTATACTACACCTCAAACAGAATCAAATCTGTTCTCTAATTTAATTTTCTCGAGTTACAAGCAGCGTCATGTGGTTTACTGCCCACGAGCTTTCGACAGACATCTCCTCTGCCGTTGTCAAGTGGATGACTGCCATTTCGCGTCCACTGCCGTGCCTATATAGCCGCGCCGCCCCCAGTGACGTCACTGGTGCCCAGTTCCTTGACCGTATATGGCAACGTTTTGGTCGCGCATACTCCGCGCCCGCTTCGATTCCGAAATTACAGGATCCCATACCGTAGTGAGCTGCAAGCCGCCGTCTTTATTGAGGGCGTTTCCAGAAATTTTGATCTCTACTGCCTCGTTTATTACGCTATCTCAGAAGTTGTTGGTTCGTTTAATAATAGATGTCTCGTCGAAAGCAGTTCGGTGTCCGTTTTCCAAAACATGTTCCACCACAGCTGACTTTTCGGGATAGCGTAATCGAAAACACTACTCGTGTTCTATGCGTCGCTGTCCTCTGCCTAATAAAGGACAGTTAACAAACCTATATCACCCAATTTTAGTACATTTCTTCTGTATCTATTTGACTTTCTGTCAAATAGTTATGATATTTAACACATATTTGAATAAAAAGAGGGTTTAGAGCTTCACCTAATCATTCTGATATAGATTTATTTGATTTCATCTAAATCATCTCAAGTCAACAACCACGGACGATTTGTTACTCCATCCTTGTTCACCTGAGCTACAGTCCATATACAATAATGTCTACGTTGTTCATATAGGAAGATTTGAGCAAATTTCCTTTCTGAACAGTTGGAAGTAGTTCGTACCTGGCCGGCCGCGGTGGCCGAGGAGACTGAGGCGCTTCAGTAACGGTCTGCACGGTCACTACGGTCGGGGGTTCGAATCCCCCCTCGGGCATGGATATTTGTGCCGTCTTTAGTATAAGGTAGTTCATAAGTAGTTTGTAAGTTTAGGGACTGATGACCCCGTAGTTAAGTCCAATAAGCTTAACAAACGTTTGAACGTTTTAAAAAACGAAAAAAAGTTCGTACCTGTGGTAGGAACCACACACACACCTATGTTTTGGAATTATGTTTTGCATACTTGTCTTGCCCCCATTTGTTCCGACCTGATTTCAGAAACAGAGTTTTGGATTGATCATAGCTTTCATTACTTACTTACTTAGTTCCTCCAGTGCTTCGTAATATTCCTAATATTCGGACAACACGTTGCCTGCAACAAGATCAATAGTCAGGTTATCAGCCACCTTCCTTCTCATGTCTATGCATTATGTAGAACTATTCAAATATAGCTCCATTGTGGCTTCCTGTTCACTATTTTTGAATTTCCCTCTTTGCGTTTCGAGTTTAATGTGTTCTTGGAAGCGTTCGACAGAGGATAATAAATGGTCAGTAATTATTTAATGAAGAAGGTTCTTTAGGACATTTTACTACATTTTGTACGAGGTTTGGAACTTAAACATTAGGAACTATTTATTCACAAGCGACACAAAAGGGCTACATGTTTGCAGCTGTTACTGTCCTTCAGAGTAGTCACCAGCGTTGTGTAAAACCCGTTGCCTGCGATGTGGAAGGCGTAGTATACCGTTAGCAGAGCTTGTTCTGTGGAAGGTGCAAATGGAGCGGTCTACTACCTGTCGAATCTCTGGAACAGGTCTGAAGCGAATGCCACGAAGTGGTTCCTTCGTCTTCGGAATCAAATCAAAGTCACAAGGACTAAAGACCGGGAAGTATGGTGGATGGTACAGTACTTCCCAGTCCCATCGACCGAACAGAGCAGCCACAGCTTGCGCTGTATGCCCCCGCGCATTGTCGTGCAAAATGATGGGTGCGTTGCGCAGAAAGTGTTGCCGCTCCTTTCGAAAAGCTGGCGATACTCCAAAAGCGAACAGTAATACTGTGCACTGAAGGTCAGCCGTGGAGGGACGCAATGTGTTAGGATAACACCATCACAGTCGTGCACGAGAATCACCATAACTTTCACCATACTGGGGCTCTGACGCACTTTCGACTTTCGCGGCGACCCTTAATGACGTCATTCGTTGGATTGGCGTTTCATTTTTGGCGCATGTTTCGAAAACACAGTGACACCGTTACGTTCGACCGCTCGCTCCCTCGATTGTACGCACGCCGGGCGAGTACATTTGCTCGGAGGTAAGGTAGGTATGTCAACAACGTGTGCTATCACCGACAATAGTAGAGTCCATTGCATAGTGTCTCCACAGCAGTGTTGCCATTATTTAAGTTCCAACCCTCGTATATTATATTGTATTGGGGAAGCAATCAAAATCGAGAACGTCAATGGGAATATTGCTCTCATTTTTTCCCCCTGTAAGGCAGTAAATATATCTATTCCAAGCAAAGAATCCCAAAAAATATCTCTTCTTAGTGGAATAGGAAGTGGAAGGCAAATAATCTGTTCAAATGTTTGTAAACCTATTAGACGAAACTGCTATGTCCATCAGTCCCTAGACTTACAAACTACTTAAACTAACCTAAGGACAACACACACACACACACACACACACACACCTATGCCACAGGGAGGACTCGAAGTTCCGACGGCGAGCAACCACGCACTCTTCAGCAAAGCGCCTTCGGCCGCTCGGCCACTCCACCGTGGCAATATAATCTGTATCCTTAGGACGGGGATTCGACTTATGGTGGGGTGTCTTAAATTTGATATTTTCAGTCAGATAGCTCCCGTGCAGTGCAAGACGCAGAGGACACTCTGTATAGCCGGCAGCGGTGGCCGAGGGGACTGAGGCACTCCAGTCACGGTCTGCACGGCCACTACGGTCGGGGGTTCGAATCCCCCCTCGGGCATGGATATTTGTGCCGTCCTAGTTCGTAAGTAGTTCATAAGTAGTTTGTAAGTTTAGGGACTGATGACTCCGTAGTTACGTCCCATAAGCTAAACAAACATTAAAAAAAAAAGACACTCTGTATAGTTATTTCCTGTTCCGTGTCATACTCATTCGGAGCTGAGAAAGCATTGTTTTGTGTCCGGCTTCCTGATGTCCACCACGTTGATGTCCCTATGGGAGAGTTTCGAAACAGGAATGTAATTTGCAACAACTGTCTTCTTGAAATGCCAAATTATTTAATTTATCCAACAGGATTTGACGAAAATAATGTTGCCCTTCTTCCAAATGTCCCATTTAAGTTCCATACTGATCGCAGATTTCGTAATGCATACACTGACCTGTTACTATCCAGTTACTATGAGAATGACGCGTCTCAAAATTCCTAAAACACCTGTCGCACTTGACGAGATGCTACAGATGCTGATCTGAAGTATTTTCATCGGCTGAATGAACTAAAATGGTTCGACGTCTGTCTGTCAATTCTACAAAGTGGAGAGAACAACATTACGACAGCCGAGAGTCCAATGTAGACTTTCAATGCCGGCGTCAATATCACTTAAAATTTACGGGCTAGTAGGCCGTGGTCGAAAGATAAAACTCTCCTCTAACGTTTCGTTTTCAGCGGCGGAAGACATCTTCGGAGGCTAAGTGGCAACTGTGATGGGGCCTCGAGGGAGCGCCGCATATATAGGCAGTGTAGGGGGCGCCACAGTATATCACGTGACGTCGGCTGAGCAACTATCTCTGGTAATGCCAACCTCATTACTAGAGGAAGATCCATTGTTAACGTACTTGTGCAACGTTGAATTCCAAATCTTGTCTAATTTAACACCTTTGAGCAAATTTCCTTTCTGAACAGTTGGAAGTAGTTCGTACCTGGCCGGCCGCGGTGGCCGAGGAGACTGAGGCGCTTCAGTAACGGTCTGCACGGTCACTACGGTCGGGGGTTCGAATCCCCCCTCGGGCATGGATATTTGTGCCGTCTTTAGTATAAGGTAGTTCATAAGTAGTTTGTAAGTTTAGGGACTGATGACCCCGTAGTTAAGTCCAATAAGCTTAACAAACGTTTGAACGTTTTAAAAAACGAAAAAAAGTTCGTACCTGTGGTAGGAACCACACACACACCTATGTTTTGGAATTATGTTTTGCATACTTGTCTTGCCCCCATTTGTTCCGACCTGATTTCAGAAACAGAGTTTTGGATTGATCATAGCTTTCATTACTTACTTACTTAGTTCCTCCAGTGCTTCGTAATATTCCTAATATTCGGACAACACGTTGCCTGCAACAAGATCAATAGTCAGGTTATCAGCCACCTTCCTTCTCATGTCTATGCATTATGTAGAACTATTCAAATATAGCTCCATTGTGGCTTCCTGTTCACTATTTTTGAATTTCCCTCTTTGCGTTTCGAGTTTAATGTGTTCTTGGAAGCGTTCGACAGAGGATAATAAATGGTCAGTAATTATTTAATGAAGAAGGTTCTTTAGGACATTTTACTACATTTTGTACGAGGTTTGGAACTTAAACATTAGGAACTATTTATTCACAAGCGACACAAAAGGGCTACATGTTTGCAGCTGTTACTGTCCTTCAGAGTAGTCACCAGCGTTGTGTAAAACCCGTTGCCTGCGATGTGGAAGGCGTAGTATACCGTTAGCAGAGCTTGTTCTGTGGAAGGTGCAAATGGAGCGGTCTACTACCTGTCGAATCTCTGGAACAGGTCTGAAGCGAATGCCACGAAGTGGTTCCTTCGTCTTCGGAATCAAATCAAAGTCACAAGGACTAAAGACCGGGAAGTATGGTGGATGGTACAGTACTTCCCAGTCCCATCGACCGAACAGAGCAGCCACAGCTTGCGCTGTATGCCCCCGCGCATTGTCGTGCAAAATGATGGGTGCGTTGCGCAGAAAGTGTTGCCGCTCCTTTCGAAAAGCTGGCGATACTCCAAAAGCGAACAGTAATACTGTGCACTGAAGGTCAGCCGTGGAGGGACGCAATGTGTTAGGATAACACCATCACAGTCGTGCACGAGAATCACCATAACTTTCACCATACTGGGGCTCTGACGCACTTTCGACTTTCGCGGCGACCCTTAATGACGTCATTCGTTGGATTGGCGTTTCATTTTTGGCGCATGTTTCGAAAACACAGTGACACCGTTACGTTCGACCGCTCGCTCCCTCGATTGTACGCACGCCGGGCGAGTACATTTGCTCGGAGGTAAGGTAGGTATGTCAACAACGTGTGCTATCACCGACAATAGTAGAGTCCATTGCATAGTGTCTCCACAGCAGTGTTGCCATTATTTAAGTTCCAACCCTCGTATATTATATTGTATTGGGGAAGCAATCAAAATCGAGAACGTCAATGGGAATATTGCTCTCATTTTTTCCCCCTGTAAGGCAGTAAATATATCTATTCCAAGCAAAGAATCCCAAAAAATATCTCTTCTTAGTGGAATAGGAAGTGGAAGGCAAATAATCTGTTCAAATGTTTGTAAACCTATTAGACGAAACTGCTATGTCCATCAGTCCCTAGACTTACAAACTACTTAAACTAACCTAAGGACAACACACACACACACACACACACACACACCTATGCCACAGGGAGGACTCGAAGTTCCGACGGCGAGCAACCACGCACTCTTCAGCAAAGCGCCTTCGGCCGCTCGGCCACTCCACCGTGGCAATATAATCTGTATCCTTAGGACGGGGATTCGACTTATGGTGGGGTGTCTTAAATTTGATATTTTCAGTCAGATAGCTCCCGTGCAGTGCAAGACGCAGAGGACACTCTGTATAGCCGGCAGCGGTGGCCGAGGGGACTGAGGCACTCCAGTCACGGTCTGCACGGCCACTACGGTCGGGGGTTCGAATCCCCCCTCGGGCATGGATATTTGTGCCGTCCTAGTTCGTAAGTAGTTCATAAGTAGTTTGTAAGTTTAGGGACTGATGACTCCGTAGTTACGTCCCATAAGCTAAACAAACATTAAAAAAAAAAGACACTCTGTATAGTTATTTCCTGTTCCGTGTCATACTCATTCGGAGCTGAGAAAGCATTGTTTTGTGTCCGGCTTCCTGATGTCCACCACGTTGATGTCCCTATGGGAGAGTTTCGAAACAGGAATGTAATTTGCAACAACTGTCTTCTTGAAATGCCAAATTATTTAATTTATCCAACAGGATTTGACGAAAATAATGTTGCCCTTCTTCCAAATGTCCCATTTAAGTTCCATACTGATCGCAGATTTCGTAATGCATACACTGACCTGTTACTATCCAGTTACTATGAGAATGACGCGTCTCAAAATTCCTAAAACACCTGTCGCACTTGACGAGATGCTACAGATGCTGATCTGAAGTATTTTCATCGGCTGAATGAACTAAAATGGTTCGACGTCTGTCTGTCAATTCTACAAAGTGGAGAGAACAACATTACGACAGCCGAGAGTCCAATGTAGACTTTCAATGCCGGCGTCAATATCACTTAAAATTTACGGGCTAGTAGGCCGTGGTCGAAAGATAAAACTCTCCTCTAACGTTTCTTCGGAGGCTAAGTGGCAACTGTGATGGGGCCTCGAGGGAGCGCCGCATATATAGGCAGTGTAGGGGGCGCCACAGTATATCACGTGACGTCGGCTGAGCAACTATCTCTGGTAATGCCAACCTCATTACTAGAGGAAGATCCATTGTTAACGTACTTGTGCAACGTTGAATTCCAAATCTTGTCTAATTTAACACCTTCCTCCTTTCTGTTGAAATTATTACGATGTTTGTAAACTTCAATGGCTTCTCTGTATGTGCGAGCATAATAGTGAGAAATTTTTGATAAAACACTGGTCTCGTTAAATTTAATTTGTTGGTCGCCCTCTTGGTAAACATGCTCCGCTACGGCCAATTTCTGTGTACGTCCCAAGCGGCAGTTTCTCTTGTGTTCACTTAGACGAGTGTTGACACTTCTTTTCGTAGTTCCGATATACACTTGGCCACAGCTGCAAGGAATTTTATACACACCGGTGTATCCAAAGGGTGTCGTGCATCCTTTACAGATCTTAAATGGTCTTCAATTTTCCTGGTAGGTCTGAAAATTGTTTCAACCTCATGTTTGTTCAGCACTTTTCCATTGCGATCTGTGACATGACTAATAAACGAAAGGAACACATTTTCCCTTTGGATGGTTGAGGTTCCTTATTGTTTTTAGTTTTCGTCGTGGGGCGAAGAACTTGGTGTATTTCTCTGGAGGAATAACCATTCTTCTTGAAGGTCCTTCGAAGATGTTCGACCTCGTCTTGTAAGTAAACTGGTTCACAAATTTTATGCACCCTGTCGACCAAGGTTTTAATCACTCCTCTTTTTGGTCTATGGTGGTGGTTAGAGTCTTTATGAAAGTAACGATCCGTATGCGTAGCCTTCCTGTAAACATTGTGGCCCAACGTGCCGTCTTCTCGTTTCATCACAGACACATCTAGAAAATTAAGCTGGCCATTAAGTTATTTTTGCATTGTAAATTGTATCCTGGGGTTGATGCTGTTTAGATGTACCAAGAAATCATCTATTTCCTCTTCGCTGTGTGTCCATACTACGAAGGTATTATCAACATAACGATACCACTTGGCTGGTTTTTTACTAGCAGTCTGCAACGCCTGTTCGAAAGACTCCATAAATAAATTGGCCTCTGCTGGACTTAGAGGACTGCCCATAGCCACCCCTGTTCATAAAATGTGTTGTTATATTGAAAATACGTAGTGGTGAGGCTGTGTCTAAACAAAGTCACTAAGTCTAATGGAAGAATTTGTGCTGTGCAAGAGATGGCTTCGTTTTCCGGGATCATGGTAAATAAAAAAACTACATCGAAACCGACCAGAATGTCGCTGGGGGCCACGTTCATTTCCTTTAGCTTTTCAATGAAATGAACTTAATTTTTGACATGACTGTCCGTACCTCCAATATAGGACTGTAGCAACGAAGCAAGGTGTCTCGCTAACTCGTGAGTGGGAGACCCTATGGCACTCACAGTCGGCCTAAGCGGCGTCTGTTCTTTATGCACTTTAGGTAATCCATAGAGACGAGGGGGATTCCCTTCTGTTTTGCAAAGCAACTTCTTATCGTCGGAAGAGAAGGAAGATACTTTCACCAATTGATTCGTCGTTTTTAAGATCTTCAAAGTTGGATCCTTCTGCAGTTCTTTGTAATTGGTGGGGTCCAAAATATCCTGTATCTTACGGTGGTAATCCTCACTCTACATCACGACGCTTGCGTTTCCCTTATCAGCGGTAAGGGCGATAATATTGGGATCTGCGTTGATATTCCTCAACGCCTTCCTTTGTTCTTGCGACAGGTTACTTTTCGGTGGCTTGCATTTACGCAAAATTCTGACCGTTTCCATTCTAATTATATCAGCAGATTGTTGTGGAAGCTGCCGGATGCCTGCCTCAATATTTGCTATGATGTCTTCAGTGGCTACTTTAAGAGGAGTCACAGCAACATTGCCTCCTTTGGCTAGGGCAGAAATTTCAACATCTGTCAAATTTTTATGTGACAGATTAATGACGATACGGGAATTATCATCAGCTGGAGCATCTGACACGCCCGTCTGTAGACCAGAAAATTTCTTCTTCTGTCTATTAGCAGAAATCTCTGCACTCCAATCCACAGTTCAGAACGTCAAGTCGTCCACTTTATTCCAATCCCAACACCGCATTGTATTGCTAATCAATAAATGGAGATGTAATAGCTTATTGCTAGTTTCCGCCAGTTCTCGTCTCGTCTGGTGAATCCTCTCTTTCAACATTGCTGTCTCCATTCGGTTGTAAATTCGCTGCGCCTGGGCCGAGCGAAACATCCTCTTCACCTTTCTGAATTTCGGAATGGTCGACGTGTCCCGCCAGCGTAATAGGAAGGTGAGCGAAGACAGTTGTCGGTCGAGTCTTCTTCTTGCGCAGTCCCTACAGTCGCCGAACAGATGTTAACATTTCCTCCCCGTAGAGGCGTCTAATCATACAATATAGGCTTTCACGGCCGGCGTCGATGGATAAAACTCTCCCCTAACGTTTCGTCTTCAGCTGCGGAAGACATCTTCGGAGGCTAAGTGGCAACTGCGATGGGCCGGCCGACTGCATCATGTGGAGAAGCACACTTCATTGTGCTTCTCGTACACTTTTCGTGAAGTACTGGTGGCCTATAGGTACCTTTCGAGGGAGCGCCGCATATATAGGCTGTGTAGGGGGCGCCACAGTATATCTCGTGACGTCGGCTGAGCAACTATCTCTGGTAATGCCAACCTTATTACTAGAGGAAGATCGATTGTCAACGTGCTTGTGCAACGTTCAATTCCAAATCTTGTCCAATTTAACACCTTCCTCCTTTCTAATGAAATTATTATGATGTTTGTAAATTTCAATGGCTTCTCTGTATGTTGTAATATATTTAGCCAGGAGGGTCCCGTTAGTTTAAATAACTGAAGTATTCGATACCATAATTGGTCGTAGTATTGTAACCTAACATTTCATGTTTATATTACATAAGCATTTTATAGCGCTTCTGTCAAGTCATTTTAATCATCATCTGCATTACTAGGGTCTGCTAACAAACTAAATTAATTAATTATTGATAGTCGTAACAATAATGGAAACATATATTAACACTGCGCTAATTGTTGTTTACTTACGATCTTTTCTACTGTTTATTTTGATGTAAAGAAACTTATTATTACATCTGTCATACTTTTATGTATCTTTGCGAAAAGCAGGAGTCATTAATGTTTATTGAACAAAATGTTAAATATTTAAATGTTGTACTTTCGTGTTCTAGAAGGTTCTAGAAATGTGATAGTGTATTTATACGCGCGAATTGGCGTGAACTCAGTCAGTTAGGCAGAATGAAGTCTGTAGTAGAATGAAGTAGGAGTCTGTAGTAGTCTGGAGTAGTGAGCATTGTTGTCAGTCAGTCTTGAAATGGATAAATAAATATACGTATAAAATGAAACGTGTCATATTTGTAGTTTCCACAAGACTCCTAAGAACCCGACGTATTATTATTTTGTAATGTGTTAATGGCAGGCGAGCTACAAGAGCTTCGAGACTACTGAACATCTGCAACAGGTGATGTATAAAAATGTGGCGTTAATTTATGTCCAGTAAAAAAACCAAATGCGCCATAATGTGCGAGCATAATAGTGAGAAGTTTTTAATAAAACACTAGTCTCGTTAAATTTATTCGATTGTCGTCCTCTTGGTAAACATGCTGCGTTACGGTAGATTTCTGTGTGTGTCACAGGCCGCAGTTTCTCTTGTGTTCACTTACACGAGTGTTGACACTTCTTTTCGTAGTTCCGATATACACTTGGCCACAGCTGCAAGGATTTTTATACACACCCGGTGTGTCCAAAGGGTGTCGTTCATCTTTTACAGATCTTAAATGTTCTTTAATTTCCCTGGTAGGTCTGAAAATAGTATGATACGTTTCATGATGCATCCACAATTGAAGGTGAATCCCCTCAGAACCTGACTCCACAGACATCTAAAAATGAACCACAGGCAGGATCAACTTTCTACGTTTTCCCAGAAGAACTAATTCCTTTGCCAAAAAGAAAAGATTGCCAAAAAAGACAGAAGAAAGGGAAGAAATGAAAAATAGTCTGTGGGACACCATTCAAAAAGCAACTGGAATACCAACTAAAGGAACAAGAGATGAAGAAAACAAAGAGGAAAACTTAAATATGTCGACGGAAAGTCCACGGACTTTTCACTGTCCCAGCTGTGCTGAAAAGTGCAACAATTCGCCAACAGAAGATTGGTTTCAGTGTCTAAAATGCGAGGAGCGGTGGTATGAATCCTGTTCTTGTTTTGAAGGTTCTGGACACTTCATTTGTGTCCTCTGTTTAACAGCATTACCTACAATGGGAATATTATCCCTCAGGTTCTCTTTCACAAGCTCCACATTTGTTCAGTTAAGCATATTTTGTACTAAAACTCCTTATTATATGCCGAGAAATAAGGGGCATTATATTTATGTATACGATGAATAAAATAAAGAAAAAGGATTGAGTGACAGGTTTTTCTCATTTTAAAAATAACGCGCAAACTTACCCCACTAGAAACGCACTCTTACCCCACGGTTGGGGAAGTCTGCGCATTTGCATTACATTTTTTATTAAATGCGAAATACAGTTTATACATATGACTTTTAGACTCCGTTATACAACGGGAAATGTCAGACTAATTGCAAGTTAAAATATGATTGTAATTTGTAAAGTTTTCTCCATTATAGCCGGCCGCGGTGGCCGAGGAGACTGAGGCGCTACAGTCACGGTCTGCACGGCCACTACGGTCGGGGGTTCGAATCCCCCCTCGGGCATGGATATTTGTGCCGTCCTAGTTCGTAAGTAGTTCATAAGTAGTTTGTAAGTTTAGGGACTGATGACCCCATAGTTAAGTCCCATAACCTTTACAAACATTTGAACATTTGAACATTTCTCCATTATATGGATAATTAAACCTTAAGTACGCAAGCTTGCCCCACTTGACTCTATGTGCGTTACTACAAATTAAGTCTTATTTGAGGTTTACTTACTCGCTATGCGACCTACCTATCTGTTCTCACCAATAAGAATTGGGCAAAACATAACTCAGGGTGGTAAAAGTTTATGGCTCCTTGTCTCGGTTCATAGGGGTGAGTTATGTATGTCAGCTTCTATGCCCTAAACAGGTACCCAATCTGTTCAAACAAGATCAACAATTAATCTGTAGTTTAGCCAGTCTATCAATCTGCATATGATAACGTGAAAATATATTTAACAAACATAAATTAAACCTCTGAATAACCAACAAAATGGATTCTAAAATAAAGAAGTGATTCACTTACGAAGTAATTCTTTATAAATAGAGTTTATTTCTCTTTTTGGACATGAAAATGCTGAGGACCAGTAATGCATGTTTCGTAGATTCACTGCCCCGTAGTACTCTCCGATACACACGATCGAACAGCGGAGGTGTGGTACTCAAGCGTCAACTTTATGTTACAATATCTCCGGATGTAATTAACATTTTACAATGCAACAAACGGCACTGATTAAGTATTTCTTTATATGTTCAGATGTGCTAACAAAACTTACAGGGTTCCATTAAAAATGTAGGTTTGTGTTAAAAAACATACTTCCGTGCATTTTTTATGGTTTGTATTAATCAATTACACTACCCACTCTCCTCACGTTCGGTCTATGGAATCGGTTCGTCAGTATTTGATGTGGTTTCGAAATATATCCAGCGGTAATGTTAGGTGACTCACTCTGTATATCGGTAAATAACTGAATATTTCCCCAATTATTGTTCATAAGAGGCACTGTAAGTATCACACGCACTCGACAGTAAAAGTTCCAAATTGCCACTCGTAAATTAGAGTATCCCATCGAACATTTCAGTTCCTAATTAATCCGCGATTAAAGTATTTGTTATAAAACACAGTTTGTAATCACACGAGTACACGATTGTTGAATTATCACAGTTCCACAGCCCTACTACCGTGCATAGTTTATCGCTTTTCAAGCAGAGACTAAGTTCTGCCGTCACAGTCCCGTAAATTTTCTAAGTCGACATGTCGGCTACATCTTGGTGTGAGAGGGTGTAATGCAGTGTTATAATGAATGGCTTGTTTCGCATTACTTCATGGATCTTATAAGGGTCTGAAGATGAGAATAATGTATTCTAGAAACATGTAATTAAAATTCCCAAAAATAACGGTAGAAGGTTTTTCATTTGTCAAATTAATATATCGCTGTCGTCCCATCATCCGTCTAACCAAGATGAATATACGGAGGTTTGGGCACATAGTAACACATACAGAGAAGAAGCCTCCCCTAAACCACTGTCCTACGCTCCCCTCGTAGTTACGTAAGATGCTAGCAGGTGTCAGGCGGATCGCTCGCTTAGGGTGCCTCTCGCACGTCAGAGGGTAGCGTGGAGGGGAGACTGAGGGGAGAGCTCATGCCGCCTGCACGAGGCCACGGCTGTGACCGGTTTGCTGCCGTGTGAGGGGAGGTGGTGGTGGGGAGAGCTGCTACCTGCCGCCTGCTCTGGCCAGTTTAAAGAGCTGCTTCTGACCGCAGCGCCATCATGGGACATCTTACGGAACTGATGGAAAACCTCCCTCCCCGCACCCCTGAGCGTAGGATTGGGCCCTTACGGAGGTTTCCTGTCTGTATATATTTGTCTGTGACTCTGTGGTTTGGGTGTTACCAGGGCCGTCGTTGGGGGGGGGGGGGGGGGTAAGCGGGACGAAAGTAGCCCGAGGGCGGCCCGCTGGTCCCCGTTCCTGGTGCCTAAGTAAATAAACATGAAATGCAAATTTTAATACCTGCACTTTGATTTTGAACCAAAGGCCTGGGGGGAAGGGCCCCTCATTGAATATGTGGGATCAAATAACTTTATTTTTGAAACTTCCTGGCAGATTAAAATTGTCTGCCGGAACCGGGACTCGAACCTGGGACCTTTGCCTTTCGCGGGCAAGCGCACTACCCTCTGTGCTATCCCGACACGACTCACGATGCCGCCTCACAACTTTACTTCCGCCAGTACCTCGCCTCCTACTTTCCAAACTTCACAGAAGCTCTCACAGAAGGTCCCAGGTTCGAGTCCCGGTTCTGGCACACAATTTTAATCTGCCAGGAAGTTTCATATCAGCGCACACTCCGCTGCAGAGTGAATGTTTCATTCTGGAAACATCCCCTAGGCTGTGGCTAAGCTATGTCTCCACCATATCCTTTCTTCCAGGAGTGCTAGTCTTGCTTGGTTCGCAGGAGCCCTACCAAAGTGTGTCCTGTGTGCTCGCATAGTGTCGAAGTGCCAAGCAAAGAGTGCAGTGCACGTGCCTACAAAATAAATGATTAACACGTGTGACAAAATATGTAAAACTAAGAGCTCTGCATTACGAGCAAAGTAACAAATTTTACTCCTTATGTAAATGTATTTCTTATTGTTACGCTCTAAACTGATCAGTAGTTATTAAATTATTCTCTCTCTCTCTCCCCCACTAGCGCACTCTTACCGTTTTCTTTACTGTAGCTTACATGATAGTCCACATGCGAGTGCTGCCTAATCCATTTCATTTGTAGCAACTATTAGCCTTACACTGTACTTTATTGCTCATATGTTACGTATTATCAGCTTTTCTTTGTTTGCCTTACGAATTTATCTTTTGTGTTTTTTTATGTTGTCTATGATAGCCCTTGTTTGTCCTATACGTACCCTGTTTAGATGAACGCCTAACGTTTTTTTTTTTCTTTTAATAATTTGTTAATGTAATAGTATGCTCCATATTTGCCAATAATTTTGCTTGTAGCCTCAAACTTTAGCTTTGCGATTGATGTTATTGTCCATGCATTTTCTTGGTGTGTTGCCCAAGTTTTTCTTTTATTACAATTTTATCTTACAATTATTTACTTACTAGTGTTTTGTTCTGCCATAAATATCGAAAAGGATGCCAAAAAATAATCAAGCAAAATTACCGCATAAGACAGAATAAAGCGAAACTAAATCAGTGAAAAAAGACAGAGTAATAAAAGAACTCATTAATGCATTTCTGTCATTTAAAAAAAAAATAGTTCATAAAATTTTTTTCTTCTCTTTCAGGGACACTAAAAATGATAAAATTTAATACATAAAACAAAACTCACTCATGTAAAATCAGTGTAAATGTTGTTATTTGTACATCAAATTTTAATAAACGTCATTAAAAAAAAAAGTTCCAGCACACAATTTTAATCTGCCAGGAAGTTTCATATCAGCGCACACTCCGCTGTAGAGTGAAAGTTTCATTCTGGGAACTTTATTTTTAGCCATATCGAAAATGAATGCTACGTAATATGTACGAGTATGCTTGTGCGAATTTTATACTCCGAATGTTCGAATGTTTGTACAGTTTATGGGACTTAACTACGGGGTCATCAGTCCCTAAACTTACAAACTACTTATGAACTAGGACGGGACAAATATCCATGCCCGAGGGAGGATTCGAACCACCGACCGTAGTGGCCGTGCAGACCTTGACTGGAGCGCCTCAGTCTCCTCGGCCACCGCGACCGGCGCGAATTTTATACTGCATGCCCCTCGTCTAGTTCTACTTTTGCATACTGTCTTAGCCGCAGCGCTCGTTCTGTCACGTTTAGGACGACATTGTAGACAACAATGTTTACGTTCCGCCCGTTTTAAAACGGTTTACGCTTTCACTTTTGTCTGCTTGAGAAGGCGGCCGGCTGGCTGAGCTACTGTGCGGATATGAAAAAGCTTCTATTGTTGTATTTTGTTTTGTATTCTGGCCTGTCATTGTAGTGCTCAGAAGTCAGTCGAGCTAAATAGCCTGCAGCACGCTCTCCGTTACTTTGTGGTCGTGTAGCAAGTTACATCGTTGCATCACACAGTTTTACGAGATTTGTCGTTATGGAAACGAATGAACTGAGTGGAAGAAAGTGTTACAGTGCTCATCAGGTTATCAAAAACGAAAGCGTAAGGCTAAAAAAGACAGTGCTGCGAAAAAGGGACAGACGTTGTTACCCTTTTGCCACTCGATAAACCAGCAGTGTCGGTGGAGCTAGAAGGACGTGGAGATGACGCTCAGCCTTCCTTAATTGAGGAAGAACGTGAGCACAACTCTCAGAGACAAGGTACGTCCTTAGTTAGGCAGTTCCACTTATAACATGTTAACCTTCCGGCAGGCGCGCTTTGTAAAATTTACAACAGGGACAGTTTTAAATAAAAGCAAGCCTGTGCTGAACAACGTGGTTTTTTTTTCCAGAAAGTAGTTCACATTCAGTGTCTTTGCCTTTTTAAACAAAAGTTATTGCACGTTCAGTTCTTTTGATAATAATTTAGCCACTTAAACTGACACGTTCATTTCCATACCACCGTCCATAGTGTGCTATTTACCAGCAAAGTTATTACATCTATCACATTTAATTGAAGTGGAGGAATTTTTTTGACGTCCACAGGGATACACGTCCTGTGTTTCTTTGCCTGAGGTTCAGGGTGTTGATCTTCGGAAGTCAATGCTTGTACACAAAACTGCATAAGGAATATAGTGAGATCGCCTGGCAATGATTTGAGTTGAGCCCTACTATAGGATTTTTTATTATGGGCACTCGAGTTTAGGGTTTAATTACAAGTGAATCAACAGGCCTATCGCAAAATGAGTTATACCAATATTTTTAAAGTTTTTTTCTGCGTTATTCTGTATGGAGCAATTTGGTTTTAAAATTACATATATATTTTTTATTTTAGATTGTAGTAAGGATTGTGCAGTTTTCGGCATATTTGCTAAGAACTGTTGACTTCAGAATTGTGTAGCCTGAAAACTATTTGTCCGGTGTTAGTGAAATTTTAATAGGGAATAGGCACATATATTTACAGTGGAAATCTCAAATTACCTTATTTTTCAGTTAATCAAAAAAAAGCTTCTTGTGATTTTTCTAAAGTAACTTTTTCTTAGCCCAGGATAAAAATATAACAGAAAGGGTGGGTTTCTTTTGAAGGTCTCTTTTGTCATTTAAAGAAGCTTCAATTGCTGTGACTGTACAGAGTGATACGGATTTGAGACTGGTTGTATGCGTGTTAATTTCGCGGTTAACAGCGAGCACCACTGTAAAAATGAATGTAGCGTTGCCGTGCACTGTTTGCCAACTAAACCGCGTTCCTTCCGAGCCGCAACCGTTACACCTGGTCATGGCAACGTAGCAACTGATTCCTCTACTAACCCCGCTGCAAATCGCACGGTCCAACACACACACTATCTCCCTTCAATATTACTCTTTATAAAATCCATATCAAACTGTATGGTCACAGTAATTGCAGATTCTTAAAACCGCAAAAGAAACCCACCCTTTTTGTTATATGTATCCTGGACTGAGAAAAGGTTACTTTAGAAAAATCACAAGAACTTTTTTTTTATTAACTGAAACATTCTGTAATTTGACATTTCCACTGTCAATATATGTGCCTATTGCCTACTAAAATTTCATTAACATCGGACAAGAAAACTGCGCAACCATACTTAATAATTGGAGATACGAGTCGCAGCCAAATAGCCACATACAGCTGATAACCGGCCAGGCAGCCATATTGCAATCACGAATCGGATGCAATCCATGACATTGCCTGGGATTTCCATGCGATCGGCCAGGGCCGGCGCAAGGCACGTCCGAAACGTGCGGCCGCACAGGGCGGCACTTTCCGAGGGGCGACAAATCTGCCTCCGCCCTTTTTTAATATTTTTTAGCACAAACTCAACATTCATGCCCAAGAGGGGATTCGAAACCAAACCTTGGAGGGGGTGGCTTCGGGAGCTGTGGCATGGCGCCTCGTCTACCTGCCGGCCGCCCCTGTTGAACAAAGGGAGGGAGGAGGACTAATGCCTTCCTCGCCACTGTGGCAGCACCGGCCCTTTTTACGCCGGAGGAACAGAGAGGGCGAAGCAGTCTGTCGCACACGCCAGTATTGTTATGAGTGGAGCGCTGCCAGCGTGTTACGCCACGTGCGTTTACTCACAACTAATTTAGCAGAAGACGAAATCTAATTTGGAAATTCGAATGCAATGTTCGATACTGCGATTATGCGTTAAGCCTATAGCAATTTTGTTAAGCCCTTCAATGGCAGTTTCCGAGTGTTTTATTCTTCCCGCATGATGGAAAAAATCGTTGATCATTACTACAGTCAAACATGTCCAACACCTACAATGGCTAGATGTATACCGAATGGGTAAATACGATGCGAGTAATTACAAGGAATAAAGACATTGGTGGTAAGCCTGGCGTAAGTTGGGTTTCGACGTATTTTTCAAAATTTTTGATTTTGAGCCACGAAACACCTGTCTCCGCCTGCATAAACAACAATTAACCTCTGACCGGCACTTTTGTTTGACAATACTACTCGCACACTATCACTTTGCCAACATTTATTTACTGTATACTGTTTTCCGTTGAATACATTATCTGTTCACAACCATTCAAAAATAAAATATTTATTTACTTAAACTGTAATTTCATGCTGCGCGGGACTGTGAGGTTGGTTCCGGCGCAGGTTCGAGTCTTCCCTCGGCCATGTGTGTGGATGTGTTTGTCCTTAGGATAATTTAGGTTGAGTAGTGTGCAAGCTAAGGGACTGATGATCTTAGCAGTTACGTCCCATAAGATTTCACACACATCTGAACATTTTTGTAAATTCACAAGGCTTATTAAAATTAGCTAGATTTCTTGAGTCAAGTTTGACTTTATTTTTGGGCTGGTGCCCAGCGACTGTTTTGTACAAATATGTAGAGAATGTCACCAATCAGTAGACATTTTTATTTTCCAGATCTAGATAAATTTCGGGCACAGTGTGGCTATTCTCAGTGCTTTATGTTTACATCTGTAACGTCATGTTGAACACAACTGTCAACATGGCGGTTTTGATGTAAGCACATTTTAAAAGCCTTGAGACTGGCCACTCTCAGTGGCCGAAACCTAGATATATCTGAAAAGTAAAAACAAAAATTGCGATTGATTTCTGACATTACCTACAAATTTGTTTAAATAAAATTCCATAAAGCTTGTGTAAAAAAAATATATAAAAAAAAACGGGGGAGGGGTGGCGGCAATTTAGCAGCTCCTACGGGGCGGCACTTTGGCTTGCGCTAGCCCTGCGATCGGCGATCAGCGACCGATCACACACGTACAATCTACGAAGCAATCCGTAGCCCATGCGATGGACCGCGATCCTTCGCACGTGTGTGGGGCCCTTTAGAACTGAAACAAAACACCAAAAGAACCGATTAAATTCACGTGCTAGTATAACCAAAATAACGTTTAATCTTCACATACACGAAATAAACAGTGAATAAATATAGTTAACTTTTTATTACAGATGCCTCTGCAAATTGACTGCTGGAACAAAGCTTGTGACTGCCACTCAAGCAGGCGCGTGTTATACTTTTTACAACATTCGATATCTCGTTGCTTACAATTCAAAAAACAAACTGAGAGAGCTAACCAAAAGAACTGGTGCCGTTTGAACACTATTGAGTAAGCATCAGTACTGGAATACACTGCAGTGGTGGCGCAATATCTCAAGTTTAAGGAATCGGTTAGGCATAAAAACCACCTCTGCTGTGCTTTTTACAACAGAGAGCCCGCTCGAAGGATAAGCTTGTTGTCGTCCAAAAATTAGTACAATATTTCATAATTTTGCAGATGTTGGTACGCAAGAAAAAAGGCACTTGGAAGCATCTGTAGCATCGGTGGTGCAGAGATGTGATCACGTCGATCAAGAGAGAGACGACAGTAAGGGTAGCATCTGCGTTCAGGAGGAGTGCACGCTAAAACGTCAAACTAATAGTCATAGTATTAGAGCAAGTGACAGAAACTGAATTTATTTTAACGGCTACATCGACAGGGAATGAGAAGCTTTCAGATTTCGATATCGGTCTGTGGAGTGAAAAAATGCACTTCAGCAGTTTAGAGGTAGCAGAAGCTGTTAGGCGAGGACCTGTGCAAACACCAACAAGACTGCCGCGGGACCTAAAAAGTAATCAATCTTTCCCTTTAAGTGTGTTTGAGAGAATCTTAAAAAATTGGGAAATTTCAAAAAGAGACTGGCTTGTTTGGAGCATAGAAAAGGAAGCACTCTTCTCCTTTGCTTGCCGATTATTTTTGCGACGCACGGATGTCTCTAAGTCTGATTTGGCTCTAGGCAATGGCTGGGGGTTATCAAGAGGTTGGAAAAAGCTAAAACAAAAAGTGAGTGAGCATGAAAGCGGCGCTGATCACAAAACGTGTTACTTAGAATGGCGCAAATTAGAAAATGCGCTAAATAGTAGTTCGGCCATAACAAATCTTTTAGACCGAAACATTTTACGACAAGAGCAGTATTGGATTGAAGTACTGCATCGCGTAATCGAAGCGATTCTTTTCCTCGCGGAAAAATGTTTAGCTTTGAGAGGTGAAAATGACTTGGTCGGAGATCGTCGGAATGGCAATTTTTTGGGCCTCTTAGAGTTTTTGGCGAAGTTTGATCCAGTTATGAAACAGCGTTTAAGAAAAATTGAAGCGTCGCAACAAGGAAGAAAACGGATGGTTCATTATGTATCACACGATGTTCAGAACGAATTTATTGAAATAGCTGGAGTCTTTGTTCGCCAAACTATTTTAACAGAGTTGAAACGAAATAAATACTTTTCTGTTATAGTAGATGCGAGTGCCGATGAAGCCCAAACAGAGCAACATGTTATTATAGTGCGTTCAAAACGTTCAAACGTTTGTATCGATTATGGGACTTAACTACGGGGTCATCAGTCCCTAAACTTACGAACTACTTACAAACTAGCTAATACTAAAGACGGCACAAATATCCATACCCGAGGGGGGATTCGAACCCCCGACCGTAGCGGCCGTGTAGGCCGTGACTGGAGCGCCTCAGTCCCCTCGGCCACCGCAGCCGGCTCATAGTGCGTTACGTTTCCCTTGAGGAACAAAATCAATACAGAATTAGAGAGCGTTTTCTCGACTTTGTTGAGTGTTTCAAGAAGACAGGTCAGTCAATCGCTAATATGATTTGCGATGAGCTTCAACGTTATGGCTTACAGCTTTCAGACTGTCGTGGACAGGGTTACGACAACGGGACCAATATGAGTGGCATCTATCAGGGAGCTCAAGCGCTTATATCAAAAGAAAACCCGTTGGCAAATTTTTCTCCTTGCGGTGCTCATTCATTAAATCTGTGTGGCATCCATGCTGCGAAGAGTTGCGCGGATGCAGTAACTTTTTTCGGAATTGTTTCGAAAACCTATAATTTTTTCATTCCAGACCCAAAAGATGGAAAGTTTTAAAGGAAAATATTGGGTCGTCCCTTCACGGGCTTTCGGGAACGAGATGGTCTGCGAGGATAGATGCAGTGCCTCCATTTGCTAAGCATTTGCCAGGATTACAAAAAGCTGTTGAACTTGCTTTTGACTCTCACGTAGTGAACTAAAGGGCATTCAGAAGTATTTCAAATCATTTCAGTGTGTCTTGATGTCTTCAATGTGGTACAGAGTACTATCTGCTATAAACTTACATGCCGGCCGCGGTGGCCGAGGTGACTGAGGCGCTCCAGTCACGGTCAGCACGGCCACTACGGTCAGAAACATCAGAAATTACCTTCTGCTGGGGCTCTTCATTTACACGATTGTTCTGTTATTACTACAGTCGGGGATTCGAATCTCCCCTCAAGCATGGATATTTGTGCCGTCCTTAGTGTTAGCTAGTTCATAAGTAGTTTGTAAGTTTAGGGACTGATGACCCCGTAGTTAAGTCCCATAAGCTTAACAAACATTTGAACATTATAAACTTACGTAACGTTGTTCTTCAAGCAAGGGAAGCTACAATAGAAGTTGAAAGTACCAATGTGAAGAGTCAAGTGGAAGAATTAAATAAATTGAGAAATAGTTGGGATACTATTTACGCAGAAAGTTGCAAGGTAGCAGAAAATATTAGTATATCATCTAACCTGAATGTAACGATTCGCAGCACATAGATACGGAAAGGCAAAAGAAAATGCTTCGTAGATGAGACACCAGAAGAAGATTTAAACCTGAGCCCAGAGGACAGTTTAAAAATAAATGTTTTCAATGTTATTCTAGATACAGTTGTGGGAAAATCAACTATAATATATGCTGCCATAGACAACATGATGGACACATTTGGTTTCTTGTGGAACTACGTAAGCCTAGATGATTCTAAACTCTCAGAGCGCGTAGAAAACATGGCATCACTGTACAGCGTAAAAGTCAATAAGCAGTATTTGAAAGCAGAAATTTTGCAGTTAAAATATCCATGCAGCTAATTTTGGGCCTGAACCATTTATCCCTCTGCGTCTTCTCAATGCTCTTCAAAAGTGCAATTTCAATAATATCTTTCCAAATATAATGGTAGCCTTACGGATTTTCTACACTTTGCCCGTTACTGATGTCCAAGCAGAGCGGTCATTCAGCGTTCTTGCGAGAGTCAACAATTGTTTTAGAACTACAATGGGGCAAGAGCGCTTTGTTGGATTAGCCATGATCTCAATAGAGTCAGAATTAGCCCGCTCATTAGATTATACTGCAGTTATAAAATAGTCCGCATCTAAAAAAGTTAGAAAGACGGTATAATTTTGTAAAGTATTGAATGTATGTAAACTGTGAGAATTAAAAATTTTCTTATAAAAGGCGTTATTTGATTTTTTGCATTAAAATTTACTTAATTTATCCAAAAAACGAAAGTTTAAAATGAAATATTTTGGGAAGGGGCCTAAGATCACCGTAATTCCTAGCGCCGGCCCTGGGTGTGACGTTGAGCACTCTGATCGGAGGAAACCAGACTCAGCACGTGAACTGTCAACTAGCAAGTGATTTAAATCGCACTATAGTGATCTTATAGGAAAATGCGGCCCTTCAAACCTAGATAGTCGATGGATCAAGCGATCTAAACGCAGTCGGACCACTGAAACGTTGATTCTCCATTCACTCAGACCTTCGTCTCGACAGGAATAACGCACGGTTCGGATTCCACGATGAAGTGCAATATCCCCGAGATTGAAACGGGAGTATATTAGGGAGACCAAAGTCTGCGAAATGGCGTTGTTCGCACTTTGTCATTGAGTCTCTAGAAATTGTTAAATTCTAGGTGTAACTGGAATCAGTCATTAGTTACACCTCGTGTTCGCGATTCTGTGGATTAGTGTGGGTTCAGCACTATTAATTTACAGATTTCATTCAAATATTTATTTACACTGTAACTGCTCCATCAAAGAAATTAATTTGCTTTTTTGTATGTAACATGTCTTCTGTTTTACTGACAACACAAGTTCTTTGAATGAACTTCAGTAAATGTCTGATGATGGCCTAATAAGCCGAAAATCGATTCACAAAATAAACAAAACCGTAGAACAAACAAAACATTTTGTATTTTAATCTTCATAGTTCACAAATGTTTCGGTGTCTTAGATTACTACCACACGTCCCATGAGAATTGACGTAGACGTCCCCCACAATATAAAACTGCCCCCATCGGCCACCAACCGTGGCATAGTGATTGAATAACTGGATATCCAAGAAACAATATTATCCGACTAGGCTACACTTTTCCATTAATCCATTGTCTAATCTTGTTTAGCCCGTATCCATTGCAACCGAAATAATGATGTAGTTTGGTCAAAATGGGAAGACTGAGGGGTCCCGTGCTCAACTATCCCACTCTACAGTGTGCTCCGAAACATTTGAGCGTGTACTCTGTCGTAAAATGTGCTGCAGATATGCCTATCCTGATTTAGCTCAGTTAACACTCCGACCTTCATGTTTTGTGATCAGCCGTGGACGTGAATCAACTCGTCATCAACTACTGGTTTCCTCGCCTAGTCACTTTCCCTAGCTACTCACGACAGCATGTCATTATATACAGAGAAAAGTCTTCCGCAGTGAAAATGAATTCCGGCTTGCCACAGGAGAGTGTTATGTGACCTCACTCTTCAATGAGGCTTTCATGGATGGTGTTGTAGTATATAGAGAAGTCAAAAGACTGCAAAACTTAGTGAAATGCGGGATAAACTGCAGTTTATCGGCGGAAGGTGCAGGGATTGAGTCACATAAATGTACGCACTGCGAATACACAATATGAGAGAAAACACTGGGAACAGTTACTTGCACAAAATATATGGTAGTAGGAATAAGAGCGATTTGAAAGAGAACGACTAGAAGAAATTAATCGCGGGTAATGCACACGACAGATTGAGATTCATTGGAAGAATCCTCAGAAAGTGTAATCCGTCTGCATAGAAGTAGCATACAAAACATTAGTTCGACGGATACTTGGATAATGCCCATCAGTAATCAGTGTGGTATTCGTACCAGGTAGGGTTAGTAGAGGAGACAGAGAAGATCCAACGGATAGCAGGGCGCTTCCTTACAGGTTCATTTAGTAAGCGCAAAAGCGTCACAGATCTAATCGGGTTGAGAAAAACCCGTTTAAAAAAAAAATACCAGCCCAGTGGGTTAAATTGGGTTTTATTGGGTTTTTACGTTTTTTTTTTTTTTTTTTTTTTTTTTTTTTTGGGTTCTTTTCATACTGTCAAATTCTTGTGATGAAGCCAGAGTCACTTTATTGAGTATACGTGGACGTAAAAATTGGACAGTTAGGCTCATCCTTAAAGTGTGACGTAGTGTCCTTTTATGTTAAATTGGTACATTCATTTGAGTTCTGAAAGTAATTGTTGCCTTTTCTCTCATTGAATGTGAGAATATGCTAACTACATACTCATTGTTTATATCTATTACGAAATGAAATGACAAAAATGCGACAGCTTTTAAAAGAAGACCTGCCTGACTTGTTAACATATGGTTGTTCGGCCCATTATGTTAATCTACTTGAAGCAGAAGTAGTACCTCCAAGTGTGATAAAGCACATTTGTGAAGTTCATAAGTACTTTAGGAACCACCATCAACCACATGGTTGGTTAAAGGGAAAAAATGGCCTTATGCCACAGCCCCTAATTCTACTAGATGGAATTCCCAACATGATTGCCTACGAACCTTTATTGATAATTACTCGAAATATGTAGAAATTTTAACAGAGCAGTCTGAGGATATCCCTACTAACATTAGCAAAATTTTGGATAATGTGGTAATTTATAAAGATGCCACTCATTTTCTCCGACAACTGCCAGAGGTTTGTAGAGTCCTGGACCTACTTCAGGCAGACAGCACAAATATTGCCCAAGCTGTCGAACTGTGGACTGACCTATCAGAAAGTCTTGATATGGAACCACATAAGAAAGTGATAGAAAAACGAAAGGAACAAGCACTTGAACCGTTTCATTATCTAGCCAACTTGTTAGATCCAAGATACAGAGGCAGCAGATTGACTGCTAAACAAGAAGAGTGTGCAGAAAACGGGCTCATGGAGGTGCATCCAGAGTGGATTGCAGCTTTCTATCTTTTCGAATTGCTGATAAGGACTATTTTCCTGCCACTATGTTTTCTGAGGCAGTGATAACTCAGTTCCATCCAGTCAAGTGGTGGAATATAATGGAACTGAAAACAACAACAAAAAGGAAATTTACCAAAAGGTTTCATTAGTTTCGTAAAAAGCCTTATTTATTGCCCTGCCAGCACTGCATCCATTGAAAGGAGGGCGGAGCCAGCCACGGTGGCCGAGGGGACTGAGGCGCGCCAGTCACGGTCTGCACAGCCACTACGGTCGGGGGTTCGAATCCCCCCTCGGGCATGGATGTTTATGTCGTCCTTAGTATAAGGTAGTTCATAAGTAGTTTGTAAGTTTAGGGACTGATGACCCCGTAGTTAAGTCCCATAAGCTACACAAACATTTGAACATTTGAACATTGAAAGGATATTCTCCACATATGGACTTGTTTGATCTAAACTTAGAAACAATTTAGGAGTGAGAAAAGCAGAGAAATTAGTGAAGATACACAAGTTTCTGCGTTCTTTACAAAAAGACTAAATTGTATGTGGCTGAAGGTGAAAGATTACTTTTTTTTACTGTCGACTGTAATGTGTTAACCCAAATATATGTAGTTTGAATGCTATTTAATGTTACATGTTTTGTTGGTCCACACATCAACCTGCTTTGTGTCAGTGGTTGATTTTTCCTTGTTTTCACATAAACAACTACTGCATTTTGAATCGGTATATGTGTCATTATTATATCTGGTTTAGAACCACAGTCTGTGATGAGGGAGATGGCACCGATGATGATGGTGATGATGATGATGGTGGCGGTGGTGGTGGTGGTATATCATCATGCACCATTTCAACCTCCGACTCCTGGCTGTAATCTTCAAATCCGTGTTCACTATTTTCTTCGACATTGATTGTTAATACTTCACACGAATTCTGAAATACACAAAATGTAATCTTTAGAACACTGTCTCCCTAAAATTACTTATCAAGATATTGATTAAATGTTAACTGTACTTTATTCTTATTTTTGTAGAAAGTGAAGAAGTTTCCAATGGATTCGAGACCATATGGAACTTTCCACATTGTATTGGTGCAATAGATGGTCGTCACATAGAAATAGTCCAGCCTGCAGGAGCTGGGTCATTATATTATAATTACACAGGAACATGTACTCCCTACATTGGTGAATGCACATTACAATGTAATCAGTTACGACGTAGGTATGCAGGGAAGTATTTCAGATGGTGGTGTTTTTAACCGCTCCAAGATGGGTAAGCAATTTTCTGAAGGAAAGCTTGATCTACCCACTCCACCCCCTGGAAGAAATGAGGTTGTGCCATTTGTTATGGTGGGAGATGATGCTTTTTCTCTTTCAGAGTATATGATGAAACCATATGTTGGGTGGCAAGAGAAAGGCAGTCTGGAAATGGTATTTAATTATCGGTTATCTCTGGCTAGAAGAATTGTGGAGAATTTTTTTGGAATTTTGACAGCAGTTTTTCGGTGCCTCAGAACAACTATGCATTTAAGTCCTGAAAAAGCAACATTAGTGACTTATGCAGCGGTGTCTTTGCACAATTTCCTCAGACGAAATAAAGAAAGTGCTACTGTTTACACATCACCTGGCAGTTTTGATTTGGAAAATCCAGAAACAGGCAAGGTTTCAGATGGGAGTTGGAGGATGACAGCACAAAATAAAAGTCTTCAGAGAAAGAGAGGCAATGCAACTAGAGCTGCAAAAAATATAAGGGATGAATTTGCAATCTACTTTGCATCAGATGTTGGTAAAGTGAAATGGCAAGAAAAATTTGCATAAATAAATACCTAGTGAAAAGACAATTACAACTTCTGGACAAAAGTCACAATATCAGTGACAAGGCATGGTAAATAAACATGTATAAATCCAGTGATAAGTCAATAAATTTGAAACTTATGTATGAAAGTTAATTTATTAACAATGTAGGCCTAATGTATAAAGTAATGTATGAGATGTTAGCAAAGTGAAATGGCGACAGACATAAATAATTATCCAGTGAAAATACATGTGTAATTACTTACGATTGTAAATACTTTTTTTTTTCAGGCCTATTAACGCCTTCCAAAAACTTCATATGGTCATAAAACATCCATTTCGAGATATATCTTTCGGATATTCCACTTCCACTTTTTGTCTTTTACTTCTTACAATTTTCGCGATAATACTGCGTTTTTAAGTTTGTCCATTTCCTCTCACACTCCGAAATCGACACTCCGATTTTGTCAGAAGTCTCCTTTAATAAATCTTTCCGTTTACAACGGCCTTTATATCCGGAATCACTGAGATCCCACAATGATTTACGCATCTCTATTTCTGTTAAAAATAGGACTGTTAAATCCGACGACCACTCGTGATTTGCCATTACAACACGCAAGGTTAAAACACAGAACACCAATACAGAAAGAAAGGAAGTAACTACAAACAAAAATGGCACACCACAATCCAAGTCGATACAGCAGACGACATGATAACACATCAATGCTCATGCGCAAGTTGTCCAACTCCGCCGTGTTTTTGCTCATGCGCAAGTTGTCCAACTCCGCCGTGTTTTTGCTCACTGACCATAAACTCCAAACTCGAGACAAAACGTCACTCAACTCATTTTTCAAACTCGCGACTTCACACGACTGTTGACAACAGTTGGAAATAAAGTCAAACTTCGTGTTGAAAACAGTTTTCAACTGAGTTTGTTGGAGTTGGTTGGCAGTGTGAAGGCACCTTAACAGGGACAGCGCAAGCCCAAGTGCCGCCCCGTGCGAGCTACTAAATTTCCGCCCCCCCTTTTTTCAGAACGTTTGTGGAATTTTGTTTAAACAAATCTGTAGGAAATGTCAGTTGGAGTTTTTACTTTTCGGCGACTCAGTTGTTAGTCTCAATGCTTTTAATATGTGCTTACATCTAAACCGTCATGTTGACAGTTACGTTCAGCATGAGGGTATAGATGTAAACATAACTCAAAGCATTGAGAATACCCACATTGTGTCCGAAATCTATGTAGATCTGGAAAATAAAAACTGGTGAAACGGTCAAAGAGTGATACGGAAGATAATGGAGAGAGGAAAAATAAGGAGATGGAGAAAATAATAATGTAATAAATACACACGCGGGCATCGCCGGATACTAATGCTAGTCGGAATATATTACTCACTGCACTGCGGTTGTTCATTTCAAAGAAGTGACCCTCGACATCAGCCGTAATTTCCATGTGTCAGTTCTTCGTGTCTCATTATTGAATAAGGGGTAACAAATCAGTCATCGCTGTATTACTTCACTTTTCTTCGCTTTATTTTCATTCTAGCTATTGGAACGACGCGTGCTTATTTACCGACTTGCCACTTTTTGAAGTAACAGTTCATAGGAAAAATAAATTTTCCTATTCTGCAATCTTAAAGGAGAAAAATTCTAACTTATGAGTAACGTGCAAAGAAGTGACCCTCGACATCAGCCGTAATTTCCATGTGTCAGTTCTTCGTGTCTCATTATTGAATAAGGGGTAACAAATCAGTCATCGCTGTATTACTTCACTTTTCTTCGCTTTATTTTCATTCTAGCTATTGGAACGACGCGTGCTTATTTACCGACTTGCCACTTTTTGAAGTAACAGTTCATAGGAAAAATAAATTTTCCTATTCTGCAATCTTAAAGGAGAAAAATTCTAACTTATGAGTAACGTGCATGCGCAATACTAATTTTACATTATATGAAAAGCACCCATTACATCCCAAGTTGAAAGAAATTCTTCATACTTACGAAACGCAATGAAAGTGCTTTTGACCAATCTTGACATTCTCGGACAACTACCAAAACAGATTCTGTAGTTTCCGTTGTAGAGAATGCAACAATACCTATTACCTGGAACGACGAAGTGATGACGCGGTAGTGCCAGGAACTAGGTCACGTAACGAGATACAGCGAGGCTACGGTTAAACTAGCGCCCAAGAAGAAGACGCAAGCAGCTCACAATAAGTATGTGACTGATGATGTGGGTAAATGTATTATCAGGCAGCAGTTTCTACGGCATTACAAATGAAAGAAATATGAACTTTGCGAAAACTGCACAACTTTTGCCAAAAAGAAATGAGCTTCAAAGCTAGCAAAGAAACCCCTAGAAAAAATGTTCTGTCTATGGATTTTCGGTTTAGAAGGTGTCAAAATTAACTTTTTTTTGTGCGGACGAAAGGGCATTGTTGCTAAAAGACCATACTTCCTTAGGTTTTCATCAGTATCACCCCACAGGGGGCTCACGGTTCTTTCATGAGTACGTGCGTGGCGAGCACGGGGCCCCGAGCTAATGCAGTCTTCCTTCCTTCTTTACTTCCCGGACTGCATTTCCTTTCCCCCTCCCCTCCTTTCCTATCCTCACTCCTTCCACTCCCCACCGGGGGACTGATAACCTCATTAGTTTAGTCCCCCTATCCCAACCAAACAACCCAAACAACCCAACCCAACCCTCATCAGAATCAAAGGGACCAATAGTTTACTTAGATGAAACTTGGATTCACACGCATTATACCGTAAATAAATGTTGACAAAGTGATAGTGTGCGAGTAGTATTGTCAAACAAAAGTGCCGGTCAGAGTTTAATTGTTGTTCATGCAGGCAGGGACAAGTGTTTCATGGCTCAAAAACCAAAACGTCTCACTATCACTCAGAAACGGATAGCAAGAATTTTCCAAAATAGGTCGAAACCCAACTTATGTCAGGCTTACTACCAATGTCTTTATCCCTTGCAATTATTCGCAACGTATTTACCCATTCGGAATATTTGTAGCCATTGTAGATGTTGAACATGTTTGAGCCGGCCGCGGTGGCCGAGGGGACTGAGGCGCTCCAGTCACGGTCTGCACTGCCGCTACGGTCGGGGGTTCGAATCCCCCCTCGGGCATGGATATTTGTGCCGTCCTTAGTCTTAGCTAGTTCATAAGTAGTTTGTAAGCTTAGGGAGTGAATACCCCGTAGTTAAGTCCCATAAGTTCTACAAACATTTGAACATTTGAATTTTGAACATGTTTGACTGTAGTAGTTTTCAACCATTTTTTTCCATAATGCGGAAAGAATAAAACACTCGGAAATTGCCACTGAAGGGCTTAGCAAAATTACTTCCGGCTTAATATATAATCGCAGTATCGAACATTGCATTCGAATTTCCAAATTAGATTTCGCCTTCTGCAAAACTAGTTGTGAGCAAATGCAAGGCGCGTAACCGGTTGGCACCGCTCCACTCATAAGAATACTGGCGTGTGCGACAGACTGCTTCCCCCTCTCTGTTCCTCCGGCGTAAAAAAGGCCGGTGCTACCACAATGGCGAGGAAGAAATTAGTCCTCCTCCCTCCCCTTTTTCAACAGGGGCGGCCGGCAGGTAGTCGAGGCGCCTTGCCACAGTTTCCGAAGCCGCTCCCACCGATGTTTGGTTTCGAATCCCCTCTTGGGTAGGAATGTTGAGTTTGTCCTAAAATAAAAAAAAGAAAAAAAAAAAGGAGGGCGGCAGATTTGCCGCCCCGTGTGGCCGCACGTTTCGCACGTGCCTTACGCCTGCCCTGCACCATAAAGCCCTTTCTATACGGGACGTGCGACACACGAGAAAGTCGTTGTCCGCTTCAACGCTCCTTGCGATAGACCATCGAACTACAACGAAGCGTCGACACGGTACGCGTTTGTCGAGTCGTCTGCTTCACGTGCCTACTTTTTTTTTTTTTTTTTTTTTTTTTTTTTGTGAACTTACAGCAAACGACTCGCCGAGTTAAGTTAGCATATAGCCAAAAAACTGTGGTCCGGGAAATACAACCCATCTTTTTACACTAGAAATACTCCTGCCCACATATTGGACAACAGCAAAGACAAACTTCCACCTTTAGTACAGAGTGGAGTGTATAAAATTACCTGTAACCTTTGTGGCAAGTTATATGTAGGCCAGTCAGGTAGGGCTATAGCCACTAGACTATTTGAGCACGATAGGAGCTGAAGACTGAAAAAGAAATATTCCGCCTTTGCTGCCCATGTTCTGAATAAATGCCATTCCTATGATACTAAATGTGATGTTGTCCATAAAGGGAAAAATGGCAGAAAACTCACATTGTTAGAAATTCTGGCCATTAACAAACACCAGTCCAAGAATCCATACGTGCTTAATGACCAGACACAATTCCATTATTCACCTTTACTAAAATAATGACAACATATTAATAGACCTATTGTTCTCACTGTGTGTAAATAATTTTGTCATATGTGTTCCATACCAATACTCCATATACCTTTCTTTCCCCTTGCCATAATTCCTCCCACCAATCTTCAATGTTCCTCTGAGATTTACATTTTTCTTGTACAATCACCCATCACTCACCTGGACATTTATAATATTTGTAACCTTAAGTGATGTAAGATGTACCCATTCGGACCCTATTTGTGTTTTATATTATGTACGTTCTGTGGTACTGATACTAATTCATAATAAATCCACATTTTGTTTCTACATCACCTTTTGACAATACTTTCTTACACAATCCCATAGTTTAATATTTTAATACCATTGTAGCATAAGATGTGTTTATTTAAAATCCATTTGTTTTGTAGTACGCTTATTCTGCAGTATTAATTAATAGACATAAGGAATTTGCAGATTAGCATATCTTTGAAAAACCATCTTTGTACATGTAACCTCAATGTTATTGTGGACTATCTGTTTAGTGCGAAGTTATCTGACGATGGCCTAAGAAGCCGAAAGCTGCTAATAACAAGCAAATAAAACATATTGTGGAAAAAAAATCCTACGTATTTATGTTTTTAACACTGCTAATAGTTTATTATTTATCGCTACAGCTGTTTCAGCGTTTTGCCATTATCAAGCACCTGCGTGTAAAGGAAATGCAAATTTGAATATTTTGACTGATACTTTCGTCGGCTCTTGGTAAATCATCATATTGACTTTTATTTAAATAACCGGTTTTCGAATTACTTTAAAGTCTGAAGATGACCTTGTAAGCCGAAAACCGGTTAAATAAATGGAAATGAACTTCCAGAAATACACAAAATTGTACTTTCAAGTAATTATGATGTTGTTATACCAAGAATCGACGGGAAAATCAGTGAAATATATTCATTTACATTTGCTCTAAGTTTGTTTGGATTTCGTGTTAACAGTTATATCTCCGTTCTCAATAAAATTGTACACATGTTATATGGAATTTTTATTGCATTTTCTTCTATGGTACAACCTCCTAAAACATTTACGACTGCTCTAGAGATAGCCTGTATATACGTATATGACTCGAACAACTACGTTCCCCTGAGCAGGAGACAACTACACATTTCTCAAATAAAGTCGCGACTTGGCTCCGTTCGTCAGCTGGGTTCCCCACTTGGTCGTCTGCGCATGCGCGAAGTACTTTCATACGCGTGAGAATAGGATCCATCGTATTCCGTCTACTAGCAATCGTATGCGTGCATCTTGTGCAAGTGGACGCGTCTACACTGTATGCGACATCTTGTAAGCTCTCACTTCCCGCGTAGAACGGGATTTAGTGTAAATTAGTTTAAGTAGTTTGTAGGTCTTGGGACTGATAACCATAGCATATTGGTTCAATAGGTTTACAAACATTTGAACAGACTCATATTTTCTCAAATAGCAGTTGCTGTGTTCCTCACATTTTTCATTTATTCGGCATCGAACTGCAGATTTGGTATTTCAAATAAATAATTAAAACACAGCGAAATGAAATTACCAACGGCCTTATAATTTTATAATGAAATCGCTGATCCATAAACACATATTCATGAGGACCAGTACCCAATGTGACCACTACGACTTTTCATGAGGACAGCTGAAATTAAGAAACACAGAAAATGATGCAGCAATTGCACTTCTTGCTCCTGTCAAGTGTTTTCTAAATATGGCTTGAAATCTCTGCGGAATTATGTGAACCTGTTTAGGTTAATGATTACGCTGCGTTTTGGCATGCTGAGTAAGTAGCGTCGACGTAGACACCTTGTGAGGCGCAGTTCACGTGCCTAACGGACCTTGGAACACTGTCGGAAGTGAATACTGAATGAGAGCGAACCACCAAACGCGGTGCCATCTCATAGGTCAGGGCCACTGCGTAGCTTGTTTCACTGCTAATATCACATCGGTTTACTGGACGTGTTGACAATCGAGGTCGTTCCGATTTGCATGTCTCACGTTGTTCTGCCTTACACTTTTAGACAGCGGTGGAATGTAGGAATTATTTGCATCCAGAATCTAAATCTCAGCCGTCCGCGGTGGCCGAGGGGACTAAGGCGCTCCAGTCACGGTCTGCACGGCCACTACGGTCGGGGGTTCGAATCCCCCCTCGGGCATGGATATTTGTGCCGTCTTAGTTCGTAAGTAGTTTGTAAGGTTAGGGACTGATGACCCCGTAGTTAAGTCCCATAGACTATACAAACATTACATCTAAATCTCAATTTACGTGAATACTCTACAGTTCGCACTTAAACTTTCAGGGAAAATGAACAAGTAAAACTTTCTGTATGAGCTTTTTTTTATCACTATGATCAGTTCACCCTGTGTAGATGAATGAAAAAACTCGACGATGAACCACGAACAAAAACGAACGTCCGCGGTTCGAACAACCCCAAAGGAAAAAAAAGTCGGAGGTTCGAGTCCTCTCTCGGACATGTGTGTGTGTGTGTGTGTGTGTGTGTGTGTGTGTGTGTATTATTTCAAGTTAGTTTAATTAGTTTGTAAGCCTAGGGATTGACAACCACATCTGTTAAGTTCCATAGATTTACAAACATTTAATTTGTGATTTCGTGAAGATTTCTCCCTGCGACGGAAAATCCTTTCCTTTTAATTATTGTCACCACTACTCGCGTATCATATTGGCGACACTTTTTCTTGTATTTCGTAAGAACACAACATGAGCGGCTCTTCGTTGAACTTTTTCGAAGTCTTATGTCAATCCTATATGATAAGAATTCCATAATGCGCAGCAATACTCTAGAAGAAAAACGAAGCGAGGTGACGCAGTTTTAATACATTAGACGGTCGTTTAAATCCATCTCCGGCCATCTCGATTTAGGTTTCCTGTGATTTCTCCAAATCACTCCAGGCAAATGCTAGGATGTTTCCTTTGAAAGGGCACGGCCGATTTCCATCACTATCCAAAACCAGCCAATCTGAGCGTGAACTCCGTCTCTAATGACCACGATGTCGACGATACGTTAAACACTAATCTTCCTTCCTTCAAAATCAGATGTTCAAATGTTGCAAAACGAAGGGACCAAACTGCTAAGATCATTGGTCACCAGACTTACAAACTACTTAAACTAAGTTCTACATCTACATGCATACTCCGCAATCCACCGTAAGGTGCGTGGCGGAGGGTACACTGTACCACTACTAGGCATTTCCTTTCCTATTCCACTCCCAAATTGAACGAGGAAAAAAAGAATGCCTATATGCCTCCGTACGAGCCCTAATTTCTCTTATCTTGTCTTTGTGATCTTTACGCGAAATGTAAGTAGGCAGCAGCAAAGTCGTACTACACTCAGCTTCAAATTCCGGCCCTCTAAATTTACTCAACAGAAATTCACGAAAAGAACGTCGTCTTTCTTCCAGCGATCCCCAATTGAGTTGCCGGAGCATTTCCGTGACACTCACGCATTGGTCGAACTTACCGCTAACAAATCTAGCTGCTCGTCTCTGAACCGCCTCTATGTCTTCCTTTAAACTGATCTGCTGCGGGTCCCAAACACTTGAGAAATACTCAAGACATGGTCGTACAAGCGTCTTATACGCGGTCTCCTTTACAGGTGAAGTACATCTTCCCAAAATTCTCCCAATAAACCGAAGTCGGCTGTCCGCCCTACTCACAACTGTTATAGTTAAACTAAAGTACTTTGACAACACACACACACAACTTGTGCCCGAGGGATGACTCAGACCTTCAGCGGAATCGGCCGCACAATTCGTGTCGTGGCGCCTGGCAACACGCGGCCATTGCCGCGAGGCTTCATTTCTTCTTCCCTTCCTTCCTTCCAGAAGAAAGTGGAGATTCTGTATCTTGGAAGCTTCTAATAAACTTTTTATATGAAGGTTGCCACTTAGATAGTGGCAAGTATTTATTCACAACCGATACAAAAGTTTTACATGTTTGCACCTGTCACTGTCCTTCAAAGTAGTCACCAGCGTTGTGTAGAACCCGTTGCCAGCAATGTGGAAGGCGTAGTATACCGCTAGAAGAGCCTGTTCTATTGATGGTGCCAATGGAGAGGTCTACTGCCTGCTGAATCTCTGAAACAGTTCTGAAGAGAACGAATGCCACGGAGTAGTGCCTTCATCTTCGGAGTCAAATGAAAGTCACAGGGACTTAAGCCCGAGGATTATGGTGGATGGTACAGTACTTCCCAGTCTCATCGACCAAACAGACTAGCCGCAGCTTGCGCTATATCGCACGCGCATTGTCGTGAGCCGCGGTGGAGTAGCCGAGCGGTCTATAAGGCGCCTCGCTGCGGAGCGCGCGGCTGCTCGCTGTCGGAGGTTCGAGTCCTCCCTGGGGCATGGGTATGTGTGTGTTTTTCCTTAGGTTAGTTTACCTTAATTTAAGTAGTCTGTAAGCTACGGACTGATGATCACGCAGTTTGGTCAGATAGATTTACAAACATTTGAACATTGTCTTGAGCGAGTTCACGAATCGTCTGGCGTCGATCATTGTCCACTAACGCTACAACAGTATGCATTTCTTCTTCAGAGACGCTATAACGACCTTTTCGATGCATGTCTGCCACAGTTTGCCGACCTTCGTTGAAGGCTTTTTAACAAACGTGCCACTTTTCTGTACGGCAATGTCGATTCCCCGCACGCCTCTTGAAGACCTTGGTGACACTGTCATGCTGTACGACCTGTGACTCCGTTCCTGTTTCGAAAACATAATGACACCGTTACGTTAGACCGCTCGCTCGCAAGTGATTGTGTTTCCCTCGATTGTGCGCACGCCGGTGACGTGGGACTGGGGAGTCTAATAGCTCGGAGGTAAGGTAGGCACGTCAGCGACAATAGTAGATTTCATTGCATGGTGTCTCCACTGCACTGTTGCCACTAAGTTCCAACCCTCATATGTTATTGCTAATTAAAGTTTTTCACAACTGTAATTTTAAGGTATTTTGTTGACTCGATCACATCTAATTTTGGCCGGCCGCGGTGGCCGAGGGGACTGAGGCGCTTCAGTCACGGTCTGCACGGCCACTACGGTCGGGGGTTCGAATCCCCCCTCGGGCATGGATATTTGTGCCATCCTTAGTTGTGGTTTGTAAGTTTAGGGACTGATGACCCCGTAGTTAAGTCCCTTAAGCTTAACAAACATTTGAAACATCTAATTTTGTTCCATTTATCGTGTGACACATATTCAACATAATTCTCCTAGTACACGTCTGGGGGCTCCACACCTTTCAGTGTTTAGGGTCAGTTACCACCAATCAGATATCCACTCTACATAGTTTTGCAATTAGTTCTGATGTTACGCTGTTTTCAATGGAATATAAGTGGAAGATTTTTTCCGTTATTTATCCCATTGCCGAAACGTGCCATATGTGCTGAAAAAATGCAAATGACGAGTACGTATACGAAAAATAAAGAAAAAATCGCTCATCTGCTACGACGTAACAGTAATTTTAATGATAAATTTATTTAGTACGTCCCTGAATCCGCGATCAACTGATACTGCACACTGATTACTTTCGCAAAGTGGAATAATGTGATACACATTCGTCAGAGTAGTCAGTTTTACAAGTTTATTGTGATAACATTTTGGAGTAATATCGTAACCACAAACAATCCTAAAGAAGGAAGATTAAGATTTAACGTTGAAACTAACATCCAAAATATTTTTTGTTGACAGATGAAACTATCTTATGATGTTACCTGAAAAGGCATGATCAAACCTAATGTAAAATAATTTGTTGCCTGTATGTGTATTGCTGTCTAACAAGGAAAATGTTGTGCAATGTTCACGTTGAAATTTACGTAAAACAATGACCGAAGAACATGCACACAGCGACAGTTCAGATGCACAGCAGGCGACAAAATGGACTAGAATGCAGTCAACGCCTACTAACATTACACCACATATTGGCAACAAACAACTTCCAATTAATATGACGGAACTATCCTGACCTTTTCCCCAATAGCAGGGAATACAGAGACCTTATAAATGTTATTTAGATTTGTTAAGTCATTGTGTAAATGAAATGTATAAAAAAGAATGTTTTATCTCATATTTTGAGATTTTCCAAAAAAATTCGTCACGAAGCTCACTTCCCCCTAAAATTTTCTCTGAGGCTTATATCCCTCTAAATTATCCCCTAAGGCAGCGGATTCTCCCTAAATGCAGGGGGAATTCCCAAGTTGGCAACACTGAGAATGCCCTGAGAATGACCTCCTCGAGACAACGATATTAATGAGCTGTTGGACTTCTCTGGCACGTAGTGCCAACCTACTTACAGACATGACTATTCGATTTATTTTTCTGAGCCAATGACGTTAATGGCCAACTAAAAGGCACGTTTCAACGTCCCGTCGACATTTTCATCTTTAGAAACGGAGCACAAGCGCGAATTGTTTCCGTTAAAGATGCGGAAGGAAATCGACCGTGCCCTTTCACAGGGACCTTCCAGACATTTGCTTGATGTGATTGAAGGAAATAACGAAAAATCTAAATCACGATAGTTGGAGACGAGTTTGAAGCGCCGTCTTCCCAATTGTGAGTCCACTGTGTTAATCAATGCGCCACCTCACTCGATACAAAAAATTACGGATTTGGCACTAGTACCCAACACTGTCCAACTTTTATGTGAAAAGCCAAGATTTACCAGAGAATTTCCACTACTGTGCTACCTGTTTCTGCATCTATATCTACATGATTACTCTACAATTCATGCTTAAGTGTCTGGAAAATGGTTCATCGAACCACGTTCACACAACAGAAGGTGAAAAAAATAACATGAATAGAGACACAATATTTATTTATTAGTAAGGAATTTGTCCACCATTGCCCTTAAGAACAGCTGCAACTCTTCGAGGACAGATTCGTAAAGTGTCTTTATAGTTTACAACAGAATGTAATCTATTCTCGTACCCAGAATATCTGCGAATGACTTCAACCACGTTGCAGCTTTAAATTTTATCCTCACCTTCCGCTCAAAAATTCCCCATTACACATTGTGTTGTGGATTGGCGATTTTTCTATCAGAGGAGATATTTGTTCATTTTCTAATGCTCTACAAAACAGGCCTAAACCTCTTGCACAGTGTCTGTGGGTGCATTACCATTCTGGGTTGGGGTTGGGTTGTTTGGGATAGGGGGACTAAACTACTGATGTTATCAGTCCCCCGGTGGGCAGGGGAACGAGTGAGGATAGGAAAGGAGGGGAGGGGGAAAGGAAATGCAGTCCGGGAAGTAAAGAAGGAAGGAAGACTGCATTAGCTCGGGACCCCGTGCTCGCCACGCACGTACTCATGAAAGAACCGTGAGCCCCCTGGGGGCACCATTCTGCAATATGGTAGTGTTTGTTAACATCATATTAGTCATAGTGAACAGTTGTTGTCGAGGATGGTGAGATCTTCATCCCAGATATGTGACCAGTGAGAGTTAAGGGTCTGCAGCCCCCCACCCACCCCCGCCCCCAAAACTCGAACAACACTTGCTTCTTATTACCTTTCTCAACAAACAAACAAACAAACAAAAAGATCATTACTCAAGTGAGTATTCAGTCTTCCCGTAAGGGCCCAATAGGACATAGAACCATGTGAGGTACAATTATTCGATGTCGCTATTGATGGTTGGCCTTCCTTTGTGCCCTCCTTGTTTCGCCCTTTCAGAACAAAGTCTCTTTCTTTCGTTAGAGCACTGTGTTCCAATCCGTTTTTCAAATTCCCACTGACCAACTTTCAGATCAAATATCCTTTGTCTGACGTTTTTCTACCTGTAACGTCTCCCTGATTTATACCGTCTGCTTTAAGATCTTGCTTAATCGCAGCGATCCTGTCTATTGGTTGTTTTTCGGCCTTACTTATCCTTTAGCAGACGTTTACTATTTGTTTTGTCAACCTAGTGTGTGCCATTCCTTTAATGTGTCCATCAAATTTAAGTCTTCGTTTTCTCACGTCTCCATGTATGTCTGCGGGTTCTAGTTAGTTATTACTTCTCTGCTTATACGTTTCCCCATTAGTAATTTTGAGATATAATTTTTTCCTAATAATCTTTCTTTCTTTCGAATTTCTTCAGTATAACTCTTTCTATTTAAAATTTGTTTCTGCTTTATACATACTGTCGCGGCGGTGTGGCCAAGCGGATTGAGGCGTCATGCTCCAATGCGCGAGGCCGCTCCCCGTCAGGGTTCGAATCCCCGCTCGGACATGGATGTTTGTGCTGTCTTTAGTATAAGGTAGTTCATAAGTAGTTTTTAAGTTTAGCGACTGATTACCCCGCAGTTAACTCCCATAAGCTTGACAAAGATTTGAACATTTTTTATTTCATACAGATTTTCAGGTTTAATTACAGTGCAGTAATGCCTAAACTCACTGAATTTAGAAAGTGATTTTTATTGCAAATATTTTGTGTATTTTCGAATGATAATTGTAATCCTATTTTTTCCGAAACTTCTCAAGAATTTCAATTTGCTCAGCTGTGGTAATATGCCTACTTAAAATTGTCAGATCACCTTAAAAGACGAGGTACTCTAATATTACTTTATAGCTTGATTGATGTATACTTTGACTCGATTTTTACTCTTGCCATTCCGTAATTACGTTTTCTACAGTTTTTCACAGTTACACACTAATGGAGAGAGTCCACTTTCTGTCTAACACCAGTCTTTTTATATGAAGTTTCTCTCATGAATTTAACTTAAGAGCAAGTGTCAGTGTTAGTGTTTTATTAGCTAGCGAAGGAAAGAAGAATTATACAGGGTGTCTCACGAAAGACGTCTGCCAGGCGTCCGCGGATCGCGCGGTACGGCTCCCGGCCGCCGCCACCGCATCCGCCGGCCACGGCAGCGCCCGATTCTCGGACTCTATTGTGCCGCGGGCGCATACACTGAGTTAAAGTCTAAAAAACATTGCCATCTGAGTAACATAAGCTTACCTTTATTTACAGTAGATGTTCAGAATGATGTTCCCCTACTGAAAGAACGGCCTGACATCTCTTGAACACATTTGCGAACACTCGACGAATTTCGGCTGCCGAAATCTGGGAAATGACAAATCGAATATTTTTTCACGAAACAATAAATTCTGACAGGTATGTGAACAATATCCTGCGTCCATTTTTTCAAGAACTTTCACCCAACGAAAAGCTGTACGGTTATTTCATGCAGGACAATGCAAGACCACACATTGTCAATGCTTCTGTGGCAGCAATACGAAGTGTTTTTGATGATAGGACAGTTGACTGGCTTCCTCGTTCTCCAGATCTAAATCCCTGTGACTTTTATCTTTGGGGAATGTTAAAAGACAAGGTGTATGCAAGCAATCCCCATGCACTCGAAGAGTTGGAAGACAGGATTCGACTAGTCATTTCCCAGATTTCGGCAGCCGAAATTCGTCGAGTGTTCGCAAATGTGTTCAAGAGATGCCAGGCCGCTCTTTCCATAGAGAGACATCATTTTCAACATCTACTGTAAATAAAGGTAAGCTTAGGTTACTCAGATGGCAATGCTTTTTAGACTTTAACTCAGTGTTAAGCGTCCGCGGCACAATGGAGTCCGAAAATTGGGCGCTGCCATGGCCGGCGGATGCGGTGGCGGCGGCCGGGAGCCGTACCGTAAATTATTTGCTATCACTTCCAGGCAATGCTGGAATCCTTTAGTATTTAGATTTCATAGAGCTAACAGGGTTCCCTACATAATGATCACTGCATTGAATTGATGGAATGGTTCTCATCTGAAGATTACATTAGATTAGTTGTTCGATTTTAGATCCTTGTTGAGAAGATCGTTGTGGATGTGTCATTTTTCTCTTACAAGCTGATAATATAATAATACTAATGGTATGACTACAGATACATATATCATTTGGTTCTATTTAAGAATTCGTTAGTGGAGTAGAAGGAGTTGGCCACTAAGAATTGTTTTAGGTTCCTCTTCAAATGTTCAAATATTTGTAGAGCTTATGGGACTTAACTAGGGGGTCATCAGTCCCTAAACTTACAAACTACTTATGAACTAGCTAATACTAAGGACGGCACAAATATCCATGCCCGACAGGGGATTCGAACCCCCGACCGTAGTGCCCGTGCAGACCGTGACTGGAGCGCCTCAGTCCCCTCGGCCATCGCGGCCGGCTAGGATTCTCTTAAACTGATCTTTATTTGTAGCTAATTTTTTTATGATTGTTGGTAAATTATTGAAAACTGTGTTTGTGAGTAGTGGGCCCCTTTTTGAACTAAAGTAAGTGCTTTTAAGCCCTTGTATAGATCGTTTTTGTTCCTAGTATTTTATGTATGAACTGAGCTGTTTGTTGAGAAAAGGGATATATTATTTATGACAAATTCCATTAAAGAATAAATGTACTGAGAGACAGTAGTTAGTATACCCAGTTCTTTCCAGAGGCTTCTACAAGAGGTCCGTGAATTTCCTCCACAAATAATACTTATTACACGCTTCTGTAGTTTGAAAACTTTTGCTTGACTTGAAGAGTTACCCCAGAAATTGTACCATATGACATTATGGAATGAAAGTAAGCAATGTATGCAAGCTTTCTTATTTTTACGTTTCTTATGTCTTATACCGCTTGTATTGTAAATTTAGATTTGTTAAGTCGTTTCTGCATTTCTGTGGTGTGCTCCTGCCAACTGAATTCATCAAGCTGTAACCCCAGGAATTTAATACTGTCAACCTCTTCTATCTTCAATTCTTCATATTTTATGCATATGCTTTACGGAAATTTCTTACATGTTCTGAACTGCATGTAGTGAGTATTTTCAAAGTTTCATGTCAATAAGTTGGCTTTAAACCATTTATTAATGTTCGTACAAATATCATTAGCAGACCTTTCTAGAACTATATTCGTCATGCTATTTACTTCAATACTTGTATCATCTGCAAACAAAACGAACTCTGTTTCTGGCAGTGTAACTGATGAGAGGTCATTAATGTACACAAGAAAAAGCAATGGTCCTAAGATGGATTCTTGTGGGAATCCGATGATGACTGATGGCTTCATTCACTAGTCCCCTGCACTGACACCCTTTGTTTCCTGTTAGCAAGGTACCACTTGAACCATTTTGCAGCAATGACCGTGACACCATGGAATTCTAATTTACTTAAAAGGATGTTACGGTTCATACAATCAAATGCCTTTGACAAAGCACAGAAAGTACCTGCTGCTTGTAATTTATTATCTAACGAATTAAGTACATGCTCACTGTAGGTGTAAATAGCCTTCTCGATATCGGAATGACTCTATTTAGGGAAAGACATTTTAATGGTGAAATCAGGAACTTTGTGCCTGCCTCCTCATATACAGAGGGAGGTCGCCGGCATACCTTAGCGCACTATTCCAGATCAGGCACATAGTTTCAATCTGTGAGCAAGTTCCAAAACATAGTCCGGTGTAGAGTCAAAAATTAATGCTAGAAACAACGCCTGGCTGTGACTAAGTAATTTCTCAGAAACAACTTTTTTGCAGGAGCGCTCCCAGTGTGTCAGTGGGTGCCGAAGGGCAAAACAGTTTGCCGGGACAGTCGGTTGAGACTGAAACCTGCTGAACCAGACGCGCCATACGTAGCCTGTGACCTTGTGTAGGAGCCGAACGTTGACTGTGGTCTGACAGTGTTCGGGGAGTCCTCAAGAACACGTAACACTTCTGCATTAAGTCTGTAGCCAAACCACCTCCTGCGTCGTCGAATCCATGTCGAAGGCAATAAAGCGAGAAAAGAAGATTCACGGTAACTTTGCGAGGTGTTAATTGCATTTATTTGAGAACACTTCCAAGCACTACAACCCTTTTTGTCAGGCAAGGAGCTCTTAAGTTTGAATAGAACCGACAGCGCTTTATAATCATTGACAAGTTGGGATTATATTAATCTAACAGACTGTTGCAAATGCTTCCTCTTCATGGGCTCGTTGTACTTATCGGCAATGAACTAATGAAACCTGAAGTTTAAAATTTCGCACACAAGTCTCGCAGTAACATACCATCAACTGACCATCTCACAGCAACCCCTATGGAAAATACATTAATAGGCATCCCCAGTGTACAGAAGCAGCAGAGGTAGTTGAAAACAAGTACAGGGTATGGACAAGATAATGCGAACAACTAACATGGACTCAATATTTATTTATTTATTGGTAAGGAGTTGGCCCACCATTGGCTCTGAGAACAGCTCCAAATCTTCGAGGAACAGATTCGTAAAGTGTCTTTACAGTTTCCAACAGAATGTCATCAATTGTCGTACCCAAACATCCGTCAATTACGTCATCGATTTTGGAGCTGTAAATTTGGTTCTCATACTATACTCTGAAACTCCCCATAATGGTTCAGTTATGTTGAAACATGCCGATTCTGCTGTCCACTGGAGATGTCTGATTATTTTCGATGCTGCACAAAACACGCCTGAACCTTTTTGGGCCGGCCGCGGTGGCCGAGGAGACTAAGGCGCTCCAGTCACGGTCTGCCCGGCCACTACGGTCGGGGGTTCGAATCCCCCCTCGGGCATGAATATTTGTGTCGTCCTAGTTCGTAAGTAGCTCATAAGTAGTTTGTAAGTTTAGGGACTGATAACCCCGTAGTTACGTCCCATAGACTATACAAACATTTGAACATTTTTTTTTAACCTTTTTGGCTGTGTGCATGGGCCCATTAACATTTCGGAATATGACTGTTTGTAAGCAGTTTCTTGTCGAGGATTGTGAGATATTCATTCTGAGTTATTCGAGCAGTGTGAATAATGACAGAAACAGTTTAATACCACGACAAGATGCCCAAATGATGACAGAGCCTCCTCCATGCTTGACTGTATGAAATAGGCACGCGGTATCGTAAGCTTCTTTTGGTGTTTTCGATACAAAAACCTGGTTATTCGTAAGAAGCAATCTATACGACATTCGTCGGACCATAACACATGCTCCCAATCATCAAGTGTCTACATTTTATGATCGCAGCACCACTTCCTTCGCTGCTTTGAGTTGTCTTCCGTTATTAAGGGTTCATCAACTGCAGCCATTCCATGAGTATGAAGCTCCAGCCGTACTATTTCTACCGAAATAGTGTAAGTCAAAAGAGTGTTGAGCTTTGCAGTCGATTTTGCAGTGTTAGTTTTTATGTTGCGTGGCCACAATGATCGGGTGTTGTTGTCAGTTAACTCTGAGTTTCGCCCACTATTCGTCTTCGCCAATGATGTTTTACTTGTTTTGTGTACGCTGTTATTACCGAGAGTACTGGCGGTAGTGAAACAAACAGAGCAGGCGTTTTCGTCACAGGTGCTCCCACTAACTGTGCGACATCTCCTTGGAAGTGCAAGAGATGAGGCATTTCGCCGATTGTCTGTGTTTTCCTTCGCGGAACAAAACTTACAATATACTGCAAGTTTCCGTCCAAGATTACGTAAGTCATGCTGGCCGCGGTGGCCGAGCGGTCTGCGGCGTGCCAGTCACGGTCTGTACGGCCGCTGCGGTCGGGGGTTGGAATCCCCCCTCGGGCATGGATGTTTGTGCCGTCTTTAGTATAAGCTAGTTCATAAGTAGTTTGTACGTATAGGGACTGATGACCCCGTAGTTAAGTCCCATAAGCTCTACAAACATTTGAACATTTTCGTACGTCCCTTGTGCACTGCCGTTAGATCAGTAACCATTTCCTGCCTCTGAATTTTGCCACCAGCAATTTCCGCATGTTTTGGGCCCGCATGACTCTTGTGCACATTTACATCTTCAATGGAGGCAGTTTTAATAAAACTTCTGCAATTCGTTGTTACCTTTTAACAATTTTTGGAATCCGAAAGCGTAATATTTTTTAATTACAATTTATTCCCACTTTTACTCGCCGTAACTACATTAGCGTAAGAGGAGATTTTCAGTGTGAAGAATTCTACCGTAGACTGAAACCAGCACGAACAAACTACCATCGCTGGCTCCGATCATCTACCTTCTGATACTTACGTGCTGTTCTGGAGGTTTGGATTCCGTATTTAGTTCACTATTTTAATTGTTTCTGAGTTGTTTCAATTGCGATACACCGTTTGTAAGCAACAACTCAATGGAAATTCATCATAACCCACGTTATTAAATATAAATAAATGTTACTGAATATAAGTATGTTTTCAAAGCTCTTGGCCACCGAATCCTGTGTAGGCATGTGGTTAAAGACATGTTGGTGATTAACTGAAATTCGCCGGCCGCGGTGGCCGAGGTGACTGAGGCGCTCCAGTCACTGTCAGCACGGCCACTACGGTCGGGGGTTCGAATCCCCCCTCGGGCATGGGTATTTGTGCCGTCCTAGTTCGTAAGTAGTTCATAAGTAGATTGTACGTTTAGGGACTGATGACCCCGTAGTTAAGTCCCATAAGCTTAACAAACATTTGAACATTTGATTAACTGAAATTCAAATTTTTGTGAAGCTTATGGGACTTAACTGCGGGGTCATCAGTCCCTAAACTTACAAACTACTTATGCACTAACTTATACTACAGACAACACAAACATCCATGCCCGAGAGAAGGTACAAACCTCAGACGCGGGAGGCCGCGCGATCCGTAACGTGGCACTCCAGACCGCTCGGCTACTCCCGCGTGGCGTATGAACTGAAGATTGGTGGCTCGAATCATGCAAGATCTGAATCTTTTTCATCTTTTGAATTTGTAATGTACTCTGAAATTTTTTGTTTATGTAATAGTAGTATTTCCGGCAATATTTTGTTAATTACATCCTCAGTGGTGAGTTTGGATCGATTCGTCAATTTTTTTCATCTTCACATTTCTAACAAATGCTATGATTTCTCACTCATTTAACGTTTGTACGTTCTTCTATATTCGATGTCGTTTGCAAATAAGAGCTATCAGTTTCCAACGATCCTTCTTCCCTCTATATCCCTTGATACAAACCAATTGCTTCTTTGCTTCCTGCAGATATGTCTAGAAGGATGTAGATTTTCCTTTCCTATTCCTCAATATAAATGTTCGTCTAGCATGCTCTGCAGTTTCAGGAGAACCTCTTCTACTTTCCAGAAGATCGGCAACAAATTCCTTACTCACTACCCCAGAATAGCTCCCATATATCGAAGTCACAGTCGAATTCTAAAGAATAATTAATTTTCACTGTGAAGAATATGTCAATACTCTCAAGGACGTGAGATTAGTATGTTTACATACATCGAAAGTGTATTGTGCTGTTGCCGCTGTTATTGAACAAGATTGAGACAGACAGAATCGGAAGAATCAGTTGGTATTTATTTTGTTAAAGAAATCACTTTCTCAAGATTGATTGTTTATATTTTTAAACACTTGCAACTAAGAAACGTAGCAACTCCCAAAGAAATATAAGCCTACATTGCACCTATGAAACTAGTAAATAATACGAAACATGTTGATAAATTACATCTTATGGTGAAAATACACGGCGGATCTTTTCCTTTTCTTTATTGTATTTTACGACCCATGTGGGGCAGGCTGGTAGGAGCTTCATCGCTGCTCTGCAGCTGACAGAAGTAGAAATTGGTAAAATGTGGACATATACAGTCTTAATGGAGAAAATAAAAGTAGAATTAACAAAATAAAAGCGAATAAAATGAGAGATAATTACAAGAGACAAGGAGAATTGAAAAACACGTAGTCCGAAATTAAAAGAGTCACGGTGATAAAGAAAAACACACATATGTAGAAAAATAAAAGCCGTGGTGAGTAAAGTAACACTTGACGACACGAACAGGACGTCGACGAAGCACAGAACTAAAACACGTGGCAACTCGAATATTCGGTCTGATCGGCGGCTGCTGAACTATTAAGACACCACTTGAGCTTGTAGCACAAACACTGGCACAGTACGAAATGGTGCACTGTTAAAATATGTCGGCACAGGTGCCCCACAGTGGGAAAAGGGGAGGAAGGGGAAGTGCAGTGGGAAAAGGACGGGAGGGTGGAGGAAGAGGGAGGAGGGGAGGGGAAGACGCAAGGACTCGCCGTAGGAAGCAGCTGGGAGAGGAGAGCCAAGCGTGGGAGGGGATATGGATGGGAGGGGGGACTAATGTTGAAAGGAGGGGTAGACGTTGGGACGGAGGACGTCATCCGGGAGAGGGAGTCGACGGACGTTACCCTCGGAGGGAACGCGGAGAGTGTGAAGGTGAAGGGAGGGAGGGATAATAAGGTATCGGCGTGACACAGGCCCAGGATGCAGCAACAGGTGGGAGACGACCAGGTGGCGGGATTCTATTTTACAGGACACATAGCAAAGGTGTTCTACGAACCTCAGCAGGTGAGGAAAGGGAATCAAGTCGTAAAGGATCCACATGGACGAAGGGAGGCGGATGCGGTAAGCGAGGCGGAGGGCGTGGCGTTGTAGGATCCGGAGGGATACGTAGTAGGCAGGGGGAGGCGACACTTAGGTGGGATGGAAGCAGCAGAGGATAGGACGCATGATGGATCAGTAAGTGAAGAGAATGTTGGAGGGATTAAGGCCCCACGTCCGGCCGGACAGGAGCTCGAGGAGGTCGAGGAAGGAGAGGGCTTTTTCACGGATGGATTGGAGGTGCAGTTTCCAGGAAAGGGAGCAGTCAAGTGTGAGGCCAAGGTACTTGAGGGTTTTGGTTTGCGGGGTGGGACGACCGTGGAGTGTGAGACAGAGGTCGTGATGATGGAAGGAAGGGGTGGTGTGACCTATGATGATTGCCTGGGATTTTGTGGGGTTGACAGTGAGGAGCCACTGGTTGCACCAAGAAGAGAATTCAGAGAGGTGGGAATGAAGGAGGTGTTGGGAGCGGGCGAGGGAGGGGGCGATGGCAAGGAAGGCGATGTCGTCAGTGTATTGGAGGAGATGGACAGGAGGCTCGGGTTGTGGCATATCAGCCGTATATGTAAGGTAAAGGAGGGGGAAACGACGGAGCTCTGGGGCACCGTGACGCAGGGGAAAAACAAACAGGAGTTGGAGTTTATGTTTGGAGAATGAGGATTTTAGATGTACAGATTTTCTGTAAGAAATAGAGCTATAGGAAACGGTATTCACTTGAAAACAAAAAAAAAAAGTTGTATGTTACTCATTAAATACCATTAGGCAATGCGCTTTAGACTATAGATGCTTCTATTTCGTTAATACACAGTATCTGTAAAAATGTTACACTTAAAAACTTAAACTGTGCATTACGAACTGTTGGTTTTCTTTAACTCGTCTTTGACGTTCAGAGTTCCATGTCGTTTGGTTGAACCAGAGCCACCTAGATGGCACTAGGTTGAGCGCCTTGACGCTGAGGGGCGGAGCTTGAGTCCGGTGGGCGGTGACTAAGCGGATGATTTTCGTAGGATTGAAGCACATGTGTGTCGAGCTTCCCCCTCCCTCTGGGTACCTCGGCCGGGGCCCACAATGTCTGTTCCGACTTTAGTACATAAATTCCTCTCACGCTTGGCGGTAACTAGTGTAGATACGTTGTATTTCTGTGTGATTCATTAATGATATGTTGACATTAGCCATCTATGTAATGTGTTGCGTGTAGCGTATGGGTGCAGTAACAGGAAAAATCATAACTGAAAAAAGAAAAGAAAGAAAGAAAAACACCAGATCCGAGCAATCAGGAGGGACAACTGCAGACTATAGCAGGAATTCGTATTTGTAGTGCCCATTTCAAAGAGGATGATTATTACAATTCCTCTCACTTTCGAAGATCAGTCTGTAGATTCAATAGAAGGCAATGAAGATGAAGTCTTACTTGATGCCGTCGCACCAGTTTTTTTCTTTTTTTCTTTTTCTTTTTTTTTTTTTTTTTTTTTTCATTTTTCAGGGTTGATGTATAAAACATTGCAAGCTACATAGTACGAAGCCTAGGCAGGAAAATAAAATGTAAAGAATGTTTGAGGGCTCTCAACGTCCACAACTGGAACATCACTTTAAAATTATCTACGAATTTGATGTCAATTAAAATGCTATTGAAGCAGCCATCGTCAGATGTCGGTGACCCAAGTAACCTCAGCCATTACTCCAAAAATTTACTAAACGTTTACTGTTGCTAAAACGTGAACTTATATTTTGTTGAATCACAAAATCAAACGTTAAAATGTTTGTAACCTGAGGAACGAAACTGGTGTGGTCATTGATCCCTGTATTGCGCATCCGCTACCTGTAGGAGGTTCGAGTCCTCCCTCAGGCTAAAGAGTGGGTGCGTTGTCTTAGCATAAGTTAGTTTAAGTAGTTTGTAAGTATAGGGAACGATGGCCTCAGCAGTTTGGTCCCTTAGGATTACAAACATTTGAACATCGGCCCCTAGTTAGCTAACTCACCTAAACTAACTTACGCTAAGGACAACAGACATACCCATACCGGAGGGAGGAATCGAACCTCCAGCGAGAGCGCTGTTAAATCCGCGACATGTCGCTTTAGACCGCGCAAGCCATTCGCCCGCGAATGTTGAATCACATCACTTTCTCAACTGCTATAAAAGACGATCACAGAAATTGGATAGTTGACACCATCGGAAGTTTATTTCAGTATTAAAATTAGGAAATATTTCCGTGACCGAACCACAACATCGAAGAACAAAAATTTAGACAGAAACTGAAAGTGTTCTCAATGTCTCTGAAACAATAAGTGCTACACAAAAGGAATTACCTTCTGCTGAGGCCCTTCATTTACACGATTGTTTTGTTATTCACAGTGAAGTGTTTCGTAATGGGTTCATAGGATCACTTTAGTTTCTCGACTGTTCCACGCTTATACGAAGATCGAGAAAAACAAGTGCCAAAAAGGATATGTGCGAGTTCTAATTACCATTGTGTTATTCTTAAAATTCAAATCAAATCTTCGAATGTGTGTGAAACCTTATGGGACTTAAATGCAAAGTTAAACAGTCCCTAAGCTTACACACTACTTAAACTAACTTATTCTAAGGACAACACAAACATACCCATGCCCGAGGGAGGACTCGAACCTCCTGCGTGAGCAGCAGCCCGATCCATGACATGGCACCTTAAACCGCGCGTCTACTCTGCGTGGTCTTCTTACAATTGTAGCACCATACTTTGTACGGTAATGAGTACAAAATCTCTTTGCATTCGTAGGAGAAGGTTGGTGATTGAAATCTCATAGAAGAAACGTGCTACACTGAAAACGCTTTTGATTTAATATTGCGTCCCCACCTCATCTCCCTGCCCTCTCCGCCCCCTCCCCAACCTAAAGAAAAAAAACGGAAACATCCGAGACCTTCTTTCCGCTAATTCACTGTACCGCACAGTCTGATATCTTTTTCCAACTTTTTCAGTGTCCTCCCTCTATACCGTCAGGTAATAATTGCACATTGCTCAGCAATACTGCGGAAGAAGTGGAGCAATTGTAAGGTTCATAGTCTCTTAGAGACATTTTAATCTTCTAATGGTTGTGCCAATAACAGACCGCTTGTTTTATCCTCGCCAAAACATGTATATTTCCCAGTTAACGTTGTTTTCAATTGTACCCCACCAGAAATTTCGTTAGGTGTATAATCCTTAAATTTGCTTTGTTTATCGATTTCTCAAGGCCTGACAAAATTTTCCGTTAATCATGTGGTGAACTATACGCATATTTATGTTTAGGGTCAATTGTCGCAATTTGCACCGTGAAGATATAACTTCAATATTATTTTAAAATTGGCTTTGCTTTTCTGAAGTGTTTACTAGACAGCAGCATAATCTGCCACAAATATTTCTCAATTCGATATAGCAGTTTGTAGCTCTGTCAGAGAGTGGGTAAAATGTCACTCTCGCTACAATTTGTAATTGAGAGCTACTGCCTCTTGATCTTTAGAGAGCGTCGGCATGTTCATGTAGGAAGCGAACAGCTGCAGCGTGAATCGCCTCCTCAGGCTGATGCAGATAATTTAGAAAGTAGGGACCGAGAATAGTTGTAGTTGTTATGTGAAATTCATCACCCTTGACTGTAATCATATATGTGATAAGTAAATTACACACCGAAGTTCAGTTTTCAGACATTTTAATTGGAATACCACCAATAAGTGAATCTTGAAAGATTCTTCTATATACATATGTTTGGTGACTGTTCTTTCGAAGGAACAGACACCACATAAATATACATAATTAAGGAGAAGACAACAGCTCCAGCCTTCAGCGCAAATGCACACTACGCCTGAACTCTCGAGGTAATCGGCAAAGTGCCACGAGCAGTGAGTGCAAATTGGAAACGGCAACTACGTGAGCAGTGTGAGGAAATTTGAGTCTTGTGCGAGACGAGGGGGCAGGGGGTGGCAACCTGCGCAACTCCGATGATCGTTGTTTTCCAGCTCGGGCAGTGATTACCGTAACTGCTCAGAGAGCAGTAGGAACTGGACCCGAATTCCGGCTGGGCACAACTGTTCAACTTCCCCAATGCGTGCATTTAGTGGCTACAAGCAGCATGTGTCGGATTATTTCTTTTACTCTAGAATCTTCTCTGTCGTTCCAGGAAGCAGTACAACTATCCCCAGACATGATCCACCATGTTGTCATTTGACTACCATACTCGTACCAGGAAGATCATTTGTCTACAGGCAATGTCTTTCTCGAGTGGTCCAACACCTTACGAGAACATCTTGTGCACACACTATGCATGGCGTAATTACTTCTCCTATGATGTGATGTCGAGCATTGAAATATTTATAGTGAGGGAGACGAATGAAATGTTGCACAGACATATAAAGAAAATAAAAGTAATCCACTGAGTTACAGATCCATTGTATTGATATCGACATGTAGCAGGACGTTTGAACAAATACTTTTCCCAGCGTTATGAAATATCTAGAAAAATATCACATATTAACATCAAAGCGGCAAAGATTTCTAAATATTTACTGTTGTGAGACTTTGGCGATACTATATTTGCATGATTTACTGAGTACTGTCAAAAAAAAAAAAAAAAAAAAAAAAAAAAAAAAAAAAAAAAATATGTTCAAATGCTTGTATAGCTTATAGGACTTACCTACGGGGTCATCAGTCCCTAAACTTACAAACTACTTATGAACTAGCTAACACTAAGGACGGCACAAATATCCATGCCCGAGGGGGGATTCGAACCCCCGACCGTAGTGGCCGTGCAGACCGTGACTGATGCGCCTCAGTCCCCTCGGCCACCGCGGCCGGCGAGTACTCTCAAACTAATTTCTTATTTATAAGAGTACCAAAACAATTTTTGGTATCTTCAACACCGCGGCGGAGTGGCCAAGCGCATCAAGGCACTATGCTCTGATGTGCGAGGCCGATCCCCACCGGGGGTTCGAATCCCCCTCGGGCATGGATGTTAGTGTCCTCTTTAGTATAAGGTAGTTCATAAGTAGTTTGTAAGTTTAGGGACTGATGACCCCCGCAGTTAAGTCCCTTAAGCTTACAAAAAAAAAAAAAAAAAAAAAAAAAAAAAAAAAAAAAAAAAAAAAAAAAAAAAATATCTTCAGCCATTCAACTTCGAACCATATCACTTTCGTAAGATGTGTGACTAGGCTCGCGATGTCCTATCTGCAAGGTAAAAGTTTTCAGTACCTGACGAGAAGTCATCTAATGAAAAGACGTGACGAGTGTAATTCTTCCATCAAAGTGAAGCAGACTTCTCCTGATTCGAATATATTCGAAATATTTAATGAGCAATCAGAATATTGCTCTTAGATTTGAGGCAGTTAATGCTGCCGACTACTAAATTCAGAAAAACAAAGTCAATTGCGAAATGATTTTGAATTTGTATCTTCATGGCACAAATGGCGACAATTGGCCTTAAACATCAATATGCATTTGGCTCTGAACATGAGTACTCAGAGTCTCGTCAGCATTCTAGATATCGATAATCGAAACAAATTTGAAGTTTATACATATAACTGGGGGTGCAATTAAAAACAATAACTGTGAATAACACATGTTTTGGCGAAGGTGAAACAAACGGCCTGTTATTGACAGCCGGCCGCGGTGGCCGAGGAGACTGAGGCGCTTCAGTCACGATCTTCACGGCCACTACGGTCGGGGGTTCGAATCCCCCCTCAGGCATGGATATTTGTGCCGTCCTTAGTCTTAGCTAGTTCATAAGTAGTTTGTAAGCTTAGGGACTGATGACCCCGTAGTTGAGTCCCATAAGTTCTACAAACATTTGAACTTGTGTTATTGACACTACCATTAGAAGATTTACACGTCTCCTAAGGAGACTGCCAACCCTACAATTGTTCCCCCTCTTATGCAGTATTGCTGAGTAGTGTGCAATTATTACCTGATGGGACAGAAGGAGGATGTCGAGAAAGTTGAAAGAATATATTAGATTGTAACTCGCACATCTGCTATTTGGCAGTTGTATTTATTATTAGTAGTAGTAGTATTTCGAGCTTCATATAAGCGTGGAACAGTCGAGAAACTGAAGCGACTCTAAGAACCCATTACGAAACACATCACTGTTGATAACAGAACAATCCTGTAAATGAAGAGCCCCAGCAGAAGGTAATTTTCGTTGTGTAGCACTTATTGTTTCAGACACATTGAAAACACTTTATAAGTACACAAGTGAATGATATGCTACATGTTTACATTTGTGTTGTTGCCACCAAAACTGTTTAATTTTTCAACATGCTTACATTTCTAAGATAAATATATATTTCATTACGTCTTGAAAAGAGAGAATAATTTTCTGTGTCATATGATTGCTATCTAGGTGAAACATTATGTGGTAGCTACGTTTATCATGATTCTATTCTTTAACTTTGTTAAATATTTGAATGAAGTGTCAAAAGAAAACGTGGCTGCTCATTTTATAGCAAAATAGCTCTAGTTGTGGTAGTTTATACTAGACGTTATGGTAGGTTTGCAGAATTGATACTTCAAGGGTTGAGCCTGGCTTTGTGACCGGGGCCTTTATTAGCCGTGGCTTGCGAGCTACAGGCTGGTCAGTCAACCACAGCTCGTGCCGAGGCGAGGCTTGGCGGAAACCAGCCAGCTGGCTGGCCCAACAATCAAGAAGTTAATTTACACTTGTGGTAGGGAGCAATAAGGATGGGGCGGTAATTCGTTTGAATAAGCAATTGGGGAGTAATTTACTTGGTTACATAATTTATTACGTCTAACACAATGGAGCGATCATAGAATAAATTAACACGTAATTTAGAATCTTGCCGGCTGGCTGAATTATATACTAATAACCTACAGGTCTCCTAAGATGTGTTGTTTCTTACGGAAGAAACCACGCTCCCCAACTTGTGGAAGCGGATACAAAGGAAAAATTTTGAACGAAGCAGGAGGATGACTCCATGATTTTACTTTATTGATTACATTACTACAACGAAAAAGGGACCAAAATGGTCTTCATAGCTTATACAAAAATTATAGAACTCATTCAAACTGTTGCCATTAATTTAAATGAATAAAAATGACGAGCAAAAGCAATGAAGCGATCTAACTGTACCGCTTCACATTACATAACTTTTCCTAGACATATTGTAACTATACCATTCTACAGTACCTACAATGGTATGTACGTGCCTCGTCAAAATCCTCGAGTCCGCATGTACCCTTATTTTTATTTCTTTTTAAAAAATGTTGAAATGTTTGTTAAGCTTATGGGACTTAACTACGGGGTCATCAGTCCCTAAACTTACAAACTACTTACGAACTACCTTATACTAAGGACGGCACAAATATCCATGCCCGAGGGGGGATTCGAACCCCCGACCCTAGTGGCCGTGTAGACCGTGACTGGAGCGCCTCAGTCCCCGCGGCCACGGCGGCCGGCTTCTTTTTACATATTTCTTATTGTTTGTTATACTTCTAGTGATCTGTTGACATTGTTTTGACATTCAGAATGTCTACGTAATCTTATATACTGGAAGTTTAGCAGTTTACTTTGAGATATTTAATGCACATCCATATTAACTGTACTCCATAAGTTTTGGTTGTTTACTACGGTTTGCAAATGGTAGCCTAATTGTCTGCATTCTCTCTCTACCTAAAAACGGGTTGATTCCTTCCTTTCCACACAGATCGGCGTGTTACTACATTCCTCTCGATGCAAATGTTTTGCATGTTTACCATGGCCTGTTAACAAGTAAGACACCAAACACCTATCAGACGAATAATCCGTAGCCTGACACCACCTTATAAAATACCCATACACTACGGCAGTATGCATGAAGCGGATGTGAGATACCTGCAGTAAAGAAGCAATGAGGCAACCCCTGAGTGGAGTGCACAAGGCGTCATTAGCCATGCTCTCCTTACTTACCGTGGCCGCCAAGAGGCCAAGTGATTTGTAGCCTGCCCTCCAGGCGTCGTTATGCAGCAGACGATAATATTTTCCCGCGAGCACGATTACGTAAGCGATCGTGAGACGAGAGCAGGACTTGTCTCGGAGCGGTTTCAATGTCACCTCCTCATTACTTACGCGATCCACCCACCTAATCTTCAGCATTCTTCTGTAGCATCACATTTCTAAAGCCTCTATCCTCTTCCTGTCCGCACTGTTTATCGTCCGTGTTTCACTCCCATATAAGGCAACACTCCATACAAATGCCTTCAGAAAGGACTTCCTAAGGCTTAAATCAATATTCAATTAACAAATTTCCCTTTTTAAGAACGCTTTTCTACCCATTGCCATTCTGCATTTTATATCCTCTGTACTGCGACCATCATTTATTATTTTACTGCCCAAGTAACAAAACTCATCTACCTCCATTATTGCTTCGTTAGCTAATCTAATTCCTTCAGCATCGCCTGATTTTCTTAGACTGCGCTCCATTATCCTAGTTTTGCTCTTGTTAATGTTCATCTTATATGCACCTTTCAGCACACTGTCCATTCCGTTCAATTGCTCTTCCAGGTCCTTTGCTGTATATGACAGAATTACTATGTCGTCGGCAAAACGCAATGTTTTTAATTCTTCACCCTGAACTTTAATTCCTTCACCAAATGTCTCCTTGCTTTCCTTTATAGCTTGCTCAATGTACAAATTGAATAACATTGGAGAAAGGCTACAACCCTGTCTTACTCCCTTTCCAACCATTGCATCCCTTTCATGCCCTTCAACTCTGACAACCGCTGTCTGGTTTTTGTACAAGTTGTAAATAACCTTACGCTCCCTATATTTTACTCCTGCTTGCTTCAGAACTTGAAAGAGTTTATTCCAATTAACATTGTCAAAAGCCTTCTCCAAAAAGTCAGGATTGCCTCCCGTGTTCCTGCATTTCTCCTGACCCAAACTGATCTTCCCCAAGGTCGGCTTCTACCAACTTTTCCATCCTTTTGTAAATAATTCGTGTTAAAATTTTGTAAGCATGACTTATTAAACTGGTGGTTCTGTAATTTTCACACCTGACTGCACCTGCTTTCCTTGGAATGGGGATTATTACATTTTTCTTAAAGTCTGAGGGTATTTCCCCTGTCTCATAGATCTTACTCACCAGGTGAAAATTTTTTGTCATGGCTGGCTCTCCCAGAGACTTCAGTAGTTCTGCTGGAATGTCGTACACTCCAGGGGCCTTGTTTCGACTTAGGTCTTTAAGTGCTCTGTCAGATTCTTCTCTCAGTATAATATCTCCTATTTCATCTTCATCTACATCCTCTTCCCTTCCTACAATATTGTCACTAAGTTCATTTCCTTTGTATAGTCCCTCTATATATTCTTTCCACCTTTCAGCTTTCCCTTCTTTGCTGAGAACTGGTTTTCCATCTCAGTTCTTTATATTCATACAGCTGCTTTTCTTGCCTCCAAATGTTTCTTTTATTTTCCTGTAGGTGGTATCTATTCTTCCCCTATTTATACATTCTTCTACATCCTTGCATTTGTCTTCTAGCCACTCCTGCTTAGCTATTTTACACTTCCTGTCAATCTCATTTCTTAGTCGTCTGTACTCCATTTTGCCTTTTTCATTTACTGTATTTTTATATTTTCTCTTTTCATCAATTAAAGTTAGTATTTCCTGTGATATCCAAGGATTTTTTGCAGGTCTTGCCTTTCTACCTATTTTGTCCTCTGCTGCCTTCACTATTTCGTTTCTCAATGCTACCCATTCTTCTTCTACTGTTATATTTCCCCCTGTTTCTGTTAATTGTTGCCTAAAGCACCCACTGAAATTCTCAAAAACCTCAGGTTCCTTCAATTTATGCAGGTTCCATCTCCTTATTTTCCTACCTTTTTGCAGTTTTTTCAGTTTCAGCCTACAGTTCATGACCAACAAGTTATGGTCAGAGTCTCTATCTGCCCCTGGGTATGTTTTATAGTTTAAAACATGGTCCGGAATCTATGTCTTACCATTATAAAATCTATCTGGTACCTCCCTGTGTGTCCTGGTCTATTCCATGTATATAACCTTCGTTCGTGATCCTTAAACCAGATGTTTGTTATGATTAGGTTATGTTCCGTGCAAAATTTTACCAGGCGATCTCCTCTTTCATTCTTTTTGCCCAGTCCATAGTCACCTACTATTATACCTTCCCTTCCTTTTCCTACTACCGAATTCCAGTTTCCCATCACAATTAAGTTTTCCTCTCCCTTAATTGTCTGAATAATTTCCTTTATCTCCTCATACATTTCTTCGATCTCCTCATCATCGGCAGAGCTAGTGGGCATATAAACTTGTACTACTGTGATTGGTGTTGGCTTTGTATCTATCTTGACTATGATAATGCGATCACTGCGCTGCTGATAGTAGTTTACCCGCATTCCTATTTTCTTATTAATTATCGGACCTACTCCTGTAATACCCCCAACTAATTTTGTATTTATAATCCTGTACTCGCCTGACCTGAAATCCTGTTCCTTTTCCATCGAACTTCACTAATCCCCACTATATCTAACTTCAGCCTATCCATTTCCATTTTTAAATTTTCTAACTTCCCTACCCGATTAAGGGATCTAACATTCCACGCTCCGATCCGTAGAATGCCTATGTTGTCTTTCCTGATGATCACATCCTCCTGAGTAGTCCCCGCCCGGATATCCGAATGGGGCACTATTTTACCTCCGGAATATTTTACTCGAGAGGATGCCATCATCATATGTTCATACAGTAGAGCTGCATGTCCTCGGGAAAAGTAACGGCTGTAATTTCTCCTTGCTTTCAGCCGTTCGCAGTAGCTGTGTGGCATAGCCACATTAGCTGATGTTACAAAGCCAGCTCAGTCAATCATCCAGACTGTTGCCCCTGTAACTACTGAAAAGGCTGCTGCCCCTCTTCAGGAACCACACGTTTGTCTGGCCTCTTCACAGATACCCCTCCGCTGTGGTTGCACCTACCGTACGGCTATCTGTATCGTTGAGGCACGCAAGCCACCCCACCTCGGCAATGTCTGTGGTTCATGGGAGTGGAATATGGCTCTAGAAATGATAAATGTTAACTACACGCTAACAGAATGGCTACATATATGTACAGAAGGATCCTTGGCTGAAACAAATGGTATCGCTGGTGCTGGAGTTTACAGTGAAATATTTTGTTTTTACAAAGCTTTAGGACAGTATTACTCCCATTTTCATGGAGAGTTGGAGGCAATAAACCTGGCACTAAAACAATTTTTGTCCGTATCCTTAGGTCACAAAAAGGTTGTCATATTTTGTGATTCAACTTCTGCAATGCAGGCAATTGCTTCCTTCCAATCACCTCTACGTGCTTGCAAAAATGAAATAAAATCCTCTATTGCCTCAGATACCAGCACATACAGGTATACCTACAGTTTCAAGAAGAAGTTGTATGACCACTTGACAACACAAGAGCAAGGAAAAATATGGCTTCTACTGTTAGAAGAGAGGAAAGCACTTCCTAAACACCCACGAAGGGAAACTGTGGCAGCATTTCGAGGAATTACTGACCACAACTGCCTTGCGGAACACCTACACAGAATTGGAATCTTACCCTCACCGAAGTGTGTAATATGTGAAAGAGAAGACACCGTTATGAATTGGGAGAATCTAAGAAACTGTGAAAGACTACAATATTGTGACGGGATGTCAGATGGTCATTTGTATTGGGAAGTTAGAAGACTAATGACTATGTAACAAATGTCTGAGCATTAAATAAACAAATATAAATAATACGGCTGTACATCGTTCAACCACCATCGGAGCTATACTAAAGACTACTAGACTGTCGGCAGAGTGTTCCCGTCCTCCTCCTACACTGTGCAAGCGTAGCAAAACGACCGCAAAGATGTATAAGGCTATAATGCCCTCAATGGAGATTATCATAATCTGTGATGAATTTTGACGGCAGAGAAGTACGAAACCGTAATGCCGTCTATGGAGAGCATGTGTAATCACAGTGCCGTTGTCTTCGATTGTGTGCAATTGTGAGTGCCGGATTCCAAATTTTATTAAGAATAAAACCATCATGCCGGTTAATTAAATTACTCGCGAGCCGAATTTCGATGGCTTCTCTAAAAACCGATTCCCAGAAGGATGATACCGACGTTAATACCTGAACATTCTCATGATCCATATCACGGCCTGTCTTAATACAATGCTGATTTATCGGGTTGTAGCAGGCGGTATACTGTCGATGTTCCGCACTTCGTTGACGAACTGTGCGTAATGTGCGTCCAATATACGAACTTCCACATTGACATCGAATTTCATACACACCCGCCTTCCGCAAAAGCATATCATCCTTCTCAGAGCCGACAAGCGTGTATATCTTTGGTGCTGGCAGAAAAAATAACTTTGTATTTGGAGAGGATGCGGCCAATTTTTGAGGATAAATTACCGATGAATGGTAGAAAAGCCACAGACTTGAACTTTTCATCTTCTCGTTCTTCCGGTGCAACTTTAATTTTAGGTTTGAATTTTAAGGTTTTTGCGAAACTTCCACAATGAATAGCCATTTTCTTGAAATACTTTTTCCAGATGCTTAAGTTCTTGCTGTAGATAGTTCTTGTCAGAAATCATATGGGCCATTTGTATAAGTGTGTTAAGGATACCATTAGTTTGCACAGGATGATGATAGCTGTTTTCTCGCAAGTACGAATCCGTATGTGTCGGCTTACGAAAGACACAATGTCCCAGAGTACAGTCAGTTTTACGATGAACCAAAACATCCAAGAAAGGGAGTTATTTAAGTAAAAGGGTGTACTGCAACTTTTGACTCACCCTCTAGTATGCAACTACAAGAGAGTATTCTCCACAAGTTCACGCAAGGAATTTTCTAGAAAGTTTAAAATCTATGTACCATTTAAACTATCTGGTAAGATGGGTGGCCCAGTAAGATGATCTCAAATAATTCCAGCGTAAAGAGAATCTCACAAGTTGACATCACGTAAGGTAGTGTGTGGATTATAAGCGGTGCAATGGTGGCTGTAGAAACTTCATTTCACATTTTCGACTACAAAGAGTTAATACCAACCCCTTCTTATGTGATGACAATACGATTGCATTATTATATCATTCTGGTAACTTATTTGGTACCTAAGCCTGCGTCATATTGTATGTCGCCTTGAAAGCGGCGGACTTTATCATCTCGGCTGCTAGTCCATCTTCAGATTGTTTAGATCGCTTATGGCATGTATAACTCATTACATAATTTTTCCTACTGGGAAGCATCATTTCGTGGATTAGCTTTAATTTACACACATCAAAGAAAGTGTTGCATGACCTTGGTTCCAAGGTCTCCTGAACACTGACGTTGAATGTGTTTATTGCATCAAGAACAGAGATTCTAAGATTGTCCATAGAGGTCAGACATCCATCACAAAGATGTAAGCAACCAGGCATGAGCAGCGCCAATACGACGGAGCGCGTAAGACAGCCGATCAGTTCCAGTCATAACAACAGGTAGGAAGTACACTGCTTGCGTTGACTGTAGTTCTGCCATGCTAGAAGATCAATTGCAAAGTTGGATCGTATCTGCATTGTTACTTTGTGTCAGGAGGGACTCTCATCAAGGGACGTTTTCAGACGTCTCCGGGTGATCTAAAGTGTTGTTGTTTGGATGTGGAGGAGGTACAGAGATATAGCAACTGTCAATTACTTTCCTCGCTCTGGTCGCCCAAAGGGCGCCACAGCAGCTGATGACCGTTCCTAAAGATTTCAGCTCGGATAAACGCTGATAGGAACGCCACCAAACTGAATAATGATGAACGTGCAGCCACAGGATGTCGTGTTTCGACTCAAACAGTACGTAATAGGCTGCATGACGTGCAACTTCACTCCTGACCAGTGGTGCCAGATGTCAGAGAGAGAAAATACCTACAGTCTCACAGAAACGTACCTACGTTTTCCCTACTTTCTCCCTACCACCTCATTAATGTCCCTACATCAGGGTCGTAGCCAGGATTTGGGACTGGGATGGGCTGAATCCAGGAGTCCGGCCAGCAGAGGTTAACCAGTTGATTAATGTGACATGTTACAATTTTGAAAAAACTTTAAAATAAATATTTGTCATCATGCTTCACTTGCTAGATATGTTTTTCCAGTGACTGATCGTTACTGATTCATGAAATCAAGTGTAGATTATGCCGCAAATTCCAAGTGCTCTGTTACAAGAGGATTACTGATTTATCGATTGGACAAGGGTACGTCAAGAACCTTTCAAACATAGAGAGGAACAGCATTAATTAGTTTCCCCAAATAGGCCGCTGTTACACGAGGATAACTGATTATTGATCAGACAAGGATACATTGGGCAACTATCAACCATAGAGTAGGAACAGCAGTAATTATTTACTACACGGTGAGCACAAAAAAGAAAGTCCTTCACTCTACATTATTCGATTTTCAAAGAGTAATGCTATGTAGACAATGAATATCTAGCGCTTTGTTCATTATAACGTTGGCTGCCGCAAATGTTTTAGCGTTTTCTTGTCAGCATCTTCCTTTTTACAAGTACTAACTAGTATATCGTCCTGACGTAAATAAATAAGTCTAGTCAAGGTAATAAAACGTCTCTCGTTCATTGAAACAATGAATTTTTCCTATGCTGACATTTTCTAACACCATTTCCAAATCCACTCTTCATTCCACTGATATACATTGGGATCATATTTCGCATCAATGTTTTAGTGCCTGAAACAAAGTTTTCAAATTAATATTGCTTAGCATAAACAGAAAACAACTATGCCGTCTAAAATATAATTGGCGACTTCAAACTTTGTCACAATTGGTCGGCTTCATACCCGCCTGTGTCGGCGATTGTAAAATTTTACCGAAGTACCTACCGTTGGGGTCTTTTGGATGAAAATTCCCTACACAATTTTAATGCTTAAAAGTACCTACGTGCAGGGAAAATTCCCTACGTCTGGCAACACTGCACCTGACCTCCATGGTGAGGTCCAGCTTTGACACCATGCAGCGTGGTACAGATGGGCCCAACAACATGCTAAATCAACTCGTCAGATATGGCATCAAGTGCTATTCACAGACAGGACTTGCATATGTGTTCAACCAGATAATCGTCGGAGACGTTTTTTGAGGCAGCCCGGTCTGCCTGAACATCTTAGACACACCGTCCAGCGAGTACAACAAGATGGTGGGTCCCTAATGTTTTGGGTTGGCATTATGTGGGACTACGGGACGTCACTGCTGGTCATAAAAGGCCATAAGGTACAGAGTTGATATCCTCCGACGTATAGTACAACCATATCGGCGGCATTTCGGTGAGGGATTCGTTTTAATGGATAATTCCCGCGCTCATCTTGCACATCTTGTGAATGAGTTCTTTCATGATAACGACATAGCAAGATGAATAACCCGCATGGTCTCTAGGTATGCACCTTATCGAACATGCGTGGCGTACATTGAAAAGAGCTGTTTTTGCACGAGATGACCCACCAACCAAGCTGAAATATCTAACCGAATCGCCGTTGAGGAGTGGGACAATATGGACGAACAGTTCCTTGATGATCTAGTGGACAGTATATCACGACGAATACAGACATAGATCAGTGCAATACGATGTGTTAAGGTGTACACCACTGATCATTAAAATTGCTACACCAAAAAGAAATGCAGATGATAAACGGGTATTCATTGGACAAATATGTTATACTAGAACTGACATGTGATTACATTTTCACGCAATTTGGGTGCATAGATCCTGAGAACTCAGTACCCAGAACAACCACCTCTGGCCGTAATAACGGCCTTGATACGCCTGGGCATTGAGTCAAACAGAGCTTGGATAGCGTATACAGGTACAGACGCCCATGCAGCTTCAACACAATGCCACAGTTCATCAATAGTAGTGACTGGCGTATTGTGATGAGCCAGTTGCTCGCCCACCATTGACCAAACGTTTTCAATTAGTGAGAGATCTGCAGAATGTGCTGGCCAGGGCAGCAGTCGAACACTTTCTGTATCCAGAAAGGCCCGTACAGGACCTGCAACATGCGGTCGTGCATTATCCTGCTGAAATGTAGGGTTTCGCAGGGATCGAATGAAGGGTAAAAAATGTTCAGATGTTTGTAAAGCTTATGGGACTTAACTACGGGATCATCAGTCCCTAAACTTACAAACTACTTATGAACTAGCTTATACTAAAGACGGCACAAATATCCATGCCCGAGGGGGGATTCGAACCCCCGACGGGGAACGGCCTCGCGCATCGTAGCATAGCGCCTCAATGCGCTCGGCTCCTCCGCCGCGTCGAATGAATGGTAGAGCCACGGGTCATATCACATCTGAAATTTGATGGTCACTGTTCAAAGTGCCGTCCATGCGTACAAGAGGTGACCGAGACCTGTAACCAATGGCACCCCATACCATCACGCCGGGTGATACGCCAGTGTGGTGATGACGAATACATGCTTCCAATATGCGTTCACCGCGATGTCGCCAAACACGGATGCGACCATCATGATGCTGTAAACAGAACCTGGATTCATCCGAAAAAATGGCGTTTTGCCATTCGTGCACCCATGTCCGTCGTTGCGTACACCATCGCAGGCACTCCTGTCTGTGATGCAGCGTCAAGGGTAACCGCAGCCATAGTCTCCGAGCTGATAGTCCATGCTGCTACAAACGTTGTCGAACTGTTCGTGCAGATTGTTGTTGTCTTGCAAACGTCCCCATCTGCTTGGCAAATAAAAAACCTTCCGCCGTTATTTTTTTTAAAAATTTTAGTCAATTCCATGTTTCGAGATTCCAATAACCCCATCTTCAGACCCTTATAAGATCCATGCAGTAATACGAGAACTAGCCATCCATTTATAATCCTGCATATTTCCTCTCACCCCAAGATGTTGTCGACAACTGCCGGCAACATCTTGGGGTGAGGGGGTGTATGTAGGATTATAAATGGATGGCTAGTTCTCGTATTACTGCATGGATCTTATAAGTGTCTGAAGATGGGATGATTGGAATCTCGAAACATGTAATTGTTTTAAAAAATTTTAAATATAACGGCGGAAGTTTTTTCATTTGCCAAATTGATACATCGCCGTCGTCCCGTCATCCATCTGAGATGGATATACAGAGTCCCCATCTGTTGACTCAGGGATCGAGACGTGGCTGCACGATTCGTTACAGCCATGCGGATAAGATGCCTGACATCTCGACTGCTAGTGATACGAGACCGTTGGGATCCAGCACGGCGTTCCGTATTGCCCTCCTGAACCTACCGATTCCATATTCTGCAAATAGTCAATGGATCGCGACCAACGCGGCCCCCAAAGTCGCGATACGATAAACCGCAATCGCGATAGGCTACAATCCGACCTTTATCAAAGTCGGAAACGTGATCGTACACATTTCTCCACCTTACACGAGGCATATCAACAAAGTTTCACCAGGCAACGCCGGTCAACTGCTGTTTGTGTATGAAAAATCGGTTGGAAACTTTCCTCATGTCAGCACGTTGTAGGTGTCGTCACCGGCGCCAACCTTGTGTGAATGCTCTGAAAAATTAATAATTTGCATATCACAGCATCTTCTTCCTGTCGGTTAAATTTCGCGTCTGTAGCATGTTATCTTCGTGGTGTAGCAATTTTAATGGCCAGGAGTGTATTATGGTACTGGTGTATGCTACTATCTGGATTACAAATTCAGGATGAGTAGGTTATTGTCGTACAAGTTTTGCCGTGGCCCAGCCAAGTCGTTGCGCAAACCCGTACCATCGTTTTCTCGAAGCCATTCTCATCACTTTCGACCCCCCCCCGTGTCATTATTGTGAGTAAAACTATAACTAGCTATATTTCCAAATTATACTATTCTACACCTTATAGTTTACGAGCTATTGGCAGTCGAAAATCGTTGCTTCAGTCACTCATTCACTCACCGATCATCAAAATTCTAATGTACTTCTAGCAGACATACAAACGTCAATTTTCGTATTTAGATATTGTTTAGCCTGTAATGGAAGGAAAAATTCAAACATTCGTAAATATCAGTCCCGTTTTCGTACGCATTTTAGCTGTACGAAAGAGTATCGGCTAACTTGGTCCTGTAACCAATGTTTTCGTAAGGGTCTCGTGGTAAAGCGCTGGACTCCCATCGGGAAAATCATTTTAGAATCCCGGTTGGGTAATTATCTTTATTTTTTCCACTTTTCCTTTTAACCGTGCAGTCACCTTTTTACAATTTTACAAGTCATCAGAAATGATATGTGTCAGGAATTCAACCTTAACCCTTTCGCGGTTGGGCCTTCGGGGATGTGCTTCCCACTAACGGTATTTGTTGACTGCATTCATATGTGTCACCACTTCTGCAAGTGGTAGTCCGCTGCACTACCTCTGGTTTCTGTTTATTATTAAATACAACTTATAGGGGCTTTGGGAAGTACTTTTATCGCCAGATAAAGGTTTTTCCGGGGCTCTTGTTTACCACAAAAGTCGATACTGAAAGGGGCTTGGGAAATGTACATACCACAGCGCATCTTGTGGTCCTTAGGAGGCATATTTACCACCAACATACATGTACACTTGACAGCAAAAAAAGTGGATCACCCCTGAATTCCTAAGTGGAGACCGCACCTGACGCTATGCAACCACCATTGCACAGCTGCGTCGCAGGTCGTCAAATCATTGCACAGTACAGTTATTACCTACCCACAATTGGTACAAAGTAAGTCTCCTATTTCTCCTTATGGCATTCAGGCAACGTACAAACCAATATTAGAATAAACGTCATTAGAGATGAGACAGTAACATTTGTAAATTAATTTTAGTTGCAATAAGTGAAAAGTCAGATACGTTATCACACTTGTTTAGTGACATGATATGTTTTTGCTCATGATCTGAATCTGAACGCACTGTTAAGCAAAAAACATTTGTATGCCTGATCGAGATGCGATTACAGGTCACGAACTTTTTCGTGGCCCCTCTCTGATCGGCGGAAGTCGGCTGAGCTCGTGTGTCAACGGAATGTTTATGCTCTCTACCAACCTTACCTCATACTAGCATTGTACACCGTAGACCTAGTCAATGTATTGTTCATTTGTGCTTCGTATTAATTATTGTCTTCCACTTTGTTATTTGCTAAAATAAGTCCATATACCTCGACGAATTCTTTTATAAGAAAGAAGGCTGACCTTGAAAGTGGTGTGAAGAATGTTAATTCTGATTTTTATTCTGTTACGACAATAAAAAGAGGCAGAGAGCGTTCTTACACCCGCTTAATAAGTCCCTTTCAAATATTAACATTTCGTAGATATGCGTTCCACTTTTCTATTACTCAAACATTAAAGTGATACTTAATTTCGTGTTCCATCTGTAACGCCTTAACCCCTTACATGTTGTTTCTTTTAAAACCTGTAATCTATACGCCGTAAGCTGCCGGCACTGGGGGAAAGAGGCGGGGCTTGTTTTAACAGCCAATCCGCTATGAGCTGAATGCAAGCTTCAGCTCCCAACATTCTCCGCTCGGGGGCCACGTTTAAGTGCGCGTGATCTCTAGGCATAAATAGACGTAAAACACTGACGTTTTCATTAGTTTCTTAGACCGATGTCTGAACCCAGAAATAAATGATAATCTTAGCACTGCACCAGGAGATGCATGAAGCTCCTATTGTTGCTGAGAGGTAACCGCTGAAGATACGTAATATAGTGCAATTCACAGATGTCATACATCATAAAGTTGTGGAATAGAATACAGTGTATTGATGATTTGTTAACTAAGCACAATCAGATGTCACATATCAAATATGTTCACAAATAGCGTTATACTGGTACCTGAAACGACGATACAGTTAATTTTTCCCCGGCAGGGACTCGAACACAGCACCATTTGCTATTGTATAATAGGAAGGAATACTGCTGATATATTTATTGTTTCTCCCGGGCACTCCAACCCTGCACATACCGTCACTCTTGTCCTGACACCATGAGGCGTCAACTATCATATTGTCGTTCACCAGTCGTTAGGATCACACCGTTCGTAGAGACGTGGAAGGGGTTTGGTATTTTGCGAAAACTTTGTTTAATTTAGTAGCGCATGGACATTTGCAATTTTGATTTGAAACAAGGCAGAGTCCTACGTTCTTTATTGGAGTTACTGGAGGTGTAGATGGTATTTTTGTGGCCGATAAAAACTGTTACCCCCAGCGGGAATCGGACCCATACCTTAGCTATTACAAGTCAACCTCATCCCGGCCTCCAACGAATTACAGATGCGTTGGCATGTTTTGTCATAATGGAGTACTCATTAGACAGTACAACCAGTCAAAGAGCTCAGAGGTGTCTGGCTAGGTAAGACATTCTTGGCCGCACGGGATAGCCACGTATTGTGATGCGCCTTATCGCGGATTTCGCATGATATTTTACTAAGTTTTAGTATACTATATTACGATTTGGTATGGCATTCTGTAATAAGCTTATTGAACTATGAGCTCATTATAATAAAGATTGTTGGGTAGCTGTTGCCACGATAACTTGAATATTAGGCATTTTTATAGTTATGAGGAACGTGGATTATGCGTTAAAAAATTGAAATTCGGAAAGTAACTTCGTTTTGACATTTATTCACCACGTTCAGGAACACAAATAGACTTCGATGAAAGAGGTTTCTGTGTTTTACTAGTATGGTCAGTGACAAGGTATCCGATAACTGGCAAGTGTGTCGAGCAATTATTCTTCACGGTGTGGTTGCCTTCAATAGTCATACTGAGGTTACAAAACAGCAATGTGGATTCTGATACAATGTCGCATCTAAAATGCGATTACATGCGAAGCATAATATCCAACTGGGAAGGATGGGAGAGAACTTCAGTTTCTGCCATTTCAAAGCTTGGATACTGGTATTTGTCGGAATAGATGTTCATTTTAATTGCGACAATACTGCTTGCACGGTAAGGTTCAGTTGTCCATTATATCCACGTGCTTTTCGAGAGTCAACGACAGAGAAATAATGAATGTGATTTAAAAAAATCTGCCAAGCACGAAATTGTGAAAAGAAGCACGGAGATGCAGATATATATTTCAAGGGAGGGGTAGCAGGAGGGAGGGCAGGAACTAGGAATGAAAAGAGTGCAGAACTGGAAAATAAAAGGTGAAATGCTTGCAAAGTACTCCTTACTTACATATCACAGTTTGTTTTAGGGCCGAGAGAAAAGGAACGAATGTTTTACAGAACGAAGGATGGATTATCGGAGATATAAAAGAACACTGCTTCATAGGAAGACCCATGGACAGTAAAGAAAGCAGACATTAAAAGAGACAGTATTGTTTTAACGGAAACCACAATTTTTACAGCTTTTTGGGGGAATAGATCAAAAGGGCAACTGAGGTTATAGTGTCGGGGAGGTGACAGAGAGAAAGAGAGAAAAGAGGAAAAATTAACAACGAATAAATACAAGACAAAGCGTTTGCATATTTTGTTGAGGACGGAGGGTGTATTAATGGATGGAGGGGAGGAGAGAGACGTATTTGAAATAACAAAAATTACTTTAACATCGTCCATCTAAATTGATTACTCTGTATGCATGGAGTCTACGTATAAATGAATAAAAATAAGATATTGAGTGAAATGAGAAGCATTGAATTAATATTTGTGCCACGGAATCGAACCCAGACCTCCATACTTTCTGTAATTCAATGCTTTTCCTTTCACTTAATTTCTTTGACATACTGACGCGGAAAACTGTCTCCAGGTATATAAATTTATAATAAAATAGGATAATAAAGGAACTGTATATAAAAAAATCAATTTAAAGGCAGCTAAAAAAAAAGGAACTCATATTTTATTTCTTCTATAGTCTCACTTAGGAGATTTTTTTAAAAAAAAGTACTAATAATTTATTCAGAATCCCTCATTATTTGTTTCTTTCATAATACATCTCAGCATAGAATCTATAACGCCGTCAGACCAGTTTCTCTTCAGTAAGAGCGATGACTATCTCGAGTTGATTGCTCGCAGTGAGACAGCCTCATTTGCATTTCGGCTGTCTGCTTTTACTCTGATGCCAGGAAGTAAACATTCTGTATTTACGTCAGAGCCCCACTCTGCGCTGTGCTGGGGGCTGTTGGGCATCACCGCGACCGCCAGCTTGCTGGCTGCCACCAAGCCTCGCCTTGGCACGAGCTGTGGTTGATCGGCCAGCGCATAGCTCTCGAGCCACGGCTAATACAGGCACAGACCAAAAAACCAGGCTCAAACGTTTCTGCCAACCTACCCAAGTATGTAGTATTAACTACCACAGCTAGAGCTATTTTTCAATAAAATGAGCAGCCACTTTATCTTTTGACATTTCATTCAAATATTTAACGAATTTAAAGAATAGAATCATGATAAACGCAGCTACCACATAATGTTTCACCTAGATAGCAATCATACGACACAGGAAACTATCTTTTCAGTGCTCTGCATTGATTTAGACACAAGAAAATATGTATTCAACCTAGAAAACTACGTATGTTTTAAAATTAAACAATTTTGGGGGAGCAACATAAATATCTATATGTAGTATATCATTCACGTTTTGTGCACTTATAAAGTGTTCTCATTGTCTCTGAAACAATAACTGATACGAAACAGAAATACCTTCTGCTGAGGCCCTTCATTTACACGATTGTTCTGGTATTCATAGTGAAGTGTTTCGTAATGGGTTCATAGGATCGCTTTAGTTTCTCGACTGTTCCACGTTTATACGAAGATCGAGAAAAACAAGTGCCAAAAAGAATATATGCGAGTTCTAATTACCATTATATTATTCTTAAAATTCAAATCAAATGTTCGAATGTGTGTGGTATGCTAAGTGCAACAGTCCCTAAACTTACACACTACTTACACTAACTTATTCTAAGGACAACACACACATACCCATGCCCGAGGGAGGACTCGAACCTCCTACGCGAGCAACAGCCCGATCCATGACATGACACCTTAGACCGCGCGGGTACTCTGCGCGGCCTTCTTACAATTGTAACATACTTTGTATGGTAATGAGTACAAAAGCTCTTTGCATTTGTAGGAGAAGGTTGGTGATTGAAATCTCATAGAAGAAGCGTGCTACACTGAAAATTCTTTTGTAATAATATTTTGCTTCCTCACCTCATCCCCCTGCCGTCTCCGCCCCCTCCCCAACCTAAGTAGTAATAAAAACGGAAAACATCCGAGACCTTCTTTCCGCTAATTCACTATACCGCACAATCTGACATCTTTTTCCAACTTTTTCAGTGTCCTCCCTCTATACCGTCAGGTAATAATCGCGCATTGCTCAGCAATACTGCGGAAGAGGTGGAGCAGTTGTAGAGTTTATAGCCTCCTAGGGAAACGTTTTAATCTTCTAATGGTTGTGTCAATAACAGGCGCTTGTTTTATCTACACCAAAACATGTATATTTCGTAGTTAACGTTGTTTTCAATTGTACCCACCAGAAATTTTGTTAGGTTTATAATCCTTAAATTTGTTTTGTTTATCGATTTCTCAAGGACTGACGAAAATTTTCTCGTAATCATGTGGTGAACTATACGCATATTTATGTTTAGGGTCAATTGTCGAATTTGCATCGTGAAGATATAACTTCAATATCATTTTAAAATTGGCTCTGCTTTTCTAAGGTGCTTACTAGACAGCAGCATAATCTGCCACAAATATTTCTTAATTCGATATAGCAGTTTGTAGCTCTGTCAGAGCGTGGGTAAAATGTTACTCTCGCTCCAATTTGTAACTGAGAGCTACTGCCTCTTAATCTTTAAAGAGCGTCGACATTTTCATGAAGGAAACGAACAGCTGCAGCATGAATCGCCTCCTCATTGCCCTTGTGAAAGCCGATGCAGATAATTCAGACAGTAGGGATCGAGAATAATTGTAGTTGCTACGTGAAATTCATATATGTGATAAGTAAATGACACACCGAAGTTCAATTTCCAGACATTTTAATTGGAATACTAACAATAAGTGAATCTTGAAAGATTCTTCTATATACATATAAGTGTGGTGACCGTTCTTTCGAATGAACAGACACTACATAAATATATGTAATTAAGGAGAAGATGGCAACATATCCAGCCTTTAGTGCAAATGGACACTACGCCTGAACTCTCGAGGTAATCGGCAAAGTGCCACGAGCAGTGAGTGCAAATTGGAAACAGCAACTACGTGAGCAGTGTGAGGAAATTTGAGACTTGTGGGTGACGAGGGGGGAGAGTAGTGGTAGCCCGCGCAGCTGTGATGATCGTTGTTTTTCCCGCTCATGCAGTGGTTACCGTAATTGCTCAAAGAACGGTAGGAACCGGACCCGAATTCCGGCTGGGCACAACTGTTCAGCTTCCCCAATGCGTGCACTCAGTGGCCACAAGCAGCTTGTGTGGGATTATTTCTTTTAATCTAGATTCTTCTCTGTCATTCAGGAAGCAGTACAACTATCACCAGACATGATCCACCGTGTTGTCATTTCACTACCATAGTCGTACCAGGAAGATCATTTGTCTACAGGCAATGTCTTTCTCGAGTGGTCCAACACCTTAGGAGAACATCTTGAGCACACATTATGCATGGCTTAATTACTTCTCCTACGACGTGAGGTCGAGCATTGATGTATTTATAGTGAGGTAGACGAATGGGATGTTGCACAGATATATAAAGAAAATAAAAGTAATCCATTGTATCGATATCGACATGTAGCAGGACGTTTGAACAAATACTTTTTCCAGCGTTATGAAATATCTAGAAAAATTAACATCAAACCGGCAAAAGTTTCTAAATCTTTACTCTTGTGAGACTTTGGCGATACTATATTTTCATGATCTAATGAGTACTCTCAAACTAATTTCATATTTATAGAGTGCTTATACGATTTTTGGTATCTTCAACGCCGCAGTGGAGTGGCCAAGCTCATTGAGGTGCTATCTTCCGATGCGCGAGGCCGCTCCTCGTCGGGGGATCTAATCCTCCCTCGGACATGGATTTTTCTGTCGTCTTTAAAATAATCAACTTCGAACCATATCGCTTTCCTAAGTTGTGCGACTGGACTCGTGATGTCCTATCTGCAAGGTAGTAATTTGCAGTAACAGACGAGGAGTCATCTAGTGAAAAGGACGTGGCGAGTGTAATTCTTCCAGCAAAGTGAAGTAGACTTCTCCTGATTCGAATATATATTCGAAATATTTAATGAGCAATCAGAATATTGCTCTTAGATTTGAGGCAGTTAATACTGCCCACTACTAAACTCAGAAAAGCAAAGTCAATTGCGAAATGAATTTGAATTTGTATCTTCATGGCACAAATGGCAACAATTGACATTAAACATCAATATGCATTTGGCTCTGAACATGAGTACTCAGAGTCTCGTCAGCATTCTAGATATCGATAAGCAAAACAAATTTGAAGGTTATACATATAACGAAATTCCTGGGGGTGCAGTTAAAAACAATGTTAACTGTGAATAACACATATTTTGGCGAAGGTGAAACAAACGGTCTGTTATTGACACTACCATTAGGAGATTTACACGTCTCCTAAGGAGACTGCCAAACCTACAATTGTTCCCCCTCTTATGCAGTACTGCTGAGTAGTGTGCGATTATTACCCGATGGAATAAAGGGAGGACGCCGAGAAAGTTGAAAGAATATATCAGAGTATAACTCGCACATACGCTATTTGGCACTTGTATTTATTATTATTATTAGTAGTAGTAGTAGTAGTAGTAGTAGTAGTAGTATTTCTAGCTTAGTATAAGCGACGAGAAACTGAAGCGATTATATGAACCCATTACGAAACACTTCACTGTGAATAACAGAACAAATGTTCAAATGTTTGTATAGTTTATGGGACTTAACTACGGGGCCATCAGTCCCTAAACTTACAAACTACTTATGAACTAGCTAATCCTAAGGACGGCACAAATATCCATGCTTGAGGGGGGATTCGAACCCCCGACTGTAGTAATAACAGAACAATCGTGTAAATGAAGAGCCCCAGCAGAAGGTAATTTCTGATGTTTAGCACTTATTGTTTACAGACATATTGAAAATACTTTATAAGTACACAAAATGTGAATGATATACTACATGTATACTACATGTATACAACTGTTTAATTTTACAACATGCTTACATTTCTAAGATAACTACATATTTCATTATGTCTACATCTAATGCAGAGCGCTGAGAAGAGTGAATAATTTTCTGTGTTATATGATTGCTATCTATGTGAAACATTATGTGGTACTACGTTTATTTTGATTCTATTCTTTCACTTCGTTAAATATTTGAATGAAGTGTCAAAAGATAACGTGTCTGCTCATTTTATAGCAAAATAGCTCTAGGTGTGGTAGTTTATAATACACGTTAGGGTAGGTTTGCAGAAACTTTTCATACTTCAAGGGTTGAGTCTCGCTGTATTAGCCGTGGCTTGCGAGCTACGGGCAGGCCGGTCAACCACAGCTGCTGCCGAGGCGAGGCTTGGCGGAAACCAGCCAGCTGGCGGTCGCGTCGGCGGGCAACAGCCCCCAGCACGGCACAAAGCGGGGCTCTGGCGTAAATACACAATGTTTACTTCCTGGCTTCATAGTAAGACCGGAAAGCAGAAATACGAATCAGGCCGTCTCACTGTGAGCAATCAACTCGAGATAGAGTCGTCGCATTTACTGAAGAGAAGCTGGTCCGATAGCGTTATAGATTATATGCTGAGATGCATAACGGAAGAAACAAAATAATGAGGGATTCTGAATAAATTATTAGTCCTTCGAATGTTTTTTTTTTTTTTTTTTTTTTTTTTTTTTTTTTTTTTTTAATCTCATCTCTATTTTCATACTTCATTAGTGATAAACTGTGGAAGATCTCCTGGCAACAGAAATAAAATATGTGTTTCTTTTTCCTTTGAGCTACCTTTAAATTGAAGTTTTTTTTAATATACATTTCCTTTATTATACTATTTTTATTATAAATTTATATACCTAGTGACAGTTTTCTGTGTCAATATGTCAAAGACATTGAGTGAAGGGAAAAGTATTGAATTAAAGTAAGTATGGAAGTCTGGGTTTGATTCCCGCCCATGGCACAATTTTTATTTCAACAGTTTTCCGTATCAATATGTCAAAGACATTGAGTGAAGCTAGAAGCATTGAATTAAGTATGGAGTTCTGGGTTCTGTGGTACAAATTTTAATTCAATGCTTCTCTTTCACTCAATATCTTATTTTTTATTACATTTATACCCAGCCTCCATGCAAAGAGAGTAATCCGTTTAGATGGACGCTGCCAAGGTAATCTTTGTTATTTCAGATACGTCTCTCTCCTTCTCTCCATCCATTAATACACCCTCTGTCCTTCACAAAATACGCAAACGGTCTTGCATTTATTAATAGTTAATTTCTCTTCTGTTCTCTCTCTCACACTCGCTGTCGCCGCTCTTGCATCATAACCTCAGTTACCCTTATGGTCAGTTCTGTAACAATACAGTGATAAAATCTATTGGTTTCCGTTGACAGCATGCACTCTCTTTTAATTTATGCTTTCGTTACTGTATATCAGTCCTCTCTATGAGACCGTGTCCTTTCATACCCCCTTACCTATAATAAATTCTTCGTTCTGTGAAATTCAGAGCTCTGGTGTTTCGATTGACCTCCTCTGTTTTCATCCCAACAGACTATATCGTTACACATGGTATATATTTCCCGTTTTAGAAACCGTTTTCAATTGCGTAAACGACGCTCCTTGCTACTTTTAAGATGCGTAATATTTCATTTATTATGGTAAGAGCTATGTTACATTCTTGAGCGCAGCATAGAATAGCCGCGCGGTTTAAGATATCATGTCTTGAATTGGGCTTCTGCTCGCGTCGGTGGTTCGAGTCCTTCCTCGGTCTTGGTTGTCTGTGTTGTCCGTAAGTTAAGATAGTTTAAGTAGTGTGCAGACTGATGCCGTTAGCAGTTAAGTCCAATAAGATTTCACATACATTTTTCATACAAACTTGAGCGAAACGAGACTTAGTTAAATAAGCATACAGCAACATGTTATACAAAATCACCACAGATCATGCTAAAACATAGTATATTATCATACGCAATGCTACATAATTCTACATACTGTATATAACTTTTTTGTTATAGTCCTAATGGACAAATCACCTGGGGTCATTAGTCCCTACCTACCCTTACATGCTACTTTAATTAATTTACGCTAAGGAATACACGCATACACACACACACACACACACACACACACACACACACACACAACTACACATGTCCGAGGAAGGAGTCGAACCACTGGCTGGAGCGACCGCAACTCCGCAACAAGACGCCTCAGACCGCAAGGCCAAGAAATTACTGTTACGTGGACAGATACCGCCGAACTATTTTGCTTCTCGTACCATGTGTTCTGCACTCCATTTTGACGAAAAACATTATACTACCACATATGAAAATCGGTAGTTAATCGGGCTGATGCCATCTTGTAATGGCTAAGATATGGTTTGATTCCTGCTAGGGAAAGAGTTTTTAACAATCGTAAACATCCCCCTCCCCACCTCCAATAGCGGCAAGTAAGGAATTTAGGACTGTGGCGTCTTTCAAATCACATTACACATGTCCATTCGCTACTGACTAGAACAAAGTTGGATTAGTTTTCGTTGTTTCTTCAAAATGCCAACCCCTCCAGGTCTTTAAGACCGGCGCGATGTTAATTACTAGTAAACGAGAGTGGGTGAGTTGTCACCTAGTCATCTGAGATCAACGCTGACGATAGTCCCAGGCAGTACAACGTTATTTATTGCGCTACTTCAAAATGTTTGTAAATGTATCGGACTCAACTGCTTGGTTATTAGTCCGTAGCTTACAAACTACTTAAACTAAGATAAACTAACCTAAGAACAACACAAACACCCATGCCGGTAGGGGGGACTCGAACCCCCGACGGCGAACAGCCGCGCGCACCGCAGCATGGAGCTCCAGTGCGCACGGCTAATCCGCCGTGGCTTGCGCTACTTCTAGCCGAACATATGCACATCCCGCTAATGGTGAGAACAGTAACTATTTCATCTCTTTGCGTATATATAATAAATAGCGAATAGGGCCGGGGTTGGGTCCCCGCCGGAAAAGAAGTCAATTGTATCGTCATTTCAAGTTCAAATATAGCGCTATCTGTGAATTTATTTAATATCTGACGTGTGATCGTGCTTCGTTAACGATTCATATAGGTACTGCGTTCTATTCCACAATTTTATGACGTTTGACACCTGTGAGTTGCACTGTATTATATACCTTTAGTGGTTACCTCTCAGAAACAATTTGAACTTCATGCCATTACTAGTGCAATGCTAAAGTTAACCGGGTTCGGACATTGGCCTTGTAATCCGATACCAATGAAAACGCCAATGTCTTATGTCTCTTCATGCCTAATCTAGTCTCGATCAGAAACGGAAGCTTTTTTTGATCAACAGTGCGTTCAAATTCAGAGCACGAACGAAAACTGATTGTGTCATTGAATGATTTTGATAAGGTACCCGATTTGTCACTTATTGTAATTAAATTTAATTTACATTGCTCTCTCGACTCTAATAACTTGTATTCTAATGGTTTTTGTATGATGGTATTGAATCACATGTGGACCGACTGCCATAAGGAGCAATGTTCTATACTGCTTCTTTGATACCCATTGTGAATAGTCGAACGACTGTACTCTACAGGGGTGTTGAATGTGGAGTACCCGCAACACAGCTACGTTAGTTGTGTTGCATTCAGCAGTGATCCACTTTTTTTGCTGTCAAGTGTACCTCAAAGTTTCTGGGAATATGTTTTACCATCTCTGAATGTGCCTGACATCTTGTTGTATTACACTGTAGCAGGTGTAGCAAAACCGCTACAACAATCAGTTTCTGTTGTTGCAGGATCGCTGCTGTCGTCGGATGATATTATGAAGATGATTTGAACATTTGGTAGAGAAATATGTATTACTTGTAAACAGTAAACGTGAAATGAAAATATTTTTGACATAAAGAAATTACAGGTTTTTATTTTTTCACATGTAATGGCAACACGTTACAGCTCACGACAGGAAATGGGAAATCCATTCACCAACCAAAGTGGAAAGCTCACAAAGGCGGTGAGTGGTATTTATACAACCTTAGTTCTTAGACATAAACCACAAAATTATATCGTCAAAATTATAATATATTAAATTGATCACACGTCTAATTCAATACAAAAAAAATTAGCTTTGCTGAGTTGCCACAAAACATGCGCCCGCGAAAGGGTTAAACAATAGGTGCAATCTGTGCACTGATGGAGTCTTCCGTGTTCACATACCGTCAAACGTACATAGCACATTCCAGAATGAGAAATTGGGTGGATTATATCCAACAAATGTCGATTTCATTAGTATCATAGCTCGATAGTCTGCAATCGCTGAATGAAATCCACCTAGACGCATTTGTCTTACATACGTGTCAAAATTGTTACAGCAAAGCCTATTAAATCTACGGCATATTACATTCAATAATGAATACCTAAAGGTCTATTGTCTAATTGAACATAAACACACAAGAATAAAGTATAATCACATAAGAAAAATAAGTACTGTACAGGTTTGATAGTTCGAGATGACTGGGACCATCTCGAAATACTGAAAACTCGGTCTATCGAAACTAATGTCTAAAAAAAGGAATAAATCGATGTTGAAAGGAATATAGGTGCCTAATATGGACTTTACCATGCCCCGCCAAGTCGAGCACACTGCCGTAGTATCCATTTCTCGAAGACGTTCACGGCACTTTCTACGGCAACCCCCCCCCCCCTCACCCCTCTTGTATCTTCGTCGTGGATACAGCTACAAACCCGAACTTTCGGTGGCCAATAGTATCTACTATAACTAGCTATACTCTGAAGTTATACTGTTCTACACCTTATACTTTACGAAATATTGATAGTCGAATATCGTTAATTCTGTCACTCACTCACCGATCATCAAAATTCTAAGGTATTACTAGCATACACAGAAAGATAAAATTTTGTATTTAGTTAGTGTTTAGCCTGAAATGGGAGGAAAATTTCAAACTTCCCAAAATATCTATTCCGTTTTGGGACGTTCAGAATACGTGGGTTGATAGTATCTGCAAACTTCATAGACGCTGTAATGTGATGGTAATGGTATTACGGTAAAATGCTGGATTCGCGTGTAAGAGGTCCTAGGTTCCATACCTGATGGAGTGCAGTATTTTTCTTTTAAAATTTTTATTTTATGCTAGCCTGCACCTCTCTAAGACGTGACACCAGTTTAGAGAATGAAGTATCAAGTAAATATTTGGCTACTTATTTTCGAACACGTGTCGATTTGCGAGTGTGTGGCTACTTTGCACGATATGCAACAGTCTATAATAAAATACTGACGTACAAGCAAACCAAATGGATGAAGTCCCTGAACCGAGTACATTGACGGAGATGATCACTTGTGTATCTGAAAGTGATTATACACTTTTTAATTGGTAATATACAGCATAAATTGCTGCAAATGGAACCAGCACGAATGGCATCTACATTATAGAGTGTCGAAAGTACTTTGTTAATTTTTAGGAATTTGTAATTATTTCAAAGGATAGTTGACTGCCGCGATGACACCAGAGGCGCGGCAGCGCCGCCTGCTGTGGGCGCCGGCTGCCACACGGCAGCCAACGTGTTCACTAGGAATACAATAGGAACCTAAGAGGACAACATAAATTTTCCCGAGTGAAACCAGCAGCAGTAACATCTGTAACCTATATCAAAAATCACGCAATCTGCGCCTATATTCTGGTTATCAAAAGTGGGCTACTTTTCAGTTTTTCACGAATATGTCATGATTTTAAAGGGTAAGTTCAGTTGCGGACTAAAGCTATTAGAGGCCCGGGGCGTCGGAAAAACAAAAGTGAGGCCTCCCGTCCACTTGGAAACACATGTATTACTATAAAAAGTAACTTATTATATATGGAGCCCCCCAAGACAAGAGGCACGAGACAGTCTAAAAAAATACCTTTCGAGATTTGGAAGCCCCAGAACAAGCTAGGTCATGGGCGATCTAAAAAAAAAAAAAAACTGCTCTCGGGCATTTGGAGCCCCCACAGACGAGAGGCTCGGGGCGGTCCACCCCCCCCCCCCCCCGGCCCTCTTAGTCCACCACTGAGTGTAGTTAGCCATCAATCGACAAAGAGTTCAAAAAAAATGTTCAAATGTTTGTATAGCTTATGGGACTTAACTACGGGGTTCAAATGTTCAAATGTTTGTAAAGCTTATGGAACGTAACTACGGGGTCATCAGACCCTAAACTTACAAACTACTTACGAACTAGCTAACACTAAGGACGGCACAAATATCCATGCCCGAGGGGGGATTCGAACCCCCGACCGCAGCGGCCGTGCAGACCGTAACTGACGCGCCTCAGTCCCCTCGGCCACCGCGACGGACCAACAAAGAGTACATCTTAAACTGCTGTGATTGAAACGATTAGCAACGGTAACTACAGTCTAGCTTGTCGTAAGCACTCTCTTAGTTTGTTGTTTTAACGGGGTTGCCGTGCGCAGATCACTATAATCGTAGTCGACATTACTTTTTTACGCATGCTTTACGTCATGATGACGACACGTTCCCCTAAGCTATCGCTATGGAACTGCTATGGTGTACAACGGGAGACTTCGGACAACAATTACACACAGACCATTCGTTTGCTTTCTGTAGTTTTCGCTGTAGAGCGAAATATTAACACACACACACACACACACGTAGAATTTTATATACACCGATAACTTTCCATCCCAATATACTCCACCCTTTTATCATTATCAACCCTCAGGAGGGTCTATATAGATCGCGGTGCCTCATTTTTGTCTGCGAGGGGGAACACTCAGCAGAATGGCTTAAGTACAAGGTGCCCATGATATCCCCGTGGGAGGATGCGAAGCTGCTGGTCAAGACAGCAGCCGAACTCCTGAAGAACGCAAAGGTATCAATATGGGTACCAAAGATCCTTGACGATGTCTCTTCAAAGACTCTGTTCGAGAAAATAAGGGTCCAGAACTCAAAAGTCTCGACAGAGGATTGGAGGGTAATTAACCAAAAGGTCGTTCCGGAAGGACGAACCCTGGTGGTGGAGGTCGGAGAGAAGTCCCTGAAGGCATTGCGAGAGCAAGGCCTGAAACTGTTTTTAGGGTTCTCGCAGGTCTGCGTCAGGGTAATCAAAGACCTTAAAGGCAATAATGGCAGCAAGATGGGGACTGGAAGTGCTGCAGATAAACGTGCAGCACAGTAAAGGGGCCACTGCTGCCCTGAGCCGTCGCCTGGGGAGACAGGAGGTGGACATGGCCCTGATACAAGAACCCTATTTATACAAAGGGGGTGTATCGGGCCTCGGTGGTACTGGAGGCAAGCTGATTTATGCCAGAAATCTAAAAAACTCCAGAACATGCATTTATGTTAGAAATGGAATACCTTTCATACCAATGATGGATTTTTGTTCCAGGGACCTGGTGACCATCAGGATGCAGCAACGTAAGGAAGGTATCATGAGGGAAATTGTTTTGGCCTCAGCATACCTTCCTTACGAAGACAGCTCTCCTCCTTCTTTGGAAGTGAGGAAACTGACGGAAGCCTGCCATCGGCAAGGTGACGAACTGGTGGTGGGATGTGATGCCAATGCCCACAATCTATCGGAGGCAGCAACGACACCAACAGTAGAGGTGAGCACCTTCTTGAATTTCTCCTATCTAACAACTTGGAGATCCTGAATAGGGGTGATGAACCTACATTCAGGAATAGTAGAAGGGAAGAAGTAATTGACATAACTTTTGGTTCCATGATGATGGGAAGTTACGCCAAACAGTGGCATGTGGTCCTGGAGCCATCCTCGTCAGATCACATGTATATTAAATTCAAGGTTGAAATGGGAACCAGACAGACCATGGCCTATAGGAACCCCAGGAAAACGCACTGGGAGACATATAGGAAAGACCTTGACTTCAGCCTATCGGAAATTAAAACTTCGATAAGGAATCCAGCAGAGTTTGAGGAAGTAGCAGAGGCCGTAACCTCTGCTATAGTGACCTCATACCAGGACAACTGCTCAATCACCAAGACGTGCACAAATAGGAGTGTGCCTTGGTGGAATAATAACCTGGAAATGCAAAGGAAACAGGTACGAAGACTGTTTAACCTTGCAAGGCGCAAAGGACAATGGGCAAAGTATCGTGAGGTGCTTGTCAATTACAACCTTGCCATCAGACGGGCAAAGGAGGCATCCTGGAAGGTATTCTGTGAGGAAGTGGAGGGCACGGATGCTCAAGCGAGACTTCATAAAATCCTCATTAGGGTACCAACTAATCCAGGAGGAACATTGAGGAAGGAGGATGGGGAGTGTACAAAGACAGCACATGAAACGCTGGAACTGATCCTCAAGACTCACTTTCCTCAATATATTCTGGGGTATAACTCAGACCAGAATGCGATTCCGAGAGACAACGGTTCTCAGGTATTCGCAAAGAGGACTGGGATTTGGCCAAGGAGTGTGTCGATCTCAGTAAGGTCCGATGGGCGGTGGGAACACTTCAACCGTTCAAGTCACCTGGCCCCGATGGAATCTTTCCAGCTCTCCTGCAACAAGCGGGAGAAAATCTTATTAGATTCCTATGCAGGTTATTCAAGGTTAGCCTAGCAGCAGGAATCATTCCCAATGCCTGGAGGGCAGTGAAGGTTGTCTTCATTCCTAAACCAGGGAGAATTGATCATACCAAGGCCAAGGATATGAGACCAATCAGCCTGTCCTCCTTCATTCTTAAGACATTGGAAAAGCTGGTTAATGTGCATGTTGGAGAAAGGAGGTTAAGTAGGGCTCCTCTACATTCAAACCAACATGCATATCAGCCAGGTAAATCATGTGAGACAGCTCTCCACCAACTCGTTGGGAAGGTGGAGAAAGCACTACACTTTCAGGAAATAGCCCTCTGTATCTTCCTGGACATCGAGGGGGCCTTTAGCAACACGACCTTCGATTCCATGGTAGGGCAGCAGAGGTGCATGACCTAGGGACCACAATATGTAGGTGGACTAGGGCCATGTTCAGTGGAAGAAAGGTAGAAGCTACCATGATGAATGAAAAAATTGTAATCAACACCACTAGGGGTTGCCCGCAAGGAGGACTTCTTTCCCCTTTATTGTGGAATCTAGTGGTGAATGATGTCATTGGAGAATTAAACTCTAGGCAGTACTTTTGCCAAGGATACGCAGATGATCTTGTCATAGTAATACTTGGCAAATTTGCTGACACAGTAAAGAATATGGCACAAGGTGCTTTGGACATTGTGCAAGACTGGTGCAGAAAACAGGATCTGGGTGTTAGTCCTAAGAAGACTGTTGTTGTACCATTCACAAAGAAGCATATACAACATTCAAGTTGGAATCTAAAGCTTTTCAATGAAGCGCTACCTGTGAAGGGGACAGTGAAATATCTAGGGGTTACCCTAGATGAGAAACTGACATGGACCCCTCACATCAGGAATATTTGCTCCAAGGTAAAAGGTACTCTTGTGAGTGGCAGGCGAGCTCCTGGCAAAAATTGCGGCCTGAGCCCCAAGGGTATGCACTGGATATACACCACAGTGTTTAGACCCAGGATCACCTATGGGGCGGTCGTGTGGTGGAAGAAGGTAGAACAGCAGGTTGCTGCTAAGGAGCTTGGTAAGGTGCAGAGATTAGCCTGCTTAGCCATAACAGGCGGAATTAGCAGCACACCAACTGCTGGGATGGAAACCATGCTGGATATGCCCCCATTACACCTTTGGGTCAAGATGGAGGCAGCGGCTGGTGCATACAGACTCAAATCTGGCAACAACTGGAACTCTTTGGGATATCCAGAATCACACACTAAAATAGTGTGTTAAATATAGGAAAGGTTGGGGAAATGCCAGCCGACTATGTTATAACCCGATACTGCTTCAACAAGCCTTTCAATATAACAATTGGAAGTAGGCAGCAGTGGGAGAAAATAGTTCGACACCGTACGGGGGATATTGTCAGGTTCACTGACGGGTCAAAATCGGACCAAGGTGTTGGGGCCGGGGTATATGGGGTGCAGCCAAGACTGGATGGCGTCATCTCTCTAGGAAAACTGGCCTCAGTATTCCAGGCCGAAATCACTGCCATCAGGGCGTGTGTGGAGGAGAATTTGCGTAGGTGCTACAAAGATCATAGCATCTATATCTATTCAGACATCCAGGCAGCCCTGAGATCACTGGCAGCTCCTGCAACAAGTTCTAAAATCGTAGCAGAATGTCACAGGGTTCTGGTGGAGCTAGGGGAAAGCAATAGAGTAAACCTATTGAGGGTCCCTGGCCACTCGGGGATCAGTGGCAACGAACATGCTGACAGATTAGCCAGGATGGGGGCAGAGACTCCATTTATTGGACCGGAACCTGTCCTGCCAATCACCATGGCAATGATAAAATTGGAGCTACGCAACTGGCTCAGAAGACAGCACGTAGAATATTGGACCAAAGTCCATCAACAAAAACATGGCAAGGTAATGATGCCAAAGCCATGTTTTAAAAGAAGCTCTGCATTCATGGGTCTGAACAGGAAAGAGATTAGACCTATGGTTGGATTGCTGACAGGCCATGGGAATTTCAAAAAACACCTACGTACAATGGGAATAACAGAAGAGGACCCTAAATGTAGGATCTGTGATGACGGTGATGAAACTGCATCACATCTAATCTTCGAATGCATTGCATTGGAGAATAAAAGGCACAGAATATTTGGGACAACCAGACCCGAAGAAATTGTGTCTAATAAAGAACAGGTAAAGGGACTCCTTGCACTGTTCAAGGGCATTGGTTGGCTTTACTAGACATACAGGGAGCGATACTGCACAATAAACTTAGTTTCGGTGCGGGCAGTGGCGGGTTGGTCCAAGACTGTTTTGGCTTCCCTGGAAAAATCAATCAATCAACCCTCAAGCAACAATGCAACCAATAAAACCATTTCCAAAGAGTCATTATTGTTCAAAATTGCGCGTTATATCTTCAAATTACTAAATATCTATCAGATCGCTATAAAACCTTGCCTAAATCACTCCTCAGGTATAAATTAGTAGCTGTACAAATATATAATTCACATTAATAAATATATAGCTATCCGATCGCCATAAAACCGTGCCTAAAGCCTTCCCCGGGTAGACGTTAGTAACTGTATAAATTTTTAGCTCTTTATGTCTTGTTGTTCAGACGTGATAAACGTACACCGAACAGACATTCTCCGTTCGAGCTCAGATTTCTCGTATTTTATTCTGATGGTCATTTCTACCTATGTAAGTGGGAGTCAACAATATATTTTTGCATTCGGAGGAGTATGTTGACGATTGGAGTTTCGTAAGTAGCCCACGCCGCTGCGATAAGCGCCGTTGTTGTAATGATTCCCATCCCAGATCCTGTATCATTTCCGTAACGCTGTCTCCCCTGTATCGTGACAATACGAAACGAGCTGCCCTTCTCTGGACTCCTTCGGTGTCCTCCGTCAAACCCACCTGATAACGATTCCGCACTGGGCAGCAATACTCCATAAATGGACGGACAAGCGTAGTGTATGCAGTTTCTTTAGTAGTTCTGTAGCATCTTTCAAGGGTTCTGCCAATAAAACGCAGTCACTGGTTCGACTTTCCCACGACATTATCGACGTGTTCTTTCCAGTTTAAGTCTGAAGTAATAGTAATTCCTAGGTATTTTGTGGAGTTTAGGGCCTTCACTTTTGATTAAATTGTCTTGTAAACAAAGTTTAACGGATTTATTATGGTACTCATGTGGACGACTTCACACTTCTCATTATTTAGAGTAAATTGCCAGTTTTTACACCATAGTGATATCTTATTCAAATCGTTCTGCAGTTGGTTTTGATCATTAGATGATTTTACTAGACGGTAAATGACGGCGTCATCTTTAAACAACCTAAGAGAGCTACTTACATCTTCCACTAAATAGTTTATGTAAATAAGGAACAGCAGAGGACCAATAACTCTACCCTGTGGAACGCCCGATATTACTTCTGTTTTACTCGATGCCTTACCATCGATTACTACGAACTGTGTCCTCTCTGACAGGAAATCCCCTATCCAATCGTAAATTTGAGGCGATATACCATAACCACACAATTTGATTAAAAGCTGTTTGTGAGGTACGGTGTCAAAAGCCTTCTGGAAATCAAGAAATGAGGAATCGATTTGCGAACCCTTGTCGATAGCGCCCATCATTTCGTGTGAATAAAGAGCTAGTTGTGATTCGCATGAACGATATTTTCTAAATCCGTGTTGACCTTTGGTCAATAGATCATTCTGTTCGAGATAATTCATAATATTTGAATACAGGATATGTTCCAAAACCCTGCTGCAAATTGACGTCAATGAAATAGGACTATAGTTTAATGGGTTACTCCTACTGCCTTTCTTGAATATAGGTGTGACCTGTGCAACTTTCCAATGTTTTGGTACAGATCCTTCTTTGAGCGAGCGATTGTATATGGCTGTTAAGTAAGGAGCTATCGCTTCAGCATAATCAAATAGAAATCTAATGGGTATACAGTCCGTACCAGAAGACTTATTCTTGTTAAGTGATTCATCAGAAACCAAGTTTGCTGTTTTTGTAAGTGTTCATGAAACCACATACTTAACACCTTGCTATACTTTACTATATAATAAGTTATCTACCAACAATTATAGCGACTATACCAATGTTTCACATCTTTATTTCTGTAATAGATATAATGACCTGGCAATCGCACCAAAATAATATAATGACATGAGAATAAATATAATGATTTTGCAATTAAATCTCGACATGACATAAAAATAATTTATACTGCCTTATGTAACCAAACGTAATTACGTAAGAACAAAGGACACTCACATATTCATAAAGTATTTTAAATATTAGTTTATGTTGTCATGCGATTGCCAAATCATTCTATCATTATCGAAATAAATATGTATAATATTGATACAGTCGCTGTAAATGTTTCCAGAGAATTAACTATATTGTCGCGTTGCAATGGAAGCAGACTTGACTTCGAAGGCAACTGAACACAGCACTTATACTGAAAGCACGTTTATTACGAACTCAACATACACGCAGCACTGACTGCCTCTCAGGCAGAGTGCTCTGCTATTTATACACAGAGAGAATTTACCAGAAATTAGAAGAACAGTTGACATAAGAAACAACCAGAATTTACAAGTGAACACAAGAAAGGTGTAGAACCTTCTGGAATTGTTAATTACAAAGAAATAAACTTTCGCTGATGGGCGGGACTGAACCGGCGACATTCAGCACCGCAATCCGTGACGCTATCCCCTGCGCCACCCCGGCAGTCGGTGTTCGTGGGGTCTCGCGGCAATATAACAAATTCTGACAAGGTGTTGAATAGTGTTCCATGAACACTAACTAAAATAACCGACTTGGTTTACCATAAGATCTTTCAACTTTTTACGGCGGAAGGAATTCGTCGCGAGACTTGCATTTTAGTACGTTCTATGTTTTTGATGGGCTCTCTGTTTTGATGAGCAATAAAGAAAAATGAAATGTCATGTTTTGTTCAAAAATGTCTGTAAATCTATCGGACCAAACTGCGTGGTCATCAGTCCGTAGCTTACAAACTACTTAAACCTAGGTAAACTGACCTACGGACAAACACAAACACCCATGCCCCAGGGAGGACTCGAACCTCCACGGCGAGCAACCGCGCGCTCCGCAGCGAGGTGCTTTAGACCGCACGGCTACTCCACCGCGGCTGTCATGTTTTGTATGTGTATTCAACTTTTATGTAAAGGGTCATGAACAATTAGAGTCGTGGTGATGCAAAACCTTTTTTGGTGTGTGTATAATGAGCAAATTTGCAACAATCATGAATGTTGAGAACTCTAAACAAAATTTTGGTTATTACCCAGGATAGGTAAAGTCGGTTAGGCACCAGATACAGTATTTCTTTCTTAGCTAGTTAGTTGCGTGTTCGAGAATCATTTGAACAATTATTATATCCATATGATACGGAAAAAGTTAGTTTACACGAGAAGTATACGCGATTTGCGCTCACATGGATATAAATACTGTTAGCTCTAGTCATGCAACTACACTTAGAAACAAGGGTTCTTTTTACAGCCTACCAGTTCTTACATAGATTTTTGTAATAGGATAGAAGGTGTTTTCAGTGCCTCAAAGCAGACCAATAATACATATGTGACATTCAGTACAATAGGGTTTGGATAAAAATATGGAAACACAGCGAAGAATGTATTCCTGCACATTCGAGGCGCACCCAGAAATTAAGTTTCCCTATATAAAAATAGAAAACAAAGACAACATAGTTACATAAAAGCTTTATTGGCAATAGGTACAGCAATGTGATTCTTGAAGTTTTCCCAGCCTAAGGAATATTTGATAAAGTTATGGATTACAGCAGGGTAACGTGGACCTCGCACCAGGAGGTCTCCCTTATCCAGCTGCTATCCCCAAACTTTATCCAGCAATGTCTGCGCTATTTTTTGACACAGTCACCAAAAGAACTGAGACACTTGTCATATCGTGGGATCAACTTTTGTATTCGTGTTCAAATGTTTGTAAAGCTTATGGGACTTAACTGCGGGGTCATCAGTCCCTAACTTACAAACTACTTATGAACTAACTAGCTGCAAGTGCCCGGCTTTGCACGGGTTTAAAATAAGGATTTCTGTAGAAGCGTACAAAACCGTTTATTTGCATGTAATAAAAGGGTAGATTTATATTAAAGCAATGTGATAAACAACATTTTTGGCTATTCCATTTGGAGTATGTACAAAAAGATTTTCGTCGTTGCCCACTCTGGAGCAGGCCACATACAACTGTATAGAGATTGCAGTCGAAGTCTGTAAGTAAAGTACTCTTCCCCATGCACCGAACGAAATTTTATGTAGACAGTAACCTTCATCTTGTTTTCAAGGTCACATGTGCAAAATTTCATCAAGATCGGAGCAAAACTGTGAATTTTGGCGATATCCACAAGTAGGCCTACCCTCCACCATGCACTGAACGAAATTTTATGTACACAGTGCCCTTCCTCTTGTTTTGAACGTCAATTGTGCAAAATTTCATCAAGATCACTGCTAAGATACAGATTTTTCACGGACACATTGAAAACGCACTTTCACTTTTTTCTCAAATATTCCGGTTGGTTTTCCAAAAAATGGAACGAAACCTGTTTAAGAACCTTCTCCATGTAATTTTGTGTACGTGTACCTAATTTCACGTTATTTGGTTGTCTGGATCTTGAGCTATAAGAGCACAGACAGACAACAAATGCGTCTTGTAAGTACAGAGATTTATGCTAAAGACAATACAAACATCCGTGCCCGAGGGAGGATTCGAACCTCCGACGCGAGAGGCTGTGCGATGCGCAACTTGGCGCTCCAGACAGCTCAGCTACTCCCGCGGCTTTTTTCCTGTGTCTGCCGCCTGTGAATGGAACCAGTGAGTGGCAGTCGTGTATGGCCCTTGTCAAAACGCTAACAGGAGAGCAGGAATTTCTTGAGGGGCAACAAGTGATGGACATCGCCAGAACTGTATGCTGGATTATAAAACAGCAACCAGGCGAACTTCTGCAAAACAGTTGGCGTGCGCCGAGCCGTACGGTAACTAGCAGCACAACGCCTGCCATCAGCATTCCACGCCTCTTGTTCTGAATGGCACTTCCTTCGGCCAGCATTTTGACATCGACGAAAAGTCGAAGATGACTGTTATACATTGGTTCCATTTGCAGACGGCAGACTTCTAAGACTCAGGAATAGAACAGTGTTGATTCCACGACATGACAAGTGTCTCAGTTATTTTGGGGACTATGTCAAAAAATAGCACAGACAGTTCTGTACCTCTTACCAATAAAGCTTTCATCTTGGATTTGTTTAGGAAAATAGGGAAACGTAGTCTCCATTGTGCCTCGTAAATGTATATCCTTGTGAACGAAACATCGGTCTGAGGTACCTTCTTAGTGGACGCTACCAAGGCAGGTGCACTAGTTTCTTCAGTGTAGTTTAAAACATATTATCCGTGACGAAAACAACGTAAAATCGCGAAAGAGTCAAGAAGGTGGAGAAAAATATAGTTTAAAGATCCTAGCGGTCTAGGAGACCGGTGTTTCTCCACACTATTGTATAAAAAATGTTCCGGTTAGAGAGATATGGTAGCTTAGCCCCCAGGTGGCGAAGTCGTATGTCACCAAGAACGGCAACTGTGCAATGTTTTCAGTGCGTTGTCAGAACAGTGTTCTGTGTTATTATCAGTGCAGTATGTCGGGGCTTATTGAATTCCAACACGGACTAATTACTGGTGGTGGTATTGTGGATGGATCCGTAACCAACGTAGACGAAATGTTTGGTGTTTCAAGAGACACCCTATCGAAGATATTTCTAAACGCCGAATCAAGAAAATTGGAAAATCGTCATGCACTAACAACTTGGGGAAAAGTGTGTGTTGAGTGATCGTGACACACGGTCAGTCACGAGGAATGTGACGAAAAATAGGAGAACGACAGCTGCCAAATATCAGCACTGGACTGAATGTCGTAGTCGTTAAATGAATCCGCTCAGCAAGACCAAAACAACAAGAAGGTAACTCCAGAATCAGGGAATCTAGTGGGAAGTGGAAGTCTAAAACTGCTCTTCAGTTACGCAATTAACCGCCACGCGGAATGGCCGCGTGGTCTAAGGCATCATACCACGGACTGGGCGGCCGTTCCCGCCGGAGTTTCGAGTCCTCCCGCGGCCATGGATGTGTCTCTTGTCCTTAGTGTACGCGAGTTTAAGTTCAAAAATGTTCAAATGTTTGTATAGTCTATGGGACTTTAACTACGGGGTCATCAGTCCCTAAACTTACAAACTACTTATGAACTACTTACGAACTAGGACGGCACAAATGTCCATGCCCGAGGGGGGATTCGAACCCCCGACCGTAGTGGCCGTGCATACCGTGACTGGAGCGCCTGAGTCTCCTCGGCCACCGCGGCCGGCGCTAGTTTAAGTACTTTGTAAGTCAAGGGACTGAGGATCATAGCAGTTTTGTCCAATAGGTTTACAAACATTTGAACGCAATTAACCGTAACAGGAAAACGTGGTGCCGAAGCCATAATTCCTCAATTACGGATCAGTGGAAGAAAGTAGATTACTCGGTTGAGTCTCGTTGCATACCGTTTCCAATTTCTGGGACAGTGTCCGTACCAGTAATAAAACATAGCAGGGTTCAGTGATGATGTGGGCAGCCTATCTTGGTTTTCCATGGGCTCATTGGTTACGCTGCAAAGACTCATTACTGACAAGGATAATGTGACCATTTTGGCTGATAAAAACATTGTCGCGGATTGCGCGGCCTTTCCCGTCGGAGGTTCGAGTCCTCCCTCGGATATATATATATATATATATATATATATATATATATATATATATATATGTGTGTGTGTGTGTGTGTGTGTGTGTGTGTGTGTGTGTGTGTTTTATCGTTAGTTTAAGTAGTTTGTAAGTCCATGGACTGATGACCTCAGCAGTTTAGTTCCTTATCTTTACAAACATTTGAGAAACATCCAGTGGTATAATGTTTGTTCGACAATGGAAATAATGTGTTGTTAGATGACAGTGTGTCTGTTTATACAGCTCACACTGTCGTATACTGGTTTCGTGGGCACAGGGAAAAATTCACGCCTCTCTCCTGGCCACCAGTCACCAGACCGCGAAATTATTGAACCTCCTTGGTCTATATTAGAAAGAAGGCTGCGAAACTCTGTCAACCACTGCCATCGTTACCTGAAATTTCGACGATTTTGCTGGAAAAATTGCATACGATTCCACCGGAAACCACCGAGGACCTGTATATATCCATTCCGAGACGACTGGAAGTTGTTTTCAGTGCGCAAAATTTTCAAATGTACGTAAATATATAGGACTCACCTTCTTTGGTTATTAGACCCTAGGCTTAAAAACTAGTTAAACTAACCTAATGACAACATACACAAGCATGCCCCAGGGAGGACTCGAGCCTCCGACGGCGAGCAACCGTGCGCTCCGCAGCAAGGCACCTTAGAACACTAGCCCACTGCATGGTGATGTGTTGTGTTTGTGGTGTTTCCTCGTGTTTGTCCACCCTCTGCATGCTGACACAGTTAATAATTTCAGTGACCCATATGATATACTACTGGAAGGTTATTGTTTGTTGCGATGTATTTCTGAGCTGCAGGAGTCGTTGATGCTGAGGTGCCGGCCGCGGTGGCCGAGGGGACTGAGGCGCTTCAGTCACGGTCTGCACGGTCACTACGGTCGGGGGTTCGAATCCCCCCTCGGGCATGGATATTTGTGCCGTCCTTAGTTGTAGGTAGTTCATAAGTAGTTTGTAAGTTTAGGGACTGATGACCCCGTAGTTACGTCCCTTAAGCTTAACAAACATTTGAACATTTGATGCTGAGGTGTATTGCTGCAGTCACACAGCACGCTCACGAACAGTTGTAATTGGATCATAACTGCCGATGAAAAATAATACGGTTGTGGCCATCGAGCCAATCTTTTCATAATTACGGAGCATTGAATTGGCGATCGATAGTATATGCGCATAGCCTCACAACATCCGTGACCGTAATTTCTGCGTCTGCTCGTGCCAAGGTCTTGCTTTGTTCGCGTGCTCACCTCACAAAGTGGCTCCATGCCAGCTCCTCTAACCGACATAATTCTCTCAACAAGTATGTTTCTTTTCTATAAGATTAAAGTCTCATCGTTACACTGCATTATTATCGATATACTCTGCAGGGGAAAAAATTAGTGCGCCCTTTTAGATTTTTCCAGTTCACTCAAGATTTATTGTTGAAATAGTGCATATGGAGTACGGTACATGAAATGATTACATTTACAGACCAATAGCTCAAGAGGTACTGAAGTAGCAAGTGTCGTTCCATGGTAAATTACCCTCCACGGGTGGCAATGCAGGTCCTGATTCGGAAGTTGTGTTGCAGCTTATCGCACCGCAAACCACAGGTCCTGGGGTGTGTTGACGGATGCTATGTGCGAGGCAGCGCACGTCGGGTCTACGACCAGCACTTGCGTGCTGATAGAATCTGTCTTCATCGCATAATCACATTCTACTGCTGCATTATGAGTTACTTTCTAGAAATATGAGAGATAGAATAATGACATTTAGTGCATCGGCTACATCTTGTAAGGGGACAGTTTCGTGGGGACACTTGAAGTCTGCAATTCTGTGGTAAATCGCGCACATGAGCGGGAATGATGTGTTTTGACAGCTACTGAGTCGTTGTAGTTCAGGGGTTAGACAATAGATAGCGGCACGTCTCATCTGTCAAACGAGCGTCTGGTCGCTCGCTTTGTGTATAGACACGTGTCTGGAAAATCCAGGCCGTTATACACTCGGCAGGAGAAGTCCTGTTTGACCTTGGAGAGCGGGCCGTGGTGGCCGAGGTGACTGAGGCGCTCCAGTCACGGTCAGCATGGCCACTACGGTCGGGGGTTCGAATCCCCCCTCGGGCATGGATATTTGTGCCGTCCTAGTTCGTAAGTAGTTCATAAGTAGTTTGTAAGTTTAGGGACTGATGACCCCGTAGTTAGGTCCCATGAGCTTAACAAACATTTGAACATTTTGACCTTGGAGAAATATGCAATAAACCACTTAAAAATAAATAACTATTGATCCATATATGATACAAAGGAGCGCGTACGCTCATTTTAAAGATGAAGACTAGACGGATGCGCTGATATAAACGCGCCTCGTTTCAATTTAATAGTTTTTGAATTATAGTAAATCAAAAATCATTACAAAATAACAAATTTGTGAACGATAAAATTCAAATGTTTGTGTAGCTTATGGGACTTAACAATGGGGTCTTCAATCCCTAAACGTACAAACTACTTATGAACTAACTAACACTAAGGACGGCACAAATATCCATGCCCGAGGGGGGATTCGAATCCCCGACCGTATGGCCGTGCAGACCGTGACTGGAGCGCCGCAGTCCCCTCGGCCACTGCGGCCGGCTGTGAACGATATATCTTGAAAACGGCTTGACCAAATATTACGTACCAGGAGTCAAATGATAGATCTACGTGAGTACTATTAAGATGTATATTACGTATATTTAGTTTTTTGCGCAAATTCAGTAAATTTGAATTAGAGGCCAGCAACATGGTTTCCAGGTATAAAAGCTGTGTTTTTAATAAATAAACAATAATAACTTCAGTATTAGCGGTAGTACGGTAAATTATACTTGAGTAAATAATTAATAAAACCACAGGATTAATAGTACAGCGAATAACGTATGTTTAAATACTGAAAAAGCAAATATAGAAAAGTTTAATTTTTTGATAATGCAAAAACTGCGATATGTACAATGTTTTTGATGCCGTATTCTGTTTCGGCGGAAAATTTCAGTTAAATACTATCATCACATGTATTTATTTCATTTGTATTTGATGCAAAAGAGGTAATTTTGTGAAAATAAGATATTGATTTGACTTCAGAGTAAGCCAGCGAGAGTACTTCAGGCGGCCATTTTGACTTGTTCGGGGGATTCGCAGCAGAGCAGCCTAACGGGTAGTCTGCTGGTGTCCGTTTGACAGACAACACGTGTCGTTATGCTGAGTGACTGTGGAGTCGCTCGAGGACTTGTGGAATTCCAGCGAAGTGTTCTAGTGTGGAACTTAGAAATATTTTTTCTCTGGTGCTTCGAAAATTTTGATTTTATTCTGCGTCTGTGGGACAAAAAAAAAGTCATCAGTATTGCTTCGTGGACTCTAACTATATTCTGTGACAGTGCAACTTAGAGTTTCTCAGGATTGTTGCTAGACTTTAATTTCTATTTAGCGACTGTGTGACTTAGAAACTATTCAGTCAAGTTTCCATATTTTTGGTGTGTCAGTCATAAGGAACTCGGCATTGCACTGAAGTCAGGTGTAACAAATATTCACTGACGGATATTAGGTAGAATAAACATCAATTTAGTTAAAAGTGAATGTGTCATTTCTGCATTTTTTTGTTCCTGCCTGCATTTAATTAAAGGCTAAACATTTTGGGGACATTGCAGCAGGTGTGGCTGGCCCCTAGCCATGACACAGCCAGTTTGTATACCAAACAGGGTCTACAGCCGCACTTCACGGAGCCTCAGCCAAACACAGGCTGTGATTGGGTGATTTGTGTTGCTTTATTTATTTACTTTTATTTTATTTTTTATTTTTATTCATTTATTTATTTTGTGTGCTGTAGCACTGAGGGGCTCGAGCCAACTGAAGGAAATAACTGATACAATTGTGTCACCGTGCACAGAATAGTGTGTTTTTTCCTAGTTTGTGTTTGGAAAATCGGTGTATAAGCTCGCAATTTCCAAATATTCCTCTGACGCCACCAGTCGACCTGTGTACGTCGATGCCGTGGCGTGCGTTGAAAATCGGTAGAGGTGTGCGTGTCGTTGCTAGTAACGGGTTAGCAAAAGTTAGTATTGACATTTCTGGGCTCACAAACCTGCTCATCTGTGCTGTGTTGCCGCGGTGGAGTAGCCGAGCGGTCTAAAGCGTCTCGCTGCGGAGCGCGCGGTTGCTCGCAGTGGAGGTTCGAGTCCTCCCTGGAGCATGGGTGTGTGTGTTTGTCCTTAGGTTAGTTTACCTAGGTTTAAGTAGTTTGTAAGCTACGGACTGATGACCACGCAGTTTGGTCCGATAGATTTACAAACATTTGAATTTTTGTGCTGTTAGCTGTACGATCTGTCATTGCTACCCTTAGGCCGGTAACGCACTAGGCAGCCAGGCTGCGGCAGCCAAAATATTGAGCAGCCAGTTGGTAGCAGCCAGCGTTGGCAGCCAGCTGACGGCCACTTGTACCCAATCGGCCGAGCGACATTGACGTGGAAGATGCGATAATCGTCCACCTGTTGTCTCAATGGAAACGAAAATGAAAAACTCCTAAATAATAATTTACAAATCCTAGGGAAAAGTCCGATATCTAACAATGGAATACCGATGCCGTATGTTATTGTCGGAGACGAAGCATTTGGTATTTCTGAAAATTTAATGCGTCCTTATGGCGGAAGGAGTTTAACACACACAAAAAAGAATCTTTAACTACCGACTGTCTCGTGCTAGGCGCTTTATAGAATGTACGTTTGGCATTCTGGCAAATAAATGAAGAATTTTGCATCGCCCAATGGATGTTCGGGAAGAATTTGCAATTGCCATAATAAAAACATATTGTGTTTTACATAACTATGTGCGAGAAAGAGATGGCTACAAATTTGAAGACACACTGTATGTCCCTCCAGAAGTGGAAGTTTCCCCAGGTCCTGCAACAGCAGGGGGCTGTTCATCAGCATCAGCATATAGAGATTTATTTGCGGATTACTTTACGAATGAAAATCCGCTGGAATGGCAAAACAGAATTGCATTGGGGTAGTAATTACATACGTATGTAACTATTGTTTCCATGTGAATTAGTGTGCATTAAGTGTACAATGAAACCCTCTTCTTCCTTATTGTAGCTGTAAGCAATTTTTTCTATGTAATAAATAATAAATAACTCACCGAATTCATTCTTTTCATTTTCAGACATGTTCTCCTCACACATTACATTTGCGATTTCCTCCCACCTCATTCTCTTCACATCACGATCACTATATTGCTCGCAAGACACATTCCACATTTCTCTTCGTCGTTGTATTTCATGAATAAATTTCTCGGTGTCGAACGTCATGACAACTTGGCTGCTTGGTCAAGTGCGCGGAGCTTGCTGGCAGCCACACGCGTTCACTGCGAGGCTCGCTGTTGGCACTGCTGCCCGCAGCCAGCTGGCTGCCACTGCCGTGCAGTCGGCTGCGTTTTGATGGCTGCCGCAGCCACCAATTCCTGGCTGCCCAGTGCGCTGCGTTCCGTACCACCATTGTTTCATTGGCTGCCGCAGCCTGGCTGCCTAGTGCGTTACCGGCCTTACAGTACGAAGGTCTTGGGGGTCTATGCTGTGCTGACGTCCAGAACGTCGTCTACAAGTGTCAGAGAATGTTCACGTGACTACCAGCACCAGTACGCAGCTGACGCAGCCCGTTGAACGTGTGTGGCAATTCTCCGAAAGTACCATTCCGCCACTCGGAAAGCCAAAATTAGACCCGTTTCAAACTCGCTCAGTTGGCTGTGGGAAGCACGAGTGCATGGCGGCCGTTTGCTCCTCGCGTTATCACGCTGAGCCGTATTCCCTATTAGAGGGTGCACACACATGGCAGCTGCCACTACGCCATCTGCTTGCTGACGACGTTGAACCCATTTTCAGAACACCTGCTATCTCCCAGATGGCATCTGCTGTCACCCGATCAAAATCGATTTCATCTTTGCACATAATATTTGTCTCCAGCAGTGTATATCTGATTCCTGGATAAAAATTAGTGACGATACTGTGCGTGTACATATTACTTTTTGAATAACAATTATTTATAAACTTCACATCTTGACTTCTTCTACATCTACATAGACACTCAGCAAATCACATTTAAGTGCCTGGCAGAGAGTTCATTAACCACTTTCATAATCTTTCTCTACCGTTCCATTCTCTAATAGCGCGCAGGAAGAAAGAACACCGAAATCGTTCCGTTTTCGATCTGATTTCTCTTATTTTATTGGGATGGTCATGTCTCTCTATGTAGGTGGGTGCTAGCAAATTATTTTCAAATTCAGAAGTAAAAGTCGGTGATTGAAATTTCGCAAACAAGTCTCGCCGCAACGAATAACGGCTTTCTTTCAATGATTTCCACCTCAAATAGTGCAACATTTCCATGACGCTTTCCCTCAGGGCCGGATCTAGGATATTTGCCAAGGGGGGGGGGGGCAAGCTAAAATTTGCCGCCCCTTCTTTCACCCCTCCCCCCTGTAAGAATCAACTTTTTGACGCTAATTGGGTTACATATTTCTAAATAACTGTCACAATCTCACAACATGAACTTATTTTATTGACTGAATTAAGATCAAAGGAAAACAGAACAATTTAATACATACAAAAATATTACAAGATTACTCATCGTACAAAAATCAATTCAAAATTTCGCTTTTCGAGCTTTTTTTTTTTTTTTTTTTTTTTTTTTTTTTTTTTTTTTTTTTTTTTTTTTTTTTTTTTTGCTGCAAAACTCTTTTTGATATCATCATAGTTTAGAGAAGCAGCTGGTTTGTGCTCTATGGATATTATACTCAGATTTGTTAAGCAGTCGTGCTCCTCAAGTGTATTTAATTAGTTTCAGCTTGCTGAAACTTCTTTCTCCAGACGAAACAGAAACTAGAATGGTAAGATATATTTTGACGCTGTAGTAAGGTTGGGATACCCCTCTACCAATTTATTTTTATAAATTAAACTTAATGTTGATGATGCAATGGACTCTTGCATGGCTCTGTCTACTGCCAGCGCATGTTGTCTGAAACTTTCAACTTCAGGTTCTTCCTCGCTAAAATCTTCTGCCAGTTCCGCTGCTTTGGCCTTCAAGTCCTCCACTTCCATTTCTCGAATTTGCACACCATACAGAAAACTAATTTTTGCACCAATTTTCTCAAGTGCGGTAAACCTGGTACTAAGCTCTGTCAATTATCCCTTATTTTTTCTGTGAATGTCGGATAGTTCATCCTCACAAAGCTCATCGGCCATTTTCTTCTTTCTTCTAATCCTTTTTTCGGAGAATACCGTTGATACCTCATTATCTTTGGCCTCAGAAACAGCTTCAGAGGTACAAGAATCCCGGGAAGTTTTGAGAAAGCCCAAAAGTCCTTGAATGTTTCGAACAGCTTTATCAATTGTAAAGTATTAACTTCACAGAAACTGATTAACATGAGCAATTTATTTTAATATTGCATACCAGAAACAAGTTAAAGTAATGAATTTGAGTTTTCTCATATTTTTTAAAATAGATCTTGTCTCTGATTTTGTTTCTGGTGTTGACAATTTATAAGTTTCAGTTTCTTCCAGGGCCTTCAAAACTTTATGAAAACGCTTGTAAACAGCTTCAAGCGCATCTACTCTTGCAGATCACCTAGTCTTGCTGAATGTCTGCTGAATTTGCTCCTACTAAATTTAAAGAGTGAGCCGCACATGGTACGAAATAGGCCAGTTCATTCTTCTGAAGTATTCTTGACTGGACCCCTTTGTATTTTCCAGCCCTGTTTGCCCCGTTGTCATGAGACTACCCCCTGCAGTACTTAATGTTCAACCCATCTTGTTCCAATTTTTGCATTATCTCTTGACTATGGCCTTCTCCTGTTTTGTCTGTAACTGTAAAAAAGTCAGTAAAACTTTCCACAACCTCTGAGTCATTCGACTTGACATATCGAATTACTTGTGTCACCTGCGCATTGTGGCTGATATCTGGAGTGCAGTCAAACATCAGTGAAAAGTATTTAGCAGCTAAAATATCTTTAATTATATCTTGATTTATTTTGTCAGCAATCAAGTCACGGAACTCATCTTGTATATTTTTGTAAAAATAGCAAATCTGGCCTTTCTTGTTGCGTTCAATACGCAGACGAAGGGGGACACTATAGTATGCTATGTGATCAATAGTATTTAGAAATTTGCCTCTATGTGGATCACCAAAATCACCATCTTCTTTTGTTCCCCTAAAAGGACTTCCTCGCTTAGCTGGAAAAAGGACAGCATCAATAATACAGTGAGACTCCTCCTGTTTTATCTGGTCTTGCTGCCCAGTGTGCGATACTTATCAGGTGGGTTTGTCGGAGGACATCGAAAGAGTCGAAAGAAGGGCAGCTTGTTTTGTATTGTGATAAGGGGAGACAGCGTCACGGAAATGATACAGGAACTGGGATGGGAATCATTAGAACAAAGGCGTTTATCGCTGCGACGTGGGCTACTTACGAAACTACAATCGTCAATATTCTCCTCCGAATGCGAAAATATATTGTTGACTCCCACTTACATAAGCAGAAAAGATCATCCGAACAAATACGTGAAATCAGAGCTCGAACAGAGAGATTCAGATGTTCTTTCTTCCCGCGCGCTATTCGAGAATGGAATGGGAGATAAATAGTATAAAAGTGGTCCGATGAACCCTCTGTCGGGCAGTTAAATGTGATTTACAGAGTATCCTGTGGAGATGTTTATCAATTCCACCGCTATCGAGAGAGGACTCTAGATCCTTAATGCTTTTGACTGGACGTTATTCAAATTCACCTGTTCTACAAATATTACCTTGATATGAAATATGACTATTCATTTATCTGAAAAAGGAAATCTATGCAAATTAATAAACATTGTGAATTTACTTATGCAATAACGCAAACTCTCCCTCATTCTGGCTAATATCTAGTAGAAAAAAAAAGGGGGATCGGTCAAAATTTGCCGCCCTTTAACTTCTGCCGGCCGGGGCAACTGCCCCCTTTGTCCCCCCCCCCCTAGATCCGACCCTGCTTTCCCTCCTGTAACGTGATAAAACAAAACGAGCTGCCCTTCTCTGAACCTTCTCAATGTCTTCCATCAGTCCCACCTGGTGAGGGTCCCACAAGGGGCAACAGTACTCCAGGAGAGGACGCACAAATGTCATGTAGGCAGTCTCTTTGGTGGAGCTGTTGAATCCTCGAAGCGTTCTGCCAATGAAACGTAACCTCTGGTTCGCCTTCCCCACAATATTTTCTGTGTGTTTTCTCCAGTCTATGTTGTTCGTAATTGTAACGCCTAGGTATTTAGTAGAATTTACAACCTTAAGGTATGACTGATTTATCGTGTAATTGAAGTTTAGCGGATTTCTTTTAGTGGCCATGTGTATTACTTCACACTTTTCATGATTTAGTTTTAATTGTCAGTTTTCGCACCATGCAGAAATTTTGTCTAAATCGCTTTGCAGTTGCTTTTGATCCTCTGTTGGCTTCACTAACCGATAAACGACAGCATCATCCGGGAACAGTCTAAGGGAGCTATTCAGATTGTCTCCTAAATCGTTTATAAACACAAGGAAGAGTAGGGGACCTATAACGCTTCCCTGGGGAACGCCAGATATCACTTCTGTTTTACTCGATGACACCGTCAATTAATACGAACTGTGTCCTTTCTGATAGGAAATCGTGAATCCAATCGCACAATTGGGGCGATATTCCATAAGCACGCAATTTCATTAGAATTCGCTTGTGAGATACAGTGTCAAAAGCCTCCCGGGAATCGATTTGAGATCCCTTGTCGATGGCACTTATCACTTCATGAGAAGAAAGGGCAAGCTGTGTTTCGCAAGAGCGGTACTTTCTTAATAAGTACAAACGTAAATAATCATGTTGTTATTGTGGTCTTCAGTCTGGAGACTGGTTTGATGCAGCTCTCCACCCTACTCATACGTAGAGCTGCATGTCCTCGGGAAAAGTAAAGGCTGTAATTACCCCTTGCTTTCAGTCGTTCGGAATAACCGTGTGGCAAAACCACATTAGCTGATGTTACAAGGCTGCTGCTCCTCTTCAGGAACCATACGTTTGTCTGGCCTCTCCACACATACCCCTACGCTATGATTGTACCTACGGTATGGCTATCTGTATCGTTGAGGCACGCAAGCCACCCCACCTCGTCAATGCCTGTGGTTCATGGCGGTGGAAATAATCATATATATGTGTTTAATAATAATACTGAACATTTCCTACATAACTAGCGTCCCGGCCCGGCTTTGCTAGGGTTACATTAACACTCGAAATACATAGTAGGGGGGGGGGGCACAAACTCCATAATTTTTAAGTTTCTTGTAGAAGCCTCTGCAAAGAAATGGGTATACTAACTACTGTCTCTCAGTATATTTATTCCTTAATGAAATTTGTCATAAATAATATATCTCTTTTCCCAACAAACAGCTCAGATCATACATACAATACTAGGAATAAAAATGATCTACACGAGGACTTAAAAGTACTTACTTTAGTTCAAAAAGGGGTCCACTACTCAGGAACACACATTTTCAATAATTTACCATCAAGTATAAAAAATTTTAGCTACAAATAAAGATCAGTTTAAGAGGAACCTGAAAGACTTTCTAGTGGCCAACTCCCTCTACTCCATTAGTGAATTTCTAAATTGTACCAAATGATGCATGTAATCATACTGTATTAGTATTATTATATTATCAGCTAAAAAACCTTTAAAATGCATGTATCTGTATTTATATTATTAGTGTTATCTATTATTCAACTTGTAAATTTTGTTTCTTGACATGTTCCACATCCACGAGGATCTCCTCAACATGGATTTACGGAACGAAAAACTAATCTAATCGAATCAAGACCGTTTTTACACATCAATATCTATTCATACAGTATTCTGTCAGTAAAAGTCAGCAACAATTATCGAAAATGATATTTTTTGTGTTGGTCATCAGGTAGCTCCTTCCTGGTTATACACGTTATTGAAAATATGTTGGTATTGCCATATGAGTGCTATCAGAGACTTTACGGATCTGGAGTCTACACTATACTATCATCTTAATAGCGCTTTAAAAAGTATGACGGAAAGATAAATCAAATACAGTTAACAAATTTTGGACGTTTCATATTTTTCGGGGTGGGTGGTGCTTATAAAAATTAAAAATACTATAATATCTAGTGAGGTAACAACGGAACCTGAATGTGAAATAATTTGAGTGAAGATCAGAGTTAAAAGTGGGTTGAACATTGTCACTGTATATTTTTTAAACCTCCTGGCTCAAAGGCAGTAGTGGCGCAACATCTGAAGAAAATTAGAAATTACGTCTCGAAATTTGCAAGTCATGTTCTAGTATTAGCTGGTAATTTTATTATACCGAATATAGAATGGTTGGCGCTACTGATCAATGCGGACAGAGAATCCAGTTAAACTGTTCTAAGTACTTGAGAGGTGGTGAAAATTAGTGATATTTCATTTCTCTTGTTTTTATTAATTTATTTCATGTTGTAAGGTGGGGGGGGGATTTTGTGAGCTGTTTTTCTCCCGTTTTATTTATTTATTGCTTCATTTAGCGCATATTTGATAGCTGGCCTGGGCAGTAAAGTTAGTTTTAGCCAGGGGAGCGTCGGGCTGGAGCAAGAGGCTTCTCACACGAGGGGAGTGTGGAATGCTGGCCATTTTCGGGGGAAAACGTTCTCAAAGATAGGGCCGCAGCACTGCTTCTGCAAGGCACCCTGGGACGTAAAAGAATTGTCATGCCGGACAGTTGTGGGGAGGAGAAAGCACAGTGGTGCATTCTTCCGGTTACCTGTTCGTTCTGAGCCGAGGAGCTTGGAGAACACGTCGCTGGGCGACCACAGCCGACAACGGGGGGATTGAATATCGAAAGTCCCAAAGTTACCAAAAATAAACGAAAAGTATATTTGACCAGGAAATCTGATAGAAAGAAAATACATTGCTTCTTGAAAGACAGCTTCAACTCGTTTCTAACACTAAACTTAGGTGTAGACCAGATGTGACTCAAATTCAAAGTAGTAGTATCGACAGCAATTGACAGTTTTATACCAAATACATTAATAAAAGAAGGAGGTGATCCCCCTTAGTACACAAAATAGGTCAGGACACTGATGCAAAAGCAGCGGAAAAGGCATGTTAAATTTAAACGAACATAAAATCCCCGGGATTGGCGATCCTACACAGAAGCTCGAAATTTAGCAAGGACTTCAATGCGAGATACTTATCACAACGAAACTCTTTCTCGATATTTGACTGAAAACCCAAAGTGATTTTGGTCAAATGTTAAACATACTAAGGGCAAAACACAAACAATTCCCTCACTACGTGATAGTAATGGCGATGCTGCCGATGATAGTGCTACGAAAGCAGAGTTATTAAACATAGCTTTTAGAAACTCATTCACCAAAGAAGACGAAACCAATATTCCAGATTTCGAATTACGAACAGAGGCCGTAATGAGTAACGTAGAAGTCGATATCCTCGGAGTAGTGAAGCAACTAAAATCACTTAACAAGAAAAAGTCTTCTGCTTCGGACTGTATACCCATTAGATTTCTATCTGATTATGCTCAAGCGATAGCTCCTTACTTAACAGCCATATACAATCGCTCGCTCAAAGAAGGATCTGTACCAAAAGATTGGAAAGTTGCACAGGTCACACCTATATTCAAGAAAGGCAGCAGGAGTAACCCACTAAACTACAGGCCTATTTCATTGACATCTATTTGCAGCAGGGTTTTGGAACATATTCTGTATTCAAATATTATGAATTATCTCGAACAGAATGATCTATTAAGCAAAGGGCAACACGGATTTAGAAAACATCGTCCATGCGAAACAAAACTAGCTCTTTACTCACACGAAGTGATGGGTGTTATCGACAAGGGTTCGCAAATTGATTCCGTATTTCTTGATTTCCAGAAGGCTTTTGACACCGTACCTCACAAATGGCTTTTAATCCAATTGGGTGGTTATGGTATATCGCCCCCAATTTGCGACTGGATAGGAGATTTCCTGTCAGAAAGGACACAGTTCGTAGTAATCGATGGTAAGGCATCGACTAAAACAGATGTGATATCGGGCGTTCCACGGGTAGTCTTATTGGTCCTCTGCTGTTCCTCATTTGCATAAACAATTTAAGGGAAAATCTAAGTAGCTCTCTTAGGTTGTTTGCAGATGACGCCGTCATTTACCGTCTAGTAAAATCATCTGAGCCGGCCGCGGTGGCCGAGGGGACTGAGGCGCTCCAGTCACGGTCTGCACGACCACTACGCTCGGGGGTTCGAACCACCCTCGGGCATGGATATTTGTGCCGTCCTTAGTGTTAGCTAGTTCATAAGTAGTTTGTAAGTTTAGGGACTGAAGACCCCGTAGTTAAGTCCCATAATCTATACAAACATTTGAACACTTTTTGAAAATCATCTGAAGATCAAAACCAACTGCAGAACTATCTGAATAAGATATCTTTATGGTGTAAAAACTGGCAATTGACTCTAAATAATGAGAAGTGTGAAATCGTCCACATGAGTACCATAATAAATCCGTTAAACTTTGTTTACAAGATAATTCAATCAAAAGTGAAGGCCCTAAACTCCACAAAATACCTAGGAATTACTATTACTTCAGACTTAAACTGGAAAGAACACGTCGATAATGTCGTGGGAAAGGCGAACCAGAGACTGCGTTTTATTGGCAGAACCCTTAAAAAGTGCTACAGAACTACAAAAGAAACTGCATACACTACGCTTGTCCGTCCATTTATGGAGTATTGCTGCCCAGTGTGGGATCCTTATCAGGTGAGTTTGACGGAGTACATCGGAAGAGTCCAGAGAAGGGCAGCTCGTTTCGTATTGTCACGATACAGGGGAGACAGCGTTACGGAAATTATACAGGATCTGGGATGGGAATCATTACAACAACGGCGCTTATCGCTGCGGCGTGGGCTACTTACGAAACTCCAATCGCCAACATCCTCCTCCCAATGCGAAAATATATTCTTGACTCCCACTTACATAGGTAGAAATGATCATCAGAATAAAATACGAGAAATCAGAGCTCGAACGGAGAGATTCAGGTGTTCTTTCTTCCCGCTCGCTATTCGAGAATGGAATGGGAGATAAATAGTATAACGGTGGTTCGATGAACCCTCTGCCAGGCACTTAAATGTGATTTGCAGAGTATCCCAAGTAGATGCAGACAGTCTGGCGTCGGTGGGAGACAATTGCAGCGATTCGCCAGCATCTGCTGCTGTGACGGCCAGGACGACAATGTTTTACTGCGAGATTAATGGCAGGGCTGTTTTCGCAATTTCGTTTTACAGAGAGCTGGGCGTCTAGAACGACGGGGTTTCGGCGCCGAGACTAGTAATTCCGCGGGGTTCATTCATCCTAGCGACGGTAATACCGTGGGAAATCTCGCGGTGGCGGAACAAATGGTGGCTTCTATTGAAAGCCCTGTGATTGGCCAGTGGGTATTAGAACGATAGCTACGTCGATTATCTTGGGTGCTCGTCAGCTCACTGGGCAGCCCATGAAGGGCACGAGTACGTCGATGTTTCCATGTCGAGGGGGCGTGGCCTGGAGCAGGTGGCTTTGTTTGGAGAAGCCTGTGCTGTCGCCAGTTGGAGACTTCCTCCACAGTCGCTGCTCGCTCGGGAGATCCGCCACGGACGGACTACAGTGGAACTGCGTGTTTTCATTTGTGTTATGCTACCGCCGATTGCGGTCACAGACTCTCTTAGGAGAAGCTGCCAATAGGTCAGCCGGCCGCGGTGGCCGAGGAGACTGAGGCGCTCCAGTTAGTAGCGGCACTAGACGAAAACTGGGCGTCGGCGAACTCGTCTTTGCGAGGCCCCCTTTCATTTTTTCATTAATTATATGAGCATTAAATGAGCTGAATTATACATCAATAATCATTATACTAAAATTCAAAAAATGTTTGTAAAGCTTATGGGACTTTACTACGGGGTCATCAGTCCCTAAACTTACGAACTACTTATGAACCACTTACGATCTAGGACGGCACAAATATCCATGGCCGAGGGGGGATTCGAACCCCCGACCGTAGTGGCCGTGTAGACCGTGACTGAAGCGCCTCAGTCTCCTCGGCCACCGCGGCCGGCTTATACTAAAAATCTATTAGTGTAATATACAAGTATTATTGCAATGCCAAAAATACAATAAACAAATACAAATTAGAGAAACTTTTCAGCTTTTAGTCTCAAAGAATTTTTTTAATATTACATCATAATTAATACTAAAAATGTTCAAATGTTTGTAAATCTTATACGACTTAACTACGGGGTCATCAGTCCCTAAACTTACAAACTACTTATGAACTACTTACGAACTAGGACGGCACAGGTATCCATGCCCAAGGGGGGGATTCGAACCCCCGACCGTAGTGACCGTGGGGACCGTGACTGAAGCGCCTCAGTCCCCTCGGCCACCGCGACCGGCTAATTAATACTAGCCGCTATTTCGGATCCGGTTGATGGTACTGACAACGCAGACTTTCTTGGCTCACTGTGCTTTTCAAGTTAGTCTTAATCAATTTTAACTTTGTGAAGCTTCTCTCGGCCTAAGCTGTTCTGACTGGAACTGAGCATGATTCTGATTGTTATGTAAACATTTGGATATACTTCTTCCAAATCGTTTTCTAAAATGTACTGAAGAAATTGTTTTGCATCATACGCACTGAAAAAACAATGAAAGTGTGATTTAAAGGACTTATTAGTTTCACGATACCATAAAGAAAAGTAACAGTTAAAACTGTACCGATTTGTTATTTAAAAATAGCTCAAAATAGGTCATTGGCCGGGCATGTACTTATTCTATCCAGCTCCCCTCCTCTCCTCACTTCCTCTCTGTTCATCTCTGTCCCCCCTCTCTCGCCCCATTTCTTTCAGCCCCCCTCCCTCCTCCCTCTCGCCTACTATTTGGCCACGATAACTTAACGATTTTGTTGGTGCTGTTACAAGCGGCGACTGCCGGTACTAGTTGAAAGATATTCATTTATTTAAAAGTGCTGCCAACGCTACAATGCTCTTGACGCGAAATATTACTGTACACATTGTTAGAGTAACGGTTCCAACTGGCTTACCCTTCACTCCCCATAATGCGGGTGCAAGACACGCCTCCTGGAGCTCCCAGCAGCCAGCGTGCAAATCACGGTTGTTTCTACCAACCGTGGTGCAAATCGTCAAGTTATCGTGGCCAAACAGTACTTGGTTCATCCCGCCCCTCCCCCCCCCCACCCAAACTAGGAAAACTCATATATATCTGTCAACTTTCGTGGTAATCAGTGAAACAGTGTCAACGTTTTTTACACGGTAACCTTTTCCAAGCACAATACAAAAATTTACGTCGCGAAGGAGGACTCTAACCTCCTCTTGGTTTAAAAGTCAAGTGTACCAAAATCCATCAAGATCGGAGCAAAAGTCCGTAAGTAAAGTACCCTCCGCTATGCACCGTACGAAAATTTATGTAGGCAATGATCTTACTCTTGTTTTGAAAGTCAGGTGTACCAAATATCATCAAGATAGGAGGAAAACTGTGGATTTTGTCGAAATCCATAAGTACCTCCTCCATGTACCGAACGAAATTTTGCAGTTCAAGTGTGAAAACGTCATCAAGATCGGAAAAAACTACATATCTGTATGCAATAGAAGCACACGGACACATTGAAAAAAACACATTCAGTTTTTCTCAAATTTTCCAATTTTCTGGGAAATTTCCAAAAAATAAAAATATACTCAAATCGGTAGAGCCATCCTCAAGTCATGGCGCGACTGAGGGAAATAGGTATTCATGTTTGTATAAAAGGATGATGACTGATATGGAATAACGTTTCAAGTTAAAAGTTTTTAAGTACTAATATTTTGACGTTAGGCCGAATGAAACTTGTTCAAATGTTTTGTAAAGCTATGGGACCAAACTTATAAGGTCTTCGGTAACTACTCTTCAAACTACTTAAGCTAACGTATGCTAAGAACAACACCTATACTAATGAACGTAGGAGGACTCTAACCTCCGACAGGGAGCGGCCGCGCAATCCGTAGCAAGGCGCCTAAGACCACACGGCAATACCAGCGTGGCTGTCCATGAGTATTACTTAAAAATGGTTCTTGTTTTAAGAGCTATTTTTCAAGAATTCCTCAACAGCTTAGACTAACAGCATCTGAGAACAACTCTCTGACGGAACTATCATGTGATTCTTCTTTCAACCGTTAATTTACTGAGTCAAGCTTAATCCGATTTTGAATCGGAGAAACAGATATTATGGAATACTTGCAAATATAGCGTTGAAGATATTTATGAGATTCACGACAAATTACTTATGCTATAGTTCATTTTATAATTTACTAGCTTACACCCGCGGTTCCGCTCGCGTGTTGGTTGATTATGATAGATAATGCGCGAAACGTCAAATCGATTTTTTAAAAGAAAGGAATTAAAAGAAATCTCTACTTTATTTATTGATTCTATTTCCTTATACGTATGCTTATCCTTACAAAGAAAGAGATAAGCCGGCCGCGGTGGCCGAGGGGACTGAGGCGCTCCAGTCACGGTCTGCACGGCCACTACGGTCGGGGGTTCGAATCCCCCCTCGGGCATGGATATTTCTGCCGTCCTTAGTGTTAGCTAGTTCATAAGTAGTTTGTAAGTTTAGGGACTGATGACCCTGTAGTTAAGTCCCATAAGCTATACAAACATTTGAACATTTTGAAAGAGCTAAAGACATTGTAGCACGCATAGACCAAAGATATGGTCTGTGGCATCACATTTCACTGTATGTAACCTCTTTGATATACAGTCGTAAACGTCATCGCTGGCCTTCAGTCCGAATTTTTTTTATAATTTGATTACTTTCAACCACCATATTTTCCACCCCCTTATAACTATCGGCATGGAACTGCTATGGTGTACCATGGGAGACTTCGGACAACAATTACACACAGACCATTCGTTTGCGTTCTGTAGTTTTCGCTGCAGAGTGAAATATTAACACACACACACACGTAGAATTTAATATACATCGATAACTTTCCATCCCAATATACTTCACCCTTTTATCATTATAAACCATTAAGCAACAATGCGACCAATAAAACCATTTTCAAAGAGTAAATATAATTTTCAAAGAGTAATTATTGTTCGGAATTTGGCGTTATATTCTTCAAATTACTAAATATCTATCAGATCGCTATAAAACCGTGCCTAAAACATTCCTCAGGTATACATTAGTAACTGTACAAATATTTAAGTTTATATATCCGATAACCATAAAACGATGCCTAAAGCCTTCCCCGGGTAGGCATTAGTAACTGTACAAAATTTTAGCTCTTTATGGCTTGTGGTTCAGACGTGATAAACGTACACCAAACAGACATTCACATATATAGATATAGATTACAATTTATATAAAAATAAATGGCGTAGAAAACAATCTACGGCTAAAGCCAACAAGCTTCAATATAGATATGAAAATGTTATTAACACCAATAGTTTATAATTTAACAAATCTCACTTATCTTAACATTACTTTTATATAAAGCAAACTTTATATTGGACAAAATACTGGTATTTTGGATCTGTAATGTGTTCCTGCCGGGCGCAGTCACAGTCTGCACGGCCGCTACGGTCGGGGGTTCGAATCCCCCCTCGGGCATGGATGTTTGTATCGTCTTTAGTATAAGGTAGTTTGTAAGTTTAGGGACTGATGACCCCGCAGTTAAGTCCCTTAAGCTTAACAAACATAATGTTTTCCAATTGGACTGCTATATTTTCTACCATCACATCCGAAATGTTTTGTTGCAGTTCTTGTAAGCTATGAGGGCTGTGACAAACGCCTTAGACTTGAGAGCTCCCCGTACAAAACAATGACACACTGACAGGTCACAGGACCTGGATGGTCAGAGCCGCGGGCAGTTCTGAAAAACTGAAGATGTTCAAAACGTTTGGCCGGCTGTATGGCCACTTGCTCTATACTGATGGAAGTAACTGTAAGTCTCTCCTCCGTTAATGCTGTAACAAACGGTTTCAGAATGCTGGCAGTGAAACGTAGCGGAGTCAGAGTCTGATAAAAGACAGGTGGGACGAATTATGCGCCGTGCTGACACTGCACATCAGACCCCACCCTTCTGATCGTGCAATGGTGTTTCGTGGAAGTTATGCGCATTCTGCACTGCCCAGAACATGTGATTCTGTGAGTTGACATAACCACTCTGTTGAAAGAACTTTTCATCAGACATAAAGAACAGCTCCTTCTCCAAGCCGGAGAGGAAAGCAGGAAGTTCATACAAACATACAGTTGTTTAACCACCCAACAGACTCCCTGGTGTGGAGAATCATCTAAGAGAACTAAACACAAATAAGTCGCGAGGCCCGGATGGAATTTCAGTCTGGTGTCACAAAAAGAACGGAACAGGAGACTTACGTAGTTTGCATTTATCGCCAATCTTTGGTCCAGAGCAAAGTCGCAAGCAACGCAAATAAGTGCAGACGACACCCGTTATTAAGAAAGATAAAGAATGGATCCACATAATTACAATGTTCAAATGTTTGTAGAACTTATGGGACTTAACTACGGGGTCATCAGTCCCTAAGCTTACAAACTACTTATGAACTAGCCAAGACTAAGGACGGCACAAATATCCATGCCCGAAGGGGGATTGTAACCCCCGACCGTAGTGGCCGTGCAGACCGTGACTGGAGCGCCTCAGTCCCCTCGGCCACCGCAGCCGACATATAATTACAGATCAATATTCACATTTCCTTGAGGCTGTAAAGCTTCCTGCCATACATCAGCACGGCTTTAGGAAGCACACCGCTCGTGTGAAACTCAGCTTCTCCCTTTTTTCACCTGGTATCTTAGTAGCCAAGGATGAAGGGCAACAGGCAGATTGCATATCCCCTAACACGATGCAGCACTGAAAAAAAAAAAAAAAAAAAAAAAAAAAAGTTCAAATGTTTGTAAATCTATCGGACCAAACTGCGTGGTCATCAGTCCGTAGCTTACAAACTACTTAAACCTAGGTAAACTAACCTAAGGACAACACACACACCCATGCCCCAGGGAGAACTCGAACCTCCATGGCGAGAAACCGCGCGCTCCGCAGCGAGACGCTTTAGACCGCTCGGTTACTCCACCGCGGCCACTGAAAACCGTTGACGAAAGTACGAGCATATCAAATATGTTCCCAGGTATCTACATCTACATACGTACTCCGCAATCAACCCAAAGGTGTGTGGGTACTCTGTACCACTGATCTTCTCTTTGTGGTCTTTATGCGAAATGTAGTTTGGCGGCAGTAGAATCGTTCTGCATTCCGCCTCATATACCGGCCCTCTAAATTTCTTCAACAGTGTTTCTCGCAAAGAACGTCGCCTTTCCTCCAGCAACTGCCATTTGAATGTTCAAATGTTCATATGTTTGTAAATCTATCGGACCAAACTGCGTGGTCATCAGTCCGTAGCTTACAGACCACTTAAACCTAGGTAAACTAACCTAAGGACAACACACACACCCATGCCCCAGGGAGGACTCGAACCTCCACGGCGCTCCGCAGCGAGACGCTTTAGACCGCTCGGCTACTCCACCGCGGCCTGCCATTTGAGTTCTCGAAGCATTTCAGTAACACTCGCGCATTGATCGTACCTACCACTAACAAACCTAGCCGCTCGCATCTAAATTGCTACTATGTCTACCTTCAAACCGGAATGGTGCAGATCCCATACACTTGAGTAATAATCAAGACGGGGTCGTACAAACGTTTTATATGCGGTCTCTTTTACAGACGAATCACATCTTCCCTAAATTCTCCCAATAAACCGAAGTCGACCATCCGTCTTCCCCACAACTGTCCTTATAGCCTATGCTCGTTTCATTTCATATCGCTGTGCAGCACTACGCCTAGATATTTAATTGAAGCGACTCTGTCAAGCAGCACATTACTAATGCTGCATTCGAATATTACGGGATTGTTTCTTACACTCATTTCCATCACATTACATTTGTCTGCTTTTAGAACTAGCTGTCGTTCCTTACACCATCTCGAAATATGGTCCAAGTCATCCAGCATCCTATTACAGTCACTAAATGACGACACCTTCCTGTACACCACAGCATCATCAGCAAACTGCCACAAATTGCAACTCACTCTGTCCGTCAGATCATTTATGTAGATAGAAAATAATGGCGGTCCCATCACACTTGCCTGGGGCACTCCTGACGATACCCTAGTCTCTGATTAACACTCGCCACCAAGGGCAACGTACTGGGTTCTATTAATTAAGTAGTTTTCGAGGCACTCTCATATTTACGTACCTATTCCATATGCTCGTACCTTCGTTACTCTGTGGTGCGGTACCGTATCGAACGCTTTCGAAAATCGAGAAATTTGCAATTTGAACACAATACATTATTCAGCGGGCAACCACAGTCGAATTGATTCATTTTATTGATAACACACCACTGCGACTGTTAAAAATTCTTTACTAAGAACTCACGACCGGTTTCGCAAATTAAATTTGCATCATCAGGTGCTTATTTCATCCAGGTCATAACCATATGTTACACTGACTTTAAACTAGCTGATCCCCATCAGTATTCTCGAGTTGTAACCAACTTGCCTATAAAACCATCTATAAAATCCCTTTTGTCCAAAAAGTGGGGCGCCGTCAAACATGTATTAAAATCCCATCAGAGCAAAGCATCAGCCCAATGCCGGCAAGAACATCGCGCCTCCCCCAACTGTTTCCTCTGGAGGTAAAGTGCCAGTACGCTAACAGTTTTTAATCTTGTTTTACCCCCTGACGCGGCTTTTATGCTGAATAACTGTCTCAGTGTAATGATTCATATCAGATGTAGGCCATTGGCTGATGAAAATTTACTGTTTTAGGTATGGTATTTTATTCGGTTTTTAATACATGTTTGACGGAGCCCCACATTTGGAGAAAAGGGATTTTATAGATGTTTTATAGGTACATTGGTTACAACTCGAGAATACTGATGGGGATCAGCTACTTTAAAGTCAGTGTAACATATGGGTATGATCTGAATGAAATAAGCACCTGATGATGCAAATTTCATTTGCGAAACCGGTCGTGAGTTCTTCGTAAAGAATTAAAACAGTCGCAGCGGTGCGTTGTCAAGAATATGCAGTTTGTTTGTCGCCCTTCATCCATAGCTCGTAAGTTCTCATGAGGGAAAATGGCAAGCTGAGTTTCGCACGATCGATGCTTCCTAAAGCTGCGCTGATACGTGGACGGAAGCTTTACCGTCTCAAGGAAATTTTCTATATTAAAACTTAAGATATGTTCAAGAATTCTACACCAAACTGATGTTAATGATATAGGTCTGTAATTTCGTGGGCCGTTCTTTTGCCTTTCTTATACTCGGGAGTTACGTGCGCTTTTTTCACAGTCGCTTGGAACTTTGTGCTGGATCAAAGATTCGCAATAAATGCAAGCTAACTAAAGGGTCTAAGTCGCTGAATACTCTGTAAAACCGGATTGGTACCCCATCTGGACCTGGCGACATGTTTGTTTTCAACTCTCTCAGCTGTTTGTCTACTCCGGGCTATCCTCCATTCGAGAGTTACTGCGATCATCAAATGATGGTATGGTTGCATGGTTCTCCTACGTGAATGATTTCTTAAATGTTAGTTGCTCGAACCTCCACTAACTTTAGCCTGATTTGATTTGTTTGACCTTTTTTGAACCAAGAGTGCAACTGTCTTTGCTTTATCGGCAATTTTCGAATATTGTTATTAAACCACGATGGGTTTTCCCATTCTTAATACACTTTGTCGGTAAATATTTCTCCAGCGCTTTATTGACACTGCATTTACATTTTGCCTATAATTATTCTATGTCCACCATACCGGAATTAAACGATGTCGATTCATTCCTTAAGTGGGAGGCTAACAATTGCGTATCTGCTCTTCTAACCCAAACACCCTCCTAGGCTTCTTGGTCGAATTATTAACTGTAGTGGCCATTGTCACTGAGACAACATAATGATCACTAACCCCCGTCTCTACAGTTACATCATTGACAGGTAGCTATAAAGTCTACCATTTTTCCATTGCGTTTGGGCTGACAATTTAGCTGCTCAACACAGTGTTCGGAAAACGTGCTCAACAGAGTTCACAAGACTTCTTGTCTGTACCCCCTGCGCTGCGGTGGAGTAGCCGAGCGGTCTAAAGCACCTCGCCGCGGAGCGCGCGGTTGCTCGCCGTGGAGGTTCGAGTCCTCCCTGGGGCATGGGTGTGTGTGTTTGTCCGTAGGTTAGTTTACCAAGGTTTAAGTAGTTTGTAAGCTACGGACTGATGACCACGCAGTTTGGTCCTATAGATTTACAGACATTTCAAATGTTCAAATGTTTGTGTAGCTTATGGGACTTAACTACGGGATCATCAGTCCCTAAACTTACAAACTACTTATGAACTAGCTAATCCTAAGGACGGCACAAATATCCATGCCCGAGGGGGGATTCGAACCCCCGACCGTAGTGGCCGTGCAGACCGTGACTTGAGCGCCTCAGTCCCCTCGGCCACCGCGGCCGGCTGCATAAAAGTTAAATTATGCTACTTAGAGCTCTGAACTGTGACACTGGCAGCAGCTGTGAGTGGTTCGAAGATTTCTTAAGTAATAAAACCAAGTCGTTGTCTTCGACGGCGATTGTTCATCAGAGACAAGGAAGGATATTGTTCTGTGGTATATGAAAGGTGTCGTCATTGAATGTGTGTAGGATGCTAGATCTATCTGCATCTACATAGATACTCTGCAAATCACATTTAAGTGCCTGGCAGAGGGTTCATTAACCACTTTCATAGCTTTTCTCTACCGTTCCATTCTCTAATAGCGCGCGGGAAGAAAGAACACCTAAATCGTTCCGTTTTCGATCTGATTTCTCTTATTTTATTGGGATGGTCATGTCTCCCTAAGTAGGTGGGTGCTAGCAAAATATTTTCACATTCAGAAGTAAAAGTCGGCGATTGAAACTTCGCAAACAGATCACGCCGCAATGAATAACGTCTTTCTTGTAATGATTTCCGCCCCAATTCTTGCAACATTTCCGTGACGCTTTCTACATCTACATCCATACTCCGCAATTCACCGTAAGGTGCGTGGCGGAGGGTACACTGTCCAACTACCAGGCATTTCCTTTCCTATTCCACTTCCAAATTGAACGAGGAAAAAAAGAATGCCTATATGCCTCCGTACGAGCCCTAATTTCTCTTATCTTGTCTTTGTGATCTTTACGCGAAATGTATGTAGGCGGCAGCAAGATCGTACTACACTCAGCTTCAAATTGCGGCCCTCTAAATTTACTTAACAGAAATTCAGGAAAAGAACGTCGGATTTCTTCCAGCGATCCCCAATTGAGTTGCCGGAGCATTTCCGCGACACTGGCGCATTGGTCGAACCTACCGGTAACAAATCTAGCTGCTCGCCTCTGAACCGCCTCTATGTATAGCTTCAAACCGATCTGCTGCGGGTCCCAAATACTTGAGCAATGCTCAAGACGTGGTCGTACAAGCGTTTTATACGCGGTCTCCTTTACGGGTGAAGTACATCTTCCCAAAATTCTCCCAATAAACCGAAGTCGGCTGTCCGCCTTACTCACAACTGTCCTTACATGCTCGTTCCATTTCATGTCGCTCTGCAATGTTACGCCTAGATATTTGAACGACGCGACAGCATCAAGAAGCTCACTACTAATGCTGTATTCGAACATTATAGGATTGTTTTTTCTACTCATGAGCATCACCTTACATTTTTCTACATTGAGAGCTAGCTGCCATTCTTCGCACCAACTAGAAATTTTGTCTAAGTCATCCTGTATGCTATTACAGTCAGTTACAGACGACACCCTCCTATACACCACAGAATCATCAGCAAACAGCCGCAAATTACAACTTACTCTGTCCATCAGATCATTTATATAGATAGAAAATAATAGCGGTCCTATCACACTCCTCTGGGGCACGCCTGACGATACACTCGTCTCTGATGAACTCTCGCCGTCGAGAACAACGTACTGCGTTCTATTACTTAGGAAGTCTTCCAGCCAGTCACAAATCTGTGAACCTATTCCATAAGCTCGTACCTTCGTTAGCAGTCTGCAGTGTGGCACCGCGTCGAACGCCTTTTTGAAGTCGAGAAAAACACAATCCACCTGTTGCCCTTTGTCCATGGCTCGCAAGATGTCATGTGAGAAAAGGGCAAGCTGAGTTTCACATGAACGATGTTTCCTAAACCCGTGCTGATTCATGGAAAGAAGCTTTTCCGTTTCAAGGAAATTTACTATATTCGAACTGAGAATATGCTCCAAAATTCTACATGAAACTGATGTCAACGATATTGGCCTGTATTGTATGGGTCAATATCCTCCCCGTAACGTGATAAAACAAAACGAGTTAACCCTCTCTGAACCTTCTCAATGTCTTCCGTCAGTCCCACCTGGTGAGGGTCCCACAAGGGGCAACAGTACTCCAGAAGAGGACGCACAAGTGTGATGTAGGCAGTCTCTTTGGTGGAGATGGTGCATCTTCGAAGCGTTCTGCCAATGAAACGTAACCTTTGGTTCGCCTTCCCCACAATATTTTCTATGTGTTCTCTCCAGTCTAAGTTGTTCGTAATTGTAATTCCCATGTATTTGGTAAAATTTATGACTTTAAGGTTTGACTGATTTATCGCGTAATTGAAGTTCAGCGGATTTCTTTTAGTGATCATGTGTATTACTTCACACTTTTCTTTATTTAGTGTCAATTGCCAATTTTCGCACCATTTAGAAATTTTGTCTAAATCGCTTTGCAGTTGCTTTTGATCCTCTGTTGACTTGAATAAAGTATCTAGTTGGTGTGAGGAATAGCAGCTGGTATTAAATATAGAAAAATCTTGAATGTGGACAGCTTTGATACAGTGCCCTGAAGTTTGTTTAGTTACCACTTATTTACCTCCAGATTACTGTTAGTGCAAAAATGGTAGCATATTCGTATGGAGATTATTATCGAGGTGTAATCGTTAAGATACCTTGCTATATTTGAAGCCTATCTTAATTTCAGCCCGTCTCCTGATGAGGTATCCACTGTTATCTGTTTGTTGATGACTTCTCGAGCTTTTTCTCTTTTTCAAGCCTTGCAAAGACAATTCGTCAGTTGCAACTCAGTCTCCGACGATTGGATGACTGGGAGAAGAAGAATGGCTTTAAATTTTCAACCGACAACTCTCTGTGTGTTTTTTAACCGTTTCCGTTCTGCTTTAAACTTATCTGAACTGACGCTAAGGGGAACCGTCCTACATGTTAAAGAAACAGTGAGTATTCTGGGCCTCATTTTTTTCTCAAAACTCACATGGTTGCCACACCGCAAGAACCTGAAGAAACGGTGCCTAAAAACGCTGAGTATTTTAAAATGTGTTAGTCACAATTCGTGGGGTGAAGACTGGACCTGTTTACTCATGTTTTATCGAGCTTTCGTGCGATCTCGCCTTGATTGTGTTTTTCTCGACTTCAAAAAGGCGTTCGATGCGGTGCCACACTGCAGACTGCTAACGAAGATGGAGCTTATGGAATAGGTTCACAGATTTGTGACTGGCTGGAATACTTCCTAAGTAATAGAACGCAGTACGTTGTTCTCGACGGCGAGTGTTCATCAGAGATGAGTGTATCGTCAGGCGTGCCCCAGGGGAGTGCGATAGGACCGCTATTATTTTCTATCTATATAAATGATCTGATGGACAGAGTAAGTTGTAATATGCGGCTGTTTGCTGATGATGCTGTGGTGTATGGGAGGATGTCGTCTGTAACTGACTGTAATAGCATACAGGATGACTTAGACAAAATTTCTAGTTGGTGCGAAGATTGGCAGCTAGCTCTCAATGTGGAAAAATGTAAGGTGATGCGCATGAGTAGAAAAAACAATCCCATAATGTCCGAATACGGCATTAGTAGTGAGCTTCTTGATGCTGTCGCGTTGTTCAAATATCTAAGCGTAACATAGCAGAGCGATATGAAATGGAACGAGCATGTAAGGATAGTTGTGAGTCGGGCGGCCAGCCGACTTCGGTTTATTGGGAAAATTTTGGGAAGATGTAATTCACCTGTAAAGGAGACCGCGTATAAGACGCTTGTACGACCACGTCTTGAGTATTGCTCAAGTGTTTGGGACCCGCAGCAGATCAGTTTAAAGGAAGACATAGAGGCGGTTCAGAGACGAGCAGCTAGATTTGTTACCGGTAGGTTCGACCAATGCGCGAGTGTCACGGAAATGCTCCGGCAACTCAATTGTGGATCTCTGGAAGAAAGACGACGTTCTTTTCGTGAATTTCTGTTGAGTAAATTTAGAGGTTCGGAATTTGAAGCTGAGTGTAGTACGATATTGCTGCCGCCTACTTACATTTCGCGTAAAGATCACAAAGACAAGATAAGAGAAATTAGGGCTCGTACGGAGGCATATAGGCATTCTTTTTTTCCTCTTTCAATTTGGGAGTGGAATAGGAAAGGAAATGCCTAGTATTGGTACAGTGTACCCTCCGCCACGCACCTTACGGTGAATTGTGGAGTATGTATGTAGATGTTGATGTAGATGTAGATTATGGATGCACAGTGTATGGTTCTGCGATACCCTCTTATTTGAAGATTCTGGACGTGGTGCTCCATGAAGCGATTCGGCTGACCACTGGGGCGTTAGGACAAGCTCCATTCCGAGCCTCTGCGCTGAGCCACCACTGTCCATCAAGCGACATCTGCTCGTGGGGCGCCAGACGACACACCAGTATAAGCAGTGTCAGTGGAATGTAATGTTAGAAAATCAGGCGGTGCTGACGGGATTAGATTACGTAATGAGACAATAAAAGTAGTTGATTAGTTTTGTATATGGGCAGGAAGATAACTTCTAATGGCTGAAGTAAAGGTGATATAAAATGCAGAATCGCTATGGCAAGAAAAGCGTTTCTGAAGAAGCGAAAGTTGTTGACATCCAATGTTAGTTTAAATGTTAGGAAGTCCTTTCTGAAATTATTTTTCTGGAGTGTAACATCGTATGGGAGTGAAACGTGGACGATAAGGCGTTCAGACACAAAGATGATAGAAGCTTTAGAAATGTGGTGCTACAGACGAATCATGAAGATTAGATGGGTAGATCACGTAACCAATGAGGAGGTGCTCAACAGAATTGGGGAGAAAAGGTGTTTCTGGCATATCCTGACTAAGAGAAGGGATAGGTTGCTGGGACACATTCTCAGACATCAAGGAATCGTCAACTTAGCATTAGAAGGAAGTGTGTGGAGTAAAAATCGTAGAGGGAGACCAAGGGACGAATACAGTAAGCAGATTCAAAAGGATGTAGGTTGCCATACGTATTCTCAGATGAAAAGGCTTGCACAGGATAAGGTAGCGTGGAGAGCTGCATCAAACCAGTCTGCAGACTGAAGACTACAACAACAACAACTCACCAGCATACCATTGGGTAGCTCGGCCTCCCACGGAAAGGCTGTTTCGTACTCGCCAACGGGCAACAAGAACTTTTGGAATTGGCATGAAAGATTGTCTTTCACGGATGGATGTACCTGATGTCAATGTATAAAGTCACCGTTGGAGCAGATTTCCTCCTTGGCTCCTTCAGAGGCCCAGAAATATTTAAAATTGGCGAATTTTAAGAAAGGTTGCACTCTTGATTGTATATCTCGATCTCCATTTTTAATATTTTAGATAGGCATCGCGATTTTACACCGATGTTTTGAAGCAGGGGGACTCCCTCGGCTGTTCCATAGTGTTCCCTTACCTTATTACCAGGCTTTGTCTCCCCACAGCCTTTTCTGTTTTTACAACAGAGCTTCACGCTATCTTGAAGGCACTAAAGATTGCACTGCAATCATTGCAAAGCCTGTACCCAGCAGTCAAGGTTTCACAGCGCATACAGGACCAACTGTACTCCCTCCAGCGACAGGAGAAAATGGGTGTCATTCCGCTGTGTGCCTGGGCATATGGGAATTCGGAGAAATGAAGTTGCTGACCGATCTGCAAAGGCAGCCTGAAGTGACCAAAATGTCACACAATCAGCCATTCCCCTGCAGGATGCCCTCTCTGTTGTTCAGGGGATATCCTTTCAGTTGTGGGAAGAAACGTGGCTGGCAGTGACCGGTAATAAGCTGCCGTCGGTGAAACCAACTGTCCGGCTGTGACGGACCTCCTGCCAATCATTGTGACGGCATGTAGTGACCCTGACTTGACTCCGGAATAATAATAATAACGGGCATGTTTATTAACACACAATCTTTTACTTCGCCGAGAAGATCCCCCTTTTGTGATTCCTGTGGCATGCAACTTTCTGTACGCCAAATGTTAATTGAATGCAGTTCATATCATGCTGCAAGGGCAGAATCTCATCTTAGTGTTGATCTGCCCTCCATTTAAGATGCTGAGGAGGCGAGTATAGCCAAAACTTTAAAGTTTTGTGACTCCTCTGCACTCAGGCCTAAACTTCTAGGCTAGGGAGTTTAGTCTGTTGCAGAGGGCTTGGCTCACACTTTTTTATATGAGTGGTCACCCAAACGTACCAGTCTGCTCTGTAGCTTCTACTACATACTCCTTTTCGGCGACTGTGATACAAACAAATTTCTTGTGACCTCGTTTATATCACTTGAGTAGTATCACCCCACTGAGAATCGCCTGTCTTTTGTTTGTCACCGATACCTCCCCCCACCCCTTCACCTTCGAACAATGGCGCTCGCCGCTGATCAAAGGAAGCCACCATCTGGTTGACATCAAACATGAAACTACACTTAACAAGTGTTTGAAATCTCGTAAGCAATAACAACCGCCCCCCATAACTGGTTACTTGGCCTTCCAGGGAGCCGTCCCAGACCCGCCCCCAGCGCCACAGCCGCCAATTAATTTTTTAAATCCTAATTTGCATATCAATTTAATTGTGACAACCTATGTTTTTGCATTAACAATTTTCCAAAAAAACATTCCGTTTTCTCTCGGAAATCGTCAGTGAACAACACTTGATGCTATGCTGTTCATGAGTAATGTTTAACAACATTCACATCTAAATCTACATCTACATGGATACTCTGCATGTCACATTGAACTGCATGACAGAGGGTTCATCGAACCACTTTATGATATTTCTCTATGGTTTGATTCTCTAATAGCTTGCGGGAGAAAGGAACTCCTAAATCACTGCGGCGGCGTGGCCGAGCACATTGAGGCACTATGCTATGATGCGCGAGGCCCCGTCAGGGGTTCGAAGCCCCCCTCGGGCATGGATGTTTCTGCTGTCTTTAGTATACGCTAGTTTATAAGTAGTTTGTAAGTTTTGGGGCTGATGACCCCGCAGTTAAGTCCCATGAGCTTTACAAACATTTGAACATTTATTTTTTTGAACACCTAATTCTTTCCGTTTTCTATCTGCTTTCTCTTATTTTATTATCATCATCATGTCTCCATATGTAGGTGGGTGCTAACAATTTATGTTCGCATTCTGAAGAGAACGTTGGTCAAAGAAGTTTCGCAAATAGGTCTCTCCGCAACAAATAACGCCTTTCTTTTAATGATTTCCACCCCAACTCGTGCATCATTTCCGTGAAACTCTCTCCCCTACATCACCAAAATACAAAATGAGCTGCCCTTCTCTGAATTTTCTCTAAATCTTTCGTCAGTCCCAACTAATGTGGATCGCACAATGTGCAGCAATACTCCAAAATAGGGCGCACAAGTGTAGTGTAGGCTTTTTTTTTTTTTTTTTTTTTTTTTTTTTTTTTTTGGTACAACTGTTGCATCTTCTAAGTGTTCTGCCAATGAAAAGTAGTCTTTGGTTCGCCTTTCCTACAATATTTTCTGTGTTTTCTTTCCAATTTAAGTAGTCCGTAATTGTTACTCCTAGGTGTTTAGTAGAACTGACGGCCTGTAGGTCAGACAGATTTATAGTATAACTGAAGTTTAACGTAATTCTTTTAGTGGTCATATGCACGACCTCACAATTATCATTATTTATGGTCAATTGACAATTTTTGGACCATGCAGATATCTAAATCATTTTGCAGTTGCTTTTGCTCTTCTGGTGACTTTACTAACCGATATATGACAACGTCATCTGCGAACAGGCTAAGAGAGCAACTCAGATTGTCCCCTAAATCGTTTATAAAAATAAGGAACACTTGGGGCCCCTATAATACTTACCTGTGAAACGCCAGATATCACTTTGTCCTACTCGATGACTTACCGTCAGTTACAGCGTACTGTGTCCTTTCTGACAGGAAATCACGAATCCAATCACACAACTGTGGCGATATTCCATAGGCACGCAATTAGATTAAAAGACGCTTGTTAGGTACAGTGTCAAAAGCCTTCCGTAAACTTACAAATACGGAGTCTATTTTACATCGCTTGTCGGTAGCACTCATAAAATTATGTGAGTAAAGAACTAGCTGTGTTTCACAATAGCGATACTCTCTGAATCCGTGTTGAATATGGGATAACAGGTCGTTCTCTTCGAGGTAATCAATAATATTTGAGGAAAGTATATGTTCTAAAATCCTGCTGCAAACTGACGTCATTGATATAGGCCTTTTAATTTTACGGATCACTCCTGTTGCTTTTCTTGAATATTGGAGTGACCTGTGCAACTTTCCAGTCCTTGGTTGAGAAACGTTCTCTGACAAGGCCGGATCTAGGACATTTATGAAAGGGGTCAAGCTTAAATTTGCCGCCCCTTCATTCACCCCCACCCCCAGAAGAATCGACATTTTTGACACTAATTTGGGTTACATATTTCTAAATAAATGTCACCATCTCATAACATTAACTTTTTTATTGACTGAATTAAGGTCCAAGAAAAATAGAACAATTTTAATATATACAAAAATATAACATGGTTACTCATTGTACAAAAATCAATTTAAAATTTCACTTTTCGAGCTCTTTTTGCTGCAAAAATGTTTATGATATCATCATGGTTTAAAGAAGCAGCTCGCTTGTGCTCAATGGATATTATACTCAGATTTGTTAATCTTTGTTGAGCAATCATGCTCCTCAAGTGATTTTTAATTAGTTTCAGTTTGCTGAAACTTCTTTCTCCAGACAAAACAGAAACTGGGATGGTCAGGTATATTTTAACGCTGTAGTAAGGTTCGGATTCCCTTCTACCAATTTATTTTTATAAATCAAACTTAATGTGGAAGATGCAGTGGCATCTTTCAAGGCTTTCTCTATTGCCAGTGCATGATGTTTGGAACTTTCAATTTCAAAAATAAGTTCTCCCTTTAAAAGATCTTCTGTGTAGGTGTCTGCAAGTTCTGCTGCTTTTGCCTTTAAGTCCTCCACTTCCATTTCTTGAATCTGCAAACCACACAGGAAACTAAACTTTGCACTAATTTTCTCAAGTGTGGTAAACCTGGTACTAAGCTCGATTATCACTCTGTCAATTATTTCTAACAGGGACATCCTGAACAAATCTTCCTGTGAATGTTCGGATACATTATCCTCGCAAAGCTCATCGGCCATTTTCTTCTTTCTTCTAATCCTTTTTTCAGAGAATACCGTTGATATTTCATTATCTTGTGCTAGCACTTTGGCCTCAGAAATCGCTTCAGAGATACAATAATCCCTGGAAGTTTTAAGAAAGCCCAAAAGGCCTTGAATGTTTCGCACAGCTTTATCAATTGTAAGGTCTTCTCTTTGCAGAAACTGATTAACATGAGCAATTTTTTTTAATCTTGCATACCAGAAACATGTTAAAGCAATGAATTTGAGTTTTCTCATATTTTTTTAAAAATAGATCTTGCCTCCGTTTTTGTTTCTGGTGTTGACAATTTAAAATTTCCATTTCTTCCAGGGCCTTTAAAACTTTGTGAAAATGCTTGTAAACAGCTTCAACTGCATCTATTCTTGCAGACCACCTAGTCTTGCTCTGGGGTTTTAAAGTTGTGGGTACGTGTTTTTGTAAGATTTCCCATCTTGATGTGGAAGCCACAAAGAATTGATACAAACGATGGAGAGTTCCAAAAAATGTTTGAGCTTCGGCAGATGTGTCGGCTGCATGTGCTCCCACTAAATTTAAAGAGTGAGGAGCTCATGGTACGAAATAGGACAGTTCATTCTTCTGAAGTATTCTTTACTGGATCCCTTTGTACTTTCCACCCATGTTTGCCCCGTTGTCATAAGACTGCCCCCTGCAGTATTTAACGTTCAACCCATCTTGTTCCAGTTTTTGCAGTATCTCTTTACTAAGACCTTCTCCTGTTTTGTCTGTAACTATAAAGAAGTCAACAAATCTTTCCACAACCTCTGAGTCATTCGACTTGACATATCGAATTACTTGTGTCATCTGCTCATTGTGGCTGATATCTGGAGTGCAATCAAACATCAGTGAAAAATATTTAGCAGCTAAAATATCTTTAATTATATCTTGTCTTATTTTGTCAGCTATCAAGTTAAGGAACTCATCTTGTATATTTTTGGAAAAATAGCTAATCTGGCCTTTCTTATGGCGTTCAATATGCAGACGAAGGGGGACACTATAGTGTGATATGAGGTCAATTGTATTTAGAAATCTGCCGCTATCTGGATCACCAAACTCACAAACTTCTTTTGTTCCTCTAAATGGACTTCCTTGCTTAGCTAGAAAAAGGACAGCATCAATAATACAGTGCAACACTGCTCTCCAGTGAGATTCCTCTTGTTTTATCTGGTCTTGCAGCTCTCTATCAATGCCCCCGCCACCGAGAGAAGACTCTAGAGCCTTCCAAGAGCAAAAACAAAGCTTATGATTTGGTGAGTTTTCATGGGCAGGCAATTTTTCACTAAGCTTTTTCCAGTTAACAATTCCTTCCTCTTTAGCTAAGTGTGACTTTGACTCTGAAACAGAACCTAAGTGACAAAATAATCTGCAGGGAATACAATATAGAGCATTTTTGCTCTCACTATAGCCTAGACATGATCTTTTAACTTCTGTCCCATTTTTTAACTCCTTTCGAAACCAGTCCTTGTTTAAATTGCGGCCTTCTCTATAACTCTTACTAATGTCAGGATCACGTTCGTTCTCTGCTCTCATTTTTATAATGTGACATCTTTCAGAGTCAGAAATCCCCATCGCCCATGTGCTAGGATCATTAAAATCGAACTTAAACTCACAAGTTTTCTCCTTTTTCTGAAAACTAACCGACGTTCCAGGAACTGGTGTCACATATTCCTTCACAGTGCCATCTATTTCCTTCTTAAGCAGGTCATCTTCAGTTTCACCTGAAACAAAAGAAATATAAAATCCATACCAAACTTGAGAGATTTACTGACTTTGAGTAATCTATTTATGCCGTTCTTGTTGTTTATCTGATGCTTTACGTCGCTTTTTAACTGCTACGGTCATGTTGCGACGATCTGCATCTAACTTAAACTAGGCTAACCTAAGGACCAAGGGGGAATTCGAACCCCCAGCGGGAGCGGCCTCTCGAACCGTGACATCCGTCAGATCGCTTGGCTGTTCTCGGCCAGCTTACGTCGTTCCCTGTAGTTTTACAGTAACTGAAAGGGTGTAATCCCTGTTAAAATGGCGCATAAGTTTCGTTCGAGCAGCTGCCAGCCGGCTCACGTACTTGCGCAGAGCTGAAGTCGCGTATGAGCAGCCCCCCTCCCCTCTCGCGCTTGTGGTTACTTGGAGAGTGCGGTGATGAGCTGCCAGAATCCACACAGAAAAATTTATCTGGCGCTTCCAAGCTGGCAGATTGACGCATGCGCAGTGCTATCTGAGGTGCAGTGGGGGCGTAAAAAATGTTCAAATGTTTGTTAAGCTTAAGGGACTTAACTACGGGGTCATCAGTCCCTAAACTTACAAACTACTTATGAACTACCTACAACTAAGGACGGCACAAATATCCATGCCCGAGGGGGGATTCGAACCCCCGACCTTAGTGCCCGTGCAGACCGTGACTGAAGCGCCTCAGTCTCCTCGGCCACCGCGGCTTGCAGTGGGGGCGTAGCCTCACGAGGACTTGTGGTTACGTTTCGTAACTTTTGCTATTTTCTCGTCATGTGTTAGTAACAAAGTGGCTGGCGTGATAATACGGTTCAAGGTCAGGCACGCTGCCTGCCACCGGCAGGGGCTGAGGGCTGCGATTCGGCCGCCTCACAGCTTGTTGCCGTGTGGGTATCGTTAGCTGTGCGGTAGGTCACAGCCAGCTGAATGTTCAGTGTGTCCATGCGATACAAAATGCAGGAGAAATGCCTTATGTAGTATTCCTCCCGTTGTGTACTTAAAGGGCAGAAAGACATTCGTAAACAATAAAAAAATCATCATATCGAGTGTACTCAAGTTTTTTACTTATCTGGCCAACAGTGAATAAGCTAGGAATAACATAAATTTTGCGCAAATTCATAAACTGGCAGCAAAAGCGGTCGGTATTTCCAAGACGACTGTAGGCCGTATTAGCAGGTCAGTAACATCGGCAAAATCTCTGAGTGTTGACAAGCGTTTTGATTCGCCAAGAAAGGAATACATACGAGAACGTAAATGTACATAATCTGACGACTTCAAGAAGACCTCGTGTGCATAACTGTCCTTGGTTATTATGACAGAGGAGATCCAACGGCTAAGAAAATACTGGGTGACCTCCATGAGCAAATTAATTATTCTGGCTCAGAGACCTCCGTTCTTCATCTTCTCCACTCCCTTGGTTTCCGATTCATGAAATTTTTAATGGAACGCAGAGACATTGTAGCAGCAAGAGCCAAGTTTCTGCGTACAATGCACTTCTTTCGTGCTGACGACATCAGGCCTTTAGTGTAGTTAGATGAAACATGGGTTTCACAGAACTACACCAATAAATATACAGGGTGCTGCAAAAAAACACCGACAAGGCTTAGTACGTTGTGCGGGACGGCAAAGTGATCACTTTTCAAGAAGGATTCCATATCCGGAACCGCTCGGCTTGGGCGCTGGAGAGCAGTCTGAGAAAGAATTATTGATTGAAACAGTTGAAATACACTCGCACGTATTTGCTCATGTGCTAGTGTCTCAGCACCGTCAATGTACGCTCTGCAATAACGTAGGAGGGACACAGTTTGAAGCCCTTTTGTAATGTAGACAGTGTGATGTGCTACACATGTTGGATTTATTCACGTAATGAGGATGCACACTCATCTTAGACTTCGTACGCAGGAATGTTATTGGGATCAGGACGTCCATCCGCAAGACACAGATGTCTGAAGGGTTGGGTACCTTCTGCAAGCAGGCACCAAAACGGATCGGATCACAACAGTTCGTTCTCAGACTTGAATGCTCTAGAGTCTAGAGCGTTTCCAGAAATGGGATCCTTCTTGAAAACCGATCAGTTTGCCTTCCCGCACAACATACTAAGCGTTGTTTGTGTTTTTTTTTTTGAGGCACCCTGTATATGGCATGACTCTAAAGGGAACGGTGTTTTGGAAGTTCCTACTGGTGCAGGTGGCCGATTAATCATCACTCATGCTGGTTCACTGAACACAGGCTTCATACCAGAGCAATATACAAAAAAAGTCTTGATCGCAGAAATTATCAGTTTCAATTAACGGGTTTCAACTTGATGTAGGTCATCTTCGGAATTACAAAAAGCCCATGTGGCCAGTGCTGCACTCAGCTGGGATGGGCTGTCCTGGGCTGTTCTGCTGCCAGTAGGTAACTGTTGAGTGTTGGACTGTCCTGGACTGTTCTGCTGCCAGTAGGTAACTATTGAGTGCTGGGCTGTCCTGGGCTGTTCTGCTGCCAGTAGGTAACTACTGTTCAACAGTTACGTACTGGCAGCAGAACAGCCCAGGACAGCACAGCCCAGCCGAGTGCAGCACTGGCCACACGGGCTTTTTGTAATTCCGAAGATGACCTACATCAGGTCGAAACCGGTTAATTGAAACTGTTAATTTCTGGATCAAGACTGTTTTTTGTATATTGATCGTACCAAATAGATCGCTGTTTTTCTCCTATGACAATGTTGTCAAAATTAAATTCATACCAGAGGCCAAACTTGTTTTTTGTGGCGGAAAAATTTTTTGCTATGCGTGTAAGGTAGTTCACATTTACAAATCTAGGTCTCTAGATCAGTTTTATGCAGAGAATTCAAACATTACATTATCACAAGTAAAGTTTGAACAGTAATTTAACTATTTTTTTTTCAAACTTAGGGGTAAATTCCGTGACAAGAAATTTAAGGTCAACTTCGACAATCCCTCATTAAACGCCAAAGCCTTTTTACGCCGTGTTATTTTGCCTTTGTGTATGTGTTATGCCTGGCAAGCCAGTGTAATAACGACAAAGCTGTATCTTTTGTAATTCCTAAGGTAATGGCCCAGAAAGTTCCCTCCAAAAAATCAGAACATTACATTTGACCAAATTTGGAGGCAAAACTATTTGTATAGGTCACCTCTGTTTTAATTTAAAATGCACCACTGGGAAGAGCAGCTATTGCTTTAACAGAATATTGTGCACAATGCGAGTGTGCAGCTAACATGCGGCAGCTTGCTGTGTCCGCCCACTAGGCGGCACAGTTTATTGCCCTGCCGGGGTGCCTGGCACCACAGAGTAACATATACATAGAAGCAGCCCACCCTAAACCACTGTCCTACGCTCCCCTTGTAGTTCCGTAAGATGCTAGCAGGTGTCAGGCGGTTCGCTGGCTTAGGGTGTCTCTCGCACGTCAGAGGGTAGCGTGGAGGGGAGGGTGAGGGGAGAGCTCGTGCCGCCTGTCACGATGCCACGGCTGTGTCGGGCATGCCAGCGTTTGAGGGGAGGTGGTGGTGGGGGCAGCTGCTACCTGTCGCCTGCTCTGGCCAGTTTAAAGAGCTGCTTCTGACCACAGCGCCATCATGGGACATCTTACGGAACTGCTGGAAACCCTCCCTCCCCGCACCCCGGAGCGTAGGACCGGGCCCTTATGGAGGTTTCCTGTCTGTATATATTTGTCTGTGCTGCCACCACCAGCAGACAAAAGGACAGTCCGGCCCAGGTAAAAGCTTTTTCTGGCCGGCTCTCGCCAGTTCCCAACCTTTCTTGTGGGGTGGACACACGCCAAACGACGCAGTTATTTACCCATAGCGAACGACACGCCACGCGGCGATAAGTGGCAGTGTTTGGCGCGATCGCAACGTGCGACGTGCAGCGTGTCACTAGACCTCGTCGCCCTTGTGCCATCGTCACTACTAACGTAAGTAAGAGCACCATGTTTTTGCATATTAATACATACATTGAATATAACGAGTTGTGTCATCTTTCAAGTTCTATAACCATTCAATCCATAGAGCACCAAGGATAAACAAACAGTACTTTTGAGAACATTGTCAGGAGAAAAACAGCGATCTATTTGGTATGATCAATATACAAAAAACAGTCTCGATCGCAGAAATTAACAGTTTCAATTAACCGGTTTCGACCTGATGTAGGTCATCTTCGGAATGACAAATAGCCTGCAAGGATTAATGTAAATAATTACAAAAATGCCTAAGTATGACTTTACAACGTACTCTTTGTAAGCCTTTTCCCAGTGGCTGCTGCTGTCTTGGCGCCAAAATCATACACTATTCAACCAGAGGCCTCATGGCCACTAGTGAACAGTTACCTACTGGCAGCAGAACAGCCCAGGGCAGCCCAGCCCAGCCGAGTGCAACACTGGCCACATGGATAAACGCCATAAACAACACTCTGTATATTTTATGTTACATCTAAAGTCAAACTTAGGCATTTTTGTAATTATTTCCATTAATCCTTGCAGGCTATTTGTAATTCCGAAGATGACCTACATCAGGTCGAAACCGGTTAATTGAAACTGCGATCAAGACTGTTTTTTGTATATTGATAAACAAACAGTATTCTAGTAGGACCATTGTAGCTGTGCAGTCACAGCAACGCTTGCTTTCCAGCAATTGAAATTAGCTCCCTGGCAACTGCTTGAAATGTCCGTAGGTAGCCGATTATTGTAACTTGCACGCTGCCTAATGTTTTGTTAACGGCCTTGTCTTTCGCTTTCTTGCAAGTAGGATCCATTTCGATCACATGAACTCGTTAAAAGGAAAATATCAATAAAATCAGAATAAATATGATTTTAAAGAGATATGAAATGTAACTGTTTTAATACAACTAAATTAAATGCATTTTATTACTTACCATACCCGTTGCTAATCTATGTATGTCATTATGAAGATATATTTACAAAATCGGTTATCTGGGGGATGCAGTCCAACTAAATAGGCTAGAAGTCCAGAACGACACACGTGGATTAGCAACATCAGAAATCGCCAATGAGAGTGTTTCACAAATAAAACAAGGGAAATGCGTATAGCAGTTAACAAATTGTCTTTCATTTAATTGCAAAGATGGAATACACCTACAAGAATTTTTAATAACGGCGGAAAACGGATAAATGACGCTGTTAATACGGCTTCACGGTATCCATTACGAATCATATTCGTATTGAAAGAGGAGATCGCTTGGTAGAATTTTGCGCAGGGCACAATTTAATGATCACCAACACTTGGTTTAATCATCATGAAAGAAGGCTGTATACGTGGAAGAGACCAGGAGACACTGGAAGGTACCAGATTGACTTGATAATGGTAAGGAATAGATTTAGAAACCAGGTTCTAAACTGTAAGACGTATCCAGGGGCAGATATAGACTCTGACCATAACTTATTGGTTATGAACTGCAGATTAAAACTTAAGAATCTGCAGAAAGGTAGAAAGATTAGGAGATGGAACCTGGACAAATTGAAGGAACCAGAGGGGGTTGAGAGTTTTAGAGAAAGCATTAGGCAAGGATTCGCTGAAACGGGGGAAAGTAATACACTAGAAGAAGAATGGGTAGCTCTGAGAGATAGGGTAGTGAAGGCAGCAGAGGACCATATAGGCAGGACAAGGTCTAATAGAAATCCCTGGATAACACAGGATATACTGAACTTAATTGATGAGAGGAGAAAGTATAAAAATTCAGCAAGTGAAACAGGAAGAAGGTAGTACAAACGTCTGAAAAATGAGATTGACAGAAAGTGCAGACTAGCTAAGCAGGAGTGGCTAGAGGACAAATGCAGAACCGTAGAAGAATGCATAACTAGGGGAAAGATAGATACCGCCTGCAGGAAAATAAAACAGATATTTGCAGACAAGAAAAGCAGCTGTATGAATATCAAGAACTCAGTCGGAAAACCAGTACTAAGCAAATAGGGGAAAGCTGAACTGTGGAAGGAATATGTAGAGGGCCTATACAAAGGAAACAAACTTGAAGGCAGTAGAAATGAAAGACGAAGTGGAGGAAGATGAGATAGGAGATACGATACTGTGAGAAGAATTTGACAAAGCGCTGAAGGACTTGAGTCGAAACAAGGCCTCTGGAGTAGATGATATTCCGTCTGAACTGCTGATATCGTTAGGAGAGCCAGTCATGAAAAAATTGTATCACATGGTATGCAAGATGTATGAGACAGGGGAAATACCCTCAGACTTCAAGAAGAATGTCGTAATTCCAATTCCAAAGAAAGCAAGTGCAGAGAAGTGTGGAAATTACAGAACTATCAGTTTAATAAGTCATGGTTGCAAAATAATAACACAAATTATTTACAGACGAATGGAAAAACGTGTGGAATCCGACCTCAGGGATGATCAGTTTGGATTTAGGAGAAATGTAGTAACACGGGAGGCAGTACTCACATTACGACTTATTTTAGAAGATATGCTAAGGAAAGGGAAACCTACGTTTTTAGCGTTTTTCGATTTGAAGAAAGCTTTTGACAATGTCAACTGGAATACACTCTTCCAAATTCTGAAGGTATCAGTGGTAAAATATAGGGAGCGAAGAGTTATATTCAACCTATACAAAAACCAGACAGTGGTTATTAGAGTCAAAGGGCAAGAAAGGGACGCAGAGGTTGGGAAGGGAGTAAGACAAGGTTGTAGTCTTTCCCCAATGTTGTTCAATCTGTACATTGAGCAGGCAGTGAATGAATGGAAGGAGAAATTTGGAGAGGGCATTAAAGTGCAGGGAGAAGAAATAAAAACATTGCGGTTTGCCGATGACATAGCAATTCTGTCAGAAACCGCAAAAGAGCTGGAAGAGTAATTGAATGGAATGGACAGTGTCTTGAAAGGAAGATATAAGATGAACATTAACAAGAGTAAAACGAAGGTAATGGAATGCAATGTCAGAAAATCAGGCGTTGCTGAAGGAATTAGATTAGGCAATGAGACAATAAAAGTAGTAGATGAATTTTGTTATTTAGGTAGCAAGATAACTTCTGATGGCCGAAGTAAAGAAGATATAAAAGGCAGAATGGCTTTAGGAAGAAGCGTTTCTAAAGAAGCGAAACTTGTTAACATCCAATATTAATTTAAATGTTAGGAAGTCCTTTCTGAAAGCATTTGTCTGGAGCGTAGCATTGTATAGGAGTGAAACTTGGACGATAAGGGTTTCAGATAAAAAGATGATAGAAGCTTTTGAAATGTGGTGCTACAGACAAATGATGAAAATTAGATGGGTAGATCACGTAACTAATGAGGAGGTGCTTAACCGAATCGGAGAGAAAAGGAGTGTCTGGCATATCCTGACTAAGAGAAGAGATAGATTGGTTGGACACATTCTGAGACATCAAGGAATCGTCAACTTAGCATTAGAATGGTGGGGTAAAAATCGTAGAGGGAGACCGAGGGACGAATACAGTAAGCAGATTTAAAAGGATGTAGGTTGCCGAACGTATTCTCAGATGAAGAGACTTGCACAGGACAGGGTAGCGTGGAGAGCTGCATCAAACCAGTCTGCGGACTGAAGACCACAACGACAACACATTAAATAATCTTACCTGATGTTATATTTTCTTTACTGGAAGCAGGCTTTGTGAAAAAGGAATCCAGTTTTCGTGTCTGAGATAACACCTCACTTATTTTTTTCTTCTCCTCTTCTGCTATTTCGCGATATGTGGCCCCACTACTCCGTTTTCGACCATCCATTATTATACAAGTTATTATACAAATTTATATACACAAAAGAAGAACAATGCACATCAGTACAACAGAAAGCATTTAGTACGTGACGTCACGCCAACGCGCCCCAGCAATGAAAGTTCGAAGATTGGGGAGGATAGGCCGCTGCGCGCGCATCGTGTCAGAGAGCTTCAGTGTGAAACTATTCCCCGTCAGTCGGTGTTGCCACCGCAGCCGATTTTCGGAATGAAAAACCGAAAAGTATTTTTGTTACCTGACAGCCAAAAAAACTGGCAGTTTTCTTGTATTGCTGCAAATACCATTAAATAATTTAACTAACTTGTTGAACACTGTTATTAAAGTATTAACGTTCAAAAAAGAAGTTCCAATAACTTGATAATGGGATTAATATTTTGTATGGACTTTTAGACCAGATAGCTTAATATGCTGAGTCAGTATTCTGATTATTGCTGTGAACTGCGTGACGTCTGTTGCAATAAGACTGCAGCAGGAAACAGTGGATTGCTCAAATAAATATCGCACTTCCTACATTACTGCCTGCAGTGCTTATGCTGCAATTCTTATCAACAATATACCTACAGCAGTCTCTAATCGTCACCAGTGCATTTATTTAACGCTTTTGATTTTCAATAAGAAGTGTGTGCACCTGATATACTTTTTTATATAGACTGAATCATTACATTGGAAATTTACCTGTTCTACAAATATTATCTTGATATGAAATGTGAATATTCAGTAGTCTGAAAAGAGTAAATCTATGCAAATGAATTAACATTGTGCAATTAAGGAAACATGTTCCTCGTTTTGGCTAATCTATAGTGGATTTTGAAAGTTTGATTAGCCGAAGTACCTGCGAAACAGGAATACTGCTGTCAGCATCCAAGATCTTTAGTTTTATTAAATGATTCCGGTAATTTATTGCACTGATTTTAATTTTAATAATTCTGTTACACTTAATTTTATTAAGATATAGGCCTATGCTGCACTGTAAAAAAAAAAATAATAATAAATTGCCCAAAATTTGCCGCCCCCTAAATTCTGCCGCCTGGGGCAACTGCCCCCTTTGCCCCCCCCCCCCCTTCCCCCTAGATCCGGCCCTGTTCTCGGAGCGAGCGGTTGTATATGATAGGTATGGGGCTATTGCATCAGCATACTCTGAAGTCTGAATGGAACCTCATTGGTATAGTCGGGACCGGGAGACTTAACTATGTTAAGTGATTTAAGTTGTTTTAATACTCCAGGGGTATTTACTTCTAAATTACGCATGGTGGAAGCTGTTCTTGAAAGGAATTCTGGAGTATTTGCTTCGTCTTCTCTAGTGAAGGAATTTCGGAAAACTGCGTTAAACAATTCTGCTTTAGCAGAGCTGTTATCAGTAACATCACCATTGCTATCGTGTAATGACGGTATTGATTGTGTTATGCCGCTAATATACTTTACATACTACCAGAATTTCTTAGGATTCTCTACCAAATTACGTGAAAGGGTTTCGTTGTAGTAATTATTGTAAGCTTCTCGCATTGAAATTAGAGCTAAATTTCTAGATTCTGTAAAGGATTACCAGTCTTGAGAATTTTTTGTGCGTTTAAATTTCGCATGCGTTTTTCTTTGCTTTCGTAACAGTAATCCAATCTGTTTTGTGTAACACTGCGGGTGAGCCCCCTCTTTGTTAATTTGTTTGGTATGAATCTGTTAATGGTGTCGGTATTATTTCTTTGAATGCAAGCCACATCTGACGTACACTCACATTGTTAGTTTCGAAATACTGAAAATTCTCACTCAGGAAAGCGTCAATCGAATTTTTAACTGATTTTTTTTTAATAAATTTCTGTTTTAAATTTTGATGGATTTGGAAAGTGCGATATTCAGTCTCGCTACGACAACTCTGTGTTCAGTAAGCCCTTTGGCTGTTTTGATGCTCCTTCTTAGCTCCGGATTATTTGTGGCTAGGAGATCAAGTATGTTCTCACAACCATTTACTACTCTAGTGGGTCCATGAACTAATTGCTCGAGATAATTTTCGGAGAATGCTTTCAGTAAAATTTCGGACGACGTTTTATGCTTGCCTCTACTTCTGAACACGTAATTTTGCCATCATATCGAGGGTAAGTTAAAGTCGCCGCCAATTAAAATTGTATGCCTTGGGTATGTTTTTGAAATTTGTTCCAAGCTTTCTTTGAACATTTTTGCAATCGAATTTGGAGTCATGGGGTCGAAAAAAGGACCAGTTATTAATTTATTTTAGTGTCAGGTATAACCTCTACCCATACTAACTCGGAGATGCAATCTACTTCAATTTCGCTACAGGATAAAGCGCCTGTGACAGCAATAAATACGCCACCACTTTTTTTTATTCAATCTATCTTTTCTGAACACCATCTGCCCCTTTGTAAAAATTTCAGCTGAACTTATCTTCGGCTTTAGCCAGCTTTCGGTACCTCTGATTATTTGAGAGTCAATACTTTCTATTAGTGCCTGGATCTCTGGTATTTTCCCCACACACCTACGAGAATTGACAACTGTTAAACCAATGGCTCTTCGATCTGTGTTCGTCCTATCTTTGACCAGTACTGTTTGGCGATAGATCGATTGGGAGGGGCGGAAGCGTGATGAGGACGTCAGGTAGGGACATAGAATCAAGAGTCCCAGGTTCGAAACCTGATCAGAACCATCCACCACCTAATTTTCTTTGGCGGGAAGAAAATTTATAATTTTTACCACTAATTGTCATTACATTGGAATGCAAATGAAGGGGTCAATAAAAAAATCTACGTACATTCATCGACAGTTATTTAAAAACACATCTAACCGAAGTCAAACATCAAAATAATTTTTTACGTTTCCGGAATTCGTTGGTGCGCGCGGCTGTTCGCCGTCGGGGGTTCGATTCCCCCATCGAGCATGGGTGTTTGTGTTGTCCTTAAATTAGATTACCTTAGTTTAAGTAGTTTGTAAGCTACAGACTAATGACCAAGTAGTTGAGTCCGATAGATTTACAAACATCACATCATCGGAATTCGTTCGACAACTAATGTCTCTGGGCATAACTGTATACTACATCTTGATCACTCTGCTAGCTAACGTAATACAATTAATCTTAATTACAACTCGTATGGGATGCAAAATTTACATCTAAGACACAATAAAGAATTTCATCTGTAATGACACAGGCATGTACGCAAGTACTTACAATGCCACCAACCACGATCATCGTAGAGAAAGTGATTGCGCCTTGCTGATCCACCTGTACAATTTGCGCGGTCAGCAAATCCCCGTCCATGTCATTAGGGGTCGGCTTCAACATCTCTTTCCACGGTGTTTGACTCCTAAAATCGTGTTACACGTTCTTTCCAGATGAGAATTCACCGAGAATCACTCTCCACAGCAAATTTGGAATCATTTGTGAAAAGAACATTAGCCCATTGCTCCATCATCCAGGTGGCATGTTAATGATTCCACTCGAGACATCTCATTCTGTGAAGACGTGTCAGGGATACGAATATAACACGTCTGTACACTATATGCCTCGATACCACATCCGAGGAAAAACAGAAAGATTCACATTAAGCCATCGGACCACATCGGTTTGAGACTGTCTTACTTCCCTTCTTCCTCTCCGCGCGGTCTAGGAAGCCATGTCACGGATTGTGCGGCCGCTCCCGGAGTCCTCCACCGAGTGTGTGTGTGTGTGTGTGTGTGTGTGTGTGTGTGTGTGTTGTCCTTAGCATAAGTTAGTTTAGGTAGTTTGTAAATCTAAGGCTCTATGACGTTAGTAGTTCGGTCTCTCAGGTTTTCAAAGATCTGAACATTCTTCGCATGGCACTTTGCCGCAGATAGTTTGATAGGCGTTTCCCCTGTGGCATACAGCACCATCTGTGAATGTGTACGCAGCTACTGTGGGACTACCCTGCACACACTACTCTGATAGTGCCCTAACGTTGTTATTGGCTTGATCGTACGCTGACCGGACTCCCATATTCCGTGCGGAACATGATTATACGGGCATCTGTTGACAGTTTGTAGCGGCGGAGGAGTGGCCGAACGTTCCCAGGCGCCTAGCAACGGAGCGCGCCGCTGCTCGCCGTCCAAGGTTCGAGTCCTCCCTCGGACATGGGTCTATTTGTTGTCCTTAGCATAAGTTAGTTTCAGTAGTTCGTAAGCCTAGGAACTGATGGCCGGAGTAGTTAAGTCCCGTTGATTTTTTAACGTTTGACAGTTTGTATGATTATATCATGAATTCGACACAGGATGGGGAAATATCTGTTTGTTGCTTTAATTTTGGAAATCAGTGTAGATCAAAAGATTTATTTAACTTGCAATTAGTTTGTACAAGAGTCCTTTACATATTGCAAGAAAAAGGAATGATTCAATTAGACTTTTACTTGACTCAAGACAAGTTAACAGAATAATTTTGGCTGAAATGGAAAGATCACAAACCTTAGACGAAATTTGTATTGCTTACAATTACTTTCTTTGGTTAAATTATGTCCGAGTTTTCGAAAAATGTAAAAGAGAAATGGCATAAAATGATTAATACCATAATAAGAGAATATTATATGGTACATTACAGTCTTTTTAAACGCTGCTCTATAAATGAATCTCTTTAGGTTGTACACATTCCAGACGAACTGGTGAACTACCTCATTTGGAATAATTGCTTAAGCTCTGCCCATTTGATCCAAAGAAAAGCTCGCACAAACTTTGTGTCTTTTGTTTTTTTCTCTATCAATATGAATAAAACCTCCTAGATTCCTAAAATATCATTTTGGATTTTGCCATCATTAGCTCTGTAATTAAGACGGAAGGAACTTACAAGTGTTGATTGTACAAAATAGCTCCAAAGGAATATTCAAACTGGTTTGATGCAGCTCCCTTATCATGAAACCTCATCATCTCCTAAAAAAAAATGTTCAAATGTTTGTTAAGCTTATGGGACTTAACTACGGGGTCATCAGTCCCTAAACTTACAAACTACTTATGAACCACTTACAAACTAGGACGGCACAAATATCCATGCCCGAGGGGGGATTCGAACCCCCGACCGTAGTGGCCGTGCTGACCGTGACTGGAGCGCCTCAGTCACCTCGGCCACCGCGGCCGGCTCATCTCCTCATATAAAACGTTAGCTGACAGGTGCTATTTGCAGATGAATTTGGCTTGTGTCATTTTGACGGGGACAGAGTTTCGTCCTGTTAGGATGGCGTGTATTACTCCGTCATCGGTTACAGGACTGGTGACAAAGTGGTAGCTTTCTGTCTCTGAAGAGGGTGTTACGAACATTTGTGCCAGTCTGAGTTCCCAAACATCTCATCGAAGTTGTTATTCTCTGGAAACTAGAAGACATGTTGTAACACCTCTTTGAAAAGTTTGCCTGTTGGTGTTCGTTGGTTGTCAGCTTGTTGTCATTATTAGTGGTGGTCTGTTTTTGTCTTGTTTGTGTTTTCAACCATTTCAAAAACTTGCTTACCTATCTATAGTTACGTGGAGAGCAAGTTTCGCCCATTATACTTGTGGGAAGATCGAAATGATACATTTTAAACTATTGTCCAGTCTGCTACATGTTTGTCTGATACCAGGGTCGTCGGTTCATTCAAAAATGTTCAAATGTTTGTAAATCTATCGGACCAAACTGCGTGGTCATCAGTCTGTAGCTTACAAACTACTTAAACCTAGGTAAACTAACTACGGACAAACACACACACCCATGCCCCAGGGAGGACTCGAACCTCCACGGCGAGCAACCGCGCGCTCCGCAGCGAGACGCTTTAGACCACTCGGCTTCTCCACCGCAGTGTCGGTTCATCTCATCTCTCTTTCTGGTCGCCTTTCCTGTCGCATTAGGTCATGAGCTCAACGGGGATTTGTCCTGCAACATCTATTGCCCGTGTGATGGTGGTTTCTAGTACATTAGTCAACAGTTTAAAATCATGCAAGTGTGAAGGATACGAGTATTGCCAGTTCTTCCTTGTATCGGTCCCAATCGCCATTAGAGTTCTGTCAGATTGTCCTGGTGGGTCAGGAGAGGTTACGGTCTTAGTAGAGGAAATGATATGTAGATGGTCAGTTGTAAAGAAGCTTCCAACCCTTGGGTCAGTCAAAGAGTCACTTAGGGCAAGGCTGTGTAGGAGAGGGTCATGGGTCGAAGTCCCTCTTTGATCTACAACATTGGTTTATACAAGATGTTTCAGAAGAAATAGTGAGCAAAATATTTAAGGAGGTGGTAGTATAGACGAATTGCAATAAAAATGCCACCTAACGAGCGCCCAATTTTTATTGATTACAAGGATACCACTGTTACTATGTAATCCAAACAAATTTATATCAAAGGCAAATGATGATGTTCAAACTTGATTTTCAAACTGTCCACCACCAACTTCATTATACATTTGGCTTCTTTTGATAACACCATGCGTAGCTTTTCTAAGGTCGTCTTTGCGTTCTTTCACGAGGGTTTCACTATTCATAATCCAAATGATCAAATCGGCTCTTGTGTTTACTTTTTCTTTGTAGACCTCACCTATCAACCAACGTCTCAGGCAAACAGCCAAAGCGGAAAAGGTCCGTGAAACTTTGTTGTGACAGAGAAACGTGCCCATATCTGGCGATCCATCATCTGGGGAATGTTATGTTTAGATAATGTCACCTGACAACTATAATGGACAGGAGCTCTGTCATGGAAAAACACACACATTCTTGTAGCCAAAGGAATCTGTTCCAATAATACTGGATTAGATTAGATTAATACTTGTTCCATAGATCATATGTACGATATTTCGTAATGATGTGGAATGTGGAAGATCATTTTCAAGAAAGTATAGATAACAGTGTCCTGTAAGTTGATGGGGGAACACAACAGGCCCTGTCAGCTAATTGTCTATCAAACCACACCACACATTTACAGAGAAGCGTTCTTGAAAATCTCTCTCCCACAAATGGCATGTGTGTTTTCTTTTGTTATTGATGCTTCACCAATGAATAGTAACAATGGAATTACTTTTTGATTTTCAAGTATCCGATCACAATTGCAGTTACTTGCAAGGCCAAAGTGCATAAAGACACTCTCAGATAGTCAATACTTATAATACAATACTTAGTATCCTACACAAGGGAAATGAACTTGAAGGCAGTATTGTAGAAAGGGAAAAGGAAGTAGACGAAGCTGAGATAGTATATTGCGAGAATAATTTGACAGAGCACAGAAAGATTTGAGTTGACAAGGCCACTAGAGTACATAATATTGCCTCTGAACTGTTGACATTGTTGGGAGAACCAGCCATGAAGAAACTGTCCCACCTTGTGTGCAAGATGTATGAGATGGGGGGAGACACCCTCACATTTCAAGCAGAATCTAATAACACCAATTTCAAAGAAGGTAAGTGCATAGAACTGTGACAATTACAAAACTATCAGTTTAATAAGTCACAGTTTACAGAAAATAATAATAATAAACTGGTAGAATCTGACCTCAGGGAAGATTAGTTTGGATTTCAGAGAAATGTAGGAACACATGAGGCCATAATTAAATTACGACTTATCTTAGAACATAGGTAAAGGAATGTCAATCCTACATTTATAGTAGGGTTGTGTCCGAGTGGTTCGGCCGAATCCAGATTCGCCGAATCTAGCACACTGGATTCGGATTCGAGATTCGATGCATAATGGCCGAATACGACCGAATCCCGAATCCAAAGTTTATATGGAAACCTTCAGTTACGAATGTTGTAGTTAACTTTGTATAACATTGCGCTTTCGTTTGCGTTATTTACATTGTTTCATAGATCCGCTGAAAGACGTGACGTCATAGAACGGGATTAAATCGAGTACAAAACGAACGAAGTTCTGAATGGCACTAGGAGCCGCCACAAGTTAGTTTTCCGTCTCGTCGAAGCAGTGCTACACACACCCCGTTTACATGGGCTCCCAAAACCGGATTTCGTAAACCCATTTCCCAATTCCACTTTCGGTTGGTTATGTAAACACTCCAAAAGCGAAAAACGGTTTACGAAAATCGGTTTTCGTCTTCCGGAAGATGTGTTACATGTAAACGTAGTGAGTGGCTTGCTTCGTCGGCGCCAATGTAAATACTGGCGCTAAAACTTTTGCACTCGTAAAAATAAAAAGAAGGAAGTTGATTTTGGCAATCAATAACGTTTAGCGTTGTTGTTGTTTCTTCAATTACAGTATTATAAAATGACTTTCTACATAACACGTCGCTACTAATAACCTCACTTTCAACATGGAGTACTAGAAAAAGCGAATTGACGTGACGGACAGTGTGAATCGGCCTTAATTCGTTGTCAATAGACTTTTCAGTCAAAGCTATGGTCGTTAGACTATAGGTACCAGTATTCTAACAAGCGAATGTTATGATTTTTACGAATATGTCATGATTTTAAAGGATGTGGCTTGGCAGGAACCTAAGAGTACAACTTGTTCACTCACAAGTTACGTTGTACTCTTAGGTTCCTGACTAAACATCGTGACATATTCGTAAAAATTATAACATTCGCTTCTTCGATACCTATCGCACAGACCTATCGTTTCTATATGAAACACTATCCGATATATATCGATCGCACTGCCGCTTCATTCGGTGTACACGGCTCCTAGGACATCACCTACGATTCTTGCACGAGTTGTCTCATTCTAATTTCGCGTATTCTTTCGTCGAATTTTGTGATGTGCTGGGGTATGTGAACCTTAGAGAAGCACTAGGATTTCAAGAAGAAAGTTATTTACTACCGTATGTGGAAAAGTCCTAATCGTGCGCCATTCAGGCGGGATAACGTCAATTCAATAAACATCTGACGTCTGTTTCAATAAATCCGGTTAAATTGTATGACGCTTCTCGCCGGGCTGCAGTGGTTATGTTGGCACCAGTGGTAATGACGGCAACTCAGATGACCAATAAATGTTTTTTCGTGACAACTTCAATTAAAACAAAAATTATTTTTTCTGAATGGATAAGGGTACATACAAGAACATGTAGAGCAGGTACAGTATTTATTTAACTGCGAGTGAAACGAGCAGCAATAACACTCTGTACCTCGTGAAAAATATTAGCGCAATTCTACACTTCATTCGGTAAAATTTTACGACGCTTCTCGCCGGGCTCCAGTTCTTATGTTGGCAACAGATGAACAATGAAGTGTGTTCCAAAATATCTACTCACATTTTCAGGTTTTATTTTTGATTCATCACCTTTGAAAATGGAAAAAAGGGTAATTTGGTAGAATCCGTGTACATCGGAGGAAACGGCATTGCCATCGATATATATAGAATATTCGATATAGTGTTTCTGAACCGGAAACCGGAGATTCGGGCGCTACGCGCCCTCACGTACTAAAAAAATCTTGTTTAACCTATACCTAACCTAACTTTGACTTAAAAAAATTGATCTGTAGCGTAGCCTTAAGAAGGTTAGGTATAGGTTAAACAAGAATTTTTTTTTTTTAGTACGTGAGGGCGCATAGCGCCCGAATCTCCGGTTCAGAAACACTATATCGAATATTCGATATATATCGATGGCTATGCCGTTTCCTTCGATGTACACGGATTCTACCAAATTACCGAAAAAAGTAATTCTTTCCTTTGTAAGATTTCATTATGCAATTATTTTTTATTTCATCAAAATGAAATAATTGGTAATAGAGTGAAGAAAGTTTCTTATTATCTTTTAGACCATCTAAACAACATATCTTCTTAAAAGAAATTTTTATGAAACATTTTGAGATATAAGGGGGTATTAAAAAATTCTTAAAATTTAAAATAAAAACCTATATGAAATTTTTATTTCTTAAATTTTACTGTAATATTGTCATTTGAGATGCATCACAGAAGGCTTTCTCTTCATCACTGGCTGTGATAGGTTAGTAATTCTTTTTAAATACATATACTTGAGTTGACAGATTATTTGGGTTCGAGATTCGATTCGGGTTCGGGATTCGGCGCATGTTATATTTAAGATTCGGTATTCGGATTCGATTTGGTAAAATTGGGATTCGACCCATCCCTAATTTATAGCTTATAAAGATTTGTAGAAAGCTCTTCATAATGTTGAGTGAAATACACTTTCAAATTTTGAAGGTAGCAGGAGTAAAATATAGGGAAGAAAAGTTACTGTCCCTTATTTCAGAATATTAACTATAAGAGGTTGTGCTGGCATATATAAGCCTTACAACACTTGTTATTGTCCCTTCCTTACATCCCAGTGATTCCCCCCCATCTTGTTGGTTGGAGTTTATCGGTTTCGGTTTGTGATGTGTACTTTTATACAGTAATTTTTTTCCATTCCATTTGTTAATTCTTCACCTACTTTAAACTGAAAAGTTTGTAAATCACCCAATATTTTGGTGGAATGCATATTGCTTTGTTTATCACTTCACCCCAGTGTCGTTATGTTGTTTTTGTCCAACTGTTTTTCATGTGGTCTGTGAGTGTTGCCAACATATTTTTTTAATCAATTTGTGTGTGTGTGATTTTTAAATTTACACAATAGGATATCTGAGATGTTTTTCAGATATGGTTGGGATGTTGTAGGGGTAGGGGACGGGTGTGGGTAGTGGTTTGAGTGTTTGTGAGAGGTGGGTTGACTTGAGTTAAAAACACAAAATTTGTGATTTTTTGTGTGTCTATCAACGAGCCTGTGCTTTGGGTAAGTTACTCGATCTCTATTTTTTATACATATTTAACCCACCAGGAAAGTTTCCTTCTATATTATTCATTTAATATTTATATATTAGTTTTCTTCAAGGTTGAGAAGGTGTTTGTTATTTATTCTTATGATTTCCATGTCTGTGTCTTTGTTGGTGATTTTATGTTGGCTTTGGTGTAAGTGTTCTGCAAACGTGGAGTGAGTGGTTTTCTGCTTCCAGGCTCATACATGTTTTTTATATCTGGTGTCAAATTTTCTTTCAGTTTGACCAATCTACATCTACATAGATACTCTGCAAATCACATTTAAGTGCCTGGCAGAGGGTTCATTAACCACTTTCATAACTTTTCTCTACCGTTCCATTCTCTAATAGTGCGCAGGAAGAAAGAACACCTAAATCATTCCGTTTTCGATCTGATTTCTCTTATTTTATTGGGATGGTCATGTCTCCCTAAGTAGGTGGGTGCTAGCAAAATATTTTCACATTCAGAAGTAAAAGTCGGTGATTGAAACTTCGCAAACAGATCACGTCGCAATGAATAACGTCTTCCTTTTAATGATTTCCACCCCAATTCGTGCAACATTTCCGTGACACTTTCCCCCCCATAACGTGATAAAACAAAACGAGCTCCCCTTCTCTAAAACTTTTCAATGTCTTCTGTCAGTCCCACCTGGTGAGGGTCCCACAAGGGGCAACAGTACTCCAGGAGAGGACGTACAAGTGTGATGTAGGCAGTCTCTTTGGTGGAGCTGGTGCATCTTCGAAGCGTTCTGCCAATGAAACGTAACCTTTGATTCGCCTTCCCCACAATATTTTCTATGTGTTCTCTCCAGTCAAAGTTGTTCGTAATTGTAACTCTTAGGTATTTGGTAGAATTTACGACCTTTTTACTTAAGTTGGTATATTCCTGATTTTCTGTATAGATTTTTTCTATTTTTAATAAACATTTTTGAAATGAATTGTTGAATTGGTGAGCTATTTTGATGCCTTGTTTTTTTGAAGATGTTGGATATTCTGTGTCTGCATTTGCGGTTGTATGCCATTGTATACCATCTGTTATTTCTGCATTTTTCCTACTGTGTTCTTCTTGTATTTGTGTCTTGTATGTTTGAGTGGCATTCTGTCTTTGAGGTGATGGTATTGATGTGTTTGTTTTTTAATTTTTATGTTCAGCTATGTTGCTAGGCTTCTTTGCATCTATTGTTTGTGGCTCTTTGTACTATGGTATTCATTTCTTTCTGGTAGTTATCTGTGTCTAGTGGGATGGTGTTTAATCTGTGGGGCATATTTCTGTGCATCTGGGTGATAGGATGTCTGATATATAATTGTGTCTGTTGTTCTAAATCTTTATGGTGACAGGTAAGAAATTTAACTGCCTGTTTTGTTCTTTTTCTATTGTGTGTTGGCTCTTGTCATGAACAGAATTTATGCCGTATATAACTGGTCTAATTTGCAGTTTGGTTCATTTGTGAGGCATAAGATGTCATCCATATATCTAACTCAGTATAGGATTTTGTATCTGTTTGGAACTATTTTGCAGAACATGACCTATGTGGTTCATAAAGATGTTTTTAATAGTGCTTATATTGGAAAGCCCATTAGTAATTCTTCACTTTGTAAATAAAATTCATGGTTGAACTGGAATTTTGTGTTATCCTGCCTAAAAGGAATAATTAGTCTAGTGTTACCCTTTATTAGCTGTTTTGGAAGCCTTGAATAGGTTTGCCTCAGGTAAAATACATTGAAATTTATATGCCAACCAAAGTGAAAGTATTTGCAAATCAGATCCTAATTTCACACTGAAAAATCAAAAAATATAAATACACTGTTTTGTGTTATCTTCTCAGGTGCAGGAATGTCACTGCTTTCGCTGAAATTCTGTTAGATAACACCATCAATCATGTGTAGAATTTCCTGTAACAGTTGGTATTTTGGGTTGAAATAGTGTGTTTGAAAATACATAGACGTGCTCGAAACGAACTCCCTCCCTCTGGACATGTTAACAGGGTTAGCCCTATGTTTGTTTATGCACAGTCAGATTGTCCAATGATTAATGCACTTATGTTGTCAGGAAGTAATGGCCTTCCCCCCCCCCCCCTCCCCCTACAGACTTGTTACCAGCACCATCGCAGGACCAGTCGGTTGCTACAAGTCCCTTTTGTTTATTCCACCCAGTCATTATGCATAATAATCAGTTTACTTTAGTATACAGGTGATAGCAACACAATTCGATGTCTGCTTGGTAAAAGAAATCACTTCTCTATTAATCCTTTCCACACTGAACACCATTTACAACAAAAAATGGGGAATAAAGTTGAATTCTCTGTATACTGGAGCATATTAGACACTGGGAATAATAATAATAAATTCTTCCATAAAAAATGTAGCAGGAAAACAACTAGCACAATCGTGAGAAACAGTAGTGCACAACCTGCACAATTGTTGTAGGTCAGTTGGATACAAGGCAAGAGATTCAGTTCGTCAAATAAAAAACTGGACCTGCACGATAATGTGGGTTCGGGTGGAAAGGGTTAAACTTCGTGGTGTAAAAAATACGCATCATCACGATTGGATACAACATAGCACTTCACGCATGAAACTTCAAAGGCAGACTGAAAGAAAGTGTAAAATCTGGATGTACCATTAAAAAAAAATTACTTGTGGTGGCTTCTAGTGGCCTGATGGTGTCTTCTGTCATGTTGTAATCATGTTATATTTGTGTTCTTGGGTGCTTGGCTAGTCCAGTGTGTTCAATGGCTTCTGTGTTTGCTACAACTCTGCCAGTGTTTCTCCATAACTTGCAATTTTTTTTTTTTTTTTTTTTTTTGCCACTGACTTATTTTGCTTTACTTCCTGTTTTGTCATGGAAGAACTTTGACAATATTTAACTTTTTATATGGACCTGTAGGGAATGTGGAACACAATTTCTGTTTCCAAACATTGCTGAGAAAGACTGATATCAAGAGTGATCCCTAATGGTGGGGACAGGGATTATGTTTACTACTTTATCACCTGTTGATGAAATTGCATGGGTGAATTGGTATGGTTTAAGCACTGCCAGGTATTGAAAGCAACTCTTAGTACCTATTGTTCATTAATAGCGAGATGCTGAGGGCCCAGATTTCAAATTGATTGACACCCTGAAGCAAGGTTGGTAGACATTTTCTTGGAAATAGAAGATAATGCATTGAATCCCATAGAGCATGCCTGGAATTCACTATGGAGTCACGCTGAATCACATCAGCATCCGCTCTCCAACAGCTAACAGCTCTGCAGAACAATGGGTGTCATTGCGTTAAAAAGATTGATGTTATTCACAGCATGCCCTATCACAGTTATGCTTGTATTGTTGCCAGAGGTGTTCACATTACATACCAAGTACATTAACCAGTAGTTGGAATGTGTATGCAAATCTGTAAAGTTGGAAAACACAAAGAAAATTGTATTGTTTACCATTACGCATGTTGCAGTTGTTTCTGGTTTGTATTCTTTAGATTGTTTCTACTTTACTATCACCTGTTTATTCTGTTTTGGGGCAAAACAAATGCAACATTGCAAAATTTCTATTTCATGCTTTAAGTTTGGATGCCAGTGTACTTTTTCAAAGACACATCAAAAGTGAGTAAGAACTATTTGAGTCCGGTGGATATATATATATATATATATATATATATATATATATATATATAAAAGATTGTATAAATTGAGATGGATCAACTGTCATCATGAGCCAAATAGGTGACACAAAGTGTATGTTGGGTCACCATGTGTTTTGTCCTTCCCGGCCGGTCTTTCAGGAAAAGGTTTGCTCAGGATGCGTAGACATCTAAAACAGCTATACTGATTAGTAGTAAAAGCTTTATTTACTGAACTTTTTACAATTACTTAAGTTTTGACATATGTATGACTATGTCTTCTCTTGGTGACATTGTCTTCTTCCTCGATGCTAGCTGCACTGGAGTCCTAGTGACTGCCTAGTTCGGAGCCAAGTTCAGATGGGTTCGTCCAGACGTACATCGGCCTAGATATAGCCGCTTGTAGGGGCGCGCTTCTTCGTTGCTCCCTCCCTGGGCACGGCGCTGTCGTGTGACTGGCTGCCAGTAATCCACTGCCTTCTCCATGATCGTTCTGATGCGTCTGGTGTGTGGTGCTGACTTTATGCCAGAACAGTGTACATACTTTTAAATACACTGATGGTTTTTAACAGTTTTTAATCAAAATTGGAGACCGTATTTTTTAAAATAATTATTTAAAGGAAAAGTGAAGTATAGTTGTACTCTGAGCATAAAACAGAGACAGGCCACTGGACATTAGTGCTCTGTCAACCTACATTACAGCAGCCTCTAAGCAGTAAGGCATTACCATGACAGTGAGGAATTTCCATGATAGTGTCGCATGTTCAACACCTGATGATGAACCTTGAAAAAGCTTCCCCAGTCTGCTCAATTTTCATGTTGTGAAAGCTGCTACAATCCTTGCATCTGCTTCTGAACAGTCCACCAATGACACAGAAATGCTGCCTTTCTATGAACCAGACACCAAGCAACTAAATTTATGCCCTTACTGCACCAACCATCATTGTTTAACATCTGGGCAAGAAAGTGACATGCTGTCTATCGTGGTCAACATCTTATCAAAGAAACCATGGTTCTACTATCAACAGGCTCCTTATCAGTTGTCCAGGGTCTGAACATCTGGCACTTCCCTGCCTTCTTAAGGTGCCTTCACACTGCCAACCAACTCCAACAAACTAATTTGACAACAGTTTTCAACTCTAAGTTTGTCTTTGTTTTCAACAGTGTGTGAAATCGCGAGTTTGAAAAACTAGTTGAGGGAAGTTTTGTCTTGAGTTTGTAGTTTATGGTCAGTGGGCAAAAACACGACGGAGTTGGGCAACTTGCACATGCGCATTGCCGTGTTACCCTGTTGTCTGCTGTGTTGTTTAGGCCGGTATTTCACTGCAAACATGAAGAATACAAAATATTTCTTAATACAGATCAGAGTGGCTAAAATAAACTGTTAGAATCGCGTAAAGAAAAAGCTACCACAAACTGTGGTATTCCAAGTTGCTCACTGTGGATGATAAGGAAGAAATTAAATGGACTAAAAGATTTATGGAGAGGAATACATGAAATAAATATTATTTGTACTCTAAACTAACATATTTAATTCCTGAAGTGATTTATATTTTGATTCACTTTTGTCTGGAATAATACGTAAAATGGTACACTTTAGGATTCAAGTATCAGTACCTATTTTACCAAGTTTTGGAATAGCTTTTTATCGGCAGAAATGTCATTTATGATTTGCTTATTGAAACCTGCACCAGTTAGCTCCGTATTTTTTCGTGCTTAGCATGATGCATTTACAGAATTAACCACAAGAGCAGGTAGTTATACAGATATTTGATGAGCTGCTTTGAAGACAATAGAACAAAATAAATGTAAGGCTGTAGTAAACTTTCGCAGTGCGCGATGCATAATGACGCACATGCAAATGTAACATGATAAAACTATGAACATATTTTCTCCTCTTAAATAAATATATTATCTGAAGAGTTTATGTTATGCATGAAAAAACATCTATGTCAGTGTTTCATTATTTATTCACTGACACAGATATAGGGCTTCCTGAAACATTGTTGATGATGAATTTAAGTACCGTATTTATAAATGTGTGGGTGAATTGAAATGTTTGGTTGCCCATTCTCAAACAATTTTCGTGATTATGTCCTCGCAGTGTAGGTCATGTAGTACATTAGTGTGAGCACTTTTTCTCTCTTCCTCTCGCTATCCATGTTTCCACCTACAATTCTTTTAATTTTTCCATCTTGTCAAATAATGTACTTGCCAGAAATATTAAATGTTGTTGTGCAGATAATTATTAAAAGAAAAACACCAAATGTATGTTTACTAGAATTTGAAACTGTTTTCAACACTTTGCAACAGTTGTAAGTTTGTCAAACCCATGACTGTTTTAAGTTTACTAGACTGGTAACTGTTGCATGTTTTTGTTTGTTGTAGTTGGTTGGCAGTGTGAAGGCACCTTTAGGACAATGATGTGGGGGATCCACCCATCCCAACCTCTGCCAAGTTGTCAACATACAACTTATTTGCCCTCTAACATTGGAGAGAGAACCTGATGGATTCACAGAGAAGCAACCACATCCCACAGTCTGCACTAAAGCCAAGTAACAATTTCAGTGTACACTCAGCCATATTACCTATGCACCAAGCTGCAGATCAGCACAACAGGAGATACCAAGATGGCATATTTGTTTGCCACCAACAATACAGCAATCCCACTATTATTGACATCAAGTGTTACATGAGGTATACCAAAGACAGAATAAAATTAATTAGTAAACATTTAGGTCCAAATCACACTGATGAAAGAACAAATATACTTCAAATATTAATAATTCCAAAATAAAATCCCATGAGCACTTGATTGGAACCAACCAGTTTTATCACACACATTGCAGCCCCTACAAAACTTCAAATAAATTTGAAAACAAACAATAAAGTGGATTTCAGAAGTAAAATAAGACAAAAAAACAGGAAATAAAATATAGAAAAATTATCAAGTAGTAAATTCATGACAGGGCAGTTAGATATGTCAAAATATGCAAGTCAGTCTGTCAGAGAACAGGAAAATAGCCACCAATTATAAGGGAACAAAAGTAAAATAGAAAACAAACATGTTCTTTTCTGTTTATCATATGATCAAATGCACAAAACTAACTCTCTCTCTCTCTCTCTCTCTCTCTCTCTCACACATACACACACACACACACACACACACACACACACACACACAAAAGTGAAGTAAGTAAATATTCAAGTTTAAAAATATATTAGGGTTTTATTTACGTTTTAGAAACCCCTCAGTTTATAAAAGGCATAACAAAACTTAACAGACGTTATATAAAAATAGAAAACAGTGGAATTAACAATTGCAACTTAACAAGAGATGTATTATTTTATCGTAGATGTAGAAAAATTAATATTTTACAAGGATTAAACACAGGAAAAAGTTACAAAATATAATGTAAAACCAATTATATAATCACAACCCCTTTTCAATAAATCTGCACTGAATATATTAAGCAGATTTCTAAATACCATAAGACAAAATTTAATTTACATCAATATTACGGTGTTTGGTTTTCTTTACCCCGTTCTGTACGACGTTCGAATCTACTACCCACCTGAAAAAAGCAAAAAGTACAATTAAAACAAAAAGTTGTTCATTTTCATTTACTACATCAACACGAACTACATAATTTTATTTTCTATATCCCTTTCAGGCTCTGCATGCACAATTATGCGGTTCTGGTTTTGCTTTCTTTCTACCTTCCTTTCTTTGTGATTCACGCTAGGAAGTTCAGGCCTGCATCACACAATCATGGATGGACTGTGGTAATGTATGCACCGTGTTTTACTTCCATGTTTCTAAAATGTGTGGCACCAGCAGTCGGCAAACTTCCGGTACGCTTACAATGGCGGCAAGTGAGACTTGTTGGCAAGATGTTGATATCCTTGTTTTTACACGTTAAGTTATCATTGACAGCCTGTTGATTTTATATGATCCTGTGACGATATGTCATTTCTTTCAAAACGCATTTTACTTTAAGATTGTGCAGATCATTAAAATTTGTAGTGAAGGCCCAAACCAGAAGACTGTGTGGGTACAAAATTTTTAAAAATATATTTATTTTCTTTTTTGTAATGAATTACTGTATGCATTTTGTATCTTAAACCTCTCCCTATATTAACGTCACATCATCTACAACCTTGAGTCTGAAAGGGATATACCTGCAAGGCTAAATTGACTTTATACTATAAGAGTAAAATCAAGTAACACACTAACTTCAGCACTGTACCCTCTGATCTTTCGCGGTGGCATTATCCTATAAAATGTTCTCTGTGTACAAGTCACATCACTTTGAATAAAATATTTAAGCTATCGATCACACACTCTGACATCGTCATCAGAAGTAAAACTGACTACTGATACTGGCCTAGTGAACCTTTTGGAGGGCATCGGAACGCGTGTGACGTCAGGTGGCATGTACAGCCGGCACCACATTTGAACCTGGCACTCTCACTTCATTACAAGCACAAGACCTCTGCTTCTGCCCCATTTCCACAGCTCGTTTCATGCTCTACTGCCTGTGTATCCCTGGTTTATGTTGAACTGTTGTTATTTAATCTAATTTCAGCCCCTTCTTTTATAATAGATTCCTGGTAAAATGGTGTTTGGGACAAAATTCTCGTATTTTCAAACTGAATTTTATGTCTGTGTCACGACATGTTCTGCAATGGTTGACTTATCAAATTCTCTTTATTTTAAATGTTTGTTTGCTCTCCACAAGGCTCAGCAATAGTTCGAATAGTCTGACCAATAAAAACACTTCCACATTCACAGGTAACAGTATAAACACCCAGAGCGCGCAAACCTATGCAGTCCTTAATGGGCGTAAATATGTGTCTGTTCTTGGAGATGGACAGGAACACTGTTCTCAAGCCATGTTTCTTCAGCATGTGTCCTGTCATGCTGGCAGTTGCTCCATAGAATGGAAGGAAAGCCTTGTCTGCTGATTCACAGGGTCTCTTACATTGGTGACAATGGAAAGCTTAGACAATTTCACGCTGGAATCTTTTTCCTTGGAAACATGCCTCAAATATTGGAATTCAGACTCCAGATGGTTGTTGTCAGAAATGACCTTTGCCCTGTGTACTAGCGTGTTCAGAACAGCTTTCTTATGAAAAGGATGGTGGAAAGTCTTGTCGCTCAGGTAACAATCAGTGTGCTTTGACTATCTGTACAGTGAATAACCAAGTTGGCCTCCTGCTTTCTGCTGAGCTAAAAGGTCAAAGAGCAGGAGATTGCCACCCTACTCCATCTCAACAGTGAATTTTATGTTTGGATGGACACCGTTTATACAGTAGATGAACTGTTGCTGTGTATCCTTGCCTTGAGGTCATATCACAAACATATCATCAACATAGAGTAGGAAGCAGGGTGGACACAACCTCCCTGAATTAAGTGCTTGCTCTTCAAAATGCTCCATAAAGAAGTTCACCACAACCAGAGACAGTGGAGATCCCATTGCTGTGCCAGCTGACATAATATTCGTTCTGATACTGAAAGTACCTTGCCGTTAAAGTGGGGTGGAACAGCTTGACGATCTCAGGTGGAAATTGTTGACCCAACAGGTCTGCAGTGTCTTGTACCAGATCCTTATAAAACGTGACAACATCTACACTAACAATTACACCATTTTGATCTATTTTCATCTTCTTGATGGCTTTGACGAATGTCTGCGATTTTACTACATTTTGTTCAGTGTCCCAATCTTGGACCCAATAATCCTGCCAAATGATTTGCTAATTTGTATGTTGGTGAACTGACTGCACTGACAATGGCTCTTAACAGGATATCGTCCCTATGTATCTTTGGTAATCTATAAAGCCTGGGAAGTCTTGTAGCATGTGGAATTAATTTCTTCACCAATTCTTCTGTCAAACCAAAGTCCTCAATTGTCTTCCTGACAATGTTCTGTGTTGGATTGTGACAGAGTTTCTGGTACTTAACATCTTCCAATAATTTGAGCAGTTTTAGACGGTAGTCTTAAGTATTCAGGACCACAGTAGTGTTCCCTTTATCAGCTGGTAACACAACCAAGTCATCATTTTCACTTAATACATGTAGAACACATAAAACAAAGAGAACTTGATAAATCAGCTGTGGCAGAACAATGCCTAAAAAACAGACATAAAATTCTGTTTGAAAAGATAAGAATTTAGTGCTACACACCGTGTTACTGGGAATCTATTATAAAAGAAGGGGCCGAAATTAGATTAAATAACAACAATTTCAACAGAGAGCAGTGATACACACTCAGCATGGCGTGGGGACGAGCTTTGGACATGGAGTAGAAGTAGTCTGGTGCTTCTAATGAAGCGAGCTGCAGGATCAAACGTGACACAGGCTGTACGTGCCTCCCAACGTCACAAGGTACCGCAGCACACTGCCCACCTTGGCGTTCCATGCATGTGCTCTGCGACCCTCCAGAAGGTTCCGTATGCACCTTGGCAGCTATATAAGCTGGATATGAGGCCAATATCGGCAGTCAGTTTTACTCTTGATGACAATGGCTGAGCTTGCCGTTGGAAGGTACTGAATGTGTGTCTGCACTATAGGCAGTGCATTAACTAATGTGCTCTTTTCATGAGCAGGCGGAGATGATTTTTTTTATATTTGGCCATACAAACGATATGAATACTATGCTGTATGGCTGTATCAGACAGCATTTCCAGACAGACAGCCAATTGAACCTTTGGTGTTGTGTATCACTGTATGGTCAAAATAGGGTAATTAGCACTAGACTATACACTGAGGAAGACTTGATGCAGTTCATAAATGTGATCAGTAAGAGTACATTCTACAGGCCAATTACAATGTACTAGCTCAAGCAAGTGGCTCTGGCATGTGGTACAGTGCCAAGTTCAGCATGGAGCAAACTTCACAAGCAACTCTAGTATCCTATCATCTTTAACATGTTGAAACATATCAATATGAGCCATTTCATAGCAGTTGTGGCTCATTCCCACACTATGCATTTAACATTGGCACCACTGACTTTCAGTGAGGATTGCAACTTTACCTGGGAGAAGACTGAGCAATAAAATTTATTGTTTCACATTTGCAACATCATGATGCCAACAACATGTGTGCCACATCAATTTTAAACTGATTTAGCATGTTTATCTTTTACACATGATTCCGCAATTACCCTACTACATTATTTTATAACATATGGACCTTGTATTCCTATGTTAACTCCTATTTGTCCCCTTTTGGATGAAAGAGTGAATGACTGTGGCTGTCTAGTACAGAATTATAAAATGACTCAGAGCTTCCTTCTGCTGTAGCTACAATCTGACCAAGGCGAAGAGGTTTCTACCCTTATATTTTGTCAGTCACAGGTCATTAAGTTGGTGTTAGAAGGGACCCCTCTGATCACTTCCATTAGCTATGGGTGGTTCACTGGCTGGATGACATAAGACAGCACTTAGCTGCCTATCATTGGTAAGGTGACATTGTTTTGTAGGTGTGATCTGGTTTCCTGACGAGTCAGTTTGAAATTATATAAGGCTTCAGGCTAAATGAAGTTTCCTAATTGTTTCTGTTCAAGTCATGTTGGTTGGTTGGTTGTTTGGAATAGGGGGACCAAACTGCTAAAGTTATCAGTGCCCTAGTGTGGAGGCGAGGATACAAAAGGAAAGGAAATGCAATCCATAGAGGAAAGAAGGAAGGAAGACTTCATTAGTTCAGGGCCCCATGCTCGTCAAGCATGTACCCTTGGGGGGAGGGGGTTCAAATCATGATCCATGATATATTTAAAACATGAAAGGGGGTGTTTTTGTTATTTTGCTGTGTTTAGCTAGGAACTTACTTTGCTCCCTTGGTACTTGTGATGTGGGAGAGTAATCTACTTCAAGATGGGTAGCTATGGTGAATCTTTTTCATGTGTAATACTTCTCTTTCCACCCACATATTATGTTTGTTAAAATGATACAGTAATCAGGAACCAGCAACTCCATGATAGGATGATTACATGTTTGATTCTGGACATTAAAATAAATTGTTCTATTTAAACGTCACCTTTTGTGTACCTCATAATTAACCCCATTCTCACTTACACATTATATGTTTCACTCTTTGCCATTTCCACTCAGCACTGCAGTCAGGACCCTTGTATATACATTAATTGTGCAATACAATGCTAACTTTCCTCAAAAGGCACATCAATATTGCTTCAAGGCTATCCTCGACACACATATCTTGCGTGTTATTAAAGAAACTGAGTAGGTGTACTTATTCTGATTTATGGTCTACTGCCACAAGGAACTTTAGTGAATATATTAATGCACTGCAGTAGGCTGCTTTGGTCACCATTGCAGTAACTGGGGGGGGGGGGGGGGGGGCAGCCTTGTGAATTTCAACTGAATTATCCACATGCTATAGACAAGCCACACAAGTGCACCCTTGCTAAGAGGTTTCTTTTTAAAAGAAGCCTTTGAGGACCAACTTTATAAAAAAAAAAAAAACATGAGAGGAGAGATGTGGACTGGTTTGCAAAGTGGGAAAAATGTCCCATTATATTAATGAAGCTATCCACAAATACAGTCTACAAATAGACAAAAGTTAGGAATTTGAAACTTAACTTGTTTCAATGTTCAACCTACTCGTGAAATTTGGCACTTTGATTACCACCTATGCTTTGAAGAAGATGGTGGTTGCAAACAGTGAAGTCATTTGAAATTGTTCATCCAATGATAGGATATTACTGGAATAAGTAGTTCAGGGATGCCCACTACTCACCACAAATATTTTGCATAATGACACAAACATAAAATACAGTGCATCTAACTGTGACTAAGGAATCATCTGTTTCGACTGTCTCTACACTTAAGAGTGGGAAAGGCAAATTAATGCAATATGTTTTAGATAACTGATAAACAGAATGTACTTCGTTAATTTAGAGCAGGGCTTCCAAATCTTTTTGGCAGACCTCTTTTTCAGGCAAAAGTCCACCACAGGCCCCTTGACAGTCCAGCGTATAGTAACTGTTGAAATTCATTGTGGAACCAATATGAATTGAAATCCAATAAATGCAAGTGCCATTTTCCCTTAAATTCACAAGGAATCAAGAGTCAGTTGTTTAGAAATACATTGAAACAACTTTAAGGCATTTGTCTTAATTCCCAGTACATTCAGATACTTTGATGTTTGATTTACTGCAGTTTTTCAACACACTATAGCCTGATAAAATTTACTTGTTAGTTGACAGTTCGTGTGCAGGTGTTGCCTTCCGCCAAGCAGGGCGATCAACGTCCCGCCCTAATTGTCTGCTGCTGACAATGTGTCTCAACATATGGTCATTACAATTTGTTTGGCTAGTTCTGTGTAAGAAATGTGTGTATATTTTGTTACTATTGTTGTGCATGCATTTTGTTTTTGGTTTCGCTGTTGTCTGTCAAAATGCAAAGAAAAGGGACAGACCCACAATTCAGGATGTAAAAACATCAGGAAAGTAAAGCGAACAAGGAATTGCGTTCAAAGGACAATCGCTATAACTCTAAGTATTGTGTATTAATACTTAGAGAGGGAAGCAGGAAACATGAGGACCTCTCTTAACGGTTTCCAAAGTGGTTGTGCGAACCACTAATGAAATTAATCTTAGTTAAGCAACTGTAACATGTATTGGTAAAATAAAGTTCAAAATGAAAACAACTGCAGAAAGACACTAATGCCTTGATATGCAAGTGAAGGATAATAGTTCTAAAACATGTAACAAAATTTGATTCTTCAATACAAGAAGTGATTGGTGCAAAATTAAGCCACATTGTAATGTGGCAAGATGAAGTGCCTGCTTTGCCTTCCACGCAAGTGGAGTTTTTATTGAAGGATGCCACCGCAGAAGACATCGATGACACACAAAGTTACCAAAACAACAAAAATTGCCTCCATTAGATATGATTTGTATGGCAGTGAGTGAGGCCGATCATTTTGAAGCCAGCAAATCTTTGTTTTGAATAATTCTGCAGAGTCTCAGTTTTAAACACAAAAGTGTTTCAGGCTGTAAAAATATTGTTCAAACAAGAATACAGCTGTACGGCAATTTGGATAGTTGGATGAAGTGAAAGACATTAATTTGGTACTGTGATCCAAAAGGAAAGCTAGGACTTCTGAAAGTAATTCATATAATCAAAAGCGTGCATTCCAACGTGCGAGCCTCCTCACTTCCGTGTGAAGGAGTAGGGAATGATAAAAGGCTTCCCATAACTTTACACAATATTGAGAGAAGTCTTGACCTCAATGTCCATGATTTTATGTAATTTATAATCCTTTCTGAAGGAAGCAGGCATTTGTTTCGCAGCCAAAGCATGTCTGTGGGGAGCGCAATAACCACTTAACCACTGCTAAAGTTTTTCAAGTTTTCTTGTACTTTCATGCTCACTCCAACCATTGGACTCGTCATAGCTTTTGCACTATCTGTGCTCAAACCGATGCAATTAGACTTGGAGAGAAGATTAAATGTGTTGGACATGAGAAACTAGAGTGTCTTTCCCCCTCATTTGACACCTTAACAATGCATCTCTTGAGAGTTGTTTGATGGCAGCACAGAAGATAGAAGTTTTACTACGTTTCTGTCTAACGTAATGGAAACAATACCATTAACATACAGTTTTATGTGAATTTCTGCAATGGTATGAGCTTTGCCACTCGATAGCTTACTAAGAAGGAAGCTTTTTTCATAGGTTTAGTGCAGCTTTGAGAAGCAGATAAATCTGTGCCCTTCCTCTTGAAAAATCAATTTAATGTTGTTGTGGTCTTCAGTCCACAGACTAGATTGATGTAGCTCTCCACACTACCCTGTCCTGTGCTAGTCTCTCTGAGAGTAAGTTCAGCAACCTACATCCTTTTGAATCTGCTTACTGTATTCGCTCCCTGTCTCCTTTTTACCTCACACCCCCCCCCCCCCCCTTCTAATCAGAAAATGGTAAGATCACAATATATATATATTTTATGCAAGAGGACCAGTTTCAAACACTCAAGGATGTGATTTTCTGGTCTATGCTACACTTCTCATTTTTCTGTTTGTTAAAGTGCTCGATGATGCCTAGTGTAACAGACCAGAAGATGACACCCTTTAGTATCAAAACCAGTAGTCTCATGTAAAAATAAAAACAAAATACCACTACTGCAATCTTGACATTCTCTCATTGTATTACTGAAATAAGATTGCTCCCCGAAGTGACCAAATTAAGTGAGGAATCAATGTCTTTAGCCTGGATGAGTAACCTTAAAATGATGGGACAATTTAACTGAAACCATTGAACTGTTCAGAAGCCATAAGCAGATTGAACATGTTGCTAACACACAAAGGAAGGACACTCAGAAGGAGAAAACACTGAACTAGAACTTTAAAGCAGGACACCATAGCTGGCTGGATCACAAAGATAATAAACGATGAGGCAGCCATCCTGCAGACATTAAAACCACTAGACAATCTATACAAAAGTCACCCGTGACATCAGGGGAGGGTACTACCACTACATGAATGATAAAAGCTAGCTGCAGAAATAAAATCTAAAACACTGTTAGCCATAGACGTGTCATCTTGAAGAATTAAAAGTAGTGCAGCAGGCAGATTAAGAGACTGTCATAGGGCTGCTAAAAGAGGACAATTCCAACAAAAGGTGGACCACTGTTATAAGGGTGCTGCAGGGCACTCTGGCGGATCCTCTCCACCAAGAAGGTAGCCATGTATTAGTCAGGTACAACCAATACGCAGGCAACAAAGGACAATGGAGTACCTGTGAGAGGCCCGCAGGGAGGACTTCCATGCTGCTGTAGAGTACTTTATTGCACGGAGCTTGTTGGGCATGCTCAAAGCAGACCACTCTAAATCCGAAGCAGCAAAGACCTTGTGGTGTAACCCCAATTGGATAGCCCTCTCTGGGATACCAATGTCCAGGGGCCAGGAGGTGGTAGCCTGCTTGGCAGAATATCTCCCAGGCACCCAACAGAACCACCATGGCATTAGCCTGTATCAATTTAGGAAAATCACAGAAAACCTAAATCTGCATGACCAGGGGTGGGTTTGAACCACTGTCCTCCAGAACACAAGTCTAGCATGCAAACCACTGTATCATCACACACGGTACCAAGGATGTGGAACAAGCACCTAGCAAAAACCTAGCTAGTATAAATGTCCACGGTGAGGACCACTCTGGTTGCCCATCTTCAATTACAGACTATTTGGAGGTTTAAGCTGAAGCGAGGATTCATGAGAACAGGAGCTTCACAATAACAGGTCTCTCATATGAATTTCCTGATGTGTCGAGATCAGTGCTTTACAAAACGGCAGTGATCTCTTGGTTATTGGAACAGGTAGCAAGATTGTATGAAGAGGGTATTTTAAAATTAGTTTAGAGGCATGATAAGTGTGAACAAACTTCACAACTATGTCGAAAATAAAGTGTGTACTTTCTGAAAATAAACTTACTTTTTTGAAATAACCATTCATTATGTACTTATGTTCAAACGGAACTTACTTAAAAAACACGCCTAGTAAAATCTCACCACTGCAACTTTGTTGTTATGTAGAAATTGAATTAAATTACCATGAAGAACATGTTTTACATAAAATAGTACCACAGGGCTATTACAAAAATAGAAAGTATACACTATGACTCATTCAGAATTGAAAGTGAGAATGGTGGCAGTAGTCAATACACAACATCCATGAATTTTAGGAAACTAAGAACCAACTCGCAACATAAGATTGTTTAGATAAATTTATCACAAATACAGCATACACTACCTGTAAGAAATCCTCTTTGTAGCAAGAAACTTTAACATATAGTTATTAAAATAGCTGTTGTGGAAATAATCTGAAAATTTACAAACACACACACACACACACACACACACACACACACACACACACACACACACTTATTGCTGTAATTGCTAAAAGTCTTTGGTCACTTACCAAGTAGCATCAAAAGTCTGACAGATAGCCAACTAGTATTTAAAAAGAAATTAAAGGAATTTCTGAATGGCAACTCCTTCTACAATGTAGATGAATTTTTAGATAAAACTTAAATAAAAAAAAATTTAAAAATAATAAACAACAAATGTACTAAAAAATCCTTAAAATATTGATTTACTAGACTTACACGTTCCACATCATTACGAAATGTCGTATATATGATCTATGGAACAAGTATTAATCTAATCTAAAGACCTATGCATTACTTCAGCATGTCAATGCTACAAATCAGGGAAGAGTTACAGTATTTCCTACTAGGAGAGTTGACGATTAATTCCAGTTTCGGAAGGCACTGTCAGCTGCTGACAATTTGACAACCACACTCACTCTTGCATCTTCTCATCTGACTGGAATAAATGACCACAACCAAGTTAAAATGGCATGTTGAAATGTCCCAGCTGCTTCAAGGATGTTATAGTGTGTCTCAACCGAATCTCTAATGTGTAGACTAACTGATTGGCAGCATATGGACAGGCATACATCTGTCCCATACCACCACATAAGAAACATGGTGCCACTATTTTGAACCTGAGGGCCCCTGAAGAAACTGTGGCATCAAGTCAAAATGTCCAGGAATTCTGTCAGACAAACAGTCTGTTGCACAATAATGCTAGCTCCACACTGCCAAATGGATAAAGGATATGCTTCAGTAATTTATTTAAAAACACTGCCACATCCTTCATAAGCAGAGAACTTTTACTATATGATTTTTCACAATTTTGCGAGCCTGGAGAAAGACTTGCTTGGACGTTGTTTATTGTCTTGTCTCCCAGTGCAATGTATGTCTGCCTGTGGTTACTTTTGAATGGAATCATTCCATGGCAGGCATTTGATTTTCATTAGAGTGCCTCATCGTAATTAAGTGAAACTGGGAAAGAGTTGTTCAATTTAATGCCACATTAAAAATTATTTCTGCCTGCAGCTACTGTATTTCAAACTTCAACAGATGGAAGCAAAACATTATGAGGTGTATGTACTTACAAAATTAGAAGTACACCTAAAATTGTAAGGATGTCTTGAAACAACTTATAAAAGGACTAAAAATGTGGATAAAAATACTGACAGATGTATGTGGCCCGGTGACTACTTAAAAACAAAGTGTGACCGAGTAACAATGACACATTAAAATCACACACCCAATACTTTGGGAAGAAGTCCAGATGCCGTACAAAATCTTAAGACATGATCCACAGACACCTCATCGTCACCTAAAATATATTTCAGGTCCTATGAGAGACCTAAATTTGCCCTCAGACTGGCATATAAAATGCATTCTGTTAAAATATGTCTTATCAACAGTTGTGTTCTACACCTGTTGTACACTGAAGGTTCCTTGCGGCTTAAAAGAAAACAATGAGTCAGTGGGCAGTGTCCGATTCTAAGACGAGTGAGAGTGACTTCTTCAGATAGTGAAGAGTGGAAGGAAGGATAATAGCATACACCAGTACCATATTATACTCCTAGCCATTAAATTGCTACGCCATGAACATTATGTGCTACAGACGCAAAATTTAACCTACAGGAAGATATGCAAATGATTAGTTTTTCAGAGCATTCGTACAAGGTTAGCGCCAGTGGTGACACCTACAACATGCTGACATGAGGAAAGTTTCCAACCGATTTCTCATACACAAACAGCAGTTGACCAGCGTTGCCTGGTGAAACATCGTCGTGATGCCTCGTGTAAGAGGGAGAAATGTGTACCATCATAATTCAGACTTTGATAAAGGTCTGACTGTAGCCTATTGCAATTGCGTTTTATCATATCGCGACATTGCTGCTCACGATCCAATAACTGTTAGCAGAATATGGAATTGATGGGTTCAGGAGGGCAATACGGAACGCCGTGCTGAATCCCAACGGCCTTGTATCACTAGCAGTTGAGATGACAGGCATCATACCTGCATGGCTTTAGTGGATCCTGCAGCCAAATCTCGATCCCCGAGTCAACAGATGGGGATGTTTGCAAGACAACAACCATCTGCACAAACAGTTCGATGTCATTTGCAGCAGCTTGGACTATCAGCTCGGAGACCATGGCTGCGGTTAACCTTGATGCTGCATCACAGACAGGAGTGCCTGCGATGGTGTATGCAATGACGAACCTGGGTGCACGAATGGCAAAACGTCATTTTTTCGGATGAATCCAGGTTCTGTTTACAGAATCATGATGGTCACATCCGTGTTTGGCGACGTCGCTGTGCATGCACATAGGAATCGTGTATTCGTCATCACCATACTGGTGTATCATCTGGCGTGATGGTATGGGGTGCCATTGGTTACAGGTCTCTGTCACCTCTTGTATGCATTGACGGCACTTTGAACAGTGGCCGTTACATTTCAGATGTTTTGCGACCCGTGGCTCTACCCTTCATTTGATCCCTGCGAAACCCTACATTTCAGCAGGATAATGCACGACCACATGTTGCAGGTCCTGTACGGGCCTTTCTGGATACGGAAAATGTTCGACTGCTGCCCTGGCTAGCACATTCTCCAGATCTCTCAGTAATTGAAAACTTTTGGTCAATGGTGGACGAGCAACTGGCTCATCATAATACGCCAGTCACTACTCTTGATGAACTGTGGCATTGTGTTGAAGCTGCATGGGTATCTGTACCTGTACACCCCATCGAAGCTCTATTTGACTCAATGCCCAGGCATTTCGAGGCCGTTATTACGGCCTGAGGTGGCTGTTCTGGGTACTGATTTTTCAGGATCTATGTACTCAAATTGCATGAAAATTTAATTGCATGCCAGTTCTAGTATAATATATTTGTCCAATGAATACCCGTTTATCATCTGCATTTCTTCTTGGTGTAGGAATTTTAATGACCAGTAACATACATGATCTATGGGACAAATATTATTAATCTAATCTCTAATCCAATCCCTCGTTGGAATGGCTGCTGTGCAACACAAAGAGGTTAACACACGAGGAACTGACAGGGCCCTGTATGCCAGCTGTGTCACGAGCAGAAGATGGTGAATAGAAAGTGGGGGCTCACCAGCCTCTGCACACAGGATAAGCACTGGACTCGTGCAATATGCGGCAGTCGCCAGCCTGATGTACTGCATCCAGTATTTTATGGGTACAAAGGCCTGGCCGATCCACTGTCCTGGCTGCTATATTGAAGTCTGGGTCGCACTAAAGCTTTATAGAACTGGAGCAGATGTGCCCTGCCAGCACCCCAAGACCGATGACCACGACATTTCAGGATATTTAGAGCCTTGAGGCATTGCAGTTTGACTTTTTTAAAACCCCACTCAGAGTTTCCGCAAAACATTACGCCTCTATGTAGAATCTTAAGCCTTTTAGAGGTCGAAAAATACATCGAAGAGGTGTTGGTTACGTAAAAAAGCTTGCTGGACCTCTGCTTCAAGAAAATAGAGGTTGTCAAGAGTGGAGCGATACCTCCTGAAACCACACTGGGAGTGGCTCAGTAAGGACCCCATCTCAAGGACCCATACTAAGTGGCAGTTGACCATGCACTTTAAAGTCTTTCCTATGCAACTTGTTAGACTAATGCTATAGTAACTACCGGGGTCAGTATGGTCTTTCTCTGGTTTTAAAACCTGAATTAAAATAGATTGTTTCCACAAACTGGGAAAGTTTCCCATCATCCAAATTTTATTATAAAGCTAGAGGAGGACATCCTTGGAGCGTGTGTTTAAATATTGTAGCATGCTGTATGTAATCTCAATGCGACCAGGTGCAGTATCACGAATGATGGACAGTTCAGACTCCGGTTCTCACAGTGAGAAAGGCTGTCTGTAATCTTCCACATTTGAAGAACGGAAGTCGAAACCAACCCTCTCTTGTATTGGCTGGTATTGATGGAAGGCTGGATCTCAGCTGGAATCTGATTTAATATTCTTGTAAGATTCAGCCATTACTTGGGAAATGTCTCTTGAGGATGTTAGGAGATGCCCCAGCCCTTGTACAGATGTTATCGGCGGTCTGAATTCCACCTCGAGATCCTCCATTGCTTCCCATAATCTATTTGCTGACATGGACCTGTTGATGGAGTTCACGAACTTTTGCCAAGACCTCTGCTTGCTTTCTCTAATAACCCGTCTCGCCTGTGACCTCATGACTCAAAAATTCGACAGATTCGCCTCAGTTGGGCACCAATGGTATTGTCGCAATGCTGCCCTTCTGGCCCTAGTTGCAGAGCGACAATCATCGTTCCACCAAGGGACAGCCAGTCTCTGAAGTGTTGGCTTGTATTTAAGAATAGGTACATGAGCAGCATTGTGGATCACAGATGTAATGTGATCCACCCAATCCTGGACACTTTCAAACTACTCAAAAGCAGCCAACTGTGTATACAGCACCCAGTCGGCTTTATTGATAATCCATCTAGGTGGCTTGCTGTCTCTATCTATTCCAGCTGACAGATTTGGGTAGTGGTTGCTACCATGGAGATCTTCGTCCACATCCCATTGAACAGTATGTGATAGTATAGGTGAGTAGAGGGAGAGGTCCATATAGCAGAAGACGAATCTGTAGCAGTGTTGAAACGTGTAGGTTTGCCTGTGTTCAGCAGTATGACATAGTTTGTCCACTGGGGCAATTTTTGTTAGAGCCCCATTGTCAATTTTGTGCATTGAAGTCACCTAACAGGAGAAAGGGACGTGGGAGTTCTCTAATAATTCCTGTTAGGAGATTGCTATCAACATACTCACCAGGTGGCAAATAAAGGGAGCACACTTTCATACTAAGATGGGCCAGTAAAGGAATGACAACTGCTTGTAGTGTGATGGTTAAGGGCATGGGTGAGGAGTGAAATGTGTCACTGACAAACACTGCAACCGCACCTTGCGCCCTGTCACCAGCAAGGTTGTCTTTCCTGTAGATGTGATATCCGTTAAGTACAGGCATTACTTAAAATGTGTCTCTTGGAGTGATACACAGAAGGGCCTATCTTTCACAAGAAGCTGCAATTCTTCCAGACCAGTCCTGAACGCATTCATATTTCACTGAGTATGGTTGCCATGTTAACTATGTGGTTCTAGCTTACCCCTCTGCTTGTGCCGAGATGGTGAGGCACTCTGTGAGTGAGGGGTATCTGATGGGCTGCCTGGTTCTGGCAATGAGACATCTATCTCCATAATGATGTACTTGTCATTAGTTAAGGCCGCCATATTGATGTCCGATGGGGCCTGCGGAAGTGACTCGACTGAATGCCGCAAAACTTCCTTTGATCACTTCTTCTTGGAAGATGTTGAAGAAAGGGGGGTTTGGGGACCACCCTGTTGTTGGGATGCCTTCTCAATTATTATTGTAGGTACCTCTTCTCGTTTTACTGTGGGACCTGCTTGAATAGCCACATCTTTGCTAATTTGACACTGGCAGGTACACATGCTTGTCATGTTTGTTAAGCTTAAGGGACATAACTGCGGGGTCATCAGTCCTTATGCTTCTCATGGATATGGGAACAAAAGGTGGGGTCTGCGTGGAAGCATCAACTTTCGGTAGAGACTTCTGAACCAGCGACGCATAGGAAATACAGTTGGCGTGGTAGCCTTGTATTCATTTTTAGCCTCTATGTATGTGATCCACTTCATCACCTTTATTTCTTGTATTTTGCATTCCTCTGCAAAAACAGGGCACTCTTGGCTCCAGACAGGATGAATCCCAGAGCAGTTGATGCAGAGTGCTAGAGGTGGACAGTCAACCCCAGACTCGTGGCCCACCTGTGCACACTTCCCACAGAATGGTTGACCACTGCAATTCACAGTTGTGTGACCGAAACGCTGGCACTTATATGGTCACAACGTCAACAATAACACTTTCTTTTACACGTGTAACATGAGGCAAAATGAGTCGAAGGAGTGTAAAATATGCTCGAAACACTCACTCTCCTAGTAAAACATACCCATGAAAACAGTTATGCATACCTAAAGCAAACTAATATCAGCCACTATAAATAAGAAAGTCTCCTGTATCTGTGTGCATTGGCAACTCTCTTTTTTTATGATAAAAGTTTATATATTTCAGAGTTAAACTGCATCATTTATGAGGATGCATTTGTACGGTTGATAGAAATACATTAGCAATATCTTTTTGCATTATGTGTATTTAGCAACTTTCACAGAGTTAGTACAGTTCCAGTAATGGTCAAGCTCTTCTTTTGGGAAAGAAATTATTTTGAACTCTGTAATACTGGTTCACAACACACAGAATCTCTCCACTGAAAAACTCTTGCCTGCAATGCAATGTTTCACAACAAAACACAGAGAGAGAGAGAGAGAGAGAGAGAGAGAGAGAGAGAGAGAGAGAGAGAGAGAGAGAGAATAAATAAATGAAACTAAAAAATATGTTGGGCTAAGAATTACTTGGAAATTCAGTACTTTTTACCATCGAAACAGATCATGTCCCATAAGACACTTTATGTAAGACACATGCTAATCTAAGGAGATAAATGGTTCAATGATGTTGGGTGGTAATAACCAGCCACTACTATACCAAATTATAAATAGCCAATTACAATGATACATGGCAAGTTTCTAAAACAATCTGATTTTTTTTTTCAGACATCAAATTAGTATAAGCCGTGTTTTCATATACTTTTACCTTTGCCAAATCAATACTTTCCAATAATGTTAATTCCAGTGATAATCACAAATCTTCTGAGAAGTGAACTTTCACAGCAGTTCAATTGAAGCCTCTGATGTGATCCAGTTTAATAGAAAGTATGGTAATTTCAAACATCCAGCCTCCAAACTCAGGTGCAGTGCCACTTCCTCGAAATCCCACATATGGTATGGAGTACTTATTTCACTTTACATACGAGGCTCAGCCACAAAGTAAGTTCCGTTTCTATTTCTGTCCGCAGCAGCACTAAAATCGCAGTTCCGAGCATGCACAGCAATTACTCTGACTTGAGCAGAAGGCATGTACACCATTTTCAGATCGCTGCTGCCGATGTGTGCTTTGTAGTACTTCTTTATTATGTCATCCGTAAATGAAAATTCCGCCGTGTGTGAATTCAGATATGTGATTCGTTTTTCTAAATGCAAAGAAAGTTAAACCAAGGGAAATTCATCGTCAAATCAGTGAGGTTTATGGACCAAATGCTATGAGTGATTCAATGGTTAAAAGATCACAATCACTAATTCATGAAATTGTTATTGCAAGAACGTGTTACCACATGGTTGAATACACAGATAGCAACCTTCTATGAAGAAGGCACACATAAACTTGTGCCACACTATGAGAAGTGCCGACAAAATTTTGGAAGCTATGTAGAAAAGAATTTAACAGTTGTAGTTTTTTTTTTACAATACATATTTTTTCTGTATCTCCACATGTTTGTTTTACATAACCAAACGGAACTTACCCTGTGGACATACCTCATACGTTTTCATATGCTAAGAAACTGTTTGCCTCTAACAGCAACCAGCCACATTAACACTGACTGCTATGCACAACACTGGCAGTCGCGCCTCGTGCGTTGCATTGTCGCACTGCTCGTCTTGCGCTGGGTGCTGAATGCTTCTGGCGCGCTCGCCACATGCAGTGCTTCCAACATGAACACTGTTGTTTGGCTTTCATTGTGTTCTGGTCTTTTGTTGACTATGGAGGAATTGGGGGTATTTATTTACAATATTAACACTTCATTTTCATGTGAGTTGCACTTTATAATAATTTATGCACACGTGAATATGTTTACAATACTGATATAATTCTACATTCGCTCAAAAGAAAATCAACAGTTTTTTATTGCTGTATTTGTTTGTGATAAGTTTTGAAGCACGGATAAGCACAAAGTGTTACATTGCATTCCTTACAACACAACTTTGTTTGTTTCCTAACACCATTTCTAGCACAGACTATACATGTCTTGTACTTTTCCCACTGATCTGGTAAATGTGTTGGCACATTTAGTCTTGTAGGGCAGTCTTGACGTTTAGCACCACCTGCTTTCTTGCGATAGATGTAAAAAGTTGCAAAAATTTCTCCAATTACATTGAGATGAAACTTTTCGTAATTCATTTTTGTCTTATATTTCTGGTACAAGCAAAAGGTATTCAACAATGCCATATCCAAAATACAGAAAAACAATTTCCTGTACCACTTAGATGACTTCCATGTACTTTCCACTGTTTTTTTTTTAGCATGTTGTTTTGGTTGACTAGTCCCATTGATTTATAATAGTCTATTACCACACTCGGTTTAATTTTCAGACCACCACTTTCCCAATCTCTTTTTGAAGTCAGCTGATTTCAGCTTTGTGGTACATTGATAGCGTCCACACTTCCTCCTTGTCCTGCTATTTTGAAGTGGTGAGCTTTCCTGATTCTGAAGATTGGAAAGTTATTTCTCCTTTCTTCAGTTTCTGTTCCATTACTGGCATTTCCTTCCGTGTTCGCCTAACTGCACCAAAGGTGTTTGTCACTCTATCATAAAACCAACAAAATAAATCTAGGCTGCTATATCAGTTGTCAACAAAAAGCATATGTCCTTTATTCACATAAGGTTGGAGTAATTGGCTACTGTATTTCCAGAGACTCCCAAACCATGATTATCAATGCCTATCTGCGCGCACCAACATGAACGGTAAAATCCAGTATATGATTTGTCTCGTAATCAAAAATTCCAAAAATTTTAATTCCAAACCTACTTATCTTTGCTGGAATATACTGTTTTACTTTCAGACAGCCTTTGAACATCATCAGAGAGACATCTATAAACAGTTTCTCCTAAGGATAGAAAGTTTCCTTTAACATTTTCTGAAAATGTTCTACAATAGGCCGAATTTTTGACAAGTAATCTCCATTTTGAGGCAAAGTGTTGTCCTGGAAATGTAGTAAATTCAACAGCAAAAAATATCAGTCTCAGGACATTACTTTTGAAAAAAAATTGTGTTTCCAGCAAAGGGTCTGTTAACCTCAGTTTAAACTTTTTCACTCTAGCCATCAGAAAGGAAGACACTATAAAAACATACATTTCTGACGCATTTGTGGCATTCCACTTGTTTATTCTAGAATTTGTCTTTAGTTGGCAATTGGCTGATTGATATGTATAATACTTATTTGTTTCCTGGCAAATCATTTCAACAATGTCTGCATTTCCAAAAAGTCTGAAGAAACAGAGGCAGCTCATTTTCACTTATGTGCGTTTTCATTCCTGATGAGGATGCATTGAACTGACGGTTCTTTGGTTTATGTTTTCACATCTCCATTTGTTTTCCGTCATTCTTGTCGGCCGCTGTGTTTATTCATTTAAAGTCCATGAGCTTTGAGCAGAAGTACCCAGCTGTGAACTTCCTCTTGATGTCTTAGGCTTTGCACTCTTAATTACAGATGGAGACAAATGAGAATCAACAATGTCTGTAGACGGTGAACTATTCGTAACAACTTCATCTGAATTGCTGTCTATTGATGAGCACAATGATTCTTCAGAGTCACTCTTCATCAATATCTGTATTATCTCTTCAGAGGCGAGGAGCTTATTACACTCCATTACAGTACGTAAATTCACAATGGTAACAAAAGTGAATAATAGCCGACTTATGTCTGAACCGGAAATAGAGTTTTACAGTAAGGCACGAAATTGCATTCCGACAGAAATCACAGGAGCATCATCTGTTGTCTCTAAAGCAAATTATGCATACAAGTGCTGTGAGGGTCCGCGGGTCCACCAAACGTGCTGTTATCGACTTCAAATGTAGTCGTGTTTTGCAAATTGAAACACCAGTGGCGCTGCAAACAAACAGATGTCTTATACAAGCGCAGCTAAACAATAGGCGAGCAAACATCTCATAACTTCTACAATAGTCGCCAGCACCTGGGGCACGGCAGTGCTGAACTGCTGTGGCAGTCAGCCGCACCCAGGGCACGGAGCGCTCTGCTGTAGAAGCAAGCCTCAGTCAAAGGGTTAACAATAAAGTGCCCCTTTCCATGAATCCTATTCCATTTATGTATTTTAGTCACACATCACCTAAACTGGAAGTTGTCCTTCACTTCTGTACCAAGTAAGTCGTTCCATGTACCGTAATGTCAGGATATGCTAAAGGGTTCACAAATTTCACTACTTAATTTCAACTCACCTTTGCAACACCAACTTGTCCTGACCAGGCAATTTTCTCTTTTAAACTTCCACAATACTGACAATCTATTTTTGCTTTGACCAATAGTCTCAAAATTTCAGACATTCTCCTGCATAATTTTCACAGGTCCATCATAGGCTAGTTTTTGTCTTAATATGATACTCATTGTGCAATTACAATTATCATATTTAGAAGTTTTCCCAATGTTTACAATTATGACAATATCATAAAGTTTTATGATTGTTTCATCAGAACAAACAACCATGCTTCAAAGAACCTTGTTAAATTTAGATTCTACAACAGGAAATCTATCTTCCCACTAACAAAAGGTCTTCAGTGCTGAATATTTCATGTGAGTTCCCTCAATTTAGACTGGGTCTAGACTGATGATCAGTGTTTTTTAAAGAACAAAATGGTGAACTAATATTTTCACAACAGTTAGTCCCCAGCTATTAGTGAAGAAACTCCATGGGACCCTGGGCAAGTAAGACCAGCAACCTGCCTCCCAGGTACTTTGATCTGATGCTGGTAACAATGAAAGCAAAATGACTCAACTTTTGAGAAGATAGAGTACCACCTCTAATTGACAGACTAGGTGACTCCTCAGATATGACCTGGCAAACAAACCAAAATGAAATGGGGCCCTAATTACATTAAATGGGGAGAGGGGGTGTGCTACTGTAGGAAGAAGTTCGAATTGGCAGATGCTGCAACTAAGATGGCGTTAATGCCTGATGTGTATAAATTTGGTAGTTTCCAGCAAGAAAATTAGGATTTTGTCAGTTTATTCAACCTGTGAAGGAACAGATCAAGATGAGATGGACAGATTCTATGACACTTAGTGATGTAGTTTTTAGAGTGAAGGACAAGGACAGTGTTTTGTGCTAGTGTAAGTTTGGAGAGAATATGGAGGCCAATGGAAACAGAAAGCAGCTCTTTCATTTATGTGCCAATGTCATCTTAGTTATCAGAAACTCCTTAAGTATTAGAACATTCACTGGTTTATTTGGGAAGGTAGGGGAATCATGTCTGTCACTGACTATGTAACAGATCGGGGATTCACTAAGGCAGTCAAGGACAAACTTGTATTCAGATGATTCTTTGATGACAGTGATCACTATTTAATATGCAACAAAATTGGATTTGAAAGGCCAGAAGTGCAGGAAATAAAGCACAAGTACTTAATGATCTCAGAAAGGTACCAGTTTATTGAATGTAGTCATTTACAGTAATTGGAAAAAGAATGGACAAGGACAAACTACTACACTGCTCACAACAGTTAGGAGATCAGGCAAGAACTCCAACAGTAATGTATTCTATTCAGATACTGATTACAATTTTAATTTGTGTGTGATACAGTATGATACTTTGCTGTCTCAACATTTTATTTAAGTATTACAATGAGGCACCATGGGGCTACCATAATAGTGAAAAAGTCATTCTCGTTGCCATCTAATATGATGTGTGATCACCTTGGGCAACAAGTACAGTTCCACACCTGTGTGGCATGGACAGCATGAGATTATCAATCAGCTCTTGAGGGATATTTGGCCATTCTTCCACAAGTGCAATATCCAGCTCTGCAATCATTGTGGAAGGAGCTGGTTTGGCTGCAATGCGTCTGCCAAGTGCATCCCAGACGTGCTCAGTTGGTTTTATGCCTGGTGAACAAGCTGACCACTCCATTTGTTCAATTCCCTCAGCTCCAAGCATGTGTACAGCAGTGCAGCTCTGTGGGGACAAGTGTTATCGTGCACCAGAAGGAACCCAGATCCTGAAGCACCAGTCTGGGGCAAAGTGGAAAGTAAAAGAGCCTCATCTCTAAACCTCAGAAGAGTCAAAGAGCTATTCTGAATGACACAGAGGTCTGTATATCTGCAAATACCGACTCCTGCCCACACCATTCATTCATAGCCATGATATGGTGATGTTTCCTGCGCACAAGCAGGACCGTTCCAAGTTCCACATTCTCTACAGATGAGGAAATGATGATCATCTTGTTGAGCATAAAATCTTGACTCGTCTGAACAGAACCCAGTGCCATGCCTCGTGACTCCAATCCTGATGCACCCCCACTAAGTTTCTGCAGGCTAAACGGTGTCACAGCTTTAATGGGATACATACCATAGGCCTCCATGTGTACAGACCACATTACCAAAGGCAATTTTGGACTGTTTGTGTTGATATTGCATGTCGTGTTGCTGCCTGGAGGGTGTGTTGCAGCTGAGTTGCAGCCTCCTGTCTCAACAGCCAATTAACCGGTGATAACAGTCATCTCTTGCTGATGTTATTCATGGACAACCTTTGCCTTGCCTTCTTTTAACAGTTCCTGTTGTCTGAAATCACATCCAGGTCCTGGAAATTACACTTTGGGACAATCTAATAGCTGCAGACATCTCCCTCTGCATCTTTACAGCTTCCAACCTTACTAGGGCTCTCAATACCACAGCTCTGGGTAATTCACATTGTTGTTGCATTGCACTACCTCCTCTCTACACTATCTGAACCCAACTGGTTGTGTAATTTGTTTGGTAGAGTAAACACAAACCAACACCAGCACCATCTGCAGAAACTTTCTGTTATTACCACTATCTCAGTTGCTGTAATGTTGTTGTCTCCACTCCATAGAAACGACAGACGTCTAAACCATTTTAGTTCATTCTGCTAATGAAAATACTTCAGAACCCAGATATACTGTATATCAAATTGATCCCCTAATTGTTTTGATCAGTGTAGGAGGAGGAGTTGGGGTGGAGAATGTCTTGAAACAAGTAGTGCATATAGGTAGGAAGAAGTAGACAGCTTTATGGAACGACACAGTCAAGGCAGCCTGTATAAAGGAAAATTAAGTAGTTTAAAAATTGCTCCATACTAGAAATCAGGCAGACAGAGAAAGTTGTGTTTAAGACAGAAACAAAGCAAAACATATAATTGCAGCATAAAGTAGAAATCATGCAAAGACTTTGGAAATAGATTGGAAACTTCGGTCCAGCTGCTGGAAAACCTTTCTTGAGTGCAATGAGCAGTCTTCAAACGGTGGGGAAGAAATTATTGACAAGTGTTTTGGATAGGTCAGGAAACTTACTAGGGAATCTTGTAGATGCCTTGGAAAGATGAAGGGAATATTAAAAAAAACTTGTTCAACACAGGGGAAACATTCAGTAATGTGTCAGGTTTTGAGGTACAGTGGGATAGGAATGCTGACAGAAACAGATGTACTTGAGGTAGTGGAGAGAATGTTCATCAAATGCAGTGAAATGTCAGGTCTCAAATGGTTACACAAGATAACGGAAATGGTGTGGGAATCTGGACAGGTTCCATCTGACTGGATGAAAGCATGGAAAAATAAAAAGACTGTAACAACTACAGAGGTATATCTTTATTTATTTAGTGTTGTGGACAAAATCTTCTCCATTTTTTTAAGGAAAGTGTGACTATTAGTTGAAGACCAGTTGGATGAAAATTAGTATGGGACCAGATCTTTAGCTTGTGCCAGATAATGGGGAAGTGCTAAGAGTGAAACAGGAAATTTTATTTATGTTTTATAGAGCTAGACAAGGCTTATGACAATGTTATAAGGAGGAAACTATTTTCAGTTCTGCAAGATTGAGGAATAGGAGGCAAACTGCTGCAGATTTATGTAGATTGTCAGGCAACAGAGTTGCTGGTAAAATGAGTTCATGGTTCAGGGTAGTTTTGGTGGTAATTCATTATTTATGGATCATATATTGGAAGTAATATGACTGGCAGGGTGAGATTAAAATAGGTGAAAACAAAATAAGCAGTATTGCATATGAGGAAGACTGATTTGTGATAGCAGATTTGATTGAAAGGTTGCAAATTAATATTTCAGAGATAGATTAGAGGGTTGGGTTGTTTGTTTGGGATGGGGGTGTGTCAACTACTGAGTTTATCAGTCCCCCGGTGGAGAGGGGAAGGAGTGAGGAAAGGAAAGGAAATGCAGTCCGGGAAGTAAAGAAGGGGCCCTGTGCTCGCCACGCACACACTCACGAAAGAACCGTGAGCCCCCCTGGGAGCGATAGATCAGAGACGAGGGTTATGGTATGAATATTAGTATCTCCAAAACAAAACTAATGTCTGAAGGAAAGAGATTTGAACAGATTGAATCGCAAATAGGAGGAACAAAGTTAGAATGTGTGTGAGTTTCAAGTACTTAGGACGTATTTTCTAACAGGATAGCAACACAGTTAAACAACTGGAATCAAGATGTAGCAAAGTTAATGTAGTGAGCATTCAGCTACGATGTAAGCTTTTCTGCAATAAGAAAGTCAGTACCGAGACTAAGTTAGCAGCGCACAGCTCTATCTTTCATCCAACTTTTGTTATATGAAAATGAAAGCTGGGAAGATACAGGTTACCATATTAATAAGATTGAGGTTACAGATATGAAAGTAGCAAGGATGACTACAGGTACTAACAGATGGGGACACGGGCAGGACCGTGCAAAAAAAGGATGAAATTAAAGAAAACTGGAATTAATACTACAGATGAATCAGTTACAGCAAGCAGGCTTAGATGGTGGGGTTATCTTACATGTATGGGGAAGCAAGACAACCTAAGAGATTCATGTGTTCAACAATATAGGGTAGGAGGCACCAAGGTAGATTTGTACAAGAATGATTTTGAAGTAACAGGCTGGACATCAGATGAGAAATTTTACAATGAGGAATACACTCCAGACTGTACGCTGAAAGGGATAATAGCCTAGGATGATGATGATGATGATGATGTATAAATGGAATGGGTAAATTTGTAGTAGTCACAAATACAATGAAATACAGAATTATAATTTTTTATACTTACTTTTTTGATTGTATGTATCTTGGGTGTTATGTTTGATGCAAACTTCTGAATGGCGTTGGCAGGGCTGTTCCTTTTATCTTTAACAGAGGCAAAGGGACTTTTCTCAGTTAGAGCCCTTGGCGTTGTAGACTGCCCAAGAGGTACACTGGTTGTTGATTTACTTTTCTGGAATGGTCTTCTTGAAGGCTTTGGGTTTACTAACTCTTTTACATCATGTGACCGTGTTCTTTCACGACCACCAATGTCCACTCGAGGATGCGTCTTAGGACCTTTTTCACTTAAAGGAGTACTTTTTTTAATACTTTTATTGGATGAAAGTGTTGGGGTATTCGCTAATGAATTAATTTGCTGTACTGATTGAACTTTTTTATCTTCTTTCACGTTTACAGATGGGGCAGCTTTGTTACTCCTGGAAACATAACAAAAGGTTTGTATTTGGTACCATTGTCTCTGAACACATATAACTCAACGAGAGAGAGAGAGAGAGAGAGAGAGAGAGAGAGAGAGAGAGAGAGAGAGAGAGAGAGACAGAGAGACAGAGAGACAGAGAGACAGAGAGACAGAGAGACAGAGAGACAGAGAGACAGAGAGACAGAGAGACAGAGAGACAGAGAGATAGAGTTAGTTTTTAAATATACATACTTCTTTAGGGAAGATGGAGAACTCTTGTTTTCTGCTCTCAGTGGTTTTTTTCCATCATTCAAAACTAAAGCCTGCAATAAATAAATGGAATATAATTCAAATAGTCTCCATCAGTGCAGTAGCTACAACTACAAACTTAAGTTCTGAAACTATGCAGTAACTGACAGAGATGAAATACATGAATTTATCTGGTCATGTGATTAATGATGTATAAATAAATTGATCACCTAACATACATTGGACTTTACCTCGTGCATATACACACTATTAGTAAACATGACAGGTAAAGCAATTTAATGATTATGCAGTACTACCATCAGGGGAGCAGCGTATGAATGATATTTATGGACGACAACTACTACTTTATATATACCTGTTAACAACTGTATAGTAACTGATATCTAATGTTATTAAACTAGCTGATGTGCGCTTTAACACTGATGATGACTACCCTATAACCACACCATCATTAAGTGAATGGTACTTCCATATTCCTTTCTAGGTCTTGCTGGCATTGAAGAAAATCAGTACTAAAGTTTTCTCTGAATTGTAGAGCACCTAGAGATGACTTGATAAACCTTGACTGCATTTTAATAAACATTTTTGTATTTAAATAGTGAGCAGCACAAGCAAACGCCATTTGGTTGCACTTAGTTTCTGAGGAAGGAAATTCATACTCTCTGTGGTTGTGTACTTACTCTGGTGCAAAGAGAACAGGGAGAATTTGTTTCCACAGTCTTGTTTTTCCTCTTAAGAACCAAAGTTGTAGGATGCAAGTGTGGCATAGTTCAGACTGCAGCAAAGATGGTGATTGGCTGCAAATTATCAAATTACTCACCATTCTAACTTTGTAAGTGCGCAAGAAGATAAACTAATTAGTTGATTCTTTCATGCAGGAATGGGGTAAAGAGGGTGTAAGTGCAAGATGGAGTGAAAAGTGAAATTACTACTTACAGGCTATTTAACTGCCTGTAGTTGCTATTAACTGCTAGCTTTTCTTTAACTGATTTTACTCATCAAAACTATTCTACCAACAAGTAGTATTTATGCTGTAAGGCTAAGGAAGAATGGAATAGTCAATCAGTGGTAAGTGCATTGCTACCAACTTCTTTCATATTTGTGAAAAATAAATAAAAAAGTAAATAATATAAAAGAAAAAGGTATTTTTTCTTTTCCTATCATACTATGTACACTCACTCTAGGGATAGGTGAGGGGGGGGAGGGGGATTTCAGTGAGTCACAGTTTTGAATCTCAACTGTTGTGTTTAACTGAATGGAAATCTAAGTGCCAATGGTTTTAGTATGGAAGCAACAATAGTGGAACAGTCATGGTGTTCACTTCTTCAAACAAACAAATGAATAGTTTCTTCAACAACAACATTGCCTTCTCCTTTTTCTTGTTCCTACTGATTCCAGAAATTGGGAACCATATTCACTTTGGTGCCCTTGTTATTTACAGCTAGAAATAATCCTGTAAATCTAAGTTCTAAAATGTACTGTTGAATCCAATCATCCAATGACCACAATATTTTGGCAAACAACTGTACAGTCATTATGAGGTGGTACCGACAATTGCAGAATGGTTGCTCATCAAAATACTGTGGACATTTGACAATTGCATCTATCAATACATCCAAGAAGCATGGGAATGTTGTACACACTGGAGAAGCCTCGAATCACACACCACCATAGATGTTTTAGTAGTCCAAGATTTGATATTTTTTAACCACGATATTCTTCTTTGATCGAAACTTCTTTCCTATTACCATTCTTTTAAATGTAGAATGAAGAATGTGGCATCTACTTTATTCCTGATGATATGTCCCATGTACTGTAGCTCCATTGTGTTCATGGTAGTCTGTACTTCCTTTTCTTTCTTCATTCTCTGTAGAATCTCTCTGTTTGTGGCATGGTCTGTCCACAGTACTCTCAATATTCTTCTGTACAGCCACATTTTGAAGGCCTGCAACCTTTACTTGATGGCTCTGTCAGAGACCATGTTTCAGCAGAATAGAAGAGTATGCAGAACTCACAGCAGCATAGATGTTTGATCTTTGTATTCACTGCTGATCATGATCATTTAACAGATAGCTCACATTACTGAACACTATTCTGGTTTTTGTAATTTGAGATTTCACCTCATCAAGAAAGTATCCCACTCACCATTTATGATGGCACCAAGGTATGTGTCTGTATGTAAGTCTATTTTGGCAAACAACTGGGCTGCCATTATGATGTGGTACTGACAAAGGCAAAATGGTTGTTCACCAAATTATCATGTATGTATGTACATATTTGAATATATTCTGCCTTATCTTGAGATTAAATGCAGGGACTCTTTTTATCATTTTCCATTGTTTTTGTTTCCTGATGTTTCATATCAAGGTCATAATCAGAACTTTGGGCTAACACTCTTGATAAGAAGTTGCAGACTATGCTAACTCTTTGCAAACATTAGTGTAGTTGCCACATCAAATGATGTTTGTCCATTTCCCATTTAAAGGTACTCCCACCTCCACGTCAACACAAGAGTTTCATTAGTGATGTAATCTGAACAGATGATGAAAAATCAGTGGGGACAGTATATAGAACCCCCCCTCCCCAAATGAAACAGCTACTACTTCTGTATTCTCTCTGTCCATCCTAAAAAGAAGCATACTGTTTTCAATTATTTGATTTGTAGATCTATATTATGAAATGCAATATCCTGTAACATTTCAACCATCTAGTGTTCTTACACTGTTGAAGGCCTTACTGTAAACAATACAGCAGACATAGATGTGACAATTCACATATCTGTACCTCAAACAGTACCTATATGCTAAACAAAACCTCATATGTATCAAATGCATTTATGATGCCTAACAGTGCACAAGAAATTTGTTATTTGCAGGTCTTTTATATTCTTCAGTGAAAAACCTTCAGAAAAATAATCTGTGTGTGGCTCGTCATCCTGTACTTTTCATTAGCTACAGATTTTTTGGGCAATGTGTAAACTTCTGATTTAAGCCATTCTTAAGCAATGATATCAGAGTTGTACATGATGTTGAATACTAAAGTCAACCATTTCACATTATCTTTACTGAGAAGCTTTAAAAATTCAGCATTCACCTTGTTTGTGCTTTACCACCTTTTATTCCCATTATCACCTTGTATTGCTTCTATCAGAATTTTTGATCCTGCTTCACCATTTATATGATGTGGTTGTGGTCGATTATTATAGAGCAGACATTCTATGTATGTTTTCCATATCTGTAAGTTTGTCTTGCCCAACAATCACTATTTTATCTTTATTTACAAACTTCTTTCCAGTTGTACCAGAAGGTCTGACATGTGGGTCACCAATTTCGATCAAATTTTACATGGACGTTTTAATCAGTGGCGGCTGGTGATAATGTGCTAATGTGCTGCAGCACACTGTAAATATATTACTAAAATAATGCCATTTCTCTTAGAATGCAAACGAGAAATCGCTGTAAAATTACACCCTTTCTCTTGGAATGCGAGCCAGATATCACAATAAAATTATGCCAATTCCCTTCCAAAGCGTATTAGAATGTTGGTAATAAGGATGAAAACACATTTTGGAGCGCTCTCGCTGCGATAGCTGGAAACCAGCTCCTTGTGCTGAACTGGGATTCAGCCGCGCTGGTACGTGCGCAGAGAGGCGGCGCAGTCGTCTGTTCGCTAGTGCGCATGCGCAGACGTGACGTCAGGCCTGACGGCTCATGAGTGCTAAGACCGATTGCACACCAGATCAATATTTCTCTTCGCACTGCGTGTAACGGTTGCAGAAAAATAGTATATGATGAATATTGCAGCATACAGAGTCAAATAGCGCGCTGGCTTAGGCATCTTCCGCGGTGTCGCTCAAACCTACTTGTGTGAGGCTCGTATTCAAATACCTCTGAGTCTAAATTTTTAATTTCTGTAAATAAAATTAATATTTTTTTAAGCGTTTTATTTACTACCTGCAGTGAATACATGGTCTTACTGTCAATAAAGTATTAATCGATATTTAATTAAAGGCAATCACACAATGGTGGACGTGTTTGAGGTAAAACTTCAATCACAAGCAACATTAGTAATGTTTAGCCACAATCGAGTGAAACTGTGCTTTTCAGCCAAGCAGTTTCATTGGTCGCTTGTGTAGAACGCAGATGACGTGGTGGGGATATTGCTAGCTTCGTTATTTCCATTATCAGTCACGCTTTGTGCGTTCACTAAAAAGTGTTTCGTGGTATATTTCTTCGTGAAAGTGCGCGATACGTACTCTGCGAGCGACATGGAGAATTCTGTCAATGATCTGCTACAGAGGCCATTTTCCAGTAGACCTTTGGAAGAGAAACTGAAAGTGAAAGAGTTAGGTAGACCTACTCCAGTTTTAAATCTCAGTCAAAAGGCTATAGGAGATGGCAAGAAAAGTGAGTACATGAGGAAATTTAGAACGAAAGTGTATGAAAACAGTTGGATATGCGGATGTGATACTCGCAATGCACTTTTTTGCTTTCCATGTTTGTTGTTTGGGAACAGTGATGCGTGGAGTACAGGGGGAGTGAAAGACCTCTGACATCTTAATGCATTAATAAAAAAACAGAAAAGAAATCATAAACATATAAATAACATACTTGATCTTAGTTCATCAGGTAAAGCTAATATCACAACAATTTTAAGTCATACTTTTTATATTAGTATATTTTGTTTCCTGTTTATTTTTGTAATATTGTAGCACACTGGTCAAAGTTTTTATGAGCCGCCATTGGTTCTAATTGAATATAAAGAGAGATGTTTCAGCTTTTTTGCTAGGCACTTAGTAATTTTTGAAAAAAATAAAGGTAAAAGTTGATGGAAAATCATCTTATGAAGATGAGTATTTTTTACTAATATATATGGGGTCAAAAGTTAATGACGTTTGAGTACAATAATAAACATTTTTGTGTTTTCATGCTGTAGCTTGGGTACTCATAAACATGAGTGACTACGTTGCCATGGCAATTTTTTGTTATATTTTTTCCGGAGTATATGATATAGTCTCATATTTGTAATACTATTTCTTGCCTTATTTTGAAGCAGAGCATCAGGAAGTGTGATTAATATTTAATTAAGTGTGTTTCCGTTTACAGCTGCTTAGGCGCCGGCAGATAAGCAGCAGACGCTGCCTTCTGTTGTTGTTGTGAGGAGTTAGAGAGGACTACACACCTTGGTCACCAGTCCCCCGTTCCGAGCAAAGCGTTAACAATCCAAGTTGAAAAATCAAAGAACACCTACAGGGAAAAAGCCATAAAATGAGCAGAGCTACATTAAACATGTTGCCATCACGCAAAGGAAGGACACGCAGAAAAATGAAACCGAATCACAAACTGAACGAAAACTTGAAAGCAGGATAACGTGGCTGGCTGATCACAAAAATAGAGGATGAGCCAGCCATCCTGCACACACTAAACTTGCTAGTCAATAGATATTGTCGCGCTGAAATGGGAGCTGGCTTCACTTCGAAGGCAACTGAACACAGCACTTATACTCAAATCACATTTATTATGAACTTAACATAAACACAGCACTGACTGCCTCTCGGGCAGAGTGCTCTTCTATTTATACACAGATAGAATTTACCAGAAATTAGAAGAACACTTAACATAAGAAACACGTAGAATTTACAAGTGAACATAAGAAAGATGTAGAACATTCTAGAATTGTTAATTACAAAGAAATAATTTTTGCCAGTGGGTGGGATTGAACTGGCGACCTTCAGTACCGCAGTCCGTGACGATATCCCTTGCGCCACGACAGCAGTCTGTGTACGTGGTCTCTAGCAGCATTGCTCCCTCTCCTGGAAAACAGCAACTCGCCTTTTTATGTTCCCTGTGGAGCTAGCTGCAATGTCCTGGATCTTGACCGTGTCATGGGTCCTCTGTATGGCAGTTCAAGAGACTCCTTCCCTTCTCCACGATTATCGACAACAGAAATTCCTGCCGTGTCTTGATCAGGAACATTACCGTCCTTGAACACGAAACCATTGTCGCCTACCTGCTCTTCAGGATCGTAGTAAGGCTTCACGTGCAGGACGTGAACAATGTCTCTCTGTTTTTGACGTTTCGACGACGACTCATAATCCTCAACTTCATATGTGACATCTGACATGCGGCGTATGACATGATATTGACCAAAGTATTGCTTCAATAACTTTTCTGACAATCCAACCTTCCGTACAGGGGTAAAAATCCATACCAGATCTCCTGGGCTGTACACAACAGGTCAGTGCTTGTCGTTATACCGCTGACAGTCCTCCTCCTGGGCATCCAGTGCCCGTATACGAGCCAGCTGTCTTGCTTCTTCAACCCTGGTGTTGAGCTGTTTAACATAGTCATCCTGAGTGTCGTCCGGTTGGAACAGGAACAGCGTATCCATTGTCGTCTCAGCTTCACAGCCATGGAGCAGGAAAACGGAGTGAAGCCTGTGGAGTCTTGTCTTGCAGTATTGTAAGCAAATGTCACAATTGGCAGAACTGTATCCCAATCCTTCTGCTCAACATCGATGTACATCGACAGCATGTCTTCTTAAAACGTTCCGTAAGACCATTTGTCTGCCGATTGTATGCAGTTGTCATTCTGTGGACTGTGTCGCACCTTGACATTACCTCCGACACTAGTTTTGACTGGAATACTTTTCCACGTTCATATATCATGACACATGGTGCTCCATGCTTCAAAATAATGTCTTCTACAAGGAATTTTGCGATCTCTGGAGCTTCTGCAGTCGGCACAGGTTTGGTGACAGCGTAGCGTGTGAGATAGTCAGTGCAGACTATTATCCATCGGTTACCGGTTGTCGACTTCGGGAACCTCCCTAAAAGATCGATCCCAACTAGGTGGAATGGAGCTGCTGCTGGCGGAATCTGTTCGAGATGCCCTGGAGGTAATTGTGGCACATGCTACTGTCGTTGGCACTCTTTACAGTGACTCACATAGTGGTTGAAAGATCGGTAGAGACCTTTCCAGTAATACCTGCGTCCGATTCTCTCTAGGGTCTTCACGAATCCCAGATGACCGAATATTGGAGCATCGTGAAAACATTTGAGAGTAGCTGGCTGGAGATGAGCTGGAACGACCAGTGGATCATAGTGGCTCTTATACAATGTTACGTTTATAAGCTGGAACTCTCCATTGGTCGGTTCTCCTTTCTCCAAGGCCTCTATCGTTTTTAATAGTGCTGGTTCTTCCCTCTGTTCAGCTGTAACATCATCTAATTCAGTAAGGGCTGAAATTTCATTAATGCTGTTCTGTTCTACTAATGGATTACTCGAAAGGCAGTCAGCATCCTTGTGTTTGCGTCCATTCTTGAATACCAGTGTGACATTGTACTCTTTGAGTCTTAGTGCCATCTTGCTAGTCGACCTGATGGATCCTTCAAGCTAGTCAGCCAACACAAAGAATGGTGGTCTGTCATGACAGTGAATGGTTTGCCAAATAAATACGGCCGGAACTTGTTGATAGCCCAGATAACTGCGAAACATTCTTTTTCAGTTGTAGAGTAGTTTACCTCGGACTTTGAGAGTACTCTTGATGCATAGGCTATCACTTTTTCAGCACCTTCCTGAATTTATACAAGCACTGCACCAATCCCATAACCACAGGCGTATGTGTGAAGTTCTGTTTCCGAATTCTGGTCGTACAAGGCTAGCACTGGTGCGGAAGTTGGAGCCTCCGTAAGTGCTCGGAAAGGTCTTTCCTTTGTCTCATCCCAGTAAAACCTGGCGTCTCCCTGCAGAAGTTCTTGTAATGGACGTGCCTTGTTACAAAATCCTTTTATGAAACGTCGTTAGTATGAGCACAGTCCGAGAAAACTTCTCACATCACGAATGTGCTGAGGAGTTGGAAATTCTGTGACTGCCCTTACTTTATCTGGATCAGGACGGACACAATCTCCGTTAACTAGGTGCCCCAGGATTTTTATCTCTTTGGCGACGAAGAGGCACTTCTTTGGATTGAAGCGGAGTCCTGCAGTCTGAACACACTTCAACACAGTTGACAGGTGACTCAGATGTTGTTCAAATGTTTTCGAGAAAATGAAAATGTCATCTAAATAACAAAGACACGTCGTCCACTTAAGGTGTCAAAGCAAGTTGTCCATAATGCGTTCGAATGTGGCTGGAGCATTACATAGACCAAATGGCATTACTTTAAATTCATAGAGGCTGTCAGGTGTAATGAAAGCCGTCTTCTCCCTGTCAGCTTCGTCAACCTCGATTTGCCAATAACCTGTCTGCATGTCCATAGTTGAGAAGTATGCAGCTCCTTTCAAGCAGTCTAAGGTGTTGTCAATGCGCGGCATTGGGTAGACATCTTTCTTGGTGATTTTGTTCAGCCGCCGATAGTCGACACAGAATCGCCATGTGCCATCCTCCTCCTTTACAAGGACCACCGGAGATGACCAAGGACTCTCCGAAGGTTGAATAATGTCATCGTGCTACATCTTCTCCACTCCCTCCCGAATTATCCGTCTTTCAGCTGGCGACACTCTATATGAACGCTGGCTAATTGGTGGATGATCCCCAATATTGATACGATGCCTTATCGTGGGCAGTTTCATCTGACTTTTCCCCTGCTGAGGTGTTAATGCACCCGAAAATTGACGTAGTATAGCTAACACCTGCTGGCGTTGTTCTTTGGTCAGTCCGGGCCCTATTGGCAGTTCCACCTTTGTTTCCTCCAGCGTGTTGTCTGTACTAACAGCAGAGCATGGGTCTTCGTTGATGACATTAAGCTCACTGTCCTGGATTGGTTCAGCTGTCCCAACACACATTCCCTTGGGGATAAGTTGCGACTGCTCGTGAAAATTACTGATCCAAATCTCTCCTCGACCTCCGGTAATGCTTATGATAGCCGCTGGTATGTAAATTTCTTTTGTGAGCCTGATAAACCTTTTACTATCAACAAGAACTTCACAGTTTAACCAGTCATCTGTGTTTGTGACTGCAACTCTTCTCATTGTCAAAGGCAGTATTGTCACATTGTCAACGATGAATAAATTCCCAGAAAATTCTGTATTACGTGTATCTGTCGGAACAACTTCTTCAATTTGCAGTACAGATCTTCCACAGTCAATGATAGCGTGGGATGCATGAAGGAAGCCCCATCCGAGGATGACACTGTGATTACATTCTGTTAACACGACAAATTCAAACGGCTGGGTCCTGTTGTTCCTGGTTATTCTTGCGACAGAAGTTCCTGCTTGATGGACGTACTTTCCATTCGCGACCTTCAGCACAGTTGCCCCCGTATCACAGCATATTGCCTTCTTTAGTGTGCAGCGGTAATTATCCAACAATACAGCAAAAGACGCTCCTGAATCAACAAGTGGCCGGACAGGTTGGCCATCGATTATGACGTTGGTGAGATTTCCCCGACATTTTAGCGACTGTCGTCCATGGAGGATTTTCATCTGCGGCAGCCTCACCTCTGTAGGTGGGCGCCTCGCTTAGTTTTCCTGGGCGCAGCGGCTAGTACCTCTGTAAGGCGACGGTGAACGGCCGTGTCGCGTCGGGGAGCGACCGCGTCTAGGGTACGGCAATCGGCTTTTTCTCATATGTCGACTGAACTTATCAGCAGGTGATTGCCTGGGATAGAACTGCTCTGATGACTGACATCTTGCGGCAAAGTAATCGTCGAATACTCTCCTTCTCTCTCTGCTGTAGCGTACGACATGTCCAACGCGCCCACAGTGGAAACACAGTGGTGTTGTCTTCAGTCCTCCAGATGTCGGTTCTTCTGCGGAGCCTGATTGGTGCTGGGGGAGTTGGTTGTGGTCGCGCCAGCCGGATCAGACTGCCGTTTCACGGCTGCGGCGTAAATCATAGCAGGGCACGCCATTCTCCACGTCAGGTGCGATTGACAGGGCAGACAGGAGCTAATGTCTGAAATACGTCTTCCTCAACAGTGTCGGCTTCCTCGTGACTTACAGGGCTTACATCCATGGCCAGAATCTGAGGCTCGCTCGATCTCATAGTCCCAGCTGCAATAAACTGTTGTATTTCTTTTCTCAATTTGGCATATGAGAGAAGCAAAGTCATGCTGGTCTTCCACAACGGCCATAGGGACTACATTGGGGAGTTGGTCATACTTCTTTCATCCAACCCTCCTTTGTTGCATCTCTTCAATACACTGGCACCACTTAATTAACTCTTCCGTCATAGCAACTTCTTTGATCAGAAGAGCTTGGTACATGTCTTCTGCAATACCCTTTATCAGGTGCGTGATTTTGTCAGCCTCAGCCATATTCGGATTGACTATATTACACAGGGTCAAAACATTCTGTATGTATGACACTGTCGGCTCACCATGTCGTTGGGCCCGGTTCTTCAGTTCTTCCGCCGAGTGGATTTGTCGCTGGCGATCTCCAAACATCTTCTTAAGTTCCGCCTGGAACGTTTCCCAGTCATTCAGTTTTTCTTCGTTGTTCTCTAACCATCGCTGGGCTGTTCCGTCCAGGTAGAAATAAATGTTGGCCAAAGCACATGGTATGATCCCACCTGTTGTACTTGGTGACTCGGTCGAACCCTTTTAGCCATTTGTTGGCGTCCTGTCCAGCGTCTCAAGAGAACACCAATGGGTGTCTGATGTGTAGCTGGCCTACTGCTGGTTTCGTGTCCATCGTTCTTCTGATAACACGGACTTTCGGAAGGATGTACTCGGTATATCCCTTGTATTCCGGTTCTAGTCCATGTAAGCGACGGCTTTTACATTGCCTAATCGGAGCCACGGCGATGCAGCTGTTGCACAGGATACCCGGCGCCTCAACCAAACAATGTCGCGTTGAAATGACTTCGAAGGCAACTGAACACAGCACTTATACTCAAAGCACGTTTATTACGAACTTAACATAAACGCAGCACTGACTGCCTCCCATGCAGAGTTCTCTGCTATTTATACACAGATAGAATTTATCAGAAATTAGAAGAACAGTTAACATAAGAAACAAGTAGAATTTACAAGTGAACATAAGAAAGTTGTAGAACATTCTAGAATTATTAATTACAAAGAAATAAATTTTTGCCGGTGGGCGGGATTGAACCGGTGACCTTCAGTACTGCAGTCCGTGACGCTATCCCCTGCGCCACGCTGGCAGTCCGTGTACGTGGTCTCTAGCGGCAATATGAAAGTCGAAAAAGGACTTAAAAGTGGCAGAGAGGTGGAGACCTGTCACTTCATGTGAAATTTTCCACCCCTAAATAGAATGCTAAAACCCAGCTGCACAAATAAAATCAAAAACACTTTTAGCCATAGAGGCATTGTCTCGAAGAATTAAAGGTAGTGCAGCAGGCAGCTTAGAACACTGCTGGTGGGCGGCTAAAAGTGGACAATCCAACAAAAGGTGGATCACTATCATAAGAGCGCCACAGCGGCATTCTGGTGGGTTCTCTCCACGAAGCAGGTAGCCATGCGTTAGCCAAGTATGGCCAATACGCAGGTGACAAAGGACGACGGACTCCCTGTGAGAGGCCTGCAGGGAGGACTTCCATGCCGCTGTAGAGCGCTTTATCGCACGGAGCTTGTTGGGCATGCTCGAAGTAGACCACTCCGACTCCCAGGCAGCAAAGACCTTGTGAAGTAACCCCAATTTGATATCCCTCTCTAGGATAACAATATTGAGAGGCAGGGATGTGGTAGCCTGCTTGGCCCGTTGATCGACCTGCTCATCTCCCGGGATGCCAACGTGGCCCGGGGTCCACACGAAGGCTACTAAACTGCCAGAAGTTGTGAGCATAGAGATGGAGCTTTGTATCGATCACACCATAGGATGGGTAGGGAAACACTGGTCAAGGGTTTGGAGGCCACTCAGAGAGTCGCAACAGATGTCAAACGACTTTCTGGGGCACCCTTTAAGGTGGTCAAGAGCACATGATATCGCGACCAGTTCTGCCATACAGTTCTGCCATAAAAACGCTACAACCAGGAGGCAAGGACATCTTTCAATGTGTTCTCTGTGTGTAAAGGCATACCCAACTCGGCCATCTACCAAGGAGGACGTCAGCACCTTTGAATGCATAAAGAATGGCTAGGAACTGGCGATGCAGAGTTTGTGGTGGTACCAACACCTTGCATCGTGAGAAAATTCAAAGTGGAGCTGCGGGCGAAGGACAGACCAAGGGGGTGTATGGGGTTGGTAGGAGAAAGCAGGAGGGAGAGGGAGCAAGTTGAGGGAGGAAAGGAGTGTACGAGCCCGGACCACGATCAGAAAATCCGACCTCGGCCGGCGAGGTGGTATGGGATGTGCAGCCCACAATTTTGGTGGTCTGGTAAGGCATGGACATGGGCCACGTACGAGAGAAGCTGTTGTCAGTGGCGAAACTCCAAGGGAGGGATCCAAGCTTCAGCAAGGAGGATTGATGTAGGGCTTGTGCGGAAAGCCCCCGTTGTGAGACGGTCCCCACCGTGGAGGATGGGATCAAGAATCCGCAGTGCTGAGGGAGCTGCAGAACCATAAACCGAGCTCCCATAGTCTAGCCGTGACTGCACTAGTGCCTTATAGACCTGCATAAATATTGAACAGCTAGCCCCCCAAACAGTGTGGCTAAAATGGCGGAGAATATTTAGGCAGTGCTGGTACTTCATCATCCGTTCAAACAGCTTACTGAGAACATTAGTAAGGCTGACTGGGCAGTAACTATCGACCGCCAGTGGATCGGCACCTAGTTTTATCAATGGAACGATGACACTATCCCGCCACTGGCCGTCGGCCCATAGATGATTTAACAGGGCGAGCAGTTTACGTTTGCAGTCTGCTGACAGTTGGCTGAGGAACTGGCTATGAATTCAGTCAGGTCCAGGCGATGTATCAGAGCATGCAGCGAGGGCACCGTGGAACCCCCAGTCGCTAAAAGGAGCATTATACGACTCCTGGCGATGCGTGCAAAATGAAAATTGCTTTTGCTCGACTTCTTGTTTTATAGTCAAAAAGTTGGCACAGTAAGCTGCCGTTGAAGAGCTGCGTTTATAGTGTTATGCCACGTGCTCAGCGATGGTGGATGGGTTGGTACAGAGAGTACCCTGGATGCGGAGACACTGAGTGGCCGCCGACAGACGGTACCCGTAAATGCGCCAAACTCTGGACCACACCTGAGAGGGAGAGGCACGAGAACCAATAGTTGCAACATACCTCTCACACAAGTCCTGCTTGCTCTGTTGAATCAGCCATCGTGCTCGGGCCTAGAGACGCTTAAAAGCGATCAGATGCTCTCTGGTGATCTCTGATGGCCTCGGCAATCTCTGATGTCCACCATGGCACAGACTTACACCGTAAGGGCCCTGACATGCACAGAAGGGTGGCTACAGCGGTGGAAAGTATAGCAGCATTAACCTCACCAACCACAAGATCAACATCAACAGGAACAGGAAATTGATCTGGAAGCACAGCAGATGAAATGTAAGGTGACAAGTCAGCTTGGCGGCGGGACCATCAGGGCAAGTGGTCTGCTGGCTGAGACTGTGAGAGCGACAGAAAAATGGGGAAATGGTCGCTGCCACATAGGTCATCATGGACCCTCCAGTTAACATGCGGAAGAAGGCTAGGGCTACAAAAATACAATTCGATGGCCGAATATGTGCCACGCACCACACTAAAATGCGTGGGGGCACCGTTGTTCAAAAGGCAGATATCATGTTGTGCCAAAAGGGCCTCTATGTCCCTACCACGACCTGTGGTGTATCTCCCTCCCCACAAAGGGTGGTGGGCATTAAAATACCCTAAAAGGAGGAATGGTGGAGGAAGCTGGGCGACTAAGGCAACAATATCTGTCTGAGACACAACCTCATCTGGCAGAAGTTAGAGGGAACAGATTGTGAGTTCCCGAGTTGTCCGTATGTGAACAGCAACTACTTGGAGAGTTGTTTGGAGAGTCACGGGGACAGTGGCAAGTACATTAATACAAACACCATCAGACACCCGGTTGTACCCAGTCCAGTTTCTATAGTAACCCTGATAGCCACGAAGGGCTGGGATCCGGTCAGCAGGAAACCGTGTTTCCTGGAGGGCTAAACATACCATAAGGAATTGGCACAATAATTGTTGTAACTCAGTCAGATGGTGGAAAAAGCCTCCACAATTCCACTGGAGAATTTCTTTGGTTGTTTTCTGAAAGGCAATAGACAGATTTAAATTTCTGGAGCACCTTTTGCCAAGACATCCAAGCCCACAGGGTCTATAACCATCAGTTCTAGTGAGCGGGTGAAGGCTAGATCCTCGGCAGACGCGTGGATCTCTACCTCATCTTCCGAAGTAGAAGAGGTAAGAGATTGTGACTTTGAAGCCACAGAAGGATGTTTTTTCTTCATTTTCTTGGTCCTGTCAGCCTCTCACCGACCCTTTGGTTTCAAGGGCTGGAAAGGATTCTCTGCAGTGGTTTCAGAGCCCAATAAGGACCGGGAAGCCCTGCGACCAGCAGTATTGGGGTCCACCAGCCGTTGGCTGCGGTCCTCCATGGCACTCGTAGAAGCCTCAAAAGGAAGTGTCCCAAGGGATCCCTTCCGAGTGAGTGGAGGTGGAGAAGGCCATCTCTTCTCCAGCTGGGGGTGGGGACCGGCATCCCCAGTGGTGGTGGGGGAATTGCTCCCACAGGTGTTGGGGCGGAGAGCACAGTAGATGAAGGGCCCCAACTCATCAAGGGGGCAGTTCGAGATTTATGGCCCACAGCAGGAGGTTGCACTTGGGGAGCGGTTGTCCCTGATGAGACGGGGGACGATGCAACAGTTGCTCATATGGACATGGTGGAGTTGCTCATATTTCCTTTATGCCTCGAACTAGGTCAATTTGTCCAGGGTCTTTATTTCCATTATTTTAAGCTCCTTATGCAAAGAACAGAATGGCAAGCAAGGTGTATGGTACTGCCCACAGTTCAGGGAGGACATATGGTTTTACATCACACTGGTATATTAGGTATATTGTCGCGTTGAAATGGCAGCAGGCTTGACATTGAAGGCAACTGAACACAGCACTTATACTGAAAGCTGGTTTATTACGAACTCAACATACACGCAGCACCAACTGCCTCTCGGGCAGAGTGCTCTGCTATTTATACACAGACAAAATTTACCAGAAATTAGAAGAACAGTTAACATAAAAAAGAAGGAGAATTTACAAGTCAACATAAGAATTATGTAGAACATTTTGGAATTGTTAATTACAAAAAAATAAATTTTCGCCAGTGGGCGGGATTCAACCGGCGACCTTTAGAACCACAGTCCGTGATGTTATCCCCTGCGCCACACCGGCAGTCAGTGTAGGTGGTCTCTCGCGGCAATATCATTACCTTGACCTTCTCAGGCAGTGTATCACCTTCGAAGGCCAAGATAAGAGCACTGGTATGATACTAATGGCTACTTCACCCAGCTTTTCACAGGCACGGAGAGCCTTTGACTGAGCTGGTGACGCCATCTGTATCAAGACAGACCCATTTCTCATTTTAGAAAATGAAGCAACCTCACCGAACTGGTCTTCAATGTTATTCACGAAGAACTTTGGTTTTGTATTCATGAAAGACTCCCTTTCAAAACGTACACAAACCAGGTATTGGGGTGTGTACAGCTCAGATCTATTGTGGGCCCTATGCAACTCCCAAAGGGTGGCGAGGGAAGGGAACAATTGGGGGTTATACTGTGCAGCATTGTAGTCATTTCTTCCACACTTTGAAAAGGTGTTTTTGCGTGCGCCAACACTATTAATTGCTCGTTTAATTTTCGTCCCATGAGCAGCTAGGGATCTAAAGGTCCACCCAGGCAGAGCCCCGCCTGCATGGGTAAGCCTTATACAACTGAGGAGCGGCAGGTCCCGCAGAGGTTGCTTGCTAGCGACTGTTCAATCTCAACAGCCATGCATCTCCTCGGCACATTGTGCACCTTGAGATTGAGGTTTTTTTTAAATAGAGGTTTTTACCATCCTTGTGACCTGGGCGATGAAGCCAAGATACCTGAGCTCTGAAATGTACAACGTTCCACCGTCACCCCGAACGATGGTCGTTTAAACACGCACAGCGCTTACTGTGTAGCGGACTGTTGGTACGACACTGCCCACAGCTCAGGACCCTGGGATCAGCAAGCCCATACTAAACAAATTAATTCTGAGACCCTGAGGGGCCCCCCTTCTGTAAGTGAAACCGGCTTCTGATTAGAAGCGACATACAGAATTTTGATTTTTGTCTGCACATTTTCATTTCTGTTTTTAAATTTATACTGTGCTCTTGTGCATATTAGATTCAAATCCACATTTTAACAAACAGTGTAGTTTTCCTTTGAGTGCATCGCAACAGTAGTTTTGGTATTCTCGGCTCTGTAATCATGAATAGGGACTGTGACTGCTGTGTGCGGATGCAGTCTGAGCTGGTGACACTTCGCTCCCAGCTTCAAGCTGTGTTAACCTCAGTTGCATAACTGGAAACTGAGATCGAGGGGAGTCGTCGTCGTTGGCCAGTAGTGTGGACTGAATGGATTCCCGTCGTCTCCACCAATCGGCCTGTGGCAGTGACATTCCCTGAAACTGCTAGTAATGATGCAGACACCTCACCCGTTGTTGCATGGGAGGTCACTCCAGTGTGTAGCAGGCAGCGCAAGACATTCCGAGGGACCAATTGTGAGGCCTCCCTGGTTCGTCTTGCGAATGTTTAGGGCAATGTTCCTGAGCCGGATGGTGTCTCTCATCCTGAGATCACCACTCAGCCTGCAAGATCTGGGCTTTCACAGAGGGTGGGTTTGCTTGTAATCGAGAGTTCCAATGTTAGGCGGGTGATGGAGCCCCTTAGAGAGATGGCTGCCAAGGAGGAGAAGAAGGCCAACATGCACTGTGTGCATAAAGGGTGGTGTCATTCCAGATGTGGAACGGGTCCTCCTGGATGCAATGAAGAGTACAGGTTGCAGCCCACTGCAGGTGGTGGCTCACGTCGGTACCAATGATGTGTGTCACTTCTGATCTGAAGAGATTCTCTCAAGTTTTGAGAGGCTATCTGAAGTGATAAAGACTGCCAGTCTTGCTTGCAAGATGAAAGCAGAGCTCACCATCTGCAGCATAGTTGACAGGACCGACTCTGGACCTCTGGTATAAAGCCAAGTGGAGGGTCTGAATCAGAGTCTCAGACAGTTCTGCAACTGTGTAGGCTGCAGATTCCTCGACTTGCGCCATCGTGTGATGGGCTTCTGGGTTCCGCTGAATAGATCAGGAGTCCACTACACACACAAAGTGGCTACACGGGTAGCGGGGGCAGTGTGGCATGGATTGGACGGTTTTGTAGGGTAGAAGGCTTTGCAAAAACACGAAATGGGCTTTCTCAATGAGTGCAGGTCGATCACAGGAGAAATATAGACCTAAGAACTATCGGTATAACAATTGTGAATTGATGTAGCTGCGTCAGAAAAGTACCAGAACTCCGAGCGTTAATAGAAAGCACCGAAACGAACATCATTATTGGTAGAGAAAGTTGGCTTAACCGGAAATAAGTTCAGCAGAAGTATTTGCAAAAGATCTAACTGTGTTCAGAAAGGACAGATTAAACAAAATAGGTGGAGGTGTGTTTGTAGCCATCAAATGTAGTTTTTCGTGTAGTGAAGTTGAAGTTGATAGTTCCTATGGGTAGAAGTTGTACCTGAAAGACATAAGTAGTTAATAATTGGTTCCTTTTATTGGCCTCCCGACTGACAATTCAGTAGCAGAAAAGTTCAAAGAAAACATGTGTCTAATTGCAAACACGTATCTGACTCTCACAATAATAGTAGGCAGTGATTTTAATTTACCCTCAATTTGTTGGCGAAATTATATTTTCAAATCGGGAGGTAAGCATAAAACATAGTGCAAAATTGTACTCAACACATTCTCTGAGAATTACTTCTAACAAGTAGTTCATGAACCAGCTAGAATTGTAAATGGATGTCAAAACACACTTCATCTCTTAACAACAAATAATCCTGAGATCATAATGAGCATCAAAACGGATACAGGTATTAGTGACACAGAGCTGTCGTAGCGAGATTGAAAATCGAAAGTCCCAAAGTTACCAAAAATAGACAAAAAGTATATTTGTTCAGGAAAGCAAATAGAAAAAAAAATGCATTGCTTCTTGAAAGACAGTTTCCACTCATTCCTAACACAAAACGTAGGCGTAGGACAGATGTGGCTCAAATTCAAAGAAGTTGTATTGACAGCAATTGACAGTTTTATACTAAATAAATTAATAAAAGAATGAGGTGATCCCCCTTGGTACACAAACCAGGTCAGAACACTGTTGCAAAAGCAACAGAAAAGGCATGCTAAATTTAAACAAACACAAAATACCCAGGATTGGCGATCCTACACAGAAGCTCAAAATTTAGCGAGGACTGCAATGCGTGATGCCGACAATACTTTTCACAATCAAACTTCCTCGAAATTTGACTGAAGACCCTAAGAGATTTTGGTCATATGTTAAATATACTAGGGGCAAAACATAAACAATACCCTCACTACGTGATAGTAATGGCGATCCTGCCGACGATAACACTACTAAAGCAGAGTTACTAAACATAGTTTTTAGAAACTCATTCACCAAAGACGACGAAACCAATATTTCAGATTTCGAATTACAAACAGAGGCCATAATGAAGTAGATATCCTCCGAGTTGTGAAGCAACTTTAATCACTTAACAAGTCTTCTAGTCCGGACTGTATACCCATTAGATTTCTATCCAATTATGCCGAAGCAATAGCTCTTTACTTAAATAGCTATATACAACTGCTCTCTCAAAGAAGGAACTGTACCAAAAGATTGGAAAGTTGTACAGGTCACACCTATATTCAAGAAAGGCAGTAGGAGTAACCCACTGAACTACAGGCCTATTTCATTGACATCAATTTGCAGCAGGGTTTTGGAACATATCCTGTATTCAAATATTATGAATTATCTCTAACATAATGATCTGTTGACCCAAGATCAACACGGATTTAGAAAATATCGTTCATGTGAAACACAACTAGCTCTTTGACTTCCCCAAACTTGTCTTTGATGTTTTTGATGAAAAACAATGGCTTTGTTGTGGTGAATGTCCCTTCATCTGTCCTGGTGAAAACCAGGTGACGTGGAAAGGTTTTCACCCCTAACCAACAAGCCTGGCCTTCCTCCCAGGGGATAGACAGGAAACATAAGGTCCTCAGCATTGAATTCACTATTCCTGCCTTCAGAGACTGTAATAGTACGGCCCTTTTCCAATTTCACAAGTTTTATTGTGCAAAACGTTCACCCTGGCACCACCTTTTCTGATCAGGGGCTCTCCCCATGGGCTCCACCCAGCCACAACCAAGGCCACCTGGCAGCCCTTATAGCCCAGGAGGAACGGTATCAACTCCTTGCCCTGCATGGGGAGGGTACAGCTCTGGTACCAGCAGTGTGATCCCTGCGTTTTCAGGGGGCTCAGCCATAAGAGTACATAACAGCACCCACACATGGACTGGCTACATGGGCTGGGGACCTAGGCAGGTTAGTGTGCTACAGCGAGGAGGGAAGTGGGAAAGGAAGGGATGGGGATCCACGCCATAGGAGCTACGCCAGGAGTTCTTTCCCAATTGGCTCACACTATTACTTGTGAATTTGTGGTGGAGGTCAAACCCAGAGCGAGACCAAACAGGCCAAAAATGTGAGTAAACAGCATGGAGACCAAAATCACTAAAACCATAATCACAACCATATTAATACCTGGGCCATTTTAAAGAGAAATACCTACAGAGGGGAGATGTGTGGGGGTGGGGAGGAATTAGGACGAGGAGATGGTGTAATACAGCCTGAGAAAATAGGAAGAAAGTCTGCACTGGCTTGGAGATCAGTGCACACTACACATGTACCCACGAAAGAGCTGTGGGCCCTCTGTGGGAAGGAGAGGGAATATTGTCCAAGATAGAATTGCAATAGTTTAGGGACCCATGTGCACCCCACACACATCCACAAAACAGCTGTTCCCACTAACAGACAAAAATACTTACTCAATTATATTTTAAAATGTGATTAATTTGAATTGACATTGCCAGATTGGGACATAAGCAAAGCAAATTTCTCCAATGACTTCAGGGACAGGAAGGTACATAATGCAGTCACTGTCCTGCTAGAGGATGTGAAAAGGAGGGAGGGGGGATATTTCATTGTTAATATTTCAGTACTGACAAAGTATTGACAATTCATGGGTGCATAAAACTCATACCCATCAGCTGTTATGGTATAAATATGACATGAAAGTATGATTAATACACATAACAGAAATGGTCCTCTACAAATGTGAGACACATTTGTAGCAAGAAATATGGAATAAAGCTGTGGTGGTAGAAGGCATTGAGTAGAGGAGAAACAACATTAAAATATTTGATGCATATTTATGATTCCTACCTCACATTTTATAATGCATTTAAATTTAGTGTCATTACTGTTATTAATCAATTTATCTACTCCTACAGACCCAAACAACTATACTACCATGCAAATACAGTGTTGCAATCAATTTATGGAATTGCCAATTAATAATGAGTTCAGTACAAATGCAGCCCAAGGTGCTATTCCAGAATATCAAAACCGAATCTGAACCAAGAATCATTTAACAACCACTGATCTAATGCATCATTAAGCAAACAGCTCTGAAACCTACTAATACACTGTCGAAAGGGAGATACATGACCCAAGGTCTGGTCTGACCTCTGTGGCAAGAGCAAGTGCCATGCTGGTTTGGACATCTCTAGAATTACAGGACAAAATAATATTGGTGCTAGGTTGCAGCACGTTGTACACATAATTCCTATTCCTGCAGTGCTTTAGCCATTTCTGCAAACTACTTCGACAACCATGAAATAAAGCTACGGACAACTTGTAATTGTACAATGTATAATGCAGGAGAAAAATATTACCCGATCTGAATAAAATCCAAGAACAGAGCACTGCACATGCTATAGTTCCAAAGTGTGAGTGTTACCAGTTCTGGTCTTTTGAGCTTCAGCTTGGTGTTTACAGCATCAAATAGAAACAATACAATAGTTAGCATACAGTATGTATCGAGATTCAAAGCAGCTTAAATCGCATATAATTTATTTTGGAAAATGTTATTCAAGCATGTAGAAGCATTTGAGGTACAAGAACTCCACGTGGGTAGATTTACTACAACAAACTGTTTCTGACATATGTTTCATTGGATGAGTGGATAGGCTGATGGTTTATAAAAGTATCAGGCTCATGTTCGGATCCCATTGGACTTGGCTTGCTTTCATTTTTTAGACCTGTGCAGGTAATATTTTCAACATTAATTTGCTATGAATTGTGCAATTATAGGCTTTTCTAGATTCCACATTCTTAAGCATATTCCATTTTGTAATAGCCTAACCTTTAAACACCGAGACAAATGATAGCCGTAGTAGAAATGTTGAAAATTGAGGCATGTATTTGTAAGTACTTCGACTGCCACATGCTAAGACTGCAGTGTTAAGATAAATGTATCGGCAGGTAGGCATAATTTTCTATGTCCTTACACAGGGTTTACAAGAGCAAGTGGCTGTGTCTTCCATTATCTGTTGTTTCCAGTTTAACATCCATTCCTTAACTCCAGTAGGACTATTCGACCATTACGCTAACGAGAAAGGATGGGTAGCTCACTGATTGTGTGTCGCCCTTCCTGGTAAGTGGTGTGCATCATATCACATGCCACCAAAGCCTTTACTTTTTTTATTTTATTTCTTTTTTATCAAGGTGCAAATGTTTCTTGATTTAGTTACTTTACTTTATTGGAAGGTAATATTTATTTGACTTCCCAAAACAAAAATAAATAAATAAATAAATAAACCAGCTTTGAGGGCGTTTTACATCTAACCTCTCATAAAAATTAAGAATTATCTGCCTTTGAGATTGATATTGGTACGAACTCCTATTAAAATAAAAACAATATAATGTACGCTACGTATACCTTCAGTATTTTCTCCACATGCCATTGGCATCAAGAACAGCCTGAATCCTTCGAAGCACAGAATCTACAAGTTTGAGATAAAAAGGCCTCATCCATGGCAATTCTCTCCTATGAAGAACAAAACAAATCCCACAAGGCATCAACAATTCTTGAAGGAGGGCCTGGCCAATCATCCTTCATAATCTTCTCGAGTTTAGTCAATCCATTCTCTATGGAATTAAGATCAGATGACTTTGGAGGCCATGGTAGGCTTTAAAAATATTCTCTCTCCTTTGGAACCAGCTCGCAGTCCTAATGCTGGTGTGTGATAAATGATTATCATGTTGGTAAATGAGACTTCCTTCAGGGTAGCAAAGTCGAGCTTCCTGGAATGATTAGTTAAGCATTATATGAACATTTCCTTTAAAATGTAAACTTGTACTGGATTCATTCTAAGGTCCCTGCATCCATATAATACATCCAACTCCAACATTTCACACTTCTGCACCTGCTTCTAGGGTGTGTAGCCACAAAGCAGGTATCATATTGTTGCCTATCTGTGCAGTAAACAACAACACGACTCCTACTCGTGGACTCAATTGTGCACTCATCAGTGAAAATGAATTTCCTCCAATTGAGATTTTCCCAGGAACTCTCAATTGCCAGTCTGTCCACATCTCAATTGTCAGATATTGGTTCTTTAATGACAACACTACAGGACCTGATTCCATAGTTGTTTAATCGTCCGAGATCACTTTTCAACGAGCCTGGGAAATAAGCTCTCCCTAGTTCCCAGATGTTTGAGAAATGGGCAGTCTGGCCGCTCTGACCAATTCTTCATCTTTCTTTGAGCAGAGAGACTGTCTTCTTCCAGGTATTGGACATCTGCTTAATTCACCATTATCTCTGAATTGTCTGATCCATCTCCTCACTGTGGAAGCATCTACACCATAACGACTCCTGCCTCAGATGCATAACAACACTTTCAAAGAAAGCAATTATGTGCATGTGAACATTCATATCAGCCATTATGAAATAGACCTATGATGTATGCTAATCAGCTGATACATTTCTTTTTGCTGAAACTACAGAAAGACCACTTGGCAGTCAAAGTAATTAGAAACAAAATACATCCATTTTTCAATATTATTAGTATGAACACTTGTCTGATAAAAGATTAGATTATTATAATATAGAATATTCCAGAAACCTATGAAAGCCTACAGCGGCACAATTTTTAGTGAATTAATATTTAAAATATTACCTGCAAGAGGTCTAAAAAATAAAATATAAGTTGACTCTAGTGGGATTCGAACGTGTGCCCAATGCGTTCTTAAACCATCAGCATATCCACTCACCGAATGAAATAAATGTGAGAAGCAGTTTGTTGTTGTAAATGCACCCATGGGGAATTCTTATACCTTAACCATTTCTATGTGCTCAAATAAGGTTTTCCAAAACAAATGATATGCGAGAAAGTGAAATGAATCTCGACATATATTGTATCTTAACTATTGTAATGCTTCTATTTACTTATGTAAACAGCAAGCTGAAGCTGCACAGACTGCTGGAGGTGGCAACACTCTCACTTACGAGCTAGGGCATGTGCAATGCTCTATTCTTGGACTAATTTATTCGGACCACGTAACATTTTTCCCCCAATATATAACGACAATCAAATGTATTTACTGTGCCAGCCTGCTTTAATACCACTAATAGTTTCCCATATAAATTCAACATAGAAATATACTTAGTGGCGTTGTAATGGTATGGCATCTTTGTTACATTTTCATGTCCGACTAAAGCTCAGTTGCAAATCCATATTTTAGATCTTTAACAACCCTTACCTTACGGACATGAGTGTAACACAGTCTTAAATATAATAATGTAATTAAATATATATTTCTGACCCCTTTGTTTCATTGCTATTTAAAACAGTAACAACAGAAGCAGCATTAATTACCACAGAGTCTGCTTTGTGTGTTGTGACATTCTGCGATATTTTTCCAGCACTTTGGTCAGCTACTGCCTCTGAAAAGCAAGAATATTATTTCTTAACATAAAATTCAAGTGATCTTATTAAAACTATTTACTGTAGCCATGCATTAACGGAATACAGCATCAGAACAGTCCTCAGACAGGCCAGATGTCATTATACACCACATTAAAACTGTAGAAACCAATTCGGGACACTACATCTTTTGCAGAACACAATTTAGATCATTTGGGCACTGTGACCGATTGTTGCTATATGACTGAAATCATTATGCAGTCAACTAAGTATCACACCCATCTGTGTAATAGGACATAATGAAGTGAAGACCATTAAAAAGTAATTGATTTTTTTTTTTTTTTTTTTTTTTTTGGGGGGGGGGGGGAGAGGGAAGTCAAATACATCAGTAGTGTGTTTCAATAAAAGAAAAACAGGATCCTGAGTTTGCACTAAGCAGCTAATAGTCACAATTTGAAGCAAATCCTTGGTAATTAGTATTGCTAGACAGTGAAGTAATTTGCCATGAATAACTTTACATAATTATGAATATCATTATCATTACCATCACCATCAACTGACATCCTTCACAACCTCTCTCTCCTGAATTAAAATTTACATTTAGCTCTAAGAGATGATCATTTATACCATTTATAACTTCTGAGACTCAGTAGAAAAGTAATTGTATTTCCATTTTAGTAAATTAAAACATTTACAAGTAGCATGGACTAATTATGGATTAGGAAAGACTAACATGTTCAAGTACACCTCGCTTCATTAAAATGTTGGAAATGGCCAAGTGGCTTGTTTACTCCTCACACTAGCCAAGGGAGTTGAAGGGTTAGAAGAAGAAGAAGAAGAAGAAAGAGAGAGAGAGAGAGAGAGAGAGAGAGAGAGAGAGAGAGAGAGAGAGAGGGGGGGGGGGGAGATATGATATCCTCCAGCTGAAATTGATATATTAAAGGGGTTTCATGAAAGCACCCACCCAATTATTAACAACTGTTGTTAGTTTTTAAGTCTTAGACCATCACTGCTTTAACTAAGAAACAGAAAATTTCCCTTTTCATGTTATTGTTTCACAAATCATGCTGTGTTAAATACAACTCAATTAACTAAACCGCACCTCTCCACACCACCTAGTTTTTCACAAAATGTCGGAAATTGAAGGTTACAGTTAGAGTTAAAATTCCCTCTTTTATTTTTGGATGATATGTGAACTTACATCTGATAACCATTTTATTATATTCTCATATTCTTTACCTTTTCAGATTGTATGGTTTTAAAGGAGTGCTCTATGCATTTAATGCTTTGCTATTTGCATCACTTGTAAACTGTAGGAGTGTAAAGTGAAGATAAACCACATTTTACCTCATAATATGACATAAGTAGACCACAGATATTTAGGTCATAAAATGCCTAAAATAGGCTCTTGTTACTTCATTTAGACCAAATAAAATCTAAAATAGGCCCTCAAAGTATTATACAGAATAAACATAATGTAAAATACACACTGTTGAGTTGTGAGCAAATTTTTATTTGTTTTCAAAATGGAAAATGAAACATCCACAGTTGCTCAACATAAAATTCATTAAACAACATTAAACACCAAACTTTTGTAGTTTTATATAATACAGAACAAAAGCCATATGTTGAAATATGTACTATATAATTTAACTAACATTGAATAAATCAATGGCTTCAAACATTCAGATGTTAGTTGGCTTCACAGTGAAAAACTAAAATCTTTTCTAGATTTTCCATAGGAAAACAATGATGATTCTCTGTTGGTATTAATTTATATTCTAAGAACAAATTTTTCACATCAACAAATATGACAGGGTGCGTTTCACTTTGAGCACTTTTTGGACAGGATTGCTGCATTCTGTGGAACTGGCTTTTTCACACTAAGAATGGATGCTGCCACACAGGTCCTTCTGGCCAGCGCTATGGAAAAACCTGCTGCAGTTTTGTCGGTACTTTGTCATCCACTTGGTGCTTCATAAATTTTCACTTCCTCCAGCAAACCATGTTCTCGTAGATAGATCTAACTGACCTTTCTTATTCAGAAATAACTGACCATAAATGTGTAGTTCGCTCTAACATAAGCCAAGTCCCACTGAACCTGGGCATCTCTGAGTAAATTTTATGTGCAAGTTACAGAAGTGGTGTCCTACAACAGATTTTCAATTACCTTCTGGTCTGCTGGGAGGTGCTTTCGCAGGAATAGTAGGATGCGATCTGTCTGCTTACTTGAGTATTCTGCTAATGCTAACCATGGTGCCCAGCAAGTAACATTTTGGTCAGGTGGCAAAAGGGACTCTGGAAATTGTTCTTCAAATGCATTCACCCCATATGCCACCTTAACAATAATTTATTTTCCACAAAGACTACTTTATTTACCTGAGGAAACTCTAGTCTTGCGTGCTCTGCTGTATGATTGATGCCATGTGCTACACAAGTTACATGCAGCATCAAAAGGTAGGATACTTTCAGCAATCAAACACTGCAAGCAGTAGCTATAAAGGCCAAAAGACAATATTTTCATTTGTATTCAGCACCTTCAGTCTATTGTTGACACAGTGTGAAATTTTTCATTTGTTAGTCTTAGGAATGTGATGCATATGGGTCCAACTTGCCAAAATTGAGATTTTCAATGTACCACTTGAGATTGAGCGTGTTTCATCTACAGAAATCCATATGCAAGACTCCACAATATCTTTCCACATTCTTTGCAAGAGATCAGTCTAAGATGAGTTGACAATTTTTATGCAATGTTGACTCTGCAGGTACAGACTGATGGCAAGATGAAACCCCCATAAGACTGTGTACATACTAGGTATTAGGGCGAGTACAGCTCAGATCAGTGTCAGGCCTACATTCATTCCTCCTATGATGTAGCCAGGGAAGGGAACAAGTCAGAGGCATCCGTCGTGGTATTGATCTCTACACTACCATGCTTAGAGACGCTGGTGTCCATTTGACTACCAGTATTTGTTTTAGAACACTTTATGGTTATCCCATAAGCAACTATGGAATACTATCCATCCAGACAGGGCCCCACATGCTTAGATAAGCCTTACACAACTGAGGTGCGGCTGAACCCCAGAGGTTGCCTGCCAGTGACTGTTCCACCTCAACAACCACATATCTCTTTGGCATGCTGCACAGTGAGATTGAATTATTCTTCTTTTCCTCCTCCTCATTTTTTGGTAGAAGTTTTGACCATCCTCACGACCCAGGCAGTTAAGCCAAGATCCCTGGGTTCTGTAACATACAAAGTGCTAACACTGCACCATACGGTTGTCACTGAGGCACGCATAGAGCTTACAACATAGAGGACTGGTGGCATGATGCAGTCCCCAGGGCTTGGACCCTGGGTTCACCAAGCCTATACCCAGTAAATGAATAATGAGCCCCATGATGCCTGGTATGTCCGGGGGTGCTGAAGCAGTCTTGTCCCGATTCTTCTTCTTCTTCTTCTTCTTCCCCTTTGGAGTCTGTTACGTGAGGCTTGGTTAAGAGGTCAGCAGCCGTTTGCTAGGAGACAAGTGTGGGCCATCCTGTGGGATGTAGACATTGATCCCTTTGGTAGTTGAAAGGAGTTGGACCTCCGATATCAGTATGTCTGAGAAGAGGGGTTCTGGGGAGAAGCCCTCTTGATGGTAAATGCCGAAGAAAAATGCTTCTCTAGATACTTGCAGGAAGTGGTTCTCAGAGGAGTTATCATGGGAACCACAGAAGAGAGGAGGAAGAAAACATGATGAGAAAGGGAGGTGGAAGATATGGTTGAGGGTAAGGTAAGGCAGGGGAGGGCAGGCAGTAACCACAATATTAGCAAGACTATTTGTCACGTTCACAGAATGAAGGTGCTCTTATTTCTTGCCTGGTCTCAATATATGACAAGTGATCAATGATCAATTTATTTATACTCCTGTAGGTTTTTGTTCTTTTTTATAAACAGGCCAAGCTTGTGATGTGGATAGTGTTGTTCAGTGTAATTAACACATTTGGCAGATTCTTCACAGAGTACTTTCATGTAGTGGTCATCAAAAGCTGTCGCTGACTGCAATGAGAGGAGATGAGCCCAAAACAAACACCTAAATTGCCCCATGAGTGGTGGGCCATATGACTACATCACACCTGTAAACCATTACACGAACATAACGTAATGGTGGTGACTATCTACAGTTTTTGAGAATTTTGGACAAATCATTTTAAGCCTTAAGCTGTATGTTATGCATCTTTATTATTCAAGCAGTCTCTCTTGTTACAGGCACCATCGGGAATTAAAAGCACACATCAGTATGACTCAAAATAATATTAAACTAAACAACGTAATTTTTGGTTTATTATTATTATTATTATTATTTTGTGTCTTACTGAAGTGTGCTTTTAATTCCTGATGATGCTTGCAACAACTGAAACTGGTTGATTAATTAAAGAGGCATAACACACAGCTGAAGGTTTAAAATTATTTATCCATTACCTAAACCTTTTCATGTCAAAATAAAAAATTGACAACTCACCACTCAAGATTGGCCCGTAGTTATCACCTGTCTGGAGTGTCAGGTGCCTGTGAAAATGGATTCCTTGGACCCTGTTCAAAGTGTAGTGTGGGGATGATGGACACAAGTATGTCACCTAGGTGATCACACATCTGTAAAGGCTGTGTTACATGATACACCTGAAGTGTGCACCTATGCAGCAACGCCTCAAGTGTAATTATCTAGAACTATGTACTGCTTCACACAGACCTATCAACATAATGCATGTCAGGTATTCCTTGCCACGAATCCGTGCATGCACAATAGACTGCAATAATGCGCACGAAATGTGAAGAAAACTGACCTCATGTAATTGTTTATTCATACTGCACAAAAAACCCATAATTTCTTGGAATGTCATTCATGTAAATTATTTCTGTGAGCTAAGGGTTCCTATTTATTGAGATGTATTTTTTTTTAATCACGTAATTGTTCTTCTGTTATGTCTATAATACTAAATTTAGTCACAGCTGCTCTGAATTACAGACAACACTTTGTTTAATATTATAGTTCAAAGTTTTTTGTAACTAAGGGACCAAACTGCTTAGGTCATCTACCCGTATACCTAAACTCTAATTAAACTAACTTATGCTAAGGACAACATGCACACAAATGCTAGAGGAAGGACTAACTTCTGGTGGGAGCATCTACACAATTCATGACATGGAGCCTCAGACCACGTGGCTGTTTAATATTAAGACACTTGATTGCACAAGTTGTGTCCATCTAAATTTACATTTATACAGCATGTTGCACATGGAGGACCAATATTTTGGAGCTGTGACAGTAAATCTTCAGATTAGAACATGACGACTACGAAGAGCCAGACACTGGGTTTGACTGTTGCTGGAAAGAAGGAATTAAGACAAGAAAAAACTCTATTGTAAAATGTAAACTTTCACAGCCGGAATGGTCAAAATTACTAAAAATTTCTGGGCTATTATACCGTGGTCTGGTGTATTTATTATAGAAACCCAATGTTTCGTCCCCGACTGCGGAGGACATTTTCAAGGGGGATCGTGGCACTTTTGAATGTCCGATGCACACCCTGGCTTAGTTCTTTCATCAGCTGTGAGTATATTCCTACGTCCCTCAGATCCCCAAGCATTTTGGAAGTTTGTATGTTGTACACACATTACTGAGGAATAAATTATTGGTGGCATAACGTACGATACAGAGGCTCACATAAGTTACACAAACACCTTTCCTCTCTGTACCCCTGAATTAAGACTCAATGGCTCTATTCCATTTCATTTCTAGAGTATGAAGCAACCAACATAAAACTTTCTTTTATATTAGGTGTTTATGAAAAGGAAGTCTGCTGGAAAACAAATATTGGTTTTTGTTTAATTGCAGCATTTATGAAATCTAAGAACTGAAAAAAATCCATAAAAAATTGAAGTCTGAAATCTGTTGTAATCACAAATGTCAATGATGACATTCAGTCATACACAAAAAGGAAGCAGAAAGCTTACTCGCTTTACGCATGCATGCATTAGTGCTGTCTGGTCTTCATGCGTGAATTCATGGGAGTTTAGAACTGGTCTCTATTCCAGATAAAGTGCCTTGCTAATAATCACGGTTCCAGGGTAGTTTCACTTGATCTGCCGCTATATGGCTGCCGCACTAGACCAATACGTTTTGCGGCGAATCAGTGTGTAATACCCCCTTAAGGCAGCCGAAGGTGTCTTTAGCAACAAACAACTGTTAAGAAATATCCCAAGTAGTCCAGTTCTCCAAAGAATAATGGCTTTGTGGCTGCAAAATATCCCCAGTCAGGTCAAGAGCAGACCATATACAGGGTGTTTAAAAAATATATGTATTTTGAATGCATAAATTTCTTGAACTTTAAAACATACAAATATGAAACTTTACACATATTTACGAACCTCTCACATTCACATTACAGATTTTCACTATGCCCTCCATCAGCAACACTAACAATATCACATCGATACTCAAATTCCTTCCTTACTCCAGCAAGTGTGTCCTTTGTCACTGATGTTATGGGAGTATAGATCCAGCTCTTTAACTCTGGACAGTTCTGTGGGAGTAGTGGTACATAAACTTTGTCACTTCATCACTGAACAAGATACATTGTGCAAAAGTGTTATTGTCAATAGCATCAAGAATGTCGTTACGAAATGCCACACATTTGTGTTTATCACCAGGATGATAGCTTTTAACAGTTTTAACTTGTACATATTATAACCAACCAGTCTCAAAACACACCAAATTACTGTTATGGACAGTCTCAACTCCCAACTAGCATGACAAGTGAATTTTGGAGGACTGTGTTGGAAAGCAGTTTGAATTTGTGCAACATTTTCATTGGGAACACTAGAGTGTCCAGGAGTCTTTCCTTTACATACACATCCTGTATCTAAAAACCGTCAAATGTTCCACCCATTCGGAGGATCAATTTGGTATCTCAACCTTTTTTTTTATTATTATTATTATTTGTGGTTTTAGGGCGCACAACTGCTGAGGTCATTAGCGCCCGAATCAAAACTGGGATATACCCAAGGATAATGACTATAGAAAAACAGCTAAAAACATAGAATAAAAAACAATAAAGGGAAGAGCTAGGTGTCCTTTGACAAATTAGTCAAGTTGATAAAATTCAATACTCGAGCAACAGCCCGCGCGTCATCAGCTAAAATTTCTTCCAATGTGTCCGGCAGATGTAGTGCAATCCGAACAGGAGTAAAATTGGAACACGACAATAAAACATGGTGCACCGACAGCGGGTTGCCACAGGAACATAACGGTGCGGGGTCACTAGTGAGCAAGTGGCTGTGGCTGAACTGGCAATGTCCGATCCGCAACCGGGCCAAGATGATCTCTTCTCATTGTGAGCGGCGTGAGGTGGTCATCCAAGCCACCGGGAGCAGTTTAATGGTCCGAAGCTTATTATTTGTAAGCTAAGACCACACATTATGCCACGACGATATAAGGCGATGGGAAAGAGCCCCTTTAATATCATGCGATGGGACACAGTATGTAAGCTGTCTGAGGTAAGAGAGTTGCAGCTTTGGCCGCGGCATCAGCAGCTTCGTTACCAGGCACGCCTGCGTGGCCAGGTACCCACAGGAGGTGAACGCGAGGGCTGTCGGCAGCTAATAACTGAAGGGAGCGGTTGATTCGGTGCACAACAGGATAGGCCGAAAAGGAATCGCTCAGACACTGGATGGCGCTGAGGGAGTCAGAGCAGACAACATAGGAATGAGAACGGTGTCGGCGAATGTAGAGTACAGCCTGATAGAGGGAAAAAAGCTCAGATGTGAAATTCAAACGATGGTCATTAGGCCTGTACTGAAAACCATCATTCACGACAACAAACGCACATCCAACACCTTCATTGGTCTTTGAGTCATCCGTATATATGAAGATGGAATCTTCGAGCCGTGCACGAAGTTCAAAAAATCTCTAGCGGTAAACAGCATCCGAAGTACTCTCCTTCGAGAGTGAGGTGAGTTCAAGGTGAACGCGAACTTGAGCCTGAAGCCAAGGTGGCACTGGGCTCTCACCTATTTGAAATGTGGAAGGGAGGGTAAAATCGAACTGCCAAAGCAAGCGATGAAAACGGACTCCAGGAGGGAGCAGGGCAATCGCAGACAGCCTGTAATGGCTGTCGAGGGAGTCATTAAAAAATGATGGATAGGAAGGGTGGTGGGGCATCGAAAGCAGACGGCATGCATACCAACATAGCCATATATCGCGTCGATAGGGTAAAGGTAATTCAGCAGCTTCAGCATAGAGGCTGTCAACAGGGCTAGAGTAAAAAGCTCCTATCACAAGGCATAGCCCCCAATGGTGAATAGAGTTCAGGCGGCATAAAATGGATGGCCGTGCAAAAGAGTACACGAAACTCCCGTAATCCAGCTTGGATCTGACAGTAGACCGACAGAGGTGAAGCAGGACGGTACGATCCGCTCCCCATGATGTACCAATAAGAACACGGAGAACGTTGAGGGAACGAGTGCAGCGGGCAGCCAGAGAAGACATGTGGAGACCAGCTGAGTTTCCTATCCAACGTTAGCCCTAAAAATGTCATCATCTCCAGAAGGGGAGAGTGATGGGGCCGAGATGGAGAGATGGTGGAAGAAACTCTCTGTACCTCCAGAAGTTGATACAGACCGTTTTCTCATGGGAGAAATGGAAGCCGTTTGTGACACTCCAGGAAGAGAGACTGTCAAGGCAATGCTGAAGAGGATGCTCCAAGAGACACGTTCTCTGAGGGCTGCAATAGATCGTAAAGTCATTCACAAACAGGGAGCCTGAAACATCAACTGGGAGGCAATCCATAATTGGGTTGATCGCAATGGCGAAAAGTGCCATGCTCAAAACAGAGCCCTGTGGCACCCCATTTTCCAGGCGAAAGGTGTCCGACAAAACAGAGCCCACTCGTACCCTGAACATGTGATCTTTCAAAAAAGCACGAATAAAGAGGGGGAGACGGCCGCGAAAACCCCATGTATGCATGGTGCGGAGAATGCCCGCGCGCCAACAAGTGTCGTAAGCTTTCGCCAAATCAAAGAAAACGGCCACCATCTGACACTTCCGCATAACGTTATCCATAACAAAAGTCGACAAGGTAACAAGATGATCAATAGAAGAGTGATGCCTTTGAAACCCGCATTGGACATTAGTGAGAAGATGTCGAGATTAGAGTATCCAAACGAGCCGAGCATTGACCATGCACTCCATTACCTTACAGACACAGCTGGTCAGAGAAATGGGGTGATAACTGGAAGGAAGATGTTTGTCCTTCCTTGGTTTGGGTATGGGGACAACGGTTGCTTCACACCAACGAGTGGGAACTTCACCTTCAGTCCAGACACAATTGTAAGTGCGAAGAAGAAAGCATTTACCTGCAGGGGAAAGGTTCCTCAGCATCTGAATATGAATGGCATCGGGGAATGGACCTTAGTGCCAGATAACTGGCGTAGGTTACCCCAGACAACCGACGAAGGAGTAGATCTGTTGAAAGAACTTGTAAAAGAAATCCAGCAAGCTTTTTTGCCTTCTTTAATGACACGACGGCATTTCGCTCGTAGCCTTTTGTAATTAATACAATTGTCCAAGGTAGGCCGGCATTGAAACATTCGTAGAGCATGTCGCCGGGCTCTAATAGCATCGCTACATGCTGCATTCCACCAGGGAACTGGGACACTATGTGGAGATGTTGAGGTTCGGGGTATGGAATGTTCAGCAGCGGTGAGGATGACGTCTGTGAGATAGTTGATCTGACTGTCACAGCTGGGGAAGTTCTGATCACGGAAAACGGCCATGGAAGAATAGAGCCCCCAGTCGGCTTTGGAGATGTTTCACTTGGTGGAACATGGAGAAGTAGTATGATGTAGTAAAGAAATTATGCAGGGGAAATGGTCGCTCGAGTACCTATCAGACAGAACATACCGTTAGAAACGTTGTGCAAGCGGAGTAGTGAAAATTGCGAGGTCCAGATGAGAATAGGCATGTATCGTGTCGAATAGGAAAGTAGGTTTGCCGGTATTTAGGCAGACAAGGTTAAGATGGTTGAAGATGTCAGCCAATACAGCCCCCCTCTAGCAAGGAGCTGGAGAGCCCCATAGAGGTTAGGGGGCATTGAAGTCACTGATCAACAAAAATGGCATAAGAAACTGAGCAACTAGTTCCAGTATGTCTGCCCTAAGAATGGCAGACGACTTCGGGGCATAGACATTACAAATAGAGAAGGTGAATGCGGGGATGGTGACACGGATGGCAACCGCTTGTAGGGAAGTTTTCAGGGGGATGGGATGATGATAAACGTCTTCCCGAATGAGCAGCATAGCTTCTCCATGGGCAGGAATACCTTCCACAGGAGGTAAATCAAAACGCACTGCAGTATAGTGCGGGAAATTGATACGATCGGATGGACGGAGCTTCAGTTCTTTAAGAGCGACTATAAGCAGGCAGTGCAATCTAAGGAGTAGTCTTAATTCATCGCGGTTAGAAAGTATGCCTCTAATGTTCCACTGAAGGAGTGCCATAAAGAAAGTGAAGGAAGAAGAAAAAGGGAGAAAGCAAGAGGGGATCACCTCGACGGCCGCTGAGGGCCTGGCTGCGAGGGAGCACTGCTACTGCCATTGACAGATGGACAATAGTGTTCCATGGGTTCAGACATCGGTTCTGCCTCCTTCCTGGATGGATCGGAAGGGGCAGCTTCCTCCGACGGTGAAATGCCGGCAGATCGGCAAGCAGTAGAGTGTCCTGGCAAGACAGAGGATGGCCGGGGCCGTCTACTGCTGGATGGCGTGACCGAAGAGTCACGCCGTGGCGGGGAAGGAGAGGAATTTCTCTTTTTGTGTGCCTTTTTGGATACAGTTCTGTTCGAAGAATGAGCGGCTGATGGTTGAGAAGATGAAGCTTTCAAGAAAATCTCCGCGAGCAGGATCTTTTTTCAAAATCCGGGCTTCCAACTTAGCGGCCCCTGGTTTTTGTGAGACGGAAGTGGACTGGGATTTAGATTGAGCAGAAGTCATTGGAGATGTAGAGCGGGCAATCTTTGAGCTGGCTGATCTAACAACTGAGTCGCTGAAGGTAAAGTCACACGTCTGCGTACCCATCTCCTTTGTTGGTCGAGGAGAGGAAAGGACATTGCTGTAGGTACCCGCTGGGAGCACAGCAGGCTTTCTACTCGCCAATAACTTCCGGGCAGCAGACGTGGAAACTTTTTCCTTGACTCGGATTTCCTGTATGGCTCATTCATCTTTATATACAGGGCATTCATGTGAATTAGCAGCATGATTACCCAAGCAGTTGATGCAGCGAGAGGACGGAGGAGGGCAGTTACCCTCATGGGCGTCACTACCACAGGTGATGCATTTCGCTGCATTGGGACATGACTGACGTGTATGATTACACCGGTGACATTGGTAACATCTGGTAGGATTTGGAACATACGGCAGAACGGAGATTATTTTATAACCTGCTTTTATCTTCGAAGAAAGATCAACATTGTCGAAGGTCAAGAAAACAGTTTGGGTCGGTGTGAAGTAGTTGTTAACTCTCTTCAACACTATATGTACTGCTGTTACACCCTGGTCAGAAAGGTACTCTTGTAGTTCCTCATCGGAGAGGCCGTCAAGGGATCGTGAGAACATAACCCCCTGCAACGAGTTTAGGGTACGATGAGGTTCGACCTTAACAGGAAAGGTGTGTAACAGTGTGGTGCGAAGCAGCTTTTGAACATGAAAGGCACCTTCCGTTTCCAGCAACAGTGACCCATTTTTTTGGTGGGAACAGGTTTTAACAGGACCTGCTATTGCGTCAACACCCAGTTGTATGACAAAGGGATTTACTGATGTGAAATCTTTGCCATCAGTGAGTGAAACGACTAAGAACTTTGGCAAGTTAGGCAAAATATTCTTTGACTTGGATTCATTGTGTGTCATTTTCTGGGTAAATGCCGAAGTTGAAGAATAAAAGAAGAAAAAGAAAAAGTCATTGCGAAGTTGTCCCCCATGATTACCGGCATCTCCGATGGCAGCGCCCTCCTTCCTAATGGGGAACCCTCACTGAGGGCTCAGCCGCCTTAGGTGATTGTCCACACCTCAGGTCATACCTCCCGAGAAACGGACGGAGAGACCAATCGGCACGGTTGGAAGGTTACAGCTCAGGTAATCACGCCTCCCTGGGCCTGGCCTTTACCAGGGGGTATGTACGAGCCCTACATGCCAACCCGGGGCTGGGACTTACACATTACCCAGTCACCTGTTATGCAACGAGTACGTGGGCGGCCTTCAGGAACGCACAGGGAGGAAGAAAGGAAAGAGGAAAGAAGAAGGAAGTGGGAAAGATTGAGTCTCAAATGCCGAGAGGCGGGGACTAGAGGAGGAGAGGAAGGCTAGAGAAATACAGTAAGGAGCGAAGGCAGAAGTAAAGTTTAGGAGAAGAGAAACCTAGAAAGGGAAAATACTGGTACAAGAGATCACTTCAAACTCATATGGGACACTCATCTCTGGGCTAAGGCATGAACTGGGGTGGCACTGAAGCAGCCTGGGACAGGAAGGAAGACTGCTTCAGCTCGGGGCCCCGTGCACGCCACACACATACCCACAAAAGAGCTGTGCCCCCCCCCCCTTCCCCCTGGGGAGGTATCTCAACCTGAAACATCTTTGCACTGTAATCACGGAATGGCACTTTGCAAACTTGAGAACACAAAACAATTTCTGCACTAGACTGTATTTGTTTCTCTAATAGCCAAGATGATGTGCAGCGATCAATATTTTGGACAATAATATTTTGTAATATGTATATTCTTTTTGAAACACCCTGTACCGCATGAAGTGTTTTGCTCCTAGTTGCCTCACTTAACCCCTCTTCAGCAGGAATAGCAATAGCGGGAGAAATTGTAAGATTTTAAGCCTCATTGTTAAATGTCCCATTCCTTTCTGGTGAAACTTCTGGGTCATACAAGCCATTACTTTATGTGTTTCTTTGGGAAACGTCCACCTAATGCCAGCCGCTCCAATCAGGGGCTGTCTCCATGGGCAGCACCCAGCCACAGCAAAGGCCACTTGGATCAATGGCTGTTACCTAGACCCTTGACACCCCTGGACGATCTGCTCATTGGCCTACACAGGCAGTTAACAGATTGGGCATCAGTAGTGTGTTCCCTTTGTTGTCAGGACTATCAACTGAAATGGGTACATGACCATCCCACCATGATGGACTGGCTACTATGTTGTTTTTCAAATGGACATATAGAGAGCCACACTAAAATGAAGTGCAACAGATCACAGTGCATGACGGGTATATTCTGCACAGCCTAAGGTGACCTCCCGAAGTGGCCATAACTTTTGTTAAATTTTGAAGAAAAGTTGAGATCAAAATATTGAAGAGGCCACAAAAAGTGGGACAACTGTCACCCCCAACACCATAGGTGGCACTACAGTAGTAGTGCACAATAAAGTTGAGAATTTGGACAGGACAAGAAGTGTGTCCTGATAGCCTAATGATCAGGGCAAGCACTGACCCAAAGCAGGAAATCTGGTTTTGAGTAATAGTCCAGCACAAATTTTCAGCTTCACTATTCAATGGCCTGAAAAAGCCAAGATGTTATAAGATTTAAAATTCATAAATTTTCAGCTGTTAATGTCAACCATGGGGTCTTTCGGACATGTCAAAAAGAATATATCTATAATTAAAGCAGAGGTTGTTGAAAGTATCTTCGAAGGGCAATAGCCTAAATGATTTTGGACCAGTGGTAAATTATCAACAGACAATTCCTCACAGTTTTACCTACTAAAACTACCATACTTCGGTTTCAAAGAAGTCTAAGGATATGGTCAAGCTTATAAAACAACCTGACATGTTTGTTACAGGAAGTGCCACATCTTTTCATCCTATTGCAAGTTCTTTCAAAACGAATAACTTTAACCCACATTTTGTATTATCTTGCAAGTGAATTTCCAATCAAGTTGACAAGTAGGGTTTATAAGTCTGACATTATTTAATAATGGAAAATCCAATGGGATGTCAATAACAGAGGTTAGTTAACAGCTCAACATAAAGACTATCACTGAGCTGTTGACTCGTACGTAAAATAGACAATCATATTCACCCAACTTAAATTTTCGGCTATGACCTTTATCACAAAAAGTAAAACATATGTTGACACACTCACCGAGATATAAATATATGTTACAGGCCAAACCAGATTTTAGGATGAACTAGTTTCGGCTAGGCCAAACCAGTTCTCTCTACATGCAATAGGACATACCAGTTTAGCCTAGGCCAAAATCGTTCATCCTGTTAACGACAGGAGAAACCAGTTTAGCCTAGGTCGAATCGGTTTATCCTAGTTAGAATTTACATGCTTTAGGACAAACAAGTACATCCTAGTCTGAACTAATTTCACCTACTTGATATCTTCTATAAGCTTTTCAAAGCAAACTGAATAAAGGAATAGGCGAAACTAGTTCATCCTAAAATCGGGTTTGGCCTTTAACATATACACAAAAGCAACGTCTCTGGGCACTCCAGCACTAAAAGCATTTTGATAGTGAGTGAGGAGGAGAGTGGAGGGGGAAGGATGGAAAGTTCTGTGATTCATGATGGATTGTAAAGGGTCTGATAAACAGGAATGTGAGATACAGCATTGAATGCAGTGAAGTGAAGGGGCAGGAGAGGTTAAAGGGAATTGTAGAGACTTGTTTGAGGAGGGACGGGGATTTGAAACTAATACTGTATTTACTTGAATCTATGCCGCACCTGAAAAATAAGACTAAATTCGATGGGAGGAAAAGTTATAGGCAGCATTTCAAAATAGAAACCAAAAGTGTTTCATTCTAACATGAGATACAAATTAGGTAGAATGGATAATGATACAGCTACAATAGTTGGGTTCGAGTTTTACTCTTAGCAGTCAAACTTTTGTTGAAAATACTATTTAATTGTCGGTGGTGGTAGTTGGTAATGGCGCGAAGAATCATGGAAATGATGAAACGTGAGGCCAATCGTGTGACACTACAGTCACTGAATATTTCCGAATGTAAAGAAATCTGCATTTCCAGCTGATCTGTACTAGTATGTTCAACCTAACCACGTACTTGCAAATCATGAAATATTTGTAGAAACACAAATTTATTTCTGACAAGCAAGTCCGTGAACATGTCAGCTGTCTTGTTCTTGGAATGAGGCAGGAGTCATATCATGTTCGGAAGAAAAATTTGATTAAATACAAAATTTTGATTATGGAATAAGAAAATGTTGCATCAGCTCAATGATCTGCCAAGCAATCTTAATGTCTAATAAGCAATGTTTCTAATGATTAGTGTTTTGTAATCATGGTAGATCCTCAGTGGATCAGTATGTTGTAATTCCTTCTGATTATGATCACAATACAATCACTAAATGCACTGCCAAAAACACCAAACCAATCAATCACTTCAATTTATGCTATAAATTTGCTCCCTCTTTCTTGCTCACACATTAGTTGCGTGAAATACATAGAAACGCATGTGAATATTTTCCGAGTTGCTTAACTGTACTTTAAATCTGTGGTTCTAGGTTCCTGCATAACCACATATTCAAAAAATCATGACATATGATTTAACAAAAATGCAATCAATCACTTTGACTTGAAATGATACTGTTTTATTGCATTAACCGGTTTTCAAACCTTTTCAGGTTCATCATCAGATGGTACATGTGTTACAGGATCATTTTAAGTGTATGTTGGGTGCTGTCTCTATGGTGGGAAGATGGAAACATACTTTAATAAACCGAACTAAACAATGTGCAAGTTGATTTATTAAAGTATGTTTCCACTTCCCACCACAGAGCCAACACCCAACATCACACTTAAAATGATCCTGTAACACATGCATCAACTGAAGCTGAACCTGAAAAATTTTAAAACTGGTTAATGAAATCTTACAAAAATCCTAAAGACTTGTTTGGTATTTTTTAAAAGAAAGCTACATTTGAAGATAAGCAATACTGAATTTCTCTTTCCTTCATTGCACTGATTTAGTTATGTTGTGTTGGTCCAGTGGCTGAAAGTAAGAAACAGTACACTTATCTTGTACTATATTTTTTTGATTTGTGTTTTTATTAGAGCGCGCGCCACGTAACTTGGCGGGTGGACTGGCTCTTCTGCGCAGGTAGCTGTGTACACGGTGGTGGGGGAAGCTGCTGTTGCAGCGTAGCCGCACTGTGCGTTAGCCGGCTCCGTTCCATTCCGCAGTCAGCTGCTGACTGCCGCTCAGCTTTAAAGTTACGGCCGCATACAAGCGCGAGGAAATGTCGAGCTGCCAGTCTTGAACACACACGGCTGTATAAAAAGTGTAATGCAGAAAAACAACGCTCGTTTGATTGTTGGGAAAACTGTGGCGCATTCATGACTATGTATGAGCCCCTCTCTTGTACCTATCATGTTTACATGGCAGGGCATAATTTTCGGAGCGGCACAGAAATTCATTTCGTAGCTCAGTCGATTAACACGAAATATCTGTAAATTATATACACAGTTCTTCTAGGGACATCAATCTATCCATTATTACTGAAAAACCACATTAGACGTTCACGACAGATTACGAATTTAATTGTGAAGATAAAAATGTTATAAATTAGAAATGGACAAATTTTAGATTTTTTTTACAAGCGACACATGTTCAGTCTTCGTACAGATGCCCATCAAGCAAGTGCTTACTGATCAAAGCAAGGTGGTTCATATTTCCTGATTTATTTTTTGTAAAATTGATTCTGTACACGTAAATGAAAAATACTGAAATCCATGCAATAAAGATTAGATGATGGCAACCAAGAACTGTTAAAATCGGCCATGAATAAAGGCTTTTGTAAAACATTTTTGTCTAGCGATTTTCGTACAATTTTTTCAAAAGTGAAAATAGATGTCCCACTAGCATAAATTAAACAGAGATTTTACAGTGGGAAGTTCAGGTTGTAATAACAAGAAAATAATGTGGATTGCTTGCTACACACCGCAAAGACGATCGTCGAACACAGTCAGGAAACTGATAATACTCAACATTAATAGAGTTCATAAGAAAATCGTCAAAGCTGTTGAAGCCGAAAGACAAGCTTTAAACAAAATGCACAACGAAACAGCATAAGTAAGAACAAAAATCGTGTTACAGTTCCTTTGCCAGGGAAGCACACATAGTATAAAGTTACACAATACAAGCTTAACTGCCACAAAATAATTTTTAACGTGGTAATAAGTAGAGGCTTTGTGATCAGCCGCTTTCGACTCCCGTCTAAAGAATTGATATACGCGAAACACTATTTCTCTTGCCTGTTTGTGTAATACAGGTTGAGATTTGCTGTTGCTACTCATAGTCAACTGAATGCTCCGAAATAACTCGCAAAAAAACACAACGCAGAATGCCAAAACCAGTTGTCGCTCCGCACAGCACGACACGAACTCGACCGCGGCCAACGGCTGACTGACGGCTATTGGCCAGCAGGTCACGTGACGTGACGTAGGCCTACCTGTGCTTCTGCGCATCCAGACCTCACCCGCCTAGTTATGTGGCGCGCGCTCTAGTGCAGATTTTGGTACCAGTAGGCCTATTTATCATTTATCATTGAAAATGGTCCTTCAATTTATCCAGGTTCAATCTCCTTATTTTCCTAACTTTCTGCAGTTTCTTCAGTTTTAATCTACAGGTCATAACCATTCAGATATGGTCGAATTTTATATCTGCCACTGGAGATGTCTTACAGTTTAAAACCTTGTTCCGAAAACTATGTCTTACCTCTATAAAATGCATCTGGTACCTTCCAGTGTCTCCTAGCCTCTTCTCTGTATATAACCATCTTTCATTGTTGTTAACCGAAGTGTTTGTTACGATCAAATTAAGTTCCATGAAAAATTCTTCAAGATGGCCTTCTCTTTCATTCCTTTTCCCCTATATATATTCACCTACTATTTGTTGTTCCTTTTCCCTACTACCAAATTCCAGTCCCCCATCACAATTTTCCTTTCCCTTAACTGTATGAATAATTTCCTCTATCTACTCATAGATTTCTAGGACATGTGGAGAGAATAGCGAAGGATAGAATCCCAAAGAAAATAATGAAGGGCGAAATCCATTTGGCTAGGCGAAAAGGGAGACAGAAGATGGATTGAAGACATAATAGAGGATCTCACCAGTATGGGAGTCCGGAGGTGGAAAAGAGCAGCAAACAACCGTGAAATGTGGAGGAAAATCATTGAAGCAGCAAATGCTCACCCAGGGCTGTAGCGCTACCGAAGACGAAGAAGGACTCGCACTTTTCTTCGATCTTATCAACGGCAAAGCTAATTGGCATATAAGTTTTTACTACTGTGGTCGGTGTTGGCTTCATTTTTATCTTAACTATGATAATGTGATCACTACACTGCTCATAATAGTTTACCCAGATTCCTATTTACTTATTCATTATTAGATCTACCCTTGTAATACCCCAACTGATTTTATATTAATAATCCTGTTATCACCTGACCAGAAATCTTTTTAATCTTTCCATAGAAGTTCACTAATCCCCATAATATCTAACTTCAATCCAGGGTCCGAAATCATAAAAAGCTGGTGGTGGTGGTGGTGGTGGTGTGTGTGTGTGTGTGTGTGTGTGTGTGTGTGTGTGTGTGTGTGTGTGTGTGTGGGGGGGGGGGGGGGGAATTTTGCCTTCACATCATTAAGTATAACGATTTGATAAGTTACAAGTACAAATGGTTTTTAAATATTAACAATAGAATTATTGCTATTTTAAAAGAAAGTTAAATCTATACTATCTATACTAACAATATTCTAAATGCGAAAGTGTGTGTATCTGTTGGTTACTTCTTGACGTCTAAACTACTAAACTGATTTGTCATACCAGTTCAAAAGGCTCCAGTTCTTTCTTAATCTTGCTTTTGTTATGACAATAAATAAAACACAAGGGCAGACAGGTAAAGTCGCAGGGGCTTATTTACAGGATGGTTCTAGAAGTCTGTCAAAGGGGGAACGGGGGGGGGGGGGGGTGAAAGTTGGGGTCCTCCAGTAACAAATCTGTTGCCAAAAGTTACTTTGGATCAAAGAGAGAAAATTTAACATAGTAGATTTATTGCTGTTATTCTTCAGTCAAAGTATTATATTTGAAATACATTGTAAAGTATAACATTAAATAATTATTTAAAAAAGCCAACAACCACATTGAATTTGTTGACTTGTGAAGACATTTTATCCAGTGCAACATGATTCTCCATAGTCCCCCCACCCCCTTTGGAATCACCCCTGACTATTTACAAAACCATGTTTTGCAAATGGACCATTTTATGTCGCCTGTTCCAGTGTCTGTAGGTACTGATAAGGGAAGGCAAGACAAAGTCATTTACAGAAATGCACTGTAATAGTAAGAGATGTAAAATTAAAAACAAAAACACAGGTATTTGCTTTCATAAAATGGATACGAAAAACTAATGAGTGGCATTGACAGACCACCAAAGATGCAGTGAAGCAGGTCCCATTGAGTTGGAGTTAAAATATTTCAAATAAAAGCAAGCTTACCTTAAAGAAAAATTTTGAGGTGGTGCTCCTCCTGTGTCCTTTCCTTTAGCGAGTATGACTGATCTGCCAAATGACTACCAGGGCTGACCCATTTATCTGCGATAGAATAGGCATTCCACAAATTCAATGGTGGTCCATTAAGTTTAATTGTCATTCAGGGCTGCAGCGTTTTCACCAACAAATGATTACTTTAAGTAGTTTTTATGCTATGAGAAACGTTGAAGCCTCGTTCACACGCGGCAATTGACAGAGGCACTGAATGGACTTTCAGAATTAATTTTTGCAGGACAGGCAGGCGTTTAGGCCTAGAGAGCCTGACTCGTACTCTCTCCATTGTGACACAGCTGTGTCAGCATCAAGACCAAGCAATTCAGCTGCTTTATATATGTCAGATTTCCCGTACAATCCACTTTTACCACTACCTTGATTTTCTTCAAAAACAGAAATATTTTATTACTTCAATTGAAGGAAACCTTCTTTCAAGTTCATTTATTAAACTTTGAATTATTTGTCCTCTTATTTTATCAAACTCTAGGTTTTCACCTTCCTCATCAGGTTGAACTCTGCAGTAAGTTAAGTAATTTTCTTTGCAAAGAGTCAAATAAAAATCATCCTTAACACACATTTCTTTACGAGTTTGTGTTGCGGAATTAATTTTATTTTCTATTTCACTGTAAGAAATATAGTGTTTTTGCATAGTTGTACTAATTAGAGACAGAACACATGATACATCTAATAGGAAGCCCAGCAATAGACAATTTTGTCTCAGGGAAGCTTCTTATATAGCCTTGACAATTTACAATGATCTCTACTTAATAATTCACGGTTTTCTGATTCCGTGCTTAGAAAGTGCTCGATATAACGAAAATCTTTAAATACTGCCAACAAAGCATCTTTCTCACTAGAGATCTAACGAATATGAAACGGCTTTCTAACTTTCAGATAACCTGTTACGCCTATAGCTGCTGCAATGTTTTTAAGTTTTGCAGCTGTCTGTGGTTTACTGAAAATTTTGTAAAGTTCTTCTAACAAGCATTGAAAGTTATGAACAGCATTTACTCTGTCAAAAACATTTCAGAAACTAGATCCATTCTGTGAGCCATAAATGTACACTAATCAAAAGTGGAGATGTGTTTCTCTTAATTCTAGCTGGAACACCTTTTTTATTGGTAAACACTGCTGCTCCATCTGAACCAAACCCTACAAGCTTTTCTTTGAATATTTCCACACCTATGCCATCTTCTGAGAAACCTTTGATATTTTTTTCTTCAAGGGACTTTGCGTCAGCATTTTCTACTGGTACTACTTTATAAGAACAGTATCATGCGCTATTTTGTTCATTGACATATGTAACATATAAAATAAAGCGGTTTTTCGAAAAACCAATCTGTTGACTCATCCACAGAGATGGAAAAAAAAGTCTGCCAGTTTCAAAAAATTAATTTTGGATGTAGTTGTTCTGCAATAAAGTCGTTGTTGCTGCTGTCTTATCTGTATGAAGGTGAGTCCCCATATCTACACCATTTGCAATTTCTAGCTCTACAAGTTCGGGATGGTCACGACAGCTCCACTTCCTATTTGCGGCCACATAAATTGATCGCAACACCTTAATTGTTGTATCTAACTTTTCCTTCCGCCTTTTTAAATACAGCTCACTAGCACTTACTGCACATGTTTCTAGCATCTGCTTTTTACATATTTTTTCTTACTGCACACACTCCGAATGAATAACACTTTTCATGTTTATATGTGGCATCAAGGTTCTTTTTCTTGTTTGCTATACCATCTCTTGACCAAGGTAAATCAGTAGATGAAGTTCTAATTGTTTTACACACTTGTTGAGCATGTTTAACACAAGCACTGCAAACATCACTAGTCCATCTTTTTCATTAGCTGTAGTAAACATTAACCAAGGGCATTGATAAATTATTTTCTATTCCGCCATCAGTCTCTGATAATGTTGGTTGACCACCGTCGTGACTTGGTACTCATGTTCGTTAATATAAACACACTCCACCTCCGAGATCATTTCATCACTTCTGGGTATTTTACTTACATTTTCCTGCACATTTTCATTTGGCGAAATGTGTGGTATCACACAATCTTCTGCTGATGCATTAACACTATTGTGCTTAAAGAAATTGGTAATTTATCCACTTTTTGAACACTTCATTACGTCCGTTATCGGTGTTCACCACACTGCTTCAATAAGCGACTGACAACAATGATTTACAATGTCTGACAGTGCTCAGTGCGGCACTGGATGTGATGCATGTGGAATCTGCGGCGCAGAGGGATGTACAGTAGGTGTTGCGGAATGCTGCACGAAACACCATCACTTGTCACCACTGACAGGGACACAGAGCTGCATGTGGTCATTGCGGAAGAAAGGTGCCAACTGGCGGAGCCCTTTCAGGAATCCAGGGAAAGCTTTTACCCAGGCTACCCTATTGTCTGGGGCTGGTGCCGGGAAGGGAAAAAAAGTGTTCTACTAGTGTGCGGACGCAGGAAGCCGGTGCGCGAAAACTGCACTCACTGTGCGGCCAAGGCTACCACAGGCTGAAACGGCATTCTGTGTAACATTGCCAGGCTGGATTAAGTATTTCCAGTTGATTGTTGCTGATATTCTAAAAACTTTATATTCATGACGTTCAATGTATTAGGCCTACTGTTAGTTGCATAATAAAAATTACTCGTGAACCGGTAATCTTTTAGTAGCGCATGTTTTACTGTTAGCCTCATTATAATTAACCGTCCCCGTGGTATATTTTAGTGAGGGGAAATTTTTGTGATAAGATCATTAGTGGGGGAAAACCTACCCATCCCCCCCCCCCCAGGATTTCGCACCCTGCTTCAACCTATCTATTTCCCTTTTTAAATTTTCTAACCTTCCTATTAATTTAAGGGGTCTAACATGAACAGTCCAATCTGTAGAATGCCAGTGTTGTCTTTCCTGATGATGACATCCTGCCGAGTAGTCCCGACCCAGTGATCGGAATGTGGAACTATTTTACCTCTGGAATATTTTACCCAAGAGGAAGCTATCATACAGTACAGCTGCATATCCTCATGAAAATAACAGCTGTAATTTCCCCTTGCTTTCAGCCATTCACAGTAACTGTGTGGCAAAGCAACATTAGCTGATGTCACAAGGCCAGCTCACTCAATCATCCAGACTGTTGCCCCTGCAACTACTGAAAAGGCTGCTGCCCCTCTTCAGGAACCACACATTTTACTGGCCTGTCCACAGATATCCCTCCACTGTGTTTGCACCTACAGTACAGCTATCTGTATCATTGAGGCACACAAGCCACCCCACATCGGCAATGTCTGTGGTTCACAGTGTTGCCACTATTGCTTGCAACTTCAAGATTTAACAATGAATCAAAGAGGCTCTGGATGTGTTGTTTGAATATAGAAGTCCACATTGTTGCCATATATTGTTAAAGTTCATCCGGTGTAGCAGTGGGTGGTGTATCCCATACCAGTTGTTCCAGAATCATCAACTAGACCTTTTCAATAAGCAAGAAATTGGGAGACCAGGAAGGCATGGCAGCAGTGCAATCTGATGGGTGTTTAAGTCTTGAACATTGCTTACCATTTGTGGTCATGCATTTTTCTGTAGAAATATGGCCACTGTAACTCTCCAAAGGTATGCAAGGATAACGGACTCCAAAACTTGAGAGATGTAATGCAGGTGGTTAGTGTACTGGCCGTGTATACTGGATCTGTGTGGAAGTGGAATCCAATACCACTCCAAAATAATAACAGCAGAGGCAGGACCAGCATGGCAAGGCATAATGTAACAGTCCAACAGTCTCTCGCCAGGAATCTCCAGATTCTAATCCTTCCACTGTGGTGATGCAGGCAGAACTGGGATTTGTGTGAGGGCACTAGTGAGAGCCTGCCTGTTGCCACACTGGTCCTGCTACTGGTATTTAATTTCACTCCTGTATCCCCCCCCCCCTTAGTATGCATAATTTTTACACTTTCCAGGCAGCATTATATCCGAGATGTCAGAGCCTGTTGTCCTCCCGTACCTTTGGGGCCTGCCGACAGACAGATTGCAACAGGATAATTGTGATGGCAAGTAGGGAGAAATGTTCAAGACTTCTTTTTTGCCCAACAGACTGCACTGGTGCCTTGGCCCACTGATGTCCTAATATCTCCCCTGTCAAAAACGTGTGGCTGATGATTGCACAACTAGCCCAGGATACAGCACCCACTACTACACCAGATAAACTTTCTCAATATGTGAAAGCAGTATGTTTTGCTATATCATACCATGTCCGCAGCCTGTTTGATTCAGTGCTGAGGTGTGTAGCAGCTTTTATAGGCAGCAATAGTAGCACACAGAGTGCAGATTTCATCATGTTCCTCACTTCACACAGGTCCATATTTTCAATCATCTGACCTTAGTACAACGTGTTAACTGCCAAATAAATTTGGACGTGATATCTACAGCCTACTTGGTGGTGCATTCTGGAGGGCATTTATTTTATTTATTTAATGTTTTTTCATTTAAACTAGACTACTTATGATCAACTGATGGTTTTACACAATCAATGTATGATGGAAGTGATAGTTACTGACTTCGGTATCAATTGATATTTTGTTTTGACATAATTGAAAAACATTGAAATATGAACCGTGCTATGAACTTTGTCAACTGTGTGGGCACAGTTAAGGTTGAGTCAAACTATTCATATTTTCTACCAACTATTTCTGTTCCTTAAAGTCTCTGTTCCAATTCAAAGGAAGAATGTTTAGGGTTTAAATTCCCTTCAACAATGGTCATTAGAGATGAGGCACAAGCTCAGATTATGTTTTTGTTAAGGATGGGGAAAGAAATTGGTCCTGCTCTATCAAAGGAACTACACCAACATCTGCCTAGACTTATTTCGGGAAGTCACGGTAAATCTTGATATGGATGGCCAGAGGCAGTTTGAACTGCCATCATCCTAAATAAGAGTCTCATATGCTAACATCAGTACTACCATGCTCAGTGTGTTCGTTTATAGGAACAATCTATTGTTATTACCAATAAAACATGAATTTCAACTCTTACGAAGGTGGAAGTTTGCCTTATCAAAATGCTCACAAGCAAGTGAGATTTTCCAACACAGAATCAAGCAAAAGATAATTTATCTGTGAAGAACGGATCTAATACTGAGGCAGTGTCTAAGATAGAATGGTAGCATCATTATTTGACATGTGAAAATCTTGTGTAAATAAAGACTGTTTCATTAAAGCTGTGTCACACACTACTCTGACACTGCAGCCCTCTAATAGAACCACTTCAGGAAATAAATTATATCAAATTGTATGGTTTAAGATGTTGAGGAAGACAGAAAACTGATAATGCTCAAATATGTAGCCTGTCACATGAATGCATTTTAAAAAGCCCACATATTTATTTTTAAAAAGCTTTTTGTATACAAAAATAAAGTGTTTAATACCATGAAAAATCCAGGTTTCAAATGGAAATTCTAGGTCTTTTCTAGGTTTTTCAATGTTTTCTCAAATGCAAGGATTTTTTCCCCAGTTTTCAAGGTTTCCGGGTTCAGTGGCTACCCTGCTCACTCCGATACCTGCTCCACTTGTGAAGTTGGAGTAATGCTAACGGCAACATATCTGCAGAAGAAGAATGAACTATGCAAACTAGACATGGATATCATCATAATCATGCAAAGTAGTTTTGTGATGATATGAAGGAAGATAAACTGTCACTAAGATTTGCTTTGACATGCTGCAAACCAAGTGTTTTCCAAAACTTTAACCAATTTTGGCATACCCTGACCAAAAGAAGGGATCGCTTGGTAGGTCACATTCTTAGACATCGAGGAATAGTAAATTTAGCATTGGAAGGAAGTGTGTGGGGTAAAAATCGCAGAGGGAGACCAAGAGACGCATATAGTAAGCAGATTCAAGTGGATGTGGGTTGCCGTTCTTATGAGGAGATGAAAAGGCTTGCTCAGGATAGAGTAGGGTGGAGAGCTGCATCAAACCAGTCTCCGGACTGAAGACCATAACAACAACATAAATCAATGATATTCACGGAATGTTTGACATTAACTGTGAATGGGTAAAGTTGAAAATGTGCACCCAGCCAGGACTCTAACCTAGGTCTCCCACTTTCTAGGCAGTTGCACTGACCTCTACACCATTGAGGACACAGTGATTGCCACACCTGCACGGGATTACTCAAGTACGCCTCCCATCAGGTACAAAGTCTTATCCCCTTAATGCATGACTTTTTATTTGGAGCTACAAAAACTACCACGATTAATGTATAGTGTGTATATACTGCGAAAAAATATTCCTTAAAATTATTATGCACTCTTGCAACAAAAAGTTCCTAGCTGGTCAGCTATATATAATCTCACATGTTAGTGTAATAGCCCAATATGTTGTCACGTTTGACTTCGTGGCAGAATGCAATTTTTATCTGCCATTTTTCCACTTCTTTCCCCTCTCGCTATGTTGTTAATGTGAAAAGGCAGAGTTTCACCATGCTTCAGAATCCACATTTAACTTTTGGTCCTCCAATAATTGGTTGGGTAAATCAGTTCAAAGATTGCAGGAAGGCAATGGCATACCACTTCCAAACAGGACCATGCCTAGTAAAGTACTGTTGTGTTCAAACCAGTCTTTGGATTGTAGACTGCTTTACCATTATTTATGTTGTCTTATGTCTAACATTAATTATTTCAATAAGTTATGAACTAGGAATCAATTAGCTGCAGCTGTGGGGATTCTCAGTCTATAGTTTTGGGTAATATTTGCCATTCTTATTCAAGAAATTGTAGTATTTCTCTCTCTATTATATGTGCACTAAGGACATGCTATTTATAAAATTAATAATCGCTATATTCTGCCACTCAAGGGTTTATTTTTCTTTGGGTACTGTTAGAACTCTTGTTTCAAGATCTATCCACTGTGCCTGGTAGCTTACTACAATAATATTTCTTCAGAAGGAATCGTCGTCAGGGTAACAAAGCTGGTTTATGTTTGTTAAATTTTTACTAAAAGTTTTTACAGAAAATTTTACAAATGGTCAAACTAAGAACAGGATAAAATATGGTATTAAATGAACTGTGGCATTTTTCAAATTATTTACATTTCCTTGAATTAATGCTTGACAGAATTGTTGCTGTCTCAAATTCATCTAGAAGTTTCAGTGACTCTCCCCATCATTATCATCAGGAGGAATTTGTCTATGGCTCAAGATTAACAAATCACACATCCCAATGAAATATTTATTTCAATAATCCACTGCAATGTAACTAAATTATCAGATTTACACAGGTTGTGGACTCATTCAACAAGGTGTTTTGTGATGTTACCGAAATTAATTTTAAACTGGGAAGAAATGCACTCCTCAGTGCACAACAAAGACATAGGACTATAGCCCCTGCATCAAGTTTAAATGTGGAGAAAATTGATAATTTACAATCTTTATAATTACATACATCATTCTATATTTCACCAAAACAGATTTGTTGGTATCCTAATTGTAATGTTTACACTAACAAGATACCCAATATCATAGAAAGAACCAAGTTTTCATATAGTTAATATAGGTGTGTGTACTTTGGCATATGCTATTGTTGAGTAGACTATACTTTTCCCTTTTTAAACTTCGCAAGTTTTTGAGTTAAGAGTATAAACAATGTTTAGTAAAACACTACACCTTACCTCTCTTTTTAGTGTTTCTGGTCATGTTGTCGACAGGCACTACAGCTCTTAAAGGCCCTTTCTTCTGTTCTTGCTGTGGTACAGTCCTTACTGGCCTTAATTTCTGGGACACAATAACAGCACTGTTGTCTAATACAGGAACCACTGACAATAAAGGCGAAATTTTTGGTTCACTGCACAGAGCGGTTGCTTTCAAAAAATCCTTTCTTAGGACAGGTGTCGAATGAGTAATAGGGTTCAGTACACTCGATGAATCAAGGGAGGTATTACTATCACTGAAAACCTGGAGAAGAGATTGACAGGAAAACACACATATCACTTTCAAAATCCCAATAAAGGTGTATACAGGGCAACAAAATGTTTTTCCACAGAGTAAAATATTAAAATTACTATTACAATATACCAGAGAGAGAGAGAGAGAGAGAGAGAGAGAGAGAGAGAGAGAGAGAGAGAGAGAGCACTTTTAGTATAAAGTTTAAATTATCATATTTACATAAAAATTAACCACATCGAATACCTTCTAACATTAATTATGTAATGACTGCACATTTCTTTAAATGGCAGTAAGCCTCAAATATTTACTTTTTTTTTTTTTGCAAATGTTACGCAGTGGAATGAATGTTGAAAATGAAACTCAAAGAGAAAACTATATTTACACAACATCCTCAGATTTGTGAATGGACACTGAAGCTACAGAAGTGAATATCTCTGACATGACATCTTGGGGCAATTTTTCTTTGAAAACTTTTTCTTGAAAACTTAAACATTGCACTAAGAAATGTTGTTTTTCTACAACATGTCTCTGATGCTCAGAGTTCCTTGTGGTTTAGGTGAACCAGTGTCACCTACAAGGCATTGGCTTGAGTCCCTTGCAACTGATGGGGAGAGCTTGAGTATGGTGTGCGGGAACTAAACGGATGATTGAAGCTCACGAGTAGACAAGTCAGTACGTTGTTTTGGTTGGTCGTGCGGGTGCTATGAGAACTGCAGAGTGAGAAACTAATTATTCATCATGTCAAGAGTGGCTTCTAAAATCAAACAAGACTGTTTCAAGATCGGTGGGAAATTGACTGTTTTGTAATGCAAAATAAACATAGATCAGCAACTTGTTTAATTTGCCAAGAAAGTGTTGTATTAAAGAAGTATAATATTTACTGCCATTTCACATCAAAACACATCTTATATATTTAGCAGTGTAAAAGTATATATACTTTATTTCATAAGCCTAACAAACCGTATCTAATTCAGAATGCGTTTACACGACCTGTGTGACGGCAAATTAATTAGAGAGATTTGCAATAACACTCCCACTGAAGTTGGTGTTGCTGAGCTGAATTTGTCTAGCAATAGCCCTGCTTTTCGTGGTTGTTTTGACAGCATGAGTATTGTAGCATACAACTCATGGAATCTTTACTCACTCTGTTTATATACTGTAACCAACGTCTGTATCCCCAAACGACACTGCATTTTCAATTCAGAACTTCAGAATTTACCTAAGCAAAACTTTTACTAATTTTTAATACTTGAGTGTATCTCACACAGTAGCTGTGAATATATGTATGTTATATTTGCTGTATTGTGATTTGGTGCCCATTACTCATTTCATTGTAAGCTTCAATAATGTATAACAATCACAGGGCATTGTTGTATTTTGAGTTGTGAGTAGTTATAAAATTGGTCCCACCTTTGCAAATATGATCACCTTAAATGGTAATTATTAAAAGAAGAAAATAGAGGAATACATATATGCCAGTTTGCCTATCAAAATGACCATTTCTGCAACACTCTTTCACACAAGCAACATTAATTGTAAATACTTACTGGTGTGATGTCTTTCAAAAGAACAGACATCACACCAATATCTAAGTAGAATTCACATGCAACGATAGCATTCTGGGTTTCAGTCTTCATCACTAATGTAATATAATTTTTAGACCTTGTGTGGGAAACCCTGATGATGAAGATTGAGGAATATGGTCGAGGGACACTACTTTCGTAGCGTTGGACTACAGTCGGGGTGAAACATGATGAACCCTGGCTCCGCCTATTGGACTGGGAGACCGCCCCAGCCGCGGAAACGTAATGCAACCCCGTAGCCAAATACTTGGTTCACTGCCAGGAAGTGTAGCTAACAGTCTCTGTTGTCTGATACAACTGGCAAAAGTGGACAGCGCAGCCGGACTCCCGCATGCGCAGAGCAACGTTCGCATTTGACTTACTCCAATGGTCTGCTGCCGCAGCCGGCGCTCGAAGCCGATTGGCGTAAGCTCTCGACTATAGTGGGAATTTTTGGCAGATGGAAGATAAGCTCCGGATAGACGAGAAGTTAAGGCGACTGCTGGCCCAAAGTTTGTAATCGATTAATACACTATAATGTATATTTTATTTTTATCCTTAAGTCTTCAGTTCTTTTCAGCACTATTTTTTCTTAAAATGTTTCAGTTTCTTTTATATCAGGTAGCGAAATATGTTTTACTTAATTTCCTCTATTTAAGTGGTACGACAACTCACGAATATAAATTCAGAGATTGATGGCGAGATTTCATGGCTGCACAATACAGTTCCGAGTTGTTAACTTCCGCTAAATTGTCCATAAAGTGACGCTTAAAAGTTAAACCAAGTTAACCTTTTCAGTAATGGGTTAATGATTAATGAAGTTAACTTTTTGGTTAACGGTGTCGAGCTCTGGCAAGTACCATAGTGGCAGTTCACAGTAATCACTCACCCTGTTTGCCATAAAAAAGAAAATCGCTACATGTCATATTTAATTGATTAACGTACATTTCTAACAAAGATATTTTACAAAATTGTAACTGCTTGGAAATGGCTGTCAAAAGGTTGAATTTTAGTTTTCTATTGAAGTTTAGTTTTCTAAGTTCTTACATTATTTCTTTCAAATTAATTATGATTTGTCTAAAGAACAAGTGCACAAATTCTAAAAACTAAGAATATATTTATTAACAATACATTCAGTTACATTTCCCAAAGTAATGTCATCTTCTATTAACAATTATATATTAAAACTAGCTCAACGGCCTCTGCTTCGTATGCGTAGACTGGTTGGTCTGCACCAGTTGTTTCTCCCTTTTAATATAAATTTTAATAGTGAAGCTTAAGTACTATCATAATGAAATGTTGTGATACTACTTGCAGCCGTGGCAGAATGGCCGTGCTTAATGAGGTGCCACATTGCGGTGCCATCTGCTGTTCACCATCGGGGGTTCGATTTGCCCCTTAGGGCATGGGTGTTTGTGTTGTCCTTAACATAAGTTAGTCTAAGTTACTTTAAATCAGTTTAATTAGTTTGTAAGCCTTAAGGACTGATGACCCCGTAGTTAAGTCTCTTAAGATTTACAAACATTTGATGTACAACCTATAACCCCCCTATGGCACTCCTTAATAGTTGAATTTCGAAAAAAAGCACAAAATGTGTCTTTTCAATTCCAAACCAAGTATGCAAATATAAGTTTTTGTAATTCTGGGTTCAAAATTGGCTTAGTAGCAGTGTATTTTCAAAAAATTCCAATATTTCACCCCGTAAATGAGTCATTTTCTGAAAATGCCAAAACACCTGTCTTTTAAATTTGTATTGGGTTCGAGTCCTGAGCTTGGCAGATGAGCATAAGCAAAGTTATTTTAGAGATTACCTTTTTTGTCAGCACGTTGAATCATGAGAAGCGTGCCATTGTAGACAGCTGCAGAGTCTTTCCGAATTTAAACAAATGGGCATCTCCATTTGCTTTCGCTGTACTATTATGTTCAACCTAGCCAAAACTCTAAAATTGTGAAATATTTGTAGAAACACAGCAATATATTTCTGATAAGCAAGTGTGTGAATGTGTCAGCTGTCTTATGATCGGAATGAGGCAGGAGACAGATACTGTGTTCTGAAGAAAAAAGTGATTAAATATAAAATTTTGATTATGCAAGAACAAAACTTTGCTTCGGAAAAACACTCTGCCGAGCAGTCTAATAATGTTTCAAATGATTAGATGTTTCGCAATTAAATCATGAGGCCAGATGGTCAGTGGTTCAGTTTATTATTGACGCCGTAACTACATGGAATTCCGGCAATCACTAATACGCACTGCCAAAAACACCAAACCAAATAATTGCTTCAATTTCGGCTATAAATTCACTCCATTTTTTTCTCGCACCTCATCGATTACTTGAAATACGTAGAAACATATGAATAATTCAGAGTTCCAAAACTATGTATTCTTAAGCTGTGCTACTAAGTTCCTGCAGAACCACATATTCAAAAATCTTAACATATCTGCAGCTACTAACTCGTGCAATATTCCTAAAGCCTTGTGCATTGTGGGTATTGATGAAGAAACATTTATTTTTTGTCGTTGTAAACTGGGTATACTTTGACTGCTGTGGTTACTTTGACATAAGCATGAAAAGTTTTACATCTCTCTGCTGGCTCTCACTTGAGTCTTTTGTGAATACTCTTTGGTGTAAAAGTTCCATCAATATATGCTAGATGTCACACATGTAGTGCCAATTTCTTACGCAGCAGTTTGTGAACCTGTTGAGACTTGAAGTTGTATACGAGAAAGTGTGTAAAGTTGGTCGTGCAAAATCCACCAGTATCTCATAACAGCAAAGCCATTGGTGTTACAAACTATATCTGGTATGTTGCTCTATTAATTCTGATTACCAACCACTGATTTTTTTTTCCTTCTTTTTATGAATATATGAACTAGTATATTACTTTTTCTGAGGTCATGTGCATGAAGTTTCTGTTTTGGGGTTACTGTGACAGCCTGCAGGCTTAGAGATACACTCTTGCCATCATGTCCTTACGCTTTCATTATTCTCCTTGACAGGTACTATATGCCGAGAAGTCATAAAAAGTTGCCTGATGCAAGACAGTATAAAGCTTACAGTGAAGGATTGCAGTCTGTGTTAGACAAAATTAAAAGTGGCACAATTTCAATTAATGCCGCATCAAAGGAATACGGTATAACAAAAGAAATACTATATAATAAGGTGCATTCACAACAGAAATGTAAATGTGGAAGACCCATTTATAAGAAAGGAAAGAGAACTGACCCACACAATTACAGGCCAATATCGTTGACATCAGTTTCATGTAGGATTTTGGAGCATATTCTCAGTTCGAATATAGTAAATTTCCTTGAAACGGGAAAGCTTCTTTCCATGAATCAGCACAGGTTTAGGAAACATCGTTCATGTGAAACTCAGCTTGCCCTTTTCTCACATGACATCTTGCGAGCCATGGATGAAGGGGCAACAGGCAGATTGTGTTTTTCTCGACTTCAAAAAGGCATTCGACGCGGTGGCACACTGCAGACTGCTAACGAAGATACGAGCTTATGGAATAGGTTCACAGATTTGTGACTGGCTGGAAGACTTCCTAAGTAATAGAACGCAGTATGTTGTTCACGACGGCGAGTGTATCGTCAGGCGTGCCCCAGGGGAGCGTGATAGGACCGCTATTATTTTCTATCTATATAAATGATCTGATGGACAGAGTAACTTGTAATTTGCAGCTGTTTGCTGATGATGCTGTGGTGTATGGGAGGGTGTCGTCTGTAACTGACTGTAATAGCATACAGGATGACCTAGACAAAATTTCTAGTTGGTGCGAAGAATGGCAGCTAGCTCTCAATGTAGAAAAATGTAAGGTGATGCGCATGAGTAGAAAAAGTAATCCCATAATGTTCGAATACAGCATTAGTAGTGAGTTTCTTGATGCTGTCGCGTTGTTCAAATATCTAGGCGTAACATTGCAGAGCGATATGAAATGGAACGAACATGTAACGTCAGCTGTGAGTAAGGCGGACAGCCGACTTCTGTTTATTGGGAGAATTTTGGGAAGATGTACTTCACCTGTAAAGGAGACCGCGTATAAAACACTTGTACGACCACGTCTTTAGTATTGCTGAAGTGTTTGGGACCCGCAGCAGATCAGTTTAAAGGAAGACAGAGGCGGTTCAGAGGCGAGCAGCTAGATTTGTTACCGGTAGGTTTGACCAATGCGCAAGTGTCACGGAAATGCTTCGGCAACTCAATTGGGGATCGCTGGAAGAAAGACTACGTTCTTTTCATGAATTTCTGTTACGTAAATTTAGAGGGCCGGAATTTGAAGCCGAGTGTAGTACGATCTTGCTGCCGCCTACTTACATTTTGCGTAAAGATCATAAAGACAGGATAAGAGAAATTAGGGCTCGTACGGAGGCATATAGGCATTCTTTTTTTCCTCGTTCAATTTGGGAGTGGAATAGGAAAGAAAATACCTAGTAGTGGTACAGTGTACCCTCCGCTACGCACCTTACGGTGAATTGCAGAGTATGTATGTAGATGTACCTATTACTATGTCCTCCATTTGGAAGTTAGGGTGTTGATCAAATGATGATATGTTTGTACGGTCCTCCTGCATGAATGATTTCTTAAAGGATAAATTTAGAACTTCAGCTTTCAGTTTGCTTTCTTATAATACTGCGCTAGAATATCAACGAGTCACTGGATAGTGGCTTTTGACCCGCTTATCGATTTTATATTAGCCCAGAATTTTTTTGGGTTCTCAGAAAGATCTTTTGCTAAGGTATGGCTGTGGTCATTATTGTATGCTTTGTGCAGCGATCTATTTATAAACGCACGATTCTCTACTAACTTTTGCCTGTCTTTATTTGCATGTTTTTTGAACTGAGAGTGCAACAGCTTTTATTTTCTCAGTAGCTTTCTATTATTATTATTATTATTATTATTATTATTATTATTATACCAAGGTTGATCTTTTCCATCCTTAATCAACTTTATAGATGTGTATTTCTCTAACCCTTTATTTACAATGCATTTAAATTTAGTCCATAATTCCTCTACATCCATTGTGCTGGAACTAAACGATGTCCATTCATTTTATTAGTGTGATGCTAACAATTGCTTATGTGTTCTTTCTAACGAAAGCATGCTCTTAGCCTTCTTGATTGGTTCAGTCACCACTGACGCTATGACGATATTGTGATCACTAAAACACTTATCTACACTGATATTGTTAATAAGGTTGGATTTATTATTATTATTATTATTATTATTATTATTATTATTATTATTATTATTATTATTATTATTTTCTTTCTTTTTTTCCTTTCTTTTTTTGTGGTTTTAGAGTGCACACTGCTAAGGTCATTAGTGCCCAGATAAGAACAGAGATTCGCTAGATCTCGAAAAAATTGGTAACTATCAGATACAGTATCAAAAGAAGGCTAAAAACGAAAGATAGAAACAATTAAAAGGGTTAAATATCTTTTGATAGATTGGCCATGTTGATAAAACGCAAAACTCTAGCAGCTGCTCATGTGTCATCAGCTAAAAGTTCCTCCAGAGTAGACGGAAAGTGAAGGGCTACACGAAGATGATTAAAATTGGGACAAGACAGTAAAACATGTCGCACCGTCAGCAATTCATCGCAGGAGCACAGCGGTGCAGGGTCGGTGGTTAGCAAATGATGGTGGCTGAAATGGCAGTGACCAATCCGCAACCGGGTCAGGATGACCACCTCTTGCTGAGAGGGGCGTGAGGAGGTCCTCCAAGCGGTCGGGATTGGTTTTACAGTTCTCAATTTATTTTCCGCGAGTGAGAACCACGCACTGTACCAGGACGACACAATACTCTGGCGAAGAGCCCATAGCCATGCGAGGCAAAAGAGCTGCTGCCTTGGCTGCTATGTCGGTGGTCTCATTCCTGGGCACACCTATGTGACCAGGGACCCACAGAAAAGAAATGTGACAGCTGTCATCTGCTACCAACTGGAGGGAGCGTTGGATCCGATACACGAGATGGGTCGAGAGAGGGTCCTTAAGACTCTGTAGGGCACTAAGGGAGTCTGAACAGATGGCATAAAAAGGATGGTGGCGGCGGCAGGTATATAAAACAGCCTGGTGGAGGGCAAAAAGCTCAGCCGTGAAATTCGAGCACCGGTCAGGGAGCTTGTATTGGAAACAGTTTTTCCCGACGACGAAGGCAGATCCGACATCGTCAGTGCTCTTGGAACCATCAGTGTAGATAAATAAGGCATTATCCAACAGCGAACAGAGTTCGACAAGCCTCGAGTGGTATACCAAATCTGGGGTGCTCTCCTTGGGCAGCGAATTAAGTTCAAGGTGAGTGTGAACCTGGGCCTGATGCCATGATGGCAATGGGCTCTTGCTCAACCTAAAGGTTGAAGGAAGGGTAAAATCAAGCCGCTGAAGCAGGCGGCGAAACTGAACTCCAGGTGGAAGCAAGGCTATCGCAGACAACCGATATTGGCGATCGAGTGAGTCGTCAAAAAATAATCTGTAAGATGGATGGTTGGGCATCGACCACAAGCGGCATGCGTACTGAAACAAGAGTATGTCACGCCGAGCGGTCAAGGGTAATACAGCAGCTTCGGCATAGAGACTTTCAACAGGGCTGGTATAAAATGCACCGGTCACTAGGCGCAATCCCCGATAGTGAATAGAGTTGAGACGGTGGAGAATCGACGGCCGTGCAGAAGAGTATACAAGGCTTCCATAGTCTGAACAATGGCCTGGTAAAGGTAAAGCAGGATGGTACGATCCGCTCCCCATGATGTGCCACTGAGGACACGGATAATATTAAGGGATCGGGCACAACGGGCAGCCAGGTAAGACATGTGGGGACCAGCAAAGTTTACGATCCAGCACGAGTCCCAAAATTTTGTTGTCTCCACGAAAGGGAGAGCTACGGGGCCGAGACGTAGAGATGGTGGAAGAAATTCCTTGTATCTCCAGAAGTTTATACACACCGTTTTCTCACTGGAGTAGCGGAAGCCGTTCGCAATGCTCCAGGAGTATAGGCGGTCAAGACAGCGTTGAAGACAATGCTCCAAGACACACGTCCGCTGGGCGCTGCAATAAATTGCGAAATCATCTACAAAAAGGGATGTGGAAACGTCGGCTGAAAGGCAGTCTACGATTGGATTGATTGCAATGGCAAAAAGAGCCACGCTCAAGACGGATCCCTGTGGCACCCCGTTCTCCTGGCGATAGATATCTGACAAAACAGAGCCCACCTCTACCTGGAACTTGCGATCCGCCAAAAATGCTTGAATAAAGAGAGGGAGACGGCCACGAAGGCCCCATGTGTGCAATGTGCAGAGAATGCCCGCCCTCCAACAGGTATCATAAGCCTTCTCTAAGTCGAAGAACACTGCTACCGTTTGACGCTTCCTTAAAAACTTATTCATAATGAAGGTCGATAAGGTGATGAGGTGATCAGTGGCAGAGTGGTGTCTACAAAAACCACATTCGATATTAGTCAGGAGGCGTCAAAATTCGAGGAGCCAGACCAACAGAGCGTTAACCATGCGTTCCATCACCTTCCAGACGCAGCTAGTAAGAGAAATGGGGCGATAACTTGATGGAAGATGTTTGTCTTTCCCTTGTTTGGGGATGGGGACAACAATGGCTTCACGCCAACTTGTGGGAACCTGACCTTCATTCCATATGCGATTATAGGTGCTAAGTAGGAAACACTTGCCCGCAGGAGAAAGGTTCTTCAGCATCTCAATATGGATGGAATCGAGCCCGGGAGAAGAAGATCGGGACAGGGCAAGAGCACGGTCTAGCTCCTGCATGGTGAAGGAGACATTATAACTTTCACGATTAAAAGAGTAGAAAGAAGGCTACCGTGCCTCCTCTACGTGTTTGCGATGGAGGAAGGCAGGGTGGTAATGGGCAGAGCTCGAAACCTAATGCATTGGAAACATCAGCAGGGTCCACAAGGACTGCGTTCTCAACGGTCAGGCCAGAAATCGGGGAGTGGACCTTTATGCCAGATAAACGGCGTAGGCCACCGCAGACAGCCGAGGAGGGAGTAAAGCGGTTAACAGAACTGGTAAAAGCAGTCCTGCAAGCTTTTTTGCTGTCATTTATAACACAACGACAATGCGCTCACAGTCGTTTATATTTGATATTATTCTCCAACGTTGGGTGGTGACGGAAGGTGCGTAAAGCACGGCGCCGGGCTCTAAGAGCATCAAGGCAGGCTGCAGTCCACTAGGGGACCAGTACACGACGTGGAGAAGAGGATGTACGAGGTATGGAATGTTCGACAGCTGTAAGAATAACCTCTGTGTGGTAGTCGACCTGACTGTCACAGCTGGAGAAGTCTTGATTGTGAAACACTGCCATGGAAGAAAAAAGCCCCCAGTCGGCTTTAGAAATGTTCCAACTGGTGGGACGAGGAGATGGGGAATGATGCAGGAAGTGGATGACACAAGGGAAATGGTCACTCGAGTACGTGTCAGAAAGTGCATACCACTCGAACCGACCGGCAAGCTGAGGAGTGCATATCGTGAGGTCTATATGGGAATAAGTGTGTGTTGTGTCGGAAAGGAAGGTCGGTGCACCGGTGTTGAGGCAGCCAAGATTGAGGTGTTGGAGAAGGTCCACCAAAATGGAGCCTCTCAGACAAGGTGCCGGAGAGCCCCATAGGGGGTGGTGGGCATTAAAGTCGCCTACCAACACGAAAGGTGGAGGGAGCTGATCAACAAGGTGTAGCACATCTGCCCTAGTAAGGGCGGATGACGGTGGCGAATAGATATTACAAAGGGAAAAGGAAAAGGTGGATAGAGTTATGCGGACGGCAACTGCCTGTAGGTGAGTATGCAATGAAATGGGATGGTGATAAGACGTCGTCCCGAATGAGCATCAGAACCCCTCCATGGGCTGGGGTACCTTCCACAGGTGGCAGGTCGAAACGCACAGATGTGTAGTGGGGGAAGTCTGCACGATCACTTGGACGTAACTTAGTTTCTTGGAGACAAACTAGAAGCGGGCAGTGCAATCGAAGGAGTAGTTTTAATTCCTCCCGATTGGAACGAAAGCCACAAATATTCCATTGAAGGAGCGTCTTGATAAAAAATAAGAGAAGAAAGGAAGATAAAAAGGAACAGGCAGGTGGGGTCACCTCGACAGCCGCTGAGGACCGGACTTCAAGGGAGCACTACTGTCGCCATCTAGAGGCAGAGAGTCATGTTCCATAGGTTCAAATGATACATCTGCCACCTTCCCGACTTTATCCGGAGGGGCAACTTCCGCCGCCGGCAAAATGCCGGTTGCCGGCTAACAGCAGTGCGTCCCGGGGAGACAGAAGATGATCGGGGCCGACTACTGTTGGGCGGCGTGATGGATGAGTCACACCTCGGCAGGGAAGGAGAGAAACTCTTTTTTGTTGGCTCTTCTGGAAGAGTGACAGTGACAAGAGGCAGTTGACGGTTGAGAAGCCTGAGAACGCAGAAAATCTTCACGGACAGGTTCCTTTTTCAAAGTCCAGGCATCTTGTTTAGGTGCCCGCAGTTTATTAGAGGTTGACGAAGACTGAACTTTAGAAGCAGCAGGAGGAAGCGGGGACGTGGAACGGGCAATCTTAGGGCTGGCCGATCGCACAACTGTGTCAGCGAAAGTGAAATCACTGGTCTGCGTACCTGCATCCTTAGTAGGTCGAGTGGAGGTGAGGACCTTACTGTATGTGTCCGCTCGGAGGACAGTGGGCTTTCGACTCGCCAAAATCTTTCGAGCGGTAGATGTTGATACCTTTTCCGAAACCCAAATTTGCTGGATGACCTTTTCATCCTTATATTCAGGGCAGTCTCGAGAGGAAGCCGGGGACGGAGGTGGGCAATCCCCCTCATGGGCATCCCTACCACAAGTGACATTTTGCTGCATTAGGGCAAGATTGACGGTGTGTGGTTGTATCTGTGGCATTGGGTTTGGTACATGAGGGCGGACGGAGATAACTTCATGCCCTGCTTTGACCTTCGACGGGAGTTCAACTCTGTCGAACGTCAAAAACACAGTACGAGTCGGTGTCAGCTGGTTAGCTACCTTTTTCAGCACCCTATGCACGGCTGTTACACCCTGATCGAACATATAGGTTTGTATGTCTTCGTCAGACAACCCGTCAAGGGATCTCGTAAAAACTACCCCCCGTGATGAGTTTAGCTTGCGATGCGCTTCTACCTTGACAGGAAACTTGTGTAACAACGTAGTCCGTATCAGTTTTTGGGCCTGGAAGGCACTGTCCGCTTCCAACAACAATGTTCCATTGCGCTGACGCGAACAGGTTTTAACAGGGCCAGCAATTGCATCAACACCTTTCTGAATGACGAAAGGATTTACAGAAGTGAAATCTTTACCATCGGTTCGAGAGACAACAAGAAATTACGGAAGATTAGGCAAAGTTTTCTTTTGCTGAGGCGAATCTATCTTTTGTTTCTGGGTCAAAGTCACAGAAGAAGAGAAGGAAGTCATTGCGGAAGTGTCCCCCATGATTACCGGCGTCTCCAATGGCGCGCTCCTTCCTAGTGGGGGCTCCCTCTGAGGGCTTACCCGCCTTAGGTGATTGTTCACACTTCAGGTCCCGAGAACTGACGGAGGGACTAATCGGCATGTTCGGAAGGTACCAGCTCGGGTAATCACCCCTCCCTGGGCCTGGCCTTTACCAGGGGGTACGTACGTGCCCTACTTGTCTACCCGGGGCGGGGAATTACGCGTTACCCCGTCACCTGCTACGCAAGATAATGCGTGGGTCAGCATTCAGACACGCACAGGGAGGAAAGAAGAAGAATAGAGGAAGTGAAGAGAAAGAAGTGTCTGGAACGCCGAAGCGGAGACTAATGAGGAGGAGAGGAAGGCTAGGAGAGTACAGCAAGGAGAGAAAGACAGAAGCAAAGGTTAGAAAAGTAAGAAACCAAGGAAAAAGAGAAACTGAGACAAGAAACCACTGTCATTCGCAAAGGACGTCCGTCTCCAGGCGAAGGTGTGAACCCTGGAGGGAAATTGAAGCAGCCTGGGGCGGAAGAAAGGCTGCTTCGGCTCGGGGCCCCGTGCGCGCCACACACGTGCACACAAAAGAGCTGTGGGCCCCCTGGGGGAAGGTTGGATCTGTTTGTATCTAAAAGGGCTAAAATATTTCCATTGTGTGGGGGTTGTCGGTTTAACTGTTAACAGTTTTCGGAAAAATGTGTCCAAGACTACTTGTCTGAATAAAACTAGAGGGATCCCAATCTATAGTCTTAAGAATGAAGTCTGCCCAGACTAATATTTCATGGTTCAGATACCTAAGCACTACCTGGCATAGACTTTGTTTGAATGAGTGTCAGCACTTTGGGCACACCACGTTGGGATGCAAGGAAGAAAGCTACTTGCGGCAAATGTGGCAATGCTGCACATGGCGGTTTCGACTGCAAGCCACCTGCAACTACTAACTTTCCTTCTCTTAGATCTGTCATACATGCCTAGTTAACTTCACACTCACTCTTGACTTCAATATCTAGGTTCTGAAATATCATCATCAGCAAAATGGACACAATTTCAAACAACGGGAACCATTAAAAGAAGCCAAGGCCATCCACGGGAAACATCACAAGGAGATGACCATTATCTCTGCTTAACAGCCCATTGAGACAGGAGGCTGGCTGCAACACAGCCCCAATGCACCCTCCAGGCAGCAACAGATTGTGCAATATCAACACAAACAGTCTGAAATCACCTTACGGATTGTGACCTCTACACATGTGTGTGTGTGTGTGTGTGTGTGTGTGTGTGTGTGTGTGGTGTGTGTGTGTGTGTGCGCGCGCGCGCGCGCGCATTCCATTAAAACCACGACACCATGTAGTCTGCAGAAACTGGGCAGGGGACATCAGGATTAGGGTTGTAACGAATCATACCGGGGTTATGCCCATTGATGAGTCCCAATTTTCTGTTCAGCCAGACAATTGTCATTCCCTCATCTGGAGAGAATGTGGAACACTCTACAATCCTCCTTTTGTACATGAAACATCACCAAATCATGGTGGTAGGCGAATTGTGTGGGCAAGAGTCAGTATTTATGGCTGTACGGATCTGTATATCATACAGAATGGCACTTTGATTGCTCAGATATATAGAGACGTGATCCTTTGACCTTTTGTTGGTGCCACAGTAGATGGGCTCCTCCTGATTGATGCAAATGCTTGTCCTCACAGAGCTGCACAGGTGGACAACATGCACAGGAAATTAAACGAATGGAGTAGCCAGCTTTCTCAGTGGACAAACCCGACTGAACACGTCTGGGATGCATTTGGCAGATTCACTGCAGCCAGACCAGCACCTCCTTCAACATTTGCAGAGCTGGATATTGCACCCATGGAGTAATGGCCAAATGCCTGTCAATACCTGATTGATAACCTCTTACTGTCCATTCCACACAGTTGTGCAACTGTACTGGCTGTCCAAGGCAATCACACATGTTAGAGAGCAACAAGAATGACTTTTTCACTATTATGGTAGCCCCATTGTGCCTTGACCTAAGTAAACACCACGTAAGCCTTAAGTAGAGAGTTGAAACAGCAAAATATCATACTACATAACACAAATTACAATTGTAATCAATATCCGAATAAAATATGTTACTATATGTATTTTGTGTATATCTTACCTGATCCCCTAATTGTTTTGAACAGTGTATTAGGTTGCAAGAGTCAGTTCCCTGTCATTCTTCCATCTTCTATCAATAAGGCACAGATCTGTATATTAAACGGCTACAAAACAGATTTTATGCTGCATTACAGGTGTACAACTGTGCAGCAAGGATTTAGCAAAGTGGCAAGAACAGAGGCTCAGGAGATTTGCTCTGATATTCAAAATAGTTTGGAAATGTAAATATTCCTACAGTAGCTGGAAGTACATTACTAAGGGGTTTATGACACATTTTAGTATATGCAACTGCATCTACACAAATACTCTGCAAATCTCGTCGGAGTATGTGGCAGAGGCTTCATCAAAACTGCTTTTATGATATTTCTCTGCTGCTCCATTCTCTAGTAGCGCACAGGAAAAAGTAACACCTAAATCTTTCTGTTTTGGATCTCATTTCTCTTATTTTGTTAAGATGATCATATGTATGTGGGCGCTAACAAAATGTGTTCACATTCAGAAGAGGAAGTTGGTGAAATAAATTTAACAAATAAATATTGCCACAATGAATAACGCGTTTCTTTACATGATTTCCACACCAACTCGTGTATCATATCTGTAACACTTGCTCCCCTATATCACAACAATATAAAAGTAGCTGCTCTTCTCTGAACTTTCGCTGTATCGTTCTTCAGACCCATTTGATGGGTATCCCACAATTTGCAGCAATACTCCAAAACAGAATGCATAGGTGTAGACAATTTCTTTAGTAGTACTGTTGCATATTCCAAGTATTCTGCCAATGAACCAAAACCTTTTTGTTCACCTCCCTACAACATTTTCTGTGTGTTCTTTACAATTTAAGTTCTTCATAATTGTTATTCCTGGATATTTAGTTGAATTTATAACCTGTAGATTTGACCAATTTATAGTGTAAACGAAGGTTAATCAGTTTCTTTTAGTGCTCATATGGATGACTTCACACTTTTTATTTAGGGTCAATTAACGAATTTTTGCACCATGCGGATATCTTAGCTGAATCATATTGCAGCTGCTTTTGTTAGTCTGGTGACTTTACTATCCAATAAACGACAGCATCATCTGCTAACAGCCTGAGAGAGCTGCTCACATTGTCTCCTAAATTGTTTATAAGATAAGGAACAGTATAGGCCATATAATATTTCCCTGGGGAATGCCAGATATTTATTCTGTTCTACTTTATGACTTTCTGTCAATTACAATGTACTGTCTCCTTTCTGACAGTAAATCAGGAATCCAATCCCAAAAATATGGCAATATTCCATAAGTATGCAATTTGATTAGAAGTTGTTTGTGAGGTACAGTATCAAAAGCCTTCCAGAAATATAGAAATATGGAATTGATTCAAGATCCCTCGTCAACAGCACCCCTCACATCATGCGAGGAAAGAGCTAACTGTGTTTCTCAAGAATGATACTTCTTGAATCCATGTTGACTATGGGTCAATAAGACATTCTCTTGAAGATAGTTTATAATGTTTGAGGAAAGTATATGATCTAAAATCCTGCTGCAAACAGATGTCAATGATGCAGGCCTGTAATTTTGTTGATCACTCCTATTGCCTTACATGAATATTGGAGTGATCTGTGCAACTTTCCACTCTTTGGGTACTGATCTTTCACTGAGCTAGAGAAAATGAGAGTGTACTACTAATACAATGCAAATGCACACTGAAATAGTCCTGGAGGGAACTGACACCATGCATCATGCAGGGCTGTCCTTACATTAATACAACTAACAGACGGCAGAGATCTCTTCTAAACAGCATGTAGCAGGGCATTCCAGATATGCTCAATAATGTTCATGTCTGAGGAGTTTGGTGGGCAAAGGAGGTGTTTAAAATGCCTGAAAGTATTCCTGGAGCCACTCTAGCAGTTCTGGACATGTAGGGTGTCGCTTTGTCCAGATGAAATTGCCCAAGCCCGCCAGAATGCACAATGGACATCAATGGGTCCAGTTGACCAGCCAGGATGCATACATAGTTCTCACCTGCCAGAGTCGTATCTAGACATCAGAGGTACCATAAAACTCCAACTGCACACACACGACACCATTGCAGAGCCTCCACTATCTTTAACAGTCCACTACTGACATGCAGGATCCATGGATTCATGGTAATTTCTTCATACACATATATGTCTATCCCTTTGGTGCAATTGGAAACAACTCATCAGACCAGGTAACATGTTTCCAGTCATCTAGAGTCCAATGTCAGTGTAGATGGACCCAGGTGACGTGTAAAGCTATGTGTCATGCAGTCAGCAAGGGCACGTGATTGAGCCGAAAGCCCATATCAATGATGTTTTGTTGAATACTCTGCATGCTGACATTTGTCAATGGCTCAGCATTGAAATCCACAAGCATATACAGAAGAGGTGTACTTCTGTAAAATTGAATGATTCTCTTCAGTCACCCTGGGTCCATTCTTGTGTGATCTTGTTCCGGCAGCAGCGATGTCGCAGATTTGACATTTTAGCAGATTCCTAATATTCATGGCACACTCACGAAATGAGTAGTATGAGAAAATCCTCACTTCATCACTACCTCAGAGATGACGTGCGCCACCTCTCTTACGCCGACTATACCAACACATTCAAACTCACTCAAATTGTGATAACTGCCACTGTAGCAGTAGTAAATGATCTAATGCCTGCACCAGACAGCTGTTGTCTTACTTATGCATTGCCAACTGCAGTGCTGTCCTGCGAGTGTTTATATCTCATTGTGTTTCCATACGCATAGCTAAACCAGTTTCTTGGGCTCTTCAGAGGGCAAAATGTTGGTTTTGTGTAGACTTTGAAGTTTAATTACATTCAACTCAAAGACACAGATGTGATACCTGCTTCACTACTTACTTTTATACTGCATTCAGTTAAAAGCATAAACTCTCTTCGTTAAATTTTACTGAGTACATTAAGATTTCATTACTGAAAAACCTGCCGCATCTTGCAAAGACCATATGATCACTGACATTGATTACAGCACCATATGTATGCTCACATAACTACTATCATAATTTGTTAAGTCTGGTGAAAGAGCAACACTAAATGTCTGTTTTTAAACAACTCGTCTTAATTCTTGACAGTCTTGGGATGACCTCGAATTGCACTTTGTCACTGGTATTTGGCTGATCAAGTTTAAATTGTTAGTTCCAAAGTAAACAGTCTTCAATGATGGTGCAGATGATCCACTTCTGCTTTGATTCGGGCAGCAGCCAAACCCTTCAAATTAAAATGTTTAGTAACAGCATGAAACTACAGAGTGTCTCACGAAAGACGCCTGGGAGAGGTCCGTGTTTGCCGGCTGCTGCCACTCTGCCTGCCGGTCTCCGCTATGCGTGTTCTGGGACACTTGGCAACAGTGCCGAGTCCAGCCCTATTGTCGTCAGGTAGAAACAACGTGCTCTTGTGTTCTGTACTGCGTGACAGATTTTTCGGGTGTTTTGAGTTTGCTGTCGAGTTTCCTTTCAGTATGATATACACAAAGGCTCAAGGAATGTTCCTTGTGCTGAACTATGCAGAAACAGAATCATATGTGGGATGTCAGCTAGAATTCATACGGAAATTTCCCAGTGTGCATGTTCCCAATGAATCCACGCTATGCAAATTAGTGAAGAAATTTCAAAAGACTGGATCTGTGTTACACAAACGAAGGCCTAGAGGAGGTAGTGTTCTAACCGAAAATAGATGAGATAGGGGAGGCCTTGGAAAAAAAACCAAGAAAATCTCTTTGCTGTTTGGCACTTCAGACGGGTGTGTCAAGAGCATCTGTTCACAGAGCAGTATACAAACTGAATTTGAAGCCGTACAAAATAATGAACTCAGATACTGTTGTTCGACGTCTTTACTGTAACTGGCTGTTACAGTCTGTGCACGATGGGGAAGTTGATCCTCAGATACTTTCTTTTTCTGATGAAGCATGTCTGCATTTGTCAGGCTACGTAAATTCAACAATCGATGTTGGAGCTCAGAAAATCCACACGAGTTACATCAACAGCCTCTTCAAGATGTGAAAACTGGAGTGTGGTGTGCAATTAGTGTGAGGTGAATAATTAGGCCAATCTTTTTTCACAAAACAATAAATTCTGACAGGTATGTGAATAATGTCCTGCATCCATTTTTTCAAAAACTTTCACCCAACGAAAAGCTGTACGGTTATTTCATACAGGACAATGCAAGACCACACATTGTATTGCTGCCATAGAAGCATTGGCAAAGTGTTTTTTGATGATAGGATAGTTGACTGGCCGCCTCTTTCTCCAGATCTAAAGCCGATCTAAACCCCTGTGACTTTTATCTTTGGGGAATGTTAAAAGACGAGGTGTATGCGAGCAATCCCCATACACTCTAAGAGTTGGAAGACAGGATTTGACTAGTCATTTCCCAGATTTCGGCAGCCAAAATTCGTCTAATGTTCGCAAATGTGTTCAAAAGATGTAAGGCCACTCTTTCCATAGAGGGACATAGTTTCGAACATCTACTGTAAATAAAGGTAAGCTTAGGTTGCTCAGATGACAATGTTTTTCATACTTTAACTCAGTGTATGAGCCTGCGGCACAGTAGAGTCTGAGAATTGGGCACTGCCGTGACCGGCAGATGCGCCGGTGTCTGGGAGCTGTACCTTGCGGTCCGTGGACGCCTGGGAGGCTTCTTTTGTGAGACACCCGGTACTTTCTCCATTTCCCTTATCAATTCAGATCAGACTACTGTCAACAATGAACTCTATGTTTTACATTGTTGGACTCATTTACATGATCCTTTGAATATTCAAAGCTTACCAACCATTATAATAACAAAAGTGTCTTCTTTTATAGAAATTTACCCCCCTAGTGTCCGCCTCCGTAGCTCAGCGGTAGCATCGCTGACTACCACGCAGGAGGCCCGGGTTCGATTCCCGGCAGGGGACTGGGTGTTGTGTGTTGTACTAATCATCATCATCATCATCATCATCATCATCATCATCATCGGCCCGTAAGTCACCCACGCGGTGTCAAATAGAGTTACACTCAGGCGGCCGAACAATCCCGTCAGGGATCTCCCGGCCAAGAAAGCCGTAAGCTCATTTTCATTTACCACCGTAGCAAAACCGTTTTTGTACAAGTCAAAAGCAAGTAGCAAATTCCGACTCTGAAACATCCTGTGGCAGACACAATAGGTAGAAGCCTAAACTGCATGATACATCCACGGTTTCTTTCCCAACGTAGAAGAAAAACTGGAGAATGAGTCGCCCAAATCCCTCTAAAACTACCAGACTACAGAGCAATTTATTTGTTCATAAGTCATGTGTTGATGTTTTAAAGAGGATCAATCTCAGATTTACGCAACTGTAAACTTGTGCATGGTAGAGAAGTGTAGCAGCTGACCACTGACTACATCCAGCGAATTCTTTGTTTAATGTACATTACTTGTAACATAGAAGATAGGAAATAGCTGGTTAGAAATTGATAGGGACTGTGACTATTGCATTTGGATGCAGGGGAAATTTGCCCCTGTAAGTAAACAGCTGGAAGTACTGTTGACCATGAGTGACCGGCTTCAGGTTGTCACCCTGGACTTCGGTGGCCCTATGATATCTGAAGCAAACATATTGGCACATTTGGAGCCTATATCACCTGTGATCTCTGTCTTCCAATATACACATCCCAGCTAGTTAACACTTGCCGTACAGTGATTGGCAAACATTGGAAGGAAAGTAAAAGTCTGTTCCATTACACCTCATTAACAGCTTTATGGTATTACCCATTAGCAATAATATCTCTGAGCCAACACTGACTACCTCGCCTTTTGCAACAGTGAACTAACTTCCTAAGAGGTCCAGATAAGCACTACTTGTCACTGCAAACTCCAACTGGCTATGTGATGAAGCCCTTTACGTAAACAGCAGGCAGACAGAAACAGAAGGCCAATGTCTACCCTGCTCATTTGCCAGGATCTAGGAGCTTGAGCTCGTCCTAGAGTGGCAACAGAGTGTCCCACATGCACCTGGCTTCAAGTCATCATCCTTGCTGCCTGAAATACCACCTTCCATTTGGATTCAGAGGTCTTATTTCCTGCAGGTGGCTGGCTCAGTTGAAGACAACTAGTCTTGGTTGCACAGTGGAAGCAGAGCTATAGATGTAACATCATTCTGAGACCCAATCATAGTCATCAGGATAGGAGCCAAGTGGAGTGCTTAAACCAGAAGCTTGGGTGATACTATAATGATCTCTGATGTGATTTTCTTTACTTCTGTAGGATCTCCCTGAACAGATAAGGTGTGCACTATGCACAGGAAACAGCAATTATGGCCAGAGTACACATGAGTATTTAAGTTGGAGAAATCACTCTAAAGTCCTGAAAAGATGTGTGTCAAGTCCAGATATGGTAGCATTTGCCATTACAAAATAGATTAAAAAATATTTATATAATAGTCAACTACAGGAGTATCAATGCAAAGGCCCCAGAACTGCTTTCACTTATGAATTGTTCACAATGCCCACAAAGTACTAAAGAAAGAAAGCTGGATTAAACTAAATATCAGCAGAAATGAAAAACTGTACTCCAACTGGAATGTATACCACAAAGGTATCTTAAATAGTGAAGGTTGAGGTGTGTTTATAATGGATATGATAAGTGTCTGATGAGGTTAGTACAGATCCAGAACATGAAAAATTGGGTGAAGATAAGGGTTAAAAGGGCATCAAGCTTAATCATAGAATACTTTTGTAGGCTCTTACCTCAATAGCAGTGGTGGCAGAACATCTGAGGGCTTTGAAAATATTTTGCATAAATTTGCTAGTCATGATCTACTTTTATGTGGATATTTTAACTTGCCAGATAAAGACTAATAAAGATGAATCAACAACAATTACTGTAAGTGCTTTAACAAAAATCATTCTGAGTAGAGAATAAACTCACAGATAATGTTTTAGACCAGCTGGTGACAAACAGACACAAACGTTTCAACTGTAAAATGTAAACTTTCACGGCCGGAATGGTCAAAATTACTAAAACTTTCCAGGCTGTTATGCCATGGTCTAGTGGATTTACTATTAAAACCCAAAGTTTCGTCCCCGACTGCGGAGGACATTCTCAAGGGGGATCGTGACACTTATGGATGTCCGATTCACACCCTGGCCACCAACTGCTGGGATGGAAACCATGCTGGATATGCCCCCATTACACCTTTGGGTCAAGATGGAGGCAGCAGCTGGTGCATACAGACTTAAATCTGGCAACAACTGGAACTCTTTGGGACATCCAGAATCACACATTAAAATAGTGAGTGAGGTAAATATAGGAAAGGTTGGGGAAATGCCAGCCGACTATATTATAACTCCATACTGCTTCAACAAGCCTTTCAATATAACAATTGGAAGTAGGGAGCAATGGGAGAAAATAGTTCGACACCGTACGGAGGATATTGTCTGGTTCACTGACAGATCAAAATCAGACCAAGGTGTTGGGGCTGGGGTATATGGGGTGCAGCCAAGACTGGAGGGTGTCATCTCTCTAGGAAACTGGCCTCCGTATTCCAGGCCGAAATCACTGCCATCAGGGTGTGTGTGGAGCAGAATTTGCGTAGGTGCTACAAAGATCATAGCATCTATATCTATTCAGACAGCCAGGCAGCCCTGAGATCACTGGCAGCTCCTGCAACAAGGTCTAAACTTGTTGCAGAATGTCACAGAGTTCTGGTGGAGCTAGGGGAAAGCAATAGAGTAAACCTATTGTGGTCCCTGGCCACTCGGGGATCAGTGGCAACAAACATGCCGACAGATTAGCCAGGATGGGGGCAGAGACTCCATTTATTGGACCGGAACCTGTCCTGACAATCACCAAGGCAATGATCAAATTGGAGCTACGTAACTGGCCCAGAAGACAGCACATAGAATATTGGACCAAAGTCCATCAACAAAAACATGGCAAGGTAATGATGCCAAAGCCATGTTTTAAAAGAAGCTCTGCAATCCTGGGTCTGAACAGGAGAGAGATTAGACTCATGGGTGGATTGCTGATAGGCCATGGGAATTTCAAAAAACACCTACGTACAATGGGAATAACAGAAGAGGACCCTAAATGTAGGATCTGTGATGACGGTGATGAAACTGCATAACATCTAATGTTCGAATGCATTGCATTGGAGAATAAAAGGCACAGAACATTTGGGACAACCAGACCCAAAGAAATTGTGTCTAATAAAGAACTGGTAAAGGGACTCCTTGTACTGTTCAAGGGCATTGGTTGGCTTTACTAGATATACAGGGAGCGATAACGCATAATAAACTTAGTTTCGGTGCGAGCAGTGGCGGGTTGGTCCAAGACTGCTTTGGCTTCCCTGGAAAAATCAAATCAATCAATCACACCCTGGCTCGCTACTGACTGAAGCCAAATTCCGTTTACAAGGGCTCGCGCGCAGTGGTGTAACGTCATTTGTGTTTGACATGCGGGCGCAATTCGTCGTTGCCGATTGCCTCCGTCCGTTAATGTCATCCCATGGTGGAAGACTGCTACATTTCTTCTTCAAAACCGGAATCCAGATATCATTTAGTTTCACGCCCTCCTCCATCCTATTGAAATTATTGGGGTGTTTTACAATTTCTATAGCCTCTCTATACAGTATTTCGTGGTATCCATTTGTGGCTGCTAAAACTTGAGTCTTATAAAATTGAATAAGGTGGTCCCCTGGTTGAAAAACACGTTCAACAACATCTGATCTGTCAATCTCTCCCCTTCTACAGTTCCCCTTGTGCTCATCTAGTCGTTTTTTGACTGTTCTTTTTGTGGTACCCACGTATACGTCCCCACAGCTATACGGAATCCTGTAAATACCTGCCTTTTCCAGCGGTTTGCGAGCATCCTTTGCCGATTTCAGGTGATCCTGTATCTTCCCAGTAGGTTTGTAAATGACGACAACATTCCATTTTGTCAAAATTTTACCGATGTGGTCGGTGACGTCCTTAATAAAAGGTAGGAAGACTTTAGATTTCACAGGCACCCTTTCATCGTTTTCAACGCTACGTGTCGGTCTCAAAGCTCTCCTTATCTCTGTAGACGAATAGCCATTCTTAAGTAAAGCATTACTCAGGTGTTTCAATTCCGCATCGAGTAATTCCGGTTCGCAGATGTTCCTTGCTCTGTCCGCCAACGTCTTTATAATGGCCCTCTTTTGCTGTGCCCACAGCGCTTGCTGCCGCTCAACGCCCTGGATATGTAAAATGCTGTACTGTTGCTGAGTGGTGATCCACAAAAAAAGTTGCAATGTGTATTTCAGACACGATATCGATGGAGCGGACTACCCATTTTGAATGATGAGCATATTTTTACACTAATACACAATACATTAGAGAGGCAAAAAATTGTCATAGCTGTTGATCCAATCAAATGGCACTCTATGATGGTTAACACTTATTTGTGGTTTAAATCTTGATCCTTTTCCTTTCAGAAAAGCCCTTCATGTAATTTGTCATTGTCATCAGTTGATATGTATTTATCAAGACACAGTGTGTAACTGCACTATAATGTTTTAGTGTTTTCGTCTGATTCCTTACGGTAAATGTATGAGCTAAATTATTTGAATACGTTTCAGCACACATTCTAAAGGGGTCTCATTTCTGCAGCAGATATTTCACATGAAGGAACTATATTAATCATTATGTTCACTTCCTCCTTCAGTACCCCCTAGCATGTGGGTCCTAAGGGGGTAGTAAAAATTCGTATCAATGGAGGTCAATTCAAATTTCATCAAAGCCTTACCTATGGTGAAGCAAAGAAGACATCTAATACCATTTACATAATTTGGAGTCGACCTTTCTGAAGGACTTATTGTATAAAGCTTTTCTTCCGATTCCATTAAATAGTTTCTTCTTACAAATTGCATCATATAAAGTAAAATAAACAAAGCAAAATTAAATACCATCCCCAAACGCACTGTCTCCAACCAGGATTAGAACTGCCGACTCACACCAGATTTGTATCACAAGACACAAGTAGAACCACACAGCCAACCACACACTGTCGCCTGGTGCCCACAGTCTCTCACATATTGAATGCTGAGACTCTTACGCATCGCAAAAGATAACCTGAAAGTCACCTACACGAGTGCAAAAGTTAAATTTCTGTCTCTCATATCACATGGGTATTATACAGCATGAGTTATGAAAGCAGAAGAGAAATGCCAAGTGAACTTAGTGAGACAATTCAGTACCACTTGCGGAAGTAAATGCATTATCACGGTGAAGCCAAATATTAACAACTATGTTGCCAGTTCTTACTGTACTAGGAAGACCTGTGTAGCAGCTTTTGTTTAATACACGGCACTATCTCTTGATAGTTCCCATCATCACACTTTGGACAAATTAAATATCTGCATCCCATGAGGCCAAGACCAGCGTTCAAATTTTTTGAAGCTTTACAGCATTATGATATAATTTCAGCAAATGGCTAGAGAAGTTAAAAATATATTGTGCTTGCAACATATGGCAGGTCAAAGACTGAGATATTAGTTTCACCCCCCCCCCCCACCCTCAAAGAAAAAAAAGACTAAAACAATTACTTTGTTAGATTTCGACAAAAGCTAATTTTTTTTTTCCACGAAAAGTTCCTGAAAATCAATGTTGCCCCATCCGCCGTGAAAAACTTCGCATCTTGGAAGCGGCTGCATTTCAAAATGCAGCCTTACAACTGTACAAGTAACATTTAATGTCTTCTATGTAAATACAGAAATGTGTTGGTTTGCTTGAAAGCCAGAAGAAACATAGGGAACTCATTATTTGTGCAACACAGTAATTAGTTCATTTGAGGATTCAGAAGACAGGATACTTAAGATTACAGCCATGAACACAGAAACTAAACTGTATATGTGGGAAATGAGCAATTCTGAGGTTTTTCATCTGCAAACACATACATATAATCTGTAGACTACTAACCAACTTATTGATTTCGCAGTGTCACAGCCTCGTTGGAACAACAAATGATGATGAGAATCTGAACCCATGCGTCTGATGGCTTCTTCAAATGTTACCACCTACAACTTCCATGTATTGTTGCTTAGTACCTGTCGTCACGATATTAAATCAAAAGAAATTATTACGAACTTTTGCCTACTTTCTCCTATTGTCCTATATTCCGTCAAAACACACTTACTTTCTGGTCTGTTGGCCACATGGGAATGAACACTTTTGCAACTGAATTAATGATAATAATGGCGGTAATAATGATAGTAACCAATGACATTTAGCACATTACAGCAGAATAGTAATGAATACAATAAAAATAGATAATGCCGATCTCTTGTTTGACACACTGTAATGAGTTTTGGTATTGCATTACTGAATACCGTTTAGGACTTTTTCAGAGGAGAAAAATAGACCTGAATCCACACAAATTATTAGTACAACGATATCTCACTAATCAACTATGCCAGCTGTAGATGAGGAGACAAGAATGGCACCACTGAGCTAAAATGAGAGTACTGGATCAGTTGTCTGACATTTGTTGGCAGTTAATACAGACAGTCTGAACATAAAACACAAAACTGTTTGCAATTTCTGCAGTGGTCGACCTACCAGCGGCCGAAAATTTAATTCAGGATAACAGAGTCATAAATGCAATGACTAATCTAATACCGTCATGAATATTGGAAGATACCTCGAATGCTGGAACTGAGGGAATAATCAGAGTTGCCTAGCATCGTAAGCAATACTGCTAAGCAATAGGAAGAACTTCTTGGGCATCTCACAATATCCTCATTCCTACAAACAGCATGCTTCAAGTGGATTTTAGTCATGCTACACTACCAAAGCCTATTCTACGTAAGGCTTCAGCCCGAAAGCAGACAACAGCATTGAAAAATGCTGATGAATAGATGACTTACCCTCATCAACTTCCGGGGAATAGTTTCTTTTAACTAAACTATGAAAGAGCAAAACAACTACTTTCTTCAAAGCGCCTATGAACTGTTGTCCCAACTTAGATGTATATACATTCAGTCTTGTCATACGTGGCTCACATTCCAGGAATATCACCAAAATGAGCATCTGGTGTGTAGCGTTCTAGAGCAGCTATTACGCAACTTTTTACTGATAATGATAAAATTGATGAGACGGCTTTTGCTGCAGAATATAGCAACTTCTATTACATCCGCGTAACCTTTCTTGATAAACTGTTTTCTACGTATAGTGATGCCCCTGTTAAGGTGAATTGTTAGTGTTTAATGTTGTTTCAGAAGAACTTTTTGCCTTAAATATTTTTATATTTGCAGGTGATTCAAAGTAATTTTAATAATTAATTTCCCTTCAAATTACTCCATTCATTTGATCTATTATTTGTAAGGTGATTGCAACCGCCAAAAGTGAAATTGTCCTATAAACCAAACCGTTTGGTTAGTTTAGATCTATCGTCCATGGGCAGAACACTTCTATCTGACATATCTCCACGAAAGGCAGGAAAGAGGATGGTTCTCTGTCATAGTAGAGTTCGGCTCTTATAGCCGGTTCTATGCAGAGAAGAGATGAATTATATTATTGATCTATTATTTGTAAGGTGATTGCAACCGCCAAAAGTGAAATTGTCCTATAAACCAAACCGTTTGGTTAGTTTAGATCTATCGTCCATGGGCAGAACACTTCTATCTGACATATCTCCACGAAAGGCAGGAAAGAGGATGGTTCTCTGTCATAGTAGAGTTCGGCTCTTATAGCCGGTTCTATGCAGAGAAGAGAGGAATTATATGTTGAAGAAAGAAGTCATATCTAAGAAACTTGACCATTTTATTTTTCTCCTGTATTTATATTTTTTCATGGTTATATTCGCCTTTACTTCTCACAAAATAATAAGATATCTTTTTCGCTGCAAGTGGCTACCTTTGGTCGTTTCCGAGCACATTACATTTTCTGTTGTCTTTAAATGGATCACACTCTGTCTGTGCCAGTCCCAGATCTCACATCGAAAGAAGAATGTGCTTCACATCATTCATTTCGCAGGAGACTGTTGTATTTTTACCATTGGTATATTGACTTGTACGAATATTGTTCGTAACCGTAAATAGTTTGCTCTCGCTGTTCGTCTCCTTCATATTGTTGAACACACATTTTCCCTATAATTCTCCTCATGAAGTGGATGAACTGCTGTGCTTTATTATTGTTAGTACCATTAGCTTTTATTTTAAGCTGATCTTTGAATTTGTATTTTTTATTACTGTTACATTTGTTTGTACAATATGCTTCACATTATTGAAGATCAACAAGTTCTCATATTCATTAACATAAGCATGTTAGAGCTAACATAACGGTCATTTTAGTCTTGTTTCACCCGTAACACTTCCTCTCAAAATGTGGAACACTTCTTTTAAAACCCTTCATTTGAAACCGATATGTAGGCAGAGGACATTCTCGGCTTACTCATTTATTAACTTCATTGATAATGATAATTTGGATCAGATTTATTTACAAGTTTTGTACTCAGTCCATTTAATTTTTGTAATAGTTGTAAAATTACAGCCCTGTGCATTCTACGGCATCTGTTCTAAATCTATGAATAAGAGATACGTCAATATGTTTATTTATATGATAATGGAAAGTCCAGGTTGGAATTAATAATACAGTAAGGACAGTTTACAACTCATCGCAAAGACATGGTGACGAGCTGCGACAGGCACATACAAAAGACACACACACACAATACTTTCAGTTATCGGACATGGCCTCCTTCAGAAAATAGAACACACACACACACACAATCACACAGGCACACAACATAGTCATCCAACCATCACCTCCGGCTGCCGCAATTCACGAATTGTATTGAACATGCAATGGTTAGTAAATTAATGTCATCCGCTATCTGCTGACGATACCGATCGAATGATAATCTATCGATGTGAGATACATGGGACCTAAAAGTTGACATTAAGTTTGTACTCTGAAACTTATCACCGAGCTGTAGTGAGGAAATTGCAACTAAAACCATGTCTGCAATGCATCCGGCCATCAGACTACGTAACATTTTATGAAATCAACGAGGCAGGCAACAGTAAGACAGGTTCGGAATCTATTGAGCACCTCATCAAGGAACATGCTCAAAATTAGTGTTGGATTCAAATGGAACACTATTTAACGTAGCAAGATGTTCTATCAATAACAGGTCGCTTGTAATTTCCATATTGATCTGCGGACATTTTATTTTATCAGGAAACAAACTTGAAGGAAACTGAACAAAATTTGAGTATTTAGGAAGACTGTTCTGTGACAAATTGTGAGTCTTTTGTTATTTAATGGAGTAAAGTAAACATAACGATAAGGTCTACCTAGGATTCAACCGTAAACCGAGAAACAAAATTGGAAATAAGGTTCAATGAGGTATTCATTGATTTTTTTTTAATAGCTGGACATGTGGCATATATGCAATTTAGAAAGCATAGTGTCTCGAGCCTGAGTGAAATTACAGATCCTAATATGCAGGATGCCAGCTACAAAAACTCTTTCATCAGGCCACCAATGTAATCAAGATTTTCCAGCATTGTAGCTACGGTCTTGATACGTTCATATCTGTTTTATATCACGCGGGGTTTGCGGTGCACTGTCTGTCCATGCCGTGAGTGCGGTCGTAAGTGTAGCGGCGCCTTGCTGGTGGCTCCACAAGGTGCCGCTCAGCGTGTTTTTTGGCGGAGTGGAGAGAGGTGCGGCAGTGTGTGGCTGGTCGCGGAGGGAGCCCAGAAGCGCGACAGGGAAATGAGCGGCTTGTTGGACTGACTGCTAACCAGATTTTTGGTGTGTTATAGAGCCATATGAACTTTCGGAACTAGTCGGAGGGGGAGACGTGCCGAGAAGAGTGGTCTGTTGAGATCCTGCGGTCTGTGCGCGCATCCAGCTTGGAGCGGTGGTTGACAACGGTGCTTTAGCCGCATCCGCCACATGAGAATCCATGTGTACTGACTGTATGTATATTTCTGTTTTGGCCTTAAGGGAGCCAAGGACAGTGAGTGCATTGTGCTTCAAGCCTAGCGGTGTTATTCCCGTGTGATATGTAGATGTTGACAAGGTTTAACGGCACCGTTTGCAGGTATGCCCACTGGTTGCATATTGAGATGCTGTTTTAGTATTTACAGTAGTATTAAACCCTTTTTCTAAACTGACAGTGTGGTTTGAATATTTGTAAAGTTAAAAGGGTGTTGCACGTCATTACCTTACTTGACGTTTTGAGAATTGTGTTAAATCCTTTTTCTAAACTGGGATATGGTGGCTTGAACCTTTGTAAGATTAAAAGGGATGTTGACCTTCGTTACTTTAATTGACACTTGGAGAAATGTGTAAATCCTTTATCTGAACTGAGACTTTGTGGCTTGAGCCTTTGTAAAGTTAAAAGGGTGTTGCACATCGAGACTTTAATTGTTTTTGAGAATTTTGTTAAACGCTTTTCTTAAATTGACATACTGAGGTTTAACGTTGTAACGTAAAGGGGTCTCCCTTGTAATTTGGTTTACGTGTTGTATGTGGAGACCTTACCTTAATATTTTATGAGGTAACTTTAAATTTTTTATTGTTGTTGTTCAGTATCAGTTTGTCCTAAAGGTGAGTGCTCGCATAGTTCAAAGGGCCTCCTAACTTGTTTACTGGTGTCTCTGAGGGTCCGCTTTAAACTTTTGAATTTGTTTTAAACAATTTTTTCTAACCTGTTTTGTTGTTGTTGTTCAGTGACTGAACATTTATACTTATCTATCCTAAGGATCTTGTAAACTTATTTTGGAACTGTATACCTTAAGAGTTTGATTGATTGAAGTAACATAACTCTGTTGTTCACTACCAAGCCATGCAGTATGAAAAAAAAGGGGGGGGGGGGGGTTATGAAAGTGGAAAAGGAAAGGTTTTACGTCTAAGTTCTACGATTCTTGGGTCTGGTGTCTTCTGCGCAGGGATCCTTGTGTCCTAGCTGACCTGCTCAAAGGTTAATGAGCCCTTAAGAGGACCATCTCAGGTCTATTGTTTCGCAACTTTGGCATCAGGTAGATGTGAGTGATTTGAAATTCTGCAGTCAGTTGACTTTTTCTTGTCACCTCCATTAAATATTTTGAAAAATTAACATCAGAATATGCACATTGTAGTAGTTAACTGAATTTATTTTCAAGAAGGTTGTTTCATACATAACTACTCCTCCTCTCTTTCACGTTGCGAGCAACCTGCCTCAACCGTGAGTAAATCAATGAGGTAGGGTTTACAGCAGTAATGTCTAGCTGTAAAATAGTCACTTTCTAAAAACCTAGCTCATTTCGAAATCGGGTCAGTTTTGTTGCAAAAGCTGGATCTTATCGTCTCGTTACATCTTTAATTTATCCGCTTACTGTCAAACAAAACCATTCGTGCCAACTGTCTCCTGGCAACCCCATAGCAGATGCCATAGCCACATACTTCAAGAGCATCAAGTGACATCACAAACAAAACGAAAAAACATTTTCTTAAATCAATTCATCAATTCTTCTAAAATGATGGTAAAATTTTAAATATTGATAGAACAACTTATTTGTAAATTACTTCACATGTTTTAATCCCATAAAGTAAATAATAAATTCTGAAGCCACGTCAGCTGTCTTTTTATTAAGATCCTTGTTTTACGGGTCCACGACCTTTTTCACGTTTTGAAAGACCCATCTTCAGGTGTTAAATTTTTTCATATGAAAATTCATTACAGAGACCTAACATTCTCATTGCTTTCATTTGTCATGGGAATAAATTTTCATTCAATAGGCCTGGATATATGGAACCAGTCCAACAGAAATTGTCACTGTCATACAGAATAAAAACCAAGGACGTTAAAATGTGGGACAAATACTCTGGTTATTTTGATTACTGTATTGTCCATGAAACCAGTAGATCGCCGACAAAGTGAAGGTGTACAAAACAGAGAAGACTGTCCAAAGAATCGAAGAAACTGATAGATGACGCATTTCTATTTTGTTCATCTTTGTATCAATCTTTACGGCAAGGTAAAAAAAATTACGAATATACACAACTACCCACTTCCTCTTTTTTATTTCAGCTTCAAGAGGACTAAATTCAAACACGCTTGTGTAAACATGATTTGATTGTAACACCCCACAGCATGGATGCTTTGGGTATATTTCCCAAATAGCTGCTCATTTAGGAAATATTCCTTGAATGGGAGAGACATATGACAAGACTCAACGTAGATACAGTCCACTTTCGGACAACAGTGCCTAGTATCATTGGAGAAAATGATGGTTCGCGCAACTTTTTCGTTTTGTTACAAAAAACCCTCGCTTGCAGTTGGTGAAGGTAAGTCATCATATCAGCATTTCTCAATGAAGTTGTCTGCTTTCGGACTGAAGCCATTCCTTGTGATTGCATTTGCTAGTGTGGCAAGGCTAAAAGGCAGTTGAGGCAAGCTGTTTGTAGGATTGAGGATATTGTGGGCTGTTGCTTTCAAGATGCGAAGTGTTTGATACCTTACTGTTTAGTGACGGATGGGGCAACATTCATTTCCACCGACTTTTCATGAAATGAGAGAAAAAAAATTGTCACAATCTAACAAAGTAACTATAGTAGTAGTAGTAGTAGTAGTAGTAGTAGTAGTAGTAGTTTTTTTTTTTTTTTTTTTTTTTTTTTTTTTTTTTTTTTTTTTTTGGGTGGGGGGGAGGAGGAGATACTGTAATCATGATGTAAGTTTATATAGCTCAACCCCCCCCCCATTAACCTGCCATATGTTGCAAGCACAATATCAGTATTTCTAACTTCTCTAGTCATTTGCTGAAATTATACCATAATGCTGTAAAGCTTCAAAAATTTTTAACGTTGGTTTCAGACTTATTGGACGAATTAAATATCTGCATCCTAAATGTGATGTTGGAAACTATCAGGAGATAGTGCCATGTATTAACCAAAATCCGCAACACTCATCTAGAAGCCAGTTGGCAACATCGTTGCTGAAATTTGGCAACACTGTGACAGTGCAGTTACTTCTGCAAGTGACACTGAATTGTCTCACTAAGTTCACTTGGCATTTCTCTTCTGCTTTCATGACTCATGCTGTATAATGCCCATATGATATGAGAGACAGAAATTTAACTTTTGCACTCAAGGAATGCTGTTATTCGTGTAGCTGACTTTCAAGTTATCTTTTGTGATGCATAAGAGGCTCAGCATTCAATATGTGAGAGACTGAGGGCACCAGGTGGCAGCATGTGGTTGACTGTGTGGTTCTGTTTGTGCCTTGTGATGCAACTCTGGTTTCAGTCAGCAGTTCTAATCCTGGTTGGAGACAGTGCGTTTGGGGATGGTATTTAATTTTGCTTTGTTTATTTTACTTTATAAGAAGAAAATATTTAACGGAATCTGAAGAAAAGCTTTATACAATAAGTCCTTCAGAAAGTTCGACTCCAAATTATGTAAATGCATACCTGCCAACCTTCAAAATGTAAAAATCAGGAGATCCAGTTTAGAAAATCGGGAGATTCCTCAAAAAATCAGGAGATACGTTCTATCAAAAACTGCGGTGCACTTTATTATAAGCCTTAAGATAATTGATTTTAGTCTTTTCCTATGATCTCATAACGCTACATAATGGCTACAAAAAAAAACTTGCGTTAACCCAATTGTTGATTACATCCTTATATTTTGTAGCCAGTCAACAGTGATTGATTTTTTTAGATCAAAACAAAAAAGTTCACAGCTGTATATTTGTGCTATACTGCTACCTGGGAACATGTTATGGAACAAATGACCCACAGTCGTATTTAATTGGTAAACCGTACTCTATAATAAACAATGTAAATAAGCTCTCTGCTTGTATCGAATGATCACTTTCACTTTTTTCAGCAATTTCAGTCTTTTATTGTTACTCTGCACTATTTCGTTACATTGCTTTTTCCACCACGTGATGTGGAAATATCACATCGGCAAAGAGTACAAAATAGAAAAAATGTTCCGAAAACTGCTAAAAAATTAATTATATTTCTTGCCATACTGGACCACCTAACACCGAATTGAAATCCCATAATCACGTAAAATATCTGTTTACACAAAAGTTGCCTGTTTTCTGCAATTCGCGTATGAAACTGAGGCCCATAACTATCCAATCAAAAGGTTACCAGTGATTAAAAAACCAATGTAGTGATTTCACTTCCATACACTGATGAAACATCACATTACAAAACAGCACAACTTCTAAACACTACATGTGTATTTGCAAATACATGCAAAGAGCAGAAACAACCATTATATAAGTCAATTTCTATGAATTTATTTCTAACTGATAAATGAACAAAGGACTTTTGACCATCGGCGGAAAATCGAATCTTGGGTTTCAGGACAAAAGCTAAAAAAATCGGGAAAAATAATGACAAAATCAGGAGGCGGGAGAAAAAGCGAAAAATCAGGAGACTCCCGCGTAAATCGGGAGAGTTGGCAGGTATGTAAATGGTATTAGATGTCTTCTTTGCTTCACCATAGGTAAGGCTTTGATGAAATTTGAATTTATCTCCATTGATACGAATTTTTACTACCCATTTAGGACCCACTTGCTAGGGGATACTGAAGGAGGAAGTGAACATAATGATTAATATAGTTCCTTCATGCGAAATATCTGCTGCAGAAATGAGACACCTTTAGAATGTGTGCTGAAACGTATTCAAATAATTTAGCTCATACATTTACCGTAAGGAATCAGACGACAACACTAAAACATTATAGTGCAGTTACTCACTGTGTCTTGATAAAAACATATCAACTGATGACAATAACAAATTACATGAAGGGCTTTTCTGAAAGGAAAAGGATCGAGATTTAAGCCACAAATAAGTGTTAACCATCTGGGGAGTGCCATTTGATTGGATCAACAGCTGTGACAATTTTTTGCCTCTCTAATGTATTATGTATTAGTGTAAAAATATGCTCATCATTCAAAATGGGTAGTCCGGTCAGTTGATATCGTGTCTGAAATACACATTGCAACCTTTTTTGTGGATCACCACTCAGCAACATTACAGCATTTTACATAAGCAGGGCGATGAGCAGCAGCAAGCGCTGTGGGCAGAGAGCTCTGCCAAGTGCTGCGGCCAGAGGCAGCAATGTTATTGGGCCGAAATGTGATTATCAGTGTATCAAAAAATTAAATACGTTACGCATATGCTCCCCTTACACATCTCGCATCAGCATGCATGAGGGACATTAAATTAAAATTTTTGTCAACAGTTGGTTTTGATCGCAAATACTCGCATGAGCAAGTCACGCACTTTACTGCCAGACCACGGATGTAGCTGACCTAGATGTCTTCTAACTGAACACAAGAAGTACTATACGAAATGCCATGGTCTACAGTGTTGCCAGTTCGCGCAGATAGCCAGACTTAGAGCGAATCAGCGCAGCCACGTTTATTGTCCCATGTCGCAATCGGCTTGGACTGTGGCTCAGCGGCAGCCGGCCGCCAGCCAGGTTTTTTGTCAGAGTTTCATGAAGCTTTTGAGTGTCTAAGGTTCATAGTGCTAAACCAAAGAAAGCTGTGTGCATACAGAATTATGTCCACCTCCAAGACGCAATTGCGAATGATGTCAATGTAAATCTGATTGACATAGGTCAGATGGTTATTCTCCCATTTGTCAATAGCCCAAGGTAAGTTCATGAATATACTCAGGACGCGTTCTCCTATGTCCGGAACTATGGTCGGATTTACTGTATCACCTTTATGTGCACCCCGGCTGGGCCGATATCAGGGAAGAACTGATGGCCGGGCAGAAACCGAGAGATTGCCATGACACTGTACTGCGCCTTTTTTAAGATTTGTACTAAAGCTTGTGGCCCTCCTTACAAAAGGGCATTTTTTGTTGAAGTGCAGTGCTTCAAGTATTCCAATGAGTGGCAAAAGCGCGGCTTGCTGCATGTGCATTTGCTGCTATGATTAAAACAGAAATTGAAGCCGGACCAATTCAATGCTCTGGTATCAGCAGAGCTACCTGACCCCAATGTGGACAAGCAGCTATGACACAGTCACTAAGAACCTACTTCCACGGTCCTTGCAGAATGCTGAATCTTATGTCTCCGATCATGAAGGACAGAAAATGCAGCAAAAAGTATCCTCGATCACTGTTAGCCCCGAGAATGGGTATACATTGTACAGACGTAGAGCACCTGGGCATCTACATAGATAACCTGCAAATCAAATTTAGTGCCTGGCAGAGGGTTCATTAACCACTTTCATAACCTTTCTCTACCGTTCCATTCCCTAATAGTGCACAGAAAGAAGAAACATCTAAATCATTCCATTTTCGATCTGATTTCTCTTATTTTATTGGGATGGTCATGTCTCCCTATGTACGTGGGTAATAGATAAATATTTTCACATTCAGAAGTAAAAATCAGTGATTGAAATTTTGCAAATAGATCTCGCCACAACGAATAACGTCAGTCTTTTAATGATTTCCACCCCAAATCGTGCAACATTTCCGTGACGCTATCCCCCCTGTAACATGATAAAACAAAACGAGCTGCCCTTCTCTGAACCTTCTCAATGTCTTCCATCAGTCCCCCCTGGTGAGGGTCCCACACTGGGCAACAGTACTCCAGGAGAGGACGCACAAGTGTGATGTAGGCAGTCTCTTTGGTGGATCTGTTGCATCTTTGAAGCGTTCTGCCAATGAAACATAACCTTTGGTTTGCCTTCCCCACAATATTTTCCATGTGTTCCCTCCAGTATAAGTTGTTCGTAATTGTAAATCCTAGGTATTTGGTAGAATTTTTGACCTTAAGGTTTGACTGATTTATTGTGTAATTGAAGATCAGCGGATTTCTTTTAATGGCCATGTGTATTACTTCACACTTTTCTTTATTTAGTGTCAATTGCCAATTTTCGCACTATGTAGAAATTTTGTCTAAATTCCTTAGCAGTTGCTTTTTATCCTATGTTGACTTCACTAACCAATAAACGGCAGCATCATCCGGGAAAAATCAGAGAGCTATTCAGATTGTCTCCTAAATCATTTATAAACACAAGAAAGAGTAGGGAACCTACAACGCTTCCCTGGGGAACGCCAGATATCACTTCTGGGGGTTCATACAGTCACAGTGAAACAGAGGTACAGCACAAGAAGTCTTACTGGACAACAGTTAAGTCATTCCATACTCAACTCCTTTGCAAAATATTTAATGGCCATATTAATGTGCAGTACTGTAACTCGGTTAAGGCAATTAAATACATTAGCAAATACACAAACGAAGGCAGTGACCAGGCAATATTTATTGTGCAACAGCAGGGCTATTGTAATATTGATCCAAGAGAAAGTGCAGATGTTTAGAGCTGGTTGATATGTCAGCATCCGACTGTGACACACACGGCAGTACACCCGCCCAATGGCGAGCATGTGTACTTCACGGACTCCAATTTGCGCGATCGAATAGCGGCACCACCCACTACCACCCTCACCTAATTAATTAGGGTTTTCCAAGCTTACATGACAACTTGAGCAATGAGGAATGGTTATCTAAAAGAGTAATCTTGGCACATGGATCGGTGAGAAATATTAATTACAAAATTATTGCTCAAGTACCTGGTGAGGTGACTACTTACATGTCAATTGATACAGTGATGACAACAGATGATGCAACTTCATACCCAGTAGAGTTCCTAAACTCATTAGAGCTGTCGGGGATGCAATCCCACAAGTTGGAGCTGAAGGTGTAAGTGCCTGTTTTATTGGATGCACCATGATTATGCAGGGGCACAAAGTTACACATCACGGACCTGAGAAGGTATATCATGGAGGCCACCATCATCACTGGTGGAGCCAAGGGAGAGACTGTATTAATACCACGAATTCCCATAATCCCAACAAACTTGCCATTCCAGTTTAAATGCTTGCAGTTCCCATTGAAAGTGGCTTTCTCAATCACTATAAACTAGAATCAAATACAAACATTAAAGTCGCTGGTATTCATCTGGCCACACCATGTTTCTCACATGGACAGTTCTACGATGGCTACGATTGTTTATAGGGACATATTGCAATAATCTTTGGCTCTCCATACATTCCAAGACAATTATAAGTTCCGTGATAACGAGGTTGCAAACAGTCGTGCAGTTATTTATGCCCTTTCCTGGCACTTTAATGTCTGACTATTCAACCATGGGTAACACAGCGGGGCGCAGCTAGTTGTACGTAAATAAAAAAAATACTAATTGTTTTTATGTATCCTTTACCTTCTATCACAGATACTCATTCATAAAATAAATTTGATTTGATTATGACTTTGATTGCACCATTTGTAATGCTGGGATTTTTGTGTATCATGGTGAGAATAGCGACAATAAGCAACATCTAAATTAAAGAAAATATAAAAATATCAGCAGAAATTGCTGCTATGTCGTCAACAAGTGCAACTTAATTTTTCTGGCCAAATTCAGCAACAGACTGTGGATTGTACTTGGTGGTAATTATGGTAGAAGAAAATCATTGTTTTCACTGAACAAAGATAAGATTAATTGTTCATTCCATATATCCATGTTGAGGAGATTCTCATGGATGTGGAACACGTCAATGACAAAGCTTCGAAACAAAAGAATTTTGTTTGAACTGAAATCCTCTTGTGATCACATGAAGATAGTGGCCATTGTTGTGGAAGTAGTTGCCCCTCATTTTTGCAAAATGATTGAGAAACAGTTTAAGTTGCTTATGTTACAGTGTTGACAGATACTTCCTATCACAGGGAGAAAAAGGTTTTCCCTGTTACAATTAGGTATTTTTACCACTACAGGGTGTCCATATCTGAATTTTAGTACTTTATGAATGTCCCGGCGAAACAACAGATATTTTTATCAATTAGCTGAACGACGTGCTTGCAAAAAACAACATAGACAGCAAAGTAATCACCTACTGAGGAGATAATGCCAACAAAAACACAAATAATGTTTTAGATTTTCTTACTGCACTATCTTCAAGGACTAAGGTAACAATCATTTTGAAAAATGTCAGTTGAGATGTGTCCTGTTTTCAGTTTAATTTGTCCCTTGATCAGTAATGAATGTAATCCTTATCAGATGGCTTGTAAAATCCGTAACTTGCTCATGTTTGTTTCAGTTTCCTCCCGTATATTTGTAGCAGTTTTCTCCAAATTAGACTGGAATTCTGCAACAAATAGGACCCGATTTTTCCACTAAAACTATGGAGATTGAATGCACGGTAACAGTCAAATAATGTGTTTTAGTGTACACATCTGTCTGCATATCAGTTGTACATGGGCGTACACACACACACACACACACACACACACACACACACACACACACACACACACAGACAGACAGACAGACAGACACACAAAATCCTCTATATCCTGCAATATTTGAGGCACCATAGTCAGTCACATAGTATTTGTCTATTTGTATTCCCGTCCCCTTCCTCACCCCGAAACCGCTGAACAGTGAAGAAGAACGTCTTTAGCACTTCCAGTGGGGTACTGTGCTATCTCTATCAGTGTCTGTGTGAGGACTTTAAATCCTCCTACTACAATTGTGCACACTTTTTTTACACACTTCTCCAGGACAAAAGACTTTGGTAACCATGGAATATTGTACTCCTGTTAAAATGATTACTCAGAGAAGCTTTGCAATTTTGAGGTGTTTTACCAAGGTAATGGTACTGTCATCACAGAACGATAATAATTTACAGCAGACACTACACTCTGCAAAATGTACAAATATATTTTCATAGTCCACAATAAACATTAAAATTTCCGATACCATGCTATCTCCAGATTCCGTTAAATTGTTGTAGGTTCCCTCCAGGAGTTTCCTGGAAACTTCTGTTTGGTCTCTCAGGTTTTCTATTGACATTAGCAGGACATTTCCTATTTGGTATTTATTTCAGACATTATAACAATGTATGAACACCAGAAATTGCTGTCAAGATGACAAAAAATAAATAAATAAATAAAATAAAAACTGTGCGAGATGCCTATGCATTAATTACTAAATGTTCAAATGTTTGTGAAGTTATGGGACTTAACTGCAGGGTCATCAGTCGCTAAACTTACAAACTACTTATGAACTACCTAATCAAGACAGCACAAAAATCCATGCCTGAGGGGGAATTCAAAACCCTGACAGGGAACGGCCTCGCGCATCGCAGCATAGCGCCTCAATGTGCTCAGCCGCTCCGTCGCGGCACACTGATTACTATAATAGCTCACGTTCAACTGTCTGCGCAACATTGCATTGCCCCGTTGGCAGCGCTGTCTGTTTCATCGAGCCCTGTGGAGGGCTCAGGCCCAGCAGGTACCCAGACCTGCCTTCAGCCTCAAAGCCACACCATGGTTCAATGGTTCATGCGCTCTGTACATCTTTACAATAGGTGCAATTGGTCCCGATTACCTGCGGTGCGGGCAGTGGCCGGCTGCAGGCAGGTTCAAGCGGATAAATGAAGTGTGGACCGTATAGAACAACTTTGAAATGGAGGGATACTTTTACTTTGGATGTTGAGGTTAGGCTGATGCTGCTGCTAACTGCACAGTGCTAATAATTTTTTTGAAACTGCTTCACAGAGGAATACCACACTATGGTTCCTCATCTGAAACACCACATGAATGACAAAGTGGCTGGTACTAAAATAAATAAAAGGGATAGAAAGGAAAGTGAATATACTCAACAGAGGAAAGGCCATTTGCCATGATACAATACCAAATACTACACAGAATGTGTGATATAACTTTTTCTACTTCCAACAGCAGTGTACCATAGGACTAGAGGGAGGAACATTCCTTAATGATAGGGAAAAAAATGAAGGTCATTCCCATTTTAAAGATGGTTCATTGAACAGTTTCACAAAATTATAGACCCATATCTCTGATGGCCATCTGTTGTAGAACTGGGAACTGTTTCACAATTGTGTACGACATTTTGTAACACACAGCCACAGCCTGTAACGAAATCCTCACAGCTGGCTGACCTAATGCAGCTTATACCACACCTCCGACATCATCCTCATTCCGGATGGTTTCTTGTGACACCGAAACATTCCCACTTCCACAGTCATAAGTACCACTAATGGGGATTTAAAACACAGCTCAACCGAGTATGGGGATGATCACCACAGGAGGATCTACATCTACATACATACTCCGCAATTCACCGAAGGTGCGTGGCGGAGGGTACACTGTACCACTACTAGGCATTTCCTTTCCTATTCCACTCCCAAATTGAACGAGGAAAAAAAGAATGCCTATATGCCTCCGTACGAGCCCTAATTTCTCTTATCTTGTCTTTGTGATCTGTACGCGAAATGTAAGTAGGCGGCAGCAAGATCGTACTACACTCAGCTTCAAATTCCGGCCCTCTAAATTTCCTTAACAGAAATTCACGAAAAGAACGTCGTCTTTCTTCCAGCGATCCCCAATTGAGTTGCCGGAGCATTTCCGTGACACTCGCGCATTGGTCGAACCTACCGGTAACAAATCTAGCTGCTCGCCTATGAACCGCCTCTATGTCTTCTTTCAAACCGATCTGCTGCGGGTCCCAAATACTTGAGCAATACTCAAGACGTGGTCGTACAAGCGTTTTATACGCGGTCTCTTTTACAGGTGAAGTACATCTTCCCAAAATTCTCCCAATAAACCGAAGTCGGATGTCTGCCTTACTCACAACTGTCCTTACATGCTCGTTCCATTTCATATCGCTCTGCAATGTTACGCCTAGATATTTGAACGACGCGACCGCATCAAGAAGCTCACTACCGATGCTGTATTCGAAAATTATAGGATTGTTTTTCCTACTCATGCGCATCACCTTACATTTTTCTACATTGAGAGCTAGCTGCCATTCTTCGCACCAACTAGAAATTTTGTCTAAGTCATCCTGTATGCTATTACAGTCAGTTACAGACGACACCCTCCCATACACCACAGCATCATCAGCAAACAGCCGCAAATTACAACTTACTCTGTCCATCAGATCATTTATATAGATAGAAAATAATAGCGGTCCTATCACACTCCCCTGGGGCACGCCTGACGATACACTCGTCTCTGATGAACACTCGCCGTCGAGAACAACGTACTGCGTTCTATTACTTAGGAAGTCTTCCAGCCAGTCACAAATCTGTGAACCTATTCCATAAGCTCGTATTTTCGTTAGCAGTCTGCAGTGTGGCACCGTGTCGAACGCCTTTTTGAAGTCGAGAAAAACACAATCCGCCTGTTGCCCTTCGTCCATGGCTCGCAAGATGTCATGTGAGAAAAGGGCAAGCTGAGTTTCACATGAACGATGTTTCCTAAACCCGTGCTGATTCATGGAAAGAAGCTTTTCCGTTTCAAGGAAATTTACTATATTCGAACTGAGAATATGCTCCAAAATTCTACATGAAACCGATGTCAACGATATTGGCCTGTAATTGTATGGGTCAGTTCTCTTTCCTTTCTTATACACGGGAGTCACCTGCGCTTTTTTCCAATCACTAGGAACTTTGCGCTGAATTAAAGATTCACTGTAAATGCAAGCTAAGTAGGGGGCCAATGTCGCAGAATAGTCTTTGTAAAACCGAACTGGTATTCCATCCGGACCAGCAGACTTTTTCGTATTTAGCTCTCTCAGCTGCTTCTCTACACCGGAAATACCTATTGCTATGTCCCCCATTTCGGAATTAGTACGTTGATCAAATGATGGTATATTTGTGCTGTCCTCCTGCGTGAAAGATTTCTTAAAGGTTAAATTTAGAACTTCAGCTTTCCGTTTGCTTTCTTCTATTACTGCCCCGGAATGATCAACTAGTGACTGGACAGTGGGCTTTGACCCGCTTATCGATTTTACATAGGACCAGAATTTTTTCGGGTTCTCGGAAAGATCTTTTGCTAAGGTATGGCTGTGATAATTATTGTATGCTTCACGCATCGATCTTTTTATAGACGCACGAATCTCTACTAACTTTTGCCTGTCATCATTTGCGTGTTCTTTTTTGAATCGAGAGTGCAACAGCCTTTGCTTTCTCAGCAGCTTTCTAACATTATTATTATACCACGGTGGATCTTTTCCATCCTTAATCGTCTTTACTGGCACATATTTCTCTAACCCTTCATTAACAATGCATTTAAATTTAGTCCACAATTCCTCTACATCCATAGTCCCAGAATTAAACGATCCCCATTCATTTTCTAAGTGCGATCGTAACATTTGCTTGTCGGCTTTTCCCAACAAAAACACGCTCCTAGCCTTCTTGACTGGTTTATGAACTTTGGTCACCATCGACGCTATGACGATGTCATGATCACTAATTCCTGTCTCTACACAGACATCGTTAATAAGGTCAGGCCTGTCTGTGGCTATAAGGTCTAGAATATTTCCATTGCGCGTGGGTTGCCGGTTTAACTGCTCAAGACAGTTTTCGGAGAATGTGTCCAAAAGTAGCTCGCAAGACTGCTTGTCTGTACCGCCTGAAATGTAACTAGCGAGGTCCCAATCTATACTCTTAAGGTTGAAGTCACCTCCGACTAGTATTGCATGGCCCGGATACCTATGCACTACCTGGTGTAGACTGTCCTTGAATGATTCTAAAACTGCTACAGCAGCACTGGGGGGCCGGTAAAAACACCCAACTATTAACTTTACTTCTTTTAGACCTGTTATGCGTGCCCAGATAACTTCACAGTTACTTTCAACCTCGATCTCAGTAGAAACAATATCTTTGTCCACAGCGATGAACACTCCTCCTCCAGTTGTATCAGATCTATCTTTCCGATATACATTCCACGCTTCGCTAAATATTTCTGAACTGAGGGAACTGAGGATCATGCAATGCAGCTGCTGTGTGCTAGTTGGTGCCCCAAATATGTGCTGCAACTCTGCAACAGGTATGCCATAGTCATGACACTCCTGTCTGCCACCCAGTCCAGGCAGCCAACAATGTGCTAACAACTCCATCATGCTGCCTTTGGCTGCATATTGATCACACTAGATCAGATCTCTCACAAATTCTATGCCTGCACCTTAGCCCCATGCCAACAACTTAGCCAATGTTGAATACTATGTGATGATGAAGAGCGTTCAAAACACTGTTCAAGTTTAATAAGTTATGAAGCCTTTGCTGTACATCAAATTAAATTTTTGTCAAAATCAGCAATTGTTCCACAAAAAGTAACAAAAGAGACCACTAATTTTTATACATATTTTTTCAGAAATTTGTTTCACATAATTACAAAATTATGGGTGGTATTCTCACAATGCCACAAAGACATTAAAAAAAGGCTGAATAGCTAATAAAATAGTGCTATTGTGAGAATACCACTGTGGAGCAAAGGATTAAAAAGTGGTTGTATGGTCATCATTGGTTTGCATGCAGCCTTCCCATGTCTCAGACCAGCTGTGGACCCCACATAACTTGACAAGACAAACTATCATGGCAATTAATAATTGTTATTCTTTAACTGTAGCAAATGAGGTGGCACAGTGTTACCATACTGGACTGACATTTGGGAGGGTTATGGTTCAAATCCTCCTCCAGCCATCCAGATTTAGGTTTTCTGTGATTTATCTCAATCACTTCAAGCAAATGTCAGGATGGATCCTTTGAAAGGACAGCCGATTTCCTTCCCCATGCTTACCCAACAATCAGACTGAGAGATCCGTCTAGTGACCATGCAGATGACAAGATGTTAAACCCTGAGCTCCCTTCTTTTCTTCTTTAACTCTGTTTCCTCACAGATACCAGTGAACCACTGTTATTACATCAGTCTTAAACTGGTTTGATGCAGCCCATCACAAAATGCTCTTCTGCAGCATGCTCTTCATTTCAGAGTAGCACTTGCACCCTACATCCTAATTACATAACACACTACATTACATGTTCATTTAGTAGGTGCAAGAGCATTACAGAAATGATCAATACCAGTGGCAGACACGGCAAGAGAGGTGTTCCAATTTGTGTATTGTTTCCTCCTATGTATATCTTGGAAAAAGATCACAAGGATAAAATCAGAAAGATTAGTTGCATTCATTTTTCCCATAAACCATACACGACTGTCCAAATGTGTGTGTGCGCCTTGAAGAAAGTACACCAAAACATACTACCTGACGGATAAAAATTCCTGTCTGCTTAACACTATGTGTGCGACACCAGGACTTGAACCCAGGATCTTCATCTTTTGTGGGCAAGCAAGTGCTATCTGGGCTACCTGAGCATGCTTCACCTGTCAGCAGAAGTAAAATTGTGAACCATGCTCAGGGTATTTTAGTGGGCCGAACACCCGCCCACAAAAATCAAAGGTCCTAGGTTTGTATCAATGTCTAAAATACACAACTATCAGTCTAACACTATACTCATAAGTTACACGTTTTCACATTAAACCTTTCCTTACCTTTGAATCATCTGACTTCAGCCTCAGACGTCCTACAGCACCTGAAAATTCTTTTTGTTCCTGTTCTGCTTTATCACACTCATCAAATGATACATCATCATCAATGTGCTCATTTGTCCATGGAGGTCTTATGTTATTAAGTGAGCCTGGGTCAGATCCTGAAAAAAAGACCACTACAAATGTTACTTGTTATCTAAAACTTATCACAACTTCTTTATACACTCACTAATACATGGAAAGCCACACTTTGCAATCAATTCAGCTCCATAATATTTTACAAAAATTTCTAACTGGCCCCAAAGGAGGGAAGGACAAAAATCTTCCACCTGATATAGAAATGTAAATTTCAGTGTTGAAAACTAATGTTCAGACTAGTAGTGTTATATCACAATTACCACATATCCAAATTTATATAGATTTCAAAGATGAAAATTTGTGATGAAAAATCAAAATTTCACATTGACATGGACAGTTATATTAACATTGTAAGATGAACTGAAAATATAGCTGATAATTTTGTGCTATGATATTGTTCTTATAAAAGAACAGAAGTATCAAGCAAATTTTTTCTCCATTTAGTTTAATCTGTTTCTGAACACTAATATTTCATATACAAACTAAGTATATCACTATGATCTTTCATAAATTTTATCATAATGAATGTATCATACATTGAGATGACAGAAGTAACACAGACGCAGATAGTGGTGGCAGCACATATACAAAGAATAAAAGGGCAGTGCAATGGAAGAGCTGTCATTTGTTCTCCATTGATTCAGGTGACAGTTTCCATTGTGATTATGGATTATGGGAATTAACATACTTTTAATGCAAAATAGTAAGTGGAGATTTCCAAGGTGGCCACACATAAATTGTTCGAAAATCCTCTGGCATTTCCAGGTTTTACAGTAATGTGTGTACTACTTTTCCCAGACTTTGAAGTTTTATTTGCATTATAAAAAAAATTTCAATTGTTTTCTAACTGACAAAAAAACACATTTTTGTACATAACTCAAAAAATGAAGGAGACACTTTACACACTTAACTATGTTTATTTTTATTTTACTCATTTTTTGTATTTTCTAAGTAATTTGGCAATCTTTTAAAATGTACGTAATTTAAATGAGTAATACATATGACTTGTAGCATAAACTACTACAAATTAAAATTTTAATATTTGTTAGATCAAATTATTAAAGATTTTTACACTGCTCATCAATATCTTGAATCTCAACTGAATCTTATCTCCCCACCCCCAATTCACTTTTTCATTTGCTACACATTTTCTCTTCATACCTTCTGATTGTGTTGTTGCAGTTTCTTTTTTCCAATGTTCTGTTTCTTCTGATGATTCTGAACAAGAATTCCAGCAAGATGAATTGAAGATTTTGGAATATCGAGAGTTGAAAAATCTCCAATTCTTTCAGTTGGGTTGTTGGGTTGGAATAGGGGGACTTAAGTTCTGAGGTTATCAGTTCCCCGGTGGGGAGGGGAAGGAGTGAGGATAGGAAAGGAGGGGGGGGGGAGAGGGGGTAAAGGAAATGCAGTCTGGGAAGTAAAGGAAATGCAGTCTGGGAAGTAAAGAAGGAAGGAAGGAAGGAAGGAAGAACTGTGAGCCCCCTGGGGGGAATTCATTCAGTATTTTAGGTGTTGGCAACTTCTGTTTTGCATGTAGTTGATGGTAATGACTAGAGCTCTGCATTTCGATGAAAACAACCGCTCGAGCGTTTCCCGTTTCGTGCCGCTGCTCGACGGCTGGGGTAGGCCCATGCTGCGGTCGTCTAATGCAGCACTTGGCTGGTCGCCCTCCGCCTCTCGGTTACCGGCGCAACCGTCGAGCACTGCCGGGCGCTTGAGCGCTCTCACAGTCTCTGCCGGTTACAGTACAACCGCCCCACGCTCAGCACTGTGGAATGGCATTAGAAACCGACCTGGCTTTGACCAACGCAGATAGCATTATGGATTAACGAAGTATAGGGTCGTAAACGCTCAATTCATGAAACGAAGAGAAGTATTATGGAGAGAATTAGGAGAGGCTCGTTAGTCCTGAAGAAGAAAGACATGTCGGAACAGGAGGCGAAAAGTGAAGCTTAGAAATAGGTTGCACTTGTAGTGGATCGTGTCACACAGGCTTCTGCTGGTTTTGTGCAATGTATCACATGTAATACTATAGTTTCGTACCAGTCAAATACAACAGGTATGATTCGACAATGCAAAAGTAAACGCGGAGCAGGATTCCACTGACCACTTGCCGTTCCAAGTAGATAAAGAACAAAATTCCGTGAATATTACTCCTAACTCCGTCATTCCTTCCCGATCCTGTATTCAATATTAGTACAACGCATAGGCGTAGCCAGGATTTCGGGAGGGGTTGTCAGTGAATGAACATTGTAATAATGTGAACACTTAATAAAATCGCTAACGGCATTAATAGTTTATAAGTTACATTTCATTCCAAAGGACTGTATACTAGAGTCATCAGGCTATAGATACAAAATTAGTAACAAGGCAAATTATATCATGAAGATAGGAAAATTATGATCGAAATACGGATGGCAGTCGGAAAGGCAGTGCGTGAAGCTTGACGTAAAAGCACTCAAATTTTTGCAGTACGTGTAGGCTATCAGTAACAAAAATTACGTGTGTAGATACGCTTTGACTAGACGGGAACTTAGAGTCGTTTACACAGGAACATCAAGAAATATTGCTGACTGACATTGTAATATATGACTGAAATTTTAATTGCCGATAGTAAAACTGTTCATTATTTCAGAAGTAATCACCATAACTGTTAATACATTTAACCCACTGTAAGACATGATGGTCGATTCCTCCATGCACAGATGTTTGCAGTTAGCTACAGAGCCATGTTTTTTACCCAGGTGTACACATGTTTATCAGAAACATACCGATGGTTATGAATGTCTCTTTTCACGGTTCCAAAACATATGGGAATCGCATGGGGAGAAATCTAGACTGTATGGAGCACGTTTAACTGTTTCCCAGACATGGCAAAATGTAGCCGGACTTCATCCTGATACACAATGATACCAATTATTGTTAGCTTTGTCAACATTTCGGGAGGGGTTTGAACCTCAGAAACCCACCCCCCCCCCTCCGGACTACGCGCATGGTACAACTTCTACGAGGTCGAGTACGCTATGCATAGCCCACGGTTAGACTACCGTGTTCCCATTTGTCTACCGAACGGAACAAAATACTATATACAGACATTACAGTTTAAACGATACAATTACTGGAATACAAGATGCCTCATAGACGAAACTCCAGAAGTCTGCAACATATTAACAAACATCAAATGTAGCATATGCAATTGTAATATTACTATCAGTTCTATAGAACTGATAGTAAACAACGAAAGACATTTGTAAAAGAAATAAGTGAGTGGTTAATGTGAAGCGGTGGCCGCTGATCTCAAGGAGTGTAGCAAAGCGCAGCTCGCTGGCACCGAGTGCGCCGGTTACTGGCGACCGGCCGAGCGTTCGGCGCGCTCGGCCGAGCGCTGGCGAACGGTTGCCCGCAACCGGCGGAAGAGGACGCTCGGCCGCATACTCCCAAGAGTCAAAGGCGCGAGCGGGACTCACCGGTAAAAAATCGGACATAATGCAGACCTCTAGTAATGACACAGTGACTCATAGGAAGCATGCACTGCCAATCTTGTATTAGATGCAGATGGCACTGGGTCTTTCCAACTGCAAACAAAACTTCATTTTCAGCATTGGGTCCATGCCACATCAGGTTATTCACTTTACCAGTCAAAATGAGGTCTGATGTACTAGGAGGTGTACTGTGACTTATCACCTTGTGGTGTGCTTACAAACATTTATAGCTACCAGGAAATACAATGTTAGTTGCAAAGCACTTCCAGTCTTCCTACAAATTTTGCCAATAGTATTGTTACCCTTAATTTCAGTATGTACTTATGTAAACAGGGGCTGAGATACCTATAGATAACATCATCCACCCCCCCCCCCTCCCAAATCACCGCCACCAAAATTTTTATTTTACTAGCTCACAATGAAACCTTTATTCCATTTCTAAACATTGAAATAGCTGTAGATATTTTGGATAATGAACTGAATGAACTTCTCGTACTAGAGAAATGCACCTTTCCCAGAAGAATAAATTATCTACACCCCTATATGTAAAGCTGGAAGCTTCGAAGTGTTGGGCAGCTATAACTTTTTCAGAAAAAACCATTTCCTTTCTTCTTCTTTTTCTGTAGGGAGCCACAGTCTGTATACATCTAACCAAAGAAAACATTGTCCATTTTAAGCTATATTATAGATATATTTCGGAGTGTGATTAGCTAGTTCACATATATATCAGTGTTATAAAAACCCCAAAACCACACAACATTTTCCATAATACATAAAACAATTTCTATATTGAAAGAATTTTACTATCACAGCACGACATCTGGAAAGCTGTCCTTTAGGGGTGGGCCTTTTTTTGTCTTTCATTTTATTTAATTCATTCATACATACATTCATTCAGTTTTTTGCATGTAAGTACTTACATTATTGTTAAAATATTTCCACATCTCTTATTGACTTGTCAAAGGAACTGCATGAAAGGTTACCGTTGTGGCCTAATAATAGTTCTAACAGTTGTTGGATCAATTTATTTTGTACTTTAGATATAATGTTCTGTCTTTGTAATTTAGACACATTGTTAGAAGATTATTTATACCATGGACAGTGCTTTTAAGTAAATTATTTAATACAACAGGCCTGTTTTGGCATGATTAGATTAGCTTAGCTTTTCGTTCTGTAGATCCATGTTGAGGAGATCCTCATGGATGTGGAAAATGTCAAGAAACAAAATTTACAAGTCGAATAATAGATAATACTAATAATATAAATACATACATTTTTAAGTTTTTTTTTTAGCTGATAATATAATAATGCATGTACTCATACTATTTTAGCATCATTTGGTACAATTTAGAAAATCACTGATGGAGTAGGAGTTGGCCACTAGAAAGTCTTTTAGGTTCCTCTTAAACTGATCTTTATTTGTAGTTAAATTTTTTATACTTGATGGTAAATTATTGAAAATGTGTGTTCCTGAGTAGTGTACCCCTTTTTGAACTAAAGTAAGTGCTTTTAAGTCCTTGTGTAGATAATTTTTATTCCTAGTATTGTTTGTATGAACTGAGCTATTTGTTGGGAAAAAGGATGTATTATTTATGACAAATTTCATTATGGAATAAATATACTGAGAGGCAGCAGTTCTTTGAAGAGGCTTCTACAGTACGTCCATGAATTTACTCAACAAATAATACGTATTACACATTTTTGGACTCTGAAGACTTTTGACTGACTTTAAGGGTTACCCCAAAATATTATACCATATGACATTAGGAAATGAAAGTAAGCAAAGTATGCAAGCTTTGTTATTTTTATGTCTCCTATGTCTGATAACACTCGTATTGAAAATACAGATTTGTTGAGTCGTTTCTGCAGTTCTGTGGTGTGCTCCTCCCAACTAAATTTATTCCCAAGCTGTAATCCCAGGAATTTAATACTGCCAACCTCTTCTATCTGTTCTTCATCATACTTAATGCATATGCTGACGGGAAATCTATTACATGTTCTGAACTGCATGTAGTGAGTCTTTTCAAAGACTAATGACAATGATTTGGCTTTAAACCATTTATTAATGTGCATGAAAATATCATTAGCAGACCTTTCTATCACTATGCTCGACGTACTTTTTATTGCAATACTTGTATCATCTGCAAACAAAATAAACTCTGTTTCTGGCAGTGTACCTGATGAGAGGTCATTAATGTACACAAGAAAAAGCAATGGCCCTAAGATGGATCCTTGTGGGACACCAAATGTAATTTCTTCCCAATCCGATGATGACTGTTGGCTTAATTCACTAGTCACTTGCACTGACACCCTTTGTTTCCTGTTAGTGAGGTACGACTTTAACCATTTTGCAGCATTTCCGTGACCCCATAGAATTCTAATTTACTTAAAAGGATGTTATGGTTCACACAATCAAATGCCTTTGAATGTGTTCAAATGTTTGTATAATTTATGGGACTTAACTACGGTGTCATCAGGACGGCACAAATATCCATGCCTGAGGGGGGATTTGAACCCCCGACCGTAGTGGCCGTGCAGACCGCGATTGGAGCGCCTCAGTCCCCTCGGCCACCGCAGCTGGCCAAATGCCTTTGACAAATCACAGAAAATACCTGCTGCTTGCAATTTATTATCTAATGAATTAAGTACATTCTCACTGTAAGTGTAAATAGCCTTCTCGATATTGGAACCTTTCAGAAATCCAAACTGTGTTCTAGACAATATGCCATTTGAGGTTAAGTGGTTGAGAAGCTGCTTGTACATTACCTTTTCTAGAATTTTTGAGAATGCTGGCAAAAATGAAATGGGTCTGTAGTTTGATGGTATCTCTTTATCCCCTTCTTGAACAGAGGTTTAATATCCGCATATTTTAGCTAATCAGGAAATGTTCCCGTTATAATAGACTGGTTACACAAATAACTTAAAATTGTGCTTAGTTCACAAGAACAAGCTTTAATTAACTTTGTTGATAATTCATCATAACCACTAGAATGCTTTGTTTTTAAAGATTTTATTATGAAAGTTGTTTCTTGTGGTGAAGTGAGTGACATATTCATGTACCTGAAGTTATTTGTAAATGCTAGTTTCAAATATTCAAGGGCATTATTTACTGACCAAGACAATCCCATACTATCAGCAACAGATATAAAGTACTTGTTAAATAGATTTGCCACACTATGCCCATCAGTTACTAATGTCTCATCTACTCTTAATGCTACCTGCTCTTGTTCCTTTCTGGTTCTACCAGTCTCTTCTTTCACTATATCCCATATTGTTTTTATTTGGTTTCTTGATGTTGCTATCTTCTTTTCATAGTGCATTTGTTTAGATGCCTGAATAACTTTTTTTAATATTTTACAGTATTCCTTATATTTAGTTAAATCATCATCATTGCTACTACTCTTGGCTGATAGATACACTTTCCTTTTTGTCTTACATGAAATCTTTATTCCTTGTGTAATCCATGGTTTTATTATAGACTTCTGTTTAATTTGAGTTACTTTTAGAGGAAAACAGTTTTCAAACATGATACTAACATTATCAATGAATACGTTATATTTTTCATTCGTGCCATGAGCACTATATACATCTTTCCAGTTCATGTCTTTGAGGAGTTTTCTAAAATTTTCAATTTTTGGTGGGTTGACTACTCTCCTGTATGTACATTTTGCAGTCCTCATAATATGTTTAGAATCTATACCTAAAACAAGGAGCTGCGTATCGTGATCTGATAGGCCATTTATTATTGGTTTTATGATATGATTTTGTTCCTTTGATTTGTCTATAAAAATATTATCAATTGCTGTCCTAGAGGTTTTAGTTATCCTAGTTGGAAAGTTTACAGTATGTGTTAAGTTGAAAAACAAAGTTAATGACTGCAATAAATTTTTACTGGAGGACTGCATAAGAAAATCTGTATTAAAGTCACCAGCAAACAGGATTTCTTTATTTCTTCCTGTTAAATAACCCAATAGAGCTTCTAGATGATTTAGGAATAGATTATAATTTCCTGCAGGTGCTCGGTAAATAGTTACTATTATATAGCATCTGTTATGGAATTCTACTTCTGTTGCACAAGCTTCTAAATGTGATGCTTAAGTTAAATCAGCTGGTCTGGTCTTCTTGTAATATCAATTTCTCACACTGTTTGTCTATTTTGTTTAATTGTTAGATTAACGGAAATATAAGAACAAGTTAATGTTCACAATATCTGAATATGACAAAATTAAAATTAGCCATTTTTGAATGTGTCATGCGATTTCAACAAACTATGTCTTAAATGAGAGCTTATTACCTCAAGCTACCATCATGAAAGGATTAATTACACCCAAGTAGCCCACTTACAAAAGCAGCTAAGTCAGTTTTAAATGATATTTGGGGAAAAGCCAAAAACTTAGCCTTGCTCTCACAGCAAGATTACACACAGCGACCAAATTTTTAATGTGTCTATAATCCTAAATTAACCCCTTATTAGTATTTTTATCTAAAACTTTGTACTTAGCCCGTTTTGCAACCGAATAGGCCAGTTTGCCACTTTCGCATCCGCATCAGCGGACATGAAGCAAAGTCGGCTGAAAAATTAATTCTGATGTTTATCTGGCTATGGCGGTAAGAATGGTAGACAACAGTGGTATGCTAAAACAGTGCAAAAGGAAGAAAAACTAATAGAGTGCTGAAAAACTGTTTAATTTTAAATATTTAAACCTGTACATAAAAAACTTAACATGAACTACTACAAGATATTATATCAGTCAGATTGAATCACTGAATTCAGCCTTAACACCTGTCATGAAAGTATGAAATCTTTGGAAACAAATCTTGGGGAAATGAAATATAGCAAACAAACGATCACAAGGTAAAATGAAGTATAAAGCGTTTAAGCTATGTTTGGGGAATCATCATCTAAGAGCTCAAAACAAGTCCTCCATCGTTGCCATTTCGACATTCATCCATTTCCATGATCTTCTGGTGCTCAGAAACATCAGTGTAGAATTTTAACTTCTCCTTCTCGGACCATGTCTCTCCCCAGTGCAGTTCTAAGAACATCCATAATTTTAACTTTATTCAATGGGACACCTTTTGGAATCTCCTCAGAAAGATTTTCTTCTGTGATACATTTTCCTCTTAAGAAGTGATTTCAGATCTCCACTTCCAAAATTGAAGAATGCTTCTCCTTGCACAAGACATACTTTTCTGTTTGCTGTCTTCGTGATGATGCGGTAATTCTCTTCGACTTTTGAAAGTGGAAGTGCCAAGATCCAGGAGCTTTGAGGATGACAGTGGCCATTTTCTTCCAGTCTCTCGCTTTGCAGTCGTCCAACCCCAAATGCACAACTATGGTGGATTTTTCCATTATGCCGACGTACACTGCAGGGTTTTCAATTACAATCAATTTTGAAAAATTTCCCTCCATGTTTCCAAAAACTATAGGACAGTATAAAAGAATGACCAACGATCGGGAACCACACTTCAATGCTCTTTATGTGTACTGGAGCAGCGTAAAGGAACCAGTACATCAACATCCCAATCATTGCTGTATTCTTGTTTTGCCCACCGCATACATCCGATAGAGGCATAATTTGGTGACATCTTGCAAATTGGTTTTAAGCAGCTGATAATGAAGAGCAGAAGCAATCTATCCCTCCAGCCAAACATACAAGGTCACATTGTCTTTTGTCTGACTGCTTGTAGAGGAACCCTGGCAAACTGTGAAATTATATAAGTACATCTGTCTGTCATAATAATCTACCTGATCTGGAACTTTTGGAAGGACTAAATTTTTCTGGCAGTCTTAACTTAAAATAAGTTGACCTTTGATGTCTTCCTTCAGTCTTTCATAAAAAACTTCGCCCCGAACTTTGAGCTGCAAGCTGATGTTCCAAATTTTTCTTTTACATTGGCTGATTTTCCAAGGAAATTCTGCTTTTTAGGGACAAACATGTAGAACATGTGTCAATATAAGGTGATCCAAAGCCAATATTAAAATTATTTCAGAATATTGTCCGGTAGTAGTACTACTTCACGTCCAGATGGGGGTGTTTATCACAGAACATTTCCCCGCATTAATTTTACATTTAATTCACTGGGCAAATATTGGCAATGTAGCCTTTTTCCTCTAGAATAGTGACTTTCAATCAGCATGAATTGTTCAGTGTGTCTGACAACAGCTGTTTTCCTATCTTAGTACAACTTCATTCTTCTGTCACCTCCTCATCTTCCAGCGATTGCAGGTGAGGAATCATCCATTATACTCTGACAAATTTTGTTGAGTCCCTTTTTTATCTGCAAAATCCCCATGAAAGATGTTTGGTAAACCCTGATGTTTATAAAAACTCCACTTTTCTTCTTCTTCTTCTTCTTCTTCTTCTTTGGGAGCACAAACTCCATAGTTAGTTGCTTTCTTTATGGTTTATCTCCTATAAGCTTAGATGTTCAAGGAGATGACACAGTGACATGCTGTCGAATTTAGTTGCTCTGCCATTCTCAGTTATTTTGTTCATAAAATTTTGATGGATCTGTCTTATGTCCTGCATAGTGAGTTCTTTATATTTCAGCTTTCCAGCAGGATGTTTACAGTTTAGTTTCTGTGGAAAGCCTTTCGGTTGGTACCTACAGATAAATGAAAAATTAAATTGAAAACCAACTGATAGTAGTTTTATGTGAATACAATCAGAAGTTCGGTGTTTATATTTTTTAAGTATGTTGAATTTACAAGAAATGTTCCCTAAAAGTTTAGGTAATGTTGCTAGTCATTAATTCCAACAACATTCAACCTGAAATCAATATTTGAAAATTAGTATAAGCAGTGGTCTTTCTTACCTCTTCCTTTTCTCGACGTTTCGTTTCCATTTCTGTACAATCTGTCTTCTCTTCCTAGAAATACAGTTTTTCGTGGCATCTTCCCTCTCATCATTAACACTACTCTCAGCTCTATTGTCATCAGAATGTACTTACATAGTAGAAATTTCTTCATTATCCTTGTCCATTTTGAAGTGTGCTATAACAAAACTGCCTACAGTTGTTTTAAAATACGCAGTGGACGAGTCTGCTGGTCGGTCTTTTTATTATATAACAATGTCTTCTCATACTTTCCTTGCTACAATGTAGCAATAGAACCAGAATCATACAAGAATCTATCAAGTTCTGCCAAACAAAACTTTTAGTCACGTGTAGCTAAAAAATAGGAACATGTTACGTGTGACGAGACAATATGTCCGGTTCCGCAACCGTACCCTTTGTCGGCAGCCATTGTCCGTAAGACTCTTCCTCTTTTGCAACCGAATATGATTTGGCCACTTTTGCATTCTAATGCATAGAAAACATAGCCGCCTTTGCATCCACATACGATTTTCGCACCTCATTTTAAAATACATAGAGCTGTTTTTGAAGCCTTATTGATATATTATTAGGTAGGCTGTGAAAGCCTGTACAAGAAGATGCCTTTAACTCAATTTTCGATTTTTTGTCACATAGCCGTTTTTGCATCTGGGGTACTCACTTGTTATATCAATTTATTATGGGAACATAGATCATACCCTCCACTGCAACTAAGCACTTGCAAGCAGGACAATACACCCCTCGTCCTCATATTCTTGTAAGTATATTGTTTAGTATGATAGGTCAAGTTCATGAAAACTACCTTGTTTATTTATTTCAAACATTATTTGTACTCCTGAGAAATAGCACGAAGGTGACAATCCTTATAACTTTTCTATCTAATACTATATTGTCAAAATGTTAAGTAAGTATGGAACGGGTCACAGTTAAGTCAAAACAAATCTTTCATGTTAAGAAATTTGCTACTTTTGGAGGGGATGGTGATCTGCCAATGAGAGAGAGGCTAGCACAGAGAAATGCTGTGGTCAAGTAAAATGATTGGACTGTTTGTGTGGAGAATTCCTTGGGCTGTAAGGAACACTGCCTCACCTTTGAAGGAGGAGGACCTGCCTGGTTAGCTGAAGTGCTTTGTTTGCGACAGTGTTAGAATCTGTGCTACATACAGCAACTTAGTTGAGACTAACTCTGGCATGGGCTAATGAGTGCGAGTGTAAAAGTTTAACTTTTTCCGATAACATTACAGAATTGTAAATGAACAGTGTACATAATTTTACATGGGATTTTATGAGTGATCATATGTTATTTGTAGGACTAGGATTTGCAGTATTTTGAGGTGACTATTATTTCGTGTTTTGCGATCACAAAAGCTTGGCATCGTTAATGATTACTTAGTTGGGGATTTTGCTACCATTCCCATAATGCACTTTAATTTTATAAGGTTTATTTCTATTTATTACTGTAGTATGTATAGGACCACTTCCTATAGATCAAAACGTATTTTAATAAACATTATTCAGCCGAGTTATCTGGTAATGCCAGATTTGCAAACATTAGAATAAAACCTCTTTGTAATTAAATCATTCAGATTTATCATATATTTTATTATTCCACCCTCATAAACCACAGACTTTGTCAAGATAGGGTGGTTTGCGTGCCTCAATTATACAGATAGCCGTACCATAGGTGCAACAACAGCAGAGGGGTATTTGTGGAGAGGCTAGATAAATGTATGGTTCCTGAAAATGGTTAGTAGCTTTTCAGTACATAGTTAAAGAGAGAAAAGTCTGGATGATTTTAACATCAGCTTATGTGGCTTTGCCATATATTTACTGCAAATGGCTGAAAGCAAGGGGAATCTACAGTCATTACCTTCCCTGAAAATATGCAGCTCTGTTGTTTGAATATATGCTGGAATATTCTTGGGTAAAATATTCCAGGGGTAAAACCGTTCTCCATTCGAATCTCTGTACAGGGACTACTCAGGAGAATGTCATCATTAAGGAAAACAAAATGCATTTTAAGGATCAGAGTGTGGAATGTTCTATCCCTTCAGGTAAGTTTGAAAATTTGGAAAGAGAAATGGATAGGTTAACATTAGACATGGTGGGGATTAGTGATTTTGGTGGCAGGATGAACAGGATTTCTGGTAAGGTGTGCACAGGTTTATAAATAAAACAGAAAATGGTGGTAATGCAGGAGTAGGTCCGATAGTGAATAAGAAAATAGTAATGTGTGTAACGGTAAGGCATAGATTTAGAAACCACATTTTAAACTGTAAGACATATCCAGGGGAAGATATAGACTGAACATAACTTACTGGTTATGAACTGCAGATTAACACTTTAAAGTTTATTCAAGTGTAACACTTAAGAGCCTGCAAAAAGCAGTATGAATATCAAGAACTCAGATGGAAAAGCAGTACTAAGCAAAATAGGAAAGGTGTAAGGTGAAAGATACAAATAGATGACATATATACACTTGAAGGCAGTGTTCTAGAATTCCAAGACAAAGTAGAGGAAGATGATATAGGAGATACGAAACTGTGAGAAGAATATGAAAGAGGACTTAAAAGACTTGAGTCAAAACAAGGCACCTGGAGTAGATGACATCCCGTCTGAACTGATGATGATATCGGGCAACCCAGTCATGATGAAATTGTTCCGCCTGGTATGAAAGATCTACAAGACAGGGAAATTACCCTGCGACTTCAAGAAGAATATAATAATTCCAATTCCAAAGAAAGGAAGTGCAGACAAATAGTAAAATTACAGAACTATCAGTTTAATAAGTCCTGGTTACAAAATACAAACACAAATTATTTACAGACAAATGGAAAAACTGGTGGAATCTGACCTTGGTGAAGATCAGTTTGGATTTAGAGGAAACGTAGGAACACACGAGGCAATAATCAGATTACGACTTATCTTGGAAGAAGTGTTACAGAAAGGCAAACCTGTGTTTTTAGCATTTGTAGGTTTGGAGAAAGCTCTTGACAATGTTGACTGGAATACACTCTTTCAGAATTCCTGAATAAGCGAAATTTGTTGAAACCCAATATTAATTTAAATGTTGGGAAGTCCTTTCTGAAAGCTTTTGTCTGGAGTATAGCATTATATGGGAGTGAAATGTTGACAATAAGGAGTTCAGACAAAAAGATGATAGAAGCTTTTGAAATGTGTTGCTAGAGATGAATGCTGCAGGTTAGATGGGTGGATCATGTAGGTAATCAGATAATGAATAGAACGGGGGAAAAAAGACATTCTGTCTACACAAAAGGGATCGATTGGTGGGATACATTCCAAGACAAAGGAATCTTCAGTTTAGCATTGAACGAAAGTGTGTGCGGTAAATATCAGAGAGGGAGACCGAGTTACGAATGCAGTAAGCCGGTTCAAAATGATGTAGGTTGCTATTCTTATTCAGAGAGGAAGAGGCTTGCACAGGGTAGGGTAGAGTTGAGAGCTGTATCAGACAATGACAACAGCATCAGCAATCTTAAGATATATATAATATATATATATTATATATTTCTAAGTGCACATGAATAATGTTTGTGCATGCCCAGGATTCCTCAATTTTAACAAAGTGCCACAAAAGTATCAGATCTCATTCAGGGAGTCGTCTTTAATGGCACTGGTCAAAATTACTGAATTTCGATGCGTCTGTCATGATATTTTGCAACTCATATCATGTCCACGTTAGTGTATTCAACATGAAACTCTTATAAGACAGAACATTTTAACTTTACACAACTTGAAATTATATGAATTACATAGTGATGCTATTTTATCATAATTGAAATTTCACCACACACTTAGCACACCATTTAATTTGAAAAAATTATCTGAATATGACCATAAAGTTGACGACAGGAGTGGTTAATTGCACTTAGAAGAGAATTAGGAAAGACATGCTTCTGCTTAATTTTCTAATACACACAATTTCATTTGTCAAAGACAAAAGCAGAGGCAATAACAAAATAGTGTTTAGTAAAAGGCATGTGTGCTGTCAAACTGGCAGAATTTTGTTTTCCAACTATTACAAATTTCTACAAATTCAGAACTAGGGAAAGACTGCACAAACTTAAGTTTGTCAAATAGTCTACCTCATGAGCTCATTATTATCCATGATGTCCCCTGTTTCACCAAACTTATTATTGTAATTGAGTTTACGGGTTTTTATGGTGATGCTCTCATAACTTGTGGACACTGTTCTGTCAAGCATGCAAAAAACAGATCATGTGCTGTATTAAGTCTCAACTTCAGAAAAATATATGAAGTAGTGAGCGCACAAAAAATCATTGCTATAGTGTCAGGAAAAAACTTTGCTACAGATGCAAAACATATTGAAGCCCAAAAAATTAATTCTTCCATTGTGTGCACTCACTGTGGTTGCCATGAACTTTTCATAATACACATTCCAAATGTCCAAAAATTAAGTGCTTGTATCCTAGAATCCCGATGAATTAACATTGAAGAAACTTGTGTCATGCTATGTAAGCAGCCACCACAAATGGAGACCTGCTGACAAAAAAATGGAAATATGTGGGAATTTCATTCGCAATCTTTTTGTTGGAGAACTCAATGGGAAAGAGCCCTCAAAGCTATTATGTTGTCCCGAAAAGTGGAACCATTCAGCAGTACCACAATTTGTGACTGACCAGAATTCAACAAAAAGTTCTTGTTACGTTGTCGGGTGTTTAAAGGGGACTAAACTGCTGTGTTATCAGTCCCCGTTCTTGTTATGTATTCAGCATTTTGCAGTCTACACGTTAATAGGGTCTACATGTCTGAGGTGTCTTGCATCTACATTTAATTCACTTTATCAGTAAGCCACACAGCGCAACATATCTGTGGAGAAGTCCATGCAAGCTACCCATAAGTAAACATAATTTCAAGTACTAAGAAAATGTTTCTCAAAGTCACACAGTGTGTCATCCTATACAGAACTGCTGCAAAACAAGCACTGCAACCAGAGACTTTCTTAATGAGAAACAATGCAGATATCCAATTGTGAAACCTGAGCTGCTCCGAGTGTATTAAATATTCAAATATATTGAACTGTTTATTTTTATTATAAACATTTTCAAAGAATGAAATTGTGAGTTATTCATTTCCAAGAAAATTTTCAGTTTCAGTAGAAGGGGCACAAAATACTTCCACTGCAGTAAAATCCCCAGGGACTTCAGCTTCCTCATCAACAGAAACGATTAATTACAATTTACTGGGTTGCAGAAAATGTTAGAAATTGAGAATTTCTAATGCAAGGATGGTTAGTTGATGGGTGGATGGGACCAAACAGCTACGTCATCAGTCCCATGACCTCTGTATGGAGTGCAAGCCAGCGTGTGGTCAGCTAAGACCATGACAAGAGTAAAATAGAGGAACTAAAAGGGGGTTAAAAACAAGTAGAACAGGACTAAATCCAATAGAAAAAGTGGGATTCTGCAAGGAAGGTCGCGACAAACCGAGAATCCCTGTTAATTAATGACAAACAGATACAGGAGAACTGTGGATGCTCCTAAATAAGAAGCCTAAAAATGTAAAAAGGGAAACAATGGGAATTAAAACCAAGTTAAAAGGAGAAATGGAAGTCGTCAGGGGGAGGGGAGGGGAGAGCTCCAAACCCTGCTGCTCGCAGGGAGGGCCACAAGCCCACCCATCCTGTTCAAGCGTCTGCAATAAAATTTTATAGCCAAGAGTAAAAACCACTTTCACGGATAAATCCAAAAACTCTGTCAGCTATCCATGAATCATTCACCAAAACTGAGGGCAGTGAGTGCGGAATTCCGTATTTGGCACAGAGCGCCAAGAGGAGCGGACATTCCACTAAGATATGAGCCACAGATTGTAGGGCTCCACAACCACAATGTGGGGTGTTTTTTTTTTTTTTTTTTTTTTTTTTTTTTTTTTTTTTTTTTTGTAGTTTTAGGGCGCACAACTTCTATGGTCAATAGTGCCCAGACAAGAACTTAGATTCACTAGATCTCAAAAAAAATTTGGTGACAGTCAGAAAAACAAGAGGCGGCTAAAAACGAAAGATAAAGGACAATGAGAAGGGTTAAATATCGTTCGATAAGATGGCCAAGTTGATAAAACGCAAAACTCGAGCAGCTGCTTGTGTGTCATCAGCTAAAATTTCCTCCAGTGAAGACAGAAAGTGAAGGGCTACACGGAGATGATTAAAATTAACACAAGTCAGTAAAACATGTCGCACTGTCAGCAGTTCACCGCAGGAGCACAGCGGTGCAGGGTCGGCGGTTAGCAAATGACTGTGGCTGAAACGGCAGTGACCGATCCGCAACCGGGCCAGGATGACCTCCTCCCGCCGAGAGGGGCGTGAGGAGGTCCTCCAAGCGGTCGGGATCGGTTTGACAGTTCGCAATTTATTGTTGTACAGTGAAAGCCACGCACTGTGCCATGACGACACAATACTCCGGCGAAGAGCCCGTTGAACATCGTCCGGTGGGATGCAAAAGGTAGCCATGCGAGGCAAAAGAGCTGCGGCCTTGGCTGCTATGTCGGCGGCCTCATTCCCGGGCACACCCACGTGGCCAGGGACTCACAGGAAAGAAACGTGACAGCTGTCATCTGTTAGCAACTGGAGGGAGCGTTGGATCCGATACACGAGAGGATGGTTCGAGAAAGGGTCCTTAAGACTCTGCAGGGCACTAAGGGAGTCCGAACATATGGCATAGAAAGGTTCGCGGTGGCGGCAGGTATACAAAACGACCTGGTGGAGGGCAAAAAGCTCAGCCGTGAAGTTCGAGCACCGGTCAGGGAGCTTGTATTGGAAACGGTTGTCCCAGACAACGAAGGCAGATCCGACACCGTCAGTGCTCTTGGAACCATCAGTGTAAATAAATATGGCATTATCGAACCGCGAACGGAGTTCGACAAGCCTCGAGCGGTATACCAAATCCAGAGTGCTCTCCTTGGGGAGCGAACTAAGTTCAAGGTGAGTGTGAACCTGGGCCTGATGCCACGGTGGCAATGGGCTTTCGCTCAACCAAAGGGTGGAAGGAAGGGTAAAATTGAGCCGCTGTAGCAGGTGGCGAAACCGAACTCCAGGTGGAAGCAAGGCAATCGCAGACAACTGATATTGGCGATCGAGTGAATCGTCAAAAAATAATCGGTAAGATGGATGGTTGGGCATCGACCGCAGGTGGCATGCGTACTGACACAAGAGTATGTCACGTCGAGTGGTCAAGGGTAATACAGCAGCCTCGGCATACAGACTTTCAACAGGGCTGGTATAAAATGCACCGGTTGCCAGACGTAATCCCCGATGGTGGATAGAGTTGAGACTGCGGAGAATCGACGGCCGTGCAGGAGAGTATACAAGGCTTCCGTAGTCGAGCTTCGACTGAACAATGGCCTGGTAAAGGTGAAGCAGGACGGTACGATCCGCTCCCCATGACGTGCCACTGAGGACACGAAGAACGTTAAGGGATCGGGCACAACGGGCAGCCAGGTAGGACACGTGTGTGGACCAGCAAAGTTTACGATCCAACACGAGACCCAAGAATTTCATAGTCTCCACGAAAGGGAGAGCAACAGGGCCGAGATGCAAAGAAGGTGGAAGAAATTCCTTGTATCTCCAGAAGTTTATACACACAGATTTCTCAGTGGAGAATCGGAAGCCGTTTGCAATGCTCCAGGAATATAGACGGTCAAGATAGCGTTGAAGAGAACGCTCCAAGAGACACGTCCGCTGGGCGCTGCAATAAATTGCGAAATCGTCAACAAAAAGAGATCCGGAGACGTCGGCTGAAAGGCAATCTACGATTGGATTGATTGCAATGGCAAAGAGCGCCAAACTCAAGACGGAGCCCTGTGGTACCCCATTCTCCTGGCAAAAGGTATCTGACAAAACAGAGCCCACCCGTACCCGGAACTTGCGATCCGCCAAAAACGCTTGAATGAAAAGAGGGAGGCGGCCCCGAAGGCCCCATGTGTGCAATGTGCAGAGAATGCCCGCTCTCCAACAGGTATCGTATGCCTTCTCCAAGTCTAACAACACTGCTACTGTTTGACGCTTCTTTAGAAAGTTGTTCATAATGAAGGTCGACAACGTAACGAGGTGGTCAGCAGCAGAGCGGTGTCGACGAAAACCGCATTGGATATTAGTCAGGAGGCGGCGAGATTCGAGGAGCCGGACCAACCGAGCGTTAACCATGCGTTCCATCACCTTACAGACGCAGCTCGTCAGAGAAATGGGGTGATAACTGGAAGGAAGGTGTTTGTCCTTCCCTGGTTTGGGGATGGGGACAACAATGGCTTCACGCCAACTTGTGGGAACATGACCTTCAGTCCATATGCGATTGTAGGTACTAAGAAGAAAGCACTTGCCTGCAGGAGAGAGGTTCTTCAGCATCTCGATATGAATGGAATCGGGCCCGGGAGCAGAAGATCGGGACAGGGCGAGAGCACAGTCTAGCTCCTGCATGGTGAAGGCGACATTATAATTTTCACGATTAAAAGAGTGGAAAGAAGGCGGCCGTGCCTCCTCTACCTGTTTGCGAGGGAGAAAGGCAGGGTGGTAATGGGCAGAGCTCGAAACCTCCGCAAAGAAACGGCCCAATGCGTTGGAAACAGCAGCGGGGTCCACGAGGACTGCGTTCTCCACGGTCAGGCCAGGAATCGGGGAGTGGACCTTGATGCCGGACAAACGGCGTAGGCCACCTCAAACAACCGTGGAGGGAGTAAAACGGTTAAAAGAACTAGTAAAAGCAGTCCAGCAAGCTTTCTTGCTGTCGTTTATGATACAACGACATTGCGCTCTCATACGTTTATAATTGATGCAATTCTCCAAAGTTGGGTGGCGGCGGAAGGTGCGTAAAGCACGGCGCCGGGCTCTAAGTGCGTCGCGGCAGGCTGCAGTCCACCAAGGGACCGGGACACGACGTGGAGAAGAGGATGCACGAGGTATGGAACGTTCAGCAGCGCTGAGAATAACCTCTGTGAGGTAGTCGACCTGCCTGTCACAGTTGGGAAAATTCGCATCGTGAAAAACAGCCATGGAAGAATAAAGCCCCCAGTCGGCTTTAGAAATGTTCCAACTGGTGGGACAAGGAGATGGGGAATGATGCAGGAAGTGGATGATACAAGGGAAATGGTCACTTGAGTACGTGTCAGAAAACGCATACCACTCAAACCGACCGGCAAGCTGAGGAGTGCATATTGCGAGGTCTATATGGGAATAAGTGTGTGTTGTGTCTGAAAGGAAGGTCGGTGCACCGGTGTTGAGGCAGACAAGATCGAGGTGTTGGAGAAGGTCCACCAAAAGGGAGCCTCTCGGACAAGGTGCCGGAGAGCCCCATAGGGGGTGGTGGGCATTAAAGTCGCCTACCAACACGAAAGGTGAAGGGAGCTGGTCAACAAGGTGTAGCACATCTGCCCTAGTAAGGGCAGATGACGGTGACGAATAGATATTACAGAGGGACAAGGTAAATGTGGATAAAGTGATGCGGACGGCAACTGCCTGTAGGTGAGTATGCAATGAAATGGGATGGAAATAGACGTCGTCTCGAAGGAGCATCAGAACCCCTCCATGGGCTGGGATACCTTCCACGGGTGGCAGGTCGAACCGCACAGGGGTGTAGTGTGGAAAGTCTGCACGATCACGTGGACGCAACTTAGTTTCTTCGAGGCAGACTAGAAGCGGGCAGTGCAATCGAAGGAGTAGTTTTAACTCCTGATTAGAACGAATGCCGCGAATATTCCATTGAAGGAGCACCATGATAAAAATGAGATAAGAGATAAGGATAAAAATTAACAAGCAAGCGGGGCCACCTCGACGGCCGCTGAGGACCGGATTTCGAGGGAGCACTTCTATCGCTGTCTAGGGGCAAAGTGTCGTGGTCCATAGGTTCGACCGACGCACCTGCCACCTCCTTGAGTTGATCAGGAGGGGCAGTTTCCACCACCGATAATGGGCCGGGTGCCCGGCAGACGGAGTGTCCCGGTGAAACAGAAGACGGCCGAGGCCGGCAACTGTTGGACGGCATGACAGATGGGTCACGCCTCGGCGGGGAAGGAGAGGAACTCTTTTTCTTGTCAGCTCTTGTGGAAGAGTGACGGCGAGAAGAGGCAGTTGACGGTTGGGAAGCCTGAGAATGCAGAAAATCCTCACGGACGGGTTTTAAAGTCCGGGCATCTTGTTTAGGTGCCCGCGGTTTACCAGAGGTTGATGAAGACTGTACTTTAGAGGCAGCAGGAGGAAGCGGGGACGTGGAACGGGCAATCTTCGGGCTGGCGGATCGCACAACTGTGTCAGCGAAGGTAAAATCACACGTCTGGGTACTTGAATCCTTAGTAGGTCGAGTGGAGGTGAGGACCTTACTGTATGTGCCCGCTGGGAGGACAGCAAGCTTTCGACTCGCCAACAACTTTCGAGCGGCAGATGTCGACACCTTTTCCATAACCCGAATTTGCTGGATGACCTTCTCATCCTTGTATACCGGGCAGTCGCGAGAGGAAGCCGCATGGTCACCGTTGCAGTTAAGGCAGTGAGGGGACGGAGGTGGGCAATCCCCCTCATGGGCATCCCTACCACAAGTGACACATTTTGCTGCATTTGGGCAAGAGTCACGAGTATGGTTGTACCTGTAGCATTGGAAGCAGCGCGTTGGGTTTGGAATATAAGGTCGGACAGAGATAACTTCGTACCCTGCTTTGACCCTCGACGGGAGTTCAACCCTGTCGAACGTCAAAAACACAGTACAAGTCGGTGTCAGCTGGTTATTTACCTTTTTCAAAACCCTATGCACAGCTGTGACTCCCTGATCTGACATGTAGGTTTGTATGTCTTCATCAGACAACCCGTAAAGGGATCTCGTGAAGACTACCCCCCTTGACGAGTTGAGTGTGCGATGCGCTTCTACCTTGACAGGAAACGTGTGTAACAGTGTAGTCCGGATGAGTTTCTGAGCTTGGAAGGCACTGTCCACTTCCAGCAACAATGTGTCATTGCGCTGACGCGAACAGGTTTTAACAGGGCCAGCAATTGCATCTACACCTTTCTGGATAACGAAAGGATTTACAGACGTGAAATCTTTTCCATCGGTGCAAGAGACAACAAGAAATCTCGGTAGATTAGGCAGAGTCTTCTTTGGCTGAGGCGAATCTGCTGAGGCGAATCTATCTTACGTTTCTGGGTCAACGTTACAGAAGAAGAAAAGGAAGTCATCGCGGCAGTGTCCCCCGTGATTACCGGCGTCTCCGATGGCGCGCTCCTTCCTAGTGGGGGCCCTCTCTGAGGGCTTACCCGCCTTAGGTGATTGTTCACACCTCAGGTCACACCTCCCAAGAACTGACGGAGGGACCAATTGGCATGTTCGGAAGGTACCAGCTCGGGTAATCACCCCTCCCTGGGCCTGGCCTTTACCAGGGGGTACGTACGTGCCCTACTTGTCTACCCGGGGCGGGGAATTACGCGTTACCCCGTCACCTGCTACGCATGATAATGCGTGGGTCGGCCTTCAGACACGCACAGGGAGGAAAGAAGAAGGATAGAGAAAGTGAAGAGGAAGGAAAGAAGTGTCTCAAACGCCGAGGCGGAGACTAATGAGGAGAAGGAGGCTAGGAGAGTACAAGGAGAGAAAGACAGAAAACAAAGGGTAAGAAAGTAAGGAACCAAGGAATAAGAGAAACGACAACTAGAACCACCGTAACTCACGAAATTCGCCCGTCTCCGGGCGGAGGCATAAACCGGGAGGGAAAGTGAAGCAGCCTGGGGCAGAAGAAAGGCTGCTCCGGCTCGGGGCCCCGTGCGCGCCACACACGTACCCACAAAAGAACTGTGGGCCCCCTGGGGGGCACAATGTGGGGGAGGCTCATTACGCAAAAGAAAACCATGGGTCAGCCTGGAGTGACCGCTGCGGAGACGGCAAAGGACAGTGGATTCCCTTCGAGAAGGGCGTAAGGAAGAACTCCAAGCTGCAGTGGTCGACTTGGAGCGTAGTTTATTAGACAGAGCAGTAGCCTGCCAGTTGGTGTTCCAGTCCTGTATGAGTAGCGATCTCATCTGCACCCGCAAATCTGTGCCTGGGATAACCCAGAGGAAGGGGGCAGGGAGTTACAGCTACTCTAGCCAACTGGTCAGCCTATTCATTTCCTAGGATACCCACATGACTGGAAACCCAGAGAAAGGCAACAGAGCAAGTGGTGCAACTAAGATCAGCAAGGAGAACGTGAATATCAATGTCCAAAGGCTGTGAGGAGTAGCATCGGTCTATGGCCTGCAGGCGGCTCATTGAGTCAGAACAGATTAAAACACTGTCCAGGGCTACCTGTTTGATGAAATGAAGTGTCCTACTAATAGCCGTTAGTTCTGCTGTAAACACACTGAATGATTCTGGCAGAGAATTGCATTCTACACCAATGGGAGGCATAAATGCATATCCCGTATGACCAGCAAATTTAGAGCCATCAGTGTAGAAAATCGTGGCACCCTGAAATTCTTAAAGGACAATGTGCAACAAATTCCGGAAGATTATGGGGGAGACTGAAGCTTTCGAGACGTGGTAAAGATCCAATCGGATTTGCGGCCGAGACACCAAACAAGAAGGGGTGCGCAGTATAGCATGATACATACAGTCAAGGGAAGGGAGGTTGAAGTCCCTACAAATGGAAGCGAGCTGCAACCCAACAGGTAAACCCACCCGAGGGCGAGTATCAGGAGTTCTAAGACCGTCGCCTCAAACTGAACGCGACATGTGGGATGACCAGGGAATTTACGAATGGCAATGGCATATGACACCAAAATCTGACGGCACTTAGTCTGAAGAGGGGGGATTCCTGCTTCAGCAAGGAGACTGTCTATAGAGCTGGTCCGGAAGGTACCCATAGCCAAGCGGATGCCACAATGGTGAACAGAGTCCAACAGTTTCAGGGCAGAAGCAGCTGCCGAGCCATATACCTGGCACCCATAATCTAATTGGGACTGAATCAGAGCCCGGTAGATATGAATTAGTGTTGTCTTATCTGCACCCCAGGAGGAGTGAGCTCGTAAACGGAGGGCATTAAGTTTCCGCATGCAGCTTATCTTCAGCTGCCGAATATGGGGCAGCCAAGTCAGTTATTTTTATCAAAAAGGAGGCCCAAAGAACGTTGCTGTGCCACAACTTTTAGGCGTTGAGTAGCAAAGAAGAGTTTTGGGTCTGTCTAATGCAAGCAGACTGACAAATGTATTAGGCAGAGGATAGTGAATACCTTACACACTGTTTTAGTAAGAAGACTAGGCTGCTCTAATTTTTATACTACTTACTATTGCAGAGCAGAAAACACTCAAATGTTCATCTCTCAGAAATATCCAGGCTTGTAAAATGTGTACCATCAACATTCCATGGTATGAACAAATTTTACTCTTATAAAACATTCATTCTGATTGGAAACATTTGACAGTTGCAAGAAATTTGGAGAAGCACCTTTCAAAATGAAAGTTGAGTTACCTTAAGTAGAAGTATCAGCCAACCAGTTGCAAATTAAAGTTTTATAATGTTTATTAAAGTTTAATTAACATGATTCCACCTGTTGCACCAAAATTATCATCTTAATTGAGTTTAAGGGTTTTTATGGTGACACTCTCATAACCTGTGGACACTGTTCTATGTGAAGCACAAAAAAAAAAAAGAAAAAATGGATCATGTGGTGCATTAAGTCTTAACTTCAGAAAAATATATGAAGTAGTAAGCACACAACAAAGCATTGCTATAGTTTCAGGAAAAAAAAATGTTGCTACTGATGCAAAACAAACTGAAGCCCAAAAAATTAATTCTTCCAGTGTGTGCGCTGACTGTGGTTGCCATGACCTTTTCATAATACACATTCCAAATGTCCCAAAATTAAGTGCTTGTTAACTTCAATTTGCAACTGGTTGGCTGGTACTTTTTACTGCTGTGAATTACCGTTGCTGTATGCAGCTGTGTTACCTTACCTTAGTAAATTTAGTGAAGATGGACATTTTAGTGAACAGGTGTAACAGAAAATATCCTTTTATTTGTGCAGTAAAATAAGATTAAAGAACATAAAACATATCTTCTTAATGTTCCATTTTTACCCATTTAAATAACATAAACAAATGCATTCTTTCCATGTTTATATTACTTAAAAATCCATTTCTACCCATTAGAGTTCAAAATATATTCTAACAGAGTGACCTCCTTGATGCCAACCAGTAAAGATTCTCAATACACTAGTTATGTGAAACCCAACTTTTCACACTTGAAGTCATTAACACATGGATCAAGGTTATCTGGCAAATGCAATGTTTCTTAAGTTCAAAAAAGTATGGACTGTGTCACTCACTACTTTTGTAATGGGGTATCAAAGAATTTTATTTGGTTGAGGATTTGTTGGTGGGGAGGATGTAGTATATTTTATCCAAAATATTCAACAAGACATTTAGAACTAATTTCAGGTGTGCTCCAGGAGAGTGTATTGGGACCCTTATTGTTTACAGTGTCCATTAATGACCTGACAGACAATACTAATAGGAACTTCTTGCAGGAATGAAGGAAGATTAGGATTTAATGCCCTGTCAACAGTGGGGTCATTAGAATTATTCCAGAAGAGACAGACAACTGTAACGATTATTTTTCCTTTAAATTTTGTGTATGGGTCTGTTCCTGATAACTTATTTCCCTCTAGAAGTAGCCATTCCACTAATTTTTGTATATCTATTACACACAGTTTGGGCTCACACACCATTCCCAAAACCCTCTCTTTTAAGTGGTCAGCAAGATGATGCAACATTCAGCCAATTATGTTAAAGAGCATTATATATATTATTACAGGACGTTAATCCCTACAAAGTAGATTGCATATAGAATTGTAATGCGCTAAGTATTTACACATAGCGAAACGTGTAGAATCACCGAGGTAGTTAAACTTCAAAAGAAAAATAATAAAAACCTTTTTCTGAAATGTTAATGTAAAATGTTCTATAACTTCAGTCTGAATATGACATTAAAGATAAAGGTGAAGCAATGAAAAACCGTCTCAGGGTTTCCGAATTTATATTTAATTACACAGAATGATATAAATAGCATTATGTGTAATTCAGCAATTTGAAATGTTCCCAATAAATGTCAAACTCGTGCTGCAGTGCAGAACAGGATGTTGTCCCTTCTAGAGTTAATTACATCACTTTCCATAATATTGCATAAATCTCTCTCAGAACTTGTGCTCTAAAGAACGTAAGTTGCTTATATATTTCATTTACATTGTATTATTGTCATTCTATTTGGGGAGTTTTCAAGTATATCATTCCTGTTTTATTCACTTGTCAAATGTTATTAGTTGCTTAGCAGATTACATTGTTATTTTTAATCTGAACAACACATTACACTTTGTAAACGTTAATGTCTTATTATGGTTATACATAAATTAGTGGCAATATTGTGTTTAAATTTAATTTCCAAAAATCTGTGCCTTTATGCAGAGTCCTACTCTTCACATTACATTTAAATGGAAATACTTCAGAACGAAACCAACTTCCAAACAAGCAGGAAGGAAAGAAATTTAAAAAACCAGTAGTGGCAATACTTACTTCCAAGGAAAGAACCTATAATAAGTTACCATCTATGTTAAAGCTAAACATACGAGGGGTGAGGGGATGGTCTGAAAGTTTTTAGCCCAACAAAAAAGAAGAAAAGACATTACATAACGCCAATTGAATTTTCAATATAATAGCCACGTACACCAATACACTTGTGGGCATGCTCAGATAACTTTTGCAAACCATTCAAATAAATGGTCTTTGATTTAGAGTCCAACCAATCATTCATGGCATTAATCACTGCATCATCATTGTCAAATTGTCATCTTTTTCAGGGTGTTTTAAGGTTTGGGGAAAGAAAAAAAAGTCTGATGGAGCCAAATCTGGAGAATATTGTGGATGACGTAAGAATTTGAACCCACAGTCTCTCAGTGTTTCAAGTGTTGTGAGGGCTTTGTGCACCAGTATTTAGCAAAAGAATCTCCGCACACCAATATTCTGTCTTTTTTCCTTTATCTCCTCTCTCAAACAGTGCAGCTGATGAAAGAATAAAATAGAAGTGCTTGGGTAAGACAGGAGATACTGAACTTTATGAAAGGAGAAAATATACATATGCAGCAAGTGGAGTAAAGGCAAAAGGGAGTACAGGCAACTAAAAAACGAGATTGACAGAAAGTGCAAAATGGCTGAATGGCTAAGCAGGAGTGGCTAGAGAGCAAATGCAAGACCACAGAAGATTATATTAACTATGGGAAAGGCAGTTTGGAGAGTTAAAAAGCACTTGTATGAATATCAAGAACACAGATGGAAAACCAGTCCTAGCTGAAAGATGGAAAGAGTACATACAGTTGCTCTACAAAGGAAATTAAATTTGTGAAATATTGTAGAAATGGAAATAGATGAAGATGAAATAGCAGATACTACACCAAGAAAAGAATCTGAGATAGCACTGAAAACAAAAACACCCCTCACGTGGAATAGACGACATTCCCTCAGAGCTAGTGAAGTCTCTGGGAAAGCCAGTCATGACAAAACTATTCCACCTGATGTGCTAGATGTATGAGATAGGCAAAATACCCTCAGACTTCAAGAAAAATGTAATAATTCCAATTCCAAAGAAATCAGTCACAAAAAGGTGTAAAGTTATAGAACCACCAGTCCTCGTTGCAAAATTCTAACATGAATAATTTACAGAAGAATGGGAAAATTGGTAGAGGCTGAACTCTAAGAAGATAAGTTTGGATTTTCAAGAAATGTATGATCATGAGGCAATACTCACCTAATGACTTTTCTTAGAAAACAGATTAGGAAATCCAAACTTACATTTCTCTTTTATAGATTTCGAGAAAGCTTTTGACAGTGTTGAATGGAATACACTCTCAAATACTCAAGTCAGCAGGGATAAAGTATAGAAAATGGAAGGTTATTTGTAACTTGTACAAAAATCAAGACAGCAATTATAAGAAAACAAATGAATGGGATGCAGCAATTCAATCTGCAAATTGAGCAAGCTATGTATTAACACAAGGAGAAATTTGAGGAAGAAATCAAAGCTCAAGATGAAGAAAGAAAAGCTTTGCAGTTTGCTGGTGACATTGTAATTCTCTCAGACATCGATGAACCTGGAAGAACAATTAAATGGAATGGACATTGTCTTGAAAAAAGCGTATAAGACGAACAATAGCAAGAGCAAAACAAAGTTAATGGAATGTGTCAAAAAATTAGGAATTAGATTAGGTAATGAGATAATAAAAGTAGATGAGTTTTGTTATTTGGTTAGAAAAATAACTTCTGATGGTTGAAGTAAAGAAGATATAAAATGCAAAATGGCTTTTGAGAAGAAAAGCGTTTCTGAAGAAGTGAAATTTGTTGACATCCAATTACTGTTAGGAAGTTTGTGTGGAGTGCTGCCTTGTGCAAGAGTGAAACACGGTCAATAAATAAGTACTATATTGACTTCTGTTAGTCACTTGGCAGGAGGATGGCGAAGGAAGAGGATCAATGCCTGAGAATAATAGGTCTGACCAACTGTCAGAGTTGAATGGAGATGTGCACACCAACCAGCACAACAATACGGGAACAATATCTAACATGCGCCACCACGAGCACCAATAACAACAAGATGCGTTGGCATACCTATGCCCGCTATAGGGAGCATGGCAACCTCTATGATTTCGAGAAACTGTTTCAGTGTCATGACAATCCTTATCTTAATACAGCTGTCAGGCATTAACATGAGGCTTGGGGACATGCTGATAGTAGTAGGCGTGGATCACATTTCAGTGGTACGAGTTGAGTCTATCAGCAGGTCCTGGTTTCATCAGGCACAGCCTACACCTTAATAGGTATGGGAAGAGGTGGTTGATAAAGCTTATAGGTGACAGTGTAGTGGGAGTGGGGAGATCACTCAGGGAAAAATTCCTGTAGTAGTGAGTGTTAGAACTGTACTTTTTTTAGACTGAAGTCATCTGACAGGTATTCTGATCAAAGGAGTTCCTCTAACAAAGAAACCGTGTTCAGAAAATGTCACATATCCAAATAGAGGAATTTGCATATTTCACCAAAATATACAAGGTATTAGAGAAAGTTAGTGAACCACTTGCAGATATTGACTTCGATAATGTTGCCATTTCAGAGCACATCTTAAATGCTCTAACAATTAAGAGGCTTTCTTTACTTACAAGTTAGCTGCCTGTTTCTCCAGGAGTTCTTTGCAGTGTGAGAGAGTGGCCATCTTCCTGAAAAAACTATTAAAGTTGAGTCCAACATTTCTAAAAACTGCACTGCACTGCACTGCACTGAAAATATATTTGAATGTTGTATAGGTGTGATTGATTGTAGTGAAACTAAACTTCTAATTGTTGTTATTTATAGGTCCATTGGCCAATTTTAAAACCTGTCTGCTCAGGCTAGAGAGGGTTTGATGTTCACTTTATACGAGGTACAAAAATTAGTTGCATGTGGCCATTTCAACATTAATTGTTTAAGTAACTGTGCAAGGAAAAGGAGGCTTTTTAAGTTCAAATTCTTATCACCTGTTGCCAACAGCATACTTTCTAGTTAGATTGCTGGGCAACAGCAGCACAACCATGGACAACATTTTTGTTCATTATTGACTTGTTACAGACTATGATACACAAATTGTAACTTTAACAGGATTTTGTGCTCAAACATCTGTTACATTTAATTAGAAACTATTTAGAAACTCTAATCCAGTTACAATAGAGACCTTTTCTAATTAAGGAACACAATTGGTAGTGTGTTTATAGTGCTGATAATAGACAATGAATATAACGATTCCGTTAAGGCATCTCTTATGCTCTTTGAAAGCTATATTCTGTTACAAAGCTCAAAACAAGGAATTACCACTAATAGGCACCTGGGCGACTGGCACGAGGAATAAGAATATTGTGCAGAATGAAGTGGGAATTACATCCAAATGTTATAAGCTACAGTAGCCCATTACAAACAGTATTGTAAGGTTCTGAGAAATGTAATTATGAAGGCAAAAAGTATGTGGTATGTAGAAAGAATAGCTAAGTCTCAGGATAAAATTAAAGCCATATGGTCAGTTGTGAAGGGATTATTAGGTCAGGAGCACTGAGTTGAGGATATGAAGTCAGTGTTAAAGGAAATTTGTGTGTTACTGATAAGTCACATAATATGTACAGTATTTAATTAATGCTTTCTGAATATAATAGGTCAATTGAACACAGGTAATCACACAACCCTCTTAGAAAAAAGTATTCTGAGACTGTTGCCTCAGGTTGTCCTCCGTGATATTGACAAGAAAGAGATTGAGCCAATAATTAAATCACTGAGGACTAAGGACTCTTGCAGATATGATGGGATATCTAGCAGAATACTTATGTATTGTTCCACCACTATTAGCCCAGTGCTTAGCCAATTCTGTAATTTTTCTTTTTGGAATGGTCGATTACCCGACTGACTCAGTAGTGAAACCACTTTATAAAAGGGAGAAATGAATAATGCAGGATAACTTTAAACCTATTTCTATGCCATCAATTTTTGCTAAAGTAATTGAAGAGACTGCTTATATGCCCATCCTTCGCAACGGTTGTTAAAGAGGGACCTTTTTAAATCATGGATTTTTAGGGTTCCGGACACAGAAATATCTCTAGAATGAGTATTCAGATGCACAGAACAGATTTTGTGTCCTAAACATTAAAGTGGAAATGTCACGTGATATTGGGAAGAATCTACTAATTGTTGACTTATCTTGGTCTTTTCTTGTTTGGTTAAGACAGATGACTATGTGTAAGTGGCCTTTTAGCGATGCTTCCTCAACTTTCTTGTTGCTTCTGTGACACATTTATTTAGATATTATTTCACGTTATGTGATTGCTCTGCGAAAAGGTGGCAGATTAGCACACCCACAATGTCTGTGAGCACATCATCTGTATATTATCTCTGGTGTCAGAGTAACACACTTATTGTTTGCAATGTAACCACACACACACACACACACACACACACACACACACACACACACACACACACACACACAATGAAATTTCTCTAATTATAGATTTTTCTAAACAGTGACAATACTCCAAGATCTGAACAAACTCCCCAATAATTTATATTACGGATTATTTCTTGTTCTATACCGTACTAAACCATTTTCTAGGCATTTCTAAACAGAAGGGACTTAACATGTAATAAGTATTCACCAAAATCAGAAACTACATAAATTCGATTTTTCTTGCAAAGAATTCTTATTAAATGAAAACATCGATAGAGACGAAGGAACATTATTACTTCTAAAATTCTAATTACACCTGCAGAAAGATGCACTTTTCTTTCCATGACATCGCAAAGCATATGGGATACAGATAGGAAAAAAATATTTTTTGTGTCCTACCTGGGTTAAATTTTACTTGCAGTGGCAGTGGTTTAGTTTCCTATCATTGGCAATGTACTATTCGCTTTAGGAAGATGATTAATTTACTGACCAGAACAGCATAAATTATTTATTTCATCGTGAACATAAAGACTTATTCCCCTCATTTTACGTGTAGCACCTTTGCAGATTATCCTCAGTGAATAGACCTACATGATGGCTTTTAAACAAATGATTAAATTTTGATATCTTTATTTTCTCTGGTCCGATTTTAATTATTGAAGCCTTTATGTAACCACATGATGTGCTCATGTTATGTGTGAAAACCCCATAAAATTCATCAAGTAGGTTTGGAGATAAACGTGTTCAAAGAGAGACAGTCATTACGATCATAGATAAAAAATTTCAAATTACAATATTCTTTTTTTCTGTGATCTGATTTTTATGACACAAAGTCTATATGTTGTACAGAGTTACGCTCACTATGAAAACCCCATGCAAATTCATGAAGTAGTTTTGGAGATAAGAGTTTTTAATAGTTGAACAAACAAACCGACAACAGTTATGGAAAACACTTAAAATTACGATTTTTTTTTTTTTTTACATGATCCAATTTTGATAAAATTATGCCTATATGTTGACCCAAACTTCTCTCACGTTTCCTGTGAAAATCGCATGAAGGTTCATCCAGTAGTTTTGAAAATTGAACTGAACAGCGACAGGCCTACATTTACAGATTTATTATTAGTATAGATTTGCCTTGAAGTACAATAGGTAGCTCTAAGATATTTCTGTTTGCTGATGACACTTGGTATTGACAGATGACGTTGGGAAAATTGATGCCGTATCGAATAATTATGTTAAACAAGTTCATGGCTTGTAGATAATAAATTGATGTTAAATCACAATAACTACGAGTCTTTACAGTTTCTAACACACTGTTTAACAAAAACTGACATTTTGATTACACAGACATTTTGATTGCACAGAATGGACACATGATAAGTGGGACTGAACATTTCAAATTTCTAGGCATTCCGATAGATAGTAAGCTGTCGTGGAAAGGCTGTGTTCATAATCTTGTACAAAAACTAAATGCTGTGGTGTTAGCCATTAGAAATTTCTGAAATAAGTAATAGTTCAATATGAGAAGTAGTCTACTTTGCGCATTTTAGTTCGCTTATGACATATAGTGTTATTTTTTGGGGTAATGCCTCTGATTCAGAAACTGTGCAGAAACTGGCAGTTCTGGCGATATGTGGGATAAGATCATGTACCTCATGCTCACCCCTGTTTACTAGCCTGGTAATTCTGAAAGTGGGCTCTCAATACATATTTTCTTTAATGCTGTTTGTTAATAATATTTGGTTATCCCAGCAGTTACCAACTTTCATTCAGTTAATACTAGACAGAAATCTGATCTGCATTTGTATACATCTACTTGACCCTTGCGCAGAAAGGTGTGCAATATTCTATCACATCCATTTTTTAATAAATTGCCAAAAGAATTCAAGGAGCTCGGTAGCAATCCGCACACTTTTGAAGCTAAAATTGGAAGTTCTCATGGTTCGCTTTTTCTATTCTGTCGAAGAATTCCTTGAAAACTTAAGCAAATTTGTGTTACACTGTAGATTTTTTTTTTTTAATTTTATTTATGCTTAGACCTGTCGTGTACTTTTAATTGCTTTTTGTTTCAGTTTATCAATTATTACTCCTTTATTGCAATCTAATGTACTAACCCATTACATGACCATGGAGGTTTGCTGCTCAATTCGGTCCTACGGAACACGATAAAAATAAATAAATAAAATGCTTATTTCTTCTTTTTTGCTTCTTCTAATTTTTCTCTCATTTCTTATATAAATAAATCTTACCATCAGTTTGTGAATGGTCTTCTGCTGCTTTTTCACACACGTATGACAGGGTCCTTGCATCCAGAAAAACTGACTTATCAGCTTCAGTCTGTAAAATGAGGATGATGATGATAATAATAATAATAATTACAAATATCTCTTGACAAGAGATCACATTACAAGCCTAATGCCAAAAAATAATTACACTTTAGAAAATACAAATGCTCAGATAGCAAGCATTTGAAAACATGGGTTCATTGCTTAGTTTAATGACTACAGGGACTAAACTACTTGGTCATCAGTCTCTCCTACCTGAAATAAGCAAGTCAGCAAAGCTTTATAGTGAAGAAGGGCATGTCACATGAAATTTTGGAAAAGGAAGCTTGTCAATATACCAAAACCCAACAAAGCCTAGGGAAATGAATATGGAGAAATAAAAGGTGGCAGAAGAACAAAACACAAGTGATTTGCTGCATCCAGGGAGAAGTTTAAGACTCCGACAGACAGAGTGCAATGGGGGATATACCCCCAATCACTTACCAGCGGCACCCCATCTGACAATACCCAGGAAAGACCAGTGATACAAACAGAGCAAAATAAGGTACAGAAAGCAAAGTCAATCAGACTATATGGGAGGGGGAGGAGAGTAAACAAGGAGGTAGGGAGAGAACCTTGTCAGTCAAGTGAACTGTCAGCCATGGCCCAGTTGATGCAAGAGGAGACAACCGAGTGTTCTGCCAACCCCTCAATGGGCTGATTACGCAGAGGTATCCACCTTGAGAGAGAGAGAGAGAGAGAGAGAGAGAGAGAGAGAGAGAGAGAGAGAGAGAGAGAGAGAGAGATAAACCAACTTCACTAATAAAACATTAGTCAGCCTCTGAGGCATCATCTGGTAACACCAGGGGTAGTAAGTCAAGAAGATTATAAGTCTTGCTGCAGTATAGCTAGGTAAGGGCACTTGGAATGGGGCAAATGCTACTTTATAGTCTCTTATGGATAAAACCTGAGTATTGCTCCAGCTTACTACAAAGAAAATTTTATTTAATGAATTTGTAATTGCTTTAAGTTATTTGTTAAACTGATATCTGTAATAATGTTCTAAAAATTATTCCAAATGGTTTTCTGAAAGGAAACAGGCGACAAGCTATTGTCAGCTATGAATACCATGTGATGCTGTCAGAAGTTGCCTGAGTTGCTGGCTACAAATCATTACGAAGCTTAAGCTGGTCAACAACAATTTCATTGTTAATGTGAACAAATTTTCCTTTGGTTTAACTGGTTTAATGAACAATGTTCGTTAACTGCTTACACACCATCATGAAGTTAGTATCAGATCGTTTGGGAATTACTCTCCATTTTCTTTAAATTACAATTGATTAGTAAGGCTACAATCTTATTACTATTGCATTTTTTCATAGCAATTGTAGGTGTTCAAGACGCAATTGTTATCTAGTATTGAGGGTTTAGCCTATGAATATTACTGGACTTCTATCTTGTGAGAGCTGAAGTCTTGTACGGGAAAAGAATTAGTTATCAAGGGAGTGCCAGAACCAGGTATTGTGTATATTCTGACAGTTAATTGGAGACAGACCACACTACATTACTGTTTAATATGTGGTGAAATCAAACAAACTTAAAATACGTTTCAAGTGCTGAGGAGATAGACACTATTTAGTTCGTGTAGAAAAAGGAAAGTAATATTGAGTCTTGATATAATAAGTATGGTGGTTTTGTGTACACCAAGCATAACTCAAGAAGCATTATTCCTATTGTGTGTAGGAATTTTATTAATTTTTCAGTCCAGAATAACATAGTCAATTCGGTAGTCAGGTTGGTGATCAGCAGTTTGTATTTATCCTGTAGAAGATTGGGCTAAAAATAAGAAAATATTCTTATGCTTTTCATAAGATACATCCCTGTTGCCACGAGTCACAAAGTAGAAACCTAAAAACTTAACTTTATATGATTTCACAATTTCTGGATAAAGTTAATGATATTCCAATAACTGGATCCAGTAATCCCAATAGGAAATATTGCAAGTAAGCATAAATACTGTTGCAAGTGACTAGGTAATGACTTCTGCTGATGTTCCTCTTGTTCTGATGGTTAAGTGTGTGAAATTTCATGAAGATAAGAATAAAACTGTATATTTTGTCAAATTACATAGGAAAATACCCCATGCCAAGCATCATAAATCATTTTATAGAGGCAGTGAGTCTCCTCTGTCTTTATGATCAAGTGGTATACTGATCATATGTCTGGTTCTGGAATACTGACCTTAAAGAGTCAGCATGCTGGTGGCCCATTTGAGAATTTTCTTAACTAATTCATTCTCCAGTATTCCAACTTGAACTAGGGGCTAACGAAGACCACCACATGACAGCCCTGTTTGATGGGAACATAAGGAATTCTTCATAGTCAGGACCAATAGATGGTGAGGATAATATCAGTTAAGACCTATTAAAGAACTCAAGCAGTCACTACAGGTGAGGAAGGACTTGCCAGTGCAGTAACAGACAGGCTACAGAGTATGAGATAAATCTACTAGCTATGTAGTGGAAACACTGCAGCCATCCACCCAAGAACAAAATTCATTATATCCTGCATGAACTTCAGCAAAGCCAATGTGATGACCATGTTTGGTCCCTTTTTCTCTAATCCAACCAACCAACCAGTGTTATTGGCAGCCATGGAGCCAGCAGTAGAAACTACTTCTGAACCATGGAACACACTGAGAAAGGGAAAAAATGGGCATCAAAGCTTCAGGATGAACTGAGTTTCCAAACCCTGTGATAGGTAATCCATCAACAGGGTGTGTTCAGACCAGCAGACCTACACCACCTGAGGCTTGTACATGCCGACCCAGTACTGACAGCAGTCTTGGAAACCACAAGGAGCTGGCAAGTGAGCATACATGAAAAACAGTTGTTGCAATACAACACAACTGTAACAATTCTGAAAGGCAAGAACAGTACACATTGCAGTCCCATTTGAGGAAATTAGTACAATACTCTGGACTGATGTTTAGTGGGCCAGATTTGATCATTTCAACAAATCAGTGGTTGTCACCAGTAGGATGAAATGATATACATAAACACATTATTATACTAAGATTTAGAGGGAACAGGTGAAAACCCCTGTGATGTCAGGAGGGCTTCTCCCTGAACGTTATGCTCCTCCTCCTCCTCTGCTGCCTCAGAAGGCAAGAAAAGAGGTGGTCAGAAAGTGAGCAGGATGTAACATTATCAAGCTCCACCAAGTTTGAGGCCCACAAAATATAGGTCCTGAGTCCAACTTGAAATGTCTGGCTTCTTGTCCTGAGAATGTCGGAGTGGGGGGGGGGGGGGGGGGGGGAGAGGGATTCAGAGAAGCATCTCCATCCCCAGTAGGTGCTAAAGAAGAGACTTCTCTGTCTAAGTAGTAGTAGTAGTAGTAGTCGTAGTAGTACTAGGTAAAGCAGGAAAGGACAAAATTGAGGAAAGGTAGCTTTTAGAGACACAAGGCGAAGATTGTCAAATTTCTGTTGGGCGTCTGATAAGGAAAAGTGATCAAGAGTACTGAATTCCTGTTCGAAGTGGAGAAAACAACAACAAATAAGATGAGGGATATAGAACTATATGAGATACCTGTGGACTGATTTTCTCCAGGGAAGAATCCCTTTAAAAAACCAGGAAGGAAATGCAAGCATCAACACAATTGTCCTTAGGACATCTCTGGCAATGCCAGACAAGATGAACACTGCACTATTCCAGATTCGTACCGAGTTCTTCGTCAGGTTGAAGGAGGGGTCCCTGAGGAAAACAGTGCCCTTTGTCAAATTTCTGGATTGGCGAGGATTGATACTTACCAGGGTGTCTCCTTAGCACTCACAAGAACGAAGAGCAGCTGACAACCACCAAAGAAGTTATGATGAGAGGGAGGCCACAACACATCTTAATGGGTGGCATTACTTCAATGAAATTGGCCATAATATACTCTCTGAAGGAAGGGCAGTTTGGTAGTGAAGAAATTTTCTCTATCTGTCCTGGAAAAGACCTAGTAACAGGGAAATAGTTATGCCGTAAGTTGGTAGGCCTGGCTGCCATAGAGGAAAAAGCAGAAGCAAAGAAAGAGCTATTCTTTCCTGAACAGACTGACTGCAGAGGAGTGACCAGAAGTGGTGAGTTTAGCCCAGTCAGTGGTTCATCCTGTGTGTGCCACCTGGTTGCAGCAAGGTCCGCCTGGCGGTGCAGACATTTCTGGGAGTTACAATGCCCCAAAATTATGAGCAACCACTCTTATACATATATGTGACAGACAGTTCAGATATCAGCAGTGTAATCTCTATGTCATAAAGGGGCTCAACCCGATGGGTTGATACTGTGACTTGGGTGGGGATAGGGGAGCTACAGTGGGGAGCCAAGTGGGGAAAGGAGCTGGGTGACAAGAATCCACATTGAAGATCCTAGGTAGGGAGTTCTTCCTCAAGTTTATAAATGGGGGTCAAACTCCAAGAGGGACCCAATGATTCAAAAACAAAGAAGGCAGGAGGAAAAAGAGAAGCAAAACCATGAACATCAGAACCAAATGAATAGCAAGGTCATCTTAAGGGAAAATATTGAATGTGAGAGGGGGGAGGGGAGGCACAAGAGGCAGATCAGCTAGGATGGGAAGGAGAGGATACTGGGAAGGTAATGCAGCCTGGGAAGAAAGGAAAGGTTGCAACAATTCTGGAACCAGTGAGACCACCCAAGTACCCCAAAGAATAGATGTAAGCACTCAGGGGATTGGGGAGGGGGGGGGGAGTGAAGAAAGAAAATTTTCATGTGTGTTATGACTAATAACACAATTATACACAATATACCGGCTAACAATGTCGCTAGGACCTTGAGCCGTCCCACCAAAGTCCACAATAGATATGTTCGTGAGCACCCACTCTTATCCGGGTCAGTAGCAATGTCCGGAAACACGTTCGTCAACACACTAAGTATGTAACTGAGGCAAGGTTCTCGGCTGTCCCCGTGCCTCTCTCAAACGCCGCGCGGCCGGCAGGGTGCAGGCAGCGCCGCACAGCGGCCAGTTCTGGTAACGAGCGGCGCGCCGTCTAAACACAAGCGCCGCGCAGTTACCACATTCCTCCCCCTTTACGGAGTAAGGTCCAGGGGTGCCAACCACACCCAGGCTACGTCCATCAGCGAGGCCTCGTCCATCTCTGGCTGCCAGTGCGGGCTGGTACTACCCCATAGGGTTGATGATGTCTTGTTCATGTGTGCCAGGAGTGGCTGGTACCTCTGTATGTTGTTCGCAATGCCCAGGGATGAGGGCGCACCGTCTGCTCCCAGAATTGGAGATAAAAAAGGAGCAGTTTCATTACTCACAGGTTGAGTCATGGTCCTTTCCGGTGTCTGCATGTCCATAGCCTCAGAAACGGTGGCTCCCTCCCCCCTGTCCAGTGCCGGATGCTCAGTGAGGGGAGACGAAGGTGGAGGTGACCCGTCGCTCAGGAATGTGGCTGCTGGGACTGGTGCCAGTGCTGGAAAAGGCGCCCTTACCACCGACAGAGCTCGGGCGGACACAGCACGCAGTGCAGAAGTCGCCCCCCCCCCCTCCCGAAGATGTTGGCACGGAGCATGCCGGCGAAACAGGCCCCGGAGGAGGCGGGGTTGGAGGAGGCGCCTGTGAATCTGCCGGGAATCGTGGGCACAACTGATCCCAGTGTCGACAAAGAGTGCCCACAGCAGTGTCCACAGTGCAAAGGCGACGGCTGAGACACAACTTCACCTTACCTGGCAGCCAACGAGGATGCCGGCCAAACCCGCCCGCCCACACTAGCAACCCCAGAATATACCGACCTGATGGCCGTGGGGGCACACTCGGTGGCTGAGGCAACAACAAATTAAAGAGTGCGAGGTTGCCGGCCATGAAGCAGTTCCGCTGGGCTGCGTCCCCCCCCCCCCCCCCCCCCCGGAGTGAACCGATACGACATCAGGAAATGGAGAATGGCATCATCCACAGAGCAAGAGGTCACATATTTGTGCATTTGAGCTTTAAACGTACGCACAAACCTTTCCACTTCGCCATTAGACTGGGGATGAAACGGAGGGGCCGTAATATGGCGAATGCCCAGACGAGCACAAAAATCTTGAAAAACAGAATTAGTGAAAGGGGTGCCATTATCTGAAACGAGTGTGTGTGGAAACCCCTCAAAAGCAAAAACTTTAGACAATGACTGAATAGTGACAGCAGTGGACATGGTATGGCAACGAAAAATGTATGGAAAGTGAGTACGGATCTACAAGAAAAAACCAATAAGAGTTAAGGAAGGGGCCCGCGTAATCAATGTGCACCCGTTCCCACGGATGTTGGGGCTGCGGCCAGGAAGAGAGAGACGCCCGAGGCGCCGCCTGCTGTAAAGCACACAATGAGCACTTAGCCACCAGCCTCGTAATGTCACCATCGATGCCGGGCTAAAACACATGCCGGCGAGCCAATGTTTTCGTGCGAGATACACCCCAGTATCCTTCATGAAGCATCTGAAGCACCTTGGAACGGAGATCCGCCGGAATCAGCACCCGCGGAACCTGTCCATCTGTAGCCAAAAGGAGAACCCCATCCCATTCAGACACGCGAAAACTGAAGGAATAATAGTTACGGAGGGGATCTGAAGCCCGACGTGGAGGGGCGTCAGGCCAGCCCACTCGAATGTAGTGAAGGACGCGCCGCAGCATGGGATCTGACGACACCGCCTTGGCCAACACTGGCACCGTAATAGGAAAACCATCAACAGTAGCCTGAGCTTCCTCATCAAAATAAAAGCATAAAAGTTCTTCCCAGTCAAAGTCAGGATCAGGCCCCACTGGAAGGCGCGATAATGCGCGTTAGCATGCAGTGCCGTGGGACGGAAATGGATTTCATAATTATAACGGGAAAGAAAGAGAGCCCAACGTTGCAACCTATGAGCTGCCTTGTCGGGAAGCGCTGCTGTAGGGTGAAATAGAGACACCAAGGGCTTATGGTCAGTAATAAGATGAAATTTGACCCCATACAAGTAAACATGAAATTTCTTCAAAGCATACACAATGGCTAATGCCTCCTTTTCAATTTGAGAGTACCGTTGCTGGGTTGCCGTCAACGTCTTAGATGGGTACGGAATGGAGCGTTCCGACCCACTGAGATACGTATGGGCCAAAAGCGCTCCAATGCCATGTTTGGGACGCATCTGTGGCCAGAACCAAATGTTGTCCGGGAACATACGCCGTCAAACACGGTGCAGAAACCAGTAAGCGCTTTAACGTGCAAAACGCCCGTTCACACTCAGACGACCGGGCAAAGGGAACAACCCTTGTGAAGCAGACGATGTAAAGGATGCGCTACCGAGGCAGCCCCCGGTAAAAGACAGTGATAATATGCAATGTTGCCCAAGAAGACCTGTACATCCTTAACAGATGCGGTACGCGGCAGGGACTGTACCGTGGCCACGCAATCTGGCAACGGGTGGACGCCCACTGAAGACACCTCAAACCCCAAATAAGGAATAGAAGGTTGGAAAAAAATGGGACTTTGCCAGGTTGCAGCGGAGACCAGCTGCTTGTAGGACAGAGAAAAGTGCCCGCAGGTTTTGTAAATGTTCGTGTGGGGAGGCCCCAGTCACAACAATATCGTCTAAGTAGTTAACACAGCCCGGAACCGGACGGAGAAGCTGCTCTAAGTAGTGCTGAAAAATAGCCGGGGCACTAGCAACCCCGAAAGGGAGTCGCTGATATTGGTATAACTCAAAGGGAGTGTTGACGACCAACAGCCATTTAGTGTCGTCGCCCAAAGGGAGCTGAAGATAGGCTTCCGCTAAATCGATATGAGAGAAAGAGTGGGAACCAGAAAGTAAATCAAAGAGTTCGTCTGTCCGAGGCATGGGGTACAAGTCAATCACAGACTGTGCATTGATGGTGACTTTAAAATCCCCACATATACGTAAAGACCCCCCAGGCTTCTTTACAATAGCCAGTGGCGTAGCCCATTCACTGGAAGAAATGGGAGTTAAAAACCTGCAAGTTCTGTAGGCGATCTAGTTCCGCCTTAAGTTGATCGCGCAGGGCCACCGGCACCTGGCGCACACGAAAAAACTTGGGTCGCGCCGTCGGTTTCATAGTAATGTGGGCGGTAAAGCCCACGGCACAACCCAGGCCCCCCGAAAACAAGGAAGTCATGAACATACACCGGCGGCCAAGACCATGCAGCTTTGCGGCCCACGCCCGGTAGGACTGAGTGGGTTTCTTATGTGACCAGTAAAATTCGAACCGCGCCGCAATAACATGCGTGCGCGGGCGGTAATGGGCCGACAACAAACAACACATCTCATCAAAAGACAAAGCAGCCGGTTCCTGCAGGGGAGCTAATTGACGCGAAAGTTGATAGATGTGGGGGGAGACCCACGAAAGAAGTAAAGCCTTACACAATGCCGGGTCGGACACCCCGAAAGCAAGGAAATGTTGACATAGTCAGTTTTCATAAGAGTCCCAATCTTCTAAAGAATCGGGAAAGTCCGAGAACGGAGGCGGAAACACAGTAGTGGGAGACACAGAATCGGAATCAAACACGGGCCGAGGAGCCGACGGAAACCGTGACACCAGGGAGTGAAAACGGTCCGCCCGACCCGACACAATCGTCGTTAACTGCTGAACGGACTCAACCACAGTCTGTAACAATTGCTGCAGGATTTGGCGCCACGGGGGCAACTGAAAATCCGCTGGAGCCAGTCCTTCGTTGTCTACCATCTTCCACGACGGAACACGCGCCAATTCAAACACCACCTTCGTCGCCAATTGTGTTATGGCTAATAACACAATTATACACAATATACCGGCTAACTATGTCGCTAGGACCTTGAGCCGTCTCATCAAAGTCCACAATAGATATGTTCGTGAGCACCCACTCATATCCGGGTCAGTAGCAATGTCCGGAAACACGTTCGTTAACACACTAAGTACGTAACTGAGGCAAGGTTCTCGGATGTCCCCGTGCCTCTCTCCAACGCCGCGCAGTAGTGCAGGCAGCGCCACACAGTGGCCAGTTCTGGTAACGGGCGGCGCGCCGTCTAAACACACGCACCACGCGGTTACCACAATGTGTTTGCACTTAGTCGACATTACTTAACTTCTTTATTGTAACCGCATTAACAGCTTCAATCACAATTCACAGTTAATACAAGCTAAGATGTGTCAAGAAGCAGTCTATCTCTCCCACCAAAAAAGAATAGAATTGATCATATTACCAAGGAAAAAAGAAGTGTTGGTGCTCCAGTTCTATAAGGTAACTTTCCAGGCTTCCATCTATTTTCCACATTAAAGTTTCTACCAGATATGAATAAGATTGTGACAGAAAAAGTGGAAAACTATTACTTTTTAGGGATCAAGCCCTTGACTTCTGAACCTTTAGTCCAGTACTTACCCAGTAAGCAACCAAGTATGTCCTCTGGTATTATTTGACATAACATACTAGAACTAGTATTCTGAAAAAGTTTTCATTACAGACATTCTAATGCTGTAAAATGTTTCAGTCAAAAATTTTGATCATAAAAACCATCAAAAGTAACAACAAAGGTATACATACTTGCATTTCCACTGCATCTTCTACTACACTGTGTGCCAGACACTCGGGAAGCACACGAGATGTGGTTGCAGTTTCTTGTACTGTATTTAGAAATACGATATTAATGCGAGTCTGACGAAGGACTGAAAAAATATAAATATGTATATTCAACTACTTACCATATTTTTCAAATAAGAATTCCTTTTGTTTCCGTGACTTTGGTGCTCCCCAACTTACTTTTGCATCTAGACTGTCTATATCTGCATACAGATCTTCAAATGACCTCGAAATCCTCGAGTTGCTACTCTTGCGACTGTTCTGAAATCCTGTATTAAGGGTGTTACTTTTCAGCCAAAATGAATTATTTTGAACATCCATCATACTTGTTTGTGTAATTCCACTATCTGGATTGTGTGTCATTAACTTCTGCACACATGAAAAAGAGTAGGAGCGACGGTGTCTGACTAGTTCTGGTTTAGGTTCAGAGCACCTCAAATCCGTAGCACTGCCACTTCTAAAAAGTTCCCTCGAGTCATTTAATGCTTTCTGTATACATTTTTTCACCCGTTCGGCAATCACTGCTTTAACTTTTATATCTGATGTACTGTATCGCCTGGTTCTGCCAGGAGTACCATCACTTGATTCACTATGCACTAGAACCTCATTTATTTTAGGGGTGTCTGGAAAAATACTTTCTTCGTGTTCATTGAAGGTGGTGCACTTGAGATTACTACTGCTGATTTGGTTCTCTTCTTGGCATTGTATAGGCTCATCAATAGTACGGACAAAAACAGGACTTGGTAAATCGAGCAGCTTTGCAGTATTTACAACTTTTTCTTCCCTTGTTCCTGAAACAAAATTATTTTGTGAATACTGGGAGATTGTATGAAGACTGCCTTTTATAGTTTAAAGTTCTTACCTGTGATTAATCCACCAGATCTACCAGACTTGTCACTATCATCATTGATATTTAAATAATTCTTAACCAGTTGCATACTAGTAGGCCTAAACTCTGGGCAAGATGAAATCACACTGGTATTTCTAGATTTTGATGGAGTTGTGTTACAATAAGTATCGTTCATATTCTTTGTTTCTGGATTGATGTTCCCAGTAGCTTTCTCAAATACCATTTCAAAAGGATCATCTTTGCAACTTAACTTCTTATTTGTTAAATCCAATAATTGGTCAAATGGATTTGCACCATAATCACACAGCCCAAAAGAAGGAAGAGGAGCTGGTAGCAATGGTTTCATGGAAATACCACCTGATGTTCTTCCTAAATCTGAGTAAGTAGTGTCAAAATCAATCAATTCACTTTTATCTTCCCCTAAAGAACAAAAAAAAGAAGGAAGATAAATGCCAAAAGCAAGCACATAACTTAAATTGCTACACATAGATTAGTGATACTACTAGGTACATTTTGAGTACACTAAGCATATCATATCTCTCTCTCTCTCTCTCTCTCTCTCTCTCTCTCTCTCTTTACAATTTTACTAACTCTGATCTGCTTCTAACAACCATATGGTGCAGGCCAGCAGATGTGCCATCCTCAGTAATCAGCATTTGATATTCAAAAGCATGGGTTAATATAAATAGCTATTCAACTGACAGACTGAGTGTACCCCATTCCATGTGTCCCACAAGGGATAAAATCTCTAGTAGTACTGCTAACTGAATCACCCGCATGGTAGTAGGACAGTACTGAATAATCAGTTAAAGAGGCTGACAGGAGTATAAATTATTACACATTATTTATTGTCTGTTGCACAAAACCAATTTTATTATTCACAAATCAATGGCCTATGAGATAGAACTAGACTTGCCTCTTCCTTTAACTTCTAAATTTCTGGAAATTCTTCGGTATTTAATGGAAATATTCCCTGAAGTGAAATACATTTAACCCCAGGTTGAAATAGTGTTACATGGTTTCATTTCTACAAATTAACAGCCCCTTTTACTTGTTTACACATACAACTTCCATTCCATACAGAATTACTAAATCTATTAGTCAGAAGAAGACACTGAAGCAAAACTACACCTTACCACAAACATTATGGCTATCACCTTTATTTGTGAATGCCATGTGTTTGAATAAAAAGTAGAAAGGAGTGCATTGCATATCAAACTCTTAACATGTTTTGTCTAGGGCTACAGTTAACAGAATAACCTGTGTTGCAACAAATAAAAGACTATGGTACATCTCACATGTGGATGACATTTTCCTAAAGTGGTCGTGGTCACTCTTCTCCATTTAACTCTGTTTAATTGCAACTGTAAAGAGCAAGCAAATTGCTTCTACTTGAGTGCATAGCTGCAGCATATATGCAACACAGCAGGGCACTGATGTGGGTATATGAACACCATCAGGTACATAAAGGATTAGTGTGGCATTTGTGCCTTCCCAACATACATGTTGTACACGCCGAAAAATGAACTGTTGTGATATTACCAAATAGGTCCAGACAGAACAACTTCTTATTCTTTTTTAGGCTGCAAAAGGATAAAAATTGGCAGACATCGATGAGAAAATGAAGAATGTGTAAGGAGCAGTATGCCTGTCAAAATGCACCACTTTGAAATGGAGCACAAAGTTCTTTACTGGATGCAATTTGCAACAAGACGCCAATCTATTTAGGATGCTAATCCAACTCGAGTGGGAGACATTTGAGCACCCACTAAGTAGTAGTAGTAGTAGTAGTAGTAGTAGTAGTACTCTAACAGCCTTTAAGCGCAAAGATTCCTGTATGAAGACAATATGCAGCAGGCAGTTGTGGACTCCTTCACACAAACGGGACACAGTATTTTGTGTGTTTTATATATATATATCGCGGCACGTGACAAAGCAAAGTTTGCGCCGCCACCTGCGAGTACAACGCTGGTTACGAGACGGCGACACTTGTGTTGGCCAGCCTACCACCTAGCAGCCGCCAGCACCCAAAGCCGACAAACTATTAGTGTTATAGTGTGCCCCATTCAGTGCAGACACACTCTACAAGGGTAAATTAGAGTGCTGATTAAACCTGATTGAGAAGTTTTCTCATCGGCAATGAGAGTAGGGTCATTCTTTTGCATGTTGTTTGCCCTGCTTATCCGCGATGGAGCAACTGCATACCACCGTTGTTGACGTTCCTATTCTGCCTTGGGGCCAGGTTGTGTGTATCTGTGTCTACACACAATTTGCTTAGTTTTATTTTTGTTGTTGGTTTTTACTCTCATATTTCATTTGATGACCCAATTTCTGAAGGTAATTTCTTGTTTCGTAACAAATAATCATAAAACTGTACAAAAGAGACATCTTTAGTATACTGCACACTTATAAGTCACTTAACAGACTCAAAACTGACGCGCGTTTGTTTCTGTCTTTGGTCCACTGACTGTTTACTATTGATAAAACCCATTCCACGCTGGCATTGTGACTGGGTATAGCAAAGAAAAATTCTGCCATTTTAAGCAGCTATGAGAAACAAACAATATTCTTTGTCCCTTGGAAATATTTACACCAGGTGTTATTTGACAACTGATCCCCTCCATTGACATTAGCCTGATTTGTCAAAAACTTCTGAAAATTGTAGAACTGGTCAAAGCACTGTATGTCATCAATTTTAATATTGAGCTTATCATTTAGATACAGAATTGTGTGTTCAACATCTTCCCAATTAGGAACATTCTTCAAACCCATCCACCTAAACACAAAAAACACTTGATACTGAACCAACCATTTCTTAAGATATTTAATTGTTGCATCATACACATGGGCTATTTCTCCTTCTAGCATATCGCATTTACAATCATAACCTTCATTCCTCTTTTTTCTCAAAATTTAATTTAGTTTTAAAGATTTGAAACTCTGTAATTGTCTTTCTTGAAGAACATTCAACACACACTCAAGAATATGTATCATTTCTACAAGTGCATTTTTCTCTTTTTCTAGATCTAAAATATTATGGTGAAACAATTACGTAAGAGAATCAACAAACCATAATTGTGGAGCACTAAGCTCATCTTAGAAAAACACTTTAATCAAAATTGGAATTTCATCCTGAGACATGAAATACGATTTCATGTGTAGGATAGATTTCAATTACTCTTGTAACACAAGGGAAAAGAGACAGCCACCTAGTCTTAGAATGACCCAGTATTTGCCAATATTGTATCTCTACAAATTCACAAAAGTCCTTAAGACTTTCAGTTTGTTCTGTGTGAAGAGAAAAATAATTAAATATTTTTAATATTGTGGAATCAACATCTAAAGTGAGTCTCGCATCAATGCCATGTTGAATACATTTATGTAAAACTTAAGCATGGCAGCCTACTCCTACTACGCTATTATTTAAATTGTTTTTCAGATGGGTGAAAACGTTATTTCCCGACCTCTTACCAATGCCACAGATTCCACCGTAATTGGTATTGTCTCCAGAGAAAGCAACACATTTGCTATCAATACCTCTACTTCTAATAGTATCACATATGTAAGATGTAATTGTTTCAGATTTTTCATTTAACATGCTTTAAGTTCTATCACCTTTGTTTGAATGCCTACAGGTTTTACATCATAGTACTGAATGATAATTGGAAACAGTTTTGAGGAACCATGGTTACTGCCTTCTGTTACAACAGCAAAATTTCAAATACCCTTTAAAACGTCAATATACATATTAACAGAGTGGGGTGACAAAACACCATTAACAATTGCTTCTGTTTTAGTGTGGGCACATGACATTTATTTAACTGTATTTAAATCTTTGAGTAACACTTTCTATAATTTTCCTGTACAGTCCATTGACTTAAAACTTTGATGATGTTTGACCGGGTGAAAAGATAGGGCGCCTTCAGGTGCACGTACCAGATCACTATGTTTAGAACCCCCCCCCCCCTTTTTTTTAAATGAAGCCATCAACTTCTGAGGAAGATGCGGTAGTACAAACTCTGGCCGCCGTTCGCGAACAGCTGAGCGTGCTGATGGCCGCGATCGGCCGCCTTCAGGCTGCTGCCTCGGACTGTGGCGTCAGTGGGGAGTCTGGTGCGTCGCATGGGGCACCTCAGGTGTCACATGCTTCACCCACGGTCCCTGCTGTCGAGACATCTTTGCGCATACCGGACCCGGTTGGGCCACCCTCTCCCCCAGGGGAATGGCAGGTTCAACGGCGTTCGTGTCGCTCGAGGCGGAGGCTCAGAGGGGGGGGGGGGGGGGGGCTGACCGTGCGGCGTTGCCCGCTCTGCCTGTGAGTGAGCACGTGGCTGCTCCTTCAGCAAGGTCCGAGCAGGCACACGGGGGGGGAGGGGTTTATTAGTGATCGGGAGCTCCAATGTTAGGCGGGTGATGGAACCCCTTAGGGAGATAGCGGGAAGGTCGGGGAAGAAGGCCAGTGTGCACTCTGCTTTCTTGCCAGGGGGGTCTCATCCGAGATGTGGAGGAGGCCCTTCCGGCGGCGATAGATAGCACTGGGTGAACCCGACTGCAAAGTGTCGCTCGTGTCGGCACCAATGACTCCTGCCGGCTGGGTTCAGAGGTCATCCTCAGTTCATACAGGTGGTTGGCGGAGTTGGTGAAGGCAGAAAGCCTCGCTCGTGGGGTGGAATCTGAGCTAACTATTTGTAGTGTCGTTCCCAGAACCGATTGCGGTCCTCTGGTTTGGAGCCGGGTGGAAGGCTTAACGAGAGGCTCAGACGATTCTGCGAAGATCTGGGCTGCAAATTTCTCTACCTCCGCTATCGGGTGGAGAAATGTAGCGTTCCCCTGAATAGGTCAGGCGTGCACTACATGCAGGAAGCGGCTACAAGGGTAGCGGAGTACGTGTGGAGTGCACATGGGGGGTTTTTTAGGTTAGAGAATTCCCTCCCTAGGCCCGACAAGATGCCTCCTGAGCCACGACAAGGTAGCTGTAGGCAGAACACAACAGGGAAGGAAATGATCAATTTAGTAGTAGTTAACCGCAGGAGCGTCTATAGAAAGGTCCCATAATTGCTCTCAATAATAAACGATCACAATGCCCACATAGTACTAGGGACGGAAAGTTGGCTGAAACCAGATGTAAACAGTAATGAGATTCTAAACTCAGACTGGAATGTTTACTGCAGAGATAGGCTGGACAGTGAAAGGGGAGGCGTGTTTATAGCGATAAAAAGTGCACTAGTTTCGAAGGAAATAGATGGAGATCTGAAGTGTGAAATAATTTGGGTGAAGGTCACGGTTAAAGCATGCTCGAACATGGTAATCGGATGCTTCTATAGGCCTCCTGGTTCAGCAGCTGTTGTGACAGAACACCTGAAGGATAATTTGGAAAATATTTCGAGTAGATTTCCCGATCATGTTATAGTTTTGGGAGGAGATTTTAATTTACCCGATATAGATTGGGAGACACAAATGTTTATTACAGGTGGCAGGGACAAAGAATCCAGTGAAATTGTTTTGAGTGCATTATCTGAAAACTACCTTGAGCAGTTAAACAGAGAACCAACTCGTGCTGACAACATATTAGACCTTCTGGTGACAAACAAAGCCGAACTATTCGGAACAGTTAATGCAGAACAGGGAATCGGCGATCATAAAGCAGTTACAGCATCGGTAATTTCAGCCGTAAATAGAAATATTAAAAAAGGTAGGAAGATTTTTCTGTTCAGAAAAAGTGACAAAAAGGGGATTTCAGAGTACTTGACGGCTCAGCACAGAAGTTTTACCTTAAGTACAGATGGTGTTGAGGAACAGTGGTCTAAGTTCAAAGCCATCGTACAATATGCAATAGATGAGTATGTACCTAGCAATGTCGTAAGAGATGGAAAGGAACCACCGTGGTACAACAATCGAATTAGAAAGCTGCTATGGAAGCAAAGAGAACTTCACTGCAATCATAAACGTAGCCAAAGCCTTGTAGACAAACAAAAATTACACGAAGCGAAATGTAGCGTGAGGAGGGCTATGCGAGAGGCGTTCAACGAATTCGAAAGTAGAGTTCATTGTACTAACTTGGCTGAGAATCCTAAGAAATTTTGGTCTTATGTCAAAGCGGTAGGTGGCTCAAAATGAAGTGTCCAGACACTGTGATGTAAATGGCACTGAAACAGAGGATGACACTCTAAAGGCGGAATTACTAAATGTCTTTTTCTAAAGCTGTTTCACAGAGGATGATTGCACTGTAGTTCCTTCCCTAGATTCCCACACAGATTACAAAATGGCAGATATCAAAATAATTGACAGAGGGATAGAAAAACAATTAAAATCGCTCAAAAGAGGAAAGGCTGCAGGACCTGATGGGATACCAGGTCGTTTTTACACAGAGTACGCGAAGGAACTGGCTCCCTTCTCGCAGTGGTGTATCGTAGGTCTCTAGAAGAGCATAGCGTTCCAAAAGATTGGAAAAAGGCGCAGGTCATCCCAGATTTCAAGAAGGGTCCTCGAACAGATGTGCAGAACTATAGGCCTGTATCTCTAACGTCAGTCAGTTGTAGTATGTTCGAATATAATGACATTTCTCGAGACTAGGAATCTGCTCTGTAGGAATCAGCATGGGTTTCGAAAAAGGCGTTCGTGTGAAACCCAGCTCGCGCTATTCGTCCACGAGACTCAGAGGGCCATAGATACGGGTTCTCAGGTAGATGCTGTGTTTCTCGACTTCCGCAAGGTGTTTGATACAGTTCCCCACAAACATTTAATGAACAAAGTAAGAGCATATCAGACCAATTGTGTGATTGGATTGAGGAATTCCTAGATAACAGAAAGCAGCATGTCATTCTCAATGGAGAGAAGTTTTCCGAAGTAGGAGTTACGTCAGGTGTGCCACAGGGGAGTGTCGTGGGTCCGTTGCTGTTCAAGATATATATAAATGACCTTGCGAATAACATCGGAAGTTCACTGAGGCTTTTTGCGGATGATGCGGTAGAATATAGAGAGGTTGTAACAATGGAAAATTGTATTTAGATGCAGGAGGATCTGCATCGAATTGACGATTGGTGCAGGGAATGGCAATTAAAGCTCAATGTAGACAAGTGTAATGTGCTGCGAATACACAGAAAGAAAGATCCTTTATCATTTAGCTACACTATAGCAAGTCAGCAACTGGAAGCAGTTAATTCCATAAATTATCTGGGAGTAGTCATTAGGAGGGATTTAAAATGGAACGACCATATAAAATCAATCGGTAGTAAAGCAGATGCCAAACAGATTCATTGGAAGAGTCCTAAGGAAACGCAGTCCGAAAACAAAGGAAGTAGTGTACCGTGCACTTGTTCGCTCACTGCTTGAATACTGCTCACCAATGTGGGATCTGTACCAGGTGGGATTGATAGAGGAAGTGGAGAAGATCCAATGGAGAGCAGCGCGCTTCGTTACAGGATCATTTGGTAATCGTTAAAGCGTTACGGAGATGATCGCTAAACTCCAGTGGAAGACTCTGCAGGAGAGACGCTCTGTCACTCGGTACGGGTTTTTGTTGAAGTTTCGAGAACTTACCTTTACTGAGGAGTCTAGCAGTATATTGCTCCCTCCTACGTATATCTCGCGAAGAGATCGTGAGGATAAAATCAGAGAGATTAGAGCCCACACAGAGGCGTACCGACAATCCTCCCTTCCACGAACAATATGTGACTGGAATATGAGGGAAAAATCAATAGTGGTACTCAAGGTACCCACCGCCACACACCGTCGGGTGGCTTGCGGAGTATGGTTGTAGATGTAGATATTGGCAATGTACGAGGTGGGCAGGTAAGACGTTCTGCCTCGGAGCTGTTTCTTGCGGGCCTGAAGTCAAGAAATGGTCTTTATATTCCTCACTAAAGATACATTTGCGTTGTAGCACGATTTCGATGAAACGTGACCACTGCTTCCCTTCACAGCAACCAATAGACAACTGAGAGTTAAGCAGTTTTAAATAATAGTTCTAATGTGAAATTCTTAGAAGCCTGTGTATCTTGCATTGTTGCAGACCTGTGTTCTTTAATTGACTGCCTCGCAGCTCCTATTCCGCGACAATTGCCACGCCAATTATTTTATTTGTTCTAAAGTAGCTTTACCTCAGAGCAGCGGCGGCATCGAGAAGAGAGAATTCGAGAGAGAGAGAGAGAGAGAGAGAGAGAGAGAGAGAGAGAGAGAGAGAAACATTGTTTGAAGAACGGTTAAATTATCTAGCATTAGTGATTGTGAGACTTCAGAGAGTTGTAATTACGCATTTTCATGTTTAAACAGTTGCATAATACAAAAAAGAGGATATTTCCCCATTTTCCTAAAGACCCAGCTGGACAATTTTTAGGATCCAAAAAAGAGGACATGTCCAGGTAAAAAGAGGACGTCTGGTAACCCTACTACGGCTGTAATCCTGTTAATAGCTATGGCAATGACAGTTACACTTTAAACACTCCCCTGATGGACATTCTGCTCAAAGCCAACTGATATGTTTAGAAGTGATCACTGCCCTGAAGGTCAACGACCACTTCCTATTGAGTAGTGTGAGCTAGGGCTGGAGAGCATACCTAAAGATCAATAGCAGTGAGTGACCCTGTTGCAGTGCAGAAATGTGTGCTTTGACCTGTATTCAGTAAATGTGCACATGAAAAAAGGTGAAGCCCCTTAATTGGTCTAACTCTGGGGCAGTTAGTTGCAAAGCCCCAAAGCATGTTGTATGCCAGGGATCTCCAAACTGCAGCCCGCAAAGGGATTTAATCCGGCCGGCGTTTGAAGTTAAGCTTTTTGTAACTAGGTGCGCAATTTTCACTCAACTAATTCAAAGAGGTTGTTTGCAGCATTGCAGGTCTCAATGCACATTAAACCACGTACACTTATTCATAAATAAGACAGAGACCACTAGGAGCAATTGTGTCCAGCTGACTGATTTTTAGTTCCAGGCTGGGTTTTACTGTGTTAATCTTGTTTGCTTTAATATGGTGGGTATTTTGTTATTTCATGATTTCTTTGTTTGAAATGTTTGTACGTTTCTTGTTCAGAGTGCTTGTGTAATATGTCGGCTGAAGCTAAAAAAAAAAGTTGATATGAGAGTCGTACATTCAAACATGTAGCATGATATGCCTTGTTACAGAGGCAACAAAATAACACGTGGGCTGTGAAATGAAGCAATTGCTGTGCTCAAGGAATATAACAAATTTCCTTATCAAGAAAATAGCATGCTGCAGAGTTTGATGAATTCAATGGCAACATACACAAGCATAAATTACAACATTAAAACACAGACTGTGTATTCAAAAGGCAAGTTCAATACTTCACACTAAGTACACTAAAGAGTATTAAAGACAACTTGACATTTTCACCGTATTCTGTGTTTGTGTTAAAAAAAACATTAGGTCTTGTTGTTTTTTACTATGAGAGAATGTGTGGTTAAATGAAAGTTGGGATTCCACAAATCTTGTTTGTAGATATATTGAAGTATTTGGTGGAGTCAAATAATTCCAGTGTTATTTATGTTTCTTTTACACTGTAATGAGATATACTGTGGTGGTCATATTGTACATGATATGAGTGTCCGACATGTTACAGGCCAAATTACCGTATATGGCAGGTATTGCAATTTTCGGTAATCCCAAACTATGTCATCCAACCCTCATTCAAAATGGGAACTTCAGTTGTGGCCCTCACTGTCTAATGATTTGGAGTCCCTGTTGTATGCATTGAAATCTCCACAGAGGTTATAGAGTGAGGGGCCTGGGCCAGGAGATCACAGGGAGCCTCTTCATCAAGCACGTCAAATGTGGGCAGCTAAGGTGAAAACATACTCAACTGATGACACATGCACATATACTGCAACTGCTTGTACGCTTGGTGTGGTGAGGACAAAGAGGAGAGGTTGGCTGTGTTGACAAAAACATAACACCCATCATTTAACTCTCCCTCTCCACTAAGGTCATCCTTTCTGTGGAGAATGTAATTTCATGTCATGTATTCAAAGTGCATTGCAGTCTTCATATAATTAATAAATGACATTACATGAATGTAATGAAAGATTGCTTCCTCTACATATTTATTTTACCAGACCACTTTCGAGTACATGTTCATCATCAGCAGTTTTACACTATCATTGACATTCTTTTACTTGTTCTATCAGGTTTCAGTCTTTTAGAGCATCATCATCGTCATCGTCATCATCGTTGTTGTTGTTGTTGTTGTTGTTGTTGTTGTCGTCGTCGTCGTCGTCGTCAGGAAAATCTTGTTTTACTAATCAGCATTATATTTTTGTAGGTTTTTTAACTAAAAAAAATATATGGCTGATTAGTAAAACATGATTTTCCTGGCATAAAATAATAAAAAAAATACTAAAAGACAAACCTGATAGAACAATTAGCTCAATTTTGATGATAGTGTAAAAATAAAATTTAAGACTGCTGACAATGAGCATGTGCTCAAAACTGGTATGGTAAAATAAATATATAAAAAGGATGCACTGTCATTATATTCATGTAATAATGTTTATTATTACCTACATATCAGTGTCATCAGAAGTTTTGAATTTTTCCCCCTCCTACAGACAAATACACTTAGGTGTACCCAGAGTGAGTAATCTTAGTTCCTTCACATGTCCTGAATCCTTCTGAGTTCCACTGAAGTTTGGGAGGCATCTACCATATTGATTGCACCTTCACCATCTCTTTTGGCCGAGATGGGGAGCATGTAATGGGTGGAAATTCAATCTTGGGGTGAACCCCAGACTTGCATCTGGCTCCATGGGCACTGGACCTGAGTCAGATGTAGCATCAGCAATAACAACTTTGACATGGCCTGGTGGTTTGGTTCCTGTTTTCACATGTGACTGGCTCTTATTGGTTGCTTTTTTGGCCTTTGATTGTTTTTGTAGGAGGGGGTACTATTAGACAGTAGTGGCTGTGCTGGATGTTTGGGCATGCTCTGCTGTTTCAGGTACCATGAGCTCTGCAAAGACAATAACTCTGCAGCTGCTTGAGATGTTCTCAGGATAATACATCCAGTGAAGTTTCTACTGCCTTACACATGCTAACACTAACAACCAACATTTTTGCTGAGGCATTAACTTTGGCAAAAGGCTTTTTAAGTGCAAAGGCAAAAGAGGTGGCAAATATAGGTAAGACTGCATGACTTAAGATCTTTTTCACATCAAAATGGGAGATTCACTTTGTTGTTTTACTTTCCTATATCTTATTTCTCCTCATGATAAACATGGCAGTTCCTACTCCAAACAGGGTGGCCCCTGAAGAATTGTTACACTTTGCAGGTCAAGTAAATGGAAGTTTGCAGAAACTACAGGTATCAGAGTTCACAAATGATTCTTTGCCAATTGAAGTGGATGAGCAGAAAGTAAAATAGATTACTGGCATACAGTCCTTTTCAACAAAGACATGAAAACATTAATCAAGTATGTTACAAAAATGTGACAATTTTGTAATAATAATAATAATTGTAGTGTTCAAAACAGTATCTGTTCTCTCCCTCTTTTCCCCCTCCTTACTCCTCCAGAAAGAAGCACACACAATGAGTAAGATACTTAAAGTAGTAAATGACAATTTCCAGTTTTATAGAGACTACAATCTGCAGAATAATAATAGATCATGTCAATGAATTTGCAAAACATCAATAATGTGCATGAACAATATTTATTTTCTTTATCTGACAAACCTTCAATGCTCATGTTCAGAAGCTACAACACCGAGATGAAAATTACTACCAGTACATGGCTGTACAGTTTGTTTACACTACGTCAAGTAATTGGTAGTATAAGGCTGCACAGCTTGTTCAGTTTAAACAAACTGTTTAGCTTGGATGGATTTGTATCGTTGATCTGCTAATCACATGATGACTGGTCCAGTGGTCACCTGTAGCCATTGGATTCATTATCTAAGAAGTTAAAAGATTATCTACCCGATTTAATTCAGGACAAATAATGCCTTCAGTCAGCTAAATGTTTATACTCTTTTTCTAAGCTGATATTTATGCTTTCCACTTGCCCATTAAAAACTGCATATACTCGATTTTTACAGTTTTAAAAATTAACATTTACTGTTGTTTTCGATTGACAAACAGACAAATTCTATCACATTGGGAGTTAGTTGGCCGGTCAGCCCAAATATGCGAATGAATTTCAATATGAGCATTATTTCTCAATCACATCTGCGATGCTGCAACCTGACACACATTCATATCTTACTTGACAGTACCCAAAAGGGCATGGCTTAATCCCCCACTTTAACAATTCAACGAGGTAACAGGAAATTAGAAAGTATACATTAAGTCAGTAGTCTTACAATGAGCAAAGTGCAGTGTGTAAACATGATAGAGTTCTGATGGGGGACGTGTGGAGGAAGCATGGCCCACAATGACAGACACAGGAGTGGAGCCCCAGTGTGTGAAAAATGCATGCTTAGTGCAGTGCTGAAATCACAGACTGCACAATTTGCAGAAGTTATGCATGCAAGGAAAATTTGGCTTTATATATTGGCAGTAAATCAAACTGAAATAGCAACAGAATGGAAAACACTCATAATAGGGTCATGGAAACCAATAATGAAGCAATAAACATGGGCATTTTGGTAATGTTGGCTGCTGCCAAGAAAGAAGCATCCAAATGTTTACGAATTCAGGACTAGAGAGAGGTCTGCCATCTAAAAGTTTACACAGTGAGTAGCAGTGGTAAATTCTTTACTCTTGATTAACCACAATTATACCATTCATTCAAAACACCCAATAGAAGAAGTAGTCAATAATTTCTAATACACACATCTAATGTGATAACTGTAGAATTGACAGGTAGCCATTAAACAGTGGGAGGCAATAAACGACCTGTGCTGCTGAGAAGTCATATGATACAATGAATTTATAAAATTATTCATTACTGGTACCATCCATGTTACTCCCAAAGAAGTACTGTTTTACCCTCAGCAATGTAATCAAACCACAGGTTTGGAACCCTTATTCTATTGGAATGTCAATAAGGTCCCTACTGGACTCTATACCTTTACTGTAATTCAATTTACTGTGTAGCTTAGTGCCTGTTTCATAATCTCTAAGGCACTTCAGTTTTTTTAAGTTTCACTGCTAGGGAAGGAACAATCCACCCAGACAAAGCCACATATGCCCAAGTAAGCCTTATACAACGAAGGTGTGGCATTATCCCCAGAGGTTGACCACTAACAATTTTTGCACCTCAAAAACCATGCATTCCATCAGTGCACAGCACACCTTGAGATTGAGATTTTCGCCCTCCTCATGACCTGGGCAGTTAAGCCAAGAACTCCATTCCCCATCATATACAACATTTCACTGTTAGGTCATTCCGTGGTTGCAGAAGCATGCCAAGAGGTTACAGTGATAGGAATGGTAGCACTTACCAGCCCCCAGCTTAGGGACCCCGGTTCACCAAACTTATACTCAACAAATGAGTGCTGAGTGCCCTGAACACTGACATTAGTTTATCCATATTATACCACTCACAGTGTACACGCTAGAACTGTACTAATCATTGATTAATGCTAAATTTCATTGCAATATGCTGTTTCTGGGCTATTTTTCCTAACATCAGAGATGATGTAGTTCCTAGTCCATTACAAGCATTACCAACACTAATTTAGTTGAAACTTCTAAGATTTAAAAATTTTAAATACAAATTTTGTAAAAATTACTTATTTTATACATATTTACTCACATTGCTAATATCCTGCCATGGTCCATACTCTAAACAATGGGTTTATTGACTATGTTGTGGCTAAAATAACACAAAGCTGACTAGCTGATGAAGTCAAAACTAGGTGAATAATCCTCTCTTACCACATTAAAAGCTCCTCACTAATAATTTAACAAGCAGACTATATCCTTTAAGTCTTACAATGTTTACTATTAATTAGTTTAATAATATGCTGAAATGTAATAAAGTTGCAGTTTAACTGAATTATGTTTGTATGAACATAAAAACAGTTGATGAATATGTAGTGAACTAAAATATCACAGATTACGTAGATGTACTGCACATTGGAGACTTGCACCACCAAAGTATGAATCTAAGCAGCACAAGTATGTTCTATTGAATCCTATTTAAAAGTACGTTAGGATGAATTAATATCCTTCAGTGGTGGTTCCACAGCCATCAGAAAGTGCTCAAAATAAGATCTTTCTGCCAAGACAATTCGCTAAGAAGAGTGCTTGTCTATACCACTATTGACCAATTTCAGCAACAGTCATTTTTTTCTTTTTACTGTACAAGACAATGAATACAAGTCGTAGGCCATCCAAATGCCACGCAGTTACCACCCTACATTACCTATGTGATTTATCACAATTAGTACATATCATCTAAGCACGACTCCAACAAAACCAAGCACAATAATATCTCTCTCTCTCTCTCTCTCTCTCTCTCTCTCTCTCTCTCTCTCTCTCTCTCTCTCTCTCTCATAATAATAATGAATTATTAAGTGGGCTTTGTTCCTCTGCAACTGTTCAAAGGAAAATACATGCATAGTATACTCACATAATATGTAACATCAAAGACAATATAAATCTAATACACTTCAGCACTATTGCACAACACATTTAACATCACTCAAACTTACTAGCAGTAGTATCTTACCTGCCATACCTCTCCTTTACAAGTAGTCCAGAGCCAAATTCTTCTTCACCTAGAAAAGCAAAAATTAAAGTGAAACATAGAATAACAAGGCACTAACTTATAACAGTAATGTATCAAAATCATAACTGGAGGAGTCTGAGGCCCACCAAACAATGTCATGTCGTAACAATAATTGCAAGGTAAAGTGAAGTTGACTTCAGCCCAAATGCTGATTTCAACATTACAGTGTTCTACTACATGTGGTTTTATTGTTGTTTATATACCATATTTTCTTCCAACTTGGGAGCCAATCTCAAAGGCACCAGAAGCTTAAGATCGGTCCAACCCACAGCACAACTTTCCCTCTCTTCACATACAAAGAGCACTGTTTAAAGTGAAAGAAACTAATGCAGAAAAAAACCTTGGCACTGACTGCGGATCAAACCTCTAACCGTAATTTCCTGTTACTTGAGCACTTATCTATTGCCTCATTCACCTACATGTTACAACAAAAATTCTGTCCATAGTAATGGAAGATTAAACTGACAAGTAATGTATCTCAATGCTTAACTATTGTCATTTATTATAGTTAAGAACAATGAATAAGTTACTTTCCTTGGAGGATGGTTACAAAGTGTAATTCAAGTGATTGAGAGTTCAGAAGAACAGATCTTCTTTAAGTGAATGTGATTTGCCTTTCTGCATGCCTGTCTGCAGCTCAGTGATCGTACTGACATAAGATGCTGAAGATGATTGATTGCACACTGAGGTAGGTATAAACAAACAGTTGGATACATACACACTGTTCACTTATGGAAAGTATGGCATTTGTAAACTGATGTTTCACAGGACAACAATGATACAATGACCACAGAAATAAACTTAACTGCAATTCATAAAATTTACCTGAATTTCTTTTGTCTGCTTTATGCCTCATTTGCCAATTTTAGGTTCTTTGTAATAACTTAAATATTTTTCTTTATTAGCTGTCAATTATGACTTCATTTTCATGTGATTTTCTAGTAACATAGTCTGTTTTGGGTCAGAAGAAAAAGTGGGGCAAAGTGATATTACTTTTTATTTTCTGGAAATTGATCATGCTCCTTTACAGATAAAGTGGCTAAAGTTATATATTGGACCTCCCTGAAAACTTAGTTGTGCTGCCAGACTAATCCGCAGCAGGGCCTAAGGCTTAGGTTGGAAGGCAACTGTCCAGTTGATTTGTCAAAGCCAACAAATGTGAAAGCCAGGCAAGTAGGGAACCCTAATCATTGGCGGATCCAGAAAGTGGAGGGTGAAGGATTGTTGATTCCCCCCCCCCCCCCAAAGCTTTGGAGAACCAATACTAAAAAAGCCCAGGTCTTCACAGCTCAGTCCGACTACCTCAGCCAGTCTGAACACCACCTTAAATTGAAGATTTATTTAAAAACATTGGATGAGTGAAAGCACACAATGGCATGAATAGAGTGGTTGGCTAACTTGCCATGGACAGAAAGAATTGCTTGGTACTAGAGTCTCACTGCTGAGCAACGTTTTTGGCTGAATTTCATCACTGTCAGTGAGGAATGGATTTGGGTACATTCAGCAGTGCTTTTTCATCATTTCCCAATGGCTGGTGTGAGGGATTGCTTCCAGAGTAAGTGTTGGGGAATTAATAGCAGAAGGAGAGCCCCAAACATCAAGGGGGGGGGGGGGGGGCGCAGGTGTAGTTTGGTCCACAGTGAAAGATGCAATTTTTCACATTGCCTTTCCCCAAGAGAGCTGATAAGTTAAAGAAACCCAGCTAGAGGCCATGAATACATTGTAGATATCATGTTTCAATCATAAATTGAACAAGATGTTGCTGTTGATATTTTAAAGGGGACCCAAACTGCTAGGTTATCAGTCCTTAGTTTACTAAGTCTTATTCAAACACCGTACCCCAAATGAAAAATGCTGTTGGCACCTTCAAAGCTACAACAATCTTGTTTGGAGGGGAAACACGCAAAATGTAAAATTGTACTGCTATCAAAGTTAAGTATTTCTCAGACATCTCTCTTTGGCCACAGGAGGGGTAGTTGAGCATCAATTCACTGAAGACTTGGCTGTAATATGGTTTTTGTATAAAGGAAACTAATTTCCTATATGAGTTGATCTACAGTTTTTCTTGCTAAGAACAAAAAACAGCCTAGATCACTAAAATTGTATTTACTTGTAACATTGTTTCGGCATCTGCCATCATTAGTTCTAAAAACCTCAACTTGCAACGTGAAGTTTAGTATACTAGACTTTCAGGGTGTCTACTCTCAACCAAATTTCAAATTCCTGTCCCCCCACCCCGAGGCTCATTTAAGGATTACGTCTAATTTTTAAGATTATGTATATTTTGTTAGTTGGACACATATTAAAAATACTACATGTGCTGATTTGATTTAGTGTAACTCTGGAGGGCGGTTGTTCTAATGGAGCCTATCTTTATACTTTTAAGCATCACGTGCAACTATTGGCCTACATAGTTTGTTAAGAAATCACTTTGAGCAAAAACATATTTCCTTTACTGAAATTTCCTAATATATTAAAACTGTATGCTGGACCGGGCAGTGAGGTGTGCCATGATAGCTCAGTGGATAGCATTTGCCCACGAAAGACAAAGGGGTTTGAAACCTGGTCTGGCACACAGTTTTAATCTGCCTAGAAGTTTCATATCACTCCCACTGGAGAGAAAAATTCCTTTACAATGTATCAGCTTCAAAATTTGAATTATTTCTCCCTGCATGCCTACTGTTGTTATATGAGCATTTTAATTCAGACTGATACATTCTTACAGACTTATTCATAAGGCAATGACAAATTAAAGGAAATCAAATATGTAAATAGGGCCTAGTACACTACAACCCATCTGTTGTAGGATAATGACACAGTTAACACAGTACATATAATTTAAACCATAAAAATGTGCTACAACTTAACCTTTTTTCAGTTCATAATTATAGTTAAAGATAATTCAAAAACAAAAAGTACTATGGACTACATGTAGCGATGACTTTATCTATGCTGTGTGCTGTGATGTAATCTTGTGCTGTAATCCTGTTTTATGAGACTAGTGGACTACTACTGTGATTAAGCATGTTTAACATACTATGATTAGATCACATGTATATCGCTTTTGTGCTACAAACTGCAGCTGGAGCTATCAGCAGTCTAGTAATCAAAATTTACTAAAAAGGTATGAAATTAAGCAAAAAATTAAAATTAACTAGATGCGTTTCACTGCGTTTGAAGAAGTAACATCAGGAAGTATCTGATTTAGAACATTCCTGTACCTGCAATTAGTTTAATTCCTCTTCAAAATAACAGACAATTCCAACATTTTAGCTTAAAATACATAATATTAAGACAAAATCAAATTCCTGGGGTTTTCCTGTGGATTTTTTAAGATGGGGAGAAAAATCCTGGGTATATCCAGGTTTAAGATTCCTGGTGCAGTAGACACCCTGACTTTAGTTGACATCCCTACTAGGTACATATTTTATTATTGGCACTGAACTTTACTTTGAGAGTTCAGAAGTTTTTTTTTTTTTTAGATCTGATGATGGCAAATGCCGAAACAGTGTTATACATAAATACAATGTAATATAGTACTGGAAGTATTAGACCAAATAGCCACACAGAGGTTTAAATGCGGCTAATATAGCATCCTGTATATCATTAGCATTAAAGCAGGGGACGGCAACACGTCGATCACGAGTGCTTATTTGGTAGATCACGTGAGTGCTGACAGCGCAGAAGAAAAATTGTTGAATAAAATTGTCAGTTTTTTTCTTAGCTGACACAACGTGCAGATGTTCGATATACAAGTTTATTTTAGTTATTAACAATAGTGTACAATTATTATCAACATCTATTCTGAATGTATGTAACTGTGTTTTCTCGCACTGATTCAATCAGCTACAACCTGCGCGTCATTCGTTGCTACACTATTTTATTCATCTTATGCAATCTGTCGCATTGGTTCGGTACGTGTTAGGAGAAGGCATCGAGTTTCGTACCCGATTCAATAAGATTAGAATATCAACTCCTTTGGTGCCATAAACTATGATCTTCTGAGTTTTATAGTGTGTAGACAGGATATTTTATGACTAACATATTCAAAAGGTTTAGTGTACCAAGTACTTGAAATAGCATCACAATCATTATTTGTTTCTCAAAGTATTGCAGAACCCAAAAACTGTTGGGCTCTAAATCACCAGAAGAAATCCTCTGTGCTAGTTAATGTTGCACTTACAATAAAGGCCTTGTTTGCTTCTGCTGTAATTGTTTTCAAATATGAATTTTATTTTTAAAAAACTCTGACAACGGTCACTGACAAACACCTTGACTCTTGTATCTGACTAAGTGAAACATGTTATACACCAAATATCAAGGGAACTGTTAAGTGAACATCTACTCAAGTTTCAGGTTAAATGTAAAATAATATTAGCAAAATATTCTGGAATTTTTTTAATGGTTTGAACAAATAGTATTACATAAAAGTTTATTGTTGAATATAGTTTTTTGCAGCACTTAAATATTAAAAAATGAGGAATTACTGTGTTACTAAAAGGAGTAGATCACTCTGATACAATAGTAAGAAACAGTAGATCACCACAGATTTATGGTTGCCTGCGCCTCAGTTGCACAGTGGTAGAATGCCAGACTACAAATCCAAAGGTCGCAGGTTCGATCCCCGCCAGGTCCTAGGATTTTTATCTGTCACTTTCCACTTCTTTCACCTCTCGCAGTATTGCTCACTTCTTGTGTAACCTATGTACCTACCCTTAAGGCTGCGCTGGCCTGTTGAAGTTATCAATAGTGTGTTAAAGAGTAGTCCGAAAATGTGTTGGAAACATCCTTTCATTTAAAAAAGTGATCTGTAGCGTAGCCTTCAGATGGTTAGGCATAGGTTAAACAAGAATTTATTTTATTTTAGGCATGTGAGGGCGCGTAGTGCCTGAATCTCTGGTTCAGAACCTGAACTTCGAGATACACGGATTCTTCCAGATTAACCAACATCTGTTTTTTTCTTAGGGAAGTGAACACTAATTTTAATAAAGTTCATTATTCACATATTGCAGTACACTGAAAAAATTGTCAGTCGTATTACTTGAGAGAGAAACACTTAATTGAATGTACACCATAAGACATTATTAAATCTGAACAAAAAAGCATGTGAAGAAAGGTCAAATTCACAACACATGAAACGCGCAATCTGATTGGCCGCCTTCACCTGCGTCATTCATCGCGCCGTTACCAATGTCTACGCATGAACCACAACTCGCGGACTTATAAACTGCACTTTTAACAACTTTTTAATTAGTTAGTATGTTTACTACATAAATAAGGGTATATCATCAACAGGGGTGATTCTGACCCCTGGTAACATTGACCCCAGGGACAATTTCGCCGTTTTCTTTCCATTTCTGGACAAACAAATATATCTTATTGAAAACAGAAATTATCATATAATACAATGGAATTTGTTGATTCTAATTCACAGACTTTAAAATAAAAAGTAAAAATATCATAGTTAAGAAATTTTTTTTTACGCAAGCCTTGCATATCAGCTTATAAATTCAGTTGGGGAAAACTTTTTTGTCCCAGAAGAAATGGCTAATCCAATGATCATCAGGTTCTTATATGTTCAAATTCATACATTTTAATGAAGTTTTCTGACCTTGTTAACAACACAAACAATTTTAACAATTAAAAATTCACATTTCTTCCAACGAGGATAACATTGACCCCAGAACTTTTTTCCCCTCATGGGTAACATTGACCCTCTAAATACTGTCACCGAATTTCCATTAATCTACATGTATTTGCTTAAATAAGGAATAAAACAAAAATATAACTTATAATTGTTTACAAATTAAGTTTGGGCAAAAATGTATTTAAATTCATAGTCAGTCTTGGGCAGTCTGTTATAAATGTTCCATTTATTGTGTAAGTTTTAGATTGAGATTGGTGACTTGTTCTAACAGTAAAGAATGGACACAATAGGCTGTAACTTTATTAGACAGTGAAGTTAAAGAAAGAAGTGCCAGTTTGAACAGAAAGCCATAATCACATTAAATACTGAAATGCAATGCCTAGAACATATCGGAGGTCTCCTGGTGCAAGGCGGTACCTAGATGTGGATAAGGAACCATTGGAAGAAGTGATCTTGTTAATTAAAAATAATCAAGAGACAGAGGGTGCAGCCAAGAGACTGTGTATATCAAAACACACAATGAAAAACCACTTAAGGAAAATTGACCAATTAAGGTAGGAAGAACAAATGTACTAAGATCAAAAGAAGAATCTATATTATCAAATTCTATTGCCACTACTGCCGATTGGGGGGTTTCCATTGCATATTACTGATACTAAAGTTATAACTTCACTCCACGGACTCAATGAAAACTACATTTGTTGCAAAACAACATGATGTATTCATTGCCCCATTCTGTGATGTGATTAGCAAGCTGCCTCCACCAGAGCTACAGGCCGATGGGAGTAGAATTCTATGTAAATTTCCAGTGAGAGTTTTAGTAAAAGAAGTTTAATGTTTTTTGTGAATAAAAACTTTGTACAGTGATTTAAATAAAGGATAGATAATTATATTCACAGAAATGTGTGTTTCGCTGATACCTAGCTTATCAACATTTTACAAAACTTCAGGTTTCAATGGGGATGATTGAGATCCCTTTACTGGGGTCATACTCATACTGTACTACACTAACATTTATCCCATGACCATTCTGCGAGTATTTATAATAAAACAAAATTGAGGGTTCAATGTAACCCCATGTCACAGGGTAACAACAAACAAACACACACAATCCTCATTAAGTGTACTGGTAGCATCCAAGAAAATGAATTAGTGCAGTTATGTAAGGTACATTTTTCCTAGGTACGTAAATTTTAACACAAAATATATTGCTTTTTATCGATTTTTGTAATAATAAATGGTATAAAAATGTTACATTTCAGCTATTACTGACATTAACATTATGCAACTCAGGAAAGGTCATAACTGTACACTGGGATACCACCAGTCTGATGTCAGAAAACCAGTGTACGGGATATCTTAATACTTCTGTATTGTAGATACAAATAATCTGTAGTTATTATAGATAACAGAATGTACCATCAATCACAGGTCTTAGCCCAAAAATTCGCGCCTTCAGGGCTCACAGACGGGGGAAAAAAAAATTCTCTCTGTTAACTTACACCTAACCATCAGGCAGAAGCTACAGATCACTTTTTAAAAACAAAAGATTAATCTGTTTTGTTTGTAAACAAACTATCATCTTTTAACTCAACCACCACATAATCACTCAAGGCTTCTACAAACACACACGCACCTCAAAACTACCGCGCTGCGATGATGCCACAGATCAAAGCTGACGGGCGGTTTCACTGTCCCAGGAAAGTGAAAATATTGTCAGAAAAATAATGGCTTTGAACATAAGCATTTTGAAACACTAGTCTAAAAACTACACTAACATTTAATGGAGTAACATCAGAAGTGGGTTCTTAAACCTTAATATAGCCTAATTGAAAAGGGTCAATTGAAGACCAGGATACCACCATTGACCCGTGGCGTTAGTGTTTTCTTGTGTGACTCAAAACATTGATCATTTTCCTTCTATTACAAATGTGACATTACCTTTTGCAATATAAACTGATCAATTTATGTTCACCCACCTACCTATGTGAAGCCCTCATGTTGTTTAATTAAAAAACACTTACCAGTGGTAACAATCATTTTAATGGCAATTTCTTGGTAGAACACTATGCAAAGGAAAGTTTTATTTTTTGGGTATTGTTTTGTGTTTCGGAATATTGCTTTTTGTATTGTTATTCATTCAGTGCGTCGCCACCAAAGATGTCATGAGTCAAGGCTAACAGGTGGTTTCCTAGTCTTCAATTATGACAGTGAAAGTTAAAACATATCCTCAACAACTTGAAAAGAAGCATCAGTGATGATGTTAGGATTTTTTTTTTTTTTAAGAAACTTACTGTTTCTAAACATTTATAAATTTTTAAAACTTGTGGATACGTCTTCCAGAACTACCATTAACACGTCCTTCACTAACAGAAATGTCACAGAAGACAAAGACATTATTCTGGATTTTAGGATTGTCTACTGACTTCACACCCATCACTTTGTACACATCTACATCAGCATAAACAATGCATGCATACCTGTATACAACAGTTGTATCACTAAATACTTGGCAAAGTAGAAATGACCCATTAAGCAAGACAACCATTAGTAAACTTGCAATGAACTGACTAATCCCAAATCTGGTTGAAAACATAGGCACTGAATGCATGCAAGAATGACATGTTTCTTGTCATACAAGGGCTGTGGAATATTAGGAAATTTACACTTCATAACATGAACAGCTACTTGCAATCTATACAACAGAAAACAGTGACCTTCACCCCTCTCCCCCCCCCCTTTCTCTTGCTAAGTAAGGCTGTATGCCTACTGTGTGAATGGCTGGTTTGATTTTTCGACAAATTCAATTAGGAATTTACAATAAATGTCCTCTTGTAACAAGTTTTATTAAGTAAATATTTATTCAAGTCATGTTTTATGTGGACTTGTGGTACTGGAGGTGTCATAGGGCCTAATCCTCTTAATTTAGGGAGTTATAGATGGCAAAATTATATCTTAATTTTCCACATTCTTTTTGAAATTATGTCAACAATTTGTTACTGAAGGGCATTTGACATTTTGGGGCTAATTTTATGTTTTTAATAAACATAGAAAATATCTTCTTTCGATAACAGTATTGTTCTTTTAGGCTAATTTAAGTGCTCACATGTATGTTTTCCATAAAAACAATGTTCATGAAAAAATTAAAAAATATCCAATTGTTACGTGGCAAAATTTGATTTTTTTTCTAAATTTGTGGAAACAAATTACACACTAAGAATTTTTTGAAAGTAAAAGAACTTTAGCTTATGAAACTACATAGTTTTCTAAACAAAACTCCACGAAGACTTCTCGCGATTAAAAGTTTTTGAAATTTTGTCGCACCCTGACCCTAATACCACAAAGACTCAAAACACATGTCATTATATGACATCAATGTTTATGATTCATTGCATCATTTTAAATGCTCTTGTATTCCTATCCAGAAAACGTAACAGGTATTTTAAATGCCTTCACAGTAGCTCTAGGCCTAGTGTCTGCTTCCGTTTCTTAACAAAATGCAAAGTGAAATTTGCAAATATTTTTTTACGGTCAGAGTAAAATAGTCACCTACTCTTGTCATCAGATGTGAGTTAAACCAAGAAAAAAAGTTTTAAATTTGCCGTCGTTCAATGAGCCACATTCTTTCACTCGGTTTAAGAGTTAGGCACAAAAGCAGTGTAAATTTGCAACTAATATGTGATGAACCACAAATCTTTATAGTATACTTAGTACCCCCAGTGTAATATAAATATACTGTATTTATGTCATTGGGAATGTCATTAGGCACACATGGGGGAAACAAGACTACCACAATTTAGTCCTAATAACACAAGAGTCGACGTCTGTTACAGATAACGCGTGGACGCAAATAATAAGCCTAAGTTAAACGCAGTGAGTTGCTCCAGCGCTTAAAAATGCATTTTGTTCACATGGAAGTCAACGACAAACAAATATTGGGCAGAGCGTACTGTTCACTCAGTTACATCGATTGTAGAGCACTATTCTCTACACGAGTTACAAAGTAGTGACAACAGGGGAAGTAGATTAATAACTATTGTATACAAAAACTCACAAGTAATCTCAGTCAGACCACAGGATGATGACAACATGAATTGCAAAATATGCGCGCAGAACACTTAACAGCAACAAGTATTAAAACCACCGCAAATGAAGCTTCAGCTCACGTCCGCTAGAGAAATATGCCTGATACGCACAGTCTACTGTTCAGTTACTGTTTTCACACTTTTTCAGCTTAATAAACACTATTAGCACATCCTGTAATAAAATTTCCTTAATAATAATACACAACCACTACTCGCCGGGCGATTCAAATTACTGACACTTGCCCATAGATGCACTATACCAGTGTCGCAAACAATCGAAAACAAAAAGAGCTAAATATATTTACAAAAGCAGCATATAATGGCTTATTGTACAGTTTTATTTTTGCAACCATAGTATCGTGTCTTCTTAATTTGGAAACTAATGGAAGCTATAATAATAGGAATAATTAGCTGTGAATGCAGATTATTTGAATTGCATATTCTCGATCGCAGAGTTGCCAACCTCATGGACATGTCCGTACGCTTAGGGACTTTTGACTCTTTGTCCAAACTGTAGAGACGGATTTCCGATATCTGCAAAACGTAGGGACTTTTCTCAAGGGCTATACCGAATGAAAATACTTATTTATTTATTTGTTTATTTTATTTTTGAGAATGCCATTTTGGTTGTCAAAGCTGAGAGCTGTTTATTTGTTGGCTCAGTGCTACAGGTTTCGGTTTTAAACCATATTCAAGCGCTGGCATATATATATAGTTTGTCCCAATTGGGAATACTCCGTGGGCATGGGGACAGCTCCGGTATTCATCTTACAGCTAACAGGAAACCACTGAAACCTGGGCCAGAGCTGCTGGTGGTTTTTACCATCTCTTGTTGTCGTGGTATTGTTGTTTCTTACACTACCTCATTCTCGACTTTTCCTCCTAATGTGTCCTGTAGAGGGAGCCATGTTGTTCCTCTTCTCGGCTAGTCGGTCGGCATCTGTGGTCGTCGGTCTTTTCTTCGAAGAAGATGTCCAGGTGCTGTGGTCGCTCTCGTTGTTTCCCTTATTGTTCACTTTGTCTCTTCCTCTCTTCTCTTCTGTGTTGGTTGACTCCATTCTTCATGTAGAGTGGTTCCATTTCGTCCTTTTCAGAGCTTAAAGCTGGCGTCTGAAAATGGTTTAAAACCGAAACCGATAGCACTGAACCAACAAGTAACCATCTTTGACCAACCATGATGACATTCTCCAAATATGTCAAAACTGTTAAACTACACCCAACTTATCTTTTATTTATAAAGTACCTTTGTCAATCTCTGGAGAGGGTACCTAAAACGTACTTGCCGTGTGCCGCCGTACACGGCTATAGGCTCGGCCTTACTCTGTGGCTCGGCTGCCACAGTATACCTTGTTTCTAGGGTTGCCAGATTGAACTCGAGGCAGGCCCGGAGACCAGACGTGCCCCCCTCCCCCCCCCCAACTGCGACTAACCCCACCACAACCAGGATAAAAAAAAAAAAACTAATCATCTCCTCCCTCCCAGTAAGTATCCTCCCCCCCCCCCCCCACCCTGGTGGAAGAAAAGTCTGAATATATTTTAAGAACTAGAGTTTCTACATCATATTTTAGAAGCTTGAATCCAAACTTAGCACAGTTATGTAAAATTTGACAACAAAAATTGGCTTTAAGTTTTCATTTTCTTCTTTCAATTTAGTGAAGACAGAATTGTGTTTCCCGAAATTAACTGATGCATTGTCAGCTGAATACGAAACTACATTATTTAGTGTCAAACCATTTTCCAATACAATGGATTTTTGTTTGTTTGAGATGCATCTTATTTTCGTTGCCATCGAGGAATCTCTAAAAACATAAGGATATAGCTTATTACCACAATCTTGAGAATTGTAAGAATGGTGGTGTTTCACACCATGGTAAGTCAAAGTTAATTCCGTTGCAGTGACTTTGTCGTCTTCTGCAGAAAATTGTTTCGGCAAGAATTTAAGAAGCGACTGATTCTTTTGTGTGGTAATATTCGCTTTGTATCTTTCTGATTGTAAATGTTTACTCACAGCTTTCACTCCGTCGTACTTAACAGTAAATGAGATATTGCATATTCTGCACTTACACATACACTCATCAGTATCGACTTTTTGTAGCCACTCTTTATAATTTTCTTCCTGCAACCTTTCTTCACGGAACGAACTTAGATATCGTCTCTTCATTTCACTGTTATTACTCACTAATCTAAGTTAATGTAAGCTTGTCTGTTCACTCACGATCCGAGTATTCTAAAAATTGCAGGTAAACTGATAACAAACAATGAACGAACGAACACAAATAATAGACGTCGCCAGTTGACACGTTGCCGCAACAGTGTTTGCTTAATAATGCGCTAGCCGATTACTACCGACGCAACAATGAAAAGTTTTCAGAGGAAGAATAGAAAAGTAGCGTTTTGTTGCAATAAGAAATTGACATTTATATAAAGTTATTCATTATTACTAGAGAGGAGCCGGTCGGGAATGGCCGAGCGCACTGAGGCGTCTTGCCACGGTGCGCGAGGCTGCTCCTGCCAGAAGTTCGAATCTCCCCCCCCCCCCCTAGGGCATGGATGTTGTGTTCATCCTTAGTTTAAGTTACGTTAAGTTCGATGTAGATCGTCGCTACATGAGCATAGTACTTAAAAAGCGTCGTAAAAAAAAAAAATAAAAAAAAAGTTAAGATGGAGGTTACATTCAAACCCGGAGATGAGAGTCATTGGCCCGTAGACCAGGAGAATTCATTCCAAACCCGGGCACTCCGGGCGGCGCCCGGAGATCTGGCAACCCTACTTGTTTCACCTCTGCCCGCATCCTTGCACTTCCCGAAGTACCCGGTGGCCGTGTCTTACATAGAGGGGACAGACAATACAATTAAAACATATATTTCAAAAATTAAAATGAGTTTTTCTTTTTAGACATGTCCAGTGGAGAATAAATGTAAATAGTGTGGCATTTCCAAAATAAGTTCTACATTTCGCTTAGTCTGTTGTACAATAATGTTAATAAAGGGGAAATATTATACCCAATACGTAAGTAGCTTCTTTTGTTAAAAAAAAAAAAAAAAAAAAAAAAAAAACATACGTTTCTGTGGCGAATCCCCTCCCCCAAGAGAAGAATCCCTCTCTCTCTCTCTCTCTCTCTCTTTTCCATGGTGGACGTAGGGATTTTTGACGCGTCATTTAGGGACATGGTTAGAAACGAGTTGGCAACACTGTCGATCGTACAGTTCCATTACGATCATTTGACTAAGCCTTCTGATTCTCTGTTGGCCCATGCAAGGAGACTAATAGGCAATGCGAAAGAACACGGTCACCTATATTGAAAGAAACCAAAATGTTAACTCTGGAGTAGTCGCGTGGGTGGCATACGCCACCTAGCGATTTTCTTTATGTGATGTTGTCGTCCGTATGGATTGTCAGGGATGTGACGTTTTATATAGTTTCTACTTTATGAAGTTTTTAGAGTTTCACTTAAATAATGCCAAGTATTACACCACTCTTGTTTTAACATGGTAATTTCTTACAGTATATGGAAACGAAATTTCTCCACGCAGTCCATTCTGATTGACAATTGTCACCCAATGGATTATTAATGTCACCATTCCTCCTTGTAATTCCGTAAGTAAATTATTCATTTTTCTGTGTAATATCTACAGCAGGCGAGCTTCTAGTTAAAGGCACTGAGGCTGAACCGCCCCAAAATAATCACTAACATACATTTCTGAACCCTGGATTACATTATCGTTATTATCACAATGCATTTCGAATATTCAAATGTTGAAATATTTGTTAAGCAAAAGTGACTTAACTACGGGGTCATCAGTCCCTAAACTTACAAACTACTTATGAACTACCTTATACTAAAGACGATACAAACATCCATGCCCGAGGGGGGATTCGAACCCCCGATCGTCACGGCAGTGCAGACTGTGACTGGCGCGCCGCAGATCGCTCGGCCACTGCGGCCGGCTCGAATATTCCCCACATGAATTAACTTTTTGGAACTTTTATAACAGTTGTTCGAGCCTAGGTGCTCATTTCGTGTGTCCATGAAGCCCATATTTCAGTAAGTACTGTTTTTAAGTATTATCACATTAAGTATATCTCAAAAACACATCCTTGTTGGCACAATTTGTTCTAACACACGTCCCTTAACAGTATTTCGACCGGTAGGGCTCATATGGAACACGAAAGCTAGCAAGTCCACGATAATATATTCAGTGGCGTAGCTATGTCACCAATGGCCCCGGGGCTAAAAATGACATTGGGGCCCCTCTTTACACTAATACTGTACAGATGCAAAACTACTTTATCATCAGCTCCTCACCGCCCACTGGAAGACATAATAAGGCAAACCTAAATACAACTTAGTAAATTATTCTGTGTCGTACTAATATAACTGTGAAAGTTTGTTTGTTTGTTGTGCTTTCACGCAAAAATTACAGTATTGACGCATTTGTGGAAAATAAACATGCCTGTTTCCTGGCTCAACGCATTTTGTGTAAAATGCGCACTCTACAGGTGTGTCAGCGCAGTACGTCATCTGTGATTTATGAGGTGCACTGTGGAAGGGCCGGTATAACTTTGAAAACAACTTGTAATTTCCTTTTGTGACGTAATGGGGTAAACAGAGTGGGGGCTCGCTTTCTCGCTATTCGTTTTGCAGGCGCACAAAAAACGGCAATGCCGGACCATTCCAGCGGTCTGCCCTTTCCAGCAACTTCTGCCCTCCGTCCCCTTCCTGCTGTTCAAATGTTGAAATGTTTGTTAAGCTTATGGGACTTAACTACAGGGTCATCAGTCCCTACCTTCCTGCTGTCACCTACCACATCCCCACAACAAATCATATGCCCACTACTGTTCTACTGTACTTAAGTATGCTGTATACATTTAATATTTTGTCTTAGTCCATTCTGTTTAACAATAACTATAATAACACATTGACTGCCAAAGGTATATTGGGTTACCTTCCCCCGGGTACCATTTACTTTTTTGCATATTCTGCTTTAGTTTACTTGAAGTAAGATATTTAAATACAAATAAGTTGAAAATATTGTTTATGTTTTTTTGTGTGAGTTACATACGACTCACATGGCGCCAGAGTAAAGTGCCAGGTGTGTCATTTGCTATGTCGCTAATAATTTTGGGTTGGTACTCCTGTAAGTCTTTCATTCCACAACATTATTTGCGTACAGTTCCATTATTGCTTTTCTGCCTTGTTACTACAGTATTTATTCATTGTTGTTTGCTCCGTAACACAGTGATATTGTAGGAGGAGAAAGTGTCTCGTAGAAGTTATTTAGATGAATAAAGGCATGTAGAGAAGCTTTTAGATGAAGTTATGGACATAAGTGAAGAAGATAAAGACATTACTGAAATGGAAAAATAAGAGGAATGTGTTGATGCTGAGTACTGTTCATGGAGAGGAAGAAGCTGAAGTTCAAACCAAGAGGGGCACAAAGAAAAAACCAGCAATGATAACTGATTATAATCAGTCATTTATAGCTCTCTATCTCTCCAAATGAAGTAAATGTTTATAAAATTATTTTACAATCTTTTCCTGGCTTCGGTTTTTGCAAAATCATCAATAAGGTCTGTTAAATCTAGACTTGATGCAGCCTTGTTTTCGACTGCTATGAGTGCCAAATGTCCGAGTCAAGCTTGAGCCATACTGTACCTCAGATGCGTTCTGATAATTTTTAATTTGCTGTACGACCTTTCGGCTGCTGCATAAGAATCAAACTGCGGTAAATACTTCCGTAACCTCACATTCTAATAATGCATATTTTGTTATAATTTCCTTACATAATTCGCGAACTGTCCATGTTGGGGTCAATTTCGGTAGGAGAAATTAAAAGTCGAAATTCCTTCATTCAACTAAAATATTATACACAGTTCAACGTCTATCATCAGAAGTAATTTGGGGACATGGATATTCGGAAAACGGGTTTAATCGGATATTCGAACCGTAAAGTAAATGTATTTATACTGTATTTGGAGTCGCGCGATCCTTCACATTGCGCCGAGCGGCACGCCGCAACACTTGGAAGCCGCAGCTGTTGCTGTGAGCAGCTTTGATGCTGCCGCTACTTCTGCCGACTGAAGTGTGCCGATTGTTGGACATATTGACTGGCAGCTTCGCCTGTGAGCAGCGCCACATGTGGCGTCTTGTGAAGGCCCAATTAGAAGCATTGTTCCGCCAGCCGGTGGCCCAGTGCGGCTACTGTGGGAAACTTGGTTTGAGGGTGTGGCGCATTTCTTTTTTACTGGACATAAATTAACGCCACATTTTTATATACATCACCTGTTGTAGATGTTCAGTGGTCTCGAAGATCTTGTAGCTCGCCTGCCGTTAACACATTACAAAATTATGTTATGACGTCGGGTTCTTGGCTTTTCAGGAAACTACATTTGTGACACTTTCATTTAATTTTTAAGTATTTTTATTCATCCATTTCTGATAAAGCAATTTCACAACACACCTCCATACTAAATAAAATGTTACTCCACAAAGACTGCCGTAATACTCCCGACTACTAGTACATACTCACTACTGAGACTCTCCTTATTCTGACTCAGTTCGCGCCAATTCGCGCGTATAAATACACAATCACATTTCTAGAACCTTCTAGAACACGGAAGTACAACATTTAAATATTTAACAATTTGTTCAATAAACATTAATGAATCCTGCTTTACGCAAATATACACAAAACTATGACAGATGTAATAAACATATTTCCATATCAAAATGAAATAATACAAAAGATCGTAAGTAAACAACAATTAGTGCAGTGTTAATATATGTTTACATTGTTACGACTTTCAATAATTAATTTAGTTTGTTAGCAGACCCTAGTAATGCAGATGATGATTAAAATGACTTGACAGAAGCTCTATAAAATGCTTATGTAATATAAACATGAAATGTTAGGTTACAATACTACGACCAATTATGGTATCGAATACTTCAGTTATTTAAACAAGCGGAACCCTCCTGGCTAAATATATTACAAGGGGATGGGGATATGATGGACTATAGGGTGGGGGAGTAAAAAAAAAAAATTTAAAAAATTCGTGCGGCTACTGTGGGAAACTTGATTTGAGGGGAAGGGGATATGATGGACGATAGGGTGGGAGGGTAAAAAAAAAAAATTAAAAATTCGATGCTCTACTGTAACGTTTTTCGATCGTCGCTCACGAAGGCTGAAGGGGGCCCTGGAGCTCGGGGGCCCCGCCTAGCCCTGTGACAGCTACGCCAGTGGGTAATGTAATGTTCACAACAACAAGATTGTGTACCCTGATATTTCTGAAGCCATTTAGCTTGTGGCTGAAAGTCTGGTGTGAACCGTTGAGCACAGTTCAACGACATACCTATGGAAAATATAAACATACCTACTTACATCCCTATTATCATGTCATGGCAACTGTATGTGTATTCAGAATTTTTTGAATGTTTGTAAAACTTTGAGTGAAACTTAAATAGCGTAGAAAAATTACAAGTTTTCTGCTAGACTCAAGTATTATACGTGAAACGTTTTTGACACCGGTACTAGCTACACAGGAGTGCTGTAAGTACAGTACAAAAATAAGCACATATGTGTACTGAAGTGGTTGCCAGTGATTTAGTTTATTAGCTTAAGTTTTACATTTCAATAAATTACTTCTTCAAACATCATAATACATAATTATTATATAGTCCATTTTGTAAATATGACATTCCAACTAGATGAACTCGAGTGGACTCATCTATATTAAGCAACGAATTTTATCACCTGTAGATATCAAGAACAGCATTCTAGTTCTCTAGACTTTATACGCCGGACCTAACCGTAGCAAAATATTCAGTAATTTCTTTCAAACGAACACGCCCATTATTGCCCAAATCTTTATTTCATTATGGTCAGCACCTTTTAAGGGGTGCATCCTGCTCGCTCTGTGGCGACTTAGTTACGAAACAGTATAATAGATCGGAACAACAGAAATAGCATAAGGGGCAACATAGCTATTAAAGAATAGCTACGATATTACGAGGTCATTCAATTTCAATGTCAACGCTGTAAAACTACATTATACCTCGATACTTCTCACGACCTAAACTGAAGATTATAACCAATGTTGGAATTCCTTCCGTCTTGCGTTTGAAACTCTCGGAGAAATCCTGTGCGTGGAGTGAGGGGGGGGGGGAGGGGGAGAGCGGCCAGGGGAGCCTCAATTTGTTAAGCCGGCCCGGGCCTGTAGGAACCCCCGCGATCGGAAACTCCACGACACCGTGTTCGCGGTAGTTCGATGCCACCCTCATCCCTAAGGAGTCCTCGTTCACCTGAAATGCTCTCTCAGCACGGTTTGCTTGCAGTCCCCACGTCCTTCATCTCTGTGACTCACCGGTGACTGACTGTACGACTCTGAATATCATAGTTGTGGTGTCGCACAAGTCTAAAGTGCGCGCCACGTACTTTCGTCGCGCGCCGCCATGCACGCACGGCACGGCGTTCTTACGTCGTCAGCCACGAGCGCCCTCTGCTGCAACTCCGCTCGTTGCCACCACTGAACTGCATCGTCACTTGGGAATCAGATAGGCACCAGTTAAGACTTGGCTATCGGATAGGCACTAGGAATCATCTGTAGGCAGGCCTCTATCTAAACTATGTATCAACATTCTACTAGTCTGCTGCTATCCAAGTTAAGTAATGTATTATTTCTATGAAATAAATCTCTTATACTAATCTAGCTTAGTGTTTCTAGTTTCTGCTGTCCCACTGGCTGGTCACCTCCGTACCTTCACACGCGTGCATCCTATTTTCCTGTGTCGGTCTCTCTCTACTCGGCCACCGACACCCAGGACAACCGGCGGAAACGAGACACAAAAGTGGCGACGAGGATGGGATACAAAAGTGCCGACGAGGATGGGATACAAAAGTGGCGACGAGGATGGGACACAAAAGTGGCGACGAGGATGGGACATAAAAATAGTGTTCTGGTTGTGCGCATTTTACATGTTTTATCTAATTTTTGCGTCATTTTCTAGACATTTTCGGGTTAATTTATTGCCAACAGCCACGCTCTTTGTATAGACCATGTGTGCGACAACCGACGGACGTGTTTAAAAATACACTACTGGCCATTAAAATTGCTACACCACGAAGAGGATGTGCTACAGACGCGAAATTTAACCGACAGAAAGAAGATGCTGTGATATGCAAATTATTAGCTTTTCAGAGCATTTACACAAAGGTGGCGCCGGTGGCGACACCTACAACATGTGAAAAGTTGTTGTGATGCCTCGTGTAAGGAGGAGAAATGCGTACCATCACGTATCCGACTTTGATAAAGGTCGGATTGTAGCCTATCGCGATGCGGTTTATCGTATCGCGACATTGCTGCTCGCGTTGGTCGCCATCCAATGACAGCAAAATATGGAATCGGTGGGTTCAGGAGGGCAATACGGAACGCCGTACTGGATCCCAACGGTCTCATACCACTAGCAGTCGAGATAACAGGCATCTTATCCGCATGGCTGTAACGGATCGTGCAACCACGTCTCGATCCCTGAGTCAACAGATGGGGACGTTTGCAAGATAATAATCATCTGCACGAGCAGTTCGACGACGTTTGCTGCAGCATGGACTATCAGCTCAGAGACAATGGCTGCGGTTACCCTTGACACTGCGTCACAGACTGGTGTACACAACGACGAACCTGGGTGCACGAATGGCAAAACGTCATTTTTCCGGATGAATCCAGGTTCTGTTTACAGCATCATGATGGTCGCAATTAGTGTTTGGCGACATCGCGGTGAACGCACATTGGAAGCGTGTATTCGTCATCGCCACACTGGCGTATCACCCAGCGTCATGGTATGGGGTGCCATTGGTTACACGTCTTGGACACCTCTTGTACGCAGCGACGGCACTCTGAATAGTGGCCGTTACATTTCAGATGTGTTACCACCCGTGGCTCTACCCTTCATTCGATCCCTACTAAACCCTACATTTCAGCAGAATATGCACGACCGCATGTTGCAGGTCCTGTACGGGAGTTTCTGGATACGGAAAATGTTCGACTGCTGCCCTGGACAGCACATTCTCCAGATCTCTCACCAATTGAAAACGTCTGGTCAACGTTGGCCGAGCAATTGTCTTGTCACAATACGCCAGTCACTACTCTTGACGAACTGTGGTATCGTGTTGAAGCTGCATGGGCATCTGTACCTATGCACGCAATCCAAGTTCTGTTTGACTCAATGCCCAGGCGTATCAAGGCCGTTATTACGGCCAGAGGTGGTTGTTCTGGGTACTTATTTCTCAAGATCTATGCATCCAAATAGCGTGAAAATGTAATCACATGTCAGTTCCAGTATAATATACAGGGTGAGTCACCTAACAGTACCGCTGCATATATTTCGTAAACCACATCAAATACTGACGAACCGATTCCACAGACCGAACGTGAGGAGAAGGGCTAGTGTAATTGGTTAATACAAAGCCGGGCGCGGTGACCGAGAGGACTGCGGCGCTTCAGTCACGGTCTGCACGGCCACTACGGTTGGGGGTTCGAATTCCCCCTCGGGCATGGATATTTGTGCCGTCCTTAATTGTAGTTAGTGCGTAAGTAGATTGTAAGTTTAGGGACTAATGAATCCGTAGTTAAGTCCCATAAAAAAAGTTTAATACAAACCATAAAAAATGCAGCGAAGTATGTTTTTTTAACACAAACCTACGTTTTTTAAATGGAACCCCGTTAGTTTTGTTAGCACATCTGAACATATAAACAAATACGTAATCAGTGCCGTTTGTTGCATTGTAAAATGTTAATTACATCCGGAGATATTGTAACCTAAAGTTGACGCTTGAGTACCACTCCTCCACTGTTCGATCGTGTGTATCAGAGAGCACCGAATTAAGTAGGGATCCAAAGGGAACGGTGCTGTACCTTAGGTACAGAAGAGACTAGAACAGCACATTACGTCCACATTCTAACACCTTTACTGGTCTTTTTCACTGACGCACATGTACATTACCATGAGGGGTGAGGTACACGTACACACGTGGTTTCCGTTTTCAATTACGGAGTGGAATAGAGTGTGTCCCGACATGTCAGACCAATAGATGTTCAAAGTGGTGGCCATCATTTGCTGCACACAATTGCAATCTATGGCGTAATGCGTAATGCGTCGTATACGCCGCAGTAAACCTGGTGTAATGTCGCCGCAGGCTGCCATAATACGTTGTTTCATATCCTCTGGGGTTGTATGCTCATCGCGGTACACATTCTCCTTTAACGTACCCCACAGAAAGAAGTCCAGAGGTGTAAGATCAGGAGAACGGGCTGGCCAATTTATGCGTCCTCCACGTCCTATGAAACGCCCGTCGAACATCCTGTCAAGGGTCAGCCTAGTGTTAATTGCGGAATGTGCAGGTGCACCATCATGCTGATACCACATACGTCGACGCGTTTCCAGTGGGACATTTTCGAGCAACGTTGGCAGATCATTCTGTAGAAACGCGATGTATGTTGCAGCTGTTTGGGCCCCTGCATTGAAGTGAGGACCAATGAGGTAGTCGCCAATGATTCCGCACCATAAATTTACAGTCCACGGTTGCTGTCGCTCTACCTGTCGGAGCCAGCGAGGATTGTCCACGTACCAGTAATGCATGTTCCGTAGATTCACTACTCCGTGGTTTGTGAAACCCGCTTCATCGGTAAACAGGTAGAACTGCAACGCATTCTATGTTAATACCCATTGACAGAATTGCACTCGATGATTAAAGTCATCACCGTGTAATTGCTGATGTAGCGACACATGAAACGGGAGAAAGCGGTGACGATGCAGTATGCGCATGACACTACTTTGACTCAGTCCACCGGCTCTCGCAATGTCCCGTGTACTCCTGTGTTGGTTCACGTCAACAGCAGCTAACACACCAACTGCACCCGCTTCTCCTGTGACGGGCCTGTTACGGACCCGTTTGCGTGCTACGACCATACCTGTTGCATACAGTTGGCGGTAGATGTTTTGAAATGTGCGGCACGTTGGATGCTCTCTGACCGGGTACCGCTCTGCATACACACTGCAGGCTTCAGCTGCATTTTTTCGACACTCGCCATAGATGAGTATCATCTCCGTCTTTTCAGAGTTCGAATACACCATGGTCACAGTTCCTACAACACTACACTATCACAGACGTCTGGTAACACAGTGTACTACAGTTAGTCTGCGTGCAAAGATGAATGCAGAATAACAATAGCAGCAAGCGCTACATGCAGACACTGCCACAGCTAGACCAAACCACAACAGTGCACTACAGCCACACTCGTAAACACGGTCGTCATTGTAAACATGTCCCTGCAGATGCTGCTCGCCGACCGTGGCCCGTGTTTGTTACAATACACAACGGAACGTCGGAGGTTTCAAGCGTAAACTTTAGATTACAATATCTCCGGATGTAATTAACATTTTACAATGCAACAAGCGGCACTGAATACGTATTTGTTTATATGTTCAGATGTGCTAACAAAACTAACGGGGTTCCATTTAAAAAAACGTAGGTTTGAGTTAAAAAAATACTTCCGTGCATTTTTTTATGGTTTGTATGAACCAATTACACTAGCCCCTCTCCTCACGTTCGGTCTGTGGACTCGGTTCGTCAGTATTTGATGTGGTTTACGAAATATATCCAGCAGTAATGTTAGGTGACTCACCCTGTATTTGTCCAATGAATACCCCTTTATCAACTGCATTTCTTCTTGGTGTAGCAATTTTAATTGCCAATAGTGTAAATTGCCCCTGTGCGCGTCAGAGGGAAATTGCTTCCATCTTACCAAACACTCTTTCGATGACCTGGTGTGTAAGTCCACATGACACAACAAATACAATAACTGCGGAAGGCGTGTTGACCATCAGCTCCATCATCCTAACACCTCTCGGAATAGCATTACTCACACACAATAACGATATCACCTGTACTGTTAAACACCCATTTAAAGTCAGGCACCGTGTGTTTGAAGTATCCCGAAAACCCGAAATATTCTTTTCGAAGGTTCTAAGTCTTTAGTCAATGCGACCATATCCTTTCTCTCATTACCTCTAGTCAGAGTAGCCATTCATTTTAATGTTTAAACAGCAACATTACTGTTTCAATAGCCTTCTTTTGAGAAAACTAAGTCAATGTTTTGAAAGGAACAAAGCTTAGGGTTTTGCTGATGCCCACTGGCACCTCATGGCATAAATTCCTTTGTGTAGTCATTAATACGGGCTACAGGATTGCAATCAGAAAGAACAGAAAACACACACACAGGTATATACATACACACTACTGGCCATTTAAATTGCTACACCAAGAAGAAATGTAGATGATAAACGGGTATTCATTGGACAATTATACTAGAACTGTAATGTGATTACATTTTCGAGCAATTTGGGTGCATAGATCCTGAGAAATCAGTACCCAGAACAACCACCTCTGGCCGTAATCACGGCTTTGATACGCCTGGGCATTGACTCAAACAGAGTTTGGATGGCGTGTACAGGTACAGATGCCCATGCAGCTACAACACGATACCACAGTTCATCAAGTGTAGTGACTGGCGTATTGTGACAAGACAGTTGCTCGACCAACACTGACCAGATGTTTTCAGTTGGTGAGAGATCGGGAGAATGTGCTGTCCAGGGCAGCAGTCGAATATTTTCCGTATCCAGAAACGCCCGTACACGACCTGCAACATGCGGTTGTGCATATTCTGCTGAAATGTAGGGTTTCGCGGTGATCGAATGAAGGGTAGAGCCATGGGTCGTAACACATCTGAAATGTAACGGCCACTGTTCAAAGTGCCGTCGATGCGAACAAGAGATGATGAGACGTGTAACCAATGGCAGCCCATACCATCACGCCGGGTGATACACCAGTATGGTGATGACGAATACACGCTTGCAATGTGCGTTCACCGCGATGTCGCCAAACACTAATTGCGACCATCATGATGCTGTAAACAGAACCTGGATTCATCCGGATAAATGATGTTTTGCCATTCGTGCACCCAGCTTCGTCGTTGCGTACACCATCGCAGGCGCTCCTATCTGTGATGCAGCGTCATGGGTAACCGCAGCCATGGTCTCCGAGCTGATAGTCCATGATGCTGCAAACGTCGTTGAATTGATCGTGCAGATGGTTGTTGTTTTGCATCTGTTGACTCAGGGATTGAGACGTGGTTGCACGATCCGTTACAGCCTTGCGGATAAGGTGCCTGCCATCTCGACTGCTAGTGATACGGGGCCCTTGGGATCCAGTACGGCGTTAGGTATTGCCCTCCTTAACGCACCGATTGCATATTTTGCTAACAGTCATTGGATCGCGACCAACGCGAGCAGCAATGTCGCGATACGACAAACCGCAATCGCGATAGGCTACAATCCGACCTTTATCAAAGTCGGATACGTGGTGGTACGCATTTCTCCTCCTTACACGAGGCATCACAACAACGTTTCACCAGGCAACGCCGGTCAACTGCTATTTGTGTATGAGAAATCGGTTGGAAATTTTCCTCATGTCAGCACGTTGTAGGTGTCGCCACCGGCGCCAACCTTGTGTGAATGCCCTGAAAAGCTAATAATTTGCATATCACAGCATATTCTTCCTGTCGGTTAAATTTCGCGCCTGTAGCACGTCATCTTCGTGGTGTGGCAATTTTAATGGCCAGGAGTGTATATACTGTTGTGGATAAGTACGATGATCAGGGAAAGGAAGGGGAATATATACAGGGTGTGACTATAAATGTGGGGAAAGCTCCGGAGATTCGACAGAGAACTTGAAAACAAGCAGAACATATCGTGTACAAATCCCCAAGCTTTTCCACATATCTAGGTACACTTTGTGTATATGAAAATCCAATAACGCTGACATTTATACGTAACTCCAGATGTATGAAGAACAATTTGTTAAAATTTAGGAATAGGCTAGCGAAAAGGTAATCTACTCTTATAATTATTTAATGTAAATTGTTTGTAATTGGAATCAAGTTCTTGAAGCATATTTCATTCCCAATTCGTTTTAAAACAACATTTCCACAAAATTTCCAAACATATCGTAAATACGTGAACGTTGTTTCATTTTAATGGCTTTAACAGCCAAAGAAATAATACACTCATGTTGAAAGCCTAAAGAGAGGAAATTAATATTCTCACGACATTTAATTAGCAAGTTTTACAGAAGTGCTTATTATTTGAACAATGTTTGACCCCGGGTTGAAGGTCAACATCGATATCGTGGCACTATGCTGCCTTCCGTTACATCGTGCCTCTGACTCTCATTGTCGCTATAGACCAGTGGCTGATCTTGGAGATCAGTTCTGGGTAGACCAGGAACAGTAACAATAAAATTCACTTTTATTTACAAACTAAATAGTAGATTGGGCGTTTTAGCGGCGTTACTTGTAAAATTAGTAACTCGACCATCCTTCTTCTCGATTAGTTTGATGACATCGTCGTGCAATGTGTCTCGGCTCTCAAGAATTCGCAGAACTGATGTTTCACTTGACTTGCGGGCAAGAGCTGATGAGCGATCCAGGACTGTGCTGTTCCTCAACTGTTCAGCTGTCTGTAAATCTATCGGACCAAACTGCGTGGTCATCAGTCCGTAGCTTACAAACTACTTAAACCTAGGTGAACTAACCTAAGGACAAACACACACACCCATGCCCCAGAGAGGACTCGAACCTCCACGGCGAGCAACCGCGCGCTCCGCAGCGAGGTGCTTTAGACCGCTCGGCTACTCCACTGCGGCATGCTGTTTCTCAGGTACGTTTTTACCCCTTTTAAGACAAGAAAAACTCTTTTCAAATGAAGATATTGTTGTAGGAATGGAAACAATTAAGCAACATAGTTTGAAAGCTTGTGGAAGAATTTGGTCCGTTTCATTCTCAAATCATTCTTTTGATTATGCCTCTCGCACAGAGAGACTGAAAAGTTTCTTTATGCCGGGAACAAAATACAGCTTCCAGTTCTACGTGCACCTGCGAGTGGCTGATGGACGCGTCATACGTTTGTAGTAATGAATCCACACCGTCTACCTGGAAATGCTGAGCGTAATTGTCGAACCGATTAGTATCGTCTAATTTAAGACAGAACAGTTTATCACAATGTAAAAATCTTGTTTCCAGGTGTATTACAATACTATCCGGTACCTCGAAGCACATTCGTTTGTGTCCTGACATCAATGGATTGCCGATATATTCACTCATCATTTCAGCTCTGCTCATGGAAATTTCAGGGTCCACATTATTTGAGCGTTTCGCAGGATTTGATAATTCGATCACTTTACCTCCATCTTGTAAGCGCCTCAGTCCCCTTGGCCACCGCGGCTGGCGTTTTAACAGTGTTCAGTGCTTCGTGTGTATAGTGTTTCGTTGCCCAGTGTTTTTTAACATTGCGTACGCGCCTGTGCGAAACCAGTGTTCAGTGTTTCTTACCTCAATGTCGCCGTCATGTTATGTCTCGTCGTCTGCAGTGAGTGTTTTTTAGCCACCGTGGCAATGTCTTGTTTTAACAACCATGTACGTTTATCCACTGTCATGTCTTTTAACATTCTCCCATTTTCTCATCTTGTACTTGGAAAAGCGCTGTTTTATCACCTTGTTAATTTTATATTCTGTTTATCCATTGTTTTCATTCGTTCGGCGGTAGAGCAGCATCATAGGCTGCTGTCAGCCTGCCTGTAATAGGGCATTAAAACTCAATAAAGGGAAAAAAAAGCGTATGGAGAACAGTGCAATCCCAGCTAGCTCCGGCGGCACGCCTCATAGTGTTAGATACCTTCTTGTTGTCTTGTATTATTTGGGCCTAGCGTCACTAGTAAATTGTTGTTTTCGTGTGAGGCTTTGCGGCTTCTGTGCTTGTTAGTTTTTTGTCAGCAGTTTGTGTTATTTTTCCTCTGTAATTTAATTGTACGCCAATAAGGCGGTTTGTTTGTGCTAAATAAGTTGCATTTCACTTCATTATTGGTTTTTTCCTGCAGATCGCAGGACGGAACACTTTAATTATAAAAACCCTGTATATTACAGTTTCTGCTCACAAAACTATCTTTATGATTTAATTGTCCTTGAAAGCTAAATGCTGTCTCAATGTTGGTAATTAAAGGCATCATTTGATTTCTTTGTAAATCAAAACTATTACAATCACATTGTTTCAAGAGATTATTTGTTAGTGTCTGTATGTAAATCTATTTAACAGACTGTGACTATTGTATCAATTTCACCATCTCATTTTTCTGCTTTGGGAATGTCTTTTTTATTTTTTATTTTTATGAAACTGCATAAATTATTTGCAGCTTTAATTTGTAACAGTTTCAAACAATGTAATGTCTTACTGTCAATGTTGATATGAATAGATGAAGAGTGTGACTGTTGGCAGTCCCAGTTTTCGATCCAATTTTTGCATGGGATATGAGCCACTTTTTGCGTAAAAGTGAGTATTCTGGATTTCATCAAAAGTAATAGCTGGTGTCTGCGCACAACATTTAACAAATACGGAATTCACATATGCTGATTATTCCAGGCACTAAGCAGATTTCACTCAAGATTATTAGAATTTTTTCAACAAAAATCAGATAAGTATTAATGATTACAATTATTATATACATTCCGCTGTACTAATTTAAATCTATGTATCACATCCCTAAATAATAAGGCTTCATCGCTGTTTTTTTATGTTATTGTGGGATTATCTATTTGTTACAATACCATCAAAACGCTAGATAGCTTGTTAACTACTGGGTGATCAAAAAGTTAGTATAAATTTGAAAACTTAATAAATCACGGGATAATATAGATAGAGAGGTAAAAATTGACACACATGCTTGGGATGACATAGGGCTTTATTAGAACAAAAAAAAGTATTGCTAGACGCGTGAAAGATCTCTTGCGCGCGTCGTTTGTTGATGATCGTGTGCTCAGCCGCCACTTTCGTCATGCTTGGCCTCCCAGGTCCCTAGACCTCAGTCCGTGCGATTATTGGCTTTGGGGTTACCTGAAGTCGCAAGTGTATCGTGATCGACCGACATTTCTAGGGATGCTGAAAGACAACATCCGACGCCAATGCCTCACCATAACACCATTACAGTGCTGTTCACAACATTATTCCTCGACTACAGCTATTGTTGAAAAATGGTGGTGAACATATTGAGCATTTTGTGTAAAAAAATATCATCTTTGCTTAGTCTTAATTTGTTACGGTAATTATTCCTTTTCTGATCAGAGGAACCGCCATCTGTCGAATATTTCTTGAACTTCTTTTTTTGTTCTAATAAAACCCCATGTCATTCCAAGCATGTGTGTTAATTTTTACCTCTCTACCTACATTATTCCGTGATTTATCAAGTTTTCAAATTTATACTGACTTTTTGATCACCTGGTGTATTAAATTTGTGGCGCCATCTTTATAATAGCTTCCCAAAATGTGAAGGAAAAGTTTTATCTCAATGGCTGCCTAATTCATTCAACAGAACTAATGGAAACTTAGTTCTATGATTGTAGTAACTTATTTGTGACCTTAGGAACTGATCGGTAGCACACAAAAATTTGTATAGAAGAGGTTTTTGCTGAAAATTTGATTACTGGAGCCATGAGAAAATGTAAATTAAACATTAACATGGTTGCCTGATATGTAACATTGTTTTTGCGATTTCGTATAGTTTGTGTATGTTGGCTCTTGGTCCTGAGCTATTACGTACTTAGGCAGTATACAAAATCACATAACATGTTGTAAAAATTATGTTATCTGTATATTCTAAGATTTATATATGTGCAACTATTTCTATATTGATTGAAAGAAAAATGTGCATCGTGCTTCAAGGAATAATTTATTTAAGTTGCCAGTTTATGTGGGAGTAATTTTCAAACAGGAAACATTTTTATGTACTTAATTATTTTTTCAGAAAATACTTTATTACTTTCTTTCCTGTGTGAAAAGACACACCAAAAGAAGAATTTTATTTTCCACCACAAAAAAATTACATTTGACATGGCCTGTATTTTGTAATTCCATGATTACTAATAATTAACAAAAGGTGAAGTTATTCACACAAATGATACATTTTAAAATAATATTGCTCCTGCTCATTTTTGGTATTGTATATATGCCTGAAGGACAAAATAGACATTAATCTTATCATCTGTAGCAGGTGAGACATATTACATTACTTGACTCCTAGTATATTTTTCAAGTTTTGCATTCGTTTTCCTAGAAATTCTGATCCCAAGTTTTCCATTCGTTTTCCTAGGAATTCTGATCCCAGGTTTCTGACAACACGAAATTGAACTAAGTCGTTGTAGGTAGTGGATTGTTGCATCTCTGAGAGGCGCTCGTTCAAAAGAGAGAGAGTCTTCAGAAATTCTGGAACAGAAAAAGTTCATCACTTAATTCTCCTGTATGTATGCTATACAATATAGACACACTACAACATAGATACACTATAATACTATCATATTGCCACTCTCTTCAAACTTCATACTGTCTGGTATTATTATTATCCCTCTTTTCTACATTACAGAACGTGTTATAAGTAAAATATTAGTTTTTTTTAAATTTTCAGTTTAATACTATTATTTCTTCAGCATGTAAGTTCTTATTTTATAGCAACTGCAGAGCTGTAAATGTTTCTGATATTCGCTACGCCATCCAATTACTTTTTGTGCGTATTAGTGTGTTTCATTCTAATACGTTGCTTTTAAAAACACTATTAATCATAAGAAATTTTCTCTAAAAATAACAATTACCTGATACATACCATATTACAGATCTATGTCTTATTTAGGAGTATATCGCCCTTTAACCAACCATACGTCATTAGTGTTTCAGATTCATATTTGTGCACAAACACAGGCTGACTAAAAATTGGGATTAACCTTACATAAGAATCTATTGTTAAACTCACATCTGATTATATAGGGCAGACAAACTTTGATCAGGTTGACAAACATTATTTTCAATGCAAGTTCAAAATGTTAATATTGTGCTATCTACTCCATTTACAAGTATGTGATTTATCCATATTTTGTTTTGTCTTTGTTGTGAGAATGGAAGAAGCTATCAGTACTATGGGAAAGATTCAACAAGAAAATATCTCACAGTTTGTTTTGTAATTCACAGTGTTAATAGTAACATACATTTAACATTTCTAGGATTGATGGTCGATAGCTAGCTGTTTTCTTGAAGCTTTCACAAACTCTATTTTAAAAACAACCTTAGTAATACGTATGCAGGTTTTGAGTACTGATATAATTTCTTCTTTCAATAATAGTAAAATGGTAAAACACTTCATCATTTTTCTTAAATTTCCATCACAGTTTTTACTGTAGTCATTTCCTTTGGTGGCTAGCCTCGGACACAACAACTCATTCTAAAACCTTCGCTTCTGATGTGTTATCAAGCTGTTTCAATTTAAGAAAACTAAAGAGTTTGACAGCCAAATTGCTGTCCCTGTCATATGATATGTTCGAACGTCATACACAAAAATAATTTTAAAAAGTACACCGGTAAAGATGACGTCACTTTTGATCCGATGTGGCAGATGTCACCTGGAGGATAGTAGATTATTTTTAATTGATTCAACGTTTGCCCATAACTGATAGTGTCGTGACATGGATGCTAGGAGCCATCTGGGTACGCCCTGCAGTAGGGAGGGAATGCTTACTGCCGCGAGGCTCGTTGTGATACAAGTGTCAACACCAATTGTTGCTAACAGTGGGACTATAGGCACACAAATCTCTAGCCCGTCTTCCACTCACGCCACAGCATGACGTGTACAGCTCGAATGTTGCCGTCAAAAGAAAATTGGAAATTGTAATGGCGGGCTGTGGACTTGAACATTGAAAGCAGATTCTGCCGGCATGCGAGCAGTGATCGTCTGCATGCCTCTCAGAATGCATGCCCATCCCAGGAAGGAAGGAAGCTTGGGGTTTTATGTCCAGTCGACAGTATGGTCATCAGAGACGGAGCTTACGCTCGGCGTGTTTAGGTAAGGATGTGGAATGAAATCGACCGTGATCTTTCAAATGAACTATCCCGGCATTTGCCTGGCGTGACTTAGGGAAATCACGGAAAACCTAAGTCTGGATGGGCAGAAGTCGATTTGAATCACCATCCAGAATGCGAGTCCATTGTGTCACCACTGCGCTCAAACCCCAGGCGTTAATGGTCTGGGGTGCTCCCGGCTACCTGTGGTGTTTATGGAGGGAATGGCGACCAGCACTTAGTACATGCAGAATTCTGTAAGGCTCTTTCTTTTGCCAGTCTTGCAACAGGAAGGGTATGAGTTTTATTTATTTATTACAGGATAATGCTCGTGTGAAATTCGACGTACACTGCAAGACACGCAGGAACTACTCAAGGCCGGCCGCGGTGGCCGAGGAGGCTGAGGCGCTTCAGTCACGGTCTGCACGGCCACTACGGTCGGGGGTTCGAATCCCCCCTAGGGCATGGATATTTGTGCCGTCCTTAGTTGTAGGTAGTTCATAAGTAGTTTGTAAGTTTAGGGACTGATGACCCCTTAGTTAAGTCCCTAAAGAAAAAAAAAAAAAAAACTTATCAGGTCAGTACAATCTTTGGACTTGTCTCCAAACAGGCTAGTGAGGGATATGATGGGACGGCAATGGATACGTGGGACTCATCAACTCACAGCTCTTGCGGAACTACATTAAAAGGCCGAACAGGCGTGGAATAATGCGTCCCAAGACAGCTTTGTCACCTGTATGACCGTGTGGATGGCAGACTGAGCGCATGCATTGCCACTCATTGAGGCAACACCACGTACTTATAAGCTGTTTCAGCATGGGTCGCCGCCTGGTACATCAGTACTGCTAGAGCTGTCTACCTGTAAATGTAGTCATTTCATATACTACATATGCACTGTTTGAACAATAAATCACGAGTGAACAGGGAAACTGTAAGAGAGTCTACTAGTTTTATTTCTGGCAGTGTATACAACAATTTTCTTTGATTATTTTCATTCCAGTTCTCGGCATACACGATGAATTTCTTAACTAATAGAAGGGCCACAACGACAGTTTGTGGATACTGTTTACCAACACATCACAGCCAGCTGTTGTAATGGAATTCTAACTCTGTAATCTGCTTAACAATCAAGAGCCACTCTATTAGAAAAAAAATGTTCAACTGTTTGTAAACCTAAGTGACCCAACTCCTAAGGTCATCTGACCCAACTCCTAAGGTCATCTGACCCAACTCCTAAGGTCATCTGACCCAACTCCTAAGGTCATCTGACCCAACTCCTAAGGTCATCTGACCCAACTCCTAAGGTCATCTGACCCAACTCCTATGGTCATCTGACCCAACTCCTATGGTCATCTGACCCAACTCCTATGGTCATCTGACCCAACTCCTATGGTCATCTGACCCAACTCCTAAGGTCATCTGACCCAACTCCTATGGTCATCTGACCCAACTCCTATGGTCATCTGACCCAACTCCTAAGGTCATCTGACCCAACTCCTAAGGTCATCTGACCCAACTCCTAAGGTCATCTGACCCAACTCCTATGGTCATCTGACCCAACTCCTATGGTCATCTGACCCAACTCCTATGGTCATCTGACCCAACTCCTATGGTCATCTGACCCAACTCCTAAGGTCATCTGACCCAACTCCTAAGGTCATCTGACCCAACTCCTAAGGTCATCTGACCCAACTCCTATGGTCATCTGACCCAACTCCTAAGGTCATCTGACCCAACTCCTATGGTCATCTGACCCAACTCCTATGGTCATCTGACCCAACTCCTAAGGTCATCTGACCCAACTCCTAAGGTCATCTGACCCAACTCCTAAGGTCATCTGACCCAACTCCTATGGTCATCTGACCCAACTCCTATGGTCATCTGACCCAACTCCTATGGTCATCTGACCCAACTCCTAAGGTCATCTGACCCAACTCCTATGGTCATCTGACCCAACTCCTATGGTCATCTGACCCAACTCCTAAGGTCATCTGACCCAACTCCTAAGGTCATCTGACCCAACTCCTAAGGTCATCTGACCCAACTCCTAAGGTCATCTGACCCAACTCCTATGGTCATCTGACCCAACTCCTAAGGTCATCTGACCCAACTCTTATGGTCATCTGACCCAACTCCTAAGGTCATCTGACCCAACTCCTAAGGTCATCTGACCCAACTCCTATGGTCATCTGACCCAACTCCTAAGGTCATCTGACCCAACTCTTATGGTCATCTGACCCAACTCCTAAGGTCATCTGACCCAACTCCTAAGGTCATCTGACCCAACTCCTATGGTCATCTGACCCAACTCCTATGGTCATCTGACCCAACTCCTAAGGTCATCTGACCCAACTCTTATGGTCATCTGACCCAACTCCTAAGGTCATCTGACCCAACTCCTAAGGTCATCTGACCCAACTCCTATGGTCATCTGACCCAACTCCTATGGTCATCTGACCCAACTCCTAAGGTCATCTGACCCAACTCCTATGGTCATCTGACCCAACTCCTATGGTCATCTGACCCAACTCCTAAGGTCATCTGACCCAACTCCTAAGGTCATCTGACCCAACTCCTAAGGTCATCTGACCCAACTCCTAAGGTCATCTGACCCAACTCCTATGGTCATCTGACCCAACTCCTAAGGTCATCTGACCCAACTCCTATGGTCATCTGACCCAACTCCTAAGGTCATCTGACCCAACTCCTAAGGTCATCTGACCCAACTCCTAAGGTCATCTGACCCAACTCCTATGGTCATCTGACCCAACTCCTATGGTCATCTGACCCAACTCCTATGGTCATCTGACCCAACTCCTAAGGTCATCTGACCCAACTCCTATGGTCATCTGACCCAACTCCTATGGTCATCTGACCCAACTCCTAAGGTCATCTGACCCAACTCCTAAGGTCATCTGACCCAACTCCTAAGGTCATCTGACCCAACTCCTATGGTCATCTGACCCAACTCCTATGGTCATCTGACCCAACTCCTAAGGTCATCTGACCCAACTCCTAAGGTCATCTGACCCAACTCCTATGGTCATCTGACCCAACTCCTAAGGTCATCTGACCCAACTCCTATGGTCATCTGACCCAACTCCTAAGGTCATCTGACCCAACTCCTATGGTCATCTGACCCAACTCCTAAGGTCATCTGACCCAACTCCTAAGGTCATCTGACCCAACTCCTAAGATCATCTGACCCAACTCCTAAGGTCATCTGACCCAACTCCTAAGGTCATCTGACCCAACTCCTAAGGTCATCTGACCCAACTCCTATGGTCATCTGACCCAACTCCTAAGGTCATCTGACCCAACTCCTATGGTCATCTGACCCAACTCCTAAGGTCATCTGACCCAACTCCTATGGTCATCTGACCCAACTCCTAAGGTCATCTGACCCAACTCCTAAGGTCATCTGACCCAACTCCTAAGGTCATCTGACCCAACTCCTAAGGTCATCTGACTCAACTCCTATGGTCATCTGACCCAACTCCTAAGGTCATCTGACCCAACTCCTATGGTCATCTGACCCAACTCCTAAGGTCATCTGACCCAACTCCTAAGGTCATCTGACCCAACTCCTAAGGTCATCTGACCCAACTCCTATGGTCATCTGACCCAACTCCTAAGGTCATCTGACCCAACTCCTATGGTCATCTGACCCAACTCCTAAGGTCATCTGACCCAACTCCTAAGGTCATCTGACCCAACTCCTAAGGTCATCTGACCCAACTCCTAAGGTCATCTGACCCAACTCCTATGGTCATCTGACCCAACTCCTAAGGTCATCTGACCCAACTCCTATGGTCATCTGACCCAACTCCTAAGGTCATCTGACCCAACTCCTAAGGTCATCTGACCCAACTCCTAAAGTCATCTGACCCAACTCCTATGGTCATCTGACCCAACTCCTATGGTCATCTGACCCAACTCCTATGGTCATCTGACCCAACTCCTAAGGTCATCTGACCCAACTCCTATGGTCATCTGACCCAACTCCTATGGTCATCTGACCCAACTCCTATGGTCATCTGACCCAACTCCTATGGTCATCTGACCCAACTCCTATGGTCATCTGACCCAACTCCTAAGGTCATCTGACCCAACTCCTATGGTCATCTGACCCAACTCCTATGGTCATCTGACCCAACTCCTAAGGTCATCTGACCCAACTCCTAAGGTCATCTGACCCAACTCCTAAGGTCATCTGACCCAACTCCTATGGTCATCTGACCCAACTCCTAAGGTCATCTGACCCTAGACTTATAAAATTCTTCAACTACGAGGGTTATTCCAAAAGTAAGATCCGATTCGCCGTAAATATTTGAAAGCGGCGCCAAGGACAAAACACGCATTCGCGCAGACTCCTGGCATACCTTGCGCGTTAAACGCCGCCAGTTTCGTTGTTACCGTTGCTGTGTGCTGTTGACAGTGTCAGTTCACATTGTTTAAGACAATCACCCCGTCGAAAGTGAAGTAATGGCAGTGATACGGTTTTTGTCTGCAAGAAACATTCCAGCGGCAGAAATCCATCGGCAGATTACTGGTCCTAACATAGTGAGTGGCAGTAAAGTGAGCAAGTGGGTGCCAGCCTTTAACGAAGGACGGGGAGACGTGCACGATGCACCACACTCCGGCCGACCATCCGTGACTTCAGACGCGTTGGTTCATGTGGTTGACGACAAAATTCGTGAGATCCACGATTCACTACCTAAAGGAGTTTCTTGATGGCAAGCGCTTAGACACAGATGGTGAAGTGAAAGAAGACTTGTTATCTTCGCAGGCGGCCGATTTCTACGACTTAGGCATTCAAAGGCTTCTTGAACGACATGACAAATGTCCAACTATGAAGATTATGTAGAAAAAAAAAATCGCACTGACGTGTTTTACGGTCCACTTTAGATTTGTAATTTTATATGTTTTTGCAAACATTTTGGACCAAAATAATAATCTAAATAATAATACATTAATTAATAAGTGTGGCTGAAACCCATTTAGGAAAAAAAAACATTTAAGTAGTGACGGGTTTCGAACCATCGACCTTTCGCGTCACTGTCCATCACCTTGACCACTACGCTACGGCTATTAAAGAAAAGAGGTTCTATAATCTCATACTATTGATGGCTGTTGTTAACTGATGTTAATGTGGCATTTGTAGACATTAGATTATCATTTATCGTACAAAGAACGATGTGTTTTTGTTAATTCCTCTGTGTGCCGTTGCTTTGAAATGACAACGTGTAAGTTACAATAAGAAAAATCATCAAATACGAGATGAATGTCACGTGACATCTCCGAACGGCTGGTTTTCGTTAGTTCAATGGATGGTGTCAAATCTCAGTTATTTTTGCAAATATATCTCAAACGATACGAGATATGATAAAAACATAAGGGAGCTAAGTTTTAGAGAATTTTCTCCTCTACCAATTAGGTTATTCAACTTTCGTGTCAGATGAACGGTTCGTTTGCAATTAAAATTATATTACAAACGGCTCTTTTTGGTTTTACTACCGTATTTTTTGTGCGAAAAATTGGCAAAAGGGAGGTTCTGGTCTCTAGCGGCCTACAATCATGTCTGTAAAATTTGGTGCTGATCGGTTGAACGGTTCGTCTTAAAAACAGGGAACACGTTACGGACAGACAGACAGACAGACATCCCAAAATCTCCGTTATTTTTGCAAATATCTTTGAAACGCTACGAGATATGAAAAAAAAAAAAAAAAAAAAAAAACATAACAGAGCAAAGTTGTAGAGAATTTTCTCCTCTACAAATTCGGTTATTAAATTTTCGTGTCAGATGAATAGTTAAGCCGTTATTTTCATTTAAATTTCGAGCTGTCAAAGACGATCGCAAAGCCCCATTTTTAGTGTTACTACCGCAACCTAAAGTGGGCCAATAGAGGAAGACGGAAGGAATTGCGTTGGGAACAAGTTTGATTTTGGATGATTTTGTTTTAACCGGACCTCACTTTCGGAATATCCTTCGTAATAATAATAGTTTCGTGTGGCTCATTGGCCTGGTGCAAGTCTTTAAATTGGACGCCACTTCGACGACTTGCGTGTCCCTAGTCGACCCCAGTTATCCAACTGGGGAAAGGGGACCTATATCTTAACGTGGAATCCGACCCACGTGTCGTACTGGCGACTTCTCAGATCGTTGAGAGGTGAAGGATGACTACTTGAACTAACTTACGCCAAGGATAACACATACACCCATGTCCAAGGCAGGACTCGAAACTCTGGCGGAAGCAGCTGTGCAATCCGCGAGATGGTGTCTTAAGCCGCACGGCGATTCCCGCGAGGCAACTGTATTAGATTTTGTTATTCTTTCAGGAGAGAGAGCTCCTGCTGAAATTACAAAGGGAATAGTTTGGATTAGTTTATGACTGCGATGTTATCATATCCTGCACTGGTCTTTGGCTTGACAGCCACTGCAGGATGGGAAAAACATGAGATATTAGCACTGAGAAGGTTCAGGCCTACTCTGGCCTACCACTGCTCATTCTTTGATATGTATATACAGATAATCTCCCAATAAATTTGAGGACTGATTGGTCGATTCTTCCTACCAATTTCATAAAAGAATAACAGCAGTGATTGTGAAATCAGATAATTTTCTCTGTTTAATCATCACTCAATTACCAATATAGGGGCTATCTAGACCTTGAAAGGCTTCTTGCTTCAGCCATAGCAATGCGAGTGATAGCCAGCATATCTGGTTATGGCCAAGATCCAGCAACACAATCGCATCTCTCCACCAGGTATTGGCAGTTTGTAATCATGTTGTAAACGTGTGTGGTGCTTATGTTCAGTAAAGTAAACCAGTCCTCCACCGTCCTGCTAGTCTGACGTATATATGACATGCTGCAACTGCACGGGATACGGTAGGCACCTAATTATGCAAACCCAAAACAGATTTTACAGAAACTAACAGCGCCTTAATCTTAGTCGAGAAAAAACATTGTACATAACATTTCCTCAAAATACGAGAAATTCTGACAGAGATGCTTCCTGCATACGGTAGAAAGTCGTTCCGTTAGGTGCCACCTAAGCAAAAACATCACTCACGCATTCCACAGCGCCGTTCGGAAATGGTCGTGCGCTCTAAGACGCCTTGCTCCGGCGTGCGCGGCTGCTCTCCGTAGGAGGTTCGAGTCCTCCCTAGGGCATGTGAGTGGTGTTTTTTCCCCCTTACCTGAAGTAGTTTGTAAGTGTATGGACTGATGTTCACAGCAGTTAGCTCCACAGCTTAACAAACATTTGGACATTGCACATTTGGTCGATAGTGCAACACTTGTTTGATCTGTCTTCAAGATAGATATTCTGGATATTCTGACTAAAGGTGACTTCCAGATGGGATAACACAGCCTACAAATCTTCATAGAGTGAAACAACCTGGATCGTGTGCACCAAAATATTAGGTACCCCTTCACGCTAAGCTGGATGGCGAACTCTATCAACCTGCAGATACAAGTCAGTGTGAATAGGTTTCCTAATAACAGCATGGTCCAACGTTCCATCAACTTTCCACCTTACTAACACACAAGGAAAGGAAGGCCGTCATTCTTCTCCACCTCCATACTGAAGAGAATATTCACGTTAGTTGAATTTAGATGTCCCAAATAGTCGTTTAATTTCTCACCCCCATGAGGACAGACAACAAAAGTATCGTCTACATAAAAAAAAAGACCATGCAAGTTTCAATGCCATTGACTCCAAGGCACATTTCTGGAAACCGTCCATGGCTAAATTTTCAATGAAATGTTGGAAGTGGCCTCCATCGTAACTCCATTTATCTGTTCATAGTATTGGCTATTGCATAAGAAGTACGTGGAGATAGAATGAATGAGACAGAAACGCAAATGAAGAGAGAAACCAGATCAAAAATATCTGAGTAATTCAAAAGCAATCCCTCCAATCTACGTAGTAAATTCACCGAGTTCTGAATGTGAGGTTCACACCGACATACTACTGGGCTCAACAAACCGAAAAGATTTCAGATGTGTTTATTTCCGTCAACAGTTGCAATATATTTGTTTAATTACATGTTCCGATCACTTCGATCATCTTCAGATCTTATAGTTCCGTCCGCAACTCGTGTGACTGAGTACTGATTGGTCAGACGAATTGCGGACGCAACTATAAGATCTGAAAATGATCCAAGTGATCGAAACATGTAATTAAACAAATATATTGCAACTGTTGACAGAAATAAACACATTTGAAATAACACAGTGCAGTTGCGGACACTCTCCAGTCGATCATGTAGACTATAATAAAAACCGAAACGATGTTTGACTACACAATTTTTCAGAGCACACAATAGGCCTGAGTGGGACATATTCTGTATGGATTTTAGGAAGGTCAAATAATCTAGGAGGTACACCACCGTACGAATTAAGACTCTTGATAGACTCATGTGACAAAGAGCTTTTCTTCAGGGGGTTATTAGTCTTTCACTCAACACTTTTTGTCGCTTCAGCTCTGATTCTGTGATATGTTGGGACAGAAACTAAACATTGCATCTTTTGAAACTAAACCTGCTTGTAAACAAAGTCGTAGCATTTCACTTTTCTACAAGTAAACTAAAAATATCAAAACAACAGGAAAAGCTCAGGAATGGTAGGCAGCAGCCATCTGTAATCATTCAATTGCTGTTTTTATTATTGAAGCACATTCAGATTTTAGCTACAAACAACTGTTTTCAGTGCATTATACCAGTTACTTGAAACCAATTACCTTACAGTAGAGCATGTCACTTTCTGAAAATAAATGTCCTGAAAATTCCTCAGTGAATTCTCTGACAGGCACTGAAGTGTGAACCGCATAGTCATATAGATGAAGACTCACAATTTTATCGCCAGCAGAGAGTAATGTCATTCTAGTGATAACTATAAAAGGTTACCCTTGTTTGTCAACAATACTGATATTAAAGAAGAATCAAAAACAAAATCAGCCCTTATCTTACTCCATTTCTTTCTGTCTTGGATATGCTATTTACTGTTGCAAAACACAATTTTCTCCAAAACCGTATACACTGCCAGAAAAAAAATAGTAGACCTGTAAAAACAAAGTAAATTTTGATCTGATGACGACAGATGCCACCTGGGGGATAGTAGATGTACTGATAATGCTTTCTACGTTGTCCACCAACAGACAGCGTAGCGACATAACTGCCAGAATGCCATATATGTGTAACCTTTAATAGCGAACTTTTACAGCCATAAGGCTCAGTGTGATATCAATGTGAGAAGTAAACAGCCACCATGCCACTGAGATGCACTAGAGCTTCCTACAGTAAACGGAGCAAATTTTAAAGGGGTCAAAGTGTCATCATAGAATGCATTAAGTAAAAATCTGGTGAGTGGAAGTTGCATAGTGGAAAATTGCTGGTCTGGAATTGATACAGCTGAGATATAATTAACTGTAATTGCATAGTATTTTGGAAGCAGGCTAAGAAACTTCAGTTTAGTAGTATCCTAACAAGGAAAGTGGAGACATTTTCCCAGTTATTCTGCTTATGTGACAATCTGCTTCATATTCTTCCGGCCTATCTAACGGTCTGACTATATCAGCCATGCATGCACTGTTATATTCCCCCAGTAACGTCACAATGTTAGGTCAATGATTTAAGATACTTGCTGAGGATTTTAAGTAGAGGATAATTAAAAGTAGTAATGGTTTTGGAAAATTGTTTCAAGTTGAGTAGCGAGCTGGTATGAAGTATTTAAACCTGTCAAGGAATGGTTACCCAGTTGGAGAAGGCAGAATCGGCGACGGTTATGCAACAATGACTTCGGCAAAATATAACTTACAGAAGCTGTCAATGAGTATAATAAAGGCATGAGTTATATTGTAAGGCATCAATCGTTGGCTTGAATTCTTTTGAGACTAATGATGATGTCTAATGCACCATGACACATAAATTAACATTGATATGGAGTTTAATATTGCGTGATTGACATGAAATTTAATTATTACAAAGCATTTTTTTAATTTGTGGTTTATTAATAAACTAGAAAGTTTAGTGTTAATCTATTTTCTATACAAGTTGAGAAGGTGAATATACGGAGATTTAATTTTGAATTCAGTATATTACGTTTACTTTTTATTTAGAGGTGTCTTAGAGGCAGTTCTTGATTCCTTTGTTTATCCACTGATACTCTGATATGCGGTAGCAATTATATGAACTCAGGTAATGAGATTAGGGCCCCAAAAAGACTTAGTTTTCATTTGTTGAATATAATCAGGGATTTTTTTGTATTATATCGCGTATTAGAGGGACAGTTCATCTAAGGCATCTGTAAAGACTATTTTATTATAGAACTTTAGGACTTGGTAAGAGAAGAGAGGGACAATTATTAGTGGAAATCTACTTTTTCAGGCGATTATATTTCAGAACTGCTGCACTTGTCACTTCAGGCTGCAATCACCACTGTTCTCAAGAATGTAATAATGTCACATTGTGAGGCATGCAAGTATTTACATTTCACATTGGTCATTAGTACTTTGCAGCCCAACAGATCAGAACATGAAGAAAGTGGCAATTTTTTTAAATATTTTGTCGTTATATAGGTTTCAGCAGAAGCTCAGATATAATATTAATTTATTAGTAATGAACTCTTGATAACCAGAAGTGGAAAAATCTGACTAAATTTGACACTCATATAGTACATGTTTGACATGAAATCGTATGGCATTCACTGATGTACATGTAAAAATTTAAAAGGCTTTGATAGCCATAGCGATGTAAGTAATGTAAATAAATATATATATGGAATTCTCAAAGATAATTTAAAACTCACTATAGTACAGGTAACGTAAGAAGAGAGTCTTATTCAGAATTGTTATGTGCATCCACCTCCACCAACCAATGAGATTCAGTTTCCTTCAGAGTGCTTTGTCATATGTAATGCTGTACGATGACAGCTGCACTCTTTCAGATTATACCTCAGTCACACTTCAATGGTAATAAAATTTCAGCCATTCTTGTCTGCAGTAACATTCTTGCAATTGATAGTACTGGAAGTACTACACCCTCTCTGCTATTACAAATAAGCAGACCATTTCCCCTCTATGTTTTACCATCACTCTCTCGAGGTCTGAATGAGCTCCCTTCCAGCACTATGTGTACTATAGTGGTTTTATGGCTATATCTTATGGAAAATGGGAAATTTTCCACAAGATGTTAGACACTCGCTTTAGTTTTTCTGTATCTTTTTGTGCATAATTTTTAAATTATTTGTAAAACTTTTAAAAACAAAACATTGTAACATGTAATTATCAGTATCTTGGTTATTGTGTTTTCAGGTAGCATTTATAATAATGGATAGTGTAGTAACTAGCTGCGCCCGCTATTGACGTCAGATTACGAGCTGGTTTCCTTAATAATCAACTTCCTCTCTTCAGGATGTAGTCCAGGATCAAGACAGTAGCTCCTTTAACAAAACAAGCAGCATTAATGACGCAAAAGCCATAAAATATTGTCAAATCAAAAGACTTGCACCAGGATTTGTAGCACATATAATTTATTTTAGGTGCACAACACAATATGTCTACCCAAAGATGTATACAGCAGTATATGAAGTGAGAACACTTGGTAAAGTTTTTTGTGATAAATGTTCTGCTCTAATACATTCCTCCTGCATTTAATCCCCAATAGCCTAAAAAAATGTAAATATTGCGATATTACTATACTGTTATATTGTCGCACTGGATACAACAATGTCGGGTTGTGGACGCTGAAGCGAAGTTTCCTGGGATGGAGACTCACACTGTCTGTTCATTTTAATTTGAATATATAGTTGTAATACCTTCTAGATGTATCGAGAAATGTTCCAGAAGTTTCTGTTATAGTATACTCACTGTGTAAAGTCCTGCTAAGGTCAGTTAATTCTGTGCTCTTCTATGTGTGTGACAAGTTCTTAATAAATCATCGCTGAGTTCAAATTGTTGTTGTTGTGGTCTTCAGTCCGGAGACTGGTTTGATGCAGCTCTCCACAATACCCTGAGCAAGCCTCTTCAACTCCACGTAAGAATGGCCACCCACATCTGTCTGAATCTGCTTACTATATCCATCTTTTGGTCTTCCTCTGCGATTTTTACCCCACACACTTCCCTCCAACGCTAAATTCACCATTCCTTGATGTCTAAGAATGTGTCCTACCAATCTATCCCTTCTTTTAGTCAAGGTATGCCAGAAATTTCTTTTCTCCCCAATTCTGTTCAGTACCTCCTCATTAGTTACGCAATCCACCCACCTAATCTTCAGCATTCTTCTGTAGCACCATATTTCAAAAGCCTCAATCCTCTTCCTGTCCGCACTGTTTATCGTCCATGTCTCACTCCCATACAACGCAACACTCCATACAAATGCCTTCAGAAAGGACTTCCTTAGGCTTAAATTAATATTCGATGTTATCAAATTTCTCTTTTTCAAGAACGCTTTTCTACCCATTGCCATTCTGCATTTTATATCCTCTGTACTGCGACCATCATTTGTTATTTTACTGCCCAAGTAACAAAACTCATCTACCTCCTTTATTGCTTCGTTTCCCAATCTAATTCCTTCAGCATCACCTGATTTTCTTACACTGCACTCCATTACCCTAGTTTTGCTCTTGTTAATGTTCATCTTATATGCACCTTTCAGCACACTGTCCATTCCGTTCAATTGCTCTTCCAGGTCTTTTGCTGTATCTGACAGAATTACTATGTCGTCGGCAAAACGCAATGTTTTTAATTCTTCACCCTGAACTTTAATTCCTTCTCCAAATTTCTCCTTGCTTTACTTTATAGCTTTCTCAATGTACAAATTGAATAACAATGGAGAAAGACTACAACCCTGTCTTACTCCCTTTCCAACCACTGCATCCCTATCATGCCCTTCAACTCTGACAACCGCTGTCTGGTTTTTGTACAAGTTGTAAATAACCTTACGCTCCCTATATTTTACTCCTGCTTGCTTCAGAACTTGAAAGAGTTTATTCCAATCAACATTGTCAAAAGCCTTCTCCAAATCTACAAAAGCTAGATATGTAGGTTTGCCTTTTCTTAATCTATCTTCTAGGAAAAGCCGTGAAGTGAGTATTGCCTCCCGTGTTCCTACATTTCTCCTGAACCCAAACTGTTCTTCCCCGAGGTCGGCTTCTACCAGCTTTTCCATCCTTCTGTATATGATTCGTGTTAATATTTTGCAACAATGACTTATCAAACTGATGGTTCTGTAGTTTTCACACCTGTCTGCGCCTGCTTTCTTCGGAATGGGGATTATAACATTTTTCTTAAAGTCTGAGGGTACTTCGCCTGTCTCATACATCTTACACACCAGGTGAAACAGGTTTGTCATGGCTGGTTCTCCCAGAGACTTCAGTAGCTCTGAGGGAATATCATCTACTCCAGGGGCCTTGTTTCGACTTAGGTCTTTCTTCTCTCAGTACAGTAACTCCTATTTCATCTTCATCTATATCCTCTTCCCTTCCTACAATAATGTCTCGTAGTTCATTTCCTTTGTAGAGGCCCTCTATATACTCTTTCCACCTTTCAGCTTTCCCTTCTTTGCTGAGAACTGGTTTTCCATAAGTGTCCTTGATATTCATAAAGCTGTTTTTCTTATCTCCCAATGTTTCTTTTATTTTCCTGTAGTCTGTATCTATTTTTCCCCTATTTATACATTCTTCTACATCCTTGCATTTGCCTTCTAGCCACTCCTGCTTAGCAATTTTGCACTTCCTGTCAATCTCATTTCTTAGTCGTCTGTACTCCTTTTTGCCTGTTTCATTTACTGCATTTTTATACTTTCTCCTTTCATCTATTAAATTTTGTATCTCCTGTGATATCCAAGGATTTTTTGTAGGTCTTGCCTTCCTACCTATTTTGTCCTCTGCTACCTTCACTATTTCATCTCTCAATTTTACCCATTCCTCCTCTACCGTTTTATTTTCCCCTTTTTCTGTCAATTGTTGCCTAAAGCTCCCTCTGAAATTCTTAAGAACTTCAGGTTCCTTCAATTTATCCAGGTCCCATCTCCTTATTTTCCTACCTTTTTGTAGTTTCTTCAGTTTCAGTCTACAGTTCATAACCAACAAGTTATGGTCAGAGTCTATATCTGCCCCTGGATATGTTTTACAGTTTAAAACCTGGTTCCGAAATCTATGTCTTACCATTATAAAATCTATCTGGTATCTCCCGGTGTCTCCTGCTCTCTTCCACGTATACAACCTTCTTTTGTAATTCTCGAACCAGATGTTTGTTATAACTAAATTATGTTCTGTGCAAAATTCTACCAGGCGGCTTCCTCTTTCATTCCTTTTGCCCAGACCATATTTACCAACTATCTTCCCTTCCCTTCCTTGTCCTACTACCGAATTCCAGTCTCCCATAACAATTAAGTTTTCCTCTCCCTTAATTGTCTGAATAATTTCCTTTAGCTCCTCATATATTTCTTCGATTTCCTCATCATCGGCAGAGCTAGTTGGGATATAAACCTGTACGACGTTGACGGTGTTGGCTTCGTATCTATCTTGACAATGATAATGCGATCATTGTGCTGGTCATAGTAGTTTACCCGCATTCCTATTTTCTTATTCATTATCAATCCTACTCCTGTGATACCCCCAATTGATTTTGTATTTATAATCCTGCACTCGCCTGACCAGAAATCCTGTTCATCCTGCCACCGAACTTCACTAATCCCCACTATATCTAATTTCAACCTATCCATTTCCCTTTTTAAATTTTTCCGACCCGTAGAATGCCAGTATTGTCTGTCCTGATGATCACATCCTCCTGAATAGTCCCCGCCCGGAAATCCGAATGGGGGACTATTTGACCTCCGGAATATTTTACCCGAGAGGATGCCATCATCATATGTTCATACAGTAGAGCTGCATGTCCTCGGGAAAAATAACGGCTGTAGTTTCCCTTTGCTTTCAGCCGTTCGCAATAACTGTGTGGCAAAGCCACATTAGCTGATGATAGAAGGCCAGCTCAGTCAATCATCCAGACTGTTTCCCCTGTAACTACTGAAAAGGCTGCTGCCCCTCTTCAGGAACCACACGTTTGTCTGGCCTCTCCACAGATACCCTCCACTGTGGTTGCACCTACAGTACGGCTATCTGTATCATTGAGGCACGCAAGCCACCCCACCTCGGCAATGTCTGTGGTTCATGGGAGTGGGAGTTCAAACTAGTATTCGATAATGAACTAGCTACATCCTAGGACACTGCTGGTGGAGAGGTCGGGTGAAGTTAACTTGGGATAGTATGCGCCCTTGTCAGGACAGTGGCGCATCACTTACATGGGGAGAGACCAGAGTTCGGGCCATACTCCACTCAGGGGAAGACGTTGGGAGATGAAGAAAAGGAGATGACTAACATGGTTTTTTGGAATAATTAATGCTGCAGCAGTCACTTTTTACTAATATTTTTATTGGCACGACGCGTTTCGGCAGCACGCTGCCATCATCGGGTGCCTTTTTACAGTTACTGGTTCATTATTGACTTATTATGTTTTGTGGATGCCAGTGAGGTTATGTTGTGGATGCCAGTGAGGTTATGTTTGGACATTTTAACATTTTAAATGTCTACATGTGCTGTAAGTGTATATGTAACTGTGTTCTTGTGTTGTGTGTGCCAGACAACAAGATTATCAAAACTGTTAAAATGTCCAAACATAACCTCACTGGCATCCACAACATAACCTCACTGGCATCCACAACACAAAACATAATAAGTCAATAATGAACCAGTAACTGTTAAAATGCACCCGATGATGGCAGCGTGCTGCCGAAACGCGTCGTGCCAATAAAAATATTAGTAAAAAGTGACTGCTGCAGCATTAATTATACCAAAAAAGTTTATAATACAGTCGCAGACCTCAGAAAAATCCAAATAACATGGATAAATTTACGTTTAACATGGTGCCTACGGTTTGCCAACACGTGAGACATCCCACAACATTCCAGCGAGGCACCTGCTCGCCATCTTCATCTGCTACTGGCACAGTGGCAGCTCTGCCCACACACACACACACACACACACACAGACACACACACACACACACACACACACACACACACACACACACACACACACACACACACATATATATATATATATATATATATATATATATATATATATATATATATATATGTTGTTATGGTCTTCAGTCCGGAGACTGGTTTGATGCAGCTCTCCACCCTACTCTATCCTGAGCAAGCCTTTTCATCTCCTCATAAGAACGACAACCCACATCCGCTTGAATCTTCTTACTATATGCGTCTCTTGGTCTCCCTCTGCGATTTTTACCCCACACACTTCCCTCCAATGCTAAATTTACCATTCCTCGATGTCTAAGAATGTGTCCTACCAAGCGATCCCTTCTTTTAGTCAGGGTGTGCCAAAAATTCCTTTCTTCACAAATTATTTTCAGTACCTCTTCATTAGTTATGCGATCTACCCACCTAATCTTCAGCATTCTTCTGTAGCACCACATTTGAAAAGCCTCTATCCTCTTCCGGTCCGCACTGCTTATCGTCCATGTTTCACTCCCGTACAAGGCAACACTCCACACAAATGCCTTCAGAAAAGACTTCCTTACACTTAAATTAATATTCGATGTTAGCAAATTTCTCTTTTTCAAAAATGCTTTTCTTCCCATTGCCATTCTGCATTTTATATCCTCTGTACTGCGACCATCGCATGTTATTTTACTACCCAAGTAACAAAACTCATCTACCACCTTCATTGTTTCGTTGCCTAATCTAATTCCTTCAGCATCACCTGATTTTCCAAAACCGCATTCCATTATTTTTGTTTTGCTCTTGTTAATGTTCATTTTATACGCTCTCTTCAACACACTGTCCATTCCATTCAACTGCTCTTCCAGGTCCTTTGCTGTCTCTGACAGAATTACAATGTCATCAAAAAGGCGCAGACACGGGCAGTGCTATGTCGTCATTGCAGACCAGAAACTGGAGGACAGGCCGCAGGTGTAGTGCAGCAGACTGCTTCCCATCTGTGTCGGTTGTTTACGATCATTTGTCTGCGGTCGATGATATGTCAGCGCCGCCAAGGCAGCTTCCCATGCTTTATTAAATTAGAACCCACTGTCTCTCTTAGTGAGGTACTTGGCGATACGTATTTTGACAGCTTCTTTGAACAGCGGAAGAGATCTTCGTATCCTGATATTTCATGCAGAGTCCCGAGTGAACACTGATTTTTCTCGCTAACCCAATTTTGTGTGGCGTTGCATCTAATTTTGACAGTGCGACACGTCTGAGCAATGTTAGATTTTACACACTCGCACGGGATTTTGTATATTCCAGATCTTCTGAAGCATCTTGCTGGATGATGTTTCTGATAAGACGCTGACAATATTAAAGGACACACGACGGACGTAATGTAGAATCATCCTTGCTTCTCTGCTTTTTCTGCCTGCTCTTGAGGTTTGTTCAAAATGTTCAAATGTTTGTTAAGCTTAAGGGACTTAACTGCGGGGTCATCAGTCCCTAAACTTACAAACTACTTATGAACTACGAAGTCTCTGCGGGTTTTCTACCGGATAATAAAATCAAACCGATTCAACATTTCGACGGTACAACTGTCCGCCATCTTCAGCAAACCGCTGCTGCAGAGTCCCGCTGAATACTGGTGCAACATCTTTTTTTTTTCATTTATTGAATTTTTAATGCCCTAAGGCAGGCTGGCAGCAGCCAATGATGCTGCTCTACAGCCGAGCGAACGGTAAACAATGGACAAAACAGAATATAAAATGAAAGGTGATAAAAAGGCGCTTTTACAGTTTCAAGATGAAAATTTGGGAGAAAGTTAAAAGACAATATGACAGCGGACAGAACATACATGGTTGTTAAAACAAGACATTGCCACGGTGGCTAAAAAATACTCACTGCAGACGACGAGACATAACAAGACGGCGACATTGAGGTAAAAAAACACTGAACACTGGTGTACGCAACGTTAAAAAAAAACACTGGGCGACGAAACACTATACACATGGCCCTGCAGGGGAAGGGGGGAGGATGGAGAAGGCACGGGGGAAGGGGAAGGAGGAGGGGGAAGGGAGAGTGAGAGAAACCGGAAGGAGCTCCCGGGGAGGTGGAGAGAGGAGGGGGTGAGCCAAGCGGGGGACGGGAGTGGGAGGGGAGGGGGAGGGAGGAGGCGGCGGCAATCCAGAGAGAGGGGCCAAAGTTGGAAGGAGGGATAGATGTCGGGACGGTTTTGGAGAACGTCATCAGGGAGAGGTAGGTGGTGGAAGCCACCCTCGGAGAGGACGTAGAGGGTGTGGAGGTGAAGGGAGGGAGGGATGTGGCGGTAAAGGCGTTGCAGGGGCCCGGGATCCAGGAGGAGAGGAGATACTAGTGGGTGACGGGACTCTTATCTGGTGCAACATCGAAGTACCGCGTCTTATATAGACGTCGGTCGCGTGCACGGCGCATGCACCGGCCGTCACAGTTGCTACCTCCTAGACAAGGCTGGTGGCGCCGCCCCTAGTGGAACAGGGCACAACGATATATCGCACCTTACATTAATCAGTCCCAGGTGCTAGAATCCGGGTCGAACAATGCAATTTGATATTATTTAATAATGGATTCCATGTTCTATTTATTAGATTGTCCGTCAACCTGATTTCAATGGCTTCTCTGTAAACACTGTTCCAGAAACCGGAGATATTGGTTACGATGCGGGTTTCATCATATATCATCTTGTGTCCTTCCGTTAAACAGTGTTCTGCTACCGCCGATTTATCCGGCTTCAATAGTCTCGTGTGGCGGCAAAGTTCCACGCATCTATCATGTACAGTTCGAAGCGTACGGCCGATGTATGCCTTGCCACACTCACACGGTATTTTGTAAACACTGGGTTTCTTGAGTCCGAGGTCATCTTTGACGGAGCCAAGCAATGCTCTAATCTTGGACGGCGAACGGAAAACAGTCTTTATGAAATGCTTTATCCTGTACATTTTCCGTAAAAGATTAGCTACTACGGAAGACGTCATACTGCTCAAAATACTGGTGTTAAATAAAAAGTGCGTCGATGTCAGCACATTTTTAAAGAGATGTAAAATATAGTCTTCCATCATGAGTTCAAATAAGTCCACCAGAGGCACCCTTGTGAATAGACAGACCATATCTAAGCTCACTAATAAATCGATTTGTTCAAGGCGTAGGTTCTTTAAATGCTGTATAAAATTTTCTGAGTTCCAACCAAAGTGATCAGGAGAGAAGCCAGAAGTTTAAGCAGATTGTAAGCGTCGCGGCGGAGTAGGCGAGCGTATTGAGGCGCTATGCTCCAATGCGCGAGGCCCTTCCCCGTCGGAGTTTCGAATCCTCCCTCGGGCATGGATGTCGGTGCTGTCTTTACTGTAAAGTTTATAAGTCGTTTGGAAGTTCAGGGACTGATTACCCCGCAGTTAAGTCCCATAAGCTTAATGAACATTTCTTTTTAGATGGTAAGCTGAGGTTCCTATATTGGTGAAAATCGGGCGAACCTGAATTCCACTTCTGTGCTCATTTGGTATGCCTAAATTCCAGATGCATACAGAGCCATAACAAAGATGCCCACACCCAATGAAACTTCAAATTCTAAGAAAGAAAAGTACTCCGGTCTTTAAGGCAAGACACAGAGATTTTAATTGTACCAGCTGACAAAAACAACACTACTGTTTTTCTGCCTGAAACATCATACTATGACAAAATGATGAATATACTGCAGGCGTCTCGAGAAAGATCTAACGGATGCAGTACAAAAGAAGACATTCGCCCTCTTCAAATCCAGCCAGTTCCATGACATCTGAAGATGAGTTTAACAGCATTAGTGTTAGTTCCGCCTGGATCTTACGGCCTACCAAAGGTGCACAGAAGTGGAGTAGCGTGTCTCCAAATTTTCAGAAATATGGGAGCCTCAACGTACCATCTGGCTAAACGTCTGGCTTATCTTCCGAGCCCTTTGGTTGGAAAATGTAAACACCATATTCCGAACTCAAAAGATTTTATTCGCCATCTGAAGTACGTACGCCTGGAACCAGTGACGCATTGTCACGTCCACTTGTGCTTGGCAAATTATAGTTACGTTGTGATTTATTACACGTGTACTATTTCAAACTTACGGTGCCGACCTGTTTATTTATGTGGTCTTCCTATTCACAAGCTACAGCTCTTGGGTGCCGTGCTGGAAGAGTACTTTTACATCTCTTTAAAAGTGCTTACCTCGATTTACCTTTTATTTAACAATCAACTTTTTGAGCAGAATGACGGTGTTGCTTTGGGCAGCCCTCTGTCTCCCACAGTAGCTAATCTTTTTATTGGAAGAATTCGAGGATAAAGGACTTCAGATGTAGGCATTAAAACCCAAATGCTTCTGGAGGTATGTAGACGATACCTTTGTTCTTCATTTTTGGAACATCTTAACTCATTCCATCGAAGCATCTGTTTTACCATGGAAGTGAAGAAAAATGGAGAGCTTCCATTTCTGGACTCTGTGAAGAGAAGATGGTTCCTTGGGCCATCATATGATTCATAAAAGTACACACACTGGCCTATATTTACGAGCAACGAGCTGTCAATACCCATCTCAACGCAGTGGTGTACGACAGACACTTGTACATAGGGAAAAAGCAATCTCAGATGCAGACCTTAGCCATCTTCGCTCTGTGTTTGCCCAGAACGGCTACTCCGAGAAGCAGATTCGCACTGCATTTCGCCCAGCTCGCTCCAAGCCCCAAGAACAGTCAGAAGAAGTAGGGAAACCCTCTGGGATGGTTTTTCTAAAATACGTCCGTGGTGTATCCTTTAATATAGGAAGACTTCATGAGAAGTATCACGTAAAGTGGTCTTCCGCACTCCAGCGATAGCGCAGACAATACTGAGTTCCGTTAAAGACAACCTCGTCATTAGGAAAAAATGTTCAAATGTTTGTATAGTCTATGGGACGTAACTACAGGGTCATCAGTCCCTAAACTTACAAACTACTTATGAACTACTTACGAACTAGGACGGCACAAAATATCCATGCCCGAGGGGGGATTCGAATCCCCGACCGTAGTGGCTGTGCAGACCGTGAATGGAGCGCCTTAGTCCCCTCGGTCACCGCGGCCGGCCGTCATTAGGAGATCAGGAACATAAATGTGAGTGTGGAGAAGTGTCGCACTGGTCAGAAGTGTCGCACTGTGAAAGGCAGATCTGGCAAACATAAACGTTACTAGTGGCGGTTGGTGGTTCAGATGACTGGGGATTCCCTCCTTTGAGTGGCGGATCTTGTTAGTGGTGCCGCCCGTCGATGTTTCGCCCCCCTCCCCTCCCCCACTCTCCGTCCAAAGCGACAATTTGGCGCCACTCTGCGAGTGGCACACGGGAAAAGTGCCCCGGTTTGCCTCCCCCCCCCCTTTCAGATATATTATCGTTAAAAGATCTGCAGAATGTCTTACCTCGGCTTCTTTCAACTCTAGCTGAGGCGTCGGTCTACCAAGCTTCTTTATTCACACTTTTGTTCCAAGCTTAAACTGAGTAATTTGTTTCTAAACGATACTGAACGTTGTTCACTTTTCTTTGATAATAAACACCAAGAACATATGAATATGAACATGAACCCTAAAACACAGTAACTGATTACACTGCTAAGTAACTGTAACAAAATGAATCTGTTACGATGAAGAGACAAGCTACCTTTGGGTCACGTGACACTGTAAGCAGCACCCCCTCCTAACCTTACATATGCACAGAGGCTGCTCTCCCCCCACATATTTTCAAACATTTAAATATTTGTTACGACAAAGAGTATAAATATCATTTACCCTCAAAATCGCAACTCATTTGCTAAAACGTGTAAAGATACTTGGCAAGTAACAATACAAAAGTAAATTTTGTTCCCGTATTTGTTAAAAATAAGATGGGGTTTGAAAAAAAAATGCTTGCAGTCGTTCTCGAACCCACTAGCTTCGATGGGACAGTGTGATGCCGCTAACCACTCGGCTATTCTTGCTAGGTGGATAGTAGTGACTTCATTATTATTCATGATCGGATCTTCTAAAGGCTTTGACAGTTGATGCCTCTTTAATTTATAGTTATCATATATTTTACCAAATACGTGTTTTCGATTAATCTTAAATGCGCCAGAAACAAATATGAAGGGCAGATGTTGCCTTAATTGAGGATTTGCCGATGCACAAGGCGAGGTGATTAGTAGCTCCATTGTCTTTACTTCGGGACTATTCGTGCGTAACCGCCAGAGCTCGCGTAGCCAGGAGCTGGCGTCTCTACCAGCTTCAACGCCAATGTTAAAAGAGCCGATTCACCTCGTCCCTCCCCGCCGCGGGAGCGACCATATGCTGCCTCTAGGGGGTTCAGAAGAGAATTTGAACCTTAGCCGCGCATGCGCATTGGAACGCTGCGGCCGCTGCCGCCTATATTAAGCGGTCGCGCTGCGACTCATATGCGTACTGAAACTTCCTGGCACATTAAAATTGTGTGCCGGAACCGGGACTCGAACCTGGGACCTTTGCCTTTCGTGGGCAAGCGCACTACCGACTGTGCTATCCCGACACGACTCACGATGCCGCCTCACAACTTTACTTCCGCCAGTACCTCGTCTCCTACTTTCCAAACTTCACAGAAGCTCTCCTGCAAACACGCAAGACTAGCACTCCTGGAAGAAAGGATATGGTGGAGACATGGCTTAGCCACAGCCTAAAGGATGTTTCCAGAATGGAACTTCACTTTGCAGCGGAGTGTGCGCTGATATGAAACTTTCTGGCAGATTAAAATTGTGTGCCGGAACCGGGACTCGAACCTGGGGCCTTTGCCTTTCGCGAGCAAGCGCACTACCGACTGTGCTATCCCGACACGACTCACGATGCCGCCTCACAACTTTACTTCCGCCAGTACCTCGTCTCCTACTTTCCAAACTTCACAGAAGCTCTCCTGAAAACACGCAAGATTAGCACTCCTGGAAGAAAGGATATGGTGGAGACATGGCTTAGCCACAGCCTAAGGGATGTTTCCAGAATGAAACTTCACTCTGCAGCGGAGTGTGCGCTGATATGAAACTTCCTGGCAGATTAAAATTGTGTGCCGGAACCGGGACTCGAACCTGGGACCTTTGCCTTTCGCGGGCAAGCGCACTACCGACTGTGCTATCCCGACACGACTCACGATGCCGCCTCACAACTTTACTTCCGCCAGTACCTCGTCTCCTACTTTCCAAACGTGCTGTCTTCGCGACGTAACACGTCTCTCATGTGATAAAAATACGTTGAATGTGCATATGAAATTATCTGATAGAAGAACGAAACGAAGAATGATAGCTCTACCTTTTTTCACGACGAGCTTTTTTCCGGGGGTTCAGTGAACCAGTGAACACACAGAACGCGCCGCCACTGAACGTTACACAAGATTAGGTGAACCATGAAATCGGCTGTGGATGAACACAGGCTTTACTCAGGACACTCTATGAAACATCACGAGACCTAATTCCTCTCTTCTACTTCCAGCTACTGAGGCATAAAAAAAAATGTTTGTACAGCTTATGGGACTTAACTACGGGATCATCAGTCCCTAAACTTACAAACTACTTGTGAACTAACTAATACTAAAGACGGCACAAACATCCATGTCCGAGAGGGGATTCGATCCCCGACCGTAATGGCCGTGCAGAACGTGACTGGCGCGCCGCAGACTGCTCGGCCACTGCCGCCGGCTACTGAGGCATCATCTGCCGCGGACGAATGATATTAACGAATCTTCACAGATGGGTATTCGAAGCCGAGACGGTTAAAACACGTCCTTATTTCTCGCGCCTCTGGTTGGCGCTATGAATCCTTACGCCGTCTATGTTCTCTCGTCAATGATGCCACACCACCACTGGAGTCTGCGGCTTCCTAACAAGCTGGCATATACGATGAAGACCCAAAGAAACTTGTATAGACAAACACAGAGATAAGAAACACTTAGAGGACGGCGCTACGCATATAATATAAACGTGGACATATGCTTTATATGACAATATTATACAAAGCATAAGTGACGTGAAAGTTAAAAGTGAATGTAAATTCTACTTGTGATACAAAGTCTCATGTTCACCAGCACCTGAAACAAGAACAATTAAAAAGAATGAATGACACAGGTAAACATTAACAAACTTTATTAAAAGAATATACATACAATTAAGCATATTCTTTTATCTTGAAAAGATAAAAACTAGGAAATTAAAAAATAGGACACAGTTACTGAAGTGAAGGAAGACTAACTACAAACATTGTATCAGTAAAGAGAAAAGTAAGGAACACAAATCAGCCGAATCTTCCTCTTGGCCGAAATTAGCTTTCTTGAACTTATCGATGAAGGCGGATCGCGTTCTGGATGGATTCAGCCAACAATAACGCTTTACCTCATATAACTGCTAGGAGTCTCCACCCTCGTAAAAATTGTGGGTATTTTGTTGTTAAGCACAATATAAAGCAGTCGTACCTTACAGTGATCTACTATGTTAGTAACAATTTAACTTAATCTGTATTGTTCGTAATGGAACGGGTTATTATTTTGTTATGCTGTAAAGTTTTATTATTAATGAGTTTCCTTGAAAGCGAGGAGGTTTCTTTAATAACTAATATTGGTTAGGAAAAATTGATCATGTGGTACACAATTTTTTCTGTTCAGTTTGCGCGAATTTATACTGACAACAATCATATTGTTAGTCGGAACTGTGACTTTATTTTTCGAAATTCCCTATGCAGCACTGATTGAAGCTGCTATGTGTTCAGAGATGCCGAAAAGGATTTAAGTAAAATTGTTTGTTGATTGCAAAAAACGGAAGTGAAGATGACAACATAAAGCTAGCGCTCTTAAGAAAAAGTCGTGAAGGCTACTTATGGAAGCAAGCAAACGATTGCTTTCTGCGTATTTTGTATTGTGGTAGTCGTTTTTAGGCTCTGACATTTCGTAGTATCTATTTGGCATGTTTGTTGTGTACCTAAAGACTATCTTCTTACAAGAAGGTATACAGGACTGTGGAATTTGTGGTTGCTCTACAGTAGTGTCGTTAATTCGAGATGAACGGGCCGGGATCATATCGCACTGTCGAAATTTCCGTACGAAAAAGAAGAAAATCGATCTTGAAAAGCATACGTGTAAAAAATGACCTTTTTAAAACAATGTTTTTAAATAGCCATTAACATCAGTAGCTTAAAGGTTTTAAAGTCTTTTCACTATTTACTTCGTGTTATAATTGTGTAGTGCCCTTTTCCGTGAAGATATAATTTACCCGCAGTTGTTGTTTTGTTTTATGACGCTCCTATTTATGATAAAATCGTAATTCCGAGACTCGAAACATCGAGACTCCACTGTATCGAAATCATTTTACTTATCATCTAAATTTCTTTAATTTTTCTTTTTTACGTAGAAAATTTCACAGCGAGGAGAAAAGAATCCATTTTGTAAGTACTTTAATAAAAGTAACGCCGATTTGTCTAAACCTGTGTGCCTTCTATGTCATTTTCTACGGACTCCTGATTAGGTTTACACACACTCAAGAAGGGTTAGTACAGGGAGGGGATCATGAAAAATGTGGAAAAACTAGTGTTTGGTGGTGTAATGTAAATATACAGAATTTTAACTTAATTATGCAATTTTCGGTTGAAACCAGAAGAGGAGCCGAAATTTTGTTACGGTTTCGGTTTTCAGCCACAAATCATGATTCGGTCGCACTCTAGATAAAAGAGACAGACCAGAATTCAAATTGCAAAAGACTGCTGTTAGAATGTAGGTAATGATTGATCAAAGATGAAAATTTAAATTAATAGAAATTACACAGAAAAGGAAATGAAGCACAAACAAAGCCAAGACTATACGAAAGAGGTGTGTACAAAAGGACGAACAGGTGGGTGATGGAAGTCTCTAATTTTTCGCTGATAACATATAGAAGAATAGGTTTCCTAATTAAATAAGTAAAACTGCGGTTCGCACCCTTCCCCGCCCCTCTAGATCCGGGACTTCTCTCTCTCTCTCTCCCCCCCCCCCCTCTCTCTCGGGTCGCTGTGCACCTAGGTGTAGATATGGCGACTATTTTAGGTAATGAAGAAACGAGTGTGAGTAAAGTTTTAAAATTCTGTGAATTGTCTAATCTCTGGCCTAAGCTTTTAGGCTGGTGGTTTTAGTATGTTGTAGAATGGCTAGTTCACCCTTTTTTTATCGCCGTGGTCAGCTAGCTATGGTCATATGCTTGAGCGCTTTCACTAACCCTTCGACCTTTCCTTGGGGTAATCTTTTCCTCTTCACCTCTACTATTAACTACGAGGCGCGTCCAGAAAGTAAGTTCCGTTTGGTAATAAAATGAAATTGTACACAGATACAGAAGAAATTTTTATTTCACAAAATTCTGCAACTCTTAAACTACTTTTCCACATAACTGCCGAAATTTTGAAATTTGGGGGAAGTCCATAGCGAGAGCACTAATTGTAAACCTACGGTTTTCCTGGATCTTGTCATCAATCGCGTGAACCAGTTCTTCTGTAACCAAAGGTGGACGCCCACTTCGTTCTTCATCGTGCACATCACTACGCCCGCCATTGAACTGTCGGACCCATCTCACCATCGAATCACTCATCGCATTTGGTCCGTAAACATTGCAAATTTGCCGATAAATTTCACTTGGTTTCACTTCCCTCGCATTCAGAAACCGAATCACCGACCTGATTTCACAGACGGCGGGATTTTCAATCAACGCGGACATTTCAAACAAGCACAACAAAGCGTTTGTAACTGACAACGATCTCCAAATAGCGCACGTTCTTCTCCTTGATACACATCTTCTACAGCGCATGTGCGGAACTGCAATCGCAGCGCTGCAGCGGAGATAAATTGAAGCGGAACTTACTTTCTGGACGCGCCTCGTATTTGTATTTCACGTCAGTTGCTTATGTTACCAACTGGGTTGCTCTCGTTTATTTCATTTTGTTTGTCCACACTCCTTGCTTCTGAACTTTTTTAAATTGTCCGGGCGCTGAAGACCTAGCTGTCGAGCGCCCAAAACCCCCATATCCTATCCTATCTCTCTCTCTCTCTCTCTCTCTCTCTCTCTCTCTGTCTCTCTCTCTCTCTCTCCCCCTCTCTCTATCTCTCTCCCTCTTCCTGTCTCAGTGTGTCTCACATGACTGAACCGAACTAAAATTTTCATCACTGAAAGCTACACAACTGTATCGGTTTCTTTTCTCTATTTGTTACAATTTTTTTAAATATATTTTTGTTATGGAAACATCGTATTCCTTGAGATCCCACTAGACAGGGTAGGGTGCACATGCAGGACAGATCACTATGGGCGCTTGGAGGCAAGGCTTCCACGCAGGAAGCTTGAGATGGTTGGAAATGAAGAGATGGCGTCTGGATCCCTGGACTGTGGTTTCACAACCACGCCGGCCAGTTGCTGGAACTCCGGCGCTGAAAGCTGAGGCGAGTGGACGGCTGCAGAGGAGAAGTCCCAGGGAGGACCTGTGGCTCACTTGCTGACGGTGTTCTGCCGGCTCTTGGAATCTGTAAAAGGAACACTCACGGCAGAATCACCATATTCACACTTGCGACATCATAGCTCATTTTGATGGCAGCATAAGATGTTACTGGAGGACGTCTGGATGTCGTACAGGCTTCTACAATGCGTTGTGACAATAGTACCTGTTCACAGGTAAAACCTTCTACATCTACATCTACGTAGATACTCCTCAGTTCACCGTAAGGTGCGTGGCGGAGGGTACACTGTACCACTACTAGGCATTTCCTTTCCTATTACACTCCCAAATTGAACGAGGAAAAAAAGAATGCCTATATGCCTCCGTACGAGCCCTAATTTCTCTTATCTTGTCTTTGTGATCTTTACGCGAAATGTAAGTAGGCGGCAGCAAGATCGTACTACACTCAGCTTCAAATTCCGGCCCTCTAAATTTACTTAACAGAAATTCACGAAAAGAACGTCGTCTTTCCTCCAGCGATCCCCAATTGAGTTGCCGGAGCATTTCCGTGACACTCGCGCATTGGTCGAACCTACCGGTAACAAATCTAGCTGCTCGCCTCTGAACAGCCTCTATATCTTCCTTTAAACTGATCTGCTGCGGGTCCCAAACACTTGAGCAATACTCAAGACGTGGTCGTACAAGCGTTTTATACGCGGTCTCCTTTACAGGTGAAGTACATCTTCCCAAAATTCTCCCAATAAACCGAAGTCGGCTGTCTGCCTTACTCACAACTGTCCTTACATGCTCGTTCCATTTCATATCGCTCTGCAATGTTACGCCTAGATATTTGAACGACGCGACAGCATGAAGAAGCTCACTACTAATGCTGTATTCGAACATTATGGGATTGTTTTTTCTACTCATGCGCATCACCTTACATTTTTCTACATAGAGAGCTAGCTGCCAATCTTCGGACCAACTAGAAAGTTTGTCTAAGTCATCCTGTATGCTATTACAGTCAGTTACAGACGACACCACATCATCATCAGCAAACAGCCGCAAATTACAACTTACTCTGTCCATCAGATCATTTATATAGATAGAAAATAATAGCGGTCGTATCACACTCCCCTGGGGCACGCCTGACGATACACTCGTCTCTGATGAACACTCGCCGTCGAGAACAACGTACTGTGGTTTATTACTTAGGAAGTCTTCCAGCCAGTCACAAATCTGTGAACCTATTCCATAAGCTCGTATCTTCGTTAGCAGTCTGCAGTGTGGCACCTCGTCGAACGCCTTATACCTTAGTTGTATATGCAGAAGTGACAGAAAACGTGGTGCGAAACTGCTTCGGAAATTTCACTGTTCGAGGATGTAACAAAGCTTAAATTATACCATGTGAACGTGCATATAATAGTTCTGCTAGAGATTTCTTAAAAGGCACTGAACAGTAAGAACTGACGAATAAAACAAGAGAATTTTTCTGGAATGTTCTTGACGCAGCTTCATCATCTGACGTTGGAACTTACGAATGAAATGTGCAACTTTGCCATTGCTCTGAGGTGAAAACGGTGTGATGGTAAACGTCTGATTCAATTGAGGGTATAAAACTATTGAAATTCAGCAGAAACAAATTGAAGTCCATTGTCTAAAACAATGACTTTTGGCAATATCTCTAAGCAAAAAAAAAAAAAAAAAAAAAAAAAAAAAAAAAAAAAAAAAAAAAAAAAAAAAAGTGTCCAGAGCTGTGATGGTGTTTGCAGATGTATTAGAATTTATAGGGACGCAGACTGTAGGTATTCACTACAATAAACCATCTAGTAATTCAGAAATGTCCGCAAAGTCCACGTGAATGCGTTCCCACATAACAGAAGAACATGGACAACTTATATGCTGTTGCAGAGGTGCCACTGAAGTTTCAGAGCAGGTGCGACTGTGTTCTGCGATGTGTGAAATCTGTTTGTCGAGTCTGAACTTGTACAATGACGAGCGAGCTGTTTCGTCTTGATCAGATCCCGCTCACCTTAGTGGAGCTAATGTAAAACAGAAGTTTGTCACTCATGACGAACTAGGACTCGCGCATGTCCATTTGCCGAATGTACACTACACTTGTGTGTCCTAGTTTGGACACATTTTGGGATTCCCACCAAGTGAGACTGAAGGAGAAGGGCAGCTTGTTTTGTATTATCGTGATATCGGGGAGAGTGTTACAGAAATGATGCACGAGTTGGATAGAAATCGTTAAAAGAAAGGTGTTATTCGTTGCGGCGAGATCTATTTGCGAAATTTCTTTCACCAACTATCTCTTCCGAATGTGAACATATTTTGTCAGCACGCACATACATAGGAAGGCATGATCATAATAACAAAATAAGAAGAGAAATCCTTTTCGTTTTTGTTTTTAGATAATGGAAATGTAGAGAAAAATCATAAAACCGGTTCTGTGAACCCTCTTCCATTCACTTCAGTGTGACTTGCAGAGTATTTATGTAGATGTTAGGAGGCATGTGAGAGTATGGGACCTCTGTGGGTTGTTATTGTTATGGTCTTCAGTCCGGAGACTGGTTTGATGCAGCTCTCCACCCTACTCTATCCTGAGCAAGCCTCTTCATCTCCTCATAAGAACGAAAACCCACATCCACTTGAGTTTGCTTACTATACGCGTCTCTTGGTCTCCCTCTGCGATTTTTACCCCACACACTTCCCTCCAACGCTAAATTTACGATTCCCCGATGTCTAAGAATGTGTCCTACCAAGCGATCCCTTCTTTTAGTCAGGGTATGCCAAAAATTCCTTTTCTCACCAATTCTGTTCAGTACCTCTTCATTAGTTATGCAATCTACCCACCTAATCTTCAGCATTCTTCTGTAGCACCACATTTGAAAAGCCTCTATTCTCTTCCTGTCCGCACTGCTTATCGTCCATGTTTCACTCCCGTACAAGGCAACACTCCACACAAATGCCTTCAGAAAAGACTTCCTTACACTTCAATTAATATTCGATGTTAGCAAATTTCTCTTTTTCAAAAATGCTTTTCTTCCCATTGCCATTCTGAATTTTATATCCTCTGTACTGCGACCATCGCATGTTATTTTACTACCCAAGTAACAAAACTCATCTACCACCTTCATTGTATCGTTACCTAATTTAATTCCTTCAACATCGCCTGATTTTCTAAGACCGCATTCCATTATTTTTGTTTTGCTCTTGTTAATGTTCATTTTATACGCTCTCTTCAACACGCTGTTCATTCCATTCAACTGCTCTTCCAGGTCCTTTGCTGTCTCTGACAGAATTACAATGTCATCAGCAAAACGCAATGTTTTTATTTCTTCCCCCTGAACTTTAATTCCTATTCCAAATTTTTCCTTGCTTTCCTTCACCGCCTGCTCGATGTACAAATTGAATAACATCGGAGAAAGGCTACAACCCTGTCTTACTCCCTTCCCAACTGATGCTTCCCTTTCAGCCCTTCGAGTCTAATAACTGCGGTCTGGCTTTTGTACAAGTTGTAAATAACTCTCCTTTCCCTATATTTTACCCCTGCTGACTTCAGAACTTGAAAGAGTTTAGGATTCGAAAAATGTTCAAATGTTTGTAAAGCTATGGTACCAAACTGCAGTGGTCATCAGTCCCTAGACTTACAAACTACTTATGAACTACTTACAACTAAGGACGGCACAAATATCCATGCCCGAGGGGGGATGCGAACCCCCGACCGTAGTGGACGTGCGGACCGTGACTGGAGCGCCTCAATCCCCTCGGCCACCGCGGCCGGCTCGAGGGAGGTCTAGGCCCTCAGATGGGGAGCAGACGCGCACCCCACAGCAAGGTGCTTTAGAGCGCACAGGCTCACCCTCGCGGCGTAGGATTCGACGAGTTGAGAAACGACAACAAAGTAACGTTGTATGATGCAAAGCAGAGGCTGGTATACGTTTTAAGTGGTATAACTGGTGAAGCATTAAAGAGGGACTGACTGGGTGCACCAGCTGATTTACTCGCAGCACTGACACTAGCAGCAGCATATGAGGAGACCTACCTGGCTACTGGCGTGTCAAGTAGGGGAAGTATTCTCTCCACGAATTTGAGGTGTCTTTCTTCTAGCCTTATCGGCCATATGTATAGGTTTTGCCACCAATTGCAAGTAAGTGACGGTCATTAGCAACAAGGCAGTTTCGGTACCTTGCAACTTAAACGCCAGAGGGAGCTACAAGTCAGCCGTGCACTGTTCCCCTTAAATTCAGATGCTTCAACCTCGAATGCAGAGGCAGAGTGTGCACTAGTAGGTATACCAGCCACACGTTATTATTGGACACTGGGGCACGTGCGTCAATGGCTAGTAGGAGCCACAAGCCGTGTGCAGTAGGGGATAATAATTTTGAGCCTTTGGGACCAGTAGAGTTATTTTTCCTGTGGGAGGAATACTGTTTAAGCAGTTGTCCCACATGTAACAGTAGGCTACTGCATGATTCTGGGGATAGACCTTCTGCACAATCGCAATGCCAAAATTGACCTTTGGCTTCGTTGCAGATTATGGAAAACTGTCATCAGTGCTGAACTGTCACTAGGGGCATCCACCACAGCGGACAAACCACATAAACCATGAAAAATGCGTTAAGGATTTATTCGCATTCTACTTATAGCAGCTGGTACTGTGAAGTAACTACGGTCGGGGGTTCGAATCCCCCCTCGGGCATGGATATTTGTGCCGTCCTTAGTCTTAGGTAGTTCATAAGTAGTTTGTAAGCTTAGGGACTGATGACCCCGTAGATAAGTCCCATAAGTTCTACAAACATTTGAGCATTTGAACTGTGAAGTAACTTAGTATGAATGACGAGGCTGAGTTTTCTGTAGGTATGTTGTATGTAGTGGGGCCGTTAGAATGCGACTTAACGCTGTTTCCTTCACAGCATTTTTCACAGTTAAGTTTAAAGCAAGTGTGACTTTATGCTGTAAGAACCTACGTACTGGGCTATGTACGGTTTACATGAAATGGAAAAGTCTTTGCCCATGAATCGTATGAAACCAAGCTTGCCCTTATCTCTCATGACTTCTTGCGTGCTAGGGATGAAGCGCAACAAGCAGACTACATATTTTTCGATTTTCGAAAGGCGTTTGACACGGTACCGCGCTACAGACTGCTATCGAAGGTACGAGCTTATGGAATAGGTACCTAAATATGTGAGTGGCTCGAAAACTACTGAAGTAATAGAACCCAGTACGTTTTCCTCGATGGCGAGTGTTCATCACAGACTAGGGTATCTTCAGGGGTGCCCCAGGGAAGTGTGACAGGGCCGCTATTATTTTATATCTATATAAATGAGCTGATGGACAGAGTGAGTTGCAATCTGCGCTTGTACTACATGCTGTGGTCTACATGAGAGTGTCATCATTAAATGACTGCAGTAGGATTCAGGATGACTTGGAGCCGGCCGCGGTGGCCGAGGTGACTGAGGCGCTCCAGACACGGTCAGCACGGCCACTACGGTCGGGGGTTCGAATCCCCCCTCGGGCATGGATATTTGTGCCGTCCTAGTTCATAAGTAGTTTGTAAGTTTGGGGACTGATGAACCCGCAGTTAAGTCCCATAAGCTTTACAAACATTTGAACATTTGATGACTAGGACCAAATTTCTAAGTGGTGTGAGGAATGGCAGCTAGCTGTAAAGGTAGAAAAATTTAAGGTGATGCAGGTGAGTAAGAGAAACTATCCCGTAATGTTCGAATACAGCATTAGTCTTGTGTGTACTGTTTCACAGAGTCTCATCAAGTAAATATCTAGGCTTAACGCTACACAGCGGTATGAAATGGAACGATCATATAAGGACAGTAGTGGGGAAGGCGAATGGTCGACTTCGTTTTACTGGGAGAATTTTGGGAACATGTGATTCGTCTGTAAAGGTGGATGGTGGTTCAAAAAAATGTTCAAATGTTTGTATAGCTTATGGAACTTAACTACGGGGTCATCAGTCCCTAAACTGACAAACTACTTACGAACTAGCTAACACTAAGGACGGCACAAATACCCATACCCGAGGGGGTTTCGAACCCCCGACCGCAGTGGCCATGCAGACCGTGACTGGATCGCCTCAGTCCCCTCGGCCACCGCGGCCGGCGATGGTGGTTCAAATCCACCTCCAGCCATCCAGATTTAGGTTTTCCGTGATTTCCCTAAATCACTCCAGGTAAATTCCGGGATGGTTCCTTTCAAAGGACATAGCCGATTTCCTTCCCCACCCTTACCCAAACAATTCGAGCGTATGCTCCGCATCTAATGACCACGCTGTCGACGGGCCGTTAAACACTAATCTTCTTTCACTTCCTCAACCCTTTCAAAATAGTATTCATCTTAATATGAAAAATGTCTTTAAGTAAAAATTGACCATCTGAAACCACTTCCTTACTAATCTAACATTACTAGGTGAAAATCCGGCGTTTCCCGGGTACTTATTTCAAATCAAATGTTAAAATGTTTGTAGAGTCAATGGGACTTAACTACGGTGTCATCAGTCCCCAAACTTACAAACTACTTATGAACTAGCTAATACTAAGGACGGCACAAATATCCATGCCCGAGGGGGGATTCGAACCCCCGACCGTAGTGGCCGAGCAGACCGCGACTGGAGCGCCTCAGTCCCCTCGGCCACCGCAGCCGGCTGGTACTTATTTATTGCTGCCATTTTTCAGGTATAAATTCATTTGTATAAGGGCTGTGTGTCTGTAAAATCTCTTGGGAATACAATTACTAGTATAGACGTAATAGATAAAAACTTGGTGCGTGATGGTGCGGTTTTCCATGAACGTTACTGTTTATGTGATCATATTTCATGAACAACATGTCACACTGTGATACAATTTAGAAGGTACATTCAGTTATATGTTTGTATACTGTCTGTAAAATTTCCTGCAGTTACAATTAAAACTGTACAAATTACAAATTGTAACAGCATACCGAATGCCGTAGTTTTAGCCCATGAACAGCGGAACGTTACTGTTTACGTGCTCATATCTCATGAACTACGTGTCGGAATGTGATTCAATTTAGAAGCTACATTCTATTATATATGTGTATACTGTCTGTAACATTTCCTGTCGCTACAATTTGTAGTGTTCAAATTATAAATTGTAACGTCATACCGAGAGCCGTAGTTTTACTCCATAAACAGCGGAAAAGTAGTAAGCGAGAAACGTTTTTCCTTTAATCATTTTACTATCGTTACCAGCGAAAAAAAGTTTAATAAAGGTTGGAAATTATGTTTAAAGTTTGTTGTAAGTCGCTAAGTACTGTCATTCTCATACAGTGTATTTCGAAAGTCTCGCCGCATTATATGGCAGTTTTTGCGATTTCTATTGGTTATGACGTAATATCTTTTGAACCATGTACCGTATGTGATTCTTAACCATGCATCAATTGTTACCTCACGGTAAGGAATGTGTGTACCAAATTTGGTTGAAATCGTTCCAATGGTTTAGGAGAAAATGAGCAGCATTGTCGCAAAATGCAGCAGTTTTTCGCGCATCTCATTGTTTATGACGTCATATCTCGTGAACTATATATCGTATGTGATTCTTACACTTACGGCGACCGTCCTCATGGAATGGAGCTTACGTGTACAAAATTTCATAAAGATTGGAACAAAACTGTAGATTTCTATGCAACACGTACAAACATACGGACACTCTGGTTTATATATTAGATTTAAATACACAATATATTAATGTTCAGTCCCCAGAGGGCTATTTATTAGTATTACATATAGTCTGAAATAAATATACAAACCAGTTTTCATGAGCTTAACCGCTCATGCCATACAATTTTTACGTAAATTACTGGCGAATTGTACAATAAATCGACACACTACATTAAATATACAAGAGGTAATTCATGCTGCTTGCATTTTCGGTGTTATTATGGAGACTATGATGATTGGTTTATATTTCCAGTACAAATTTATATCAGTTGAAATCAATTTTTAAATTAATATATACAAGTGTGACGCTTACTAGATGATAGCTTGAGACAATAAGCTATCATCTAAACCAGAGTTTTGTTTGTTGAAATTGTATGACGCATTCAAAAGTTGGTTATTTTAAGCTGGATTTTTCTGTATTTAGATATAGTAGTCATAGAAATTTGTAATTTTTGATATAATGAAATTATTTTTAGTATCTTGAGATGTGTCTATTTATTCCGACATCGTAGATTTCTCAAATGTTGACGGTAAATAATTTTATAGATTATTTAATTTTATTCTGAACTAGCTTAAACCCGCGGCTCCGCTCACGTGTTGGTAGATCAAATCACACGGAAAAATGCACTCGTTTCGAAGAATCCAATCACGAAATTCAACAATAATGATTGTAATAATATCACAGATCGATCACTTGATGTAATGCGCGAAAAGTCAAATCGATTTTTTTGAAGAGATATTTTAAAAGAGATTTCTTTTTACTGCTTTCTTTATTTATTCTTATATTTCCTTATTCGTATGCTTATCCTAACAGAAAAAGAGCTGAAGACATTGTAGCACGCATAGACCAAAGATATGGTCTGTGGCATCACGTTTTGCTGTATGTAACCTCCTTGCTATAGAGTCGCAAACGTCATCGCTGGCCTTGAGCCCGAATTTTTTTTATAGTTCGACGACTTTCAACCACCATATCTTCCACCCCCTTATAGCTATCGGCATGGAACTGCTATGGTGTACAACGGGAGACTTCGGCCAACAATTAAACACAGACCATTCGTTTGCGTTCTGTAGTTTTCGCTGCAGAGCGAAATATTAACACACACACGTAGAATTTTATATACACCGATAACTTTCCATCCCATTATACTCCACCCTTTTATCATTATCAGCCCTCAACCAACAATGCAACCAATAAAACCATTTTCGAGTAAATATAATTTTCAAATAGTAATTATTGTTCAGCATTCAGCATTTCGCGTTATATTCTTCAAATTACTAAATATCTATCAGATCGCTATAAAACCGTCTCTAAAACCTTCCTCAGGTATAAATTAGTAACTGTACAAATATTTAAGTCTCTGTGTCTTGTCGTTCGGACGTGATAAGCGTACACCGAACAGACATAGCTATCCGATCGCCATAAAACCGTGCCTAAAGCCTTCAAATTTTCAGCTCTTTATGTCTTATGGTTCAGACGTGATAAATGTACACCGAACAGACATTCACATTTATAGATATAGATTACTGGATTGTGGAACTCACAGATGACCTCAAGACACACCGTTCAGAAATGTTCGGGTAACAGCTCTCATCAGTTTTGAGTACAACCATGGGCCCTTTCCCAGATTTTCGTCCATTTAGCACAAAACCCCAACCGGCTGCTCGGTTTAACCAACACCGCCTAGAAGACAAGGCCTCACAACTGTCCGTGCCTACGTCACACTTACAGGCCGCGGCCGACAGCTCACTGGCTGGCCGCTGGGGCACGCCCACTGCCTTGTAGCGGTCGGTCAATCGGATGGCGTCCGCGGTCTGTAAGTGTGACGTAGGCAAGGCCAGTTGTGAGGCCTTGTCTTGTAGGTGGTGTTGCTTTAACCCGCTATCTGCGCTGTCTGGCAGCTGTTCCAACCGCTCACCATCATCCACCGCCGGCCTGTTCACAAACAATACCATTACTTATACTAATTGCGCGTCTCTACGGACATTACTTCCGTAAAGTCACACGTACAAAATACGTATTCGATAATGTGCACTCTTTTGTGAATCGGAGTATTAACGTACACAAAAGGAAATGGCGAAAGAGTAGTACCTTTTCTTATTGATAACTTTGGAGTAGATGGTATGGAACTAGCAAAGGGCAAAGGGGTTGTTGGTCATGAATTTGGAGATTTTGGAAGCTGAAATACGGGATGTGGAGGAGAACTGTCATGAAGGAATGATTATGGATAAAACTGAATTACGTATTATGTTAGAGCATCTTAAGAGGACGGAGAGACAGCAAATACAGTTTTTGTTCTTGTTGGAGTCTGAGCAATTGCTTTTTCCTAGAAGGCATGCAATACTGATTACTCAGGACCAAATTCCAAGCGAAGGTACAGCACCTGTACACAACAAACCACCTCAACAGCTCAACAGATGTAGGCTATAATGAAAAAGTTCATCAATCAGCAGTTAGTGGGTGGCATTATAGAGGAGAGCTGTAGTCTCGACAATGATGAGGTCATGGTCATTCCAAAAACGTCTGTGGATAGTCCACAAAAATTTATATTTTGTTGTGCCTACTGACATTCCGCTAGCATAACAATTACTAATGTTTACCCAATCCCGAATATAACAGATACAGTGAACCATTTAGTTCAACGCAAGTTTTTTCCACTCTGGACCTTATGAGTGAATATCATCAGAATGAGGTAGTCATAGAAGATCGACCAGAACAACATTTTTGCTCCCTTGAGGACATTTCCAGTATCGGCATATGCCATTCAGGTTGAAGAACTCGCCTCCACATTAAAATCTGTAAATTTCTACTGTCTAAATGACAAACCCATAAGGCTCAATGCATGTTTAGGTAATATAATTTGCAACTTCCACATAAAAAAACAGAAGATGGTACTGTAAAAGCCAACGGCCGTGCCTCAGTGGTCACGACGGTTCCCTTTAGATCACCGAAGTTAAGAACTGTCGGGCTTGGCTAGCACGGGTCTGACGAGTGGTGTTCAAAATGTTCAAATGTTTGTAAATCTATCGGACCAAACTGCCTGGTCATCAGTCCGTAGTTTACAAACTACTTAAACCTGCCCCAGGGAGGACTCGAACCTCCATGGCGAGCAACCGCGCGCTCCGCAGCGAGACGCTTTAGACCGGTCGGCTACTCCACCGCGACACGAGTGGTGTTGGCAAGCGGGCTGCACTCAGCCGTTCTGAGGCCAACTGAGGAACTACTTGATGAGAAGTAGCGGCTCCAGTCACTAAAACTGACCAGTGACCACGTCCCCCTCCATACCGCATCCGTTGACACGTTCGGGCAGAGGATGACACGGCGGCCGGTCAGTACCCAGTGGGCCTCTCGAGGCCTGTTGGACGGAGTTTGGTTTTAGGTACTGTAAACTTGCGTATCAGACCATTTGGATTTGTGGCTTAGGCACCTTCTCAAAAATGAAGCAGACTGTTCCTCAACTGATCTAGGTAGAACTATCACACCATTCAATGAATCAGTTAAAAAACAATTTAAACCACACAATCTAGGATACAAGTCTGCCATGAGTCAACACATAAATTTTTAGAATTATTTGTTGAACATCTTGACTCGAGTTGTCCCAAATATCAGATAAAACACAAAAAATAGACCCAGTGTAATACATCTCCAGAATTAAGGAACTGGTATGCTCCACACCTAAGAAAATTATGGTGCGCTATGAACAAATACACCATAATCAAAGTGTGAAGGAAACCTACACAATGACAGAGTGTACATATCAGAAATTAGAAAAGCCAAAGGGAAAGCCATTGACAACTACGAGGGTTGGAACTTAAATAGTGGCAACACTGCTGTGGAGACACTATGCAATGGAATCTTGTCGCTGATAGCACACGCTGTTGACATACCTACCTTACTTCCGAGCAAATGGACTCGCCCGTCCCACATCACCGGCGTGCGCACAATCGAGGGAAACACAGAGCGAGTAGTCTAACGTAACAGTGTCACTGTGTTTTCGAAACAGGAACAACGGAGTTGGATCAAGATTGAATGTGCCAGAGATCGTACAGCACGACATTGTCATCAAGGTCTTTGAGATGCATGTGGGGAATCGGCATTACCATATAGAACAGTGGCACATTGGGTAAAAGCCTTCAACAAAGGTTGGAAAACAGTGGCAGACATGTCACAGATTGCACTTCACGGGTTTGCCGCCGGGTGACATTGTGAATCTCCCACAATATTTCGTCGACGCAACTGTTCGACACCTTCAGGTGGTGGTAGCTGCCAGTACTTCAAGGCGCGACTGACAGTAATTGGCTCGCTCGTGCAATGACGGAAGCATATGAGTTTCCGATGGTCGGTGGAGTCCAAGCTGGTGAGCTACACCTCCAAAATAACTGGGTGCTTGTATTCTGTGTCCTGGCTTGTCGATTGTCCTTGCGGTTTGCGTCGTCTTTTGCATACGGTTACTAATAGGAGCGGAGCAGGTGGGGCCACCTGGTGGCATTCAATCTCTACACTCTGTGGCTACGTGCGCTGATGAGGGCGTTCGGCGATCGAGCAGCTTTCTGATAGAAGATCTTCGCAGCCTGCCGGAATCTGGCTCGGATCGGTGGAATGTTCGTTACTCGGAGGAGATCTTCGGTCGGAAAATCTCGTGGTAGATGGAGTGCGAGACGCAAAATCCCGTTTTGGAGACCCCGGAGCCTTTCGATATGCGTCTTCGCAGCATTCCCCCAGACGACCGCCGCATACTCGAAGATGGGACGGATGAGTGTGGTATAGATGGCCACACCGAGCTGAGGCCGTAGAGTGGAGGTCGGGTTGAGAAACGGTTAGAGGTCCCTCAGCCGGCCCCGAGCTCTGCCGATGACGTCGTCCACGTGTTGTTGCCAAGTAAGCCGCCTATCGAGCGTTACTCCCACGTACTTAGCCGTCTGGCCCCACGGAACAGCTGTGCCCCGTACCGAGGGTCGTGGTAGGTCGAATGAAACACGTTTCCTGGCGATTATGAACGCCTGCGTCTTCGCTCCGTTAAAGCTGAGACTCCATTTGGTGGCCCATCGACTCAGATGGTCCGATGCTCGTTGTAGCCGAGTTCCTAGTGTGCGGGCGTTCACGCTGCGGGAGAAGAGCGCCGTATCGTCCGCATAGACAGCGAGGTGCACCCTGTCGATCCCTGGCATGTCCGCAGTGTACAGTATATACAGAATCGGCCCCAAGACAGAGACTTGGGGGACTCCAGCACGAATGGGTCGCATTGCGCGGCGGCGGCTGTATTTATCAGGGCGTGAGCAGAGAATACGCATGCGCGAGAGACCGTCCAGTGTTGGTCGGCAGCGGCGCTTATGGTGCCCCCTGCTGGGAGCCGAGGGAGGCGTCTTCCGCGCGTGCGCCGAGGACAATGACTGTGCTGCCGGACGCTCCTGTGGTGGAAATTAGAACTACGTATCTGCTTTCCTTGGTGTATCCGGCAGCAGTCATTGCACGCGCGGAAGACGCCTCCTCGGCTCCCAGCGCCGCCGCCGACCAACATTGGACGGTCTCTCGCGCATACGTATTCTCTGCTCACGCCCTGATAAATACCGACGCCGCCGCGCAATTACTATCAGTCGCGCCTTGAAGTACTGACAGCTACCACCATCTGAAGATGTCGAACAGTTGCGTCGAAGAAATATTGTGGAAGATTCACAATGTCATCCGGGCACAAACCCGCGAAGTGTATTTGCAGCAGATCCGCCATGAAAGCTTGAAAAGTCATATGTCACAGATTGTATCACCCAGTGTACTCCCCGTGACTTTGATTTGATTCCGAAGATCGAGGAACCGCTTCGTAACATTCACTTCAGAACTGTTCAAGAGATTCGACAGGCAGTAGAATCCTCCATTCGCACCATCAACAGAACGAGCTCTGCTAACTGTATACTACGCCTTCCACATCGCTGGCAATGGGTTCTACGCAATGCTGGTGACTACTCTGAAGGACAGTCACGGGGTGAAACATGTAACGCTTTTGTATTAGTTGTGAATGAATAGTTGCCACTACTTAAGTTCCAACCTTCGTATACAGGGTCTTACAAAAAGGTACGGCCAAACTTCCAGGAAACATTCCTCACACACAAAGAAAGAAAATATTTTATGTGGACATGTGTCCGGAAACGCTTAATTACCATATTAGAGCTTATTTTATTACTTCTCTTCAAATCATATTAATCGTGGAATGGAAACACAAGGCAACAGAACGTACCAGCGTGACTTCAAACACTTTGTTACAGTAAATATTCAAAATGTCCTCCATTAGCGAGGATACATGCATCCAGCCTCCATCGCAAGGAATCTCTGATGAAATATTGTGGAAGATTCACAATGTCATCCGGGCACAAACCCGCGAAGTGTATTTGCAGCAGATCCGCCATGAAAGCTTGAAAAGTCATATGTCACAGATTGTATCACCCAGTGTACTCCCCGTGACTTTGATTTGATTCCGAAGATCGAGGAACCGCTTCGTAACATTCACTTCAGAACTGTTCAAGAGATTCGACAGGCAGTAGAATCCTCCATTCGCACCATCAACAGAACGAGCTCTGCTAACTGTATACTACGCCTTCCACATCGCTGGCAATGGGTTCTACGCAATGCTGGTGACTACTCTGAAGGACAGTCACGGGGTGAAACATGTAACGCTTTTGTATTAGTTGTGAATGAATAGTTGCCACTACTTAAGTTCCAACCTTCGTATACAGGGTCTTACAAAAAGGTACGGCCAAACTTCCAGGAAACATTCCTCACACACAAAGAAAGAAAATATTTTATGTGGACATGTGTCCGGAAACGCTTAATTACCATATTAGAGCTTATTTTATTACTTCTCTTCAAATCATATTAATCGTGGAATGGAAACACAAGGCAACAGAACGTACCAGCGTGACTTCAAACACTTTGTTACAGTAAATATTCAAAATGTCCTCCATTAGCGAGGATACATGCATCCAGCCTCCATCGCAAGGAATCTCTGATGCGCTGATGCAGCACTGGGGAATGGCGTATTGTATCACAGTGTATCCGTGGAGGCCAATCAGTTAGTTGCTGATAGTGCCTGCACACACTGTACATGGTACGGAAAAACTGGTTCTCCCGTGGCACTCTCCATACAGTGACGTGGTCAACGTTACCTTGTACAGCAGCAACTTCTCTGACGCTGACATTAGGGTTATCGTCAACTGCACGAAGAATTGCAGGTGTTCTCGACGTTCTAGGTTTCCCCAGTCGCGAGTCATAGGCTGGAATGTTCCGTGCTCCCTAAGACGCCGATCAATTGCTTCGAACGTCTTCCTGTCGGGACACCTTCGTTCTGGAAATCTGTCTCGATACAAACGTACCGCGCCACGGCTATTACCCTGTGCTAATCCATACATCAAATGGGGAACTGCCAACTCCGCATTTGTAAACATTGCACTGACTGCAAACCCACGTTCGTTATGAACACTAACCAGTTGATGCTACGTACTGATGTGCTTGACGCTAGTACTGTAGAGCAATGAGTCACATGCCAACACAAGCGCTGAAGTCAACATTACCTTCCTTCAATTGGGCCAACTGGCGGTGAAACGAGAAAGTACAGTACATATTAACAAAACAATTGGGTATTTTGACAATTGTCTGCACGAATTATTTCAATTTACATTTAAAGAGAAATACTAAAATGAGCTCTAACATGGAAATTAAGCGTTTCCGGACACATGTCCACATAATATTTTTCTTTCTTTGTGTGTGAGGAATGTTTCCTGAAAGTTTGGCCGTACATTTTTGTAACACCCTGTATACTCAACACTTGAGTGTAAAGCAGTATGGAAATTTATTAAAACAGAGATGGAGTTGAAAATAAGGACAATAACATTCCAATCCAACCAGACACCTTAAATGCACACATTATCAGCTCTGGTTCAAATAAAAGTCTCACTGAAAATGGAGATAAAGCTGGAGCCTTGCTCCTATCTCCATAGAGTAAGCCACCTCACAACTTCCGATGGTCTCACATCTCTAGAAAACAAGTCAGTATAACATTTGCCAAACTTAGCAACTCAAAACCAAGACTTCTATGGAGTCTTAAATTAAGTAATAAAAAGTGTAAAGAAAGACATTTTACTGCCACTGCGAGCTTACACACGGATTTTCAAACACAAACTAGAAAAAAAATTATTCTCTGCAAGGTCACACAATTTTATCAGTTATTCCCTTCAGTTGGCTCGAGCCGCCAGTGCTACAGCACGAAAAATAAAATAAAACAACACAGATCACCCATTCACAGCCTGTGTTTTCTTGGGCTCCGTGAAGTGCGGCTGTAGACCCTGTTTGGTATACAAACTGGCTGCGTCGTGTCTAGGGGCCAGCCACACCTGCTGCAATGCCCGCAAAATGTTTAGATTTAAATAAATGCAGGCAGGAACCAAAAATAATACACAGACGACACATTCACTTTTAACTAAGTTGATGTTTATTCCACCTAATATCCATCTGTGAATATTTGTTAGACCTAACTTCAGAGCAATGCCGAGTTCCTTAAGGGTGCCACACCAAAAATGGAAACTTGACTGAAAAGTTTCTAAGTCGCACAGTCGCTAAATAAAAATTAAATTCTAGCAGCAATCCTGAGAAACTCTAAGTTCCACTGTCACAGAATATAGTTAGAGTCCATGAAGCTCCACGAAGACTTTTTTTTTAAGTCCCATAGACGCAGAATAAAACCAAAGTTCTCGAAGCACCACAGAACAAATATTTCTAAGTTCCACACTAGAACACATCGCTGAAATTTTACAAGTCCTCAAGCGACTCCACAGTCACCCACCGTAGCGACAAGTCTTGTCTGTCAAACCGACACTAACAGACTGTCCGTAACAAGCTTTATTATTTTTTATTATTTTTTTTAAAATATATATATATATATATATATATATATATATATATATATATATATATATATATCTTTTTATTCTCTGTCCCTGAAGGGGATAGAGAGGGCCGGTTGAGAACATGCATGCGTTCTATTCGGCCAGCGGGGATGTACATTCATATTTTTATTTATTACATCATATATATTTGAATATTGGTACATTAGCATTGTTCGTTATACATTTCTTATCCTAATAATAATATTACTAATAATTACATATATAAAACTTATTTGCAAAGGTATTGTTCATATTTACATTTAAACATATATTTTGCTATTCTCTATAACTATACTACATTTGTATTGTGTTTTGTATTGTTTCTAATTTTTGGTATGTTAGATGGGTATTGTGGTGTTTGTATGATTCTTTTTCTTGGTTGCTTGATTACGCGAGAAGGAGGCAATATTTCCCAATATGATTGGTTTATGTTACTTTTGCAGGGTAATGTCTTCTCTCGTATCCCTTATTTCCCCCCCCCCCCCCTTTTTTCCGTGTAGTGTTGGTGTGGTTATGGTCGCTCTATGAGGTGTGCATGTGTATGGGTGTTTCGTGTAACAGATGGACAAGCCAAAATGGCCGCCTTAAGTACCCTCGCTGGCTTACTCTGTAGTCAAATCAGTATCTTATTTTCACAAAATTACATATTTTACAAAAAATACAAATGAAATAAATACATGTGATGATTATATATAACGAAAATTTTCCACTGAAACAGAATATGGCTTCAAAAACATTGTACATACCGTAGTTTTTGCATTATCAAAAAATTAAAAAAAATTTACAATTGCTTTTTCAGTATTTAAACTGAGATTATTCACTGTACTATTGTTCCTGTGATTTCATTAACTATTTACTTAAGTTTAATTTACTGTACTGCCACTAATACTACAGTTAACATTGGTTATTTATTAAAAATCCAGATTTTATACCTGGAAACCATGTTACTGGCCTCTAATTCAAAATTACTGAATTTGCGCAAAAAACTAAATGTACATCTTAATAGTACTTACTTATGTCTGTCATTTGACACCTTGTACGTAATAGTTGGTTAACCAGTTTCCAAGATATATCGTTCACAAAATTGTTATTTTATAATTATTTTTGATTTACTATAACTCAAAAACTATTAAAGTGATAGGAGGCGCGTTTATATCAGCGCATCCTTCTAATATTTATCTTTAAAATGAGCCTACGTGCTTCTTTATATCATCTTGGTTTATTGCATATTCCTCCAAGGCCAAGCATGGCTTCTCCCGCCCTGGATTTTCCAGTCACGTGTCTGTACACAAAGCGAGCGACCAGACGCTCGTTTGACAGATGAGAGGTGGCGCTATCTATTGACTAATCCCTGACCTACGGCGACTCAGTAGCTGTCAAAAACACATAACGATTCCCACGCATATGCGCGATTTACCACAGAATTGCAGACTTCAAGTGTCCCCACGAAATTGTCCCGTTACACCATTCACCAAAATGATCGAGCAAATAAATCTGTCCAAATTGCCTAAAAACTTTTATTGTATTACCTATCCATAAGAAAGGTGACAAAGAATCCCCTGATAATTACGGCCCCATTTCACTCATTCCAATAATATAAAAAATAAAAGAACATTGTATGCGTATACAGATGGTAAAAAAAAGGTAAAGCAGTCAACAATCCGAAGATTGGTTTGAACACCACAGTGCTTTATTAGGCATGGTCCTGTTTGGAGGTGGTATGCCGTTGCCTTCCTCCGACCTTAGAACTGACTTACCCAGCCAGTTATAGGGAGACCTACAGTTTAACGTGGGTTCCGAACCACGGTGCTACTCGGTATTTTTCACATCAGCAACACTGCCAGAGGTGAAAGAAGTGGAAAGTGACAGACAAAAATCCAAGGACCTGGCGGGGATCGAACCCGCGACCTTTGGATTTGTAGTCTGGCACGCTACCACTGTGCAACCGAGGCGCACTTTTTTTAAAGTGAAATAACCTACTTACCTCCTCAAAATATGGTTTCCGACCACATCTTTCCACTGTCAGAGCAGATGAGGTCGTTATCATAAAAGTATACAATTCATATGAGAATAAGAAAATGAAATGTGCAACCCTATTGCATTTGATAAAAGCCTTCAACAATGTCTCCCATAGAATACTTACGATAAAGCTCCAGTACTGTGGAGTTGCTGAGAGTCTTACCTAAGCAATAGAGAACAGTTACTAACTATAAACAATCAAAGATAAGAAAGCTTACCAGGCATCCCACAGGGTTCAGTATTTGGATCTGCTGTTTATTTTCTATATAAATAGTTTACCTTCAACCTTGCCTTATGAAGCAGTACTGGATACAGATAACACGTCTCTTATTACACAAGATGATAATCTAGCGGAACTGCAGTGCAACAGAAACACAGCACTGTACTCGTACATATGTCCATCTGGTTCCAGGCAATTTGTTTAAAAGTTAATGACAGTAAAACAGACGACATTGTTTTCAAATCAAAAATCTGCAATGAAGATTTGAAAATAAACTATTAGGTTTTCACACAGATCAGACACAGAAAAATTTTGCTCCAAAGCAATTTGTGTAATATACCTACTGTACAATTTGATGAATAATATAACTCTGTTTGTGTATGCATAGTTTGGGTTTTTCCATTCCATTAGCTTTGGAATTCTACTATGGGGAAACAGCGTTGGCTCAAACACTGTTTACAAATGGCAAAATAGGCCATCAGAAGTATAGCAGCACTTACTAACTCCGCGACAATCATGTGAAGGTCACTTCAAAGAACTTAATATCCAAACACAATAAAAATAATAGCAAAAACAAATAACCGATATTATAAGAACTTCTAACAGTTTCCCAAATATAATGCATATTCTCAATAAAATTCTAAGATTATATGTAAACTGTATTATTGATACAATTACGTAAAGTTTTATGTGCCTCCAGTTTTAGTTCTATATTCAATTTTTTGTATACCAATAATGTACAATGTTCAAAAGCGAAAGAATAAATGAATATCGTAAGGATGTGAAATTAGTGAGGGCAAAGGAGTGCCAGACAGCTTTCAAGAGACTAAAAGAAACATTACTGCGAAGTCCTGTGTTGGTTTTTCCAGATTGTACCATGCACTGTACCCAATCATGTTTTGGGCCAAGTAATTGAAGGAGTTGAGAATCCAGTATCTTATGCCTCTGAGCAGATTAATCGAACAAAGCGGCGTGGGAATGTCCGAACGGTCTGGGATGCCATGTTACAGACTGCGGGACCACTGCCACCGGAGGTTCGAATCCTCCCTCGGGCAAAAGTGTACGTTTTGTCCTAAGCATAAGTTAAAGTAGTTTGTAAGCCTAGGGACCGATTGCCACAGCAGTTTGGTCCCTTAGGTTTACAGAATTTGAACATTTGAATCTAGCAGAGCTAAATCATCCAGTGACAGAGACGAAAATCTTGAACCTGATTCATGGTCTCAAATTCGTTGCTACCGGTATGGGAGACTGTTCAAGGTTGTCACAGGCTAATTAGCACTTAAGTGGCTTTTAGAGTTGAAGGTCACGTCTAGTAGGTTAGCGAAGTGCGCCAAGTGGCTTAGTGAGTTTGATTACAAAGTTGTACACAAACCTGGGAAAAGCCACGGAATGCAGATTCTTTGGCGCCGCTACAAGTAGTAGGTCAGGGTCTTGGGGAATGGAAAGCGGCGCAGAATGCTGATGCGGACAGTAAGCTTTGTTGTTCACAGGCACACTTCAGTGTGTGCAATGGACTCTTGTGTAAAGGTCCTCATGATCTTGTTCCAACGAAGTTGAAGGGGATTGTTCTGCAGGAAGAGCAAGACTACATTCTGCCTACCCATGGTGGCTGTAAGATAACGAATTGGAGGATTGCAGATCGTTGTTCGTAGTATGGAAGAAAAGAAGATGTGGATTGCTAGGTTCGTAACTGTATACAATGAGCACAGAGGGCAGATCTGAAACGGGATAAAGTCTATTACAGAGAGTACAAAAGGCTTCAGGTCTATTTTAATTAATGGGGTTGGACATAGACGCCAGCAGGTAAATATTTTATGTATTTTATGATAACAGCCACATATCACTTCTCTAGGTACGTGGAAATGATCTCTATATCAGACCAGTTGACTGTAACTGTGGCACAGGCAATGGTAAAACAACTGGGTATTGAAATTTGAGGTTATTGAGGCCAGTGGGGCTGCGAGTATTTGGTTCTGGGGAGGGAGGGGGGGGGTTGTGTCCCAGCCTCATCGCCTCTTTTGTTTCTCGTTTCCGTCGTAGGTGTCGGTGGCCGAATAGACAGACCGACACAGGAATAAAGGACGCACGCTTGTGCATGTACGAAGGTTAGCAGCCAGTGGGACAGCAGAAACTAGAAACACTAGAGTAAATTAGAACGAGATATATATTGCACAGAATTTATACAATACTTAACTTTTACATAGTTCAGTACGGCAGAATACTGATACATAGTTGAGCTAGAGGCCTGCCTAGTGCCTATCCGATAGCCAAGTCTTCACTGGTGCCTATCTGATTCCGAAGTGTTAACTGGTTCCTATCTCAGTTCCAAGTGAACGATGTCGTTCAGTGGTGGCCACGAGCGGAGTTCTCAGAGGGCGCTCGTGGCTGACGTCGTAAGAACGCCGCGCCGTGCGTGCATGGCGGCGCGCGGCGAAAGTAGGTGGCGCGCACTTTAGACTTGTTCGACACCACAGGGGGCTTTTTCTTTTTTAAATAAAACCTATTGAATTTATTAATCTATGACTTACTTTTAGACTTTTCATAATTTATCCAATTATATTACGAAAACAATAGCCAAGAAATAAAATGAGTCCGCTGGCATTAATTTGAAAGTGGAGGAGGAGCAACATGGTGGAAATGGAGTGTGTATAATCAGCTCGTAAAATAATTGAGTAGCTTCTATGTTATTAGCCAAAGAGAAACGTCTTTACAGTTCAATTAACATGAGACTCTATGTGTAAAAATTGAACTAAAGTAACACTGTTACTGTTCATAAGATTCCACTTGGTGGGGATGCTGACCTGCTAGCAGCCTGTCGCCGCATATGAACAATCGGCTCGTAGCTTCAGCATAGCAGTAACAATAGCGACAGCATCAAAGCTGGTCGCGGCGGCATTAAAACCGCTCACAGTAACAGCAGCACACCTTCTCAGTGGCGGCATCACGCTGGCGACCCATTGACACGTTCACTTGTGCTTGTCAAATTAAAGTTACGTTGTGATTTATTACATGTGTACTATTTCAAATTTCCAGTGCTGACCTTCAGCCCCATTAGCCGTCCCCTCCCCCCCCCCCCCTTCCCCATGGCCCATGGCTCCACCACTGATTGAGGATATAGTCTCTTGACTAAGGCACGAATTTCATGGCAGACCTCATGAAGGAGTTGTGTCTTCGAATGGGAGGATGGAAAGTCTGCATCATAAAATAACTAGACTGATTAGCCATTTAGCACCACAATGACTGATAAGCTTACCAAAGATTTGTGACGTCATCTTGTAACTCAAAAGTTCATACCAGCATGGGGTTATCACCCTATAAAGATCTGTACTGAAGCATGATGACATCGCCCTTCAATTTAATCAGAGCGAGGAGAGGAACGAATCGTCGTACAGTATAGCAATTCCCCAAAATGGTAAGGGAAATGTGACAGCGTGTGCAAAACGCAAACACAAAAGCATAAGAATGACAGGAGGAAGCAGTGAGATGCAAAGGGACTTTACCTTAGTATGGAGTTGGGCATGGAGTGCTGTATCTTCTCTCTACATGCCAAAAGAAAAGACGAAAAAGTTTGTCATGAATTTTCGTAGACTTTAGCAAGTGATTGACATGATTTCACCTGTCAACAATAAGCTGCAATTGCTTGAGAGCCAGGTCTTGTGAAGGGTAGGCCATTCACGTAATCTCGGCAAATTATTCGCAACTGAATAGAATATTTGAAGTAAGTTAAATGCAGTCAGTACATAACAGAGTAGATGCCAGCATTCGGTGGAAGAGGCACATCACAATTACGGCATCAGATTTGTGTTGTGAATATATGACTTACTCTACGTAGCTGCACAGTCATATTAATGCAGCACCTGCAGTAGTAACTTGTTGTACGTAACCATGGAGATTACTTCACTAGGCATGTTACGAAGTTTATATCCAATGCCTAACTCAAAGCGCTACTTCTTGGTCAACAAGGATGCAAAGATGCATTCAGTCACCTGTTTCATAGCAGTGGCAGTCGAAGAGTCAGAGTGATTTCTTGCGTGTGGGCCACCTTTAGAGCAGTTAGCTGTAGTGCCGTCCTGGTTGTCCGTTGGCACAGTGTACCGCCGCTCCACGTCCGTGGGCCCCAGCTATAAGGCGATCCTCCGTAGTCTTGGCATTAGCTCAACCTAGCCGGGTATCCTTCTAGTAACGACACGGGATCCCAGGTAGATGCAGTGTTTCTTGACTTCCGCAAGGCGTTTGATACGCTTCCCCACAGTTGTTTAGTGAACAAAGTAAGAGCATATGGTCTATAGGACCAACTGTGTGACTGGGTTGAGGAGTTCTTAGATAACAGAACGCAGCATGTCATTCTCAATGGAGAGAAGTCTTCCGAAGTAAGAGTGATGTCAGGTGTGCCATAGGGGAGTGTCGTGGGACCGTTGCTATTCACAATTTATATAAATGACCTTGTGGATAACATCGGAAGTTCACTGAGGCTTTTTGCGAATGATGCTGTAGTATATAGAGAGGTTTTAACAATGGAAAATTGTACTGAAATGCAGGGGGACCTGCAACGAATTGACGCGTGGTGTGCCGGCCGCGGTGGCCGAGGGGACTAAGGCGCTCCAGTCACGGTCTGCACGGCCACTACGGTCGGGGGTTTGAATCCCCCTCGGGCATGGATATTTGTGCTGTCCTAGTTCGTAAGTAGTTCATAAGTAGTTTGTAAGTTTAGGGACTGATGACCCCGTAGTTAAGTCCCATAGACTATACAAACATTTTCTTTGATGCGTGGTGCAGGAAATGGCAAATTAATCTCAATGTAGACAACTGTAATGTGCTACGAACACATAGAAAGATCCTTTATCTTTTAGGTACACTATAGCAGGTCAGCCACTCGAAGCAGTTAATTCCATAAATTACTTGGGAGTAAGCATTAGGAGTGATTTAAAATGGAATGACCATATAAAATTAATCGTCGGTAAAGCAGATGGCAGACTGAGATTCATTGGAAGAATCCTAAGGAAATGCAGTCCGAAAACAAAGGAAGTAGACAGTACACTTGTTCGCCCACTGCTTAAATACTGCTCACCGGTGTGTGATCCGTACCAGGTGGGGTTGACAGAGGAGGTAGGGAAGATCCAATGGAGAGCAGCGCACTTCGTTACAGGGTAATTTAGTAATCATGAAAGCATTAGGGAGATGATCGACAAACTCCAATGGAAGACTCTGCAAGAGAGACGTTCTGTAGCTCGGTATGGGCTTTTGTCGAAGTTTTGAGAACATACCTTTACCAAGAAGTCAAGCAGTATATTGCTCCTTCCTTCCACAGACAAATATCTGTGCTCTCGCGAAGAGATCAGAGAGATTAGACCCCACATAGAGGCATACTGACAATCTTTCTTTCCGCGAACAATACGAGACTGGAATATGAGGGAGAACCGATAGTGGTACTCAAGGTACCCTCCGCCACACCCCGTCAGGTGGCCTGCGGAGTGTGGATATAGATGTAGATGTAGAGTTGATTCATAGTGTCGCAGTTGGAAGCAGTTTCCGTCTTAGTTATCAGATGGCGAAGCACTGTTTCAGGGGCGCCAGCAGTATGAGGTCAAGATTCTGGGTTGAGTCCATTCATTGGATTTGATGCTGCCACGCCCTAATTGTAGCACTATGGCAATAAAAGGCCATCACGTGAGGACAAGGGGTCACAACCTGCCCCAAGCCTCGGGTATTCGTCGGCTCACCAAGAGTCGTCTGCAGCGTACAGCCCTCACCTGGCTGCCACGGCAGAGGTAAAAAAAAAAAAAAAAAAAAAAAAAAAAAAAAAAAAAAAAAAAAAAAATGTTTGCAGAACTTATGGGACTTAACTACGGGGTCATCAGTCCCTAAGCTTACAAACTACTTATGAACTACCTAAGACTAAGGACGGCACAAATATCCATGCCCGAAGGGGGATTCGAGCCCCCAACGGTAGTGGCCGTGCAGACCGTGACTGGAGCGCCTCAGTCCCCTCGGCCACAGCGGCCGGCACGGCAGAGGTAGCAGCAGGCCGAATAGAGTACAGCAGCAGATTGCGTTGCATCACATTCGATGTGCAGACGAGCCACGATGGGGTATCAACATTGGCGCTGCACTACCACAAGCCGTTCCTGACATGTTTACCAGAGGAAACCAAAGTCAGTTAAGCCTCGCCTAGACTATCTTCACTGCCCTAATAATCCTCTGCTAACAGCTTCGGCGTCGGAAAAGCTGTGCGCACTAAGACGCCTTGCTGCAGCGCGTGCGGCCGTTCGCCGTCGGAGGTTCGAGTTCTTCCTCGAGCATACGTGTGTTTGTTGTTCTTGGGATAAGTTAGTTTAAGTAGTTTGTAAGTTCAGGGACCGACGACCGTTGTAGTTATGTCCCATAACGTTACAAACATTTGAAGTGATATTTGATTATCAGAACATGAGAGAAGCTGGAGGTTAAAAAAGACAGATTCAACCTTTGCTGAACATCTGCTCAGAGAAGGCCATGATTGTGATGTAAACTGTGAGATTCTACATCCCCTGAAGAAAAGCAGAAAGATGACACTACTGGAAATATTGGAAATCAATAAACATTTGGCTCAGGATGCTAGTTTAGTATTAAACGATCAGATTCAGTTCCCCTCTACACCTCTACTGAAATAAGTTTTATTTTCAACCTTCCTTTTCAGCAAAAATAATCCTATTAGTTTTGATTCTTTACACTTATTTATTATATTTTTATATAAATGTTAATAACTCTCATAAATAAGTATTTGCGATGAACTTTCCTGTGAAGTATCGATTGTCTGTGATAACATCTTTGTAAATCTTAACATCTTTGAAAACACGTGTACTACATTCAGTTGTCACCTGACGATGGCCTAAGAAACCGAAAGCCGGTTTGTAAGCAATAAAAAAGTTTTGCAGACATCAGGAAGTTGTTCCCTTTTTAATATTATTTTTATTTAATTGTTTACCAATTAGTTAATTTCACCACCTTGGGCTTTATCAAGCCACACACATTAAAAATGCTGTACGGTATATTACGTATCGGTGAGCGGGTAAAAAAAATTATTGGATTCCTAACAAAAGTTTTGCCCAAACATGTTCAGTACAGGCACATCTACAACATACGTGAAGCCTGTAAGTAACATGGAAGAAGTATAAACATTTATGCGTAGAATATAACACGTAAGCGTAATTTTTTGTAATGTGGCTTGATAATGTAAGGAGTGAAAATAGCTATATTCTTAAATAAATAAGTAATATACACGAAATAAATAATGACAACCGCGGTCGAGTAGCCGAGCGGTCTAAAGCGCCTCGCTGCGGAGCGCGCGGTTGCTCGCCGTGGAGGTTCGAGTCCTCCCTGTGGCATGGGCGTGTGTGTTGTCCTTAGGTTAGTTTACCTAGGTTTAAGTAATTTGTAAGCTACGGACTGTTGACCACGCAGTTTGGTCCGATAGATTTACAGACAAATGTTCAAATGTTTGTATAGTCTATGGGACTTCACTACGGGGTCATCTGTCCCTAAACTTACAAACTACTTATGAACTACTTACGAACTAGGACGGCACAAATATCCATGCCCGAGGGGGGATTCGAACCCCCGACGGTAGTGGCCGTGCAGACCGTGACTGAAGCGCCTCAGTCCCCGCGGCCACCGCGGCCGGCAATTTATAGACATTTGAACATTTTTGAAATAATGAAAAAAAAACAAAGGATAGAGTTGATAGATTTCCTCCTGAGGGATATCACGCCAAATTCTGCCAAACTGGCGTATTAGAGTGTCAAAATCCTGAGCTGTTGATCTGTTGTCCTTTCATTTTTCCATCATATTCCTCAATGACTGAGTCATAATCACTCCACACAGAGCTACATCGCTATTATGACTTAGGAGATGGTTTTCTGTTTTCCCTGTTTGCGGTATAAATCGCCAATTTCTGCCTCTAAAGCACCTAACTCGGTTGCGGAGGCACCCATACATATGCAGTGAGAATTTTCCCATGTTGCATTCTTTAGCTATGATATATTGCTCTTGCAACGACCGTACACAGAACATTGTTCTAACCACAAATGGCACCTGTACAAAGCCCATTATATGTTGTCGGTGTCCATCACCTTCAGGTTTGTCTAGTATCTGTGTGTTGACGTAAGCATTTCTGCGTGTTTCCGTATTTATCTCCAACCCCTGCATATCTTGATTGTCCAACCTTATATAAAGCTGATTCCACCCATTTGTAATTGGCGAAAGTCAAGGATACATGTTATTCAGTCCAAAGAAAAGGTTTTCACTGCTTGGTACAATAACTGATTATGAATTTCACTGAAGGATTTTGAATCTCGTCCATCCGGTAGAAAGTAATGGTTCCATCTCTAATCAGGGGCATGGAAATTTTATCTGGTTATATGTTAGTGCCAAACAAGATCACATCAATTAAGACTGATGCTCCAAATTTGACCAATGCTTATTAGTACACTGCTCACAGCACGACCAAAATAGCACCTCTAACTCACATGCATGGTCTATGAATGCAGGCACTGGTGTGCACTGTTGTTGACTAGAAAGCTCACAGGCAAAATAATAATCACTGTATTAAATGAGCACAAAAACATTTGGAGCACCAGAAATAGTGCAGAAATGGTACCAGGTGTTACTCTGACTCCCAGTTCTGATATAAATGCGGCATTGACTAGACCATCCGATGTGCGAACATTTAATTGTGTACCACATGCAACCATTTTACAGTGCACAAGGAAAGTGGTATCCTATACAACAGAGCCCAGAGATGTGTTGCACCTCATACATGAAAATGAGTTTATCTTGTTGCTGCGATAGTTACTGTCACTGAATGCAGATCCATTTCAACAAGTTTCTTAGTAAACACTGCGAAGAAATTTCACAATGCAAAAATTTTGAGTCATGCATCTTAAAGAGGCCAAGGTCACAACAGTACGTTTTATCCATAGGCCAAACAACACATACTGAACTGACTGGGGGCCTTAAAGGTGTTTTGTCTGTTGACAGCTGCCACCAGTGTATCACCTTAAGAGCTCCAAGTAGCGTTTTTTAATTTTTCACTATTTTTATTACTAGTCAATTTCTTAAATTTCGTCAGTGCTTCTTTTTTAAGAGCTTTACTCTCACGTAATTGGTTAATACTGTTGTGTGGAGTTTTTGTCTGTGATCCGTATATTCAGAACAATTCAGAGACCGTTGCCTCAGATAGTTATCCAGTCAGTCTAGTACTAGCTGACGCCAGTGTATCACCTTAAGAGCTGCAATTATAGTTATTTAATTTTTATGCATTTTCATTACTAGCCAATTTCTTAAATTTTCCTTAGGTTTCTGGTTTGAAGGGCTATATTAACGCGTGTTTTGGTACATACGGTGATTTTAAGTAGCTTTACACTGATGTGTAGAGACTGCGCCTGTTGTGTGCGTATTCTGAAGAAGTTGGCCGCTGTCTGAAGGCTCGTTGTCCACGATCAACAGTCCTTAGGCTGCAGTGTCACCCGGGCACCGGAGTCGATTGTTGGGTACCTCTAGTGCCTACTGCGCCGTCTCTGATCCCTGATGCCACTGTTTTTATAATTTCCGACTTCCCTGTCAGTCGACAGTTGCCTGACCGTGATTAGCGAACTTTAAAGGGCCACGAAACTGTGGGCAGAAGGCGAAACCGCCGGCCGCGGTGGCCGAGGGGACTGAGGCGCTCCAGTCACGGTCTGCACGGTCACTACGGTCGGGGGTTCGAATCCCCCCTAGGGCATGGATATTTGTGCCGTCCTTAGTATAAGGTAGTTGATAAGTAGTTTGTAAGTTTAGGGACTGATGACCCCGTAGTTAAGTCCCATAAGCTTAACAAACATTTGAACATTTTTAAAAGCGAAACCGGGAACCGGCCGTAGGACTGCCCCCTTTGGAGCTGCATTATTAGGCGGGTAATGGAGCTCCTTAGGGAAATAGCGGGAAAGTATGCCAGTGTGCACACTCTCTACTTTCTGGGGGATCTTAGATGTGGAGGCTACGCCGGCGCGATAAAGAGCAGTGTGTGCACCCAGCTGCAAATCGTTGCTCATGTCGGCACCAGTGACTTCTGCCGCCTGCGTTCAGAGGTCATCCTCGGCTCCTTCAGGCGGCTGGCGGATTTGGTGAAGACCGTTCGCCTCGCTCGTGGGGTAGAAGCTGAGCTGTCAATCTGCAGCACCGTTCCCAGAACTGATCGTGGTCATGTGGTTTGGAGCTGAGTGGATGGGTTAAACCAAAGGCTCAGACGATTCTTCGGCGATATTAGGTGCAAATGTCTTGAACTTCACTAACGAGTGGAGAAATATAGGGTCCCCTTGAATAGGTTAGGCGTGCACCACACGTAGTAAGCGGCTACTAGGACAGCGGAGTACATGTGGAGTGCACATGTGGGATTTTCAGGGCCGGCCGCGGTGGCCGAGGGGAATAAGGCGCTCCACTCACGGTCTGCACGGCCACTACGGTCGGGGTTCGAATCCCCCCTCGGGCATGGATATTTGTGCCGTCCTAGTTCGTAAGTAGTTCATAAGTAGTTTGTAAGTTTAGGGACTGATGACCCCCGTAGTCATGTCCCATAGGCTTTACAAACATTTGAATTTTCAGGACAGAGAAATCCCCCCACATGTCCGTTAAGACGCTTACTGATTCCGGTCAGGGCAGCACTCGACTCATCAGAACGGAGATGGAAATGATAGATATAGTAATAGTTACCTGAAGGAGCGAGTATGGAAAGATCTCACTTTTAGACAGTCAAAATGCCCACAAAGTTATAGCGACGGAAAGCTGGCTCAAGTCAGATGTCGATAGTAATGAAATTCTAAACTCAGACAGGAACGTATACAGCAGAGATAGGTTGATCACTGAAGGGGGAGCCGGCCGTGGTGGCCGAGCGGCCTGCGGCGTGCTAGTCACGGCCTGCACGGTTGCTGCAGTCGGGGGTTCGAATCCCCCCTCGGGCATGGATGTTTGTGCCGTCTTTAGTATTGTAGACATTCACATCTTCCAACAGCTACATCAATGAAGCTGCATGCATACACTTCTGGTCTGACAAACACATCACCCTGTCACACCAACCAAACCACTAAATCACCTAATCTTATTGGATGCTCTATGGGACGTAATTATAAATTAGTAGCTTCAGGAAAGGATGTAATGCTTGAAGGAACTGTGATGTCTTTTGGGGGTGACTTCTTTTTTTCTTTTTTTTCTTTTTTGTCTTGCATACCTATATCTGGAATGACCGAGATCTGGTCATGGGACATATCTGGAATGTGGAAGCAATACCCCTGTGGCATCTACTTTCAAATTAGAATCCGCCACTCCTTGACATGTCTCTTACTGAGATTTTGTGACAATTATGTTTTCTCCAGTACGATCCGTATGTGGCACAAAGCTTCCCATTACAGTAGCCATATAAGGCTCACTACAAACTTGAACTGGTTGGAAATTGTCTACTTTGTGCACCTAGTTTCTCTCGTACATTGCTTGTTGATTGCATTGACTGCCATGTGACCTCGGTAGCCGCAGCAGAGCCCCGTCCTGAATACATTGTGCCTGATTTCACCTTGTAACGTTTCTGCTATGTTGCACACTCCTAAAAATCAATTGCCAACATAGAAACACGAAATATCTGACACCTAAAATAAAACTTCATTACCGGACATGTAAAATATCACATTTTCGCCTTCTGTTTGAAATTATATTAACACTATTAGTAAAACGCTTTTAAAAAATAGTACGTTGATTTAAATATAACTTTGGCTGTCCTTTTACGTAATTTTCAGTTTTAATACTTTCGTAAATAATAGCTGCAAACACTAAAAATGCATTACACTTAGTTTCGGAAATTGCTGAACCTATATAGATACTAATTTGTATAAAAACAACAATACTACATGTTATAACTATTGCACAACATGATTTCATATATACCTTTTGTTTAAATAAATTAGGGCAGACCATGTTTTATATATCACTAGATCCTAAATTAAATACTGATAATTTTTCATGCACTAAAATTAATAATCCGTTTGGTACTAAGAAACTATCTTAAAAATTAACAAAACTACGACAACCATATACAAATCCGTATTAATAAATAATTTGACCGCAAACTGAAACACATTAAAATTCCATGTCACAATAATAGTACGCCTACACAATATTGGCAAAACAAATATGTGTGCACTTCGAAAACACACATAATGTAAATAATTTTTTGAGCACAGTAAACACAAGTCAAAAGGATGACTTTGAATTTGTGTACCACATTTAAATACAAATTTCATGAAACAAGTACATACACTGAGATAAATAGTCAAAGCTTAAATGTAATGTTTTAATTTCTGTATTTTGGCATATTTAATGTAAAAGAATATTGTTTAATTGTGAATTACAAAACTTTGTCATCAATCTTATTATGCGGTTACGTAGAAAGATGTTTGAGAGAAACCATGTTTTAGTTAGTCTTCTAGGAGTCTTCTAGCAGCCACAAACCTGTAAGCAGCTCTGTTGGCTTGCCACTGCATTTTTTGATTGTACAATAATGTGATTGATTTAAACGTTGTTTAAGTGAAAATAAAATCGTTTCCATATCAACTGACATGTTTATAATTTACGAAAAGATCCTGTAACATCAAATCTTTTAGTGAATGCCGAAGACAGCTCACAACGCAATGGACCTCAGCCAGCATATAAGTTCAACTTCACCTACAGTGGAATGACTTTGTTATAGACTGTGAACTAATAAAACTTTCCGTGATTCAGGAAAATATTAGGGCTCAGTTTGAGCCATTCAGAAAAGGGGTGACGGGCGTTACAACCTTATGGTGAAACCGCTGCTAGTGTGCGTCAGTAAACATGTTACATATTGCTTTAAAATGGTCATTAGGTATGACAATTCGCATGCTCGGAATAAATAGTCAAATTCATGGGAATCTTCTAAACCATAACTGCAAGTGTAAGCTTTCGCGGCTGTGGTCACTGTCAACAAAATTCTTTTGGGTATGAGACCGCGTCGTCATTTTTATAAAATCTACCAACGTTCCTGCCACTGTTGCGGATACAGATCCTGATGAAGGCCGCCTGCAACAGTGGCAGAAACATCGGTAGATTTTATAAAAATAACAATGCGGTCTCATACGCAGAAGAATTTTATAGACTTATAAAGTATCTTGAGAAGTGCTAAGCTCTGCTGCTCCCTACAGATCAAATATGCAAAGCAGTGTACTTTTAATGTAGTAATTACTCTTCATGAGTGTGGACATCAAGTTACGGCAATAGTGATTAGCTGAGACTGTCACAATATCAAATACGATGTTAAACACGGACACAGTTTGAATGGTATTCTTAAACAAGTTTATTTCATTTTTTTTCTGAGTAAATTATATTTGATCTCCCGCTAAATGATCTTATGAACAGTGTTTTCGAATATTGTATTTGGTTGGTTGGTTGGGTGGGTGTTTAAAGGGGACTAAACTACCGGGTCATCAGTCCCCTGCGAATATTGTATTTAGAATCTTAAACTGCAATTAAAAAGTGACATAAAAATACAAAAGCATAGTTTTTATTGAAAATGGTGTCTATTCTATTTATAAGTGTTATTTATGTTGTAATTTTCCTTATCACGATCAAGCTTGAGCACGTTATTGCTTACTTGTCTTCAACTGCCGTGACGCAGCATGCCTCTCGTAATTGCTGCAGTGGTGCTGAGACCAACACTGCTACACGTGGCGCCTCTGTGTACACTGGCGTCAACTACGCTTAGCAGATTGCTTGAATTTACAACATGACCTGCTATTACACTTTTCCCCCCTTAAAAAAGGAAAAAAACCAGCCACTGCACTAACACTTCGTGAGACCATTTACACATCCATAGGCTTTGACACTGCAGTGAGGAACTCTCTGGGTGACATTGGTGAGTAGGGATGGAAGTAGACACGAACGGCTGTAGGGATGCTATGAGTAGATCACTGGTGACATCGAGGGTGAGTTTGTGTCTGGTGACCCACCAGTGATGTCAATTGACTATTCAGAGGCAGGTACCAAGGCAGCTGGAAATGAAGCTACAGACACTTCATGTGGATGCTCTGTGACGGCTGTAGGAGTGTCAGATGCTGTAGGCTGTGCAAGTGGTACAGCGAACTTGTAGTGTCACCCTTTGGAACTAGAGGGGAGTGAACTGAGGTGGAAAACACGGGAGTTGGACGGAGACACGAGGGGGTAGCTGGTTGTGGTGGTGACTGACCAAGCTTTTACTGGTGCGCACCATGCAGAGATGGCGACCACAGCTAAGTTTGTACAGCAGGTGGAACACATTCTGGGTGGCAGCCATATACTCGTGCCCGCATCTTAGCTCCAGGAACAAAACACTGACAAGGTGGAACCAGGACACGAGACCTTAGTGGGATGGGTAGGTGTAGCAGCATTTGCCATTGATGGCCGTGAAGCTTTTCTGTAGAAATGTGGTCCCCAATCACCGAAAAGCGATACGAACTGACAAACTGGGGAAGGACAGATGAGCGAATCATACACTTTTTCATCTGGACTTTGAATATTCAAACAAGTATGTCTATCTCACCGTTTGATTGGAGATGAAAGTGAGGAGCTGTCACATGGCGAATACCCTGATGGGTACAAGACTCACTAAAGGAAGGAGAGGCGAATTTTGGGTCATTATCCAGTGTAAGAGTACATGGAAATCTTTCTACGGAAATTATTTTTGACAGAGTCAGAGTAGTTGCTTCTGTGGTGGTTTGTTGGACACCGTACTACATTTGAAAATTTAGTGTAGGCGTCATCTAACAATAACCAGTAAATGTTGAGAAAGTGACTTGCAAAATCTACATTAAACACTCCCATTATTGTTGAGGAGCTGCCCATGGAGAAAGTGTTGCACGCGTTGCTGCATAATGAGCAGCACACTGTGTACTTACTGCCACAAGATGGCTGATGCGAATCAATAGCAGGCCAAAAATCATGCTTGTGCACCAAAGACCTTGTGTGGGAAGTACCCCAGTGACACTGATGTAAGAGCAGCGGGAATCACAACTCATGGGGAGTAAAAGGTAATCTGTAACATATTACAAATTAGTTGCACAAGGGGTCAGAAGCCCTGCCAAAGGCCACACAGACTGATGCAAAACAGGATCAGCCAGCTGTAGCAGCATAATCTGCAAACCAGTGATAGGAAATCCGGCAAAAGTGCATTGTGCTTCCTCATTCAGATAAAACACAGGAGTTCATTTTGATCCAAAGCAGGATTGGAACCCACGCAAAGCTGCAAAAGAGCATTAGCATTTGTGTGCTGTGCGCCAAAAATGTAATTCGTCGTTGAAACATGACAGATACAAAGCCCATGACTGTAAGTGTTAAGCAGCTTTATCAGACAAGTAGGTTGATAGGATGAACAAGGAAACAAATGGTTTGTGGTCCATTATGAGATGAAATTTATACCCATACAATAAAGCACTAAACTTTGTGAAAGCATAGACAATGGCGAGTGCCTCCGTTTTGATTTGCGAGTAATGCTGCTGAGGCTATTGAGCGTCTTGGATGCATAAGCTATTGGACGTTCAGATACATCTTCATATCTATGGGCCAGTATTGGCCTCAGTGCCATAACTGCATGCATCAGTAGCCAGAACCAGATGATGACCCAGATGGAAGGTGACCGAGCATGGTGTGGACTATAACTTAGCCTTCAATTGTGGGAATGTACTTTCATAGTCCAAGGTCAAATGAAATAACTCATTTTTGTGTAGCAACTTATGAAAAGGATGAGTTAGTTCTTCAGCCCCAGGAACGAATTTATGGTGGTAAGGTATTTTGCCCAAAAATTCCTGGAGCTCCTTGACATTTGAAAGGCGAGGGAGTGCCGTAATAGCCTCAAGGTGTTGGTTCAGAGGTTTAACTCCCTCCAAAGACACGTCAAACTCAAGTGAGACGATTGACAAAACAGTGACTTAGCCAAGTTGCACTTTAGCCCGAGATCTGCAAAACAGTGAACAAAGCGCATAAGTTGTGGAGATGTTCATCATTGTAGGCACCGGTAACTACAATATCATCCTGGTAATTTATACACCCAGGAACAGATGTAGCTAGCTGCTTGAGAAATCGTTGATAGATGGCACGTGTGCTGGTAACACCAAACTGGAGGGGTTGATATTGGTAGAGACTGAAAGATGTGTTGACTACCAACACTTTATAGATTCCTCGTCTAAGGAGACTTGGTGATAGGCTCCTGATAAGTCAGTCAGAGGGAAATACTGACCTCCAACAAGTTTTGCAAGCAGCCCATCCTTGTGAGAAATGGGACTGTATGCATAATAGACTGGGCATTTACTGTAGCCTTAAAATTACCACCCAATTGCAGATTGCCAAGGGGGAAGGCCACTCACAGGAGAAATTCGGCTAAATAACTCCAAACATCATTAGTCTATCGAGTTCCTCTTTAACCTTGTCATGCATAACTACTGGTATCTGGCCGCACCCGAAACCAAAGTGGCTGTGCCTTCGGCTTCAATGTGATATGTGCTTCAAAAATCCTAGCACACCCCAAACCTTTCCGAAAACATTGAGGAGAACTCTGAGCACAATCGTTCTAGTTGTTGATACGGAACTTGATCAGAAACAAGAGGAACAGTGTTGGAGATAGGGAAACGAAACACTTTAAATGATGCATCAATGACAAATAGCTTTTCCGTGCCTGCATCATGCACAACCAGTAAAGTCATTGATCGAACAACACATTTGTATGTAGCAGGAACTGTAAATTGCTCTAGAATGGGAATGTGCTTTTTGTTGTAACTCACCCAGTGCCGACTTACGGGAGACAACGCAGGAAACCCCAAATCCGCATAAGTTTTGCAATTTACTAATGTTATTGCTGCAGCTATGTCCACTTGCATACATCCTAATTAAACAGTTTCACATCTGGAAAGATTGTGTTCGAGTTTGACAATGATAGTGACATGCAGTTGATGTGTCATGCCCATATCAGTATCAATATGAGTCAGATGAGACTGATAAACAGATGAAATGAGTCCTTTTTTCTCGATTGCGTTACAGACTGCCCAGCGCTTTGGACACACTGCTCTCTCATGATGTACAAAACAAATGTTCAAATGCGTGTATAGCTTGTGGGACTTATCTACGGAGTCATCAGTCCCTAAACTTACAAACTACTTATGAACTAGCTAACACTAAGGACGGCACAAATATCCATGCCCGAGGGGGGATTCGAAGCCCCGACCGTAGTGACCGTGCAGACCGTGACTGGCGCGCCGCAGTCCCCTCGGCCACCGCGGCCGGCTGCACAAAACATTTTGGACAAGAACGAAGTGACTATCACTGCCGTTGTTGCAGTTTAGCCGCTGCTGACCTATTCAACACTGAGGTTAAGACTGAATGGCTGCCACTTCCTCTTCCGCTTTATGGAAACTAGTGGACGCCTTGTACCTGTTGTCAGGCGCAAAGCCTCGATCTGATTGCCCGCTGTACGCGAAACTTCAAAGACCTGGGCAATACTCAAAACTTCTGGCCGGGATGGCGTTTCAAACTGAAGGGCACACTGACATACTTCCTTGTCAGGGCCAACCTTATTATAGTGTTATGAGCCACAGAATCCACATATGACTCATGAGTGTTTGTAACATTTACGGCTGAGGAAGAACTCACACATTTGCATGAAAGAAACCAACGCAGGATCTTGCAATTGGTACAGACATGGAGAAATCCGAGATAAAAATAGAGACTTGCACAAAAGTTCATTGACAATACCAAAGTAAGGAAATATTGTCGAAAACATTTTTCATAGGCATCCCCATCCTCGGCAGCTTCATCATAAGGCATGAAAAGGGGAAGGGGGGCAGGAGAACCACTAATAGGCAATGTTGCGGAAAAACTGTTAATAGCAGCCTGGAAGGCTTTTTGCTGCTCGAGAAGAGCCTGAGCGGTGACTTCTTGTTCACGAAGAGCCTCAATTACTTCCTCCATATCCGAATACACGAAAAGGCACCGGTCGAGTTGAAACACGTGTAGATAAAATCACAAACCCATCACCAAAAAGTCTTGTAACTTTCCTTATCACAATCAAGCTTGAACACATTATTGCTTGGTAGTTTACTTGTCACTGACTGCCGTGACAGAGCATGCCTATCTAATTGCTGCGGTACTGTGGTGACGCTGAGATCACCAACAATCTGTAGAAAGTAGCTTCAAGCTTTTATGTGCAGAATGCCGAAAATTGCAGCTTGCCATTGGTCAGTTGAATGTCACATGGTACTCATCAGCCATTCCTGGTCCACCTAATCCATTACGTATATTGCAGAAATTTGTTAATATGAAAGCTGTGTCATACAAAATTGTTTTCTATTAAATAAAGAAGTTACTGTACTGTTTTTGTGTTATAGACTTCAAGCATAAACACAAAAAATTTGTATTTAAATTACTGTGGCGCACAGAGCAACATCTGTCTGCAGAAAATTACAGTTAACGCACATTTAGCTGATGTTTAATATTTTTATGCTCTCTTTTGTATAATAATTAACTGTGGAATTCGACCATTTCATTTAATACATCACTTCTAAAGCCTTAGTTACATTACATTGTAGTGCTTCCTTTCAGCAAAAAGGTCAGGATGTGATTGTACAGCAACAGCTATAGCGGTTGACTGTCGAACTGAATTGTTGAAGGGAATCATGGCCGTCACCGACGGTGGGGGGGGGGGGGGGGCAGGGGTGACGTGTCCCCCCCCCCCCCAATATTTTTTGAAAAACATTTTTAATTTTTTGTCTTAGTTGACAAATAATGACATTGCTAGTAAAGCAACTGTCACAAATACGAGCATTGTCACAAGACTGTGTGTTGGGTGAAGCGACCGGGTGACGCGGCTGTATACGCCTGGGAACGCGCCTCACCACAGCAAATTGACCAGATCGTCTCACTAAATCTGCTTGTAGTAACGATGCTGTAGTCAGTTCATTCGTCACATGTTGCTGCAAAGTTAGTCAGCAATAGCTATGAATAGAGTAAAAGGCAGTTCATCAATATTGTCTTTCTTTAAAAAGAAAAGGATTGATGGTAAGTAAATATTTATTACAAAACTAGTTCCAGCAAACGGCGCTGTTTGCGTATGTATTTTTTCCATTGTTTTGTTACACATCTCCTTCTTCCCATTCTGTGCATCACCTTCTGTTACCTGTATCTGTTGTAGATATTGGTCTCTAGTTTCGTTTTCCACATCAAAATCCTTATAACGTGATTTCCAGAACACCATATAAGAAGATAATCATTAGAATGTTAGGAAAGTGTCTCCCAAATGTGTTGCGAATATACTTAGCAGTAAAGATGTAACGAATTAAAAACCTTAAGCTTGATGGAGCGTTATTTAATGCATCTTATTGTTTATGATCTCATGTCTCATGAACTACGAGTCGTAATATCAAATAATTTAGTAGATAAATTTAGTTATAGGCCTCTATTTGCATACCGTATGTCAAAAATGTCGGGAATACAGTTTTTAGTATCCAGATAATAAGCTGTAACGTCTTACTTTGCAGGCGTTGTCAACGACAGTTTCTTAAACGTTTATCATTGCGTCTAAAGTTTGTCACAATAATGTAACCGCAGCCTTTCTCAAAGTGTGGCTGAATATAATATGGTTACTCACGCATCGCGGTCTACCCTCCTTTTTTCCCACCCGTTGGAACGTAATTCGTTGTTGCCCCCACAGCTTCTATTATTTGAAAGGAAACGACAGTATAAATGTATGTATGTACGCAGTCTGCAAGTACAGTACTTCTGTATAGAATCGATGCCTTATAACAAGCTAAAATATGTAGTCAGTAAAACTTTACTGATCTCAGTATACTTTGCTTTTTTCCACTCACAACTCCAATATGGAATTCTATTATGGGGTAACTCTGTGGGCTCTAAAACCATCTTCAAATGGCAGAAAAAGGCAATTAGATGTATTTTAGGCCTAGCACCTAGACAAAGCTGTAGAAATCATTTCAAAGACCTGAAAATAATGACACTTGCCAGTATGTACATCTACAGCTGCCTGGTATATGCCAAAGAAAACATAAAAAAATTCATTTTAGAGCTGAAGTGCATTCCCACAATACACGGCATAAGAGTGACCTTCCGTACTCAAGGCTCACATTGAAACATAAGAGTCATCAGTTGATTAGTATGAAATTTTACAATAAACTCCCCAAGCCGGCCGCGGTGGCCGAGGAGACTGAGGCGCTTCAGTCGCGGTCTGCACGGCCACTACAGTCGTGGGTTCGAATCCCCCCTCGGGCATGGATATTTGTGCCGTCCTTAGTTGTAGGTAGTTCATAAGTAGTTTGTAAGTTTAGGGACTGATGACCCCGTAGTTAAGTCCCTTAAGCTTAACAAACATTTGAACATTTGAAACTCCCCAAGACAGTAGTAAGAGATCTGCCACTGAATAATTTTAAGCAAACCATAGAAGAGTGGTTCAAATGTATGCCATATTACTCAACTGACGAGTTCCTAAACAGCGACATACATATTATTTGCAATAAGCCATCATTACGAGAATCATGAAGTATGCCTCTATATGTGTGACAGGACTGTCCACATGAAAATATAAAAATAAATGAATAAATAAATAAAATAAGCATGTATTGTACTATTGTGAAAATTGTAATGTATTATTAATACTTGTATCATTGTATTAACATTGTACGATTATATTAAGATGCATTTTTTAAAATAATATCTTCTATTATGCAATAAGCACACTGACGAAGCCAATTGTATGGAGAACATATTGAAAGGCTAATAAAGATTCTATTCTATTCCTTTTGGTCCGACCGAGCAAACCTACCCACAAAGGACCAGTTTAAGTCATGCACTTTTTTAAGGAAAGAATTGATACTGGTCGATTTCATCTTGAGCTCCAAACCGTCGCAAACGCAGTATGTTAACTTGTAAATGCTTCAGCATCAACCGGTATTTCTGGACTACTAATTGACAAGGTGCTGGTGTCGTAAGTGTTATTAGTGACAAAGTTTACTATTTCACTATCCTGCATGATTTAATGGCCTGGATCTGCATCGTTGATACTCGTTCATTCTTCCACGCCTTCTTCATCAAATTCCCTAAATCGCTCCATGCGAATGCCAAGATGCTTCCTTTGCAAGGGCACGGCCGACTTCCTTCCTGGTCCTTACCCAAACAGTCCGAGCGTGAGCTCCGTCTATAATATAGAAGATTTGAAAAACCCGTTTTGGTGACTACAACAAAATTCTGATTTCGTTTAGAATTCTGTCATTATTGCCTTAAAACGTTTGTTCATGTTCAGATAATTTAGAAGAGAACGCTGGTGATCTTTTACCCGAAGTAAAATCTGAAGAGGAAGTTTTGTTATTGCCATGTTCGTCAACTGAAAGACCGAAATGCAACTGCAAAAGAGTTGGTATGGCCTGACGCTAGTTTTGATTGCTCCCCCTCCACACATCATCCTGAAATTCTACCAGATGGTTTCCCTGTGCAGCATCTTTCAGGCCGAGTGCTTAGCTTCCAGAAATGTTGGTATAAGACGTTTCCTTTGCTTCACATAGTTGGATCCGAAGGAGGAAACTGTTTTATTGCACAAAATATGCCAAGTTGTGCCCAAACAAAACTCTTTCAACTAAAGCTGAGGAAGCATTTAGAGGAAAAGGATTTAAGAACTGGAAAAAGGCTACTGAAAGATTTAAAGCACACGAGAAGTGTGCTGCTCATTGTCAGTCTGTATTGAGCCATACTCATTTAAAAGCCCCTATTGAAGCAAAACTTTCTCAAATGAAATTTGAGCAACAAAAAATGGCTTTGGAAGCACTGACAATCATTATTAGCAGTGTTAAATATCTTATCAGACAAGGATTGGCTATTAGAGGACACACAAACTATGACGGAAATTTAATGGAACTCTTGACACTCCGTAGTGAAGTCAAACCAACTCTGAAATTGTGGCTCCAAAGAGAACAAAGTTACACCCATCCAAAGATACAAAATGAATTAATTGAAATCCTTGTAAAATCGTTAACAGCATAGTTCAAAAATTAGATCAGTGAATCCTTTAATTTATTCATTGATCTGTCGTGGCATAAGGGACATTTCCGCCGATGAACAAATTATTATTTGTGAAAGATGGTGTGATGACAATTTAGATCCTCATGAAAGCTTTTTGGGTTTCTATAAAACTAATTACGTATGTGGAGCGGATATAGCTGCACTAATTTGTAATGTTCTGCTCATACTGCAGCTACCGTTAACTAAAGTTCGTGGGCAGACATATGATGGAGCAGGAAACAAGAGTGAAATGAATAAAGGGATCAATTTTAATTGACAAACAGCCTTTGGCCAATTTTATTCATTGTGGAGCCGACTACTGTAACTCATTTATGAAAGCAAGCTGCGAAATTTCAAGAACTGTTAAAAATTCCACGGACTCAGCTTATCATTTAGGAATACTGTTTTCAAAAACAAAAGTTTTGCATATTATTGAAGATATGACTGTAGGACCTGTCAGTGATGTTGCAAAGATCAAGACTTTATGACCTATTAGATGGCTGTACCGACAATCACAAATCTATGAAATTTTGAAAAAATATGCTATGGTTATCAAGACATTGAATGAACTAACAGAACATGGATGCGAAGGAGCCATTGGCCTACTTAATGTTTTAGAGTCTGGCAAAACGTACCTTGATTTCCCAATGTGGAAAGAAGTAGTTGAGCTTTTAGAAAAGGGGTGTGCAAGGAGAAAAAAAGAACAGTCTCGGGACTTTATTCTGTAGTTGAAATTATAAATGAGGGCCTTAAAAATCTCATGACAAATGAAAAGCTTTCGTCTATGTACAGAGAATGTAATATTAAGACAACCGAGCTTGGCATGGAACAGCTGCAACTTCCAAGGAAAAAAGTAATTCCCAAGCGATTGTCTGAGGCCATAGATTCACATCAACTTCTGTCGCTGGAAGAACTTTACAGGCAGGAATATTTTGAAATCATTGCTTCGGCTGTCCAAGGGCTTAGACATAGGACACTTGACCAACCTGGTATGAAGAAACTGGTTTCCTTGGAAAAAAGTGTTGTTGGAGAAAAAAAGGATGCAATGTGGTATCTCCCTACCCGAAAATAGATGATCAGTCTTTTTGAAAACATAACTTGAACTCTCATATACAATACAATGTAAAATGCGTGAAAGAGGCTAAACATGTGGTTTCTATGAAAAAATAATTTTGCAGGTCTACGAAGTCTGAAGAACTATCTGCGTTCGACAGTGGGGCGGCAGAGGCTCAATCACGTAGCAGTCTGCAATGTGCACAAGTTGATGCTGGATGAAATAGACTTCATAAATGATGCAACAATATTTATATCTAATTCTGTCAACAGAAGAATTGTGTTTAGATCAGTGTAGGAGGAACTCTGTATATCACCTAATGCTTCTGGCTCTATAGTTGACTATCGTTTCTGACTGTTTTGATACTTACTATATATATATATATATATATTTGTTAATTTTACAATGCATTTTAATGGATGAAAAATAAAATGTGTTGTTGATTGGTTTTTTTGGTTAAATTTCCAATCAAAATCAAATAGAATATCGTTTTAAAACCTATTCAGTTTGCGGGTACTTGATATTGCCAACGAACCCTCCCATCCCGCACCCCCCCCCCCCCCCCGTCGGTGTCTCGGTGTCTAAGGCATTAGAATGTTCCAAAATGTCCCGGTGGAGTCGTCCCCTTGAATAATTTAGTGTTGGTGACGCCTGTGGAAGGGATATGGGTTTAATTCGTACAGATTGCCTCTTATTCCTCCTCCTTTTCTTTGTAGGTCAATATAATTTACAATGATTGTTAGAGAGGTTAATACAGGTACGATAAAGCAACCTTTTTCTCACTATTGCTCACACACATAATGCCTTTGTCATGCAATTAATTTTAGCTCAAAGCAAGATCGTTGCTACAAACTATTCAACATCAGCAATCTGGTTGCATACATTGTTTAATCAATCACCTGAACCCACACCACCAACTAATATGGTTCATATGAAACAGGCTTTCCATTAAATGTTAGGTGGACTGAGTACAAATTTGTGAACTATCATAATCGGTTTATTGAGAAGACGATAAAATCACAATATAGTAGGAAGAGTAGGAACATAAGAAATGCAAAATTAGTTTGTAAATATTGCAAGCATGATGATAAGTCAGGTGCAAAACATTACCTGCTAATTTAATTCATTATTTTCACACATTTGTAATATAAAATGTTAACATTAATATAATCATAATCTGCATCTTTCATTCTGATTCTCCAGTTATGTATTTGTCATAAATCTATGATTTTATAAGGGTTACCCTATTGTTATTGTCTTCAGTCCAGAGACTAGATCGATGTAGCTCTCCACCCTATCCTGAGCGAGCCTCTTCATCTCCTCATAAGAACAGCAACCCACATCCATTTCAATCTGCTTACTGTATTCGTCTCTTTCTCTTCCTCTGAGATTTTTACCCTTCGCACTTCCATACAGTGCTACATTCGCAATTTCTTGACCTCTGTGAATGTGTCCTACCAATCGATCCTTCCTTTCAGTCAAGGTATGAGAGAAATTCCTTTCCTCCCCAGTTCTGTTTAGTACTTCATTAGTTACACGGTCCACCAATCTGGAAAAAAAAGCCTCTATCCTCTTCCTGTCTAAACTATTTATCGTCCGTATTTCACTCCCATGCACGGCAACACTCCACACAAATGCCTTCAGAAATTAAAATTTGATGGTAACAAAGTTTTCTTTTTCAAGAACACTTCTTCCCATTGCCATTTTATATCCTCCGTACTGTGACCATCATACGTTATTTTACTGTCCAAGCAACAAAACTCTGCCAGCTTTATTGTTTCACTACTTAACACTTTCGCTGCGGCATCGGTGCAGGCGCGCAATTCTCCATTGCGAGTGCTGGCCGGTAACGCAGCTACCGCTCGGGGCTGACGCTCCTAACACTAAGCACACCTGAGCTACAGCCTGACCTCAACGCCCTGTAACATCATCTTCTATACTGACTACGCCTTAGATGCATTACTTCAAATAAGCTTCCACTCTATTTTGGTCATGTTTTAAAGTCTGTTTGCTGTCTGACACCTATAGGGTTCCCAGGTTTCATTCAAATGTTTCGTGATTTGTTGGAAAGTAACAAAAAAATACAATTCAAACAAGCAACATATCCTCTGCATTCAGGAAAAAAGGAAACTTAATTCATTTTGAAATTATATTTACTTCAAATCCTCATTTTTAAGATTGACTCTAATAGAGATCGTCAATTTAGTGGCATGTTTGTTCCTGTTGTGAGGGAATTAGCCGTCTTCATTTATCATAGACGCCCATGGGACGCCCGGGGGTTCGAATCCGCCTCGGGCATGGATATTTGTGCCGTCCTTAGTATTAGCTAGTTCATAAGTAGTTTGTAAGTTTAGGGACTGATGACCCCGTAGTTAAGTCCCATAAACTATACAAACATTTGAACATTTGAATCCAACCATAACTCCATTAGAATACCGCGCAATAGTCTCTCCTCTCCCAAGTGTTGCCGAGACAACGTCTTCGGGGGTATATTTCCTATTTAATTTCAGAGTACCTGTGGAATGTGTTTTTAGGTTCAAGAGTTGTAGCTAAATGAAAACTGTTATAATTGTCCGAGTAAATGTGATGGCCAACATGCAGCTTTTCTGCCATCAGATGTAAAACGACCTTTTCAGCGTGACCTTCACCCCCCCCCCCCCCCCCCATATCTCCACTACTTCCCGTGTACACAGCGCATTTATGAAACCGTCTGGATTGTTGAGCATGTACATCTTAATGCCATATTTATTACGTTTGATTTTAATGTATTGTCTAAATGAGAATCTTCCCCTTCAAAGAATCATTGATTCATCTATTGATAAATATCTTCCCGGGTTATACACTTGAGCAGTGGCGGATTCAGAATTTTTTTTCTGGGAGGGGCACAAGGCTGAGGAGGCTGAGCATGTCCTTAAGGGCTTTGTGAGATTAATTTTAAAACACACACTAATTTATAAAAGAAAGAGGAAAAAAAGAGAAAACAGAGAATTTAAAGACTGAATGTCCGTGTTCAGCTGTGGGGACATTTGTTTCACCCTTCATCATAAAGAATTAAACACTTGGCAACACGAACTGGAATAATTGGACTATAAGTGCAAATGTTTGTTAAGGTTATGGGACTTAACTGCGGGGGCATCAGTCCTTAAACTTACAAACTACTTATGAACTAATTTATACTAAAGACAGCACAAACACCCATGCCCGAGGGGGAGGAGGGGGGGGGGGGTCGAACCCCCGACGTGGAACAGCCTCGCGCATCGGAGAATAGCGCAACAATCCGTTCGGCCACTCCGCCGCGGCTGGACTATAAGACTGACCACTTGAAAATACAAACAAAATTGTACAATATGGTCGAAAAATACGTTTTGTACAATCTAGGGTTGCCAGATCTCCGGGCACCGCCCGGAGTGCCCGGGTTTGGAATGAATTCTCCGGGTCTACGGGCCAATGACTCATCTCCGGGCTTGAATGTAACCATCATAACTTCAACATAACGCTTTTTTAAGTACTATGCTCATGTAGCGATGATGTACATCGAACTTAACGTAACTTAAACTAAGGACGAACACAACGTCCATGCCCTAGGGGGGGGGGGGATTCGAACCTCTGGCCGGAGCAGCCTCGCGCACCGTGGCAAGACGCCTCAGTGCGCTGGGCCATTCCTGGCCGGCTCCTCTCTAGTAATTATGAATAACTTTATATAAATGTCAATTTCTTATTGCAACAAAACGCTACTTTTCTGTTCTTTGTCTGAAAACTTTTCATTGTTGCGTCGGTAGTAATCGGCTAGCGCATTATTAAGCAAACACTGTTGTGGCAACTTGTCAACTGGCGACGTCTATTATTTGTGTTCGTTCGTTCATTGTTTATCATCAGTTTACCGGCAATTTTTGGAATACTCGGATCGTGTGAGAACAGACAAGCTTACATTACCTCAGATTAGTGAGTAATAACAGTGAAATGAAGAGACTATATCTAAGTTCGTTCCGTGAAGAATGGTTGCAGAAAGAAAATTATAAAGAGTGGCTACAAAAAGTCGATACTGATCAGTGTATGTATAAGTGCAGAATATGCACTATCTCATTTACTTGCTGGGAGGGAGGAAATGATTTGGTTGTTCTTTTTTTTAGAATTCACGTGTAATCCTGGTTGGGGGGGGGGGCGGTGAGTCATTGGCCAATGGGGAGGGGGACACGTCTGGTCTCCGGGCCTGCCTCGAGTTCAATCTGGCAACCCTAGTACAATGATGCCCACTGGATGATAATATTAAATGAGCCAAATGACGTAATGGTGATTGTACCAACACCTACACCATATGGTATTAAAGAAAAACTATGAAAAGAATGTTCAAATGTTTTTAATCCAAAGAGACCAAACTGCCAAAGTCTCGGTCCCTAGCCTCGCAAACTATTTAACCTAACTCATTCTAAGGGCAACACACACACACACCCATGCCCGAGGGAGGATTCGAATCTCTAGTGGGAGTGGCCGCGAATTCCGCGACATTGCGCCCCAGATCATACGGCCATTCCCGTGTGCGCACATGGTTTGACTGTCTTTTTGGTAAATGTAGTTTTCCGAAACTCTTTTACTTTGCGGTAAATTATTGAACTTTTCACTGTTTAATGTGGTTGAACCATTTTAATGTTTTTTGTAATCACAAGAACTTGATAATGACTCTATAGTGTACCGAAACTAGCAGTGCATTGGTAATTAGATGGAAGTGTTTGACAAGGGAAGACGATTTTACCTGGTGATGGCAGCAGCAGAAAGCATCTGCACTACTTGAAGGGCATCCAATTATTTCGGAGAGCTGCCAACGTTACTCTGCCCCTAGACGCAAAACATTACAGCACACAAAGGCGGGTAATGTTTCCAACACTGCGACGCTGCCTTCCGTTCACTGCTCCTCGCCTCCCGGCAGCCATGGTACACGCCTCCTGCAGCTGCCAACAGCCAGCATACGAATCGTCAACTTACCGTGGACAAACAATACTGTATCTTGCGTAGCTGTTTCATTATCAAACAATGCACTGAACAACAATCAAACAGCCAGTAAATATGTCGCGTTAAGTTTGATAATCCCTCAAAAACTTAAAATCATATTTCCTATGTTTGCGTTGTACTGAATCAATTTCTTCTTCATTCTTTGTAAACTTGCTACGCAAAACGAGATGAGTTTTCAATAAGACTTTCTCGATCAGCAAAATTACACTTGAAACTTCCTGCCAGATTAAAATTGTGTGCCAGAAATGGGATTATAACCTGGGACCTTTGCCTTTCGCGGGCAAGTGCTCTACCATATGAGCTACCCCGGCACGCTTCACGGTCCGTCCACACAACTTTACTTCTGCCAGTACCTCGCCTCCTACATTCCAAACTCAACAGAAATTCTCCTGTGAACCTTTCAGGACTAGCACTCCTCACTCTGAAAACATCCCTTAGACTGCGCCTAAGCCATGTCTCCACCAGTGGCGTAACTAGGACTTGGCTGGGGGGGGGAGAGATCTGATTTACAAGCAAAATTTTAGTCAGTTTCCAGACAGACTACCATCTACCACTCCCGTTGAAGATTAATTCACTCCCATCCAATGAAAGCTTATGGTAAAACACCCCGAGTTTCCAATCTTAACCTTTACCAGATTGCTGTTATACAATTTCTTTCTCTTTTTTTTTTCCTCTTTGGGTTCTGGGGGGGGGGGGGTTCTATCCCTCTAATCCCCCCTCCCCCGTAGTTACGCCACTGGTCTCAGGCATTAGTAGAAAGAGGGATTCAATACACTATGTTATCAGCCTGGATATTTCCATCAGACTTCAAAATGTTCTGAAGGGTTAAGGTTTGTGCAATCAATGAAAAGTAGGGCTTATTATAAAGGGATCAGATATGAACCCATGTTTGAACTGCCAATAAAAACTGGCATAGAAATCTCTGTAGTTCCACGTGATTTAATATAAAATGTAAAAGACTGGAGAAGATTTGGAAACGATGTTAAACTCTACAATGATTGACACACAAGAAAGGGAAACTGACGGCCAAGGAATCAAATTAGATACTGGAACAGAAGGATCGCAGGAAGAAAGTGTGGTTGCAGCAGGTGAGAAATACCACAGACACATTACGAGTATTTGATGACAGTTAAAACTGAGATAGTGATACCAGCTGATGGTTGCGGCAAGACACCGACGAATTCCAACAGTATTAATAAAGTGAAGGTAACTGGACGCTTCTTTTCGGGTTCTGGGTGGGGGGGGGGGGTTCTATCCCCCCTCATCCCCGCCCGCCCGCCCCCCCCCCCCCCCCCCCCCCGTAGTTACGCCACTGGTCTGCACCATATACTTTCTCCCATGAGGGCTAGTCCTGCATTCTGCAAGGTTTGCAGAACTTCTATGAAGTTTGGAAAGTAGAAGGCGAGGACTGGCAGAAGTAAAGTTGTGAGAACGGGCTGTGAAGCATCCCTGGATAGCTCAGATGGTAGAGCATTTGCCAGCGAAAGAAAGATCGCAGGTTCGAATCTGCCAGGAAGTTACATATCAGCACACTCTCAGCTGTAGAGTGAAAATTTCATTCTGGAAATTAACTCCTCTGTGTTTTAAGAATAATTTCTACCACCATGAAAATCCTTTGTATCTGACGTGTGGAAAAATGCCGTTGAAATTTCTAAGTTGCTCCAATAATTGGAAATCGAAACGTGTAGCTTCAAATAAAACTATGAGTGGCAGTGCTCTTGTCAAGGAAAAGAATCCAGAGAGATGAACTGTTTACCGAAAACGCAGCCCTTGAAATTCACAGTATTTTCACATAGTTAAATCCTTTATTTACGTATGAGGAAAACAATAGCTCATTTGTATCTCAAGCAATCGAGAAACAAACAACTTATTTATTTTTATCGTAAATTACTTAGAAAAAGAGCAAGAAGCAATTAAATGTAAGCACAACATGAAAGATCAAATTACGTTATGTTAATTACGGGGATTTTGCATGCTTAAACCCACAATTACATGCTCCCCATAAGTAGAATTATTCTAATGCCGAGATTTTCCCTTCCTCCCTTCTTCACCCTCCCTCTCTCAATTTTCGTAGGGGCCTTCGGGGGGAGGGACACGTAACCCCCCCCCCCCCCCCCTCCTTTCGGAATCCGCCCTAGCACTTGAGACATTCTTGTGTTAAAATAATCCAATAGATGTCGTATCTTAGGCTAAACTGCAGAGTCTGTTGCCCTCGTTCTCCAAATGTTGGCAACACCACAGCAGTCAACCACAGAGCAGGTATGTGTTTTATTCAGTTTGTGATCTGTACGAAACAGTGATCATTTTAAGTGAAAGTTATGTTAGTTATAGGTTAAACAAGATTTTTCTTTTAGTATGTGAGGGCGCGTAGCGCCCGAATCTCCAGTCCAGAAACGATCTGTTTACAGTTGCCAACTCATGCCATGCTAAAAACACGGGCAACAGACTCTGCAGTTTTACCTGTATCTTATATAAACGATCGTCTGGTTTCGGGTTTCCTGGAAGAGGATTTTTTTTGCAAAATGCAGAGAGCTTAATATGATCAAATACCGGTGTCTGCTTATACTCATCTATTCCCAAACAGCGGTTCTTTCTTCCAGTAGTCTCGTGATCACGGGTATTTAACATTACCCATATGTAAAACACTCAGGAAGACTAGTAATTCGCCTGTACTTAGAGGTTTCCATTTACGGAGCCTAGATCCCTCTTCTGTATTTTCGCTCAGTTGACTACGTTATCATTAATTTCGTCACCTACAAGTTGCAACAATTCGTCTGTTACCAATAATCCATAGGAGAATTGCCAGCAGGATGAATTTGCAAAACTTCTTTCTTCGTACATGGGTGTTGTTGCATATTATGTGGTTCTTTATGCCAAGACTCACCTGGATTATCTCCGTGTGACAGGTCGGGCTCTTTTTCGTCGTCTATTTCCACATAATCGTGATCCGTATCCTCAGATTCGGAACTGTAATGAAACAGATTCGAAAGCTGTGCTTCCACGCTATCATCACTGTGCAATTCTTCTGCAGCCTCTAAATGACAATCTCTGTAGTATGCTTCGTCTTCACTACACAGAAAATCAGTCGTCTAGTACACTACATAACTGCTATCAATTTAACACTTTTCATGCTCCTTTTCACATTGGAAGGGCCAGGTGTCTGTTCATTAGCCACCTTTGTGAATAATATACGTTCGATAACTGACGACAGAAAAAACTTTACATGCTTCAATGCTAGCTTAGATGCTGCAACTAGACTGAGTAATCCGACAACGAGCCGCGCTGGCTTCTCATGGCTTGTGGCGCTTATAAGTGTCAGCCGCAGCGAACATGTTAATCGAATTGTCAGCATTATCTGATTTTCCTAGAACGCATCCAATTACCCTTGTTTTGCTCTTATGTTCCTCTTATACACCTTTCAACACACTGTCCATGCCATTCAATTACTCTTCAAATCCTTTGTTTTCTATTACAGCATTACAATGTCATCACCAAAACACAATTTTTTATTTCTTCACCCTGAAATTTAATTCAGTCTCCAAATTTCTCCCTGTTTTCCTTCACAGCTTGCTCAATGTACAAACTGAATGACACAGGAGAAAGGCTACAACCCTATCTTCCTCCCTTCCCAACCAATGCTTCCCATTTGTGCTCTTCGACCATCACAATTGTGATCTGGTTTTTGTACAAGTTGCATATAATGTTTCATTCCCTTTTGTTCTGCTACCTTCAGAATTTGAAAGCTTGTATTCCTATCAACACTGTCAAAAGCTTTCTTCAAATCCATAAAGGCTAGAAATGTTATGTTTGCCTTTCCCCGATATTCTTTCTAAGATAATTCTTAAGGTGACTATTGCCTCCCTTATTCCTATACGTCTAAATACAAATTGATTTTCCCCAAGATCAGCTTCTCCATTCTTCTGTAAATAATGTGCAACTATAAAATTGGAAAGTCCAGGTTGGAATAAATAATATAGTGAGGACAGTTTACTACTCACCGCAAAGACGTGGCGACGAGCTGCGACAGGCACATACAAAAGACACACACATACAACACATTCAGCTATCGGCCATGGCCTTCTTCAGAAATAGAGCACTCACGCAATCACACAGGCATACAACACAGTCATACAACCATCACCTCCGACTGCCACACTTCGAATTCGAAGTGTGGCAGTCGGAGGTGATGGTTGTATGACTGTGTTGTGTGCCTGTGTGATTGCGTGAGTGCTCTATTTCTGAAGAAGGCCATGGCCGATAGCTGAATGTGTTGTATGTGTGTGTCTTTTGTATGTGCCTGTCGCAGCTCGTCGCCACGTCTTTGCGGTGAGTAGTAAACTGTCCTCACTATATTATTAATGTGCAACTATGATTTATTAAACTGCTAGTTCTGTAATTTTCACACCTGTCTGCACCTGCTTTCTTTGGATGGGGATTATTACATTTAATGTTCTTCAACAGACTTGCATTTGCACTCTAGCCACTCCTGCTTAGCCATTTTGCAGTTCCTGTCAATCTCATTTCCGAGTCGTCTATACTTAGTGTTACCCTTACACACATTATTTCAAAGTAACTATACATGCTTGTTACATAAAAGTTTGACTAAGTAAGTTTTATAATATTTATTTGTTCTGAAATTTTTATCGTGATTGCATTCCTCTTAAAAACAGGCTCTGATTTGTATATTATCAACTTGCTCAAACAGACAGATTACAAATTCCATTGTGCTGACTGCTTATACCTATTGATGCAAAACTGTGCTTCGATGTACATTTTTATTACTATGCTGCCACCTGCACTTCTTTTCCACCACAAAGCCATTATAAACCCTTAGTAATGTAGCAGGCCTGTGGTACACTTTGGAAGTGTCAGCCTCTGTCGAGTTTGCACTACTTTCTCTATACAGGGCATTAAGGCACTGCTACAAGTGGCACCTCTACAAACACTGGCGCAAACTATGCAGAGCGCTTTTCCTGAATTTACAATGCAGCCTGCTCTAACAATTTAGTTTGTTGTTTATCCTTTTATTCCAGCCTACAAAAATACAGACCTGCAGCCTAAACATACAATATAACAAACAAGTATGGATGTGTATCACAGTGCTTGTTATAGCATGCAAAAATAAAAATAATTGGAGTCAAATTTAAAAACTGCTTAAGGCTAAGTTAAAGGAATAATTGACAACTTAATGTATTTAAACACTGAATACGCGCGCGTGTGTGTGTGTGTGGGGGGGGGGGGGGGGGAGATTGTATTTTGATTGGGAACAGTGGTATCTGTCCTACACTGTGTGGTGGCTTTCTGAGTGAAGACACAGAATGAAGTAAATTATGACCCAGAGGAATAGTGGTGCTAGGAACACTGCTGCAGTTATGAGTAGTAATATGTGGTTTGCATACCACATAAAAAAAAAAAAAAAAAAAAAAAACTCTGATGACACTTGTATCTTCATTAAAAAAGTTAGCATATTTCTGAAATAAAAGCAACCAAATACATAAAAATCCACAAGCCTTAAGCTACATATAAGTTGGGTAGGTACATATATTGATAGGCTACATCAATGATTCCAAATAGTTTTGACACTGAAGAAGTCAACTGATTACAACAGTACTTAAGATGCAGAGTAGGTTTTCTGTGCCTCTATGAAAGTAAGACTTACTATTTTTCCTCCCTGTAAAATAATTGACAAGTTCCCCAGTAACTTATGTTCACCTGGCAAAATTTTGTGCAGAGCACAATTTAATCATCACAAACACTTGGTTAAGCATCATGAAAGAAGGTTGTATTGTGTGGATGAGACCAGGAGACAGCAAACTGACTTTATAGTGGTAAGACATAGATTTTAAAATCAGGTTTTAAACTGCAAGACATATCCAGGGACTGATATAGACTGACTATAATTTATTGGTTACGAACTGCAGATTAAAACTGAAAAAAGTAGAAAAGTAAGGGGACCGAACCTGGATAACCTGAAGGAACCGGAGGTTGTTACGAGTTTCAGAGGGAGTATTAGGCAAGGATTGACCAAAACAGGGGAAAGTAATAGAGTAGAAGAAGAACTGGTATCTCAAAGAGAGAGTTGAGAAGGCTGCAGTAGATCATATAGGTAGAAGGAAAACGCCTAATAGAAATCCTTGGATAACACAGGCGATACTGAATTTAATCACTGAAAGGAGAACATATAAAAATGTACGTGAAGCAGGCAAACAGTGTACAGATCGCTAAAAAATGAGGTTGATAGGCAGTGCAGATTTGCTAAGCAGGATTTGCTAGAGGTCAAATAGAAGTCTATTAAAGTATAACTAGGGCAAGATACATACCATCTACAGGAAAATAAAGGAGGCCTTTGCAGACAACAAAAGCAGCTGCATGAATATCAAAAGCTCAGATGGAAAACTAGTACTAAGCAAAGAAAGGAAAGCTGAAAGGTGGCAGGAATATCTAAGGGGGGCTGTACAAAGGAAATGAACTTTAAGACAATATTGTTGGAAGGGAACAGGAAGTAGATGAAGATAAGAGACAATACTTTGAGAAGAATTTGACAGAGAACTGAAAGATCCAGGTCAAGACAAGGACTCTTGAGTAGATGATATTCCCTCTGTACTACTGAATGTGTCAGGAGCGCCAGTCATGAAGAAACTGTTTCAAAGAAAGAATGTGCAGACAAGTGAGAAAATTACAGCACTATCAGTTCATGGTTGTAAAATACTAACAAACTACTGTATTTACAGAGGAATGGAAAAACTGATAGAATTCAACCTTCGGGAAGGTCAGTTTGGATTTAGGAAAAATGTAAGAACACATGAACAATACATTATGACTTACCTTAGAAGACAGGTTAAGGAAAGGCAAACCTATTTTTAGCATTTGTAGAAAGCTTTTGACATTGTTGACTGGAATACACTCTTTCAGAGTCTGAAGGTAGCAGTGGTAAATAGAGGGAACAAAAAGTTGTATACAACTTGTAAAAAGACCAGACCAGACCACAGTTATGAAAGTTGAAGGGCATGAAAGGGGTGCAGTGGTTGGGAAGGAAATTAAGACAGGCTTGTTGCCTTTCTCCAATGTTATTCAATTTGTACAATGAGCAAGCTATGAAAGAATGCAAAGAGAAATTGGATAAGAAATTAAATTTCAGGGGGAAGAAATAAAAACTCTGCGGTTTACCAATGACATTTTAATTGTCCGAGACAGCAAGGAACCTGGAGGAACAGTTGAGCAGATTGGACTGTGTCTTAAATGCAGGTTATAAGATGAACATTAACAAGAGCAGAAGGGTAATATAGTGTAGTTTAAGAAAATCAGGCAATGTTGAAAGTCTTATGTTAGGTAATGAGGCTATAAAAGTGATACACGAGTAATACTACTTGTTTCTTAATTACTTGGTAAATGAACAACTTTTTTTTTTTTACGTGAACGACGAGTGTTTTCCGGTACCACTGATGAAAACACCGTGTGCTTATAAAGTGGTAGAATTTATTAGGTGTACATGGTGCTGCAATGTTCTGTGCTTTCGGTGTTTCTATGAAACTTATCACCCTGAACTTTGGACACCTGCTGAAGCTACTGACAATTACCACAGTGAATAAATAAAATTGTGCAATAACTGAAATAATGAGAGACTGATGTGTTGTGTGTTACTATCCTAACCATTTACTAAAGTGTTAACATAAGACTGGCTATGAAAGCCTAATTTAATGTGTCATGGACAATGAAAAACGAGTATAGTGCCTCAAAAAATGAAGGGATGTCCACATTTCTTTATTGTGCAAGTGTAATTTTGGTATAAATGTGTTTTGTTGTTTAATTGTACAAGATCATGTAACTGTGCTTACTTGAAGTAACTAAGTACATTATTGCAACAAGAAGTCAAAGTGGAAAAGAAACAAGTAATTATGCACAGTCAGTCATCAGTCACTAGACAAATGTGAAAAGTAAGTTCCGAACAGGTTTTGAACACGGGCCGTCTGCGTGGCAGCCAAGCGCCTTGCCTGCAGCACCATGCTGACTCCCTCAGCAAGTGTGACAGTGTACAGGTATAGGAGTAATGTGTGAACTTTGATCATGATTTTTGTCGGAAACAAGGCACATGAGAACAAATACTATTAGCTTGGTGGTGTGGAGCGATTCCCTCATGACATACCAGCGACCCATCCAAATCTGTTTGTACCACACTTTGTGAGTAATTGTGTTTCTTTTCTGATGAAGGCCATGGCAAAAAAATTAAGTTGTATGAATGCAATTGTCAATTTTACACGTCTGTCAGTGGCTCAGCAAACATCTTTACAGTGAGTTATTATCTATCCTCTCTATTATCAGCTAATAAATGAAATTGACAAGAAGTGCAAAGTGGCTACACAAGAGTAACTAGACGACAAAATGTCTATGGAAGAATGGGTGACTACAGGAAAACAGATACTGCCTTCAGAAAGAGACAAGAGAAGTACCATATGAGTATCATCTACATATAAAGGGTGATCAAAAAGTCAGTATAAATTTGAAAACTTAATAAATCATGTCCAACAAATGGCGCTTCATCTGATCAAAAAGCAATAATTAGCATAACAAATTAAGATAAAGCAAAGATGATGATCTTTACAGGAAATGCTCAATATGCTCACCATCATTCCTCAACACCACCTGTAGTTGAGGAATAATGTTGTGAACAGCACTGTAAAGCATGCCCGGAGTTATGGTTAGGCATTGGCGTCGGATTTTGTCTTTCAGCATCCCTAGAGATATCGGTCGATCACAGTACACTTGCGACTACAGGTAACCCCAAAGCCAATAATTGCATGGACTGAGGTCTGGGAGGCCAAGCATGACAAAAGTGGCGGCTGAGCACACAATCGCCACCAAATGACATGCGCAAGAGATCTTTCATGCGTCTAGCAATACTTTTCTTTCTCTCTCTAATAAAACCCCATGTCATTCCAAGCATGTGTGTCAATTTTTACCTATCTACATTATTCCGTGATTTATTACGTTTTCAAATTTATACCGACTTTTTGATCACCTGTTATATGTAGATGATATTCATATAGTACTTCTCTTGTCTCTTATTTTCCCGAAGGCAGTATCTATGTTTCCCTGTAGTCACCCATTCTTCCATAGACATTTTGTTGTCTAGTTATTCCTGTGTAGCCACTTTGCACTTCTTGTCAATTTCATTTCTTAGCCCATAATAGAGGATAGATAACAACTCACTATAAATATGTTTGCTGAGCATATTTTTGCGGAACATGAAAGAGGTACATCCTAAATGTGCTAATGCAAGGAGCTGTAAAGTTTTAAGCAGTTGTATTGCCGTCAGTTTCCAGCAGATCTACATCATTCTCACATTAAAGTTGAAACCAATTTTACTGCAACCTAACTGCAACAATAAAAAGGTTTTTTGTGAATTTTGGAGTTAACCTCCTCTTGCACCAAAACCTTAAATTCTTTTGTAGGTAAGGCAGAGGCTTTACAGAACAAACAACACATTAAATTGACACAGTCATAGAATATTTATTACAAAATCTTACTTATTTAACATTATATCAACATTTAGCAGCATAACTGTGATTCACCAGTTTGCTACAAGCAAAAGAAAGTAATTTATTTCAGTTTAAAAAGTTTGTAGTGTGCTCAAAAACTAACGAGCAATGTCATCACAACCATGCACTATTCTTTCAATATGTACTTTGAGTATTTGATGGAACTTATGTAAAACAATGACTAAAATAAATACTCTACAATAAAGCATCCTTATAATATATAACACAAAAAATACATTAAAAACAATGCCACTACACAATATTCCTTAAATTTCACAATACCAAAAACACTAATATTTGACAGAGATTAACGAGAGCTCAACAGTAAGTTTCATGCAAAATGATTATTTGATAAGTATTCTAGAAGAAAAAGACAGTAATTTAAGCAGCCACAACCTTCACATAAAGAAAAAAAAATTATCAATTTACTGATCTTCTACAGTAACAGAAAATATACTTTTTGAGGAACAAAGTATTGCTAGACAAAACACATCTGATACTGTTATAATTAGACATGTACTGAAAATGGGGATGTGAGGGAATGGGATGGATTTATAGCCATTCTAAGAAGACAACCAGACAAACTGGAACACAATTTAAAAAGAGTCTTTCACTATATAGAGTGAAATGAGAGAAAAGTGAGGTAGGCAGAGGAAAAAATAAAATCTGCTTTATTTTTTCAAACTACCATGCATTACTACGTGCCTACAACACATATGTTCAACCATTTAAGCAAAGGACGGCCAACAAATTTAATGAAGTGCTCTACAGAAAATAAATGCTTCAAAACCTGATATCAATACCCATACCCATACTTTTAGTTGCTATTTGAACAGCATGGCACTATTCATGCAGCATCTAAAAACATCTTATTTCATGTCACCTGTTAATATTCCTGTGCATCTGAATGCACAAAAATAGCTGTATAAATAAAAAGTATTTCTTAGGGGCCTGTATGTCGGTCCAGAACTGAAAATTTTGGAGTCAGGACCCTGCTCAGTCCTCGAACCGCCACTTAATGAGGCTTTCTTACCCAATACACTTTATGCGAAAGAAATTAAATGTTTGTACCACAAATTAATATTCTAAATTGAAAGTATGGGTTATACTTTATAATCTGTTGGATGAGTAGGTTCACTAGCCTTACGCTTGATGATCTGACTCTTCAGGTGACCACAGCAGTCTCAACCCTAACACTGCCTTGTTGTGGCAATGAAACGTGTGTGTGTGTGTGTGTGTGTGTGTGTGTGTGTGTGTGTGTGTTTTGAAATTAATTTGTTTATATGATCTGAGTGTGAAAAAAAATTAAGATAATTAGCTACTATGATGACAGAAGAGGAGGAGTGACTGGATTGGTATTTGGCGGGGGAGGGAGGCAGCGAGATAAGAAACATATACAATATGCTTAAAGCAAAGCAAAAATTTTAAAGCGAAAAATAAAAATCAGAGTAAAAATACTTTGGATACAGAGGCAGTACAAAGAATAAGAGGTATAAGGAAGCAATATAAAATGCAAATACATTACAGTGTCTTAACAGAACCATTACTTGGAAATCAGACAAGTCAGTCAATATACAACATGACACGACTGTTGTCTGTAATGCAATTTTGTACCTATGCAGAGACATGTCTATCTTAACTAAATCAATGAATTACATAGTTACAAAGTGCTACAGGAGAGAATTTAGGTGCACTCAATTCTCAATTTGTATGCACCAATGAAGAAAGTTGTGAACAACAGGCTTACAAAAATTAGAGACCCATTTTATTCATATATAAAAAAAAAGAAACTATTTTAAATCATGAAAATTTCTTGCACTTAGGTTCACTTTTATGTTTTCTCAAGGTGATGATCATGATTAATGAATCAAGAATGCACAAAAAAACATTATTACTCAACTTCTAAAACACTGATAAATGTCATAAGTATGATGGTTCAGACATACAAAACTAAATCAATAATCTTAAGTCAAAAGAATCTAGACATTTTAAGGGGTTGAGAAGTCACTAATTTTGAGAAAATACAACTCGTTTAAATGAAACAATTTTAACAATGACTAAATCCAAAGGAGAGTTAAATTTTTTCTCATACCAAACACAATAGAAGAGCATTCTTGTTTACTTCTTTCATCTGCTTGAGGAATATTTGAATATAGTTCACTGTAGAATAATTTAACTTCATTTTCCACTTTGTAATGCTTTAATATTGCTTAGGGGATTAATGTACTGTCCATACAGCAGATATCTACTTCACTGCACAATGATTGTGCTATCACACCATTATTCAGCTTAAAATCTAGAATTTTTTTACTCCTGCATTTGAAGCAATAATGTCTTGGTTGTGCATGGAAATACCCAGATCACAAGCAACAGAAACTGATATTCTGGCTTGTCTGTCAAAATGGCTGTTACATATCGACAACATAACTATTAATACGATATATAAACAGCTACATAAAGAACTACAAAAACAAAAGTTCTCCGATACAGACCCATCACAATTTAATTGAAAGCAGTGACATTGGAATAAATAATTTTTACATCTCTAATTTCCTAATCACTTCAGACAAATTTTACAACAGTTCTTTCAGTGGCACTTTCTAGTACTACTTTTTGTCTGACATTTTCCCCACATATTCAACACCCAATATAAATACCACAGAAGAACTAAAAAAATCTGTTTTCCATTAAACAAATTTGCTATGTAATGACAGAATCAGGGTAACTTTTGCACCAAACAACCAAATTTTCCCTTCTACCAAAACAACTGAAATGTTTAGCCTAACATTTCAACAACAAAGTTTCCTTCTACAGATCTGGCAATATTTGAATGAAGCATAATAAAGTCAAAGTACATTAATCTCGTTAATAAATTTTCATTCTGAATAACAAAAAGGTGAAGATTTAAGATCTTTGACAAGTAGAATATTAGAAACGTGAAAGTTATCTTTGGTACCCCTAAAAAAAATTTCTTTTTATAATCACAGTGGCCATATACACCAATGCTTGAAAAACATGGCATTTACACATGAAAGGAGTTGAAATCCAAAAGTTGTCTAAGGTGCCCGACTCTCACAGCAATATCACAAGGTACAATTTTGCATAACTTAAGTAAGCAACAACCAGCTTTCACTCAAATTGAGCTAATTAACACTCAATTCATACTGATTTCTAATTCCGAATTTCTGCTCACTGTGATAAAAGACACAGTACTTTAATTTCAGCTTTGGTGAGTACATATTAGGGATTATGTAAGTATGATTAACAGTGAATGTGCTGATTTGTAAAGAAACTCGATAAGCAATTACATGTTAGAACCCAAGGAACCAAAAAAAAAAACAAAATGTTACTGTACACAAGTGATTGGCGAGCCTTGCCTGACAATGCACAGAGAACACAAAAATTAAGACAAGCTAATAGTGAAACCACAGACTAAAAAAAATCATTGATGAAAATGTGTTGGCCGTTCCATTTGTTTACTGTCACAAAACATGGTTATTCACATTAAACAGTAAAGCAAACATTCTTAAACTACACACTACCAATTTTGGAGCAGTTCTGTATACACAAACACTTGTACCACATCTTGAAAATTTTCGTTCATGTAAAGAAGATTCATATAAAAACAAATTTTGTTTCCTAGACTAAAGTAAAATAAAAAAAGCTCAAAATAATTTTCTTCCACTTCAAATGCCTCACTTGCTAATCTGCTTCATGTCAGACAGTAATGGTAATGAACACAACATTTAATTCTATTCAGCAATGAGTAAACAGTATCTGGTATTGTTAAATATGGTTTTACAAAAATTGTATGTTTACTTCTTTTAAAGCAAATAAATAGTGCATAATCAGTTGCAAAATGATAAACTTTTTAATTTCAGACTCCATTTTGACTAAATGTGCAGAAGCTATTATTGTGATCTACAAATCTGTAGGCTGAAGTTTCTATAAATGTTTTTCAGATCATCTAGTATGGAACATTTATCACCAATGTGCCATATTTAATACATTAAAAACTGGATACTACCTGTAGTTAAAAAAGAAACACTAACCTAGATTTCAAATAATTTAGAGGCACATCAAACAATTTATAACTGCACCACAGAGCTTAGTCCAGAAAAAGTTGCTTCCAATAGTTCATGGGTTACGTAATAAAATATAGACTGATCCCTCATTTACAATGGAAAGGTATACTATTTATAAATTTTATTTAATGAAGCTGAAAGTTTTAAGTTAGAGCTTATCATAATTAACAAACACGTACAAAAATATTTAAAATGTAGCTACCACATTTGCACACTTTACTCATTTTGCCATGTTTTATAATAGAAAAATAGAATTACATCACCACCCTGAAACATTTACCAACAACAACCACCACAAATCTGTATGTTTCTGAAAAGTGTCAGAAATAAACATTCTTAGTAACAGTATTAAAATATGGTACAGCAACTCCTTTAAAAACTTTTACACAGATTACTTTTTGTAAGATCAGACCCTATACATTTTAAATCACAAAAAATTCGTTGATATCTAACACCAGAAGTCCTGCAAAAAGGCGAAATGAATACTGTTCTTGCTGAACACAGGAGAGGCAAAAAGGAGGGGGGTGGATTTACATACTCTGTGACATTATGTTTGTTTTAAGCGTAATGTGAAAAGCACACAATTTTCGAGTACTAATTCCAAAAAAAAAAAAAAAAAAAAAAAAAAAAAAAAAAAAATACCTACTAACTTTTGATTAAAGTTACCCATTTTGTTCTGACATCAAACAACTTATTTTCCTTAGCTTTGCTAATACCTGATGTTACACCAAACAGCAATTAACATTTTTTGACTGGGTGTTCTTCCTAACAAATTTGTACCATTGTTTAGTGGAAAATCTCTCACCATGACGAGTGTTCTATTTTTGTTTACCTACCATTAACGATACACATCTTAAATGTTATGATTTTTCCAAGATCATTAGTTAGAAAAGAGAAACATTTTTATAAACCAATAAATGCAGATTTAGATTTCCACAAGACCGAAACAAGTGCCTCTGCAATCATAAGTTACACTGAATTCTAAATTTTGAGAAAAACGTTCCTTAAGCTTAGCTAAGATAAAAGTAATTGTTGAGCATGTTTTCATGTTAGTAAACTGCACAGAGACTTCCACTAAAATCAAATGCCTTGATGTAGTAAGAAAAATTATAAAGCACTGTATACAGTATTAGCTTACTTGAAATCCAAGTTTAAAAAGCAAAATGGTGACAGCATTAACCACATGTCTGAAAGCTGGAGATGTCATTACATTACATTGATGAACACATGGACACAAAGTGAACAAATCAATATGAAACTCTTGGCAGTACAGGTAGCTGAAATATAGTACTAAATAGGATGTTTAATTCTGTGTTTAATTTACCTGGAGATTTTATTTTTATACCAAGTCACTGGTGAGGGAAGGAGTAAACAAAGGAGAAGTCATTAAATTTTGTAAATTATGTACTTGTGGATAAAAATTTAGGTATGGGAGTACATTAATGAATTTGGCAGGGTAACACAATGACCTTTGATTATGATGGAAAGCTGATCTTACTTTCAATTAGCTTCTATAAACAACACAATTTGGAGCCAGACACCTTGTTCTAGAAAAGAAAAAAGTGGATCATTGTGTCATATTGTGTAAAATGGAACAACAGATGCCAAACTAAACGCAGAAATTTATTTAAAAGAACATGAAAGATTTGCAATGAAAACGGATGAAAACAAAATGCTTATGGAAGAATACTGGTGACAAAGAGGAGCATGAAAGCAGGGGGGAAATAGAAACAGCTAGGCTGTAAATGGTAGCTATAGTTAAGGGCCAACTGATTCTAAAACAAGCTCCTATTGTTTCAAAATCACAGAAGAATGTACCAGAAATTCTGTTTTCAAGAACCAGGATAACTAATTTAAGTAACAAAAAGGTTTTACAATATGATAATATAATTTTATATTTCCATTTACAAATGGCCTCAGTTTGCATTTCAATAATATGCCATTATTTACTCAACAAACCCACATTATACAATTGAAGCAGTGTATTACTAGTACTTTTAAAGATGTTTTGCAAATATCGTCCCACTGTGAACTCTAATTCACCATACCTTCTTCCCCTCAATCACAACAATAATTCTGTTACACAAAATTTGTTGATGGTTTACAGAATGATCACTATTTATCCAAAACTTGTCATCCGACTGAAAGTTAACAGATACATGAAATGGTAGTAAACATTTAAATAGAGAAAAAAAGGTCTAAATATGATCATAATATGCCTAAACCTTCAGTGCACAATAAAAATAAAAGATCCTCTATATACTCGATAAGGCAACTGTTTTCCTGTAGTAGATATCCTTAAAAGAAGATTGTATTGTGTATTCCAGTTGCAAAAAGTCATGTTTACCATAATCTTTACTCTGTTCACAGTGTTGAAAATGGAAGGGGCAGAGGCAGAGAAGACAATGACAAACAAAATACTAACATTTTGAAAGAGGTATAAAATGAAAATGTTACTTATAATTACATTTTCCTCTTGACTGTTTTCTGTTTACAAATATGAGTGGAAAAATCAAACTATTTTTCTTTTTAATCATGGGCAGTACTGTAACAAACTGGTGATATGGCTTCAGAATATTTTAGTGCAGACAGTAACAGGCATAAGATTTGTTGTGCCATATGTTCACATAGGTTGTATACATTTAAAACAGGAAAACAATTCATAATACTGCTACAATTGAGATCGGTGGCAAAAAAAGTGCTTTAGTATAAAAAACAAGTCATGTATTCTTGCTGTAATACTGGAAATCGAAATACAAGGCACAAAAGAAATACAGAGCACCTACACATATATAAAAATCCAGGTAAAAGTAGCTACCAGGCAATTTGTGTAAAACAGTATAAAGTCTTATTTGCGATGCTGAGAGTATTTATAAAAATAATAGTACATATTCAAATTAAATGGCATAAAGTAAAAAATATAAATGCTTATAAACAAGACAAAAGAAGAAACCCAACTGTAAAAAGCATGAATGAACACACATTACACAACATAAATTACATGGCTGTCATTTGATAAAATTTAAGTCGTTGGGTTTCAAACATTCAGTCTTCATATCTATACACAACAGCATGTAGGTAACAACTGTCTATTAAGACAATGCAACCTGAACCAAAACTAATGGAATGGGACACATATACAATAAATAGCAATAGATAATGAACAGCAGTTTACACAGAAGTTGCCATTATATGACAAGTCACATTTACAACTCTTACACTACGTGCATTTTGACCTTCCATCTAAAAGTTTCTTCCATAGATCAAACTGTTCATGAAACTTAACCATGTGTATGCTGATAACTTTTTGTACAGCACAAGGATTGAATGTTATTCGTTTATTCATGAATTCATTTGCATGAGTTCGTCTCACTTTTCTGTCTTGTGCCACTATTCCTGTCATGAACACATCTTCTAGTTTTAAGTATGTTTTGTTAAGTGCTGTCGAATATAAATCATGCACCACATCTCCTGTTAGTAGATATGCTGGGCCAGTAGTGAAATCGGGAAACACAGAAGGCCTATACTGACTCGGAGATACATAATATTTAGATTTCTTGTTCCGTATGGGTTTCCATCTTTTGGCCAATCTTCCAAAAATTGTTCGTTTGTCTTTTGAATGCTTGCTAACAAAACTAAGTAGTCTCGGAATATTTATAAACATATCATCATCAGTCTTCAGCACAAACTTGATTTTACTGCAATACGTATCAACCCATTCCAACATAGAAAGTGTTTTTAAAGTTAAATTATTGTATGTATCAAAAAATTGTGCCATTATGATGTCTCCATACATATCTGATTCACTGGCTAGGGTCTGATTAGTTTTGTTATCATGCACAGATCCAATAAGAAATGACATAGCAACATCTTTTCGTTGCTTGAAGCTTCCCCATGTTTGTCTAATAGCCATGCGAGCTTCAAAATGGGCTGGAGCTGATGTAATAATTATTAAAATTTGTAAATTTTGCCCATCACCTACACACAAATTGTCATTTGTAATGTAATAACCTGCATCAAATATAGCATTTGCCACAACAGCTTTGTCAGCAGGATCACTGTTATTTGGTTTTGTTGCAGCTTTAACATTTGGTACACTCTTCTCAGCTGCGGCTGTATTTGCAACTGGCTTTGACTGTTTAGCAGCTTCACGGAGTGTGGTGTTGTGCGTCGAGTTTTCACCGACAGGCATGGAAACAACTCGTGAAGCAGTAGTGGAAATAGCATTTTTTGAAACTTTGAGACCAGCAATATTTTTGGCTGCTTCTATCTCTACAGCAGCAAAACCATCTGATGCTGTGATATTAGCTGCCTTTCTGTTTCCTGTAACATACATATATGATTTTAATTGCAATAAGAAAACCTAAATGAGAAGCATATATAGGTACAAATACAAATAATACTTTTGAAGAACAATATTAGAATCTACTTGTTAAATGCCATCAGCTTTTTTATAAAATAAAAAACATGTTATGTATCTATTCCAACTTCACCTATGCCATAATTTGCGTATGTCAAAGAGCACTACAAAATGGTTATTAACTTATTGAAATGTCATTTTATGGAAACATCAGAGCGCATGCTGTTCCCCCAACACACACACACACACACACACACACACACACACACACACACAGAGAGAGAGAGAGAGAGAGAGAGAGAGAGAGAGAGAGAGAGAGAGAGAGAGAGAGAGAGAGAGAGAGAGAGAGAGAGAGAGATGGGGGCTAATAACATGCTATCTACAAGTATGCAAATTCTGTGAATAATTTTACCACTACCATCTGAATAAGTTAGCAAAATTAAAAGAACTATCTTATTTTACACAACAAACTCCCGCAATCTTAACTTTACAAATAATGGGTGCAGAAACAGTTTGCATGCATGCATTCAGCTTTATAAGCACCCACCTTCAGCATTGCTTAATTGCTGCCAATTTGTATTAGACATTGTACGAAGCATATGAAACTCTGCAAAAATGTTTTGTGACAAATGTGCAGTAATCAAATTTCTCTGTTTATCTCACAGAAATAGGTTTAATTTGTTTCTGCATAAAATCATAAAATTTGCATGGAATTTTACCTGTATGTTTCCATGAAGTATATGTAAGAAGTTATTTATGTCTAATAATTGCTCTAAATTTATGATAATGATTTTACTCTGCAAAAAAATATGAAGCAGTTGAAAGCCACTGTCTTACACCCCTCATGGTTATCAAGGCAAATCATTTGTACAAGCTACTTCTGAAGTAAGTCACTTAACAATTCCTTACCTTCACGTAATAAACATTTCAACCAATTGCTTCTCCCTCAGTGCAGCAAAAATTATCAACAGAAACGTTTAGTGACTAACTATGAAAATTAGGGAAAATGAACTGCTTTGAACATCAATGCATTTAAAGCTGGAATAACGTGTCACAGAAAAGAGTGCTATTAAGTTAACTTCCTTTTAAAAGAAACAGAATGGAGACAATAATGTGGCTTGTTTCAGACTGATTACATTTTGATTAAGGAAGTTATGTTTCACACATCTAGAGCATTTACTGATTAAATGAGAAGGAAAAGATGAAGCCTATGTATATGCAATGATTAAAAAGTACTAGCAAGGATAAGAAGTAGTTTCAGAAAATATGGTAAAGACGAAAACAGAAAAATAAGAAGTGAGCTGCAGTCTGTAGCTCAACTACAATTTCTAAAATCTTTATACTTCTTTGTACATTTTAAATATCATTTAACACACTGAAGAATTTCAGAAGTCTGGCAGTGGCTGAATCATTACTTAAATACCAATAAATCATCGATTAAATTGTAGGAAATTTATTTCTTATTGCATTCTCCAAGTTCTAAAAGAAAACTCTCTAGAAACCACTACGGATGTACATAATCATCTACAGAACTATGACTGAATTTTCTCACATGAAATGAATAACAAAGAAAAAAAGCAGCACAGACTGTACATTATAATGTTCCTGTCATCACATTGTAAAGTAAACCAGTGAGTGCTCACCTATCTAATTAGCACTGGCTCATAGTGGATAGTAAACTGTGGCTTTTAAATGAAAGACTGCAGCTAGTGTTGCTCAACCACTGACAAGTTAAGGATAATACTACATCGAATGAAAAAGTGAAGATATTTTAACTTTTTCAAAAGTAGTATATGTGTTTATCATGGTGCTGAAAATTTATAAAGTATGAGCCATCATCGCTGTAGTTTTGATGTGGATGCTGCACTCTGTGTTATTTCATTTTCTAACTATCTTAAAGTCCTGGCAATCCTCTACAGACTTATAAAGTCAGTGCAGTCAGGCAAGGAGACCAGATACAGTAAATTGCAACCATGTATATTCTTTGACAAACCACTTCCCTAGTGGGAAGTACTTCAGATCATAGAGATGTCTTAGGAAGAATTAACAAGTGCGAAGTCAGTAGTGATGGTATCCGACAAACATTTTGCTTCTCAGTTCCACGGTCTTGTCAGGTATGGCTTCTTTATCATCTTTTCACATTTTCTGCTCTGTATGCATGATCTGCTTTAGTTTGTACTTCATGTTCTTTTTACTCTTTTCCTTTTCCTCCTCCATTGCTTTACAAGAAAGTATCTTGTCAGTTGTATTGGATGAAAATGGGTTGGTCATCAATAATTCTGCATATTCTTACCACCCTTTCTACTCTTGTTGACATCTATGTAAATGTCTGGTATGTTCACTGGGCAACATCCAAATACACACTAATGGCGTACACTCTTAAGAATAGCTAACTTACAAAATACAACCAGGCTACAAAATAAATTCAACAAAATTTTATGGCTACTTATTTCCAGTTTTTGGTCATGCAATCGATGACACTATTTCCAAACCATAGCCAGACACATACAAATGAAATCAAATGAAATGTCATAGAAATGCTTAGTGAATCCTAAGTCCAGTCATATGATTCATAAAGTCACTTCAGTCATGTTTTTTCAGAGAGAGAGAGAGAGAGAGAGAGAGAGAGAGAGAGAGAACTGAAAATGGCACAAACTCCCTTACAAAAGTGCTACCATATGTGATTAGATACTTAAATACACTTTAAAGGTGCAGTTAAAACTTGATGGTGGCAGGAAGTCACCACCAGCAATTCACCAACCGGGAAAGCAGAAATGACGATGTAATGGTCCTCATCACCAGAATTTAATCACTGTCCTGGTATAAATTTAAAGTCTCTCCAGTGCATTTCATGGAGTGAGGGCATGTGACATCATTGATGGTTACCTTCCTACATTATCACCAAATCAGAGTTGTGGCTCAAGTAGATCAGCAGCTGTTAATTTACTAAGTATCCAAGACGATATTTAAAATTTACTGGAAAAATGTATGGTAGGATCATGTCATTCATTACTGATTTTAACAACAATGAATTATTTAAGGAAATCAAACTCGGATTGTACCTCTCCCATGTCACAATGACTGGTTCTAAACATAATATTTTCCTATTTTAATGGCGTTCATTGTGAAGAACTCCAACCAAATCAGAGAAAGCAGTATATGGTAATGTGCAAGAGGTAGAAAAAATGAGTTATGTACTAATTAGACACAAAAAGGAGACTACTTTCATTAGCATGGACTATTTACCATGACCTATTGGTTCATAACTTATTTCATGCTGTGACAAGTTTCATCAAAATGGATAAATTCTATAGCAGCAGAGGTGCGTTCTTTCAGCCTGCATGGAAATGTCATTACTGAGGCATTAAAAAAAATTCTGAACTGCTGATGTAATTTTTTTTATTTAACAAACATATTCCATGAGTAGTTCTCACCTACGATATGTGTACTGTGCATTAAACCTTTCCAAAGCCGAAAAGAATTGTGTGTCCTCATGACATGCACTTTATTTCCAGCAAAGTGCAAAAACAAATCTGTGGTAAACTCCTTATTTACTATTGCCAAGTGATTACTCTCTCGAACATGTCATAGCCTTACTTCACAGTTCAAGGTTGAAACAAAAGCCGTTACTTTTGTTTTGGGATATATATAAAAAATGAAAAGATAAAAGCATTTTAACAATGCCAATGGAGCATCAGTCTTGGACTATGTGATACGAGGATGATTACTTAGTGAGCATATAGTGGTTTCAAATAATCTTTCAGCTACCACCTTTAAGGCACTAGGTGGCAGCAGTTACTGCAATATTCTGCATGCACTTCAAATAAATGCAATGTGAGATCTACACAGACAATAACACCCACTTTTAGCATTTTGCCAAAAATGGTGATGTGTTGCCAGTGTGCAGTGAACCAGTATCAATGACAAGTTCACTGTTTTCTTCTAGTTAGCATTTGTGATCTTTATTAGTTTGGTATTGCAAACCTGTGTCTAAAACAACAGGGCTCATTTTGTTTTGTTTTCTTTTCAATTTTGATATTAGGTGTTCTGAGACCACTCTCCATTCATATGGACAGTTAATAAAAGAGAGGTAGGCTGCTGGTCTTGGCTGTGAGCTAAAAGCAGAGCTTATAATTAATTTCATATCCAGAGTTCATCGGAGTCTATTGGTTTGAGGTCTAGTGGAGGGCCTCAACCAAATGCTTCACCAATTCCATGGAATACTTCAGGTCTCTGGGGATAAGTCATGGTGCGAAGAATTGTAAGATATGCCTAAATAGGTCATGGGTGCATTACACAGAGGGTATAACTACTCAGATGGCAGACAGGTAGGTAGTTTGGTTTGGAGGGGGGGGGGGGGGGGGGGTTAAACAGCAAGGGCATCAGTTTCTCAATCCAAGAGTAGTGTATCCATCTGAGGATGTATTCTGATATAGTCAGGAGATTCAAACAGTAAAAGCAAGGAACTTAAAGACTTTATGAACATCAGCTGTATTATCAATAATAAAAACAACATAGTAAGAACTAAAGTGTGGAGAGTGGTGTTTTGTGGAGTTGACACAGACAAGTGGTTCACAGCAACTGCCTTCAAGGAAGGATTGTTCATAGTTGCCACATTTTGGACCCGCTGTACAGCTGAATGGCTTATGCCAAAACTGTAAACAACTAGAGCACCTTACACGTGGTTTGACATATGGCTTCACATCAAACGTGTATACCCGGACCTTATCATTTTGAGGACTGAGCACAATGGGTGTAATTCAACAAACTGGTATTTGAGCATTTTCACAGTTATTCTGACTGTTTTACAGTATATTATACAACTTACAAAACAAATCACTATTTTTATTTGAATGATAGGTCTTTTCACTGCAGTAGGCAAACATTTACTCCAGAGAGAAATATTTTTATGGCAATGAAAATGTGTTGTTTTCACATCTGAATACATTGCTGTCAAAATTAGAGATAACATTGTCAAGTTCTGAACCACTATTGTTTAGCAGAACCTAATTCTTCATCCCAAAGGCCATGATGAAAACCAAACCATATTTACCACCAAAAACAACAATCAAACAAAAGCTTTGCACTGTCATGGCATGTGAAACAGTTAAGCACAAGTGTGGGAAAACAAGTGACTCATGATATATTTCATTCCCACCTCAGTGACAGCTGTTCCCACATGTTTTTTCTTGATGCTACAATAATGAGAGAGTTCTATAATGCCGACAAAAGATGTTAGTCACATGATGGAAGTCATTAACAAAACAAAATTAGCCAATATAGGTATTATGTCGCAAGTATTTTTTAGCGTAGAGTCCAACCGACGTAGAAGCTACTTCGCTGATCTCCAAAGTATTGACTTTCTCCAGGAGAGGAAGGAGTTTTTGTGTGTGTGTGTGTGGGGGGGGGGGGGGGGTAATTGCAGTGTAAGTCCAAGATAAAGATGCCTGTTAGTGTATGATTATCCCTGGGCCCTTGTTGTACATGTATGATAAAATGCACACCTCACCATTTAATATTATTCATCTTTTTGGAGTGTGAGGTGTCTGGACAACATTTCAATGGATCTTGTTCCAGGTTGTGTGTGATGACAATGGTCACAGGTATGCCTCCTAGACAGTAATGTGCCTAAAGAGCTGTTGATTTGGTGGCAGAGGTGGTCTTATTTACTAATGAACCACTCCACATTTTTCTCAGGGATTAAACTTCTCGAAACCCATCTACAATGTTTTCATCAGATAATTTACGTTATTTATTTTTCTTTTCTTCTTCATTCTTTTTGCAGAATAAAGTACTGTCAAACAAGGTGATTCGTAAATCTCTGTCCGGAGACTTTAACTGTATGTGGTGTTTTAGAATGTAATTTTTTATTCTACTTTCTTTATATTTTATTTTAGTATTGATTTAAAATAGTTAATTATGTAAGGTCTTTTAATATTTTCACATAGGCAAAGAGAGATCTCCTGAATATTGCTTGAGGAATACATTCACCCACTCCTTGCCTGGTAAATTGTTAGGAAATTTCCTCTTTTCAGCCAGATTGGTCAAGGTAACCTTTCACTAAATACCTGATTCCCACTTTATTGAAAGGAAAGTCCTTATGTGCAGCGGACAAGATACCTTACTTTGCCATTTCTTCTTCTTGTTCATTTAGCATTGATTGTCCTCCCAACATTTTTTGATGTGTTTATTGCACTTTGATTTGTAAGGTCGACCTTGGTACCACACACAAGTTACTTGCTTTTCTGTATTTTAATTTTCCACATTAAACACTAGGAATTGCTTTGTTTAAACATTCCAGGTCATAATTACACCAAACTTTCAACACTTTCTTGCTTTTGTGTGTTCTTGGCATTGTCCAAAATCGCACCAGACAATTTTGTAAAAACCTCCCTTATTTTGTAATTTCACTCAAAACTTGACAAACTCTTACAAAAATTTTCACAGTGGCGCAGCCTGCTCATCTTGTTGGCAACTGGCACTATAATATTTTTCTGACAGTTGCAACAACAGAAGTTTCCTTTCCATAACACAGGGTGATCTTTTGACAATGGGACTGTCAGTTTGTTATGTTGGTAAACACTCAACTAAAAATACAAGTCTTGGAATGTGGGAAGTACAGCCTTGTACATGAAATATGTGACATGTAGAAGTGGAAATTAATGGTAATTCATTACTATGCAGTGGGAAAGAGTAGATAAACCATACTGTCTGAAAACATCTCAGTTGACAGTACATATCACATTTTGAATAAAGTGTTCTGATGCCAAACTGTTGGCTTCTCCCACTTCCCATGGGATAGGGAAAGTTTTAAGGTTATAGTATCAATAATGAAATCTCTGTTACTATCAGATGACACTGTCAGGTCAGACTGACATTTAGATAGTTTAAAATGTTTCATTGTGAAACACATGCCCTAATATCATGCACTTAGAGGCTCTCCCCACTGGCCAGTAATCCACTGACTGATGGGCACATACAACTTCGCATAAGTAAGGAGCTAGCAGCTTAGGTGTCAGTAGTACAATCCTTGTGTGGTTTGTGGCCAGGGGGCCATGATCAAGAGGGTACATTAAGGAATATATTGGTTGACTCTTCAAGAAATGCATGATCACAGAACTCTGACCATTGCCCATGCCATGATGCAGAATGCCTCTCTTGCACCTTCTGTCGCTAGAGTTCACCAATAATTTCTGTGATGTTTTCCCACTTGTAACAAAGTGTGCAGCTGTTCTTTGGATCTTCTACGTCCCCTCTCTCAGTCCCTGGGAGAGATTCCAGACTAATGAGCAATATTCAAATTACGGTGTAACGGGTGTTTTGTAAGCTGCTACCTTTGTTGATGTACTACCATTCCTGAACATTCTTACAATTAATCTATCTAGAATAACTGATTCCAGTGATTGTTTTGCAATTGAGTCATCATACAGTGAACATACTTTTTTTCCCCATCTATTTATACTCATGGAATGTATGGCATTAACTGTGAATGGCTAAAGTTGAAAATGTGTAGCCAGAAAGGATTTGAACCCGGGTCTCCTGCTTCCTATACAGTTGTGCTGATCACATCTGCACAGAATTACTCAAGTACGCCTCCCATCAGATACGAATTCTGAACTTTACCTTGCCCACTAGAACTCAAGCTCTCAGTATTTGTAAACTGATTCCCTAAAAGTAAGGGCCTACTAGTGCCTGTGTACTGAAGAAAGGATCATTGCCCATCATCGGCAATATCCTACATGTGCATGTTGGAAACAAGTATCTATCAGTACCATGTTAATTTTATTGGACTGGTAAATTTTAAGAATGTTCCAAATGTGTACTGACAATTATTTATGCTACATTTCAGCGAAAGAACGTTAGCTACAGTTTTTATGTATGGTTATGAATTGTAATGAATAGTAGCTCATTCTGACTGCGCTTTTGCTAAATGACCACTAAATATATGAGAATTAAGGTATCATACAGCATTTACGACAACACTCTGAAGTCAACCCCAAGTGTGAAACACTTAATACAGGTCTATTACTAATATATCTAAACAACAAACCTGATTGACCTCATTGGACGATACGAATTTTGGAACTAATAAAGGTGAACTCTTTTAGTATGACATACTGTAAGACCATAATGAAACCAGATAAAAGTTATCCCATATTTTACTATAACATGCAGTTTTACAAACTGTGCAATTGTAAAACTTTGTGGCACTTCAATAGACAGGGGATAGTAAAATACAGGGCAGCAATAAGCTACCATTTTTTTTTTTTTTTTTTTTTTTTTTTTTTTTTTTTTTTTTTGTCAACCATAAACTTAATGCAACACAAACTTTTTTAAGCATACTTATGGTGCAAATTGTTATCTTTTACTTTTTCTCCTCAATCTACAGCTATATTTGCACTCCACAAGCCATGCTAGGATGTGGGTGTTCAATAAACATCACGTTAGTATTATTCTTATTTGATTTGAAAGAGGTGCACAGGGAGAAATGGCAGTTGGTATACCATGAAAGTCAGGAATTGTTTAATTTTACTACCATAGTCATTACTCTACATGATCTACTCATACAACAATGGCTTGTGAAAGAGTCAAACCAGATACGTGACAAGTAGTTTAACACACCAGCCAGACCCAGTGTGAAAGTTGCAAATTCCTGCATCATTCCCATCACCATCCCAGAAACAATACACAAACAGTTGATGGAGAGGGAATGAAATTTACACAATTTAGTGTGATGTTATATTTTCATTTCCCTAAAATTCTAATGCAAATAATGTGGTATACAAATATGCTACATGGCCAAACAAAATAATTTCCACATGGTTAATGGGATGCAAGGCAAAAAAAATAAAAGATGACAATCTGAGAAGTATTCTAGAAGAAGTAATATGGTTCTTGAAATGACGAACATTAATAACGGGTTGAAGTGCAACCTTCAAGTAACTTTTCATACTGGAATTTGACAACTTTTCTGTGAGATTATTGTGCTGATTACATAGTTATGTGACGACTTTTACAGTCTCTCTCTCCCCCCCCCCCTTTTTACAAATAGAATTCAACAATATAAGTGCAATGGACAGATACAAATGAAATGCTTGGTGAGGGGTTTTGTAAATGGCCTTAGCATCTGCCTTTTTCAGATCTAGGTTTTTGTGGTATTTTCACCTTTAATCACTGCAGCTGCCTATATGTATTTGAAAGTATGACTGGTTTGATTCATGGCGATCATGTATTTAAACATCATTTTTTCTGATATTTTTATGTTTATTACATTCTTCACTTGCCATGTTGATAGTTGCCACTCTTTGCCTGAAGAGCTGATAATCTTTAGGGCTCCTCATATTTTATAGGGCTATTTTAAGTGCATATCATCTGGAACAGTTGTGATATAAGCCTATGTACCTAGCATCAATCAAGAATGAACATGCATGTTAATGAATTCCTGGAATGACATTCTTATATTAAGGGTTCTGTTTTTCTACATATCAATAATGGGTAAAACCTCTAGCCTTACTTTTGATAATCACTCTATAGTCTTCATAGGGGTTGCAATGGTGACCTTACATAGCACACTAACACCTTGCATGCAGCCAGATTTTGGCAATGACTAGTGGCTCTCATAGCAATATAAGATATTTGTCAAATTTCTTTTTATTTTCAGTGCTACTAGTTCAATTCAATGCACCACTAACAATGGAACAGCTTTCCCAGTTGAAATTACTTTCACATGTTCTCATTCCTACTTCTTGTTGTTAACAGTATCCTAGTATATAGATGCATGGACCGAGATTTTAATTCAACCAACATTATGGTTTTTATTTGCAAGATACTGAGTAAATGATTTTTTAAAATCCTTTTTCTAAATATCCTATTTGTTTTGTGCAGTAACACGAGCTGCGTAAGTAGACTGATTTAGTTGCTTTTAAATTCCCAGGGTTCTGAAACGACTTAGCACTTGTGTTCCTATAATCTTAATACTAGCAGGTATGAGGTGCATCTTCGTAATAACTCTGCATACTGGAATTTGATCAGTTCTGTGCTTTTACCCCATGTTGTGTAATTGTGCCATCACAAACGATTGGCACAAATTAGGCATTTATGTAGGACAGCAAGGATAATGTGTTGACCTAGGCACAAACCAAATTATCAGCAGTAAAACAGCCTTGGCAAAAACCATTCTGGGTTGGAGCCAACCTCCTCCACCCCCCCCCCACGCCAAGAATCAAGAAGCCATGGAAGTCATTGGGTCAATATGTGTTGCAGCAACTTATAGCTCACTACTGATATTAATTAGGACGAAATTACAGGGTAAAAAGCAACAGAACAGAGGAAAGGGAATACTGTGACTGTAATAGACACTGAAAGTGACCACCTCTTTGCACTTTTCAGCCCTGGTAAGCAAATTACAAAGGCAGATTGAAGCTAGACTGCTGGAATTTGTGGGATCTCATCCAAAGTGTTTTTGTGCAGTTCTTCAGGACTATGAGGTTTATTGTAAAACACCTTAGACTACAGGGCTCCCGACACAAAGCAATTATGAAGTGACTGATCATGTGACCAACTAGAGATGCAACTGGAACTGACTGCTGCTGACAACTTGGTTAGGCATGAAAATGTGCTCCAAGGTTTGGCCAGTTGTATGGGCATTTGTTCCTTCCATTTGAATGTTACTGTAGGTCTTTCCCCCCTCCGTAAATGCTGCCACAAATGGTTTCAAAATGTTGGCAAGTAGCATGCTGAAGCCTCGGCCACATTTATTTGCCCCACCCTGTGTTTTCACAGTGCAAAATCAAAATATCAACCCATGTTAATAATTTGGAACTGACAATTTTTTTCTTTTTCATAAAGAGATGGATAGGTGGAAGTAAGATAGCCACTTACATCTCCTAAGAATTTTCATATCATTTAGTGAGGACAGAGAAAGGACAGCCATGATTTCGTCAATCACTCTGATTCACCTGTTATGGAAGCAGTGAGTGGAAGAAATAGGTGGATGCATATCCGTAGATTTCCAAAAGGCATTCAACACTGTACTGCACTGCCAGTTGATGCCTGAAGGTACAATCACAGGGAGTAAATTCACAAATATAAATTTTATGACAATCTTTGATGAACACTTGGTGCAAATTTATCAGAGGTTAAATTAATACCTGATGCTTTTCACAGACCAAGAATACTATTGCTAATATTTGCAATTAAAAAAAGATGTACTAAATACAATCAGTACACCTACAGGAATTTCACTGATAATACTACTGTCTATAGAAAGTAGTGTAACTGAGTGATCAAAAGAAACTGGTGAATAATTTAGACAATATTTTCACTAAAGGTACTAAATGGGAGCTCTCTCTCAATGTTGATAGATTTAAAATAGAATGGAGATGTGAAATGTAGGAGGGACGATGTATGGACGACTTCATTGTAAAATTCTGAGAGAGCAATCCCCCCCTCCCCCCCCCCCCCTGGAGTCAGTATGAATTGTAGACAGCAGACATTAAAAAAAAGTCAGAACGCAATGTGAGGGTTACAACAGAGCATCATATTCCATAAAAATATGAAATAAGATACTCATTTAACTCAAACGGTTGTCTTCAGAATGTAGATTGTTTTTCTTTCTTTGAATCAGATTTGGTAAATTTAGATCAACGAAGACTTAGCAAAAATTTCATTAACTCCATTTTATTTTACATAAAAATCTCACCAATCCGAAGCAGGAGATGAACACAAATACTAGAGTATACAGGTAATTACACCACCCCTCTCCCTCACCCCCATACACAAAGAACAAGATCTTTGAATAAGTAGAAAGCACTTTCCATCATGCACTAGGCAATGGAGCATGGATTCTAAACATATAATTTAGGTAAACCAATACAACTGAGACAAGAGGTCTGGATATGACATGAACTACACCACTTCTTATCAAAAAGTACCAATTTTAGTCTGACCGGTAATTTACATGATTAACAATCACTACACACAGACAATATATTCAATTAAAAAAAAGAAGAAAAAACCTTGTTAATATTTTTTATGAACCATCTATGACATATTTTATCACTTTGTTAGACCACATAAATGTGTGTAATATGAATACGCTAACAGCTGAAAATTTTCATGTGAATAAATTACTATCATAATCAGTAAATTGTAATCAATCTCTCACTAGAATAAACTTTCACTCTGCATCAGAGTGTACACTGATATGAAAATTCCTGGCAGATTAAAATTGTGTGCCAGAACTGGGACTCGAACCTGGGACCTTTGCCTTTCGCAGGCAAGCGCCTCTACCACTGAGCTGTCCCGACATGACTCTCAGTCCATCCTAACAACTTTACTTCTGCCAGTACCTTGCCTCCTACTTTTCAAACTTCAGAGAAGTTCTCCTGCAAACCTTGCAAGACTAGCACTCCTGGGAGAAGGGATATGGTAGAGACATGGCTTAGCCACAGCCTAAGGGATGTTTCCAGAATGAAACTTTCACTCTGCAGTGGAGAGTGTGCTGATATGGAACTTCCTGGCAGATTAAAAGGTTTCAGGTTCCAGCACACAATTTTAACCTACCAGGAAGTTTTATGCTCTCACTTATTCAACCTCTGAAGATAGTAAACATAAAAATTAACATTTTTAAAATACATTATGAGAGAATTGGAAAAGGAAGGTACAATTCTTACTCGGTAGCACTGATTCATAAATAGTTTCAAATTTATCACTGAAATACATTTAAACACTATAGCACATTATATGAATACTTAATTTAAAAAAAAAATGCTCTGTGGTAGCTACTAGATATGGGGAGGGGGATGGGAGTTGTTCAACTAATGGGAATTTTCTCTGAGAAATGTACGAAATGCATCAATCCATTCACCTTCGAACCAACAACATTTTATAATAATTAAGTTCTTTGAGGGAATTTCCCCAACAAATCCAGTGACGTTAGTTGACTTTGTATTTGGTCACTAGTACAACACACACACACACACACACACACACACACACACACACACACACACACACACTGCAGACTCATTTGCAAGTTGTGAATTTCTCAGATCTTACTAAATGAATATACAACTTAATAATTTAGGTATAAAATTAAGATTTTTGACTTACCTAAAGTACAGGCTCGTCGACAGAAACACCAAACACACACAAAAACACACAAACATTCGAGCTTTCGCCACCAGTGGTGGCTTCTTCGGGAAAAAGAGGAAGGAAGGAGAGGAGAAAGGGAAGGATACCCGTATCCTTCCCTTTCTCCTCTCCTTCCTTCCTCCTCCTCCTCTCTTTTTCCCGAAGAAGCCACCACTAGTGGCGAAAGCTCGAATGTTTGTGTGTTTTTATGTGTGTTTGGTGTTTCTGTCGACGAGCCTGTACTTTAGGTAAGTCAAAAATCTTTATTTTATACCTATTTTCCCACCTGGAAAGACTCCTTCTATAATATTAAATTCAACTTAATAATTTGCTATACAATGATATTCATAGGGAAAAGCTGACCTAAAGAACAAACAGTAAATCTTTTACTTGAAATACAAATAGTTATAAGAATCAACAAATGTATAAAAATAGGAGGGAAAGTCACAGTAAATTAAAGGGCAATAACAGGTACTAGGTAAAACATCTGCAGTGTAATTAGGGAGACATTTAATAACATTCAAATCAGGATCAATAACATACAACTCTGTATAGACACACACAGAGAGAGAGAGAGAGAGAGAGAGAGAGAGAGAGAGAGAGAGAGAGAGAGAGAGAGAGAGAGAGAGAGAGAGAGAGAGAGAGAGAGAAGTAGTAGTAAATGAACAAAATAGGAACGATCACTACTGAGGGCATTAAGAAAAATTACTAGTGCTACTGGAAAAATACAAGGGGGGGGGGGGGGGGGGAAATCGCACTGACATGTTTTACGGCCCACTTTAGATTTGTAGTTTTATAAGTTTTTTCAAACATTTTGGACCAAAATAATAATCTAAATAATAAAAAAATTAATTAATAACAATGTCAAACCCTTGTTGAAAAAAAAAAAAAAAAATAGGTAATGGCGGCTTCCGAACCACTGACCTTAAGCATCACAGTCCAACACATTGCCCACTACGCTACACCATTGTTAACTGATGCTAATATGACATTTGTAGACACTAGATTATCATTTATTGTATGAAGAACAACGTCTTTTTGTTAATTCTTCAGTGCGCCATTGCTTTGAAATGACAACGTGTAAGTTACAATAAGAAAATAATCAAATATGAAATGCAAGATGGCTTATGCCAGAGGCAGTTCTGGGCAAGGAATGTCACACGACATCTGCGAATGGCTGGTTTTTGTTAATTTAATGTAGGGTGTCAAAACTGTTATTTTTGCAAATATCTCTGAAATGATACGTGATATGAAAAAAAAAAAAAAACAACAACAACAACATAAGAGCAAAGTTTTAGAGAATTTTCTCATCTACATATTCGGTTATTCAATTTTCGTGTCAGATGCATGGTTAAGCCGTTATTTTCATTTAAATTACAAGCTGTTAAAAGACAATCGCAAAGGCCCACTTTTAGTGTTACTACCGTAACCTAAAGTGGGCCAAATGGACCATGTCCTCCAACAGAATCATGTCAGATTGTGCCCGGGTGATTTAAGCAACAGACAGAAAATCTAAATGTATTAGGGTTGGGTGGGAATTTGAGTCACATAAATTCCAAGAGCCCCCACTCTAATGCCTACATGAAGATAGGAGAGAAAGGGGGGAAAAAGACCACCCTAGGCAAGATTGTGAAGTGCCCTTTGGGCATAACTGTGTACATGTGATAGCATTACTGCCACAGTTAATTTGTGACTTACCCATAATAGAACACTATGCCTCTGTTCCTGGGTCAACTTCTTGTTTGATATGCCAATATACCATAGGGTGTCTTTGTGAGAGAAGAATGTATTATCAGAACAAAGTAAGTTCTTAAATTCAAATAGAAAGTCCAATGCGACTAAAGTCAACCTTGTCTGAACTGTTGTAGGTAGACTGTGGAGTACAGGCTATATATTTCACTGTTTTCCACATTAATTAACAGAGTTTAACAAAGAAAGTAATATTTTCACTTATCTCTAAATATTTATGATTTGTGAACATGACTGGAGAAACTGGAGGAATTAGCACAGTCATTAAATTAGTCTCAATGCACTTTCTCTACAAGTGAGGTGCAGATAGTCTGCAACATCTCCCTTTACACATTAGAACCTTCCAGAAAAATAATGAATTTAAATATCTTCAAAAGGAAAATGCCAAGCTCACAATATGATTAAATAATTTACTGACAACTGATCTTAGCATTTTCCTTTTGAAGATAATCTATGCAGAACGCCTCCATCCTGTGAGATCAGGTAATGTCAAAGAATTTAATGATGAGCCTCTGCACTACTGAAACAGAATCACGGCTAGTTAAAATACTCATGTATGCATTCTCTGTGTGTCTCTTTAAAGAAAATTTAATCAGTCTAATACCCATCAATCTCTTACTCAAAGCAGTGACTGCTGTTTGCAATACATCACCAATTCGAAAAATTTCCCCTTGATATACGAGTTTAAAATTAAATTAATGTAAACTCATAAAGTTATAATTAATAATAGAGGTCAGAGGTAATAGCTACTTTATTCAAGCACTGAAATATTTAAGAATACAATTTAATGGAAAACTTACTTGGGCCATTTTCGACAAACAGGTATCCTGAATTCGAATAATAGGCTGAATACATTATTAGGACAATTCCTACTAAACCGAGGATCAGTGAATGAGATTTTCTGACTCGAAAAGCCATGAGCTGTAAAAAAATTAAATCAAACATATTACTTTCAACCTATTGCAACATATACAAATATTAATATACAATTAAAGCTACTTTATGTGGTCAAATTTTGTACTATGTTATGAACTTTTGGTCAGTAATTGATGTCCTGTCGTTTTACTTGTTATGAAGTACACAAACTATTAGCAAAGCAGGAGCTATCATGCAATGGAGTAATCTATTGCTAAAGCCCATACACCGTTACTTAAGACATTTACACATACAAAGTCAGATATTGCAAAAATAATATAGTAATCCAGTTGTTTTAATTATCTTACCTAGCAACAACCGTAACTTTTTTTTAACCCATTACTTTTCTTGTCGTTGCCCGAGTATTTCTTTCACATGATTTTATGTACCTAAATGAAGGCTATGCTTAGGTTTTGTTCCAGTATCACTTGTAGAACTATCTGGATTAATTTATAATGCTTTTCTTACTGTAATGGGCTGACACTACCCACAGAGGACAGTTAAGACTCAAATTTAATAGCTCTTATAATAGGATCTATTACTATTTTATGTTGTTTTTTTTTGCCCTTCTGTAGCTCTAAACTGTTTCGAAAATATGGACAATTTGTAAATTATCAAGAAAAGATATGTGGATTGACATTACTTACAAGCAGGCCACTTATCACTTTACAGCAAAACTGATGGTAGAAGTGCTACTGCTTATGCAGTGACATGGGGATTGTTCATCCCATGGTCAACAGTACTGAGAGATCCATACCCAGAGACTGGAAAATTGGCCAGGTCACTCCAATATTCAAGAAAGGCAATAGGAGTGATCCCCAAATTACAGGCCCATCTCATTGACGTCGATTTGCAGTAGGATTTTAGAACATATAATTTGTTCCAACATTATGAACTATCTCGAAGAGAATGACCTATTAACCAATAGTCAACACGGATTCAGAAACTAACACTCATGCGAAACACAGCTTGCCCTTTATTCACATGAAGTGATAAGTGCCATTGACAAGGGATCTCAAATCAATTCCATATTTCTTGATATCCGAAAGACTTGACCATGTACCTCACACAAGTGGCTTCTAATGAAATTGCGTGCTTATGGATATCTCCCCAATTGTGTGACTGGATTTGCGATTTCCTATCAGAAAGGACACAGTTCGTAGTAATTGACAGTAAGTCATTGAGTAAAACAGATGTGATATCGGGCGTTCCCCAGGGAAGCGTTATAGGTCCCCTACTCTTCCTTTTGTTTATAAACGATTTAGGAGACAATCTCAATAGCTGTCAGACTGTTCGCAGATGAAGCTGTCGTTTATAGGTTAGTGAAGTAAACAGGGGATCAAAAGCAACTGCAAAGTGATTTAGACAAAATTTCTACATGGTGCAAAAATTGGCAGTTGACACTAAATAATGAAAAGTGTAAAGTAATACACATGACCACTAAAAGATATCCACTGAACTTCAATTACACGATAAATCAGTCAAACCTTAAGGTCGTAAATTCTACCAAATACCTAGGAGCTACAATTATGAACAACTTAGACTGGAGAGAACACACACAAAATATTGTGGGGAACGTGAACCAAAGGTTATGTTTCATTAGCAGAACGCTTCGAAGATGCAATAGCTCCACCAAACAGACTGCCTACATCACACGTGTGTCCTCTGCTGGAGTAATGTTGCCCAGTGTGGGACCCTCACCAGGTGGGACTGACAGAATACATTGAGAAGGTTCAGAGAAGGCAGCTCGTTTGGTTTTATCGCGTTATAGGGGGCGAAGTGTCACTGAATTGTTGCATAATTTGAGGTGGAAATCATTAAAAGAATGACTTTATTCATTGCGGCAAGATCTATTTGTGAAATTTCAATCACCAACTTTCACTTCTGAATGTGAAAATATTTTACTTGCACCCACTTACATAGGAAGACATGACCATTCCAATAAAATAAGAGAAAACAGATTGACAATGGAACGATTTAGGTGTCCTTTCTTCCTACGCGCTATTAGAGAATGGAAAGGTAGAGAAAGGTTGTGCAAGTGATTAATGAACCCTCTGTCAGGCACGTAAATGTGATTTGCAGAGTATCTATGTAGATGTAGATCTGCAGTATATTTTACACTGGTGTCAACACAGTGGTAGGAAATGGAACCCCATGATCCACAGCAAACTTATGAATTTGCTCTTTGGTTTCTGCACAGAACTAAGTTGATGGAATGGGGCTGGTAAAGATTCTATGAAGTGGCGAGACATTTTACACTACAAGGTACAGTGAACAAACAACTGCCAAATTTTTGGTACTCAAAAAGTTTGTTACTGCCCTTGCTATAGATCATGTATGAAAAAATTGTTTGAAAAGTCTTGGTCGCAGTTAGCTTTATTTCATGACGCGTTTCGAGAACATCATCATCAGAAAAAGATGTTAAAAAACGATGGGAATTACACCATCTTGGTATAGATGCCTGATTACAAATTTAAAATACCATCATGGATGTCTGGTGAAGGTGTTCAACCAGACTTACATGCTCAACTGTTTGCTATATGTAACTCAACTGTTTGCTATATGTAACTGTGTAGTGTAGATTCACAAGCACCTTAATAGATTGGTCTGTCCTTCTTTGAAGAAAAGTCACCCACAGAGCCTGTCTGGTGTAACATCATGCATGCATATTATCAGGATGTCCTTATACAGCATTCAACTCCCACAAGTGTGTGGAAAAGGCAATGTTCATCCTAGATGGCGGCAACACACCTCCCTAACTCAATGAAAGACTTCCTTAATGTGACCACAAACAGATGTGTTATCTCCAGAGGTTTCACTGATTCACAACTTGCAAGATCACCTGATCTGAATTTACATGATTTAGGCTCTGGCGGTATGTAAACTAATGTATTAAACAGGGACATGATCTAAAGAGCAGTATAATAGGAACATGTTGCTCAGATTCCACTGAAAGTGCTGCTAGAAACTACTGATCACAATGTTTATGGGTGCAATACTTTGTTTACATCTCTCGTGCACCATACTGAACAGAACTGCTCAATCAGTGGTTAATAAAACAAAAACATTATGCCTTACTCATCTGTTTGCCTTTCCTGTTCACACCCAATTCACAATTCATTGCATGTGATAACTTTTTCTCAGCCTTCCTTAGATTCCACTTAGTGGCAAAAATTTACACTGAATGGAAGAGTTTTCAGCAGACTGACATATAATAGTGATTACCATAATTATTCAAATGTATTAATGCTGTACAGTTAAATTTCTAGTGTGTCTAACCAGTACTGATGAAACTTATCAGATAAGCCCAAAACATGCCCCTACAATAGGTGCTACTGCATCTAATGAAGGTTTGTTTATTAACATAGTTTAGACAAAATATAAAAGAAACATTATTGTGCACATATGCTATAGTACTATGGGAAAAGGTTATATAATAGACCTCCACACCTGCATTTCATGGTGTGGATGTAAACAATGTTTTGCTACTGGTAAATTTGATATTACAACCATTGCTTTGTTTTATAACATTCATTGGCTTTGCCAATTCAGGTACAAACTGCTGCCTTCTCACCCACCCTAAGCTAGGCTACAGATTAATCTGTCACAACCTACCCCACAAAATTTGTGTAACTTCTTCCTGTTGCTACAGCTAAAAAAAAAAAAAAAAAATTATTTCCAGTAAATATAAGTCAACATTTATGATACAGGAGTAGGATTTTTACACATCTAACTGAATGAAATCTGAAGAGACCTTTCTCATGAAAAACTGCCAAAATAAAAACAGTGTTCAGTTTAAATTCAGGTGGACATCAGACAGCATATTTAAACGATTCTGTTAGTAAAGTCAGAATCTTGTAGAATATACCAGTCAATGTGTGATAGGCATTTTCTGTTCTTATGGATACTCTCATCCAACTGTATCTTTGCCCTACAGACTGTACTAATAACTATTAGCCATTAAACAAAAGTGCAAGTATCTCAATATCCTGCTACATCTCTTTTACACAATGAAAATTACTGTCATTTAATTACTGATAAATACTGTTGTTTTGGTCTTCAGCATGGAGAATGATTTGATGCAGCTATCCACCCTACTATATCCTGAGCAAACCTCTTCATCTCCTCATAAGAATGGTAACCAACATCTGTTTGAACCTGCTTACCATATTGTATTCGTCTCTGCCTCCCTTTGCAACTTATACCCCATATAATTCCCCCTAATACTAAATTCACAATTCTTTGATGTCTAAGAAAGTGTCCTACCAATCAATCCCTTCTGTTAGTCAAGGTATGCCAGAAATACCTCTTTTCCCCAATTCTCTTCAATACCTCCTCAAAAGTTACGCGATATACCCACCTGATTTTCAGCATTGTTCTGTAGCACCACATTTCAAAAGTTTCAGTCCTATTTTTGTCTGAACTGTTTATTGTCCGTACAAGGCAACACTCGCACAACAGCTTTCAGAAAAGACATTTTAATATTAATTGTTACCAAATTTCTCTTTTTCAGGAACACTTTTCTTTCCATTGTCATTCTGCCTTTTATATCACCTGTACTGCAAACCTTGTATGTTATACTCCTGGCCATTAAAATTGCTACACCACAAAGATGACATGCTACAGACACTAAATTTAACCTACAGAAAGAAGATGCTGTGATATGCAAATGATTAGCTTTTAAGAGCATTCACACAAGGTTGGTGCCGGTGGTGACACCTACAACACGCTGACATTGTAACGTTTCTGCTATGTTGCACACTCTCTGCAAATACGTTGCCAACATCACAAACACGAAATATCGGACACCTAAATAAAACATCACTATCGGACATGTAAAATATCAGAGTTCAGTTTAACATAACTTTGGCTGTCCTTTTACGTAATTTTCAATTTTTGATACTTTCGTAAATAATAGCTGCAAACACTAAAAATGCATTACACTTAGTTACGGAATATGCTGAGACTATAAAGATACTAATTTGTATAAAAACAACAATATTACATGTAAAACTATTGCACAACATGATTACATATGTACCTTTTGTTGAAATAAATTAGGGCAGACCATGTTTCATATATCACAAAACAGATAAGTGTGCACTTCAAAAACACAAATAATGTAAATAAATTGAGTTAGTTTAAAATAAGTCAAAACAAGACTTTTAATTTGCATACCACATTAAATATAAATTTCATGAAACAAGTACACAAACTAAACTAAATAGTAGTAATGTAAATGTATTTTTTCAACTTAAACATTTTGACGTATTTCAAATACTCCTGTTTAGTTATTTAATAACTGCAGAACATTGTATTTCATCTTATTATGTAGTTCTGTCGTAGAGAAGCCATGTTTTGTCACTCTGTTCATAGCTACAAACATGTTAACATCTATGTGATCTGCTCCTGAATGTTTCTAACATTATAATGTTGCACAACTAAATAAAATTGTTTCCGTCACAATGGAACTATCATCAAGAATGTCTGTGATTATTTAATTGAACCTCCTGAAACATATTCTACTATTTTGCTGAATGCTGAGCATCAACAATGCAAATGTATGTCTTCAAGAACTAAGAATAGTAAAATATTTATGTTTGATCTTCTCCATCTAAAGTGAAGTGGATTGCTACAAATCTGACTGTTGAAATGAAATATGTATCCGTTATTTAGGAAACTTCATTTCAACAGTTAAATCCACATTACAGAAGAATTGAGGTAAGTCTCCAACAGATTTCTCAAACACAAACAGAAGTTCACCGGTGTTGCCTTGTGAAACGTCGTCATGATGCCCCGTGTAAGAAGGAGAAATGCGTACCATCATGTTTCCAACTTTGATAAAAGTCGGATTTCAACATATCGCGATTATGGTTTATCATATAATGACATTGCTGCTCGTGTTGGTCATGATCCAATGACTGTTAGCAGAATACGGAATCGGTGGGTTCAAGAGGGCACTATGGAACGCCGTGCTGGATCCCAACAACCTTGTATCACTAGCAGTTGAGATGACAGGCATCTTATCTGCATGGCTGTAACGGATTGTGCAGCCACGTCTTGATCCATGAGTCAACAGATTGGGACGTTTGCAAGACGACAACCATCTGCACGAACAGTTAGATGATATTTGCAGCAGCAAGGACTATCAACTCCGAGACGAACATGGGTGCTGCATGAATGGCAAAACGTCTGTGTGTGTGTGTGTGTGTGTGTGTGTGTGTGTGTGTGTGTGTGTGTGTGTGTGTGTGTGTGGTGTTGTTGTTGTCTTCAGTCCAGAAACTGGTTTGATAAAGCTCTCCACAATACCCTATCCTGAGCAAGCCTCTTTAACTCCACACAAGAACGGCAACCTACATCTGTCTGAATCTGCTTACTGTATCCATCTCTTAGTATTCCTCTGCAGTTTTTACCCCATACACATGCTAAATTCACAATTCCTTCATGTCTAAGAATGTGTCCTACCAATCGATCCCTTCTTTTAGTCAAGATATGCCAGAAATTCCTTTCCCCCCCCCCAATTCTGTTCAGTACCTCCGCACTGTTTATCGTCCATGTTTCACTCCTATACAAGGCAACTCTCCACACAAATGCCTTCAGAAAGGAATTCCTTAGGCTTAAATCAATATTCGATGTTAACAAATTTCTCTTTTTCAAGAACGCATTTCTACCCATTGCCATTCTGCATTTTATATCCTCTGTACTGCGACCATCATTTGTTATTTTACTGCCCAAGTAACAAAACTCATCTACCTTCTTTTATTGTTTCGATGCCTAATCTAATTCCTTCAGCATCACCTGATTTTCTTACACTGCACTCCATTACCCTAGTTTTGCTCTTGTTAATGTTCATCTTATATGCACCTTTCAGCACACTGTCCATTCCGTTCAACTGCTCTTCCAGGTCCTTTGCTGTCTCAGACAGAATTACTATGTTGTCGGCAAAACGCAATGTTTTTAATTCTTCACCCTGATCTTTAATTCCTTCTCCGAATTTCTCCTTTCTTGCCTTTATAGCTTGCTCAATGTACAAAATGAATAACATTGGAGAAAGGCTACAACCCTGTATTACTTCCTTCCCAACCACTGCATCCCTTTTATGCCCTCCAACTCTGACAACCGCTGTCTGGTTTTTGTACAAGTTGTAAATAACCTTACGCTCCCTATATTTTACTCCTGCTTGCTTCAGAACTTGAAAGAGTTTATTCCAATCAACATTGTCAGAAGCCTTCTCCAAATCTACAAAAGCTAGATATGTAGGTTTGCCTTTTCTTAATCTATTTTCTAGGATAAGTCTTAAAGTGAGTATTGCCTCCCGTGTTCCTACATTTCTCCTGAACCGAAACTGATCCTCCCCAAGGTCGGCTTCTACCAACTTTTCCATCCTTTTGTAAATAATTCGTGTTAAAATTTTGTAAGCATGACTTATTAAACTGATGGTTCTGTAATTTTCACGCCTGTCTCCACCTGCCTTCTTTGGAATGGGGATTATTACATTTTTCTTAAAGTCTGAGGGCATTCCTCCAGTCTCATACATCTTGCACACCAGGTGCAATAGTTTTGTCATTGCCGGGTCTCCCAGAGACGTCTGTAGTTCTGACAATGTCATCTACTCCAGGCACGTTGTTTCAACTTAGGTCTTTCTAACCAAATTCATATCTCAGTAAACTGTCTCTCATTTCATTATCTACTTGCTCTTCCCTTCCAACAATAGCCTTAAAGTTCATTTACTTTTAAGAGCTCCTCTACATATTCTTCCCACTTTCAGATTTCCCTACTTTGCTTAGAACTGGTTTTCCATCCGAGTTCTTGATATTCGTACAGATGTTCCTCTTCTCTCCAAATCTCTTAATTTACTTTAGGCGATATCTATCTTCTTCCTAGTTATACATTCTTCAACGGACTTGCATTTGTCCTCTATCCACCCCTGCTTAGGCATTTTGCACAAGCCTGTAAATCTTATTTTTAGTCATTTGTACTCCATTTTACCTGATTCATTTCCTGCATTTCTATATTTTCCTCTTCCATCCATTAAATTCTGTATTTCCTGTGATATTCAAAGACTTTTTGTCGGTCTTGTCTTTCTACCTATTTGGTCCTCTGCTGCCTTCACTATTTCATCTCTCAAAGTTATGCCTTCATCATCCTGCGACCTTCCTATCGGTTCTCACCGATAAGACTCGGGCAATACATAACTCGGGTAGTAGAAGTTTATGGCTCGTTGTATCTGTACATAGCGGTGAGTTATGTCAGCTTCTATGCCCTAAAATGATGATATGAAAATATATTTAAACAAACAAACTTCTGAATGACCAATAAAATGGATTATAAGATAAGTGACTCACTCACAAAGTAATTCCTTATAAATGGAGTTTATTACTCTTATTGGACGTGAAACGCGGAGACGGTCCTACTTTATACATCAGTAAATAACTGAATATTTCTCCTACTACTGTTCATGAGAGGCACAATAAATATCACACGCAAAACTATCACTCATAATTTAGGGTAGTCCATCGAACTTTGCAGATCCGAGTTAATCCACAATAAAAGTATTTGTTATAAAAAACAGTTTATCATCACACGAGTACATGATTGCTGAATTATCACAGTTCCACAGCCATACTACCATGCGTAGTTTATCACTTTTCAAGCATAGACTAAGTTCTGCAGTCACAGTCCCGTAAATTTTCTAAGTCCATGCATGCCTCACTCTTCAAATAGCACAAGTTCGTAACGCGGCTTCCGACCACCCAGCGTCACAACCTTCCACCACCAGGTCTAAGATGTGAGTGCCTTCCCCAGCATTCGAAAAGCGGGCTCTCTCTGCTCTCAAAATAGTATCCTTCCGCACATCCTAATTCCTCATCTTTAAAATACAATTTCCCTTCCAAAATATTATACATTTAAATATTACAGAATTAAATGCTTTGATCACCTCCCCACAAATGTTTACATTTAACAAACAAATATATATATATACTTCTGATCCTGCCGCTGTTATTGTTTCATTTTCAAAGAATATATGACAACTTCAGGATCAGATGTGACATCTGTTCTTTCGGAACACACACACACACACACACACACACACACACACACACACACACACACTTACGGGAATTAGTTTCATAACTACAAGTTTGAGTACTGTGGGCAGGGTGACGCTGGGAATTTGTATCTGACGGAAGGCATACTTAGGTAGTTCTTGCAAGTGCTGTGATCACTGTGTCCCCAGTGGTGTAGAGGTCAGCGCAACTGCCTAGAAAGCAGGAGACCTGGGTTCGAATCCCGGCTGGGTACACATTTTCAGCTTTGCCCATTCGCAGTTGATGTCATATATTCTTTGAATATGAAACAAATATATATTTAACAATACTAAAAACGATAGAGACTGAAGCTCTTTGCTATTAAGTGTGGTGTCTCACTGTTCAAATATACTGCTGCCGTTGAAATATAATTACATAATTAATATTTAATTTATCATGGCATTTTAAGCAAATATATTCAGTTCTTGTCCACAAATAAATATAATTGTTTATATATAAATTATCTGCTGCATATCTACTATTTTTAGTCGGCCATGAAATATTTAAGTGGCAGTCTACATTATAAAAATGAACGTTACTAAGAATAATATTAAATATAATAAAATACATATATAAATGTAATGCGCTTTGCTGGGTTCATGTTTTGTGTTTCTGTGTTGGAATCTATGTTCTGACAAGAATATTATTACCTCAATGAAAAGCAGAAAAAGAGAGAAAAAGTTTACTGAAAGAATACGGAAATAACGTGGTACGTCTTTTAAGATAGGTAGCGTGGTGCAATGCTGCCCATTTGCTTCTTAATCTGTTACTGATCAATAATTGCAAATATAAGTCTTATTATTATTGTGGTACTGAAATTTGTCAGCTTTTTATCTGTAAGGGATATTGAAATTGGAATTATGGCGTTTGATTCTCTCAAGTATCCTGAATCCATTCATATAATTATATTTGCTGTATGATCATTCCCTGATTTTATATGGATTTTTAGAATAATGTTTGTGGCTATATTATATTTCAGTTGTAATCTGGAATAGCCGCCCTTGCTCATCCAAGCGTTTCCGGTTTCCGACCACATTAGGAAAAACCTGAATACCTGCTGAATCCCATTCATTAGGTACAAAGTGGTAGCTGGCCGGCTGGGGAACCCAACAACCTGGCAAAACCCACCTTTCACATGGAAACAATCAGCTTCCCCCTGTATCTGTAATATCACAATTTACTGTGTTACTTCCCTTTGTTTCTGTCAACTGCTGCCTAAAGATTCCTCTGAAACTCAAGAACCTCATGTTCCTTCAATTTATCCATGTCTCATCTCATTGTTCTACCTCCCTGAAGTTTTTTACGTTTCAGTCTACAGTTCATAATCAATGAGATATGGTCAGAGTCTACGTCTGCCCCTGGGTATATCTTATAATTTAAAATCTGATTTTGAAATACAAGTCTTACATTTATAAAATCTATATGGTACCTTCCAGTATCTCCTGATATCTTCCACGTATAGAACCTCATTTCATGGTTTGTAACCAAAAGTTTGTTGTTATTTATGTTTTGTGTAAAATTCTACCAGCCGGCTTCCTCTCATTCCTTTTTCAGTCCATATTCACCTACTATTTTTCCTTCACACCATTCTCTTTACTGTCAAATTCTATGCCCTATCACAATTTTTCGTCTCCCTTAACTGTCTGAATCAGTTTCTTTATCTCCTTATACATTTCTTCCATCTCCTCACCAGCAGCAGAGCTAGATGGCATATGAACATTTACTACTGTGCTCGTTGTTTGTTTCCTATCTCTTTTTCCATGTGAAAAATATTAAACACATGGTTAATGAGATTCAGAATCAAGAGTGATTTATATACTTTATATTGTTGTTGTCTTCAGTATAGAGACTGGTTTGATACAGCTCTCCACCCTACTCTATCCTGAGCAAGCCTCTTCATCTCTTTGTAATAATGGCAAACCACATCCATTTTAATCTGTTTACTGTATTTGTCTCTTGGTCTACCTATGATTTTTACCCCACATGCTTCCCTGCAATGGTAAACTCACAATTCCTTAATGTTTAGAATGTGTCCCACCAAGCTATCCCTCCTCTTAGCAAGTATATGGCAGAGACTCCTTTTCTCCCCTATTCTGTTCAAACCCCAATGAACCACAGACATTGCAGAGGTGGGGTGGCTTGCATGCCTCAATGATGCAGATAGCCGTACCGTAGGTGCAACCACAATGGAGGGGTATCTGTGGAGAGGCCAGACAAACATGTGGTTCCTGAAGAGGGGCAGCAGCCTTTTCCGTAGTTACAAGGGAAACAGTCTGGATGATTGACTGAGATGGCCTTGTAACATCAGCTAATGTGGCTTTGCCACACAGTTACTGCAAACGGCTGAAAGCAAGGGGAAACTACAGCCGTTACTTTTCCCGAGGACATGCAGCTCTACAGTATGAAAATTTGATGATGGCATCCTCTCGGGTAAAATATTCCAGATGTAAAATAGTCCCCCATTCAGATCTCCGGGCGGGGACTACTCAGGAGGATGTTGTTAACAAGAAAGACAATACTAGCATGCTACAGATCAGAGCGTGGAATGTTAGATCCTTTAATCAGGTAGGGAAGTTAGACAATTTAAAAAGGGAAATGGATAGGCTGAAGTTAGATATAGTGGGGATTAGTGAAGTTCGGTGGCAGGATGAACAGGATTTCTGGTCAGGTGAGTACAGGATTATAAATACAAAATCAGTTGGGGGTATCACAGGAGTAGGACTGGTAATGAATAAGAAAATAGGAATGCGGGTAAACTACTATGAGCAGCACAGTGATTGCATTATCATTGTCAAGATAGATACGAAGCCAACACCAACAACAGTAGTACAGGTTTATATGCCAACTAGTTCTGCCGATGATGAGGAGATCGAAGAAATATATGAGGAGCTAAAGGAAATTATTCAGACAGTTAAGGGAGAGGAAAACTTAATTGTGATGGGAGACTGGAATTCGGTAGTAGGAAAAGGAAGAGAAGAAAAAATAGTTGGTGAATATGGACTGGGCAGAAGGAATGAAAGAGGAAGTCGCCTGATAGAATTTTGCACGGAACATGATTTAATCTTAACAAACACGTGGTTTAAGAATCACAAAAGAAGGTTGTATACATGGAAGAGACCACGAGACACCGGAAGGTATCAGATAGATTTTATAATGGTAAAACATAGATTCCAGGACCAGATTATAAACTGTAAGACATACCCAGGGGCAGATATAGACTGACCATAACTTGTTAGTCATGAACTGTAGGCTGAAACTGAAAAAACTGCAGAAAGGTAGGAAAATAAGATGAGACCTGGATAAATCGAAGGAACGTGAAATTCTGAAGAATTTCAGAGGGAGATTTAGGCAACAATTCGCAGAAACAGGGGGAAATAAAACAGTAGAAGAGGAATGGGTAGCATTGAGAGATGAAATAGTGAAGGCAGCAGAGGACAATATAGGAAGACAGGAAAAATCCTTTGATATCACATGAAATACGAAATTTAATTCATGAAAGGAGAAAATATAAAAATGCAGTAAATGAAACAGGCAAAATGGAGTACAGACGACTAAGAAATGAGATTGACAGGAAGTGCAAAATGGCTAAGCAGGAGTGGCTAGAAGCCAAATGCAAATCTGTAGAAGAATGTATAAGAAGGGGAAAAGTACATACTGCCTACAGGAAAATAAAAGAGACATTTGGGGACAAGAAAAGCAACTCTATGAATATCAAGAACTCAGATGGGAAACCAGTTCTCAGCAAAGAAGGGAAAGCTGAAAGGTGGAAAGAGTACATAGAGCAGCTCTACAAAGGAAATGAACTTAGAGACGGTGTTGTAGGAAGGGAAAAGGAAGTAGATCAAGATGACATAGAAGATACTATACTGAGAGATGAATTTGACAGAGCCTTGAAAGACCTAGGTCGGAACAAGACCCAAGGAGTAGATGACATACCCTCAGAGCTACTAAAGTCTCTGGGAGAGCCAGCCATGACAAAACTATTTGAACTGGTGTGTAGGATGTATGAGAGAGGCGAAATACCCTCAGACTTTAAGAAAAATGTTATAATCCCCATTCCAAAGAAAGCAGGTGCAGAAAAGTGTGAAAACTACAGAACCATCAGTTTAATAAGTCATGGTTGCAAAATATTAACACGAATTATATACAGAAGGATGGAAAAACTTGTAGAAGCCGACCTCGGGGAAGATCAGTTTGGGTTCAGGAGAAATGTAGGAACACAGGAGGCAATACTCACTTTACGGCTTATCCTAGAAGATAGATTACGAAAAGGCAAACCTACATTTCTAGCTTTTGTAGATTTGGAGAAGGCTTTTGACAATGTTGATTGGAATAAACTCTTTCAAGTTCTGAAGCAAGCAGGAGTAAAATATAGGGAGCATAAGGTTAGTTACAACTTGTACAAAAACCAGACAGCGGTTGTCAGAGTGGAAGGGCATGAAAGGGATGCAGTGGTTGGAAAGGGAGTAAGACAGGGTTTAGTCTTTCTCCATTGTTATTCAATTTGTACATTTAGCAAGCTATAAAGGAAAGCAAGGAGAAATTTGGAGAAGGAATTAAAGTTCAGGGCGAAGAATTAAAAACATTGCGTTTTGCCGACGACATAGTAATTCTGTCAGATACAGCAAAGGACCTGGAAGAGCAATTGAACGGAATGGACAGTGTGCTGAAAGGCGCATATAAGATGAACAATAGCAAAACTAGGGTAATGGAGTGCAGTGTAAGAAAATCAGGTGATGCTGAAGGAATTAGATTGGGAAACGAAGCAATAAAGGAGGTAGATGAGTTTTGTTACTTGGGCAGTAAAATAACAAATGATGGTCGCAGTACAGAGGATATAAAATGCAGAATGGCAATGGGTAGAAAAGCGTTCTTGAAAAAGAGAAATTTGTTAACATCGAATATTGATTTAAGCCTAAGGAAGTCCTTTCTAAAGGCATTTGTATGGAGTGTTGCCTTGTATGGGAGTGAAACATGGTCGATAAACAGTGCGGACAGGAAGAGGATTGAGGCTTTTGAAATATGGTGCTACAAAAGAATGCTGAAGATTAGGTGGGTAGATCGCATAACTTATCCAGAGGTACTGAACAGAATTGGTGAGAAAAGGAATGTTTGGCATACCCTTACTAAAAGAAGGGATCTCTTGGTAGGACACATTCTTAGACATCGAGGAATCGTAAATTTAGCATTGGAGGGAAGTGTGTGGGGTAAAAATCACAGAGAGAGACCAAGAGACGCGTATAGTAAGCAGATTCAAGTAGATGTTTGTTGCCGTTCTTATGAGGAGATGAAAAGGCTTGCTCAGGATAGAATAGGGTGGAGAGCTGCATCAAACCAGTCTCCGGACTGAAGACCATAACAAAAACAACAACAACAACTTTATCATTAGTTGGGCCTATTTGAACTACCCACCTAATCTTCAAGATTATTCTGTAGTACCGCATTTCGAAAGCCTCTATCCTCTTCCTGTCCCCACTGTTTATCTTCCATGTTTCACTCCCATACAAGGCAATATGCCACACAAATCCCTTCAGAAAAGATTTTCGAAAACCAAAATATTCAATGTTAATGAATTTCTCTTTTTCAAAGACGCCTTTCTACCCACTGTCATTCTGCATTTTACATCCTCTGTACTGCAGCCATCTTATTTTACTGCCCAAGTAACAAAACTAACTACCAACTTTATTGTTTAGTTTCAGGATCTATATATCACTGAAAATGATTTCATCAGTCTTGTTTTCTTCTGCTACAAATCATTTTTTTAAAAATATATCAAGATATAAATATGAACAATGGTGTAATGTATCACTATTTCATCTACATTAATAGTGATTTAGTACATACTGTACCTTGAGATTTGAAGTTATTTTGGAAGGACTTTAAATGCTGTTGACATAAGCTGCAGGATCGAACCAGTATCAACCTGCCAGCTAACTCAGTCTGCAACAGGAGAAAGAGATTGGTATCAATTATTTCAGGGGCCTTTATTAGGGTTCATTAAATCTATCAATATATGCTCCAGTATTTTTAAAAGTAAAAAATACAGTTGTCTGGAATTATCATAACAGTGTTACAGCAAGTCTTCTGGAAGTTGCTTGAAACAATTTGCCATTCAAATTTACAACCCACATTGAAAAACACAGCTGAATATTTTTACATGAAGTACAATTGTACTTGCTTTATTAGCATGGTCTTAGTGTGGAAAGGTTAGCCCTTTCCTTTTACAAAAATTCATATAGACAACTACAGGGTATAGCATGAGCCATTGATCACTTGTTTCCATTCGTCTACTATCTAGTGGTATCACTCTTTCAACCACTTCACTGGTCAATTAACTCCTTTACAATTCCATGCAATATTTTACAACCACTTGCTGTAATACATCACAGTCTCTGTATAAAAGTACACAATGTCTGTCTTAATTGTTTGTCTTTCTACTTTACGGTCACATGCACAATAATTTACTTTGGAAGCTTTAAAAGGATTGAATGCCCTTGATGGATTTATTATTCAGGTGACAGCAAATGACTATACCATGTTCAAAGTCATTGAGCTTTTCTGAATGAACCTGTCTACTGCTGTTGCTTCTTAACTGACTCCTAATCCCCTTTTTACTGGTATGTTCACTTCACATGGCATTGTGGTTATATCTGCATTACGGATATATTTGATAAGACAGTGTGCACCACAAGATGTCCAAATAATACTGGAATTTGAATGGCAAAGCTTCAAAGATAAGTTTATTAATGGAAGGGTCGAACTCCATCAGTCTGCTTTGACCCAGGGTGTATGTGTGCTGTGTTACATGTCGTCATGATCTTGTTTTTGAGTTGGGCCAGGTTTATAAATGGAATGTTGTGATATTCAGTGGTGAAATGTTTGATATCTATAGATTAAATGTGTGTGTTAGAAATGTTTGTGGGCCATTTGACAATGTTACTTCATTCTGCAAAATTTATTACAAGACTCTTGTTTTGGAATGACTACATTATTCTAATTGTTGTTTGAAACTTCCTGGCAGATTAAAATTGTGTGCCGGAACCGGGACTTGAACCTGGGACCTTTGCCTTTCGCGGGCAAGCGCTCTACCAGCTGAGCTACCCCGACACGACTCACGATGCCGCCTCACAACTTTACTTCCGCCAGTACCTCGCCTCCTACTTTCCAAACTTCACAGAAGCTCTCTTGCAAACACGCAAGACTAGCACTCCTGGAAGAAAGGATATGGTGGAGACATGGCTTAGCCACAGCCTAAGGGATGTTTCCAGAATGAAACTTTCACTCTGCAGTGGAGTGTGCGCTGATATGAAACTTGCCCGCGAAAGGCAAAGGTCCCAGGTTCGAGTCCCGGTTCCGGCACACAATTTTAATCTGCCAGGAAGTTTCATATCAGCGCACACTCCGCTGCAGAGTGAAAGTTTCATTCTGGAAACATCCCTTAGGCTGTGGCTAAGCCATGTCTCCACCATATCCTTTCTTCCAGGAGTGCTAGTCTTGCGTGTTTGCAAGAGAGCTTCTGTGAAGTTTGGAAAGTAGGAGGCGAGGTACTGGCGGAAGTAAAGTTGTGAGGCGGCATCGTGAGTCGTGTCGGGGTAGCTCAGTGGTAGAGCGCTTGCCCGCGAAAGGCAAAGGTCCCAGGTTCGAGTCCCGGTTCCGGCACACAATTTTAATCTGCCAGGAAGTTTCATATCAGCGCACACTCCGCTGCAGAGTGAAAGTTTCATTCTGCTAATTGTTGTTTGTTTAGTATGACCTGCCCTAAGCCCCTGATTCCTATAGTTGTCCTATTAGTTTCATTTTATTTCACGAGTGAAATATTTTATGCTGTTTGTACATTTTGGCCATCATCTATACATGTAATAAAATTTTAACCAGCTAATGTCGGCATGGAGATATTTAAAAGAACTTCGCAGGAGGGGCTTTATAATAACAACAGAAACCAAAACAATTAGTTTTAGAATTTTTGTATATAAAACTGTATGTTTGAACACACATTATGCGAAAACTACTGCACAATACTGAATGCAGTTTTCTCAGCTGTATTGTTTGTTGGAGGCCTATTTAAAATCTTGTTGTTTCATTTGATAGACCTCTTAGAAAACAAGTTATCTACAAATGCAGAGAGGTTTTTTGTTTGTTTGTTGGACCAGTACCGGAAATCTGAATCCCTAGGAGATACATGGAAACTGTCTTAGGGACTTTACAACATTCTGCAAAAACAATTTTGCCATAATCAAATTTATGGTCAAGCTACTGGGCATACCAAAATGAATATACAAGGGCTATTATAGCTTTGTAGAATTTATTACGGTGAACTTACTAATACAAATTATACATCACATGAAGGAGCAACTCCAACAGTTCGTCCGACAAGTGTCCAATTGTAGAGTTGCAATGAGACTCTCCCAAAATTAAAAGTTTTTCATGCAATATCGCAGCAGAAAGTGTATAGGACTTACTTTTACACTGAAGGAACTGTAACTGGTATTTCTTATCTTAATATGCTACAACAATGGGTCTTCCCTCAATTACACGAAATTGAACCAGAGAACTCTATTTGGCAGTAAGATGGCATGCCACCTCTTAGGCATGTCTTCATAGACAATTGATTGGACAATGTTATTCCCAACCTTTTGACTGGCTGAATGACAGAGCTTGTCTTGCATGCCCCCCCCCTCTCTCTCTCACTCTCTCTCTCTCTCTCTCTCTCTAGGGGCTGGGTGTATGTGTCTCCACTACCAGCTGACCTAAACGACCTACGACATAGGATTGAAGCTGTAGTTGCATCAATTACTCCAGAAACACTGAGAAAGGTTTGGGAGGAAATCTAATCAACTCATGGGTGTGTTGTTTGACAAAGGGTGCTCACATTGAACACCCATAGGAAAAACTGTTTCATTTTCTCACTCACTATGTAATGAGAAATGTCATCGGGGTCAGAATATGTCTGTAGAATTTTTAGATAAAGCATCCCTGTATTCACCAATGGTAATTTAGTGAAACCACGGAAACTTTAAATGTGAATGAATATCGATTCAAATCCTGCTTCTATAAAATGTGGACCTTCCTGTGCCTTACAGGAGAAAGGCCAACTAATGCACATTTCAGAAGGAACACAAATCTATATTCTCATGACTAAAGACCCAGAACAAATGTTGACTAAGCACATGGAAATGTGCAACAAAGTACGTACACTGCACCCTGACCAGCATATAAAATACACTATCCTACCTTAATAACCCAGTAAATATGTGACCACAAGCATAACAATAACATCTATAAATTACACTATAATTCAAAATAAACAATACACAACACTTTAAATAGTTCTGAATGAAAAATGATAAAAATTATTGTACAGTTGCAACGTAGGCCGAATGGAACTGGGTATCTCACACTGCATATAATTAATGACACTGCCACAAACTTTCAGTAAATGAAATAAGCCCATCTTGGATTAACAGCGGTCCTTTAGACCACAGCCATAATGTTAGTCACTGGCTGTGGTCTGAAGGTAGCCACTGGCCAATATCGATTACCAAAGAAATAAAAATTTTGCGATCTAGACTGGCTTTTTAAATGAATGAAATAAGACCTTTCAACAAATCTCTCTGAATCAACAGTGTGACATACACAGTTTCCAAATATAAATGAATTTAAGTAATTTTAACATACTAATATATGACAAAGTATTGTATTCATCTAGCTTCCATTAAAAATGAAAATCATTCTCTGTAACAGGTGGCTTAAGAAAATGGGTGAAGCCTGAAACTAGTCAGCATAACAATAAAAAAGCAGCTTTGGAGCAACACATACAATGTTGGGGATAACTGTAGACTGGGATACCACCTGTCTGCTTTGACCTATGACATCATCAAGATGTCAGAAAACCAGTATATGGGATATCTTAATACTTCTGTATGTAGATACAAATAATCTGTAGTTATTATAGATAACAGAATGTACCATAGATCACAGGTCTTATCCCAAAAATTTTTGAACACAATACATCAATGTTTTGTTTGTAAACAAAGTATCGTCTTTAACTCAACTACCACATAACCACTCACGCCTTCTACAGACACGCACACATCTCAGAACTATCGTGCTGCGATGACGTCACAGGTCAAAGTTGACAGGTGAGCCCAAAATTGTATTTTCAGAACTAAGTTATTTGAGTGCTGCAAGATACTATATTAAAAACTTTTGTAAACAGACTTTGCCAAACATTTTAACCGCAATCTCTCTTTGACTTTCACACACATTGGATTTGCCAACTCCGACCTAAATTGTTACCTTTAAACCGAATGTAGACCTTATGATACACTAAAGTTCAGTGATACCACAAAGATTTCAAGAAAGTGGGACCAAATATCCCATTAACTCCCGTCTCAAACTGAGTAATTATTTTAGAGTAAGGTGGGCAATATATTCTGAAAGCATAACTTTAAGGTAGGTCTAAAAGAAACATTCAGTGTATGAAGTACTGGACAACACAGATCTACTTGGCATAGGCTAATAGATACTTCTTGAACATTAAAATGAGGGCCTGCATTAAAAGTAAGATTACACAAAATGATCAAAAACACAGTACATATCTTACATGTAAAGAATTTCTTTTTCAACACACACCTGTTCTATAAAAACACTGATATGGCCTATAACAGATCAGGCCCCGAATGTGTGTAAAAGTGAAATGAGGATTTTTTAAATTTTCTTTAAAGACAGCCAAATAATTTGTATTGTGGTACAGAATATCTAAAAATTAACAAAACCAGTAATGTGTACAAAAACCAAGGAATTTGTTTATGGATCACTCTTACCATAAAGGTAACTGGGCATTCCGATACATTTAGATAAAACTCTACACTAGTTGAGACAGTTGATGGTACTGTACACAAACTATTTGAGACTATGACAAACATGTAATACACATGAGAAATTTGATTATATACATTAAAAAAAAGTAGTACAAGATGTAAAGTCATAGATGACATCAAATCAACCATAAAGACAACTTTGCAAGCAGCACCCAGCACCACCACCCTAATCAGAACTATGTGGTATTTTCATGATGTAAACATGACAATATTTATGCAATTAGGCTATAACAACTGGCTCCTTTTAAATATTCACTTATGACAGTATTAAATATTGCCCCACAACATAGCCGACATATTTAGAAGATTACCCTTGAAGTAGGACCTAGTAGTTCTGCAGAAGACATGATTAGAATTTGTTTTTAAAATTTACTTATCTACCAACAAAATTTACAGAGGCGGCAGATACTTTTTATGGTTGCCTATTTGGGACCATTTTAGCTGAAGCCGCCAATACCACTGCAACAGCTCACGACCACACTTATATTTTAACATAATAACATCAGACAACAGTTTGTCACTATATTCTAGATCCCAAAAAGGAAACACTCAAGTAACATTTTGTCTGACTTTTTCTCTCCAGTATGACAATGTACGTTATCACATGCCATATCATTATATTGAGAGATGACTGCTACATCCATTTCGTGGCCAGTACTTTACATGTGGTAGGTGTATCTACGTAAATCGTAGCTCTCTTCACTAGCCTAACCACACAGGCCCCCTTAACTGTAGCGGCATAAAAGTATATCACTGTACCACAGCTGTAAGGTCTATATCACTTATCTAATTTATACTGTCACATTGAAGGGGAAAACGTGAATGGTCTGCTTACAAATTTAAATTCTGAAATAAGGTTTCATACAATAACTGCAGTTTATGCATACAATCATATGTACTGTCTCCTGCCAACCTCATGTTCAGAAATGTACATATGTATAACATCATCAGTAGAGATTGTTTCACTCAATAAAACAAACAATAACTTTAACTCACAGTATTTCGGCAGTAGTTATTCAGACATCATACAGTTCGTAATAAACATTTAAAATGCTTTTAAACTAAAATTTTCAGATGGATAAAGCGTGGAGTATACTGTGTTTTATTTTGGACTGACTACAGTTATTACAAAGATTAATGGTAAAATACTAAGGGAAATGTCAGTACATCGGTATCTTAACTGTGATGAGTACTCCAAAACGGGTTACATTGTTATAACAACACTCCCTTGGGATTTCGTAACGTACAGCGGGGACCCCACACGAAACGTGAAGATTCCTTTTCAAGCTGTGACATTTGGATTAGTCCTCTCCTTTCAGTAAACATAATTTTTGCGATTATCACTATTTAAGGCAACAATCTAATATTTTTCGAAGAGGTGTCCGAAACACTACATGTAGGTCTATGTAAGAATAAATTACAATTAGATGGAGGGCCTATCTGTATAAACACGAAACAGAGCACTTATTGCTCGTAAACTATGTATATGTATTCAATGCACTTTCTTAAAGAGGACGTCACTGTGTAGTAATGAACGAATTCATGTTATTCCTATTCGTCTGCTGGTCCTTTTGATAACAACTGGAGTGCGTCCTATTTACAAAATTCAAATATTGTTAGCAATATATACAAATCAGAAGGTACAAAAATAGTGATTTACACACTCGTACACCTTCAAAATTATGAAACATAATAGTATACTTACACTTGAGGTAGTCATATACGCTGCTATCCACGGGAGCGCTCCAACGAATGAACAAATTTTGCTATAACTTCCCGATTTTGAGGTCACGGAGTTTTCTTATCAGCACCCATAATCTACGATTACGTGTGGAAAGCTATTTTGACTACCTTCACATTTACACCAATGTATCACCATTTCGCTGGAGATAAGTCAGTCTCCCCCGTGCCCTGGCGTGCATAAATGTCACAACAAAACTTCGCGACCAAAGATACTCGTATCACAAGATAGAAACAATCACTCCTCCATGCAATCGCTGTAGCTCTCTGGAAATGCCATCGAATCCGTTGATCGACATCGATAAACTGAAACGTCTGCTGCTATGAGAACGAAACATTTCATATTGTATTATCAAGCGACTTATGGTAGATACCGTTCAGATACTGTGACAACCGGAATGTATATTTGACACAGACACCGAGACGTATCATTATGTCAATATTTTATATCTTATGTTATAAAGAGGAGATGGACAAAACAATATGATAATCATGCAGTGTACTACATCTAGCTGCGAGTAGGCAGCACTACATTCGTGTTAACACTGAGACGCGACCGCTGTCTACAACTGACGTACGAAGTCTTGGACGTTACTTTTCAGTTTTTATAGCCTACTGCGGCGGTGAGACGCGACCGCTGTCTACAACTGACGTACGAAGTCTTGGACGTTACTTTTCAGTTTATTATAGCCTACTGCGGCGGTCAAAAGAAATGCTCGCTGAAATTCGTGATCTTTCAGACTTCCAAAGAGACAACTCGAATTGGTGGGGATATTTCTTGGTATTCTCAGTAACGGAAGCGTGCACAAAATATGGTAAAACCTCATTGGTGAAGAGGAATAGGCCCTACTGGCAAAACCCGATGTTAACTGACAACGACCGACAGGCATTAAGAATGGGACCAAATAAAACTACCACAGCACGAGGGGCTGCAAAACTACAACTTAATTTAGCTATATTGTCTCGATAAAAACAGTACGACTGGAGTTAAATATTAACAGAAGGGCTGCAGTTGTTAAACTCTTAATAACGTAAAGCAACCTAAAGCTGCAGATGATGTGGTGTCACTATCATAAAATCTGGACTACTGATGACGAGAACGTGGTATGGTCCAGTGAACCATAGTTTACATTGATTCCTACGAACAACAGTGTTTATGTATCGAAAACCCCAAAAGAAACAATAAGGCTTGACAACAAACTGCTTACATTGCTGTAATACTTGCTGCAAATCGGCGACTATGATGTGAGCATATATTTATGTGTATTACAGCATACTCTTACTGGAACCAAATTGGCATACATTCTGGACTGGAAGACTTGCTTTGTTAAGTAATTTAAGTTGCTTTCCTGTTCCAAGTTTATATACTGGCAGGTGTTCCTGATTCGAATTCTGGGGCTAATATGATTTCTTTGACGAAGTAATTTCGATAAACAGTGCAGTGAAGGTATAGATTGTATCTTTCCTCTATTATAAATAACATTTGACCAGAATTCCTATGGATATTTCACAAAATTACGAGACAGGGCTTTGTTATGGAAATTTATGTGGTTCTCACACTGAAGTCTGCACTAGATTTCGAGGTTCTGTAAAAGATCGTCACTCTTGCGGATTTTGTGTACATTTAAGTTCTGCGTGCTCTATTCGTTCTTTCTACAATAATGTAATTGTGTTATTTGGTATAAATCTTTCAGTTTCTGTCGATATTATTTCATTGAACTTAAGCCACATCTGATTTGCTGTACACTTAGATTGTTCATTTGACAAAAGAGGAGACTGTCACTCAGGAAAGCGGGAAGCGAATTTTTATATGTTCTTTTATGTATACATATATAGTTTGATTTTGGTGGATTTGAGAATTTCGATATTCAGTCGTGTTCACTAATCCCTGATTGTGTTTTGATGAACTTTATTCGTTCATGATTATTTGTTGCTAGCAGGTCAAGTGTCTTTTTACAATGATTATCAATTTTAGTGGTTCATTAACAAATGTCTCAAAATAATTTCAGAAGAAAACGTTCATCACAATTTTGGACGATAGCTTATGCATGCCTCCTGATATGAACATGCATTTTTGCCAATGTATCGATTATGACTTCTATCTATACCAACTCGTATGAAAACACTACTTCAGTTTCATTAGACGATATACTGCTTGTAATACTGCCAGTAACACTATATTGTAAAGTTTTATACTAAGTTGGTGGGGCTTAAAAATGTAAGTACGTTCAAGAAGATTTGAGGTCCTACTCTGGCTAAAAGGCATAAATAATTCAGTGCACAGTAAAAAATATAGGTAAAGTAAACCAGGAAAAATCAGAAAAGTACTTTAATAGTTGAGAATGAAATGATGACAGATTACCTCAAAATGGCAGACACTTTTGACAGCGCTTTCTGTCACTACTACACAATTTTGATGTGAACACTACATGTCTAAATCACATTAGTAATACCATCAAGTCTCTTAAAGACAAATACTGAAATAATAATGACGAAATCAGGCGTAAAATATTGATCAGATGGACTTCACAGTATACTGAATTACTTCTGAAAAGGATTTTTTTATAGTTAATTATTCCAAACAGAGCTTAATTAACACTTTCCCATCTCATTATTCAAGTATGGAAAATAATCTTTATAAAACCATGACTATGTGAACAAGATTAGATTAGCACTTAATATGTAGATAATGAACATGACATTTTTTAATGTTGTGGAATGCATCAATTTGTTAAAAGGTGTCTTTACATGATATTTGTATTGACCGAAAAGTTATTCATATGATAGAATAACAACATAAATTGGTAGCTAATGAAACATCAATAGCCTCAGCAGAGTGGAAAAGTGCATTGAGGCGCTATGCTCCTATGCTATGAGGCAATTCCCCGTCAGGGGTTCGAATCCTCCCTCAGGCATGGATGTTTGTGCTGTCTTTAGTATAAGGTAGTTCATAAATAGTTTGTAAGTTTAGGGACTGATGACCCCACAGTTAAGTCCCGTAAGCTTAACAAACACTTTTTTGAAACATCAACAGATAGTGAAAAAACTGACTTGTCATAATTGTCATAACATAAAATTTAGACAAGACTCTACACAGAAATTATACTAGTAACGTAAACATTATGAGATAGTTTGGTATGTTCTTCAGGTGTCCCATATCTATTTTTCTTCAATTTAATTAATGGTGAAAATTCTCCTCAGAGATGATAAATTATTTTTCAAAAGAGATAGATTGGCTGGCCAGTAGTTGCCTTTGTGCTGTACCACCGATAGTTACACAAATGAAGAAACAGAAAAAAAGGGGACAAAAAGGACAAGCTTTCGGAACACAGTTCCTTCCTCAGGTGGGAGAGAAGGGAAGAAGAAAGGATGGGAACGGAAGGGAAAGGTAATTCACGACCTATGTTATAAAGGTGGTGTTCCTGTAACATCATATATATATATATATATATATATATATATATATATATATATATATATATATATATACTCTGCAATCTACCCAAAGGTGAATGGCGGGGGTACCTAGTACCACTAATATAGTCCGATCCATTCAGCATTGCCAAACTGCCAAAACAACTTGTCAGTTCTCTTCCATTTCCTTCTCTGGCTCTCTTTCCTGATTTGTTTTGTTCCCATTTCATTGGTCTGCCCTTTTTATTTAGCATTTCGTCGCTTACTGATAACCATATAAAAAACAAGTCACGGACAACGATGCTAACGAAATATGTTCTCATACACAACACTAATAAGCACACGGTACTGGATCCTTTAGTACAAGCCGTGATATAATGACACATATACATTAGGCAGCTGCGTACATTAGATGAGCTTCGTATGATTTACATGAAAACGAGCTCTCCATACGCTACAATTCAGCGCTTTAGTGGCATGTACTGTTTGGAAGACTCACAATATAAACTGGCTATGTAGCGTAGCGGTAAGGTATGGACAATACACATGCCCACAGGTTCCACTGTGGTCAGGCAGAAGGTGTCTGAATGCTCGCACGGCGAATTTTGGTGTTCCTTACTAGCCAAACACCCGCCCAGATCGACATCGACATGCATTCTCGGGGGGAGACTTCCTACCCTGCCACCAAAGTACACTCAATAAACTGGATTCGTGGCCTTACGATCCGATATCTTTTTGACTCTGACGAGAAGTAAGTACTATGATTTTGGAATTTTCTCAATGAATGACACTGCATCCTAATATGTAACCCAAGATATCAGCAATATATACCCAATTTCTTGCGGAGTGCCTTACATGACCCGCCTTGCAGCTCGAACGTCGAAGCCGTGAGAAGACGAGAACAGAACCCATCTGAACGGAACATAACCCACAACGGAACTTTCTGCCGTTTTTCGGATACATAGTACATCACCTGTGGTTAGGTTACAACATGGGATTAAATTGAATACTGCAGAACGCTTCTTCTGCTGCAGTTCAGTCACTGATCATTTCAAATTAGCTGTCGACAGAGCTTTTCCGCATTGCCGCCATTAACTCTTGGCGACCTTTTTCAACACTGCTCCGCGTTATGAAATATATTAAAAGCAGTTGAGGAGTGACCCCCGTGTTTGTTTGTCGCCCATAGCCGAGCTGTTGCCGACTGCCCATGTGGCAACATTGTCAACTGTCAACTAGCTAGTCATTTTAATCGGACTATAGTTAATAAATGAGAATTTCCCAAATTGCTGCAAATATTTTATTGTTTCACGAATGCTATTTCGGCTTATGCCATTCTTAAGTGATGCCTGCAAAGAACCCATGTTAGTTATTTTGTTTGTATACACATTTTTATAAGTTTGAAGTGGATGTCTTTGGGGCAATAAAACTTACATATTTTATACAGCATCTGTTAGTAACGAAAGCGTTTATTTCATTTGATATTTTCGTTTTCGTAGTTTCGTAAGATTTAAAATTTATCTTAGGTATTATAGATGCTATATGTTTAAAAAACCTCATTGCTTACACAGATGTTATAACGGAAATTAAATATAATCGTTTGTTATGTGATAATGTGTCTCTGGTCACTAAGATGGTATGTGTGAATATTTCAGTGATCTCTATACAAACTGGATGTACAACTCTGGTGTCTGATCATTGAATTACAGCGTGCCTGCACATTCAAATGTTTTGCACACGATTTCGCATTATCCGCCATGTTTAAATTTGGCAAACGAGTTTCCATCAGTTATTACGTGACAAAGAATTGCGTGCTTACCTCTTGACTTGGAATTTAATTCAATATTCGATGTTGTAGGCTGATATGGGAACGGAATCGAAACATATTTTCTTCTCTTTTTCTTTAAATGCTTCTTAGCAGCCATGTTTGAATTTGGCAAGAAACTAAATATGAATATCTATGGCTGGCACGATAGGGAAACTGAAGTTCAACATCCAGAGAGTATAGAGATCAATGGAATATTTTATGGGTTTTGTTATCTATGGATCTTAAATGGTGCACCTTTGGATCACCTGTCATCTAATCGTAAAATTTCAATAACACTTTCTAAATAAAGTTTGTGCTTAAATTCTGCGTGGTCTTTGAGAATTTCTATAAAACTCTTCATTCAGCCAAGATCGCTAAAAATTTACTTTCGTCCCTTAACCGGTTTCGGTGGGCTCAGTCACCATCTTCAGAAAGTCCAGTACAATCACTTAGCGTCATATGTAAAAATAGAAACAGCCTTCTAACACACGTAAACATCTTGTTAAAGTTTATCATCACAGGGTGGTTTCATAATGAATAAGACCACATTTTATTCATTATGACTAACCACCCTGTGATAAAAAAAACCTTAACAAGATGTTTACATGTGTTAGAAGGTTATGTTTCTATTTTTACAAATGACGCTAAGTGATTGTACTGGACTTTCTGAAGATGGTGACTGAGCTCACCGAAACCGGTTAAGGGACGAAAGTAAATTTTTAGCGATCTTGGCTGAATGAAGTGTTTTATATAAACTGTTGATCGCTGTCCAGTGGCGTAAAATGCCTTTTAACTATAATTGAGAATTTCGTCAGGGGTTGTGTTCATATGAATAAATATTTCCAGTTCTTCCATAAAATTTATTAATATACCTTTTGGGATAATGTGTAAAATTTGTAGTGTCTTGTCAATATTTTTGGTGATGTGCTTTGCATTTCTGAAATGTTGGGAGAAAATAGAGGGATTATATTTAGATGTTCTGGTGCGTTCTCTGAATCGTATTGCGAAGTTTCTTCCTGTTTGACCAATGTAGAATTTAGTACAATTTTCGCATGTGATTTTATAAAATTTCCTGTGCTGTTCAGTTTTATTTGGTAATGGTTCTGTGCAGTTTTGTGTGAAGGGTGTTTGTCGTTTGGAATACGAGTTAAGAGAAAAAAACCTTACTATAGTTATTCGCTTTCCTGTCCTATTCCCATATAGAATGCGGGAAGAAACAAATGCTTGTATGTATCTATACGAGCCCTAATCTCTTTGATCTTTGTGATCTCTCGTGAAATGTAACTTGTAATTTGGCGGCAGTAGAATCGTACTGCAGTCCGCTTCAGATATCTGCCCTCTACATTTCTTCAACGGTGTTTCTCGAAAAGAACGTCTCCTTCCCTCCAGGGACTCCGTCGAGTTCCCTAAGCATCTCGGCAACAATCGTGCATTAATCGAACGTAGCAGTAACAAACCTAGTCACCCGCCTCTGAATTGCTTCTTTGTCTTTAAACCGATCCAGGGGGATCGCAAATTCTTGAGCAGTACTCAATATGGGATCGCACAATCATTTTTCAAGCGATCTCCTTCACAGACGAATAACATCTTTCCAAAATTCTCCCAATAAACCGAAGTCGGCCATCCGCCTACCCCACGACTGTTCTCATCTGCTCGTTCCAAGCATTACTGGATTGTTTCTTCTTCTCGTCTGCATCACCTCACAGTGTCCTGCGTTTTACGCTAGTTTATCATTCCTCACACCACCTAGAACTAGGGTCCAAGTCTTCATGCATCCTACTACTGTCACTTAATGACGACACCTTCTTGTTCACCGCAGCATCATCAGCAAACAGCTTTAGATTGCAACTCACTCTGTGCGTCAGATCGTTTATATAGATAAAAAATAATAGCGGTCCTATCACACTTTCCTGGGGCACGCCCGACGATACCCTAGTCTCTGATAAACACTCGCCATCGAGGAAAACGTACTGGGTTCTATTACTTAGGTAGTCTTCTCGTCACTCACATATTTGGGTACCTGCTCCATATGCTCGTGCAGTTTGCAATGCACTGTTTCGAATGCCTTTCGAAAATCGAGAAATATACAGTCTGCCTGTTGCCCTTCATCCATAGCTCGCAAGATGTCACGAGAGAAAAGTGCAAACTAAGTTTTGCATGATCGAAGTTTCGTAAAGCCGTGCTGATGGATGGACAGAAGCTTCTCCGCCTCAAGGAAATTTACTGTATTAGAAGTGAGAATATATTCAAGAATTCTGTAGCAAACTGATGTTAATGATAATGGTCTGTGTAATTATGTGGGTACGTTCTTTTGCCTTTCTTATACGCGGGAGTGACCTGCGCCTTTTTCCAGTCGCTTTTGAGCTTTGCGCTAGATCAAAGATTCGCGATGAATGCAGGCGAATAGGGGACCAATGCCACAGAGTACTCTTTGTAAAACCGGATTGTTACTTCATCTAGACTTGTTAGTTTTCATCTCTCTCAGCTGTTTCTCTACACTGGCTGCGTCCATTGGGGGAGACCAGGGGAATGGCGCCACCTTAAGGGAATCCAGTTTTTTTTTTTTGCCTTATTAAAGGTGTGTCTTTTTCGTAAAGAGTAATACTACAGCTTCGCCAGCTAATACTACTTTATTTTAATTTTTTCAGACATGTGTTTTGTTAAGTTTTATAGTTAAAAAATATATTGTGACAGTATACGCAGTGGCGCCATTACCCTGTGTTCCGGGTTAATGATGCCATACATTTGAAAATCAAGGATAAACCTACATTATGAGTGAGCAGTAGTAAATAAGTGTTACAACTGTTGTAATTTGTACTTCTCACTCATCTGTTTTAGAAATTTAGAAGGCTTCAAGTACTTGTCGATGTAAAATTGGAGTACAAAATACATTTTATAGTTTAGGCTTGATTAAGACACCTCAAAAGTCAGAAATACCGGCATAGTTTTTGACACTTCAAACCAACTACTTCTCTACATTCTGCAAGTCCCAATTTCACAAAATGTATGCATCTGTATTACACTTCATTTTGCCTTAATTCTCCACCATGGCGTCATTGTCCCAGTTGAAAAATATGGCTAAGAACGTCAATTTAAAGCCAAAGATTTTGCGAAACAGGTTAGGGACACGAAATCGAAGATAAATATCTACAGATTACATTAATACGAGTATTAAAAAGCACTGACAGCCTATAGAGGTACTTATCTAGGGTTACCGGACGTCCTCTTTTACCCGGACATGTCCTCTTTTTTGGACCCTAAAATGGTCCGGGCGGATCTCTTGCAAAATGGGGAAATGAATTTTTTGTTTGTTTGTACAACTGCTTCAATCTGAAAGTGCAAAAATACAATCATTTGAACTCCCATAAATGAAAACACTATAGAATTTAACTTATCTTTCAACACTGTAATATTTTTTTCTAGATTATCATCTTTTGATGTCGCCCGTGCATCGAGCTCAACTTAAGATTTCAGAGAATTTGGAATAATAAGGCGTGTAATAAAAGTTGCGAGGTGGCCATATGAAGGCATTACAAATGCAAATATACAAGATAACTCAGCTTCTAATAATTTCAAATTATCTTCATTTTTGTATAACTCTGGAAGTGTCCTCTTTTTTGAGCGCTGACATCTGGTAACCCTATACTTATCTGAATAAAATACAGGCTCGAAAATTAGATACGAAACTAACAATTTCTTTCACACGATTAATACCTGACAACAGTTACGGACGGCGACCACAGGAATTAGTTCCGCAGTAAGTAACGGAGATAGAACACTGGCAAGCGTACTCGTACTGCCAACCGTTCGTCAGAAAACTGGGGTGGCGCGATTACCCAGGGTGGCGCCGTTACCCTGATCTCTCCTACTATTATGTGTCCTCCCTTTAGGAGGTAGGTATGTTTGCATGGTCCTCCTGTGTGAATGAGTTCTTAAATGTTAAATTTAAAACTTCGGCCTTCGTTTTGCTGTCTTCTCACTACCGCAGAATGTTCAACCAAAGACTAGGTGGAGGCCTTTGATCCGCTTACCGATTTTACATAGGACCAGAATTTTTCGCGTTCTCAGCAAGATCTTTTGCTAAGGTATGACGGTGGTAGTCATTGTATGCTTCGCTCATCGATCTTTTTATTGACTCGCGAATCTCTACTACGTTTTGCCTGATTTGATTTACTTGACCATTTCTGAACCAAGAGTGCAACTGCCTTTCTTTTCTCGTTGCCTTCTTGACCAATTTATGAACTTCGGTGAACATTGTCACCATGACAACAATGTGACCACAAACCCCTGTCTCTACAGGATGTATCAAACAGGGGGCGCAAACTGACACGGTTGAAAGTACACGATAATAAAAGCAGAAGTGTCCGCAAACGAGCCGTATGCTAGATATTACGAATGTATGGTTCCAAACCGCCACTAAAAGGCATTGTAAACATCGTCCTAGTCAGTACACATTAATTTGAAATTTAGACTTTACTAGTAGGTTTTACATCGCATTTAGTTCACATTTCACATATGGTTTACCTGTTAAAGGAGGTGTTCGAAGTGTCTTCCTTGCATCTGAATGCAATACTGTGCTCGTCTCTGCAATGAATTTCGATTTCTTTCGAAAAAACCCTGGATCATTTTGGAATTCTTGACAAGCGTGTACAACTCTCCGTTCCAGTTCTTCAACCGTTTTAACGGGTATGTTGTGCACTTCGCTTTTGAGGTGACCCAAGGCACAAAGATCCAAAGGATTTGTATCAGATGATCTTGGAGGCCAAGGTATAGGTCCGCCTCTTTGGCCGTATCCGCGCGTTAGATGCCGTATCACAGCAGCAGCAAACTGTGCCGGAGCTCCACTACATACTCTGACGTTGCTGAAGGAGAACATCTTCGAACAACCCTAGAAGATGACGCCGCAGAAAGCTAATGTCATCATTGGTGGCTTGGACCCATACATTCGTAATTATCTCGCAAACGGCTAGACTTGTTTACTGGGACACATTTGCTTCTATTACCGTGTACTTTCAATCGTGTAAGTTTCCGAGATCCTTTTTGACACACCCTGAATAGTGACATCATTGACAAGGTCTGGCCAGTTTGTACCTAAAATATCTAAAATACTTCCATTGCGTGTGGCTGACGATTTAGGCGATCAAAGCAGTGTTCGCCAAATGTGTTCAACTGCAGTTCGCAAGACTGCTTGTCTGTACCCCCTGTAGTTAAGCTATGGATGTCGCAGTCTCTACTCAGCAGGTTAAAGTCGCCCCCAACTAACAATGCATAGGGTCCAGGTAGCTTTGCACTACTGAGCGTATACTTTCTTTGAAAAACTCTAGCACTGTGATGGTAAAAGTACCCAACCATTAACTTGATTTCGCCTGTACCTGTTATATGCGACAAGATAACCTCACAGTCACTCTCGACTTAGCCCACAGTAGAAACAAAAATCTTGTCGCCTTCAACGAACTCACCCCCACCAATTCTATCTTATCTATTTTTGAGATATAAATTCCACTCTTCGCTAAATACTAAATATTCCTGAGCTTCCTACGTCGGAATTCAGACAACTCTCAGTCCCGATGATTATTTGAGCGAAACAAATTTCCTGCAATGCAGTAAATTCGGGAAGTTTCTTTCTAATATTCTAACAATTTACTGCTAATATTTTGGCAATCGAAGAGTCCTTCTGAATGTGGACTGGTTTCTCTGTCTGCATATACACTGACGAGTGTTCATCGAAACTATCGCCTACGATGTTTACTTACTATCTGGAAATCCTTGTGTGTTCACAACCAATATTTGGAATTGAAAATCGTCAGAAGTAAACTATCGTAAATGCAAAAATGACGATTTGAAGTTTTTATTGAATGTGGCTGATTAAAGTCGTACCTTCTTAGGGGTAAACTATTGTATGTATATGTTCAGTGTAAATAAAGACGAATTCACAACATTTCTGAGAGGTAAAATATCTTAAGAACAATCCCCCATCATATCCCCTAAGGGCATTCGGGAAGACAAAATACATGTAGAGACTAGCAGAAAGGAATACAAAAGTAAGGTTCTTTATAATTGTGCCTTAGTGCGATGGCTATTCTGCCGCGGCGGGGTTTCAACTGCCTTCCTTCCGAACGCGAGTCCGCCACTCCAAGGAATAAAAGGTGTGCCTCGTCTTATCAGACACATGTTGTTGTTGTGGTCTTCAGTCTGGAGACTGGTTTGTTGCAGCTCTCCACAATACCCTATCCTGAGCAAGCCTCTTCATCTCCACATAAGAACGGCAACCTACATCTGTCTGAATCTGCTTACTGTATCCATCTCTTGGTCTTCCTCTGCGATTTTTACCCCACACACTTCCCTCCAACGCTAAATTCACCATTCCTTGATGTCTAAGAATGTGTCCTACCAATCTATCCTTTCTTTTAGTCAAGGTATGCCAGAAATTTCTTTTCTCCCCAATTCTGTTCAGTACCTCCTCATTAGTTACGCGATCCACCCACCTAATCTTCAGCATTCTTCTGTAGCACCATATTTCAAAAGCCTCAATCCTCTTCCTGTCCGCACTGTTTATCGTCCATGTCTCACTCCCATACAAGGCAACACTCCATACAAATGCCTTCAGAAAAGACTTCCTTAGGCTTAAATCAATATTCGATGTTAACAAATTTCTCTTTTTCAAGAACGCTTTTCTACCCATTGCTATTCTACATTTTATATCCTCTGTACTGCGACCATCATTTGTTATTTTACTGCCCAAGTAACAAAACTCATCTACCTCCTTTATTGCTTCGTTTCCCAATCTAATTCCTTCAGCATCACCTGATTTTCTTACACTGCACTCCATTACCCTAGTTTTGCTCTTGTTAATGTTCATCTTATATGCACCTTTCAGCACACTGCCCATTCCGTTCAATTGGTCTTCCAGGTCCTTTGCTGTATCTGACAGAATTACTATGTCGTCGGCAAAACGCAATGTTTTTAATTCTTCCCCCTGAACTTTAATTCCTTCACCGAATTTCTCCTTGCTTTCCTTTATAGCTTGCTCAATGTACAAATTGAATAACATTGGAGAAAGGCTACAACCCTGTCTTACTCCCTTTCCAACCACTGCATCCCTTTCATGCCCGTCAACTATGACAACCGCTGTCTGGTTTTTGTACAAGTTGTAAATAACACAAGAAATGAATAGCAATTAGATGCTCCCAGGCAACGCCAGGAGACACTACGAACAACAAACTACGAAGGATGCTGACGACAGATCCTTTCAAAACCAGTCTCAGTCCAAATTATTACAGTTTGATAGGTCCTTTTCAAGCTCACTTGTGTTTATCTCATTAAACATCGAGGGTTTATCTCGGTAGAAAGCGGTTATACTAGTTAATTTGCGTCAAAAATATGCATCTGACGTCCTTCTCACCCAGGAAGCGCACAGGCAAGCAATGAATAGCACCCGAGAATTTCTAGTATGGAACTAATACTGGAAAGACCTTACGACAAATACGGCCATCTTTGCCAGACCTAACATTAACATTACGTCAGCTGCACTAACTGAAGACATTGAGCTCCACACAGTGCAGACTATTCTTCTGCATGTCATTGGTTTACAAACCGACCGACACCACTTTCAGCATTAAAACACCAGCCAACTTCAACGATCGGGATGTAAACTTTTCCAATGAAATTTAGAATCACAGCTTGGGAATAACCAGTCTCTAAAGTACATAGAAGAAGCCTAAAAACGTGGACTGAGGTTCAAGACTTATATCTGATCCATGATATGAAGAACCCACCTTCTTTCAACACTGTAAAGTGGAAAATAGGGTACAACCCAGACAATATCTTGTTGAAGACTGTGGGAGAGTCCATCCCTCGTATCCAACACAGACAAACACTGAGGAAATGGGGTGCCCGGGAATGGCTACGTGGCCTGGGGTGTCATGTGAGGAATGCGCGATCGCTTCCGACAGAGGTTCGAGTCCTCTCTCGGGCGTGTGTGTGGTGTGTGTATGTATGTGTGTGTGTGTGTGTGTATGTGTGTGTCTGCGTGTATTATTTAGCATAAGTTAGTTTAAAGTGTTTGTAAGTGTACGGATCGGTGACCTCAGTAGTTTGGCCCCTTAGGGCTTCAAATGTTCAAATGTTTGTAGAGCTTAAAGGACTTAACTACGGGGTCACCAGTCCCTAAACTTACAAACTACTTATGAGCTAGCTAATACTAAGGACGGCACAAATATCCATGCCCGAGGGGGATTCGAACCCCCCGACCGTAGTGGCCGCGCAGACCGTGACTGGAGCGCCGCAGTCCCCTCGGCCACCGCGGCCGGCCCTTAGGATTACGAACATTTGAACATTGTTGAGGAAATTGACACAACACAGAAAAAAGGACAATAAATCGATGACATTCTTCACAGGGGAAAAAGGCGAACATTAAAAATCGGAAGAGAACAGTTGCTACGCGGGTTATACGCTATTATTGTGGCAGGCAGTGTTTTATAAATGTAGCCGTACAATACTTATAAATCATGTGTCACTCTATTACAGACCAGTGAAGGTCCAATAAGCATACATGTGCATTTAATTAGTCGTAAAAATTTAGTAACTCTTGGAAACACGTTTAATTTGTCACAACTGAACGGAAACCATCATTACACAACTATTGTTGGGAATAATGATGCATGTAAAGACACAATCGAACAATAACATACTTTTAATCGCGGATAGCAGGGGTTCATTTCATTGATACGAATAAGAATACGAAATGCTTGTGGGATACAGCGTGTGAAGGATCTTTTTAGAATTATGGGTCAGTCTGGTCTAATTAAAATGCAATGAGGCGCGGCATGGACATTTAGAGGTTTATTCAACCGTTTGGAAAGTGACGATATAAAATTGCAGTGAAATGACGGCAATTATTTCCCGAAAATTTTAACATACGTATTTAATTTAGATGATGTCCAATCTATATCTATAAATGTGAATGTCTGTTCGGTGTACGTTTATCACGTCTGAACCACACGTCATAAAGAGCTAAAAATTTGTAGTCACTAATGTCTACCGAGGGAAGGCTTTAGGCACGGTTTTATGGCGATCGGATAGCTATTTATCTATGTATATTCATGTGAATGTCTGTTCGGTGTACGCTTATCACGTCCGAACGACAAGACACAGAGACTTAAATATTGGTACAGTTAGTAATTTATAATTGCGGAAGGTTTTAGGCACGGTTTTATAGCGATCTGATAGGTATTTACTAATTTGAAGAATATGACGCGAAATGCGGAACAATAATTACTCTTTGAAAATTATATTTACTCTTTGAAAATGGTTTTATTGGTTGCATTGTTGCTTAAGGGTTCATAATGATAAATGGGTAGAGTATATTTGGATGGAAAGTTATCGGTGTATATAAAATTCTACGTGTGTGTGTGTTAATATTTCGCTCTACTGCGAAAACTACAGAACGGAAACGAATGGTCTGTGTGTAATTGTTGTCTGAAGTCTCCCGTTGTACACCACAACAGTTCCATGCCGATAGCTATAAGGGGGGTGGAAGATATGGTGGTTGAAAGTCGTCTAATTATAAAAAAATCCGTACTGAAAGCCAGCGATGACGTTTGCGACTCTATAGCAAGGAGGTTACATACAGCGAAACGTGATGCCACAGACCATATCTTTGGTCTATGCGTGAAGGAATGTCTTCAGCTCTTTCTCTGTAAGGATAACCATACGAATAAGGAAAAGGAATAAACAAATAAAGCAGTAAATTTTTTTTAAATACATTTCTGTAAAAAAATCGATTTGACGTTTCGCACATTACATCAAGTGATCGATCTGTGATATTATTACAATCATTATTGTTGAATTTCGTGACTGGGTTCTTCGAAACGAGTGCATTTTTACGTGTGATTTTTTATTTCTTATATACTCTCTGATAAATGTAACATGTTTTGAGAAAATGGACAGAGAGGGAGTGGACAGGACAAGTACTAACTCAAGGCTCGAATAAATAAATAAATACCCGGGCAACGCCGGGTTTTCAGCTAGTAGGCTCATAAATACAGTGCCCTTAGTCACTTAAAAGATAAGATTAAAAACATGATAGTTGAGGAGCTCATTGTTTTCCCTTCCTCCTCATGTACATTAAACATCTCCGCGTCTTCTATGCATTCCGTAAACTTTAATCAAACAAACCTATCATTCAATCCCTCCCCCTCATGCTCACACCTTCGCGCCCTGCCTCACCTAGTTTGCAACTATGGCATGCTCCCGAGACGATAATAACATATCCTGCCCGTGCTACATCTATTCAACTTCCATATCGTTTCTCAATACAACTTCCCCAGTTTTCCCCTCCTAGACAGCAAAATTAGCTCTGACAGTTATCCATATCAGCTTTACCCCTTATCTTTCTATCTTTTGTCTCGTAACAATTTCCCTTTTCCTTTCCTATCTTATTTTTCCATTCTTCTGCTTAACCACGATCTGTGCTCCAACATACGCATTTCTGTACCAAATTCAACGATTCCTATCACCCAGACTGTCACATACATATATACCCTCACGCCAGCTCTCCACCTCCGATACCACCACACTCTTCACATAACCACTTAAGTTTACTATTCCAAATTTACCCTTTCCAGAATCACGTCCTGCAGATTAATACACTAAATTGAAGTGGTTCGTTCCTATCAGAAAGACCATCGCAATTTTTTGTGTTTTGTAAGAAAGAAAACACTTTTTACCATCTTCATTGTAGAACCCGGGAGAAAATACGTTACAATGAAGAAAAATGGGGTGATCTGGAACTCGTTTCCCTCATTGTCCATATAATAATAATTTCGTATGGCTCTTTGGCCTGGTGCAAGTCTTTCAATTGAACGCCACTTCGGCGACTTGCGTGTCCCAAGCCTACCCCAGTTATCCAACCGGGGAAAGGAGACCTACAGCTTAACGTGGAATCCGAACTACGTGTCGTTTCTGCCGACTCCTCACATCGTTGAGAGGTGAAGGATGAGTTAAAGTGCAGACTGAAAAAATCCGAGGTCCGATCGGGTTTCGAACCCACGACCATTCGGTTTCCAGTCGAGCCCGACTCATTGTCCATAAAGAACTTGATTGGGAAAAATGTTCGAATGTTTGTTAAACTTATGGGACTTAACTAGGTCATTAGTCCCTAAACTTACAAACTACTCATGAACTACTTACAAACTAGGACGGCACAAATATCCATGCCCGAGGGGGGGGATTCGAACCCCAGACCGTAGTGGCCGTGCTGACCGTGACTGGAGCGCCTCAGTCACGTCGGCCACCGCGGCCGGCAGATTGGGAAAATAAGGTTGGCGATAGTGTAGTATGAAATATGTACTGCTACTTACTATATTATGATCTTCGGAAAGTAGACCTTGATGTAGTCGTGTTGGTGACAGATGTCCATGGGCTGTATCTGTGAAAAAATGGTAATTAAGGATTAATGTCATCTTTGTCAAGATCATTACAAAGTTATATTCTGGAGTAACTAATCAACTTAAGCTAATTATTTTGGAAATTGAAGAACGAATCGAGGAACTTGTGATCTCAGCATATTTACTTTTTTAAAGGAATTTTTTTTTTCAGTGCAATATACCTCTTTGATATTACTAGCGCAGTTCACAATATCAGTACCAGGAATGAGAACTGTCTACATAACGGCTCAAAGTTACTCGTTATGATTCAGAGAGTATCAGTTATTTCGGAACGCAGATTTTTTAACAGAAAAAAACCGTGGTGGAGTGGCCGAGTGCTCTAAGGCATCTTACTGCGGAGCGCGCGGTTGCTGAGCTTCGAGTCCTCCCTCGGGCATGGGTGTGTGTGTTGTCTTTAGCATAAGTTAAAGTTAGTTTATGTAGTTTGTAAGCCTAGGGACTGATAACCGCAGCAGTTAAGTCCCTTAGATTTACACATATTTGAATCTGAACAAGAAAAAATTTGCTATTAATAAAATAGTGTTTCAAGGACTTTCTACTCGACTCTCAGTTTCATAGAAGGCCTATCTCATTGACGTCGATTTGCAGCAGGATTTTGGAACATATACTTAGTGCGAATATTATGAACTACCTCGAAGAGAACGACCTATTAACCAATAGTCAACACAGAATCAGAAAGTATCGCTCTTGCTAAACACAGCCTGCCCTTTATTCACATGAAGTGTTAAGTGCCATCGACAAGGGATCTCAAATCGATTCCATATTTCTGGATTTCAGGAAGGCTTTTGACACTGTACCCCACAAGCGGCTTCTTATGAAATTGCGTGCTTATGGAATATCTCCCCAATTGTGCGGTTGGATTCACGATTGCCGGCCGCGGTGGCCGAGGTGACTGAGGCGCTCCAGTCACGGTCAGCACGGCCACTAAGGTCGGGGGTTCGAATCCCCCCTCGGGCATGGATATTTGTGCCGTCCTAGTTCGTAAGTAGTTCATAAGTAGTTTGTAAGTTTAGGGACTGATGACCCCGCAGTTAAGTCCCATAAGCTTAACAAACATTTGAACATTTGATTTGGATTCACGATTTTCTATCAGAAAGAACACAGTTAGTTGTAAGTGACGGTAAGTCATCGAGTAAAACAGAAGTGATATCTGGCGTTCCACAGGGAAGCGTTATAGGTCCATTACTCTTCCTCGTGTTTATAAACGATTTAGGAGACAATCTGAATAGCTCCCTTAGACTGTTCGCGGATGATGCTGTCGTTTATCGGTTAGTGAAGTCAATTGAGGATCAAAAGCAACTGCAAAGCGATTTAGACAAAATTTCTGCATGGTGCGAAAATTGGCAATTGACACTAAATAAAAAAAAGTGTGAAGTAATACACATGACCACTAAAAGAAATCCGCTGAACTTTAATTACGCGATAAATCAGTCAAACCTTAAGGTCGTAGATTCTACCAAATATCTAGGAGTTACAATTACGAACAACTTTGACTGGAGAGAACACATAGAAAATATTGTGGGGAAGGCGAACCAAAGGTTACGTTTCATCGGCAGAACCTGATCCACCAAAGAGACTGCCTACATCACACTTGTGCGTCCTCTCCTGGAGTAGTGTTGCCCCTTGTGGGTCCCTCACCAGGTGGGACTGACGGAAGACATTGAGAAGGTTCAGAGAGGGCAGCTCGTTTTGTTTTATCACGTTACGGGGGGGGGGGGGGGGGGTGGAGCGTCACGGAAATGTTGCAAGAATTGGGGTGGAAATCATTAAAAGAAAGACGTTATTCATTGCGGCGTGATCAGTTTGCGAAGTTTCAATCACAGACTTTTACTTCTGAATGTGAAAATATTTTTCTAGCACCCACTTACTTAGGGAGACATGACCATCCCAATAAAATAAGAGAAATCAGATCGAAAACGGAACGATTTAGGTGTTCTTTCTTCCCGCGCGCTATTAGAGAATGGAACAGTAGAGAAAAGTTATGAAAGTGGTCAATGAACCCTCTGCCAGGCACTTTAATGTGATTTGCAGAGTATCTATGTAGATGTAGAACCGGTAGGTGTCCTCGTTATCAGCTATATGACACAATGCGAGTGTTGCGTAATACCTGACCAAGTGGTGCTGACCGCTATTTCCTTATGGAGATTCGTTAACCGCCTAAAATTGGATTTTCCAGTGACAAGCAAACCTACGCTCCTCTTCCGATGTTCGGCCCTCACCTCAACAGGCGAGGCAGCCTGTGCTGGCTCAGATGTTCTATCAGCAGTGGGCAGTACCTCAAACCTGTTACTGAGGTGTGAAGGGGCAGCCATAGGTATGCCTGCGGGCGGTTTCGCCAGATATTCAAGACGGCCCCACTGTTCCCCATTCGCTGTCAGACAGGTGTCGATCGTGGGTGACGTGGGGATGGGAAGGCGCAGAGGCGTCAGGGTTTCCAGGCCCCAGAGGTAACCAAGCATCCGCCCAGGGCCACCGCTGTCCAGGCCAGAGGCTCAGGCCTGCCGACTGTGCCAGATGTTTACGCACTGCGGCAAATTCCCCTTGAATCCGTACGCTACAGACGCAATCCATATCTACATCTACATCTACATAGATACTCTGCAAATCACATTTAAGAGCCTGGCAGAGGGTTCATTAACCACTTTCATAACTTTTCTCTACCGTTCCATTCTCTAATAGCGCGCGGGAAAAAACAACACCTAAATCGTTCCGTTTTCGATCTGATTTCTCTTATTTTATTGGGATGGTCATGTCTCCATAAGTAGGTGGGTGCTAGCAAAATATTTTCACATTCAGAAGTAAAAGTCGGTGATTGAAACTTCGCAAACAGATCACGCCGCAATGAATAACGTCTTTCGTTTAATGATTTCCACTCCAATTCGTGCAACATTTCCGTGACGCTCCCCCCCCCCCCCCCGTAACGTGATAAAACAAAACGAGCTGCCCTTCTCTGAACCTTCTCGATATCTTCCGTCAGTCCTACCTGGTGAGGGTCCCACAAGGGGCAACACTACTCCAGGAGAGGACGCACAAGTGTGATGTAGGCAGTCTCTTTGGTGGAACTGGTGCATCTTCAAAGCGTTCTGCCAATGAAACGTAACCTTTGGTTCGCCTTCCCCACAATATTTTCTATGTGTTCTCTCCAGTCAAAGTTGTTCGTAATTGTAACTCCTAGATATTTGGTAGAATTTACGACCTTAAGGTTTGACTGATTTATCGCGTAATTGAAGTTCAGTGGATTTCTTTTAGTGGTCATGTGTATTACTTCACACTTTTCTTTATTTAGTGTCAATTGCCAATTTCTGCACCAAGTAGAAATTTTGTCTAAATCGCTTTGCAGTTGCTTTTTATCCTCTGTTGACTTCACTAACCGATAAACGACAGCATCATCCGCGAACAGTCTAAGGGAGCTATTCAGATTGTCTCCTAAATCGTTTATAAACACGAGGAAGAGTAGGGGACCTATAACGCTTCCCTGTGGAACGCCAGATATCACTTCTGTTTTACTCGATGACTTACCGTCAATTACAACGAACTGTGTCCTTTCTGATAGGAAATCGTGAATCCAATCGCACAATTGGGAAGATATTCCATAAGCACGCAATTTCATTAGAAGCCGCTTGTGGGGTACAGTATCAAAAGCCTTCCGGAAATCCAGAAATATGGAATCGATTTGAGATCCCTTGTCGATGGAACTTAACACTTCATGTGAATAAAGGGCAAGCTGTGTTTAACAAGAGCGATACTTTCTGAATCTGTGTTGACTATTGGTTAATAGGTCGTTCTCTTCGAGGTAGTTCATAATATTCGCACTAAGTATATGTTCCAAAATCCTTCTGCAAATCGACGTCAATGAGATAGGCCTGTAATTTTGGGATCACTCCTATTGCCTTTCTTGAATATTGGAGTAACTTGGGCAACTTTCCAGTCTTTGGGTACAGATCTTTCGCTGAGTGATCGGTTGTAAATTATAGCTAAGTACGGAGCAATTGCATCAGCATACTCTGAGAGGAATCTAGTTGGTATACAATCTGGCCCGGAAGATTTGTTTTTGTTTAGTGACTTAAGTTGGTTTACTACTCCAGGAACATCTACTTCTAAGTTTCGCATGCTGGCATCTGTTCTTGGATTGAATACTGGAGTGTTCACTTCGTCTTCTTTGGTGAACGAATTTCGGAAAGCTGTGTTTAGTAATTCTGCCTTACCAGTACATATCCATCTCTATCCAGCTATTTTCTCCTAGCCTGGCAGTACCTGAAGCAATGGTCTCTGACTCTTCAGCGCAACGACACCTTTTTCCGAATTAGTCGGATTTATGATCCTAGAGCGTCTGTGTTGAAGCTTCGCATGGGCCATATCAACATGCTAAGATCCTGGTAGTGTGATCTTTTATTCGTTCATTTTCTGATATCATACATAATTGATTAGGTATCAAAATGTTGGAACTGTAGTCCAGAATTGGTCACAAGAGTGTCCTATATGTTAATGGATCGCACTTTCCAGGCTACGTCCAACACATTTGTGTATTCGAATCCTCCCTTCTTTATTTTTTTAGTATCATATCTCAATACCCCTCATTAACAAACAGTTTGACGTTCACTTGATGTTCACTACAGATCTTCTAATCGGATAGTATTGGATTCTTACTGCTGGTTATAGACATTGTTTTTCTCTTACAAAAGGAAGCCATTCTTTATACTTAGTGCAAATTTTGCCAAAGTCTTTTTGCATTTCCTTACTACCATTCGACACCGAAAATATTTTCCTTTAAACATGAGATCGCTACCGAACAGTGTGATAATGCGATTGAGTCTATATGACATTCCATACCTGAACACCAATTAGTCTATGTTATATGGGGTGTGACATGTCTTCGACTGTATGGCGGAGCGAACTCTGCTAGAGACATTTTCAATGAGGTTTCTCAACATCTGTGGAGGAATGGCAGCCCAGTCTTCCCAGTCTTCCTCAGAGAGTTAATGATGATGATGAACTCTGGGGTCTCGAGCGGAGTCAACGTTCTCAAAGTTATCTAACTGCATTCAGATCAGGACTCTGAGCAAGACAGTCCTCTTCACGAATGTAGTTCTCCACAAAAATTTACCTCAAGATGCTGTTTTATGACAGGATGCACTGTCATTCTGATAAATCAGCGTTTTCTAATTATTCGTCAACTGTACACCGTACACGATGCTGGACAATGTCTTCATGTCGTTCCGCATTAAGGTTGTTGTTAAGCGTATTAAAGGGATTACACTATAACGGAGAGAAACAATCCCCTACAGTAATACCACATCAGTTATTCACTGTTGGCATTAAACATGCCTGTAAGTAACTTTCTGCAGGCACTCACCAAACTCTAAAACTTTCCATCAGATTGCCGCTGGATATAGCGTAACGATTCACTCCAAATCACTTGTTTCCAGTCATCCAATACCCAGTAGTAAAATGTTCAAATGTTTGTAAAGCTATGAGACGAAACTGCAGTGGTCATCAGTTCCTAGACATAAAAACTACTTAAACTAAATTATGCTAACGACAACACACACACACACACACACACACACACACACACACACACACACACATGCCCGAGGGAGGACTCGAACCTCCAACGAGGAGCAGCCACGAACTCCGCTGCAAGGTGCCTTAGAGCGCACGGCCATTCCCGCGTAGCTGCCCAGTGGCGTTACTCTCTAGACCCCCTCAATCGACACTTCGCATTATTACAGAAAAGTGTGACTTATGAGGGGCTGTTCGAACATAGTACGCATCAGAAGTTCGGGGGTTCAAATCCACCTCCGGTCATCGAGACTTAGGTTTTCCGTGATTTCCCAAAATTACTCTGACAAATGCCGGGATGGTTCTTTTCAAAGGGCACGGCCGATTTCCTTCCTGATTCCTAGCAGAAATCACTCCGAGCGTGTGCTCCGTCTCTGTTGACCACACCGTCGACCGGACGTCAAATCCTAATCTTCCTTCTTCCATCCTGATGGATTTGCCACTCTGCTGACACCCAATGACTAATCGGCATCGAAGTCGCTGAGCTTTCCAGAGCGAACCATTCTGTTTCTTTGCGGCCTCACGGCAATGGCTGCGCGGTCTAAGGTACTATGTCACGGATTGCGCGACCCCTCTCGCCGGAGGTTTGAGTCCTCCATCGGGTATGGGTGTGTGTGCTGTCCTTAGCGTTCAAATGTTCAAATGTTTGTCAAGCTTATGGGACTTAACTGCGGGGTCATCAGTCCCTAAACTTACAAACTACTTATAAACTACCTTATACCAAAGACAGCACAAACATCCTTGCCTGAGGGGGGATTAGAACCCCCGACGGAGAGCGTCCACGCGGTTCAGAGCATGGTGCCTTAATCCGCTCGGCCACTCCGCCGCGGATGTCCTTAGCGTAAATAGTTTAAGGAGTGTTTAAGGACTGATTACCGTAGTAATTTGCTGCCTTACGCTTTACAATAATTTCAGAATTTCAATTTTATTTCTGCTATCAAATAAAATGTTTGTAAATTTATGGGACGTAACCGCTTGGTTATTAGTCCCTAGCTTACAAACTACTTAAACCAAGTTAAACTAACCTAAGGACAACAAATACACCCATGCCCGAGGGGGGGACTCGAACCCCAGACGGCGAACGGCCGCGTGCACTTCAGCACGGCGCCTCAGTGCGCACGGCTACTCCGCCGCGGAATTTCTGCAATCAACACAACACTGCCCGACTCCTTTTATACTGACAGATCCGCTTATCGTTATTAGTATGGTGTCTGGATACTTACGTGTTTATATTTTGAATTTATATTGAGAACATCAGATGGTATCGTACGTTTCTTTGAGGTACAACAGGTGCGCCAGCCAGCCTGGATTTTTTTCACGTCCCGGGTTGGTACCCAAGTTCCGCTTCAGTTATAGATTCACAAACAGTTTGAAATTTTGAAAACTTTCGTTTAGTTTCAGATGGAAACACTATGCGCACACATATTTCTTCCTATGGGGGGGGGCGATGGAGGGAGGGGGGGATGAGGTGGCTGCATGCCAAATCAATAGTTAACGACGTGAGCATGCACAACCGGTAAAATGCGTAAAGAAACAGAAGATATTGCGTTTCTAAATACGGTACAATTATACGTTAACCACCGTCTTTCAGGTACAAAAACTTTTCAATGCCACATGCCTTTAATCTGACATATTAACAGGATAAATTCACACATATTTTCTTATATAATTTTCATATATTTTGACGCTTAACTGTTTTTATATTAGTCACATGCATGTTTTGTATGAAACTACAGCAAAACGAGGCGCGCTCTTTTACTTAGGTGAAACCAGAAGTTCCATATATCTCACTCTTGGTACTTCAGTAGGGTTGTGCTTCACGTCTACCTGTTCATGCACTTCAACAAGTGAATGTTCATAAGTACTGGAATACACGGTTCCACACCATCGCCTGATGAACCAAATGCGAGCATATGGATTATCACATCAAATGTGTGAATGGATGGAAGAGTTTCTAGCTAACAGAATGCAGCATATCATTCCCAACCCAGAGAAGTCTTCAGACGTGAAAGTGATGCCCCAAGGGAGTATTGTTTTTCACAATATATGAGGGCTGGAACTTAAATAGTGACAACTATTTATTCACAACCGGTACAAAAGCGTTACATGTTTGCACCTGTTACTGTCCTTCAAAGTAGTCACCAGCGTTGTGTAGAACCCGTTACCAGCGATGTGGAAGGTTTATTATACCGTCAGTAGAACCTGTTCTCTTGATGGTGCGAATGGAGCGGTATACTGCCTGTCGAATCTCTGGAACAGTTCTGAAGCGCCGGCGGCGGGGACTGAGGCGCTCCAGTCACGGTCTGCACGGCCACTACGGTCGGGGGTTCGAATCTCCCCTCGAGCATGGATATTTGTGCCGTCCTAGTTCGTAAGTAGTTCATAAGTAGTTTGTAAGTTTAGGGACTGATGACCCCGTAGTTACGTCCCATAAACTATACAAACATTTGAATTTGAGTTCTGAAGCGAAAGCGACGAAATGGTTCTTTCACCTTCGGAATCAAATCAAAGTCATAATGACTAAGTCCGGGGAGTATTGTGGATGGTACAGTACTTCCCAGACCCATCGACCGAACAGAGCAGCCACAGCTTGCGCTATATGCACCGGCGCATTGTCGTACAAAATGATGGGTGGGTTGCGCAGAAAGTGTTGCCTCTTCTTTCACAAAGGTGGTAGCAGGTGATGCTCCAAAAACGAACAGTAATACTGTGCATTGATGGTCTGCCGTCGAGGAACATTATGCGTTAGCGACACCGACACGTTAGACCGCTCGCTCACAAGTGACTGTGTTTCTCTTGATCGTGTGCACACCGGTGACGTAGGACGGGCGACGCATGGTGTAGGGAATGGCAGCTCAGCCTCAAAGAAATGTAAAGTTCTGTGTTACATAGAAAGATCCTTTATTATATGGACTTACACAATAGCATGACAAACACTGAAAGCTGTTACTTTGATAAAGTAAGTGGGAGTAGACAAAAGAACTGATTTAATTTGGAACGACCGTATAACATGAATCGTGGGTAAAGCAGATGCCAGACAGTTTCATTGGAAGAATCCCCAGGTAGTGCAGTTCGTTAATAAATGAAGTAGATTACAGGCCGGCCGCGGTGGCCGAGGAGACGAGGCGCTCCAGTCACGATCTGCACGGCCACTACGGTCGGGGGTTCGAATCCCCCCTCGGGCATGGGTATTTGTGCCGTCCTAGTTCGTAAGTAGTTCATAAGTAGTTTGTAAGTTTAGGGACTGATGACCCCGTAGTTAAGTCCCATAGACTATACAAACATTTGAAGTAGATTACAAAACACTTGTTCAGCCGACGCTTGAGTATTGCTTAAAAATGTGAAAAATGTGGGATCCGTGGCAGATAAGGTTGATAGAAGACGTAGAGAAGATCCAACGGAGAGCAGCACGCTGGGTTACAGGTTTATTTAGTGATAGCGAAAACTTCACACAGATCATCGGGGAACTCCTGTGACAGACACTCCAAGAGAGACTTCTGTTTCGCGGTAAGAGCTTCTGCCAAAGTTCCGAAAGCATATGTTTCGCCGAGAGTCAAGCAATACATGCTTCGTCCTATGTACCGGGTGATCAAAAATTTAGTATAAATTTGAAAACTTAATAAATCACGGAATAATGTAGATAGCGAGGTAAAAATTGACACACATACTTGGAAAGACATGGGGTTTTATAAGTACCAAAGAAAAAAAGTTCAAAAATGTCCGACAGGTGGCGCTTCATCTGATCAGAAAAGCAATAATTAGCATAACAAATTAAGACAAAGCAATGATGATGTTCTTTACAGGAAATGCTCAATATGTTCACCAACATTCCTCAACAATAGCTGTAGTTCAGGAATAATGTTGTGAATAGCACTGTAAAGCATGTTCGGAGTTATGGTGAGGCATTGACGGATGTTGTTCAGATGTTCAAAAGTTTGTAAATCTATCGGACCAAACTGCGTGGTCATCAGTCCATAGCTTACAAACTACTTAAACTAAGGTAAACTAACCTAAGGACAACACACACACACACACACACATGCCCCAGGAAGGACTCGAACGTCCACGGCGAGCAAGCGCGCGCTCCGCAGCGAGACGCTTTAGACCGCTCGGCTACTCCACCGCGGCACGGATGTTGTCTTTCAGCATCCCTAGAGATGTCGGTCGATCACTATCCACTTGCGACTTCAGGTAACCCGAAAGCCAATAATCGCACGGACTGAGGTCTTGGGACCTGGGAGCCCAAGCATGACGAAAGTGGCGGCTGAGCACACGATCATCACCAAACGACGCAAGCAAGAGATCTTTCACGCGTCTAGCAATACTTTTTATTCTGTTCTAATAAACCTGCATGCCATTCCAAAGATGTGTGTCGATTTTTAATTCTCTATCTACATTATTCCGTGATTTATTAAGTTTTCAAATTTATACTGACTTTTTGATCACTCAGTATATCTCGCGAAAAGATCACAAGTATAAGACTAGAGAGATTAGATCCACACGGAGTTATAGCGGTAGTCGTTTCTTCCGTGAACCATACACGACTGGAATAGTAGGAGGAAGTGACAGTGGATCACAAAATACCCTCTGCCACACACCGCGAAGTTGCTTCCGGAGCGTGGATGTACGAGGTACGTCCAGAAAGTAAGTTCCGTTTGGTTATATAAAAGAAACGTGTACAGATACAGAAAAATATTTATTGTACAAAAATCTACAACTGTTAAACTACTTTTCTACACAGCTGCCGAAATTTTGTAGGCACTTGTCATAGCGTGGCACAAGTTTCTGTATGCCTTCTTCATAGAATGTTGCCGCCTGTGTATTCAGCCATGTGGTAGCATGTTCTTTCAGCTCGTCATCATCGTTGAAATATTGACCACCAAAGACAGATTTTTAGGTGTACGAAGAGGTGAAAGTGGCTAGGAACGAGGCCCGGGCTGTACGGATGATGATCAAACACGTTACAGTGAAATTTCCGTAAGAGTTGTTTGGTCACATTCGCCACATGAGGTCGGGCACTATCGTGGAAACAAACACCACCTTTTGATGGAAATTCTCTTCTTACACCTAAAATTAGTCCTGTCAACGATGACGAGCTGAAAGAACATGCTACCACATGGCTGAATACACAGGCGGCAACCTTCTATGAAGAAGGCATACAGAAACTTGTGCCACGCTATGACAAGTGCCTACAAAATTTCGGCAGCTGTGTAGAAAAGTAGTTTAACAGTTGTAGATTTTTGTACAATAAATATTTTTCTGTATCTGTACACGTTTGTTTTATATCACCAAACGGAACTTACTTTCTGGACATACCTCGTAGATGTGGGAAGCATTTATTATTCAGTCGTACTCCTTTATATCTAGTGTTGGGGAATATCCATCAAACCTCATTTTCAGTTGCACTAAATGGTGGTATTTTGTTACTAAACGGAGCCTTAGATGTCAGTGGATACTATACAGCTTCACTTTTGTGTTCTTGTTACAGAACGATGGCGCAGAAGAAACTGAATTTTGAAAAGCTCTATTTGATTGTTGTTGTGTATTCACTGAAGTCACTGCTTGACTGTCGGTTTTTACGCGATGTTTCATAAACTGCCAAAGGTCTCTGTCTGACAACAAACCTATCGTTTGATACTGTGAGTTTAGTACTCTCGCGAGACCCTCGGTGTTACCCGCCGGTTGCCGGCTACTCAGTTTGGGAAGCTGTACCACCCCGGTGGAGTAGCCGAGCGGTCTAAAGCGTCTCGCTGCGGAGCGCGCGGTTGCTCGCCGTGGAGGTTCGAGTCCTCCCTGGGGCATGGGTGTGTATGTTGTCCTTAGGTTAGTTTACCTAGGTTTAAGTAGTTTGTAAGCTACGGACTGATGACCACGCAGTTTGGTCCGATAGATTTACAAACATATGAACATTTGAACATTCAAATGGCAGTTGCTGGAGGAAAGGCGACGTTCTTTGCGAGAAACACTGTTGAAGAAATTTAGAGGGCCGGTATCTGAGGCGGAATGCAGAACGATTCTACTGCCGCCAAACTACATTTCGCATAAAGACCACAAAGAGAAGATCAGTGGTACAGAGTACCCACACACCTTTGGGTTGATTGCGGAGTACGTATGTAGATACCTGGGAACATATTTGATATGCTCGTACTTTCGTCAACGGTTTTCAGCGGCCGCGGTGGAGTAGCCGAGCGGCCTAAAGCGTCTCGCTGCGGAGCGCGCGGTTGCTCGCCGTGGAGGTTCGAGTCCTTCCTGGGGTATAGGTGTGTGTGTTGTCCTTAGGTTAGTTTACCTTGGTTTGAGTAGTTTGTAAGCTACGGACTGATGATCACGCAGTTCGGTCCGATAGATTTAGAAACATTTGGAAGCTGTACCGGCGAGGGCTGCAGAGCTGGCGGTGTACTCACGCGGCCGGAGGCTGCAGCTGTGGGGAAAGCACGTCGCTAACGCGGCAGCTCACGCAACTGCCACACGGCTAATTGGCGCACAATCACCACCGTCGCATTGGCGTGATGTAACGCAGCTGCTCGGCGCGTGCGTTCGTGTCGTCTCCAGACATTCGCGTGCCGAACGCGTACAGGCTCTCCCGCCTGACTATATCTCCTATTGACGTTATACTTCTGCGATAAATTATACGCTTGTTTTCTAGCTCTGGCAATCACTGAGACGGCTTCTTGTGAAATCTACTGGTCCTTAAGACAAAATCCTGGCCACAGCATCGCCGTCTCATCCAGCGGAGTCCCTACGCCATCGGAGCTCCCTCCAGCGGCTCTTCTACCCTTAGTCCAGTAGAATTAGCATTCAAATCGGAAATAATTGCTACAAAAGGTTTTATTGTTTTAATGGCTTCGTCTGTGTCCTGATTTGATTTTCTTGGTCCAACCCACCACTGTCCGCACCGAAACTAAGTTTATTGTGCGGTATCGCTCCCTGTATATCTAGTAAAGCTTGGTGAAATTTTGCGTGATCTTCAAAACAAGAGGAAGGTACCGTCTACACAAAATTCCGTATGGTGGATGGTGGAGGGTACTTTACTTACAGACTTCGGCACATACCAACATCTTTATTCCTATCTTGAAGAAATGTTTCACCATCGAAACAAGAGGATTCCATATAATAGACTTTGACACCGTTTTAATAATTATTAGGAAGTTCGCTCATATATGAACGTTTTCATGGAGAGTTTTTTTTTAAACCGCAACGTATGGTGCGTGGCAAAGGGTACCTTTCAATAAACTTCGACAGTGTTTCACTGACCGCCAAGAAAGTTGGCAGGTATATGTGAGTTTTCATAGGTAGGAGGAGTAGATGAGCTGAAGAGGCGGAATGTACGGAGGACGAGGAGATGGGCCGAAAGAGGGAAGGAGGAGATGGGCAGAGAGGTGGGAGAGGAAGAGAGAGACACAGTCCGGAATTAATAAATACCTTGGCAACGCTGGGTTTACAGCTCGCAGGGAAATAATTAAGACAGCTAATAGTGGTTCGAATTTAAGTAGCCTTACTCTAAATACTCTGAAATAAATTAAAACAATGTTGGAAATGTTGCTGCTTATTGTATTCGTCCCTTGATTGATTGATTGATTGATTTTTCCAAGGAAGCCAAAACAGTCTTGGACCAACCCGCCACTGCCCGCACCGAAACTAAGTTTATTGTGCGGTATCGCTCCCTGTATATCTAGTAAAGCCTTGAACAGTGCAAGGAGTCCCTTTACCAGTTCTTTATTAGACACAATTTCTTCGGGTCTGGTTGTCCTAAATGTTCTGTGCCTTTTACTCTCCAATGGAATGCATTCGAAGATTAGATGTGGTGCAGTTTCATCACCGTCATCACAGATCCTACATTTAGGGTCCTCTTCTGTTATTCCCACTGTATGTAGGTGATTTTTGAAATTCCCATGGCCTGTCAGCAATCCAGCCATGAGTCTAATCTCTCTCCTGATCAGGCCCAGGATTGCAGAGCTTCTTTTAAAACGTGGCTTCGACATCATTACCTTGCCATGTTTTTGTTGATAGACTTTGGTCCAATATTCTACGTGCTGTCTTCTGAGCCAGTTACGTAGCTCCAATTTGATCATTGCCTTGGTGATTCTCAGGACAGGTTCCGGTCCAAATAAATGGAGTCTCTGCCCCCATCCTGGCTAATCTGTCGGCATGTTCGTTGCCACTGATCCCCGAGTGGCCAGGGACCCACAATAGGTTTACTCTATTGCTTTCCCCTAGGTCCACCAGAACCCTGTGACATTCTGCAACAATTTTAGATCTTGTTGCAGGAGCTGCCAGTGATCTCAGGGCTGCCTGGCTGTCTGAATAGATATAGATGCTACGGTCCTTGTAGCATCTACGCAAATTCTCCTCCACACGCGCCCTGATTGCAGTGATTTCGGCCTGGAATACTGAGGCCAGTTTCCCTAGAGAGATGACGCCCTCCAGTCTTGGCTGCACCCCGTATACCCCGGCTCCAACGCCTTGGTCTGATTTTGACCCGTCAGTGAACCAAGTGAACCAGACAATATCCCCCATACGGTGTCGAACTATTTTCTCCCACTGCTCCCTACTTCCAATTGTTATATTGAAAGGTTTGTTGAAGCAGTATGAGATTATAATATAGTCGGCTGGCATTTCCCCAACCTTTCCTATATTCACCTCACTCACTATTTTAGTGTGTGATTCTGGATATCCCAAAGAGTTCCAGTTTTTGCCAGTTTTGAGTCTGTATGCACCAGCCGCTGCCTCCATCTTTACCCAAAGGTGTAATAGGGGCATATCCAACATGGTTTCCATCCCAGCAGTTGGTGTGCTGCTAGTATGACTGGCCTAGGTTTTCCCCCTTGGCGGAGTTGTGCATAAGTAGCGGGGGGCAAGTCGTTCCATGTGAGAAGAAACTAATTCCAGAATGCTTCGTGTATTCCGAAACATATATTGCGAAAACCTATGTACAAATGCGACAGATAGCTTTCACGGTTTTTCGCGGCTCTTTACTTTGTTGAAGGCGTGTAAATTTTGCTACCTGTTGTCGTGTTGTTAGCTGTTTTTTCGGCAGATATTTTTAGGATTCGCCGAACAGTGGTCACTGTAATTGACACGAGTATTGACAAGCTTTGCGGAGCTGGCCGCGGTGGAGTAGCCGAGCGGTCTAAAGCGCCTCGCTGCGGAGCGCGCGGTTGCTCGCCGTGGAGGTTCGAGTCCTCCCTTGGGCATGCGTGTGTGTGTTTGTCCTTAGGTTAGTTTACCTAGGTTTAAGTAGTTTGTAAGCTACGGACTGATGACCACGCAGTTTGGTCCGATAGAATTACAAACATTTGAACATTTATTTGCGGAGCTGGATTCGTGTTGGAACCGCATATGAACACAAACGTTCAGTGAGCAGTAGGTCTCGCAGAAACACGCAGTGCACATTCGCACATTTTAATAATCCTATCCAATTTAAACAACGTAATAAAGCAGTTTGCTACCCTTGTACTGTAACTGCAGAATTATTTACCAGCAGCTGTGGCACCGGAACTTTCGGCGTGGTCGTTTCCGTTGCGTCTCAAATAATACTAGTTTATTAAACATTTGCAGTCGAATCTCCAGATCAATGGAAAAAAGACACATCCAGTGGGCTACGCTGTCGTCCTAGGCTGAAAAGTAATCTAGTGTAGCAACGTCCAAGTAAGAGTAGGTTGTAAGCGCATGATCCCATACCAGCGTCACAGCCGAAAAGCAGTCCAGGCGTTAAAAGGCCCTTGGCGATAATTCAAGATACTGGTGTAACGAGAACGCGACGATAGGATCTGCGGTAAAGGCAACACTAGCCTCAGGCTGCAAACATGGTCCCGCTGCTGGAAGGGTTAATCGAGAGATGCGACGCCAGCGAAGTACATTAGTACCTCAGCAAAGTACTAACTTTCATGCTGTACGAGGGGAATACCAAAATATTCAGACCAGCGTTTCGTATCTCAAACTGATGCAATTACCCTACTGCATCATCCATAGACGTTTGTTCGTCATAATGGTTACAAGCTGCATTTAGAGTTACTGAATCTAGAGTCATCAAGGCCGACTCCAGAGATCTGCCACCCTCAAGCCCTCTCCCCTTCCCCCTTCTCTTCCTGGCACTTTCAGACATAGTCAACTTTTCCCACAAAGTCATTCATCCATGGCGTCTTATTTCCACATATCACACTTACTCGTACGACGAATATGGATAAACAGTTTACTTGCTTCGGCAGCAAAATAAGGTTCGACGAGTTTATTGTGTGATCTTAACCCATTTCTTCCCAGTGTTGCGTACACGCAACACAATATTTAGCCTTACAAAATGCAGTCGAACTGGACTTACTATACAAAACTCACCACACATGTGTTAAAAGGCATTCACGAGCACTCTGTATATGTGTTAAAGTTTCACAATTACCTTAACACTTCGTAAAAAGATGCAAGTTTTACAAACGTCAGACGATCTACATACACAAGAAATGTCAAGTTCAGCTTCACACAGAGTGTTTTTCAATATTTCATGAGTGATACCATCAATGTTAGTCAGAGTTATCATATAATAGACAATATTGCACAGTTTAAACAAATAGAAGAATGTGATCACAAAAACTAAATTTTTCTATTTTTTACTAGGAAACAGCGCAACATTATGGGTGGTGCAAATTACAACACATACTGCCAGTTTGTAATATTTGTAATATTATTTCAATTATTTTAAAGAGAACCTGATGACTAAATATAACACTTTTCACAATTTCTATTTTTGGGAAGAAATGGGTTAACATATAATGATAATGGCTTCAACACCGAAAAATAAAAAGGAATGAGGGAAAATTTAACAGAAGTTACATAGAAATCAGAAAAAATTAACGTACAGGAGTCTAGCAAGAAGAAGTGCAACATAGTGATGCTGGGAGAACCAACGGATAGGGAGTGGCATGGGAAGTATTGCATGCATCTTTCCATGTGTAGACGCAGCTTATCACTATGGCTGCGCTCATTGCTGTATTGCCCGATTTTCTTACAGAACATTCCATTACCCTTGATTTGCTCTTATTAATGGTCATCTTATGTCATCCTTTCAAGGCACTGCCCATTCCGTTCAACTAATGTTCCAGGTCCTTTCCTGTCTCTGACAGAATAAAAATGTCATCAGCAAACCCCAAAATTTTTATTTATTCTCCCTGAACTTTAATTCCTTCTTTAATTTTCTCCTTGCATTTCTTGCTTGTTCAATGTACAGACTGAATAACTTCGGGGGAAGGCTACAACCCTGTCTTACTCCCGTCCCCACCAATGCGTCCCTTTCATGCCCGTCGACTCTAATAATTGCTGTCTGGTTTTTGTACAAGTTGTATATAGCTTTTCTCTTTATTTTACCTTTGTTACCTTCAGAATTTGAAAGAGTGTATTCCAGTCAATATTGTCAAAAGCTTTCCCCAAATCTACAAAAGTTATAATCGGACTCAAATTCAAGTTTAAAATTTTGGCTCTGCTGTCCTTGGCACGGCTTGGCCCTGCTAGCACCGGCCTGGACAATGTATAGAGTGAAAACGGAAAATTTAGAACGGTAAACGTAGTATTTACGGTAATAGTTAACATAATGTGATAGACGCTTGGTGAGGAAATAGCTTTGATACAACTGGTAAGATGCTATTTTCATGAAATATGCAATTACAAAGAGTAATTTTGACTTAAAAAGTGTCACGATGAAACTACATAATTTAACCTCCCTATTTGTAGTAGAAAGGCCTATTTTAAACAACATTCATACAAAGGCACTTCACTGACGAAAGGAACATTTGCGTCATCCTTCACAGAATGTATTCGATGTTCCCTGTTCGATGTTCCTCTTATGATATGAGTCACATATAGTTGAACGTATTAAAGAACGTCGCGTATCATTTTTCAACGCAATCTCTTATGCAGACTAACTGCAGTTTCCAAGTGTTCAAGTAAGTATTCGTAGCTTGCCATTTAGTTTCGCACAAGAGAGCCTAAGTGATCGTTGCATTTCATACTTCTACACATTGTTACTACAAAATTTTAATGACTCGACTAATAGTGATTATGACCAAACTTCATTTTTACTCTAATTGCAGTGTATTAAGAACTTGCTGCCAGTTTTGGTACCAGACTGTCAATTTATCAAGAGAAATTAGATGTAGCTGCTGGAAGGAAGCTTGGAGTTTAACGTCCCGTCGACTGCGTGGTCATTAGAGACGGAGCTTACGCTCAGAATGTTTAGGTAAGGAAGTGGAAGGAAATCGGTCGTGCCCTTTCAAAGGAACTATCCCGGCATTTGCCTGAAGTGATTTTAGGGAAATCACGGAAAACCTAAATCAGGATGGCCGGAGGTGGATTTGAACCACCATCCTTCCGAATGCGAGTCTAGTGTGTTACCACTGCGCCACCTCGCTCGGTGTGGCTGCTGTTTTTAGCAGACAGAATTGTCTCATACATAAGTGCATCATTCACGTCAAGCGTGCGATCTCAACTAGTGAGAACTATATTATTGATGTATAGCAACAGTCTTGTTACTCTCCGTGGTGGAGTGGCCGAACGCTCTAAGGCGCCTTGCTGCGGAGTGCCTGGTTGCTCGCCGTCGGAGGTTCGAGTCCTCCCTCGGGCATGGCCGTGTGTGTTGTCTTTGGAATAAGTTAAAGTTAGTTTAAGTAGTTGGTAAGCCTAGGGGCTGATGACTGTAGCAGTTAAGTTCCTTAGATTTAAAAAAAATGTTCAAATGTTTGTATAGTCTATGGGACTTAACTACGGGGTCACCAGTTCCTAAACTTACAAACTACTTATGAACTGACTAAGACTAAGGACAGCACAAATATCCATGCCCGAGGGGGGATTTGAACCCCCGACCGTAGTGGCCGTGCAGACCGTGACTGGAGCGCCTCAGTCCCCTCGGCCACCTCGGCCGGCTTAGATTTACAAACATTATTATCATTATCATCTTATGACTTTACTGTAGGAATAGTGCACACCATGTTTTGCTTAATTCTCCGCTGTATGGTGCCCAAACTAGAATCTCTTACTGATTGCTTTTAAAACAGTTCGTTACGCTGTCAACAGACTCCCAGCACGATTACTCTACTACGAAGTTAATTGTGATTAATCACAGATTGAAAACAGCAGTAACATTCATAAATATAATCGTAAAGGCAGTAGTGAGGTATTCAATCATAAAAATCTTTGGCAGCCTGCAAAATAATGTAAAGAATTTAACAGATGACATTAATTTGAAACACAATCTGAAATTAAAACTACATTTTGACACCTTCGGCTGACCACTTTCCATTCAGGATGACGTGTGTCCTGCTCTTTTCCGCGACAAAAGTTTCATTATTTTTAACACACAGTATCCTTTAGTGTGTTTCGGTTAACATGTATCACTGAAAGACGTATTTACGCCACTCTGAAAGTACGTGTTAGGATCCCAGAATTAGGAAAATTGCATCCTTTTGAGTAAGTCCCCGGCGTGGTCTCCGATGCTTGTCGCCGCCATTCTGCTAACTTGGAGCCGGGCACAAACGCGCTGGCCAATTACCTTTTGTCAATACTCCCGCCCACTTAACCGCGCCACTGTCACCACTGTTCGGCGAATTCTAAAAATAGCCCCTGACACCACAGGCAACGAGATGCGGACAAACAGGGACAAGTCAAGAAGTAAAAGAATGAAAGTAAAAACGGATAAAAGAAGAGAAAGGTGGAAAGACGATAAAAGAGTGTCCTGGCCAGGTGACCACAGACATGGTAGTATGGTATCTGGCCGCTTTTTCACATTAAAACCACCTGCCTAAAACGGTAGGTGAGCGGGTAACAAATATGTAATGAACAGAGTACTAAAAATCAAATGGATCGGTACAACCCACTCACACGAATAAAATTTAAAACTGCGTCAGCCATAGAGGCATTGTCAGCTAAAACAAGTTTCATATCATCAGGGAGATTAAAATTCCTTCTCTGCGCTGCTAAGTCCGGGCATTCCAAGACGATGTGGGCGACTGTCAGACGCGCACCACATCGACACTCGGGAGGATCCTCGCGACGGAGAAGGTGGCCGTGCGTAAGCCAAGTATGGCCGATACGCAGCCGGCAGAGAACAACAGAGTCTCTGCGAGGGGCCCGCAGAGAGGTCCTCCACACGTTTGTTGTCTCCTTTACACTCCTCAGTTTGTTGGGCACCTGTAGAGAGCGCATTCACCACTCCACAAACCGAGCACTTTACGGCGTAGTGTACAACGGAGATCAGCACATAGAATGCCTATATTGAGGACAGGCTTGTGGGTGGCCTCTTTGGCCAGCCTGTCAGCAAGCTCGTTGCCATCTATCCCGACATGTCCCAGAGTCCAAAGGAATGCCACCGACTGCCCATGTTGTCCAATGGTGTACAAGGACTCGTCTATGGCAACAACCAAACGATTGCGCGGAAAACACTGGTCGATGGCCTGTAAACCGCTGAGGGAGTCACTACAAATGACGAAGGACTCCCTGGGCAGGAACGGATATGTTGAAGCGCGCGGTGGATCGCTACCAGCTCTGCAGTGAATACACTGCAGCCATCTGGCAGGGAGTGCAACTCATTGTGTACTGCAAGCGTGTAAGCAAATCCGACATGACCATCTACCATCGAGCCGTCGGTGTACACTACCGTAGAGCCTCGGAAGCCGTCAAGAATTGATATGTCTTAACTGTAGATGGTAAGGGGAGATCCTATTACCTGACCGGCACATTTACCTGAGGCGAACCCATCTTATATATGGACGGTGTTATGCATCACTAGACGAAGCGCGATTTATTGATATCTTCTGATTTGAGCAAATTCTGTTGAGAAACATCATAATCAATGTGGATAAAAATCACCGTTCTTGTCTTAGCAATGGTTGCCATGATATATTAAAAAATACTAAGTGCCACTTCGCTTATCGTTGATTTTCAATTTTGCATCACAAGTCCATATCCGACAAACCAAACTATAGTTCTGCAACAGTAGACCTTGTGTTTTGATTTACAGAAGACGTAGCCTCTGTCTAAGATTCCTACCAACACAGTGCATTACAGAAGGCACCTGTGCGTGTATCATTTAGCTATTCACAGTGGCAAACACGGAAAAGGCCACTGCTACGTCCGAGTTGAGGGTGAAGCTGGCCATGGAGCTCAGGAAGTTGGCAGCTGCCTCAAAAAACATATCGAGGGAAATGTCACTGCAAAAGAATTTATTCCTTGGATAGACTCGTGAGAAAGCCAAAATCGTAACATAAAAATAGTGCTGTTACTTAAAACGGTTTCGGAAAGTCGTCCTGCATCGGAAAAGATTACTTTGCACCATTTTCTCCCAAGGAACAGCTTTTTGCCCAATGGCAGTGATTTTGGAGACATAGTGTTGCACTGAAGCTACAACAACGGTTGTACACCGTCGACGATATTATGAGTATAATGAAAGTATGTCGTAAAAAGAATGGTTTGGTCGTTCACAGAGTCGAAAAGAGAGACTTCGTTGGAACGAAAATGCTGGAAAAACAAATAACAAACTGCAAATGTGACACAGAATACCACAAAATAAATTGGCTGAACACTAGAGAAATTGGAATGAGAAAGGACGAACCTCTAAGTATTTTTATGAAAAGCGACATTGACCAAGAGACTGCAGCTGAAATATACATTTAGAAAAAGAAAAGAAGAGGGCGACCTTCTTCTCACCCGTTGAAACTAAGTTAACACTTAATACCACTGTGGCCAGGAGGAAAACCGATTTCTAAAGGAGAAATGGCAGACTTGAAATATCTTCTGCCGCTGAATCAGAAAGACGCAAGACAAATGTACCGGTCGTTTCGAAGAGATCACAGTGTGAAAGACAACATCGATGGTTTCAATGGACACGTTGACTTCTAAATTGAATGCGAATAATGACAACTACCTCTAATTTTGTTTTGTAGAAGTTTCATTGTGTTTCATTTTACTGGATTTATACAGTAGCCCCATTGTGAAGTGCATTTGGTTATACTTACTTCAATTTAGAATGTATGTAGTGCTGTCAGACATTCGTAGAGGACCCATGAAGTGTCTGTAATGTTATTTGCATTGTTACAATTGGCTTGTGACTCATACAGTTTCATAAATAAAATGTCAATGATACAAAATGATACAAGAACTTGAGGATTGATACCTTCTGCATGTTATTCACAATGCTTAGCTTAAAAAATATAATTTGTTCTTTATTTAAGCTTCGTTTTCAGTAAAGTGAACACATTAAGTTGTTACAGGATATGAAAGGCACATGGCTTCCTAAGGCTTTATTTTTATAATAGGCCTAATACACAGTACAGTTACGGATAATGAGACGAAACGACGTTCAAGTCTTTTAGTCAACTGATGCATAACAGAACTACACAGGCAGCAATTAAGCATTAGTAGTCTAACGACCATTTGTGTTACTCTTTCGTGTTGTTTAGCTTTTAATTACGGTGATCTTTCACTAATAAGTGAAACGATAATAACCCTTCGCCTGTACAACAAATTGGGTAACTTCAACAATACATATATTTTTGAGGGAACGGTATTTTTGGACGCAATTATCTTGCTTACGACATTCTGGCGCTTGGTCTAGTTATACATAACACCGTCCATATGAAAAGAATCTACGAAAACTAAAGTCAGTCCATTCTACACGAAAACGCAGTTTAATTCCTGATAATCGCTCGTATTATAGCAAAGGGAGCGAACAAAGGCAATTCCAAACAATCCATGAATCAAACACGAAAATGTATTACTGAAAGGTTGCTCATGTCTCAAAACTTCGTATGAGCCTGTGGGCGCTGTTACTGTTAGATGTGAAATGGAGTGATGTTTAAACCGTAGACACACACCACGATCGATGTGCTTACCCAGTGGAAACTCATTAAACGCCTTGCAAGCATCGCTGCGTATGTCGATAGAGACTGGATGCGTTGCCAGACGAACCTATCTTTGTAAAGGTATTACATTTAGATCCTCACTGTAAGCAAACATTTGGAGTATCGGTGTTGGATAGGCAGGATGAGACAAGTCGTGAGGCCTATCCTATAATCGAGAGACTGTGCGTCACCCTTCTGATTCATTGCGAAACTCTTTACATTCTGCAATCGACTGATGACTCCATACCCCCTTACCTTGACGCATCCGTGGGTGACGTTAGTTTGTTAATTTTGTCGGCTATCCTGCGGTATTTTGGCTGGAATAAACTTTGAACCAGCAGTGGGCACTACTAGTGTCCTTTATTTTCTGTGAAACAACATTACAGACAAAATTTAACATTTGCTTCACAAAACCGTCATTACATGGAATTATGAATGTATCGAATAGAGATAGAGTGACAAGTGTCGACAATTTTGGAGCGTTAACTGGACTTCAGTGTAGAACTGCTGCACTGGAAATGAATTTATATTCCAGCTGTATGTGAGCAAGGATTCCACGATTGCTAGAGGGCATACAAGATCATACTGTAAATTACTTGATATTACTGAAATCAAATAAAATGTCACCATAACAAAGCCATATTTTATTCTTGAAAGGTGTAGTTTTCATGATGTAAACGTCACGTGGGTAACGAAAGGTACACCAACATGCGAAAAGGGACCACTGCATTGCGTTGGTTACACTACATCAGGTCTCTAGCCTCCGATTTGATTATGATACCTCAGAATCATTATCAGAGACCGTAACTTAATATTGTATATACTGAAATGTAAATAAATACCTGAAATGTAAGTGGTGGTCTAATATCAACTATTACAGTAATCCATTAAAAATCACTTTTCACGCAAATTACTCGACTCGAGTTAGATACTATTTCTGTTTACCCAAGACTGTAACTTTGCTGTTTTTCAACAATATATTTTCATAAGATTAAATAAAAAAGAATGACACATAAGAACCCAAAGCCACCCATTCTAAACGCCTTAAAAAGTGCACAAGAAAAATATTCCAATACACCCAGTCATCAATTTCCGAAAAGCTCCATCCTGTTACCTAGCTCAACATACACACAAACCAACCCCTATATTATTATTGTGATTTGAATCTCTTCTATTGGTCTGTGTTTGCGTTACAAATGTGGGGTTGTGGATCCGCCTTGATGCAAAACACTTATTGTTTCCAAACCCAAACTAATTTCGGCATAAATTCTGATATCATCAGGTTTTTTTATATTTATTAAAAAAGATGCAGGAAATAACATGGTTACAAAAGTGTGAAACATATTGCATGATAAGGTTATACACTTCTTTTTCGCTGTATCATTGTCTAAACTTTCATTTTCGTACCTTTTTTCTTTAAGCTATTGTACACTCCATACTGTTTGTTGCCATTTTCGGGGCGTACAGCATGCCATCTGCAACAGTGTGAGCGGCTGTTATTAACAAGAGTTATTACGAACACCGTTATTTCAGTGTATTTACAAACTCGGTTTTGTTTATTGATGTTATTGCAGTGGATGAGGGTTACCGCTACTAGGCTGTGATAACATGGAATCGTACATACGTTCGTTAGACGGTCCTCTGGATGGACTTGACAGATGTTCTCGCGTCACAGAGATATATATTTCGCCTATGGCAGTTGTTTGAAATTTACGCCGTTTTGTTATTTGCGTGTCTCGTGACTCGCGAGAAGTGTCGTATATCGCGAGAGTGTTTCTGTACCTGTGGCGCCAGTTTTGCTATTTCGTGTTGTGATCCTGAGTGTGGTGTGTGTGTGTTATTGACGCCCTGTATTCTGTGTTAGTTCATCTAAGGCAGTGAAGAGTGTGTTTATGCAAAGTGTTGTGTATTCGTTCATTACGCTTTTGCCTTCCTTTATGGCCTTTTGATTGTAATAATTTTCTTCTATTGTGAGTTTGCGGATTTGGCTATTGCTGTTCATGATTTGTAGGTCAGTTTCGATAGTTGTGGTATGGTGGTTCTCTTTTACCAAATGTTCTGCAAAGGTTGAATGTGTACTTTCGCTCTTTAGTGTTCAGTATAACGTGATCTGAAATTCCTGCATGTCTGTCCAATGTAATGTGACTGACAGGAGTTACAAGTGTGTTGGTATATTCCTGCATTACTGTATTTGTCTGGAGTTCTTTTTTGTGGTATCAGTCTTTGTTGTACTCTATTGTTTGTTTTGAAAGCGACTGGTATCCCTTGCTTCTTTAACATTCTTTGATGTCACATCAATGTACACCTGTGGAGCAAGAGATGAAACAACCAGCATCATCACACAGAATAAGGCAACAGGGAAACACCAGACACACACACACTAATGAAATAAAAACCATACTCAGAACCATAACAGAACAAAATGATTTTGATTCGACAAAGACTTCTATTCCCAACAGTAAGGGCTGCCAGTGGGGTCACCGATTAATGGCCTTCTAGCTAACATCTTCATGAACAACTTGGAATACAAAATTTTCAGGTACATTATACAACCAAAAAATACAAAGTTATATACTGGTACCGTTATGTCGATGACATAATATGCCTGATAAGTGAACCACACACACACGCGCGCGTAAAACAGTTTCACAATGAAATAAACACTCTACACCCAAAAATCCACTTCACATTGGAAAGAAAAACAGAAAACACTCTGAATATCACCATAAAAAGATGAACAAAACTTATGAATTCACAAAATTCAGAAAACCAACCAACACAAGTACCATCATCCACCGTCTATCAAATCACCTGGTGACACACGAACAGGCAAGCTTGAGAATCTTAAGCCCGTTTCACACGATCGACTTTGTGATGAAAATTGACTACTCCAAGTGCGTGCGCCTGCGTGTAAACAAGCAGCCAACCCCTTCGCGAGTGCGTCTATGACGTCAGTGATTGTGCCGAGTGTGGAGTTTTAAATTTACGAGTGTGCTGCAGAATGCGCATGTGCAGAAGCAAGTAACAGTGGTGGTGTCTGCTAACATCGGAAGTTAACCTATTCTAGTCGAGCGCATTCATATTACACAAATGCTTTTGCATACTCTGTAACTTTCTTCTGTTGTTTGCTCTGTGTTTTCATCACACCGAAAAAGTTGGACTAGAGTCTAATATTGTTTTTTTCTACTAGTTTTCTCCTACAAAAGAGACGAACTATCTGCTAGCAGGAAAATATTTTTATGGCGATATATATATATATATATATATATATATATATATATATATATATATATATATATATATATATATATATATTATTTTCGATATTATTTTGACCGTTAGCAAGAGAACAAGATAAGAAAACTAAAGAAGATAGTCGCTTTTTACTGCATTTTCCAAATTGTTCCGTATGTTTGCCGGTATAAATTTGCTTCTGCAAATAAATGGTACGTTTTCAAAAGTTTGAATGACACTTTTCCTATTATTTAAGTACTCAATTATGTAAACAATTTACTACATGACATTTGAGGAGAACATAAAAAAAGAATTACCCTTTCGTCATTAATAAATTCAATTATCCTTTTCCTGCTCCTACGTAAAAAGTGCCCTCATAACCTCACTTCTTCATTCAGTAGCGAAACTATATAGCAGACAGCTCTACAGTTTTGGTGTTCACGTATAAACGGAAACTTCTCAGAGGCAGTACGGGAATAGCATGCCAGGGGCTCTGCACTAAGCTCACTCGTCTCGAGTAGTCAGCTGAGACAAAGTTCGTCGTGTAAAAGGGGCTTTACTCAACAGTCAAAACATAACACCCGTAAGGAAACAAAACTACACACAGGAACTGAATACAATAAAACAAATAGCATTGGAGAATGGTTATGACACTCATGTAATAGACAGGCTAAACCAACAAATATGCCAAAAGAAAACTAATAAAAGGGGAACATATACACGAGAGCACTCAGAACAACACAACACACAGACAAGGACCGCACCCAAGACACAAGATCACAACACACAAACGGAAACATACCCACCTACAACAACAAAATAGTTCACAGGATAGGCAACATATTAAAGAAACAGGGACTACAAATAGGATACAGGACAGACAACACAGAACTGGAAACACTCGGAACACAACAGAGAAATTCAACAGGTCAGGAATATATGAACTGACATATACCACATGTCAATCAGTATATATATTACAAATTTGTAGGTATTTCAAAACCAGATACTCAGAACACTTAAGTGCACTAAAAAACTACAGTTTCCACAGCACATTTGCAGACCACCTAATAACCCACAAACACCACCCAACCAAAACAGAAACAGACCTAAAAATATCAACATCAAGCTTCAACCTATATCACAAACTCACAGTAGAAGAAAACTACCACATGCAAAATGCAGTAGCAGAAGGAAAATCAGTCATGAATGAATACACCACACTATGCAAAAACACATAATTTAACCCATTAAGGGATCTATACAGGAAAGATAACACAGACAGTTAAATTCGTGCGCAGAGAGAGGTAATAATCAAAATTCAAATCTACCGTCATCCCATAGTAGAACAAATGAAGGCCGTCTAGTAGGTACGATTAATAACAAAGCGTATATAGTCGTTTTTTACGTGAAGGAAATAAGCCGAGAATTTTGTGTAATGCATGTGTGGTATCCATAGAAACGCGGAACAGAAAATGTACTTCTAAACAATCCGCAAGTAAAAAAAAAAAAAAAAAAAAAAAAAAAAAAAAAAGTCACAATGTTCACTCAGATTATTTGGTTGAAGATGACAATGCTAATAGTGCCTAATTATGTTAAAATGGCCCTACAAGAGCACTTAATGTAAAAACGAAGGTAATACCAAAAATATGAAATATGACTTTTAGGCCTAATACTCACCTATAGGTTAGTACTAAAAATGTATATTTTTGTCCTTTCACAGCGATAAATAAAAAATAAACCCACTGATGATGGCACAGAGTTGCTGAAACATGTATGGGTAAAAAAAGTAATAATAATAACTTTTAAAAAACAGTGTTCTGCATATCAGACGCCAGGCGGACCTCATATCCAGATTTTTTTACTGGAAACACGGTGCTCACAAGAGAAAATGATGAACATAGCAGATCGGTTTTGTGTACTGAGTACAGGAACTGTGTTCCCAGGGCTGAAAAGCGGCACTGCGCCTGAGTCAGCTAGCAACAGAAAGAAAAAAAGAACATAACGATCACTCATGGTGGCCGCTAATAAATTCTACTTCCATTGTTTATTCCTTTATGCCGAGACTATAATACACGACCATTTCAGGAGCCGTTACCGTAACGTGACGTTCTATTGGAGTCGATAGTGAAACGGCTTTTACTCGGCGAACTGCGCTGGTTATGAAAAGGAAATGGTTCCCGTATATATGTTATTGTAAAAGTATTGTAAAAGCAGGACGTTACATTTACTGTCGCGGTGTGGTAATAGTACGAAATGTCTTATTACATGCAGTGATTTCGACCTGTTGCCGAGAGACGTTGGTAAATCTTAGGTTTCACTAATTCGAACCAGTAAGAGCCGGATGTAGATTCTCACGTCCGTTCCGTAGATGCTGAAATGTTTATTGTCATTGTCAGTCCGTCGGTGCTGCGTAAGTTCACTCTGTGTCGATTATCAAAATGTTCAAATGTTTGTTAAGCTTATGGGACTTAACTACGGGGTCATCAGTCCCTAAACTTACAAACTACTTATGAACTACTTACGAACTAGCACGGCACAAATATCCATGCCCGAGGGGGGATTCAAACCCCCGGCCGTGCAAACCGTGACTGGAGCGCCTCAGTCCCCTCGGCCACCGCGGCCGGCGTTTGTCGATTATCGTGAGCACAATTACGGCAGTCCTTGCGACTTGTGTTAGTGCTTGGTGCTTTTGGTTTTAAGCGAATCAGTGAATAAGAAGAAAGGCAACAATGTTAACTACTGAGCAGTATAATATTCTCTTAAGTGAAGTGAAAATTGTACCACCCGTTGCCAATAAAATATCTGTTCGCTGCAGGTGTTGGGAGCGATATGATGATTTCAAAATCACAGGTGAAGAGAAGCTCATAACATCAGTGTCTGCTGGAAAAGAAGAAATCCGTTGTTATGTGTGCTTCGAGGAATTGTTCAACGTAATACAGGAGAGTCCTATTGGTACAGGCCATGGCGGCCGAAGTCGGATGATTATGGGACTGAATCGTAAGTACAAGAATGTGGCTGTTGAATCAATACTGTTATAAGGTTATGTGAACCACGCCAGGAAAAACAAACATTGAAATGGGGTGTATTTGTGAAACGTATCACTCTCAGTGAAATAAATTCACGATTCCAAACTGACTTAATCGACATGCGGGCAAACCCAAACACTGAATGTAAATTCATACTTGTGTACCAGGATCATCTGACAAAATCTGTTATTCTCCGAGCACTAAATTAAAAAAGAGCTGATGAAGTAGTATATCATCTGTGGGATATTTTCATCACTTTCGGTGCCCCAAATATCATCTATTCTGAACTCGGTAGAGTTTTGTAACAAAGTCATTCAAAGTTTATGTGGTTTGTGGAAATACGTAAAGGCAGTCCATGGGCAGCAGAGACACACTCACGATCAGTGGCGTAACTAGGACTTGGCTGGGGGGGGGAGAGATCTGCTTGACGAGCTAAATTTTAGTCACTTTCCAGACAGACTACCATCTACCACTCCCGTTGAAGATTAATTCACCCCCATCAAATGAAAGCTTATGGTAAAACACCCCGAGTTTCCAATCTTTACCTTTGCTAGATTGCTGTTATACAATTTCTTTCTTTCTTTCCTTTTTTTTTTTCTCCTTCTTTGGGTTCCTGGGGGGGGGGGGGGTTCTATCCCCCTCATCCCCCCCCCCCCCCGTAGTTACAGTTACGCCACTGGTCTCAGGCATTAGTCGAAAGAGGTATTCAGTACAATATGTTATCAGCCTGGATATTTCCATCAAACTTCAAAATGTTCTGAAGGGTTAAGGTTTGTGCAATCAATGAAAAGTAGGGCATATTATAAAGGGATCAGATATGAAGCTATGTTTGGACTGCCAATAAAAACTGGCATAGAAATCTCTGTAGTTCCACGTGATTTAATAAAAAAAAAAAAAAAAAAAAAAAAGACTGGAGAAGATTTGGAAACGATATTAAACTCTAGAATGATTGGCACACAAGAACGGGAAACTGACGGCCAAGGAATCAAATTAGATACTGGAACAGAAGGATCGCAGGAAGAAAGTGTGGCTGCAGCAGGTGAGAAATACCACAGACACATTACGAGTATTTGATGACAGTGAAAACTGAGATAGTGAGACCAGCTGATGGTTGGGGCAAGACACCAACGAATTCCAACAGTATTAATAAAGTGAAGGTAACTGGACGCAAACAAAATCAAAACAGCCTTACGTAACAAAATGAAAATACCTTCAATTGGATAGAGAGTGAGAATTAAAGTACACAGGGCAAAAACCGAATCAAAATCAATAGCAGCAGTTGTAATAAATATTCAGAATGACGAGCATTATTGGATTGGTAACAGAGCTGGTATGCCGAAGTCACTGTACACTAGGAACTAATTTACCTTGTACAAGGGAAATTTTATGAGTACCCGCTCGGTTAACCGTGTGGTCTAACGCACCGCTTTCCGAGACGGGGAGGCGTACCGGCCCCGGTTCGAATCCGCCCAGCGGATTAACGAAGGGGGTCGGGTGACGGCCAGCCTGGATGTTATTTTAGGCGGTTTTCCACATCCCCCTAGGTGAATACCGGCTGGTCCCCAAGTCCCGCCTCAGTTATACGGTTCGCAAACATTTCGTAACACTTTACACTTTCACACATATAGCACAATACACAGGCATTTGGGGTACACATTTCCTCCCGGGGAGCATGGGGTGACGGCAGAAAGGGCATCCGGCCACCGCGTAACTATTAACACGCCAAAGCCGATCCTGCCTGTGCGGGAACATGGCTAAAGAGAAAGAAAGGAAAATTTTATGAGTGTTGAAGAAGTGCGAAGATAAAGAAGTTAGTATATATGAAGTGGTTATTAAACTGTCTTTGCCGGCCGCGGTGGCCGAGGGGACTGAGGCGCTCAAATCACGGTCTGCACGGCCACTAGGGTCGGGGGTTTGAATCCCCCCTCTGGCATGGATATTTGTGCCGTCCTAGTTCGTAAGTAGTGCATAAGTAGTTTGTAAGTTTAGGGACTGATGACCCCGTAGTTAAGTCCCATAACTTATACAAACATTTGATTTGAAACTGTCTTTCGTTGGAGAACAAGGGTTCAAAAAGTACAACTGTTTGAAAAGTATTCAATTAAAAATGCATGTGCAGATCGTCATCCATGTTATGCCACAACATTCATTCTTTGTAATAACAAAAACTGACTATCACAAAGTAATATTTTTATATAACCATTAAATTTTTCACTTTTTTCATATGGGATCACGTTACATTCTCATTGGTGTGTAAGAATGTCTAATAATATAATTTTACAATCAATACAAACTACTTCTATAAATTCTAAGGCCGCGCGGGAGTAGCCGAGCGGTCTGGAGCGCCATGTTGCGGATCGCGCGGCCTCCCGCGTCGGAGGTTCGAATCCTCCCTCGGACATGGATGTGTGAGTTGCCCTTTGGTTAGTTTAACTTAATTTAAGTAATTTGTAAGCCAGGGACTAATAACCCAGCAGTTAAGTCCCATAGATTTACAAACATTTGATTTAAATTCTACGGTAATTATTTTTAATATATACATGTGGCGTCTGTTCCGAAAGAACAGACGTCACTTCTGATCCTGCAGTTATTATTATTTAATATTCTGTGAATATTAAATAATAACAACTGCAGGATCAGAAGTGACGTCTGTTGTTTCGGAACAGACGCCACATGTATATATATAATATGCCGGTGACGGGCAATGATCCTATCGTTAGTGGGGATGGGTGGGCAACTTTGAAGCCCTTACTCTTACGGGAATTAGTTTCACAACTACGAGTTTGAGTACTGTGGGCAGGGCGAAGCTGGGAATTTGTATCTGACGGGAGGCGAGCTTAGGTAGTCCTTGCAGGTGCGGTTATCACCGTGTCCCCAGTGGTGTAGGGGTTGCCGGGCGCCGTGGCTCAGCGCGCCCGGTCAGAGGGCTCAACGCTTTCTGTAATAAAAAAAGCTGAGCCAACAACGTATCGAACAAAAACAATCAGCATCCGCAACAACGAGAACTAACAGAAAAAAAAAAAAAAAAAAAAAAAAAAAAAAAAAAAAAAAAAAAAAAAACCGGGTCAGCGCAACTGCCTAGAAAGCAGGAGACCCGGGTTCGAATCCCGGCTGGGTACACATTTTCAGCTTTGCCCAATCGCAGTTGATGTCATATATTCTGTGAATATTAGAGTATTTTTAAAATGAATACAGCGTTTTACAGTTCGCATATCAGAAATGTTACATCACAGTGATCCCAAAGGTTCACACTATCACCACTGAAGCCGAACTCCAAGGATGTTACAAACCGTGCAGTAATTTCAGCTAGGTATTCACGCTTAAGGAATGCATATAGAATCGTATTGTTGTAAGGGGGTGACGAGGACAGATGGAATGTGATGGCATGCAACCGAATGTGAAACAGCCCTTCGTACAGTTTATCGAGAAGGCGGCTGTCCTTTACTTCGTGACCGCATGGGATCACATTTCATCAGTACTTGTCAGGAATAAGATTCTATACGATTTCTGAGTTGTTAAGTGCGCCTCGGTTGTACGGGTCCTAGGATTTTCATCTGTCACTTTCCACTTCTTTCACCTCTGGCAGTATTGCTCACGTGAAAAATACCGAGGAGCAACGTTGTTCGGAACCCACGTTAAACTGTAGGTCCCCCTATAACTGGCTGGGTAAGTCAGTTCGAAGGTCGGAGGAAGGCAACGGCATACCACCTCCAAATAGGACCATGCCTAGTAAAGCACTGTGGTGTTCAAACCAATCTTCGGATTGTTGACTGCTTTATCTTTTACTTAGCCGAAGCCGGCCGCGGTGGCCGAGGGGACTGAGGCGCTCCAGTCACGGTCTGCACATCCACTACGGTCGGGGGTTCGAATCCCCCCTCGGGCACGGATATTTGTGCCGTCCTTAGAATTAGTTAGTTCATAAGTAGTTTGTAAGTTTAGGGACTGATGACCCCGTAGTTAAGTCCCATAAGCTATACAAACATTTGAACCTTTTGAACTTAGCCGAACCTTCTGCGGCGTGCGTAATTCCTAGGGAGTTCGTCTTCGATCTTGATGGCCCCAAACTTTCTGATCAGTGTGGACTCCATTTTTCATTCGGGGTTCATGGTACCAATGAATTGTTTGTTTTGAACATTTCTTCTATGTCGTTGATCATTTTGTGGCATAGAAGGTTGATCTCCATCTCTCGCGGACACTTATTTTCTGTCGCTCTCGTGATCTACATGGTGTGTCATTAGCAGCTAATATTTTTCCTGTCATAATTGTTAACGAGACATTTTCAAATGAGCCTTACTAGACACCAAGGGCGTCACCGACGGGGGGGGGGGACAGGGGAGACGTGTCCCCCCCATAATTTTTCGAAAAACGGTTTTATTTTTTTTTTGTCTTAGTTGACAAATAATGACATTGTTGAACGAATATATCCAAGCTTAACTAATAAGACAGGGTTGTAGCCTTTCTCCGATGTTATTCAATTTGTACATCGAGCAAGCGGTGAAGGAAAGCAAGGAAAAATTTGGAATAGGGATTAAAGTTCAGGGGGAAGAAATAAAAACATTGCGTTTTGCTGATGACATTGTAATTCTATCAGAGACAGCAAAGGACCTGGAAGAGCAGTTGAATGGAATGGACAGTGTGTTGAAGAGAGCGTATAAAATGAACATTAACAAGAGCAAAACAAAAATAATGGAATGCGGTCTTAGAAAATCAGGCGATGCTGAAGGAATTAGATTAGGTAACGAAACAATGAAGGTGGTAGATGAGTTTTGTTACTTGGGTAGTAAAATAACATGCGATGGTCGTAGTACAGAGGATACAAAATGCAGAATGGCAATGGGAAGAAAAGCATTTTTGAAAAAGAGAAATTTGCTAACATCGAATATTAATTTAAGTGTAAGGAAGTCTTTTCTGAAGGCATTTGTGTGGAGTGTTGCCTTGTATGGGAGTGAAACATGGACGATAAGCATTGCGGACAGGAAGAGGATAGAGGCTTTTGAAATGTGGTGCTACAGAAGAATGCTGAAGATTAGGTGGGTAGATCGCATAACTAATGAAGAGGTACTGAACCGAATTGGTGAGAAAAGGAATTTTTGGCATACCCTGACTAAAAGAAGGGATCGCTTGGTAGGACACATTCTTAGACATCGGGGAATCGTAAACTTAGCATTGGAGGGAAGTGTGTGGGGTAAAAATCGCAGAGGGAGACCAAGATACGCGTATAGTAAGCAGATTCAAATAGATGTGGGTTGCCGTTCTTATGAGGAGATGAAAAGGCTTGCTCAGGATAGAGTAGGGTGGAGAGCTGCATCAAACCAGTCTCCGGACTGAAGACCATAACAACAACAACTAATAATATGTGCTGAAAGATGTTATGCACTATGACTTAATTATTTACATGATTTGCTAACGCGCTAGTAAAGTAACAGTGAACATTATGAGGCACAAATACGAGCATTGTTACAAGACAGCGTTACCGACTGTCTGATGGGTCAAGCGGCTGCCTGTCAAGAGAGCGCGGCTGTACACTGTGTGGGAACGGGCCTCACCTCACTACAGCCGCCAGATCGTCTCACTAAATCACACCGTGTGCACGATGATTGGTAACGGTGCTGTAATCAGCTCATTCGTCACTTGTTGCTGCAAAGTTACAGTCAGTAATAGCTATGAAGAGAGTAAAAGGCAGTTCATCAATATTGTCTTTCTTTAAAAAGAAAAGGATTGATGGTAAGTAAATATTTATTACAAAACTAGCTCCAGCAACCGGCGCTGCTTACGTATGTATTTTTTCCAATGTTTTGTTACACATCTCCTTCATCCAATTCTGTCCATCGCCTTCTGTCCCATTCTTTTTCATCTGCAAGCCTATCTGTAGTGGATAACTTATTGGTCTCTAGTTTCGTTTTCCACATCTCAATCCTGATAACGTGATCTCCAGAACAACATACCCTACAATAATAAGATTTTCTAGGTACCCCATTAGAATATTGGGAAAGTGCCTCCCAAACATGTTGCGAATATACTTAGTAGTAAAGATGTAGGTAACGAATTAAAATCCTTGAGCTTGATGTGGCGTTATTTGATGCATCTTATTGTTTATGATCTCTTATCTCATGCACTATGCGTCTTAATATCAAATAATTTAGAAGGTAAATTTAGTGATAGGCCTATATTTGCATACTGTATGTCAAAAATGTCGAGAATACAATTTGTAGCATCCAAATGATAACTGTAACGTCGTGCCGAATGTCACAATTTTACTTCATGAATTGTGGAAGATTACTATGCCATAAGCTTTTTCCTTTCATTACTTTGTAGGCGGTGTCAACGACAGATTTCTTTAACGTGTATCATTGCGTCTAAAGTTTGGCACAATAATGTAACCGCACCCTTTATCAAAGTGTAGATGAATAGAATATGATTACTCAGACATTGCGGGCTCCTCTTCTTTTTTTTTTCACCCACCCGTTGGAAGGTAGTTCTCACCCTCACAGCTTCAAGTATTTATTTGAAAGGAAACGACAGTATACAGGTATATATGTACGCAGTCTGCAAGTACAGTACGTCTGTGTAGATTTGACCAACAAAAAATGGCTTTAAAAGCATTGACAATCGTTATTAGCAGTGTTAAATATCCTACCAGACAAGGAATGGCTATTAGAGCACACACAAAGTATGAACGAAATTTAATGGAACTGTTGACACTCCGTAGTGATGGCAAACCAACTTTGAAATTGTGGCTAGAAAGAGAACAAAGTTACACCCATCCAATGATACAAAATAAATTAATTGAAATCCTTGATAAAGAAATCTTTAACAGCATAGTTAAAAATTAGGTCAGTAAATACTTTGATTTATTCAGTCATCTGTTTAATTTTTCCATGGTAGGACGGCGATCTCTTTTCTTTGAAGTATTAAATGCCAAGATCGCAAATATTGATTTATTTTTCCTGTTATGTTATGACTGACGTAACATTTTAATGTCACACTTCTTCACAAAACGATAACATAGGATACAAGTGACCAGATGATGATACCTTAGTGTATCGAAACCGGTCGTCAGGAAAAATAAATCAATTTTTGCGATCTTGGCATTTTAATACTTCAGTCATCTGTGATGCCACAAGAGACATTTCCGGCGATGAACAAATTAGTTTTTGTGTAAGATGGTGTGATGACAATTTAGATTCTTATGAAAGCTTTTTGGGGTTCTATAAAACTAGTTATGTATGCGGAGCATATACCTGCACTCATTTCTGATGTTCTGCTCAGATTGTAGCTACCGTCGTGGGCAGACATATGATAGAGCACGAAACATGAGTGGAATGCATGAAGGAATTCAATGAATTATTACTGACAAACAGCCTCTGGCACATTTATTCACTATGGTGCTCACTGCTGTATTATGAAAGTCAGCTGCGAAATTTCAAGAACTGTTAAAAAAATCCATGGAATCAGCTCATCGATTAGGAATACCGTCCCCAAAAATAAATAAATAAATAAAAAGAAAAAAAGAAAAACAAATAAAAATAAGTAAAAGACACGTTTATGCTTATTATTGAAGATGCCTACATATCAGTAATGTAGCATATATCAAACATTTATCTCCTACTAGATGGTTGTACCGACAGTCAAAAATCAATGAAATTTTGAATATATATATATATATATATATATGCTTTGGTTATCAAGACATTGAATGAACTAATAGAACAGGGATACGAAGAAGTCATTGGTCTACTTAATGTTTTGAGTCTGGCAAAACATACCTTGGTTTCCTAATGGGAAAAGAAGTAATTGAGCTTTTAGAAATCTTGAACAGGTGTTTCCAAGGAGAAAAAAAAATTGTCTCCGTACTTTATTCTGCAGTTGAAATTATAACTGAGGTCCTTAAAAATCTCAGGACAAATGAAAAGTTTTCTTCTATGTACAAAGAATGTAATATTACGATATCCGAGCTTGGGTTAGAACAGCTGCAACTTCCAAGGAAAAAAGTAATTCCCAAGTGATTGTCTGAGGGCATAGATCTACATCAATTTCTGTCGCTTGAAGATGTTTAGAGGCAGGACTATTTTGAAGTCAGATTCGGCTGTCCAAGGGCTTATACAGAGGATAATTGACCAACCTGCTATGAAGAAACAGGTTTCCTTGAAGAAAGGGTTGTTGGAGAGAAACGATACACTGTGTTAGCTCTATACCCGGTAATAAAAAACAGGACATGAACTATTTTATCTACAATACAATGTAAAACGCCTGAAAGAAGCAAAATATGTTTTGGTTTCTAAGAAAAAGAAGTTTGTGAATTATTTTCTAACGTTGAAGCGTTGGTCAGACCTTTGCTTGTGTGTCCAGCGTCAACCTGTGAAGCAGAACGCAGTTTTTCAGCTGTACGATGACTGAACAACCATCTACGTTCGACAATGAAGCAGCAGAGGCTCAATCACGTAGCAGTCTGAAATGTGCAGCAGTTGCTGCTGGATGAAATTGACTTCAAAAATGTTGCAAAAATATTCATATCTAATTGTGACAACAGAAGAATTGCGTTTGGATCAGTGTAGGAGGAACTTTGTATGAGTATTTCATCTAATGCTTTTGACAATGTAGTTAACTATCATTTCTGACTGTTTTGTACTTACTTGTTTATTCCTGTGTATATATTTGTTCATTTTATAATGTATTTTTAACGAATGAAAAATAAAATGTTTTGATAATTGGTTATTTTGCTTAAATTTCCAATCAGAATGAAGCAGAATGTCGTTTTAAAAGCTCTTCATTTTGCAATACTTGACAGTTGTTTTGAACAGTAAAAATCATAATCATACAGTCAAAAAATTTAATTGTAAGTGTTATGTAACCTTTTTTATGACAGGTAACTGCAGAAAATGTTTAAATCCAGGATTAAATCGGCACGCTTCAAGAACTTTAAGGGCAACTGGAACAGTACCGGGGCAGGTACTCGATATTACCAACGATCCCTATTCCCCCCCCCCCCCCCCCCAATCTTCGTCTGAGGCATCAGAACGTTCGAAAATGTCCCGGTTGAGTCGTCCCCCCAATAATTTTGTGCTGGTGACGCCTATGCTAGACACTAAACTTGCAACCTCGCACTCCAGAGGTTCATTGCCAGTGTTGGAGATGCCGGGGCTGATATCTGCCGTTAACAGGTGGTTAAGTGGAGAGAGGGGGGGGCAGTTCCTGACACCTCAGGCCTTTGGAGTGTTGTCACTGTGGGGCAGCTTAAACAACTGATCTACGCAACTGCCCACCTAGATGCAGAAACTTTACAACGATGTGTTATGGAAGCTTGCGAAACGGCGAGGCAGAATCTCGAAAGGTATAACAGTCCAAGACTCGACGTGTTCATATGAGTTTAGAATAAAAGAAGGACTTTTACATTATTAATTCCTATAAGTTCATGTGTTGATCAGCTCCATTCACCTAAATTGTAAACTTCCATTAATAGCTCGTAAACGAAGGATTTTCGCACCTATGTTTATATGAACTTTATTACTTCTTTTGGAGCCGGTCGCGGTGGTTGAGGGGACTGAGGCGCTCCAGTCACGGTCTGCACGGCCACTACGGTCTGGGGTTCGAATCCCCCCTCGGGCATGGATATTTGTGCCATCCTTAGTCGTAGCTAGTTCATAAATAGTTTGTAAGTTTAGGGACTGATGACCCCGTAGTTAAGTCAATTAAGCTCTACAAACATTTGAACTCCTTTTGGTAGAAGAAACTTGTTACCAAAGTAGTTTTGAAACACCTTCCAAACGTCACTAGCAGTTAACAGCCTAAGGAAATCAGACTGTTTTGAGCTTCATAATTTTTACGTGTAGATTAAAATGTTTGGATTGCCCATTGTGTAAAGTGGTAGTCGTCATAACCACAGGTTTTACATAATAATTTAATTTAGTTTATAAAGGAATCGTGCCGCATTTCCTCAGTCAGTAATGCAACCGTGCTGTTTGCAATGGTCACGTGACCATGCTGACACCTGTAGAAGAGGTTCTGGACGTCCGCGCCAAACAGACGTCCGCCTGGATGGTCCTGTTGTAACGGCAGCAACGACGGATCGGACGGCTACCACATCACATGTAAGAGGATTTGTGAGCACAGAAGTGTCAACACCAACGATTTCCTATCGTTTATTAGCAGTGCAACTTCAAGCACGCACACCTCTAGCTGTCTTCCACCACGCAACATTACAGGGCGTTACGTGTGTAATGCGCATGGGTCCCCTAGCTACTTCTGCCTTTCGTCTTCTCAGCCTAGCTCTTCCCTCTCTCCTCTCCTCTCCTCCTGAGGTTTCAGTGTTAGAACTCACCTGCGATTTTTCCTTGCCTGTCGTAATGGCACGTGACGTCACGTCAATGACGCGGTCTTCAGACACGCAGCCGCCGCGGTGGCCGAGGGGACTAAGGCGCTCCAGTCACGGTCTGCACGGTATCTACGGTCGGGGGTTCGAATCCCCCCTCGGGCATGGATATTTGTGCCGTCCTAGTTCGTAAGTAGTTCATAAGTAGTTTGTAAGTTTAGGGACTGATGACCCCGTAGTTAAGTCCCATAGACTATACAAACAAACATTTCAGACACGCAGCACAAGCTAGGACTTTGGAAGCGTGAGTAGTGGCTCACTAAGGAGAGGGGAAGGGGAATGGGAGGCGGGGTTACATCGGCCAGGACCTCTCGTCTTGGAGGCCTCCGAATCTCGAGAGCTCCGAGATGTGTATCCTCGACGCACTTGACCATTTTGTTTAATTCTCTCCATGATTAATGGACTGGGACTACAGCTGAGATAGCCGGCCGCGGTGGCCGAGGGGACTGAGGCGCGCCAGTCACGGTCTGCACGGCCACTACGGTCGGGGGTTCGAATCCCCTCTCGGGCATGGATATTTGTGCCGTCCTTAGTGTTAGCTACTTCATAAGTAGTTTGTAAGTTTAGGGACTGATGACCACGTAGTTAAGTCCCATCTAATATATAAAGCAGAGAATCCGTATGTTTGTACGTGTTGCATCCAGATCTACAGTTTTGTTCCAATCTTTATGAAATTTTATACACGTAAGCTTCAATCCATGAGGACGGTCGCCGTAAGTGTAAGAATCACATACGATATTTAGTTCACGAGATATGACGTCATAAACAATGAGATGCGCGAAAAATAGCTGCATTTTGCGACAATGCTGCTCATTTTCCCCTAAACCATTGGACCGATTTCAACCAAATTTGGTACACACATTCCTTACTGTGAGGTAACAATTGCTGCATGGTTAAGAATCACATACGGCACATGGTTCAAAAGATATTACGTCATAACCAATAGAAATCGCAAAAAAATGCCGTATAATGCGGCGAGACTTTCGAAATAGACTGTATTAGAATGACAGTACTTAGCGACTTGCAACAAACTTTAAACATAATTTAAAACCTTTATTAAACTTTTCTCGCTGGCAATCATAGTAAAATGACGAAAGGATAAAAGTTTCTCGATTACTACTTTTCCGATGTTTATGGAGTAAAAGTACGACAATGGTATGACATTACAATTTATAATTTGTACACTACAAATTGTAGCCGCAGGAAATTTTACAGACAGTATACACGCATATAGTTGAGTGTATCTTCTAAATTGTATCACAGTACGACACGTAGTTCATTAGATATGAGCACATAAACAGTAAGGTTCATGGAAAACCGCCCCATCGCGCGCCAAGTTTTAATGTATTACTTCTTTACTACTAATTGCATTACCAAGAGATTTTACAGACATACAGCCCTTAAACAAATGAATATATACCTGAAAATGGCAGGAATAAATAAATAAATACCCGGGCAACGCCGGGTTTTCAGCTAGTAAGCTATACAAACATTTGAACATTAGAGCTGAAATAAATGTGTAGATCGAAAGAAAGTAGCAGCAGCTGTGATTAGATTTCTTAATTAATTAAGCGAGCGGTTTCGTTGCTGTATTCGCTCCATCTTCAAGCCCCCGTTGCTTTAACTCTCACAAGCAATAGCGCATTTAAAATCGGTGACCGTTGACACTGGCAACCGTAAATTTCTTCGTTCTTGCAAGACAGGTATCAAACGACAACTCTTCGTCCTTGTATAGCAGGTATCAAGCGACAACTCAGTTGTCGTTTGATACCTGTCGTGCAAGGACGAAGTAATTTACGGTTATCAGTGTCAACGGCCAGCCCTTTTAAATGCGATATTACGCAATGGTGGGCTGAAGATGGTGCGAATATAGCACCGAAACCGGTCGCTAAATTAATTTTAAAAATCTACTAAACACAGCTGCTGGTACTTTCTTTTAATCTACATATTGACCATTTTGATCCCAATTCTAAACAATGACAAAACAAGTTCATTAAATAGGAGGCAGTCTGGAGTTCGAACCAATATAAGTATGCAAAATTGAAACACATGTACGGGCCGCTCGCAGAAGCGTTGTGCACGGTCTGATCACGCGTTCACCGGGGGGGGGGGGGGGGGGGGGGGAGATCAAACGGGATGCTAGGTTTCTCAACATTAAGAGCTTAGCCCGTGTAAAACATCGAAAATGAGGAATAAAATCTGTAGTTATGGACACAATTACGCAGTTATTCTTTCTGCTCCCTGTGACACTAACACTTCAGTTGTTTCCAGGACTGGCAGAACATTCACCCGTCTGCGGAGTGAGATGAGCTGCTGCTACTACTACTATTGACGCTAACAACTAAACTTTCTGCGTAAGCTTCCACAATTTTATCCATGTCCCACACCGATTTTCAGTTTCTTTGAACGTGCTACACAAATTTGTGCCACACTTCCGGTGCTCCTTCAATTACTACAACAACCAGAAGTATTTTCACTTCATTCAGTTCGAAATTTTAGTTCCCTGCTACGGCATAACTCTTTAATTTGTGCCCAGGTAAGTTCAGTGACGTTCAGTTGGCAGTGTTATGGAGGCATTCTTAAAACTGATTTGTCTATAACATATGCATTTATTCCTGCACGACAACCAGCAGTTTGCGCTTCAAAATGCTATCCACAGATTGTTTTTTCTTTTTTTGTCGAATGCCAGTTTGTAAGTTTACTCTCCATGCGGCAAAATTGACGCAAGTGATCGTAACAGAAGTCGAACGGTCACTGTTGTCGTCAGGGTTGCGATGTTCTAACATAAAAAAAAAATCCCCCAGACCTGCTTTAAATATCCTTCTGGTCTGTCAAAATACCCTAGTTTCGAATCTTCTACGCTAATTAATAGAGTTTTTAAGCAATATGTATTATTTAAAAAAGAAAATAATAAACTGAAAAAAATTCAAAACTGGCAATCTAAAAATTCCCTATATTCTCTCGATTTTGACAATTAAATCCCTCAATCCCTTTCCGGTTGAAAATTCCCTACGCCAGGGGATTTATCCCTCAACATCGCAACCCTGATTGTCGTCAACTCGGTATTGCTATCGTCGGCAGGTAGGCACAGTGTGCTGTGTGTGTTTGTATGTGGGGGGGGGGGGAGCGTGTGGAAGGGGAGGGGCTCATTATTTTATTGCCTCTTCCGCCTTAATCTACTTTGGGGAAACCTAAATCTGTGTGAGCGGACGGGGATTTGAACGGGGATTTCCTCTCAGAGAGGACACAGTTTGTAGCAATCGATGGAAAGGCATCGACTAAAACGAAGGTGATTTCGGGCGTTCCACAGGGTAGTGTTATTGGTCTTCTGCTGTTACTTATTTACATAAACGATTTAGGGGAAAATCTAAGTAGCTCTCTTAGATTGTTTGCAGATGACGCCGTCATTTACCGTCTAGTAAAATCATCTGAAGATCAAAACCAACTGTAGAACGATTTGAATAAGATGTCAGTATGGTCTAAGAATTGGCAGTTGACTCTAAATAATGAGAAGTGTGAAGTCTTCCACATGAGTACGAAAAGAATCCGTTAAAATTTGTTTACATGATAAATCAATCAACTGTGAAGGCCGTAAACTCCACAAAATACCTAGGAATTACAATTACTTTTGACTTAAATTGGAAAGATAATGTCCTGGGAAAGGCTAACTAGAGACTGCGTTTAATTGGCAGAACCCTCAAAAGATGTAATAGAACTACTAAAGAAACTGCATACACTACAATTGTCCGTCATTTTATGGAGTATTGCAGCCCAGTGTGGGATCCTTATCAGGTGGGTTTGACGGAGGACATCGACAGAGTCCAAAGAAGGGCAGCTCGTTTCGTATTGTCACGATACAGGGGAGACAGCGTTACGGAAATGATACAGGATCTGGGATGGGAATCAGTACAACAACGGCGCTTATCGCTACGGCGTGGGCTATTTACGAAACTCCAATCGCCAACATTCTCCTCCGAATGCGAAAATACATTGTTGACTCCCACTTACATAGGTAGAAATGATCATCAGAATAAAATACGAGAAATCAGAGCCCGAAGGGAGAGATTCAGGTGTTCATTCTTCCCGCGCGCTATTCGAGAATGGAATGGGAGGTAAAATAGTATAACGGTGGTTCGATGAACCTACTGCCAGGCACTTAAATGTGATTTGCAGAGTAAAATGTTCAAATGTTTGTATAGTTTATGGGACTTAACTACGGGGTCATTAGTCCCTAAACTTACAAACTAGGGAATAGGAATAGGTGTGTAGGATTTAGATCCGGCGAGTATTGTGGATGTTCAAACTGCACGACTACGCTCGCCCACACGGCCAATATTGTCAAACTGTTGCCGGCAAGAAAGGGGGTGATGCATCCACCATTCTCGCCGGATCTCAATCCTCCAAACTTTTTCCTATTCCCTTGACTCAAACTCGCTTTGATTGAAAGAAATTTGACGATATTCCTGACAGTCAGCGAAAAGTAACGAGGTTTTTGAACGACATCCCAAAAGACGTCATGTACCGAAGAGCTCAGCGGTGCATAGTTACGGAGGGTGACTATATCGAAGGACAGTAAGGTGGGCCGAGGTGACTGAGGCGCTCCAGTCACGGTCAGCACGGCCACTACGGTCGGGGGTTCGAATCCCCCCTCGGGCATGGATATTTGTGCCGTCCTAGTTTGTAAGTAGTTCATAAGTAGTTTGTAAGTTTAGGGACTGATGACCCCGTACTTAAGTCCCATAAGCTTAACAAACATTTTTTTTGACAGTAAGGTGGCAGTAGTTCATATACGTTAATTTGATAGAACTGCGCAAGGAGACGTGGAGCATGAGGTCGATCAGTGGCTCTGCTGATGCAGGAATATTCCGTTCTTGGAAAACAGTGTGAGTCACCCTTGCTGGTGCATTCTAACTAGCATCCGCTGCACAGTCTGCAACATACCTTTTCTCTCTAGTCTACTGAAACGTAATTTAAATACTAAGTTGTCTTAATCAGGATTAGCTGGATTCCTTTTGGTGCCGGTTCCTGTTGCGGGTCCTGCGGTGGTTCAAATGTTCAAATGTTTGTTAAGCTTATGGGACTTAACTATGGGGTCATCAGTCCCTACTACTTATGAACTACTTACGAACTAGGACGGCACAAATATCCATGCCCGAGGGGGGATTCGAACCCCCGACCGTAGTGGCCGTGCAGACCGTGACTGGAACGCCTCAGTTTTGCAGAGTACGCGATGTAGATGCAGAGTGATAGCAGTGGCATGGCCTGCAGGCGAGTGGAAAGCCGCGCACCGTTACTCAGGGCAAGGACGGCTGCGGCCACGCAACGCTTTCCTCTTACGCCACTGACGGCGCGTCTGCTTCGCGGCATTTCGCGCTCTTCCTGTGGCGACACGCGGGAATACCTGCGAGGGACGGCCGCAGCACGACGTACTGGAAACTTCCTCGCAGCCGAATACTGCCGAATGGCAAATACTGTCGCCGAATCCAACTACTCAGGGGGATGTCGGCACCGAGTAAAACAAAACAGGCATTCTACGGATCGGAGCCTGAAATCTTCTATCACTTAATCGGGTAGGTAAGTTAGATAATTTGAAAAGATAAATGGATATGTTAAAGTTAGATATAGTGGGGTTTAGTGAAGTTCGGTGGCAGGATCAAAAGGATTTCTGGCCAGGTGAGTAAAAAAGGTAAAGCAGTCAACAATCCGAAGATTGGTTTGAACACCACGGCGCTTTACTAGGCACGGTACTGTTTGGATGTGGTATGCCGTTGCCTTCCTCCGACTTTCGAACTGACTTACCCAGCCAGTTATAGCGGGACCTACAATTTAACGTGGGTTCCGAACCACGGTGCTACTCGGTATTTTTCACATGAACAATACTGCCAGAGACATTATTGATAGATCTGAAGCATTGAATTAAAATTTGTGGTGCGGCCGGGAATCGAACCCGGACCTTCTTGCTTACTAGGCAGACGTCTGAACCGTTAGACTACCACACCACTAACAATTAAGGCGCCTTGAAATAGACTATGTACGCTTCCCTCCACAACACAAACTTTAATTCACCGTCTGCCTAGTAAGCAAGGAGGTCCGGGTTCAATTCCCGGCCGCACCACAAATTTTAATTCAATGCTTCAGATCTATCAATAATGTCTTTGACATATTTGAGACGTAAATCCGTCTCTGGGATTCCTTATTTGTATTTATTGATATTTATAATACTGCCAGAGGTGAAAGAAGTGGAAAGTGACAGATAAGGATTTGTAGTCTGGCATTCTGCCACTGTGCAACCGAGGCGCACGGGGAGTACAGGGTTATAAATACAAAATCAGTTCGTGGTAACGCAGAAGTGGGTCCGATAACGAATAAGAAAACAAGAATGCAGGTAAGTTACTATGAACAGCACAGTAGACGGATTATCGTAGCAAAGATAGACACGAAGCCAACACCGACCACAGTAGTGCAAGTTTATATGCCAACTGGCTCTGCCGATGATGAGCAGATGGAAGAAATGTACGAGGAGATAAAAGAAATTATTCAGGCAATTATAGGAGAGGAAAACTTGATTGTGATAGGGGACTGCAACTCGGTAGTAGGAAAGGGAAGAGAAGGAAATGTAGTAGGTGAATAGGAAGTGGGAAAAGGAAATGAAATAGGACATCGCTTGGTAGAATTTTGTGCAGAGCACAATTTAATGATCACCAACACTTGGTTTAATCATCATGAAATTTTATATACGTGGAAAAGACCAGACTGACTTTATAATGGCAAGGCAAAGGCTTTGAAACCAAGTTTTAATCTGTAAGACATATCCAGTGACAGATATAGACTCTGACCGTAACTTATTGGTTATGAACTGTAGATTAAAACTTAAGAGACTGCGAAAAGGGTAGAAAATTAAGGAGATGGAATCTGGACAAACTGAAGGAACCAGAGGCGTTTGAGAGTTTCAGAGGGATCAGTAGGAAAGACTTGACTGAAATTGGGGGAAAGCAATACTGTAGAAGAAGAATGGGTAGCTCTGACAAATAGTGTAGTTAGGGCCGCAGTGTATCATATTGGCAGAAGGACAAGGCCTAGCCGGCCGCGGTGTCCGAGGAGACTGAGGCGCTCCAGTCACGGTCTGCACGGCCACTACGGTCGGGGGTTCGAATCCCCCCTCGGGCATGGATATTTGTGCCGTCCTAGTTCGTAAGTAGTTCATAAGTAGTTTGTAAGTTTAGGGACTGATGACCCCGTAGTTAAGTCCCATAAACTATACAAACATTTGAACATTTGACAAGGCCTAATAGAAATCCTTGGATAGCACGGAAGATACTGAACTTAATTGATGAAAGGAGAAAATATAAAAATGTAGCAAGTGAAGCGAACAAAAGGGAGTACAGACGTCTGAAAAATAATTAGGGGAGAGATAAATACCGCTTACAGGAAAATAAAGGAGACAAGAAAAGCAGCGGTATGAATATCAAGAACTCAGATGGAAACCCAGTACAAGGCAAAGAAGGGAACGTTGAAAGGTGGAAGGAATATGTAGAGCGCTTGTACAAAGGAAATAAATTTGAAGGCAGTATCCCAGAAATGGAAGACAAAGTACAGAAAGATGAAATAGGAGATACAATAATGCGAGAAGAATTTAGCAGAGCAGCAAAAGATGTAGGCTGCATAATGCATTTGTTGAATCTTACAAGTGTTCTGCCAACAAAGCCGTCTTTGGTTCATCATCCCCACATTATTATCATCGTCTTTCCAATTAAAGTTATTTTTAATTGTAATTCATAGATGTTTTATTTTAGCCGCACCGACCTGACGTATCTCGATACAGAGTATTCTGCTACTGCTCTGGTCATCACCTCCACCAAATCTCTCGCAAGTCAAAATGTTCAAATGTTTGTATAGCTTATGGGACTTAACTACGGGGTCATCAGTCCCTAAACTTACAAACTACTTACTAACTAGCTAACACTGAGGACGGCACAAATATCCGTGCCCGAGGGGGGATTCGAACCCCCGACCGTAGTGGCCGTGCAGACCGTGAATGGAGCGACTCAGTCCCCTCAGCCACTGCGGCCGGCTCTCGCAAGTCACTGGTCAAGGGTTGGCTAGAGAATGACAAGCCTTCACTCACCAGCCGCTGAGCTAAAGCAGCATCGAATGATGCACTTACATCAGTTATCATAGCTAAGATGTGCTTGAAGGGCAGTCGGGTTAAGGCCTTTGCTGCTGAGGTAGTAGAATGTTCAAATGTTGGTAAATCTATCGGACCAAACTGCGTGGTCATGAGTCCGTAGCTTACAAACTACTTAAACCTAGGTAAACTAACCTAAGGACAAGCACACACACCCATGCCCCAGGGAGGACTCGAACCTCCACGGCGTGCAACCGCACGCTCCGCAGCAAGACGCTTTAGACCGCTCGGCTACTCCACTGCGGCTGAGGTAGTAGCTGAGTGCACTAAATCTCGTGCACTGCATAACCCTAAATCACCTTCAAATTTAATGACGTATTCTTCCTCTTGTACTGTTTGCGTACATTAGATAAATGTGTGGTACTTCCTACCCCTTCTGGTTGTGTGGATTTGATGGTGAACAGTGTGCGTTGATGTACAGAGCTGCACTATTTCTGACAAAAATAACTTGGATTCAGAGATGGAATAAATGAATTACTTCATCTGAAAACCATCGCTATGGAGATTGAAATATTAAGTTAGTATTATCTAAGAAACGGAAACGTGAAGCGTAGGAGCATATTAAAAGTGTTTCAAGGGAACTGATTCTGCAGGTTATTTCCCTTCCCCATGTCCTTGACATTAATTCTACCACGTTTGGTACTGGTACGGCAATTAGTTTCCGTTTCATTACGTATTGAACAGGCAAAGTTTAATTGTAACCACCCGGTAGAAGTCCGTTAAATTCACTGTGCTCGGCAATCTTGTTACCTGCTACATGACGCACGTCCGTATCAACACACCTCACGCACGTATTACCACTCAGATATAAAGATACCGGGTGCCTGTTCTTATCGGGACCATGTGATAATCGTCTTCACGCTTAAACGTGTTAGTTAATGCAGAACGTTTCACGTCGCCAAATGATAAGCACGGTGATTTATTACGCTAGTGGGTTCTGGTTTCGTATGACACACGGAAGCAAAAGATCGATAGAAGTGAAAGCATTATATCCTTTTGACTTGTCTTCAGGAATTGCGAGTCACATCTATAGTACCTAATGTCAAAAAATATTTTGGAGTAATAAGGTGTAGAACTATAGGCTGTAACAAAGGCCGCGGTGGAATGGTCGAGCGCTCTAAGGCTCCTTACTGCGGAGCGCGCGGTTGCTCTCCGTCGCAGGTTCGAATCCTCCATCGGACATGGGTGTGTGTGTGCGCGTTGGCCTTAGGTTAATTTAAGTTGTTTGTAAGGCTAGGGGCTGATAATCTCAGTAGTTAAGTGCCACAGATTTACAGACAGTTGAACATTTTGTAACTGCAACGTAGGCTCAGTTACAGAAATAGCAAATGGCAATCTATGATTCATTTTTCAGAGTTGTTCATTGTTTACAAAACGAGCGTGTACTAAACACTTCTGCGCACCGTAGCTGAGTACTGTCCAATTGTTTGGGGACCATATCATGGCGGATTAACAGGGAACACTCAGCGTATACAACGAACGGCGGCACGAATAGCCACACGCTCGTTTCACTGGAGAGAATATGTAACAGAAATTTTGAAAACACTGTATTGCCAGACACTCGAAGATAAACGCTGTAAGCTGCATCAAGAACAGTGTGGCGCAATTGTTGGCACACTGGCATCACATTCGGAAAGACGACGGTAGAAATCCGGTCATCTAGAGAATTTCCGTAAATCTCTTTAAACAAAGGCAGATATGGTTCTCTTGAACGGACACTGTCGATTTCGTTTTGTATCCTTGCAGTTTTTGTCTCTCGTTGTCGACCGGACGTTTAACACTAATTTTCCTTCCTTTAATTTTTGCCATGGATTGTCTTGCCAGGCAAAATCACAAATGAAGAGTGGAAATGCTAAAGGATGTAAGTGCCATTTTTTTTTACTTTCGGGGTTTTTCACTGCTAACCGATCTATGTCTTCGCGCCAATACTCTGCTATCAGATTTATGTGCTCCGGTCATTCCTTGTAGTTACTGCTGACCCCAAGAGATTGCACTAGTCCTATGTCCAGATGGGCCTGCTCTGCTAATGGATCTATTGCTACAGGCATCTGGCGCTAGCCGAACAGCAGTCTATAGTCAAGGTTATGCCACAACACTATTGCTTTCCTTACTGAAGCTGTTGCTTGCTATCTAAAATGATGTACCTGTCAATAATGATAATATGAACGCCAGTGATGGAGGTGTTGAGAACGTTACGTTCAGGAAGAAACACGATAAGGCAAGATTAAGCGGAACGTCGTACCTCACACAGAAGAAGAAGAACAAGGAGGGAAATTGCTGCAAAACAACCGTCATCTTTACAGGTTAGTTTTGTTATATATATATACAAGCCTACCTTATCCAGTTGTAGCAGGTTGATGTACATATTTTTCGTTTGTTTTGTGTTTCGGGGTTCTACAAGTGTAAGTACAGTTGATATGAAAACTCTGCTCTTAGCTCTTTGAAGAATACAACCAGCTTGACCTGAACCAACAAGAACTCAAAGACGACGCCATGGGACCTATAATGAAGACGCAGAGAGGTAAAAGGCAGTCAACTCTCTGCTACACACTTCCTGATGGGACAGGAGACCTCAAAAGAGTATGCAAAGCTACATTTTTAAATACCTTTAATATTTCTGCTAAAAAATCAAACCATTTTTACGAAGAAAAAAATCAGGTTCTGAAGTTTTCAAAGACACAGCTTTCTTTGATCAAAATAAACAAACAACAGCCTGGTATTGTGTCCTGCAAAAGAAGCTTTTCCGATCAGTGTGCTTGGCAGAATTTTCATGTCCTGAATAAAGGCAAGACAACGACAGACACTGCAGCTGTGGAATTGATAAAACTTCCAGCTACTATTCCACTGGCACCAAATAAGATTGATTATTGATTATTGATTACGTGGACGAAAACAACAAGGACTTTTCCGACAGCTGTTACCTCCATAAAGTCAATGTTGTCTCGTGGCACTTAGATTTATTAGCTATGACAAAACCTATTGCACTTACACCTTTCTGCATAAAACGCTACGTAACTTTTTGATTTTTCAATATAAATAGAAAAAACCTTTGTCAACATTTGTATAACCATGTAAAGAGATAATTTGTGTTTTGTTAGAATTAAATATCCATTTCACACAGAGATGTGCAGTTTTTTTCGTTTCCTCAACAATTTCATTTTTGGCACTTTGCAACTTTAGCAATTCCACTCTTCAAATATTCTTCAGCCCTTTACTTACATATTCTGTAATTATTCTGCTGAGAAAACAAGAAAAGTAACATCTTGATTAGGGGCACATGAACAGTCATACTCCTCCGGTTCAACCATGAATGGAACGGGAAGATATGAGATATGTTACAATAATCAATATCCTATTCCTTGTCTCTCCTCATTGATGCACAGAATATGGAGGTAAGTGAGATGTGAGAAGTGTAAGACATGGTTGCAAGTTATTTCCGCTGTTATGATACTTTTATGACGAAGAAGTAAACGACAAAAAAGAAAGTAATAAACGTGATAAAATATTAAAAATCATTACAGGAGAAAAGTAAAGCGTGAACAGCTGGCGCGACGTAGAACCAACAGAAGGCCAAGAAATGGAAAACATGATGCAGTTAAGAGGTGGGCTAATACGTAAAGAATAAGGATGGTAGACGAAGTAAAGATGAAGGCGACAAACAACAGTAGAAAGGAAAGCGGCGAACTGGTAAGCTTGAAGATCGGGGAAAAGTAGTGGCAGAAGAGTTCGCCAAGGTATGACACGAGGAATGGATGACCCACGTGGGACATCCCAGGTAAAACGGGCGGGCGAATCTGAAAGACGGTTGCTAAAGTACACAGCCAGGACAAACCTACGTGAAATGAATACCAATAACGTGTGAAGGTGATCACATACGGAAATGCATGCTGGACAAGCACGTATGAATAAGTGTGCTTGCCAAAGCATGCTTGAGCGTGTCTAAGGTAAATTTGAAGTATCAGGACTGCACAAGCAGTTTGATGTGTAATTAAATTTCGATTATGCATACTTGTGCAAGAGATATAGTAGAAATCGCAATAGCGACTAGCCCACATCAACATTGGGGATAGTAAAGTATCAGAAGAAATTAATAATTTTCAGTGGACTGACAAAGGCGACGAAATTTTGCTTTACTAAAACAGCTGTACTGTCATCAAAAACGAATACTCAAATAAGGAAACGTTTCTGAAAGTGTGCTTATGAAGCACAGCATTGTTTGAAAGTTAAACGTATACTATCCGAAATTACGTGAAGTGGAACTGGAAGCATCTGGGATGATGAAAAATGATAAAAAATAAATGGACTGATAAATACTAAATTAAGTAGGTGGGGAAATAAGTATAACAACGGAAAGGACAGGGTAGTGGAACATTGGTTACGACATATGGGAGCACTTAACTTGAGGCAGAGAGGGAAAAACGGTAGAGACATAAACATAGTAAAATATTCAAAACACATTGTAGACGAGGTTGATAAACAGTTACATCCTGATGAATACGTATATATGGGGTGATTCGGTTGTTCCTAACTACTTCGTTTCACGTAACCGTGTTATGCCCCACGCTATATTGCTGAAAACGTGTTTGCATTACGAACAGTTTAGAGTGCATACCTTGCCAGTTCGGTGTTTAATGCATTGTTTGTTTTACTGTAATCTGCACAAAGCATGCTGTACTGAACTGTAGCGTTGTTGGTAAGGACAGACTGAGAGTTACGGAGATGTCTTGCGTGTGAGGTGCAACGTTCAAATTTCGGGGGATGATTCCATTCATTTTTTAAGTTTGTTTGGTTTTTAACGCACTTAACATATATGAAGTATCCTCTTTTTATGCAAATTCTATGTAATGGATGAAGAAGGAGTATTACTGTTTAACTTCCCGTCATCATTGTGGTATTTGCCGTATTTCTTGATTTCCAGAAAGCTTTTGACACCGTACCTCACAAACGGCTTTTAATCAAATTGCGTGGTTATGGTATGTTGTTGTTATGGTCTTCAGTCCGGAGACTGGTTTGATGCAGCTCTCCACCCTACTCTATCCTGAGCAAGCCTTTTCATCTCCTCATAAGAACGGCAACCCACATCCACTTGAATCTGCTTACTATACGCGTCTCTTGGTCTCCCTCTGCGATTTTTACCCCACACACTTCCCTCCAATGCTAAATTTACGAATCCTCGATGTCTAAGAATATGTCCTACCAAGCGATCCCTTCTTTTAGTCAGGGTATGCCAAAAATTCCTTTTCTCGCCAATTTTGTTCAGTACCTCTTCATTAGTTATGTGATCTACCCACTTAATCTTCAGCATTCTTCTGTAACACCACATTTCAAAAGCCTCTATTCTCTTCCTGTCCGCACTGCTTATCGTCCATGTTTCACTCCCGTACAACGCAACACTCCACACAAATGCCTTCAGAAAAGACTTCCTTACACTTAAATTAATATTCGATGTTAGCAAATTTCTCTTTTTCAAAAATGCTTTTCTTCCCATTGCCATTCTGCATTTTATATCCTCTGTACTGCGACCATCGCATGTTATTTTACTACCCAAGTAACAAAACTCATCTACCACCTTCATTGTCTCATTACCTAATCTAATTCCTTCGGCATCGCCTGATTTTCTAAGACTACATTCCATTATTTTTGTTTTGCTCTTGTTTATGTTCATTTTATACGCTCTCTTCAACACACTGTCCATTCCATTCAACTGCTCTTCAAGGTCGTTCGCTGTCTCTGACAGAATTACAATGTCATCAGCAAAACGCAATGTTTTTATTTCTTCCCCCTGAACTTTAATGCCTATTCCAAAATTTTCCTTGCTTTCCTTCACCGCCTGCTCAATGTACAAATTGAATAACATCGGAGAAAGGCTACAACCCTGTCTTACTCCCTTCCCAACTGATGCTTCCCTTTCATGCCCTTCAAGTCTAATAACTGCGGTCTGGCTTTTGTACAAATTGTAAATAACTCTCCTTTCCCTGTATTTTACCCCTGCTGACTTCAGAATTTGAAAGAGTGTAGTCCAGTCAACATTGTCAAATGCTTTCTCCAAATCTACAAAAGCTAAAAATGTAGGTTTGCCTTTCCTTAATCTATCTTCTAAGATAAGACGTAAGGTAAGTATTGCCTCCCGGGTTCCTACGTTCCTCCTGAATCCAAACTGATCTTCCCCGAGGTCAGCTTCTACCAGCTTTTCCATTCTCCTGTAGATAATTCGTGTTAAAATTTTGCAACCATGACTTATCAAACTGATGGTTCTGTAATTTTCACACCTGTCTGCGCCTGATTTCTTTGGAATGGGGATTATTACATTTTTCTTAAAGTCTGAGGGTATTTCGCCTGTCTCATACATCCTACACACCAGTTCAAATAGTTTTGTCATGGCTGGCTCTCCCAGAGACTTTAGTAGCTCTGAGGGTATGTCATCTACTCCTGGGGCCTTGTTCCGACCTAGGTCTTTCAGGGCTCTGTCAAATTCATCTCTCAGTATAGTATCTCCTATTTCATCTTGATCTACTTCCTCTTCCCTTCCTACAACATCGTCTCTAAGTTCATTTCCTTTGTAGAGCTGCTCTATGTACTCTTTCCACCTTTCAGCTTTCCCTTCTTTGCTGAGAACTGGTTTCCCATCTGAGTTCTTGATATTCGTAGAATTACTTTTCTTGTCCCCAAATGTGTCTTTTATTTTCCTGTAGGCGGTATCTACTTTTCCCCTTCTTATACATTCTTCTACAGATTTGCATTTGGCTTCTAGCCACTCCTGCTTAGCCATTTTGCATTTCCTGTCAATCTCATTTTTTAGTCGTCTGTACTCCATTTTGCTTGTTTCATTTACTGCATTTTTATATTTTCTCCTTTCATCAATTAAATTTAGTATTTCCTGTGTTATCCAAGGATTTTTTGTTGGTCTTGCCTTTCTACCTATTTTGTCCTCCGCTGCCTTCACTATTTCATCTCTCAATGCTACCCATTCCTCTTCTACTGTTTTATTTGCCCCTGTTTCTGTCAATTGTTGCCTAAAGCTCCCTCTGAAATTCACCAGAACTTCACGTTCCTTCAATTTATCTAGGTCCCATCTCCTTATTTTCCTACCTTTCTGCAGTTTTTTCAGTTTCAGCCTACAGTTCATGACTAACAAGTTATGGTCAGAGTCTATATCTGCCCCTGGGTATGTCTTGCAGTTTATAACCTGGTTCCGGAATCTATGTTTTACCATTATAAAATCTATCTGATATCTTCCGGTGTCTCCTGGTCTTTTCCACGTATACAACCTTCTTTTGTGATTCTTAAACCACGTGTTTGTTACAATTAATTCATGTTCCGTGCAAAATTCTACCAGGCGACTTCCTCTTTCATTCCTTCTGCCCAGTCCATATTCACCTACTATTTTTCCTTCTCTTCCTTTTCCTACTACCGAATTCCAGTCTCCCATTACAATTAAGTTTTCCTCTCCCTTAGCTGTCTGAATAATTTCCTTTAGCTCCTCATATATTTCTTCGATCTCCTCATCATCGGCAGAGCTAGTTGGCATATAAACCTGTACTACTGTTGTCGGTGTTGGCTTCGTATCTATCTTGACAATGATAATGCGATCACTGTGCTGCTTATAGTAGTTTACCCGCATTCCTATTTTCTTATTCATTATGAGTCCTACTCCTGTGATACCCCCAACTGCTTTTGTATTTATAATCCTGTACTCACCTGACCAGAAATCCTGTTCATCCTGCCACCGAACTTCACTAATCCCCACTATATCTAACTTCAACCTATCCATTTCCCTTTTTAAATTTTCTAATTTTCCTACCCGATTAAGGGATCTAACATTCCACGCTCCGATCCGTAGAATGCCAGTATTGTCTTTCCTGATGATAACATCCTCCTGAGTAGTCCCCGCCCGGAGATCCGAATGGGGGACTATTTTACCTCCGGAATATTTTACCCGAGAGGATGCCATCATCATGTTTTCATACAGTAGAGCTGCATGTCCTCGGGAAAAGTAACGGCTGTAGTTTCCCCTTGCTTTCAGCCGTTCGCAGTAACCTTGTGGCAAATCCACATTAGCTGATGTTACAAGGCCAGCTCAGTCAATCATCCAGACTGTTGCCCCTATAACTACTGAAAAGGCTGCTGCCCCTCTTCAGGAACCACACGTTTGTCTGGCCTCTCCACAGATACCCCTCCGCTGTGGTTGCACCTACGGTACGGCTATCTGCATCATTGAGGCACGCAAGCCACCCCACCTCGGCAATGTCTGTGGTTCATGGGGGTGGGGTTATGGTATATCGCCCCAAATTTGCGATTGGATAGGGGATTTCTTGTCAGAGAGGACACAGTTCGTAGTAATCGATGGTAAGGCATCGGCTAAAACAGAGGTGATATCGGGCGTTCCACAGGGTAGTGTTATTGGTCCTCTGCTATTCCTTATTTACATAAACGATTTAGGGGAAAATCTAAGTAGCTCTCTTAGGTTGTTTGCAGATGACGCCGTCATTTACCGTCTAGTAAAATCATCTGAAGATCAAAACCAACTGCAGAACGATCTGAATAAGATATCAGTATGGTGTAAAAATTGACAATTGACTATAAATAATGAGAAGTGTGAAGTCGTCCACATGAGTACGAAAAGAAATCCGTTAAACATTGTTTACAACATAAATCAATCAAATGTGAAGGCCGTAAACTCCACAAAATACCTAGGAATTACTATTACTTCAGAATTAAACTGGAAAGAACACGTAGATAATATCGTGGGAAAGGCGAACCAGAGACTGCGTTTTATTGGCAGAACCCTTAAAAGATGCAACAGAACTACTAAACAAACTGCATACACTACGCTTGTCCGTCCATTTTTGGAGTATTGCAGCCCAGTGTGGGATCCTTATCAGGTGGGTCTGACGGAGGACATCGAAAGAGTCCAAAGAAGGGCAGCTCGTTTCGTATTGTCACGATACAGGGGAGACAACGTTACGGAAATGATACAGGATCTGGGATGGGAATCATTACAACAACGGCGCTTATCGCTGCGGCGTGGGCTACTTGCGAAACTCCAATCGCCAACATTCTCCTCCGAATGCGAAAATATATTGTTGACTCCCACTTACATCGGTAGAAATGATCATCAGAATAAAATACGAGAAATCAGAGCTCGAACAGAGAGATTCAGGTGTTCTTTCTTCCCGCGCGCTATTCGAGAATGGAATGGGAGATAAGTAGTATAATTGTGGTTCGATGAACCCTCTGCCAGGCACTTAAATGTGATTTGCAGAGTATCCCATGTAGATGTAGATGTAGATGTAGGGAGGACTCGAACCTTCCCTGAAGAATAGATCAGTAGTTTTGGGCACGTTTCTTGCCCACCAAGATTCCCGAATCTTACTCGTTACGGGTAACCATCTCCTATGGGGATCGTTGAAAGGTAAAGTCCACAAAGAAGATGTAAACGCAAGAGCCGATTTGATCTTTCGGAGTATGATTAATGCAGCCCTCATAAAAGTACTCAAAGACGACCTCAGAAGAGCTACACGTGGATTTTTATTTTTTATTTTTTATTAATCCACGGCGCCGCAGTACGCACGTCTAATTGGCCGCGGCACGTGGTTTTATCAAGGCAAATCAAGAGCTCATTGAAGTTGCTGGTGGATATTTTGAAAATCAATGTTTAACGTTCTCATTTGCTTTTGCTGTAAATTTGTATTATATTCAACCTAAAAGCTGTATCTCTGTACTCAATAAAAATTGGATACAACTTATAAGGCAAATTCAAATATTTGTATAGATGTTCAGATGTTTTTTAAGCTTATGGGACTTAACTACGGGGTCATCAGTCCCTAAACTTACAAACTACTTATGAAGTAGTTAATCCTAAGGACGGCACAAATATCCATGCCCAAGGGGGGATTCGAACCTCCGACCGTAGTGGCCGTGCAGACCGTGACTGGAGCGCCTCAGTCCCCTCTGCCACCGCGGCCGGCTATAACGGAAATAAAAACTTTTAAAACCATACTTATTCACTTGTCACAATACAAATAAGATACCAAAAACTTCATGTTTTAAATTGATGAGGTCACACTCAGATAAAATAAATATGAGTCAGTTGCTTGCGACTTTACTAAACAAGATTAAATCGAATTGGACGGATAGCATAAGTGGCAATGTGAGAGGAACGAAAAACGTTTGAAGAGGGCAACATAAAAAAGTTAATTTTATAAAACTATAGCATGAGAACTGTTCATGATCGATTTCAGTAAAACTGTAGAAAAATGTAAAACAAAAAAAATGTGTCGTTACAGTTGATGACTGAAGAGGCTTTAAAATAAAGCGAAATGCAAAAATGTCCAAATGTTTGTAAATCTATGGGACTTAACTGCTTGGTTATTAGGCCCTAGCTTACAAACTACTTAAACTAAGTTAAACTAACCTAAGAACAACACAAACACCTGTGCCAGAGGGGGGGCTCGAACCCCCGACGGCGAACGGCCGCGCGCACCGCAGCACGGCGCCCCAGTGCGCACGGCTAATCCGCCACGGCTCCCCCGCTTGTTGCACGAATTGGGGTGGAAATCATTAAAAGAAAGACATTATACATTGTGGCGTGATCTGTTTGCCAAGTTTCAATCACCGGCTTTTACTTATGAATGTGAAAATATTTTGCTAGCACCCACCTACTTAGGGAGACATGACCATCCCAATAAAATAAGAGAAATCAGATCGAAAACGGAACGATTTAGGTGTTCCTTTTTCCCGCGCGCTATTAGGGAATGGAACGGTAGAGAAAAGTTATGAAAGTGGTTAATGAACCCTCTGCCAGGCACTTAAATGTGATTTGCAGAGTATCTATGTAGATGTAGTGGCGGATATGTACGGATGAAAATATTTGGGAACATTTGATGTTTACATGTCCCGTGAGTACCTTGTAACCTAGTGTGTTTCTCACTTGCCGAGTAAATACTGCGCTTAAAGCGGAGCGAGTGATCAAAGTTGAGTAGCTGTTTACCAGCCAGCCGTGTCGCCTCCGCGTCACGCAGACTACACCGCGACCGCGACGTCAGCACCAGCTGCTGCACGCAACTGGATGCCGCCACACCGACAGTGGGAGCACAGCAGTAGCTGGCGGGAGAAGGGAGCGTGGGGTAAGCCACAGCCACCTGCGTCACATAACTCTAATCATAGACAGTCTTCTCCTTAGGTTTCCAAATAACCACAATTGAAGCTAAATTGGCCCGCCACAACGCCGAAAAAAGCTGATGAATACTTGAACTAGAGATAACGTCTAATACAGTCAAGGACTTACAAATTGTATTGTGGTGCACGTGGATGTAAACACGCTGTAAATGGCCTGCATATGATGCTTTGTATCCAAAACAAGAATTTTAGCCGGCCGCGGTGGCCGAGGGGACTGAGGCGCTCCAGTCACGGTCTGCACGGCCACTACGGTCGGGGGTTCGAATCCCCCCTCGGGCATGAATACTTGTGCCGTCCTTAGTCTTAGTTAGTTCATAAGTAGTTTGTAAGTTTAGGGACTGATGACCCCGTAGTTAAGTCCCATAGACTTTACAAACATTTGAACAAGAATTTTATCGTAAATAACGACAAGTCTGACACTATTATGACCGAGGAGGTTAGAATACAGGGAGACGCCCATACGCTGAAAAAGCGAAGCCTGATTCCACCTTATTGGTAAGTCCTGGAGAAGGTTCGTATTGTAGAGCTGAACTTTTATGTCACTTAAACATAAATAAAAGAAACCGCAGTTTTATCGAGATCAAGAACGTGTTAAAAGTAGGGTTGCCAGACTGAACTCGAGGCAGGCCCGCAGACCAGACGTGCCCCCCTCCCCCTTGGCCAATGACTCGCCCCCCCCCCCCCCCCCAAACCTGAATTACACGTGAATTCCACTCTTTATAATTTTCTTTCTGCAACCATTCTTCACGGAACGAACTTAGATATCGTCTCCTCATTTCACTGTTATTACTCACTAATCTGAGTTAATGTGAGCTTGTCTGTTCACACACGATCCGAGTATTCCAAAATTGCCGGTAAACTGATAACAAACAATGAACGAACGAACACAAATAGTAGACGTCGCCAGTTGACACGTTGTCGCAACAGTGTTAATAATGCGCTAGCCGATTACTACCGACACAACAATGAAAAGTATTCAGAGGAAGAATAGAAAAGTAGCGTTTTGTTGCAATAAGAAATTGATATTTATATAAAATTATTCATAATTACTAGAGAGGAGCCGGCCGGGAATGGCCCAGCGCACTGAGGCGTCTTGCCACGGTGCGCGAGGCTGCTTCCGCCAGAGGTCCGAATCTCCCCCCTCCCCCTAGGGCATGGATGTTGTGTTCGTCCTTAGTTTGAGTTACGTTAAGTTCGATGTAGATCGTCGCTACATGAGCATAGTACTTAAAAAGCGTCGGAAAAAAGTTATGATGAAGGTTACATTCAAGCCCGGAGATGAGAGTCATTGGCCCTTAGACCCGGAGAATTCATTCCAAGCTCGGGCACTCCGGGCGGCGCCCGGAGATCTGGCAACCCTAGTTAAAAGAATGATAATTAGCGTTATAAATTAAAGTTTTGGAATATATTATGACGAGTATTTATTTGTATTTATTCAACAAAGTATATTATTTGAAAGTGTATACTTTGTACTGACTGTCAGTTCAATAGATTTACAGTAAGAGGGTCGACGTAACGCATAGTTTTAACGGAGAAATAGTGTACCACGACTGACCAAGATGGCGGACAGGCTTCAACTGACGTATGTGCTCGCCATAGATAACGCCATCTCCCTTTATTTTAACCTCCTTGATTATGACAACATTGCAAAGATCATATTCTATAGATGCAAGAGCTTAATGTAAAGACGAAACTATGTCGGTACTCAAATGTTACGACCATCAGCGCCACCTGGCATCCGGGTGCACTGATACTGACTCATGTCAGTCGTGTTTTTGACCTACAACAACATCACTGATTTAAAATGATGTTGAGTTATTGATAGATCTGAAGCATTGAATTAAAATTTGTGGTGCGGCCGGGAATCGAACCCGTACCGCCATGCTTACTAGGCAGACGTCTTAACCGTTAAACTACCACACCACTAACGATTAAGGCGCCTCCGAATAGTCTATGTACGATTTCTCTCCACAACACAAACTTTAATTCAGCTTCTTTGTTCCAAAGATAATTGCCACTACTGCCAAGGCTCTCCATGCAGCGGAATAGCACCTCAGCAATGGACATGGTGGAACAATCCTGTTACGGTGATATAAATATCAATTAATACAAATAAGGAATTCCAGAGACGCATTTACGTCTCAAATATGTCAAAGACATTATTGATAGATCTGAAGCATTGAATTAAAATAATGTCTTTGACATATTTACGACGTAAATCCGTCTCTGGGATCAGTTATTTGTATTAATTGATATTTATATCACCATAACAGGATTGTTCCACCATGTCCATTGCTGAGGTGCTATTCCGCTGCACGGAGAGCCTTGGCAGTAGTGGCAATTATCTTTGGAACAAAGAAGCTGAATTAAAGTTTGTGTTGTGGAGGGAAATCGTACATAGACTATTCGGAGGCGCCTTAATCGTTAGTGGTGTGATAGTCTAACGGTTGCCGGGCGTCGTGGCTCAGCGCACCCGGTCAGGGGGCTGAACGCCCTCTGTAATATAAAAGCTGAGCTAACCATTCAACGAACAACCACAAACAAACTGAACAAACGACCGCAAACAAAAGATCTATCAGATGGAAAAAAAAAAAAAAAAACCGGCTAAGACGTCTGCCTAGTAAGCATGGAAGTCCGGGTTCTATTCCCGGCCGCACAACAAATTTTAATTCAATGCCTCAGATCTATCAATAATGTCTTTGACATATTTGAGACGTAAATCCGTCTCTGGGATTCCTTATTTGTATTAATTGACGTTGAGTTGTTTGTATTTTAAAGGAGACGTGCCAGGGATGTTTGTGGAGAGATATTTTAATTTTAAAATGGTCTAAAGAAACTTACACGAGTATTCAGGTGGGCTGGCAAGTTTGATATGTATATTTCTACAGGAATTTTGTGCAATGTCTGTATGCATTTTCAGGTCCGATGAAGACAATGAAATCTGTTGAAACTGGTTACCTGATGTAATAAAAAAAATTAATAGCGATCTTGGCCATATTTTATTTTTATAAATACTAATTCTGCAGAAAACGACTGAAGAATTACAACATAAAAGTAAGGAACTTAGAGTATTGAACAAAACTTGCACAAATAAGTTATAAAGCTAACTAATTAAGTCGCAGAACAAGCCCAAATACTAACACAGACATCAACATATGCTATTCGTTAAGTACAGAACCCAAAACAAAAGAGGTGCGAAGAACAGAAGAGGCTAAAACAAGAAAGGCCGCAACACTATCCATTAAAGCGACAGCAAATCGTCGCGAAAGTACGGTAGACTGCCACTAGGTACAGTACATAAGCCCCAGGAAATATAACTTACTTATTTATGGTTAAAACGGCAAAACAGTAATTTTGTATAAAACGAAAGAGCTGACACCCAAACCTTCAGATGTCAGACACTCAGATCCACACCAAACGTTGTATATCGATAGAGTATCAACCGAAACATCTATATAATTCCTGATTTTTGCTGCCGTCCAGTAGGACGTGCGTAAATTATAATAATAAGTAAAATCAAACCTACGGATTAGAGAAAAGCGTGTTTGTGAGGGGCAATTAAGCCACGCCACCGTGGGTTAGTTGGTAGAGCGTTAGCTTATGGTGCAGCAGGTCCTGGGTTCAAGCCCCAACTCCCTTTAATATTTTTTTCATTGTTTAAACTATAGTACGTTGGAAATTGTTAAAAGGGGCAACGTGTTCCTCATAAGTAAAAGGACTGTTTCGATTTTGTAGCTATGTGTTATTGGCAGTTTACTCTTGCTTCGTTTTATTTGAAAGTAGGAAACCTGTACAGTGTTTTTACTTTAATTACGCTTATTGTTTTTAACATTACTATTTTTTGTTATTGTTATTACTATTATTACTATTAATACAGCTGTATGTGTGATGCAGTTTTTTTTATTATTATTATTCATATGTTCTGATTATGTTCGTTTATTCTGTGAAACTACGAATAAACCCTACAGATTAGCTACTTTAAAATAAAACGAAGCAAGAGTAAACTGCCAATAACACATTGCTACAAAATGGAAACAGTCGTTTTATATATGAGGAACACGTTGCCCCTTTTAACAATTTCCAACGTACTGTAGTTTAAACAATGAAAAAATTTAAGGCCTAGGTGGGGTTTGAACCCAGGACCTTCTGCATGACAATCTAATGCTCTACTTATTAACACACAGAAGGGTGACGTGATTATGCCTCACAGAGCTTTTGCTCTATTCCGTAGGTTAGTTGTTACTTATTATTATAGTTTATACACTGGACGACAGCACAAATCACGAATTATATAGAAGTTTAGGTTGATACTCTATCGATATACAACGTTTGGTACGGATCTGAGTGTCTGATATCTGAAGGTTTGGGTGTGAGCACCATCGTCTGCGAAGGGCCACGACAACTCGCTACTCACGGCAGTGTACCACGTACCCGATACGCCCGTCGACGAGCTACTGTGTAATTACTGGTTTTATTACGACTGGCCTGTTCGGGTTTTATAGCCATTTTTATGCTACACGTGAAAATAACCTCCGTGAGATTTATGGGATACATAATCTAAGCAATGCATGTTTGAACTAATTTCAGATTTTTACTTTCGTGTTGATGAACCTGACGTCGATATGATATCAATAGTACACTGTCATGTAACTGCTACGTGGAATGACTTGACAGTTAATGATTATTATCTTACAATCGTTATTGTTGTTATTTCACATCTAGTAACATTACACAATAATATTATCAACAGCAAAGCAATTAAGAGAGGAAGGAAGATTAGGGTTTAACGTTCCGTCGACAAAGTAATGAAGATCAAATTGAAGTCATGTCATATGGACGTCAGGTTCATCTAGATGTAACAAAAAAAGTAATAAATCAAATGCAATGAATTGTATGTATTCAAATAATCTCACCAAAGCAGTTTCCGCAGGTTAGTTGGAAACAGCAATAAAAATCTAAACAAGCCTGTCGTAATAAAAGTTATAATTAAACAGCAGCTATTTGGACCTATTATTAATTATGTCATTGTCTGACGTATATTATGTTGCAGCTAAAAGAAAAGGAAACATTTGACAACAACGTCATATGCAATAACGGGGATTATTCTGCACTTCCAAAACGATAAAACATGGTTTATTATCTGGGCGAAGGAAAGAGGTTTCAACCATCAGGTACTGGAGACCACCCTTGCCTCTACAGTCTTGACGCGAAGACAGACAGTTTACATAGACTTCGAATCACTTCATGTAAAATACTACACAATAGTAAATCAGTGTTTAAAGTGTTGTGTGCTCTGTTTCACAGAGGAAGATTGCACTGTAGTTCCTTCTCTAGATTGTCGCACATATGACAAAATGGCAGTTATCTAAATAATCGACAGAGGGATGGAAAAACAATTAAAATCGCTCAAAAGAGGAAAGGCCGCAGTGCCTGATGGGATACCGGTTCGATTTTACACAGAGTACGCGAAGTAAGTTGCCCCCCTTCTTGCAGTGGTGTACCGTAGGTCTCTAGAAGAGCGTAGCTTTCCAAAAGATTGGAAAATGGCCCAGGTCATTCCCGTTTTCAAGAAGGGACGTCGAACAGATGTGCAGAACTATAGGCCTGTATTTCTAACGTCGAACAGTTGTAGAATTTTGGAACAGGTATTATCTTCGAGTATAATGACTTTTCTGGAGACTAGAAATCTGCTCTGTAGGAATCAGCATGGGTTTCGAAAAAGGCGATCGTGCGAAATGCAGCTCGCGCTATTCGTCCTCGAGCCTCAGAGGGCCATAGACACGGGTTCTCAGGTAGATGCCGTGTTTCTTGACGTCTGCAAGGTGTTTGATACAGTTCCCCACACTCGTTTAATGAACAAAATAAGAGCATATGGTTTATCACACCAATTATGTGATTGGATTGAGGAGTTCCTAGATAACACAATGCAGCATGTCATTCTCAATGGAGTGAAGTCTTCCGAAGTAAGAGTGATGTCAGGTGTGCCACAGGGGAGTGTCGTGGGTCCGTTGCTATTCACAATATATATATAAATGACCTTGCGGATAACATCGGAAGTTCACTAAGGCTTTTTGCGGATGATGCTGTAGTATATAGAGAGGTTATAACAATGGAAAATTGTATTGAAATGAAGGAGGATCTGCATCGAATTGACGCATGGTGCAGGGAATGGCAACTGAATCTCATTGTAGACAAGTGTAATGTGCCACGAATACATAGAAAGAAAGATCCGTTATCATTTAGCTACACTAGAAGCAGTTAATTCCATAAATTATCTTGTAGTAGCCATTAGGAGTGATTTAAATTGGAACGACCAAATAAAATCAGTCGTCGGTAAAGCAGATGCCAGACTTAGATTCATTGGAAGAATCCTAAGGAAATGCAGTCCGAAAGCAAAGGAAGTAAGTTACAGTACTCTAGTTCGCCTACTGCTTCTATACTGCTCACCGGTGTGGCATCCGTACCAGGCGGGATTGATAGAGGAGGTAGAGAAGATCCAACGGAGAGCAGCGCGATTCGTTATAGGATCATTTAGTAATCGTCAAAGCGTTACGGAGATGATCAATGAACTCCTGTAGAAGACTCTGCAGGAGAGACGCTCTGTCGCTCGGTACGGGCTTTTGTCAAAGTTTTGAGAATATACCTTTACCTAGGAGTCTAGCAGTATATTGCTCTCTCCTACATACATCTCGCGAAGAGATCATGAGGATAAAATCAGAGATATTAGAGCACACACCGTCGGGTGGCTTGCGGAGTATGGATGTAGATGTAGGCATACGACCAAAAACTGACGGGAGACGACGTGACGTTTGGCAACCAAGGACACAAGCGCACTGACTGAACATCTGCTGAGGCTTGCCTGTGCAGAGACCGTATCTGTAACAGAACGGAAAAAAAGTGACTGACAATCTCATCAACAACGGCTCCTAAACTGCACAGACTATGGAAACTAAAATAAACACACACAAAAGTGACACGGACATTCAAAGACAATCAACCAAAACACAGAAACAGAAACCGCGAGCAACATTCCAAAGAAGCTATAAAACAGCAATCTCTTGAAAAAGAGAAATTAGTCTTCTGTCAGCGAATTATGATGATAATGAGTTCATCCCACCACCACACACTCATTGACATTACAGGACCGCTTTATCAACACGATAGAATACCTGTATACAGATGACATGACAACTGGTGGCCTCATTCACTATGAGTCGGTAAAGCAAATCAAAAAGCAAATACAGTACGCACACCAATGGGCGAGGTAAAAACAAGGGGCCGGGCAGTTTGAAACCTTTTGTTGCAGCATTAACGGAGAAAGAAAGAAAAGATCTAAAGTGACATCCAGCAGGAAGGAGCAACTGGCCATGCAGGCAACTGCGACGTGGCGCACATGTTCGCAGTCTTCACGCCTGGTAGAGTTCTTCACAGATGCCATCCAGGTCACCTCATCTGTTCGTGTGAGATTACTTTGTGTGGGCAGCCCTCAACAACTGCACCAGAACATTTCAGATGAGATGGCAGCAATTCCAACAGTCCACCTTCAACAACTTACCTACCAAGGTCACTTTCGACAACTGCTATCATCAGGTTAGTAGTGTATTTCCTTTCCTATGCTGTGTTGTTTGTGCCCTGGAATTCTGTTCTCCGGGGCAATTTTACTTGGCCAACTCTATACTCCAAATAATGTTAACACAGAGGATGGACTAGCTGTAAGATGAACTTACCTACGTTGCACACAAGCAAATATACAAATGAAACCGACACACGTATATAAACGTATATAAATTACCGCCGCGGTGGAGTAGCCGAGCGCTGTAAGGCGCCTTGCTACGGTGCGCGCGGCAACTACCCGTCGGAGATTCGAGTCCTTCCTCAGGCATGGGTGTATATATACCGGGTGATCAAAAGTCAGTATAAATTTGAAAACTTAATAAATCACGGAATAATGTAGATAGAGAGGTAAAAATTGACACATTGCTTGGAATGACAAGCGGTTTTATTAGAACAAAAAAAGAAAGTTTCAAAAAATGTCCGACAGATGGCGCTTCATCTGATCAGAAAAGCAATAATTAGCATAACAAATTGAGACAAAGCAAAGATGTTCTTTGCAGGAAATGCTCAATATGTTCACCGTCATTCCTCAACAATAGCTGTAGTACAGGAATAATGTTGTGAACAGCACTGTAAACCACGTCCGGAGTTATGGTGAGGCATTGGCGTCGGATGTTGTCTTTCAGCATCACTAGAGATGTCGGTCGATCACGATACACTTTCGACTTCAGGTAACCCCAAAGCCAATAATCGCACGGACTGAGGTCTGGGGACCTGAGAGGGCAAGCATGGCGAAAGTGGCGGCTGAGCACACGATCATCACCAAACGACGTGAGCAAGAGATGTTTCACGCGTCTAGCAATACTTTTTTTTCTTTTTGGTTCTAATAAAATCCCATGTCATTCCAAGCATGTGTATCAATTTTTATCTCTCTATCTACATTATTCCGTGATTTATTAAGTTTTCAAATTTATACTGACTCTTTGATCACCCGCGCGCGTCTGTGTGTGTGTGTGTGTGTATGCGCGCGTCAGTCGTCTATAACGTAAGTTAGTTTAAGTAGTTTGTACGTCCACGGACAGTTCACCAGTGCAGTTTGGTCCCATAGCCTTACAAACATTTGAACATTTTACAAATTACCACCCAATTGAAGTACATCACATTACAAAACAAAAAACAAATCGTATACAGCCCGGAATTCTTATGACATGGAAATCATACTTCACATGACAATATGTGTAATACATCAAACCACCCGAATTCGTCTCAAGGCGCATCTTTCACCCAGAAACAATGAAACAAGAATCAGACAGATATACAGAGCTTGAATCAATAAACGCCAATTCAATTAGACTAGAATCAAACACAAAATCTAGAAATACTTAACCCACAAACTTATACCACGAAACAAATTAAATGATGACAAACTTGAGGGAGACACATGTACCTTTAGCAGCATACACGATGTGTATGAAGAAACAACCCATACTACGAACATCAAGCAAGACAACACAATACATACTTTCATTACAGCACAAATCACCACCTCAGTTATCACCTCAGCAGGAAGCACTACTAAATCCGTGGGAAGACGTGGGAAGGAAAAAAATATGGAAAACTTGAGCGACAAAGTGCATTGTAACCGTGTAACATCCCAAAAAGATTTGAAAATGTGTCCCAGCCAGCGACCAACAACAAGGCACCACCGCAGGAGCCGGCCGCGGTGGCCGAGGGGACTGAGGGGCTCCAGTCACGGTCTGCACGGCCACTACGGTCGGGGGTTCGAATCCCCCCTCAGGCATGGATATTTGTGCCGTCCTTAGTTGTAAGTAGTTCATAAGTAGCTTGTAAGTTTAGGGACTGATGACCCCGTAGTTAAGTCCCATAAGCTATACAAACATTTGAACCACCGCAGGACCCGCAACAGGAACCGGCACCAAAAGGAATCCAGCTACTCCTGATTAAGACAACTTAGTATTTAAATTACGTTTCAGTAGACTAGAGAGAAAAGGTATGTTGCAGAATGTGCAGTGGATGCTAGTTAGAATGCACCAGCAAGGGTGACTCACACTGTTTTCCAAGAACGGAATATTCCTGCATAAGCAGAGCCACTGATCGACCTCATGCTCCACGTCTCCTTGCGCAGTTCTATCAAATTAACGTATATGAACTACTGCCACCTTACTGTCAAAAAAAATGTTTGTTAAGCTTATGGGACTTAAGTACGGGGTCATCAGTCCCTAAACTTACAAACTACTTATGAACTACTTACAAACTAGGACGGCACAAATATCCATGCCCGAGGGGGGATTCGAACCCCCGACCGTAGTGGCCGTGCTGACCGTGACTGGAGCGCCTCAGTCACCTCGGCCCACCTTACTGTCCTTCGATATAGTCACCCTCCGTAACTATGCACCGCTGAGCTCTTCGGTACATGACGTCTTTTGGGATGTCGTTCAAAAACCTCGTTACTTTTCGCTGACTGTCAGGAATATCGTCAAATTTCTTTCAATCAAAGCGAGTTTGAGTCAAGGGAATAGGAAAAAGTTTGGAGGATTGAGATCCGGCGAGAATGGTGGATGCATCACCCCCTTTCTTGCCAGGAACTGTTTGACAATATTGGCCGTGTGGGCGAACGTAGTCGTGCAGTTTAAACATCCACAATACTCGCCGCATCTAAATCCTACACACCTGTTCCTATTCCCTCGTCTCAAACTCGTTCTGAAAGAAAAGAGATTTGACGATATTGCTGACATCTATCGAAACGTGACGCGGCTTTCGAACACCATGTAACATTTATATATATGCACATCCTATATCACTACCCATTAGTGTCAGACCCAATATCTTTATTAAATTATCCCAATAAGTGTTACCCTTGTGAGACAGCATTAGTTTAAAAACTATATAATGCATTCTAATTGATTCTAATTACACCTAAATGCCAGAATAACAATACATAAGTGGACCATCCATAATTTTACCCTAAGTCGAAAAAATGATTAGCTATAATACAGCAAAAAGTACATAATAGTAGGCCTAGGCAAAAATATATTTTCGTTTATAATAAAAAAAACGTGACACACCCTTTTTCTGTTAATAAATAGAAGTAGAAACAAATATTGTTGGGTGACACACGTTGCAATAATTTGAAAGTATAAATAAAATTAGAACAGTGAAACCTATTAGCACACATGAAACTTTAATGCTCACTGATAACGAATATTATGTTTATAGACTCAATAACACTGAATCTTGCCATTAATTGCCGATTTAATAAATATAAGGGGACGTTCCAAATTCATGTAAACATTGGTCACTGATGAACGAAACAGATACACCAAAATATATTCACGAAAATAATAAGTCATTTAATAACACGCGCAATCAACATTAAACTCGTAACAGATCTGTCAAAACATTTAATATACTCGAAGTAAACAAAGACGCCATTCAAATGTTCAAATGTTTGAAGAGTCTATGGGACTTAACTACTTGGTCATCAGTCCCTAAACTTACAAACTACTTATGAACTAGCTAATCCTAAAGACGGCACAAATATCCGAGGGGGATCGAACCCTCGACCGTAGTGGCCGTGCAGACCGTGACTGGAGCGCCTCAGTCCCCTCGGCCAGCGCGGCCAAAGACGCCATTTTTCGAAGTCATGACAACTACTTTGTTAGACGTACATTTTAAAACATCTTACAAATAACTAGCAAAACACAAACACCATTAAATTAAAGAAATGAAATATGTATATTTTTTACTACTTCTACGTAATATGTAAATAACATTTACCTTGCTTTAAAATTTTAAGTGGCTCTTGACACTTGTGAACCTCAGAGTGGGAATAAAAGTATCGAACTCGCAGCCGCTGGGGACTCTCGCAGGACACTGGCAGTGACACTCTGACTCTTGCTCTGAGGCCATGTATCTGATATTGTGTTATTTATTTTTGTGAAAGGTTGCGCAAGAGAAGAAGTGCCGTAATAGTTATTAAAAAAGTATAAACTCTACTACGCGTTTTCATTTCCTGGAAAATATTTACAGTGAAACAACAAGACAGCTAATGGTACACAACGCAAGAACATCGCAGCAATCAACGCAACCGGCCAAGATAAAAGATAAGTACAAGGTTTTATTTGACGTGTGTTTAACAGTAACTGAGTGGACTTCTCTCTATAACAGCCATCCAGCTGATACTTAATTGTCCAATCCTACGTCTCTGTAGAGGACAAACAGATATCGGTTGGAGGAAGAGCAAAAAGGGAGATGGACGTTGCAACCATCCCAAAGGAAGACTTTGTCTAATGTTTACAGGACATGTATCGCAGAGCTCAGCGGTGCAGAGTTATGGGAAGTGACTTTTAGGATAGTAAGGTAACTGTAGTTCATAGTTCATTTATTGAACTGTATTGTCAGAATTACGAATAGCAGTGATTTTCCGTCTTCGCAACTACAATAAAAATGCGATTTTTTTTTACACCAGACGCGTTTCGTTTTATTGAATGTAAAACATGTATTATTCTGCCACTATTCCAATCCGCTTACATAAAAAATATATACACCGAAACATAATTTATTATAAAACATAGAGAAAGTACTACATTTGTGAGGTTGGCAACACTCCAATAACACACAGAGCAGAATCAGTAAAAACAAAAACAAACACTTCTGATCTGTGGAAAACAACTATGAACAGTGAAACAGTGACAGTGAAAGTAGTGAGAAAACGACACAGCATGAAAAACCGGCGGTATTGCATTAAACAGACCGGCATTCCATGATGTGAAGCGAAAAGAAGACAAAGTTTCCGTAAGTACCAAACATTAGGCCTACTTTTCAGGGTCCATTTAAGAACTGTTTTCGATCTAAACACAAAACAAACTGTAGATTTCTATTATAACAGACCACTGAAGATGTTTTACATTCAATAAAACGAAACACGTCTGGTGTGAAAAAATCGCATTTTTATTGTAGTTGCGAAGACGGAAAATCACTGCTATTCATAATTATGAAAGCAACTACGGACATTATGGCCACACAAACGAAGAATATATTGTCACTGGTTGTATTTCGTATTTCGATCACATACAAATAGGTAGTAAATGCTTTGTACACGTAAAACACTTATAAAATACAAATAGATACAGACACACATAATGAATATGTTACAAACAAGAAACCGTAATACAGCTACGGCCGAATTTCTGAAAATAGTACTAGACCTACAAGGAGACATCATGTGACTACAAGAACTTTATATTAGAAATGACCAAGTAATATGTCCGTCACCACATGCTACCAAAACAACAGGCAGCAATGACTAAACGTCTGATGTAGTAATGTTAAAGAACGTATAACGTAATTACGTTACTCAAGTTTTGCAATTAAGACTTAGTAGCGTAGATGTAATCAGTGGGAATGCTGCATGTACGCCCAATACAGATATCATATAGAACCTTAAGCAGACTATGTCAGAGACCTAGTTATATATGCCAAAGGGAAAAATTAGTGATACAACTGCTGACAGTTACTCATGTTCTACATAGTGGGAATGTGACACAATAATTAACAGGGACGCATTTTTCACGACCTAATACAAGAGACATAGTTACATGTAATGAACACTAAAGGGCTTATACCAATTTACGAGTACACAGAAATTGACAGTACCAATAGAAATATCGACTTCACGGTAGCAAATAATGCAGCAATGGCGTACGTAACAAATTGGAATGTACAAGACAATATAATCAGCAGTGACCACAATTTTATAACATACGCCCTAACATACACTATGAGCACAACTACCAAAACACACACCAGACATTTTTTGTTCCACAAATAAGACCGGGCAAATTAATAAGAACTATACAATACGGTCTAGAGAACATCAATTGCCGCGGTGGAGTAGCCGAGCGGTCTAAAGCGTCTCGCTGCGGAGCGCGCGGTTGCTCGCCGTGGAGGTTCGAGTCCTCCCTGGGGCATGGTTGTATGTGTTTGTCCTTAGTTTACCTAGGTTAAAGTAGTTTGTAAGCTACGGACTGATGACCACGCAGTTTGGTCCGATAGATTTACAAACAACAACAACAACAACAACAACAACAGAACGTCAATTGGGGAAACTATTATAGACCACAGAAACTAATAAAAGTAATACAACATGCACAAAACACATGAATAACGACGACAGAAAACACAAAACACCAGTACTATTGACTAAAGAGCTCACAAGACTCCAACAAGATGTAACTCACAAATGAAAATTATATTGAAAAGTGATATTAGGTTCAAGAGGACGCATACGACTTGAAGCATATAGGTACGTACGAGGTACTCTGTACAACACACGTTAACAATACTGGGAATGTTTTGTTACCGCAAGAAGAGAGCAAAGTATATGGAGGGAACCACACAAAAAAGATTAAAAAAAAAAAAACACCACCTCTGGGAACTCTAAGGCGGCACAATGACAGGGATTGGAGGACTTCATCCGAGCTTTTACTGATTAACTGCTCCCAGACGAAGTCATCGATACAGACGCACAGTCCCACGCAACGCTACCACACAACACCCTTACATCTTGGCAGGGTACCTACATTTTCGAAAATTTCCGAAACAGTCATTATTAAGAAATCTATAAACAGGCATCCTTCAGATCCAAAGTGCTACAGACCTACATGTGTAATTAAACACCCAACAAAGATACAGGAGGAGGTACAGTCTAAGTGCTCCCAAGCCTACAGAATTCTCAGTGGCATGATCCAACACGAGGTCGGCTTCAGAACCGGGAATTAATAGACGACGCCATCAATGACGCCTTACACATAGTTAACAACAAACACAGAAGTGCGCCTTGTCAATGATGGTTGACATTGCCGGTGCATTTGATAATCTCTGGCGGTCCGGAGTGTCTCACATGTTTAGTTATTTGCAAGTATCGCAATCACTATACAACAGTTTCCTAGGCTACCATAGTCGAATGGGAGATGATCAGCCTGAAAGTAATCAAAAAATTACCAAAGGCTGTCGTCAGGGGCGATCTGTGGAACTTAAAATCGAACCCCTCCTACAACTTCTAAATGGAGATGATTGGGCTGCGGTGGAGTAGCCGAGCGGGCTAAGGCACCTCGCTGCGGAGCGCGCGGTTGCTCGCCGTCGGAGGTTCGAGACCTTCCTACGGCATGGGTGTGTATGTTCTCCTTAGGTTAGTTTACCTTAGTTTAAGTAGTTTGTAAGCTACGGACTGATGACCACACAGTTTGGTCCGATAGATTTACAAACATTTGAACATTTTTTTGAGATGATTGGTCGTCTACGCAGATGCTCTATTAGTTGCAGTCACTGCAAACAACAGAACCCATCTAGAAGAGAAAATCAGTGGGATACTAAAAAGAATTACACAAAACTGTCACGAAAACAAACTCAGAATAGCCGAAAATGAAACAACATTCGTAGTACTCCAAGATCACTTCAAAGGAATCCTTCAATTAAAATAAGGGACACGAGGATTGAACGAACATACGTAACACCGTATCTTGGGATACACAAAGAAGAGAAATAAAATTTCAACAAACACAAATAACAACAGACAAACGAGAAGAAATACTACAGGAAACAGTATTTTCTTATTATTATTCTTTATTATGGCTTTTGGTTGCAGTGACCAGCAGTTATTACAATGGCAACATTAGAATATAATAGAAATTCTTACAATATATACCACAATATCAAGAATTATTTAACATCATACTGTCTTACACCACCCCCATGAACCACAGACCGTCTCTAAAGACCACGTTGTCCACGGGACGTTTAACTCCAATCTTCCTTCCTTCATAAACCACAGACATTGCCGAGGTGGGGTGGCTTGCGTGCCTGTACGATAAGATAGCCGTACCGTAGGTGCAACGACTGCGGAAGGGTATCTGTGGAGGGGCCAGACAAACGTGTGGTCCCTGAAGAGGGGCAGCAGCCTTTTCAGTGGTTACAGGGGCAACAGTCCGGATGGTTGACTGAGCTGGCCTTGTAACATCAGCTAACATGGCTTTGCCATGCAGTTACTGCGAACGGCTGAAAGCAAGGGGAAACTACAGTCGTTACTTCTCCCGAGGACATGCAACTCTACTGTGTGAATATATGATGATGGCGTCTTCTTGGGTAAAATATTCCCGAAGTAAAATAGTCCCCCATTCGGATCTCCGGACGGGGACTACTCAGGAGGATGTCGTCATCAAGAAAAACAAAACAGGCATTCTACGGATCGGATCGTGGCATGTTCTAACCCTTAATCGCGTAGGTAAGTTAGAAAATTTGAAAAAAGAAATGGATAGGTTAAAGTTAGATATGGTGGGGATTATTAAAGTTCGGTGGCAGGATGTACAGGATTTCTCGTCAGGTGAGTACAGGGTTATAAACACGAAATCAGTTGGTGGTAACGCAGGAGTAGGTCTGACAATGAATAAGAAAATAGGAATGCGAGTAAGTTGCTATGAACAGCATAGTAAACGCATTATCAAAGCAAAGATAGACACAAAACCAGTAGTACACGTTTATATGTTAACTAGCTCCGCCGATGATGAGGACATCAAAGAAATGTATGAGGAGATAAAAGAAATTATTCAGAAAATTAAGGGAAACGAAAACTTTGATGTGATGGGGGACTGGAACTCGGTAGAAGGAAAAGGAAGAGAAGGAAATGTTGTAGGTGAATATGGACTGGGGGAAAGAAATGAAAGAGGAGATCGCTTGAAGAATTTTCTGCAGAGCACAATTTAATGGTCACCAACACTTGGTTTAAACATCATGAAAGAAGGCTGTATTCGTGGAAGAGACCAGGAGACACTGGACGGTACCAGATTGACTATATAATGGTAAGGAACAGATTTAGGAAACAGGTTTTAAACTGTAAGACATGCTCAGGGGCAGATATTGACTCTGACCATAACTTATTAGTAATGAACTGAAGGTTAAAACTTAAGAGACTGCAGAAAGGTAGAAAAGTTAGGAGATGGAACCTGGATCAACTGAAAGAACCAGCGGTGGGTTTTGGAGGGAGCATTAGGCAAGGATTGGCTGAAACGGGTGAAAATAATACAGTAGAAGAAGAATGGGTAGCTCTGAGAGATAGAGTAGTGAAAGCAGCAGAGGATCACATAGGCAGAACGACAAGGACTAACAGAAATCCCTGGATAACACAGGAGATACTGGACTTAATTGATGAGATGAGAAAATATAAAAATGCATCAATTGAAGCAGGCAAAAGTGACTACAAACGTCTGAAAAATGAGATTGACAGGAAGTGCAGACTAGCTAAGCAGGAGTGGTTAGAGGACAAATGCAGAACTGTAGGGGAAAGATAGATACGGCCTACAGGAAAATAAAAGAGATATTTGGAGACAAGAAAAGCAGCTGTATGAATATCAAGAACTCAGACGAAAAACCAGTACTAAGCAAAGAGGAAAAAGCTGAAATGTGGAAGGAATATGTAGAGGGCCTGTACAAAGGAAATAAACTTCAAGGTAGTATTCTAGAAATGGAAGACGATGTGCAGGAAGAGGAGATGGGAGATACGATACTGCGAGAAGAATTTGATAGAGCGCTGAAGGATTTGAGCCGAAACAAGGCCCCTAGAATAGGTGATATTCCGTCTGAACTGTTGATATAGATAGAAATAAAGAAATTGTTCCACCTGGTATGCAAGTTGTGTAAGGCAGAGGAAATACCCTCCGACTTCAAGAAGAATATAGTAATTCCAATTGCAAAAAAAGCAAGTGCAGACAAATGTGAAAATTACAGAACTATCAGTTTAATAAGTCATGGTTACAAAACAGTAAAACGAATTGTTTACAGACGAATAGAAAAACTTGTGGAATCCAGCCTCGGGGAAGATCAGTTTAGATTTAAGAGAAATGTAGGAACACGGGAGGCAATACTCACATTACGACTTATCTTAGAAGATAGGATAAGGAAAGGCAAACCTACGTTTTTAGCATTTGTAGATTTGGAGAAAGCTTTTGACAATGTCGACTGGAATAAACTCTTTCAAATTTTGAAGGTAACCGGGATAAAATATAGGGAGAGAAGAGTTATATCCAACTTAGATTAAAACCAAACAGCACTTATTTGAGTCGAAGGGCATGAAAGGGACGCAGAGGTTGGGAAGGGAGTAAGACAGGGTTGTAGCCTTTCCCCAATGTTGTTCAATATGTACATTGAGCAAGCAGTGAAAGAATGCAAGGAGAAATTTGGAGAGGGAATTAAAGTTCAGAGAGAAGAAATAAAAACTTTGCGGTTTGGCGATGACATAGTAATTCTGTCAGAGACCGCAAAGGATCTGGAAGAGCAATTGGATGGACAGTGTCTTGAAAAGAGGGTATAAGATGAACATCAACAACAGTAAAACACGGATAATGGAATGTAGCATCCGATAATCTGGCGATGCTGAAGGAATTAGATTAGATAATGATACCATAAAAGTAGTAAATGAGTTCTGTTATTTGGGTAGCAAAATAACTTCTGATGGCCGAAGTAAAGAAGATATAAAATGCAGAATGACTATGGGAAGAAAAGCGTTTCTAAACAGGCGATATTAGTTAACATCCTATGTTAATTTAAGTGTTAGGAAGTCCTTTCTGAAAGCATTTATCTGGAGTGTGGCATTGTATGGCAGTGAAACGTGGATGATAAGGAGTTCAGATCAAAAGTTGATAGAAACTTTTGAAATGTGGTGCTACAGACGAATGATGAAAATTAGATGGGTAGATCACGTAACTAATGAGGAGGTGCTTAACCGAATTGGGGAGAAAAGGCGTTTCTGGCATATCCTGACTAAGAGAAGGGATAGATTGTTGAGACACATTCTGAGACATCAAGGAATCGTCAAATTAGCATTAGAGGGAAGTGTGTGGGGTAAAAACCGTAGAAGGAGACCGAGGGACGAATACAGTAACAAATTCAAAATGTTATAGGTTGCCGAACTTATTCTCAGATGAAAAGACTTGCACAGGACAGAATAGCGTGGAGAGCTGCATCAAACCAGCCTGCGGACTGAAGACCATAACAACAACAACTGTCTTACAATAAAATTATTAATATCACATTTGTAAGGTAAGATATAAAACAATAGATATTTAACAGTAGTTTTTAGAGGCGTAAGAAAACATAAGGGTAAACATCACAAAACAAAATGAGAGTTTCGAGGACATAATGAAGGTCAAAATGTAAAATAAACGCGGTGGCCGAGGGGACTGAGGCGCTACAGTCACGGTCTGCACGGCCACTACGGTCGGGGGTTCGAATCCCCCCTCCGGCATGGATATTTGTTCCGTCCTAGTTCGTAAGTAGTTCATAAGTAGTTTGTAAGTTTAGGGACTGATGACCCCGTAGATAAGTTCCATAAGCTTGACAAACATTTGAACATTTTTTGTAAAATAAAATGCAAAATTACTCCTCCCAGTTTCAATATGTGCTTTTTCAATGTAAACATGGAAGCTAGATTACAGCTGGATGCCGGTGACTTTTAGGTAGCCGGCCGCGGTGGCCGAGGTGACTGAAGCGCTCCAGTCCCGGTCACACGGCCACTACGGTCGGGGGTTCGAATCCCCCCTAGTTCGTAAGTAGTTCATAAGTAGTTTGTAAGTTTAGGGACTGATGACCCCGTAGATAAGTTCCATAAGCTTGACAAACATTTGAACATTTTTTGTAAAATAAAATGCAAAATTACTCCTCCCAGTTTCAATATGTGCTTTTTCAATGTAAACATGGAAGCTAGATTACAGCTGGATGCCGGTGACTTTTAGGTAGCCGGCCGCGGTGGCCGAGGTGACTGAAGCGCTCCAGTCACGGTCACACGGCCACTACGGTCGGGGGTTCGAATCCCCCCTAGTTCGTAAGTAGTTCATAAGTAGTTTGTAAGTTTAGGGACTGATGACCCCGTAGATAAGTTCCATAAGCTTGACAAACATTTGAACATTTTTTGTAAAATAAAATGCAAAATTACTCCTCCCAGTTTCAATATGTGCTTTTTCAATGTAAACATGGAAGCTAGATTACAGCTGGATGCCGGTGACTTTTAGGTAGCCGGCCGCGGTGGCCGAGGTGACTGAAGCGCTCCAGTCACGGTCACACGGCCACTACGGTCGGGGGTTCGAATCCCCCCTAGTTCGTAAGTAGTTCATAAGTAGTTTGTAAGTTTAGGGACTGATGACCCCGTAGATAAGTTCCATAAGCTTGACAAACATTTGAACATTTTTTGTAAAATAAAATGCAAAATTACTCCTCCCAGTTTCAATATGTGCTTTTTCAATGTAAACATGGAAGCTAGATTACAGCTGGATGCCGGTGACTTTTAGGTAGCCGGCCGCGGTGGCCGAGGTGACTGAAGCGCTCCAGTCACGGTCACACGGCCACTACGGTCGGGGGTTCGAATCCCCCCTAGTTCGTAAGTAGTTCATAAGTAGTTTGTAAGTTTAGGGACTGATGACCCCGTAGATAAGTTCCATAAGCTTGACAAACATTTGAACATTTTTTGTAAAATAAAATGCAAAATTACTCCTCCCAGTTTCAATATGTGCTTTTTCAATGTAAACATGGAAGCTAGATTACAGCTGGATGCCGGTGACTTTTAGGTAGCCGGCCGCGGTGGCCGAGGTGACTGAAGCGCTCCAGTCACGGTCACACGGCCACTACGGTCGGGGGTTCGAATCCCCCCTAGTTCGTAAGTAGTTCATAAGTAGTTTGTAAGTTTAGGGACTGATGACCCCGTAGATAAGTTCCATAAGCTTGACAAACATTTGAACATTTTTTGTAAAATAAAATGCAAAATTACTCCTCCCAGTTTCAATATGTGCTTTTTCAATGTAAACATGGAAGCTAGATTACAGCTGGATGCCGGTGACTTTTAGGTAGCCGGCCGCGGTGGCCGAGGTGACTGAAGCGCTCCAGTCACGGTCACACGGCCACTACGGTCGGGGGTTCGAATCCCCCCTAGTTCGTAAGTAGTTCATAAGTAGTTTGTAAGTTTAGGGACTGATGACCCCGTAGATAAGTTCCATAAGCTTGACAAACATTTGAACATTTTTTGTAAAATAAAATGCAAAATTACTCCTCCCAGTTTCAATATGTGCTTTTTCAATGTAAACATGGAAGCTAGATTACAGCTGGATGCCGGTGACTTTTAGGTAGCCGGCCGCGGTGGCCGAGGTGACTGAAGCGCTCCAGTCACGGTCACACGGCCACTACGGTCGGGGGTTCGAATCCCCCCTAGTTCGTAAGTAGTTCATAAGTAGTTTGTAAGTTTAGGGACTGATGACCCCGTAGATAAGTTCCATAAGCTTGACAAACATTTGAACATTTTTTGTAAAATAAAATGCAAAATTACTCCTCCCAGTTTCAATATGTGCTTTTTCAATGTAAACATGGAAGCTAGATTACAGCTGGATGCCGGTGACTTTTAGGTAGCCGGCCGCGGTGGCCGAGGTGACTGAAGCGCTCCAGTCACGGTCACACGGCCACTACGGTCGGGGGTTCGAATCCCCCCTAGTTCGTAAGTAGTTCATAAGTAGTTTGTAAGTTTAGGGACTGATGACCCCGTAGATAAGTTCCATAAGCTTGACAAACATTTGAACATTTTTTGTAAAATAAAATGCAAAATTACTCCTCCCAGTTTCAATATGTGCTTTTTCAATGTAAACATGGAAGCTAGATTACAGCTGGATGCCGGTGACTTTTAGGTAGCCGGCCGCGGTGGCCGAGGTGACTGAAGCGCTCCAGTCACGGTCACACGGCCACTACGGTCGGGGGTTCGAATCCCCCCTAGTTCGTAAGTAGTTCATAAGTAGTTTGTAAGTTTAGGGACTGATGACCCCGTAGATAAGTTCCATAAGCTTGACAAACATTTGAACATTTTTTGTAAAATAAAATGCAAAATTACTCCTCCCAGTTTCAATATGTGCTTTTTCAATGTAAACATGGAAGCTAGATTACAGCTGGATGCCGGTGACTTTTAGGTAGCCGGCCGCGGTGGCCGAGGTGACTGAAGCGCTCCAGTCACGGTCACACGGCCACTACGGTCGGGGGTTCGAATCCCCCCTAGTTCGTAAGTAGTTCATAAGTAGTTTGTAAGTTTAGGGACTGATGACCCCGTAGATAAGTTCCATAAGCTTGACAAACATTTGAACATTTTTTGTAAAATAAAATGCAAAATTACTCCTCCCAGTTTCAATATGTGCTTTTTCAATGTAAACATGGAAGCTAGATTACAGCTGGATGCCGGTGACTTTTAGGTAGCCGGCCGCGGTGGCCGAGGTGACTGAAGCGCTCCAGTCACGGTCACACGGCCACTACGGTCGGGGGTTCGAATCCCCCCTAGTTCGTAAGTAGTTCATAAGTAGTTTGTAAGTTTAGGGACTGATGACCCCGTAGATAAGTTCCATAAGCTTGACAAACATTTGAACATTTTTTGTAAAATAAAATGCAAAATTACTCCTCCCAGTTTCAATATGTGCTTTTTCAATGTAAACATGGAAGCTAGATTACAGCTGGATGCCGGTGACTTTTAGGTAGCCGGCCGCGGTGGCCGAGGTGACTGAAGCGCTCCAGTCACGGTCACACGGCCACTACGGTCGGGGGTTCGAATCCCCCCTAGTTCGTAAGTAGTTCATAAGTAGTTTGTAAGTTTAGGGACTGATGACCCCGTAGATAAGTTCCATAAGCTTGACAAACATTTGAACATTTTTTGTAAAATAAAATGCAAAATTACTCCTCCCAGTTTCAATATGTGCTTTTTCAATGTAAACATGGAAGCTAGATTACAGCTGGATGCCGGTGACTTTTAGGTAGCCGGCCGCGGTGGCCGAGGTGACTGAAGCGCTCCAGTCCCGGTCACACGGCCACTACGGTCGGGGGTTCGAATCCCCCCTAGTTCGTAAGTAGTTCATAAGTAGTTTGTAAGTTTAGGGACTGATGACCCCGTAGATAAGTTCCATAAGCTTGACAAACATTTGAACATTTTTTGTAAAATAAAATGCAAAATTACTCCTCCCAGTTTCAATATGTGCTTTTTCAATGTAAACATGGAAGCTAGATTACAGCTGGATGCCGGTGACTTTTAGGTAGCCGGCCGCGGTGGCCGAGGTGACTGAAGCGCTCCAGTCACGGTCACACGGCCACTACGGTCGGGGGTTCGAATCCCCCCTAGTTCGTAAGTAGTTCATAAGTAGTTTGTAAGTTTAGGGACTGATGACCCCGTAGATAAGTTCCATAAGCTTGACAAACATTTGAACATTTTTTGTAAAATAAAATGCAAAATTACTCCTCCCAGTTTCAATATGTGCTTTTTCAATGTAAACATGGAAGCTAGATTACAGCTGGATGCCGGTGACTTTTAGGTAGCCGGCCGCGGTGGCCGAGGTGACTGAAGCGCTCCAGTCACGGTCACACGGCCACTACGGTCGGGGGTTCGAATCCCCCCTAGTTCGTAAGTAGTTCATAAGTAGTTTGTAAGTTTAGGGACTGATGACCCCGTAGATAAGTTCCATAAGCTTGACAAACATTTGAACATTTTTTGTAAAATAAAATGCAAAATTACTCCTCCCAGTTTCAATATGTGCTTTTTCAATGTAAACATGGAAGCTAGATTACAGCTGGATGCCGGTGACTTTTAGGTAGCCGGCCGCGGTGGCCGAGGTGACTGAAGCGCTCCAGTCACGGTCACACGGCCACTACGGTCGGGGGTTCGAATCCCCCCTAGTTCGTAAGTAGTTCATAAGTAGTTTGTAAGTTTAGGGACTGATGACCCCGTAGATAAGTTCCATAAGCTTGACAAACATTTGAACATTTTTTGTAAAATAAAATGCAAAATTACTCCTCCCAGTTTCAATATGTGCTTTTTCAATGTAAACATGGAAGCTAGATTACATCTGGATGCCGGTGACTTTTAGGTAGCCGGCCGCGGTGGCCGAGGTGACTGAAGCGCTCCAGTCCCGGTCACACGGCCACTACGGTCGGGGGTTCGAATCCCCCCTAGTTCGTAAGTAGTTCATAAGTAGTTTGTAAGTTTAGGGACTGATGACCCCGTAGATAAGTTCCATAAGCTTGACAAACATTTGAACATTTTTTGTAAAATAAAATGCAAAATTACTCCTCCCAGTTTCAATATGTGCTTTTTCAATGTAAACATGGAAGCTAGATTACAGCTGGATGCCGGTGACTTTTAGGTAGCCGGCCGCGGTGGCCGAGGTGACTGAAGCGCTCCAGTCACGGTCACACGGCCACTACGGTCGGGGGTTCGAATCCCCCCTAGTTCGTAAGTAGTTCATAAGTAGTTTGTAAGTTTAGGGACTGATGACCCCGTAGATAAGTTCCATAAGCTTGACAAACATTTGAACATTTTTTGTAAAATAAAATGCAAAATTACTCCTCCCAGTTTCAATATGTGCTTTTTCAATGTAAACATGGAAGCTAGATTACAGCTGGATGCCGGTGACTTTTAGGTAGCCGGCCGCGGTGGCCGAGGTGACTGAAGCGCTCCAGTCACGGTCACACGGCCACTACGGTCGGGGGTTCGAATCCCCCCTAGTTCGTAAGTAGTTCATAAGTAGTTTGTAAGTTTAGGGACTGATGACCCCGTAGATAAGTTCCATAAGCTTGACAAACATTTGAACATTTTTTGTAAAATAAAATGCAAAATTACTCCTCCCAGTTTCAATATGTGCTTTTTCAATGTAAACATGGAAGCTAGATTACAGCTGGATGCCGGTGACTTTTAGGTAGCCGGCCGCGGTGGCCGAGGTGACTGAAGCGCTCCAGTCACGGTCACACGGCCACTACGGTCGGGGGTTCGAATCCCCCCTAGTTCGTAAGTAGTTCATAAGTAGTTTGTAAGTTTAGGGACTGATGACCCCGTAGATAAGTTCCATAAGCTTGACAAACATTTGAACATTTTTTGTAAAATAAAATGCAAAATTACTCCTCCCAGTTTCAATATGTGCTTTTTCAATGTAAACATGGAAGCTAGATTACAGCTGGATGCCGGTGACTTTTAGGTAGACGGCCGCGGTGGCCGAGGTGACTGAAGCGCTCCAGTCCCGGTCACACGGCCACTACGGTCGGGGGTTCGAATCCCCCCTAGTTCGTAAGTAGTTCATAAGTAGTTTGTAAGTTTAGGGACTGATGACCCCGTAGATAAGTTCCATAAGCTTGACAAACATTTGAACATTTTTTGTAAAATAAAATGCAAAATTACTCCTCCCAGTTTCAATATGTGCTTTTTCAATGTAAACATGGAAGCTAGATTACAGCTGGATGCCGGTGACTTTTAGGTAGCCGGCCGCGGTGGCCGAGGTGACTGAAGCGCTCCAGTCACGGTCACACGGCCACTACGGTCGGGGTTTCGAATCCCCCCTAGTTCGTAAGTAGTTCATAAGTAGTTTGTAAGTTTAGGGACTGATGACCCCGTAGATAAGTTCCATAAGCTTGACAAACATTTGAACATTTTTTGTAAAATAAAATGCAAAATTACTCCTCCCAGTTTCAATATGTGCTTTTTCAATGTAAACATGGAAGCTAGATTACAGCTGGATGCCGGTGACTTTTAGGTAGCCGGCCGCGGTGGCCGAGGTGACTGAAGCGCTCCAGTCACGGTCACACGGCCACTACGGTCGGGGGTTCGAATCCCCCCTAGTTCGTAAGTAGTTCATAAGTAGTTTGTAAGTTTAGGGACTGATGACCCCGTAGATAAGTTCCATAAGCTTGACAAACATTTGAACATTTTTTGTAAAATAAAATGCAAAATTACTCCTCCCAGTTTCAATATGTGCTTTTTCAATGTAAACATGGAAGCTAGATTACAGCTGGATGCCGGTGACTTTTAGGTAGCCGGCCGCGGTGGCCGAGGTGACTGAAGCGCTCCAGTCACGGTCACACGGCCACTACGGTCGGGGGTTCGAATCCCCCCTAGTTCGTAAGTAGTTCATAAGTAGTTTGTAAGTTTAGGGACTGATGACCCCGTAGATAAGTTCCATAAGCTTGACAAACATTTGAACATTTTTTGTAAAATAAAATGCAAAATTACTCCTCCCAGTTTCAATATGTGCTTTTTCAATGTAAACATGGAAGCTAGATTACAGCTGGATGCCGGTGACTTTTAGGTAGCCGGCCGCGGTGGCCGAGGTGACTGAAGCGCTCCAGTCACGGTCACACGGCCACTACGGTCGGGGGTTCGAATCCCCCCTAGTTCGTAAGTAGTTCATAAGTAGTTTGTAAGTTTAGGGACTGATGACCCCGTAGATAAGTTCCATAAGCTTGACAAACATTTGAACATTTTTTGTAAAATAAAATGCAAAATTACTCCTCCCAGTTTCAATATGTGCTTTTTCAATGTAAACATGGAAGCTAGATTACAGCTGGATGCCGGTGACTTTTAGGTAGCCGGCCGCGGTGGCCGAGGTGACTGAAGCGCTCCAGTCACGGTCACACGGCCACTACGGTCGGGGGTTCGAATCCCCCCTAGTTCGTAAGTAGTTCATAAGTAGTTTGTAAGTTTAGGGACTGATGACCCCGTAGATAAGTTCCATAAGCTTGACAAACATTTGAACATTTTTTGTAAAATAAAATGCAAAATTACTCCTCCCAGTTTCAATATGTGCTTTTTCAATGTAAACATGGAAGCTAGATTACAGCTGGATGCCGGTGACTTTTAGGTAGCCGGCCGCGGTGGCCGAGGTGACTGAAGCGCTCCAGTCACGGTCACACGGCCACTACGGTCGGGGGTTCGAATCCCCCCTAGTTCGTAAGTAGTTCATAAGTAGTTTGTAAGTTTAGGGACTGATGACCCCGTAGATAAGTTCCATAAGCTTGACAAACATTTGAACATTTTTTGTAAAATAAAATGCAAAATTACTCCTCCCAGTTTCAATATGTGCTTTTTCAATGTAAACATGGAAGCTAGATTACAGCTGGATGCCGGTGACTTTTAGGTAGCCGGCCGCGGTGGCCGAGGTGACTGAAGCGCTCCAGTCACGGTCACACGGCCACTACGGTCGGGGGTTCGAATCCCCCCTAGTTCGTAAGTAGTTCATAAGTAGTTTGTAAGTTTAGGGACTGATGACCCCGTAGATAAGTTCCATAAGCTTGACAAACATTTGAACATTTTTTGTAAAATAAAATGCAAAATTACTCCTCCCAGTTTCAATATGTGCTTTTTCAATGTAAACATGGAAGCTAGATTACAGCTGGATGCCGGTGACTTTTAGGTAGCCGGCCGCGGTGGCCGAGGTGACTGAAGCGCTCCAGTCACGGTCACACGGCCACTACGGTCGGGGGTTCGAATCCCCCCTAGTTCGTAAGTAGTTCATAAGTAGTTTGTAAGTTTAGGGACTGATGACCCCGTAGATAAGTTCCATAAGCTTGACAAACATTTGAACATTTTTTGTAAAATAAAATGCAAAATTACTCCTCCCAGTTTCAATATGTGCTTTTTCAATGTAAACATGGAAGCTAGATTACATCTGGATGCCGGTGACTTTTAGGTAGCCGGCCGCGGTGGCCGAGGTGACTGAAGCGCTCCAGTCCCGGTCACACGGCCACTACGGTCGGGGGTTCGAATCCCCCCTAGTTCGTAAGTAGTTCATAAGTAGTTTGTAAGTTTAGGGACTGATGACCCCGTAGATAAGTTCCATAAGCTTGACAAACATTTGAACATTTTTTGTAAAATAAAATGCAAAATTACTCCTCCCAGTTTCAATATGTGCTTTTTCAATGTAAACATGGAAGCTAGATTACAGCTGGATGCCGGTGACTTTTAGGTAGCCGGCCGCGGTGGCCGAGGTGACTGAAGCGCTCCAGTCACGGTCACACGGCCACTACGGTCGGGGGTTCGAATCCCCCCTAGTTCGTAAGTAGTTCATAAGTAGTTTGTAAGTTTAGGGACTGATGACCCCGTAGATAAGTTCCATAAGCTTGACAAACATTTGAACATTTTTTGTAAAATAAAATGCAAAATTACTCCTCCCAGTTTCAATATGTGCTTTTTCAATGTAAACATGGAAGCTAGATTACAGCTGGATGCCGGTGACTTTTAGGTAGCCGGCCGCGGTGGCCGAGGTGACTGAAGCGCTCCAGTCACGGTCACACGGCCACTACGGTCGGGGGTTCGAATCCCCCCTAGTTCGTAAGTAGTTCATAAGTAGTTTGTAAGTTTAGGGACTGATGATCCCGTAGATAAGTTCCATAAGCTTGACAAACATTTGAACATTTTTTGTAAAATAAAATGCAAAATTACTCCTCCCAGTTTCAATATGTGCTTTTTCAATGTAAACATGGAAGCTAGATTACAGCTGGATGCCGGTGACTTTTAGGTAGCCGGCCGCGGTGGCCGAGGTGACTGAAGCGCTCCAGTCACGGTCACACGGCCACTACGGTCGGGGGTTCGAATCCCCCCTAGTTCGTAAGTAGTTCATAAGTAGTTTGTAAGTTTAGGGACTGATGACCCCGTAGATAAGTTCCATAAGCTTGACAAACATTTGAACATTTTTTGTAAAATAAAATGCAAAATTACTCCTCCCAGTTTCAATATGTGCTTTTTCAATGTAAACATGGAAGCTAGATTACAGCTGGATGCCGGTGACTTTTAGGTAGCCGGCCGCGGTGGCCGAGGTGACTGAAGCGCTCCAGTCCCGGTCACACGGCCACTACGGTCGGGGGTTCGAATCCCCCCTAGTTCGTAAGTAGTTCATAAGTAGTTTGTAAGTTTAGGGACTGATGACCCCGTAGATAAGTTCCATAAGCTTGACAAACATTTGAACATTTTTTGTAAAATAAAATGCAAAATTACTCCTCCCAGTTTCAATATGTGCTTTTTCAATGTAAACATGGAAGCTAGATTACAGCTGGATGCCGGTGACTTTTAGGTAGCCGGCCGCGGTGGCCGAGGTGACTGAAGCGCTCCAGTCACGGTCACACGGCCACTACGGTCGGGGGTTCGAATCCCCCCTAGTTCGTAAGTAGTTCATAAGTAGTTTGTAAGTTTAGGGACTGATGACCCCGTAGATAAGTTCCATAAGCTTGACAAACATTTTTTGTAAAATAAAATGCAAAATTACTCCTCCCAGTTTCAATATGTGCTTTTTCAATGTAAACATGGAAGCTAGATTACAGCTGGATGCCGGTGACTTTTAGGTAGCCGGCCGCGGTGGCCGAGGTGACTGAAGCGCTCCAGTCACGGTCACACGGCCACTACGGTCGGGGGTTCGAATCCCCCCTAGTTCGTAAGTAGTTCATAAGTAGTTTGTAAGTTTAGGGACTGATGACCCCGTAGATAAGTTCCATAAGCTTGACAAACATTTGAACATTTTTTGTAAAATTAAATGCAAAATTACTCCTCCCAGTTTCAATATGTGCTTTTTCAATGTAAACATGGAAGCTAGATTACAGCTGGATGCCGGTGACTTTTAGGTAGCCGGCCGCGGTGGCCGAGGTGACTGAAGCGCTCCAGTCACGGTCACACGGCCACTACGGTCGGGGGTTCGAATCCCCCCTAGTTCGTAAGTAGTTCATAAGTAGTTTGTAAGTTTAGGGACTGATGACCCCGTAGATAAGTTCCATAAGCTTGACAAACATTTGAACATTTTTTGTAAAATAAAATGCAAAATTACTCCTCCCAGTTTCAATATGTGCTTTTTCAATGTAAACATGGAAGCTAGATTACAGCTGGATGCCGGTGACTTTTAGGTAGCCGGCCGCGGTGGCCGAGGTGACTGAAGCGCTCCAGTCACGGTCACACGGCCACTACGGTCGGGGGTTCGAATCCCCCCTAGTTCGTAAGTAGTTCATAAGTAGTTTGTAAGTTTAGGGACTGATGACCCCGTAGATAAGTTCCATAAGCTTGACAAACATTTGAACATTTTTTGTAAAATAAAATGCAAAATTACTCCTCCCAGTTTCAATATGTGCTTTTTCAATGTAAACATGGAAGCTAGATTACAGCTGGATGCCGGTGACTTTTAGGTAGCCGGCCGCGGTGGCCGAGGTGACTGAAGCGCTCCAGTCCCGGTCACACGGCCACTACGGTCGGGGGTTCGAATCCCCCCTAGTTCGTAAGTAGTTCATAAGTAGTTTGTAAGTTTAGGGACTGATGACCCCGTAGATAAGTTCCATAAGCTTGACAAACATTTGAACATTTTTTGTAAAATTAAATGCAAAATTACTCCTCCCAGTTTCAATATGTGCTTTTTCAATGTAAACATGGAAGCTAGATTACAGCTGGATGCCGGTGACTTTTAGGTAGCCGGCCGCGGTGGCCGAGGTGACTGAAGCGCTCCAGTCACGGTCACACGGCCACTACGGTCGGGGGTTCGAATCCCCCCTAGTTCGTAAGTAGTTCATAAGTAGTTTGTAAGTTTAGGGACTGATGACCCCGTAGATAAGTTCCATAAGCTTGACAAACATTTGAACATTTGATTTGAACTTTTAGGTAGACCTTGAGTAAACTGTACTTAAACTTGTCGAATCGATGAAGTAAGTCAGTGAAACTAATGTGGCGTAAGGCCAAATTCAAAACTTCCACTACCAGTCATACGGACGTACAACTGTCCGCCCTTCGAATCAGCACTAGGTTTCGCAGCTAGTACGTGGGCACACAGACTTAACTTGGTCACTAACACAGCATCTGTTACGCAAAGGCAGGGAAGTGTCCTACTTAGGATATCGTCACTTCCTAAGTGGATGATTTTGTGTGGTGCTCGGAATATGCCCCACAGATATCACGATCAAATACAAAGCTGAAAAGTGCTGTTTACTGCTGGGGAGACTCGATAAGGTACGCACAGTAACTGGTGTGCCGTTGAACACATCACGGCAACTTCAAAGCTGGCGTTTGGTTATATAGAACTGTGAGTGGGGTGTAAGTCATAAGGGACTTACAAAGAAACTACATGGGTATCGGATTTTAGAATTTTTTGATATTTCGGTACGTGAAGTTCGGAGCTCAAATAACAATCAGCCAAAGCGATTCGACGCAACTCACAAAAATTCACTAGAAAATCGAAGTTTAAATTTTGCAAGTAAGCAGAAGTGACAACAATTAAATAAATTGCACCGTCTGTCTGGTAGCTCAGGTGGTAGCGTCCTGGTCTTGCAGCTGTAGGGTCGGTAGTTCGAATCCTCTGGTAATAATTCTTTTATATTTTTCAAATGTTTCAAATGTTTGTATAGTCTATGGGACTTAACTACGGGGTTATCAGTCCCTAAACTTACAAACTACTTATGAACTACTTACGAACTAGGACGGCACAAATATCCATGCCCGAGGGGGGATTCGAACCCCCGACCGTAGTGGCCGTGCAGACCGTGACTGGAGCGCCTTAGTCTCCTCGGCCACCGCGGCCGGCTTTTATATTTTTCCCTTGTGTTCGAATACTTACACAATTTTAATATCTAATGGTAATTTTTACGGAAACTGCATGTATTTTTGGTTATTCGAAATTTTCTATATTTTATAGGTCGTTGTTAATAATGGCGGTTTCAGAAGAAAGATATATAAGCTACATTTTTTCAGTACTGGCTTAACTATTAATTGACAACGGTAGCCTTTAATTGTTCAGTTTGTGAAGAACTACGACACGCCGGCCGCGGTGGCCGCGGGGACTGAGGCGCTCCAGTCACGGTCTGCACGGCCACTACGGTCGGGGGTTCGAATCCCCCCTCGGGCATGGATATTTGTGCCGTCCTTAGTCTTAAGTAGTTTGTAAGCTTAGGGACTGATGACCCCGTAGTTAAGTCCCAGTTCTACAAACATTTTTTGAACTACGACACTGGTTTTGGAAAATCATCTCTTTAGCTACTAATGGCTTTCCAAGCAGCTAAACTACCCAACCGTTGTTTTACGTGACGACAGGGTTTTCAGCTTGTCTACATACACATAAACAAAAACTGACAACACGTCGAATTAGAGACCCCAAAATGTTTTCATGACTGAATTCGAAAACTATAAAAAAATATCTGTCACAGAGGGATTCAGACCCTGACTCTATAGCTGTTAGGCCAGAACGATACCACCAGAGGTACACCGACAGGTGCTGCAATGGTTGTTTTTGTTGGCACTTAAGTGTACTTGGCAAAACTTCAAAGTCGATTTTCTCGAGATTTTTTAGAGTTGCGTCGAATGGCTTTGGCTGATTTTTATTTAAGTTCTGAACTTCACGTACCATAGATATATAGAAATTTTAAAATCCGGTAACCATGTGGTCTCCTTGTTAGACTTTATCATTTCTTCGCCGGACACGCAATTAAACTGCCTGAGTCAGACATATGCAGGCACATGCGGGAAAGAAGGTACCCCGGAACACAGTCTTCTTCAGCGGGCAATACGCGAACTTTAGAAACAGAATTAGATGTATACACAACAACAAGAAACCAAAAACATTTGACACAATTACATGCATTTACAGACAGTATTTCAAAAACAACGTAAGAAGAGTACCTGCGGACACGACGTAGCTTGCGTACATGCAGCGCAACAATAATCTACAAAAGGTATATAGCGACAGCCACAGTGATAGCAACAACATTGACAACAAAAGATGAAGAGAAGGAAGAAGATAAGGCGTAACTGTAAATAATTCATCTACAATTAAGAGTGCTGGCACAGCTTTCCAAAATACACAAAGTGTAAATATAAGTCAGATAATAGTCAAGAGCCGCGGTGGAGTAGCCGAGCGGTCTAAAGCGTCTCGCTGAGGAGCCGCGGTTGCTCGCCGTGGAGGTTCGAGTCCTCCCTGGGGCATGGGTGTGTGTGTTATCCTTAGGTTAGTTTACCTTAGTTTAAGTAGTTTGTAAGCTACGGACTGATGACCACGCAGTTTGGTCCGATAGAATTACAAACATTTGAACATTAATAGTCAATTCTGCCTCCGTACCTCAGCGGTAGCGTCGCTGACTACCACGCAGGAGGCCCGGGTTCGATTCCCGGCAGGGGACTGGGTGTTGTGTGTTGTCCTAATCATCATCATCATCATTGGCACGTAAGTCGCCCAAGCGGCGTCAAATAAAAAGACTTACACTAAGGCGGCCGAACAAACCCGCAAGGATTCTCCCGGCCAAGAAAGCTATACGCTCATTTCCATTAATAGTCAAGAATTATAAATAAAAGAATAAACGTAATGTAAGGTAGTGAATGTAGCACGCAGTGCTGCACTAGGGCTTAACGTCCCATCAACAACTTCGTCATTAGAGACGGTTGTCGCACATGAATGAGTTCGTGATGTTAATATTTAAGATTAGCAAATCATTTCTCTACTGCTAACTGTGATCTATTTTATTGTGACTGGCGGTCAACATCTCAAAGAAACCATTAAAAGTTAATCACTGCCAATCACAAGCAGTGCTGGCGCTAACAAAATCTTATCTCTGTCCTATCATATTTTTACCTTATTGTTAAAATAACAAAATTTTATTTACAGTGCAACGTCTAAATATTAATTATTTTAAAAGGTTGCAGATGAATGAAAACAAAACAAAAACAGCTAAAAAGATGTTAAATGACATTTTAATATGTGGAATCCGTTAAAAAAGAATAGACAAGGTAATAGATTAAAAATTAGCAGTAAATGAAATGTCAGATCTCACTGTACGCCGCGGCGGAGTAGCCGAGCGGTTTAAGGCGCCTCGCTACGGAGCGCGCGTTTGCTCGCCGTCGGAGGTTCGAGTCCTCCCTGGTGTGTGTGTGTGTGTGTGTGTGTGTGTGTGTGTGTGTGTTGTCCTTAGGTTAGTTTACCTTAGTTTTAAGTTTAAGTAGTTTGTAAGCTACGGACTGATGACCAAGCAGTTTGGTCCGATAGATTTACAAACATTTGAACATTTTTTTCTCATTATACTTATTTCCAAGGTTTTGCTGTTATACCTTTCTTCCACGCATAACATACGACATAGATCTAAACCATAACTACCTCGAGCATCGAATAGAAATTTGCATACAAAGAAGCTACTTAAAGGCTAAGTTACACTGGAAGTTCGTTGGCGTTGGAAGATCAGAATGTCTTATGGTGCAGCGTACACTTGCCAAAGAGCCAAAGTGTGTGACTGTGAGAAACGATTGACGATGGACCACATTCAGACTTGGATAGAAATGTTGTATCAACAGACTGGTTACGCTCTGCTTTGGCTTTAAAATGATCTAAGTTCGAAACCGGTAGCAATGAGCATGAAAATAAACAGATGAAGGTCAACTACAAAGAAGTTTTACAATTATTTAACAACTGTCAAATCCACCTTATCACAAATCGGTAGAAATTGGTTTTAAAAGTGGTGACGTGGATTTGCTTCAATCAGCAAACAATACTAGAGAAAGGCAGAACAACTTGAAAATTTGTAGGTAGAATTAATTGCCAACAGACCAGTCATTAAATAACAAGTATGTATGTATTAAGTGTATACTATTAAAATGCAGTGTGCCGGCCACGGTGGCCGAGGGGACTAAGGCGCTCCAGTTACGGTCTGCACGGCCACTATGGTCGGGGGTTCGAAACCCCCCTCGGGCATGGATATTTGTGCCGTCCTAGTTCGTAAGTAGTTCATAAGTAGTTTGTAAGTTTAGGGACTGATGACCCCGTAGTTAAGTCCCATAGACTATACAAACATTTGATTTTCAAAATCCAATGTCCAATAATTTCTTTGCAGACAACATAATTATTAAAGGAACGGACAAGTATCTTTGACAATGGATTCGCATTTTGTGGGCATTACCGTTCGGCGTCTCGAATCAGCTGACTTCTCACGTCTGTCGCAGCAACGCCTGAGTTTAGTGCTTCCCCGTTTGTCTGACTCACGTAGCTATTGTGAAATTCCTCTGGAGAAATGCCATACAATGATGTTGCGGTCTAAGTCATTCACTTCGCTTCAAGGCACAAAGTGTGTCTACAGCTGAATGACATATCAAAATTCAGTGTCCATGTTCTTCCCTGTAAAGGCACAGAGGTTAATTTTTCAGGGTCATTGTGATCTTAAGTTAGCAATAAAGAGGGTACAAAAAACTTAATTGTCGTGAGAGGAGAAAACTGGCAGTGCTGACGCGATGGCTGTGTAACGATCTGGCTGTGGGGAGGTCGTTTTTTGTGACGCCAGTACCTCGCTAGTATTTACGCAATGTCATTGTGAACATTTCACTAGCTGACCTTTCGCGCGTGTTCTGTAGCACCAGAGAACGCCGTATTCCTGCATAATCCCTGACAGATCACTGTAGTATGGTATCAAACATGCGGATTTTCTTTCTGGTCTTTCCCTTGCTCTCTAACACGACGAGATATGTAAGTTGATGTGACGTGCATGGATTGACCTTGTGAGTCAGAATAACAATGCGATGTCTGAGGGCCACCGTTGTTTACGATATTTCTACATCTACATAAATACTCTGCAAATCACACTGAAGTTCATAGCAGAGGGTTCATCGATCCGCTTTTATATTTCTCTACCGTTTCATTATCTAATAGCACGCGGGAAATAGGAACACCTAAATCTTTCCGTGTTCGATCTGATTATATATAATACTAACTGAGCCATGCGGGTACCTAGAGTTAAAATTATTTATATATGAATGCTGAAATTCGCTATCCACTCGTATGCCCCAGCACAAACGTTCTCTCTTCAATTTCTTGAGGATGCGAGCCATTTGTGGCCCAAAAACCGCAGCTTCGAAAAAAAAAAAAAAAAAAAAAAAAAATTCAACAGTTTACTTCATGTAAAACATGTTAATGGAACCAAGTAGCGAAATACAAAATGTGTCAGAAAAGGGAGTAAATGCGAGGCGCGTCCAGAAAGTAAGTTCCGTTTCAATTTATCTCCGTTGCAGCGCTGCGATTGCAGTTCCGCACATGCGTTGTAGACGATGTGTATCAAGGAGAAGAACGTGCGCCATTTGGAGATCGCTGTCAGTTACGTACGCTTTGTTGTGCTTGTTTGAAACGGCGGCGTTGATTGAAAATCCTGCCGCCTGTCGAATCAGGTCGGTGATTCGGTTTCTGAATGCGAGGAAAGTGAAACCAAGTGAAATTTATCGACAAATTTGCAATGTTTACGGACCAAATGCGATGAGTGATTCGATGGTGAGAAGATGGGTCCGACAGTGAAATGGCGGGCGTAGTGATGTGCACGATGAAGAACGAAGTGGGCGTCCACCTTTGATTACAGATGAACTGGTTCACGCGATTGATGACAAGATCCAGGAAAACCGTAGGTTTACAATTAGTGCTCTCGCTATGGACTTCCCCCAAATTTCACGATCACTGATGCATGAAATTGTTACCAAACAACTGGCGGCAGATTTCTATGAGGAAGGTATACAAAACCTGGTGCCACGCTATGACAAATGCCTGTAAAATTCCGCCAGTTGTGTGGAAAAGTAGTTTAAGAGTTGTAGAATTTTGTGCAATAAAAATTTCTTCTGTATCTGTGTACAATTTCATTTTATTACCAAACGGAACTTACTTTCTGGACACGCCTGGTAATTTCACGACTGTTCGCGGTTCTCTGGCCATATCCATGGAGAAGATGGTCAGAAAACATCCATCAGCCTTCTCCCCCTTCTTCTTTTCCTCCTCTCTCTATACATCCCTCAGTATTATCTCCGCCGGCCGCGGTGGCTGAGGGGACTGAGGCGCTCCAGTCACGGTCCGCACGGCCACTACGGTCGGGGGTTCGAATCCCCCCTCGGGCATGGATCTTCGTGACGTCCTTAGTATTAAGTAGTTCATAGGTAGTTTGTAAGTTTGGGGACTGATGGCCCCGTAGTCGAGTCCCATAAGCTATACAAACATTTGAACATTTAGTCTTATCTCCTACTCTTACCCTCGTCCCATCTCCTCTCCACTTTCTTCCATCTTCTCCTCTTCTTCCACTTCCTCTTCTCTGTGTCCATTATCTACTACACCTCTCACTTCATGTCCTCTTCGCCGCGGCGGAACAGCCGTGCACACTAAGGCGCCTTGCTGCGGTGCGCGCGGCCGTTCATCGTAGGAAGTTCAAGTCCTCCCTCGGGCATGGGTGTTTGTGTTGTTCTTAGGATAAGTTAAAGTAGTTTGTAAGTTTAGTGATGGATGATCTCTGCAGTTAGGTCCCATAACTTAACAAACATTTGAACATCTCCTCTTCCTCCTATCCATGAAAAAAAGCATATATCAAAACGCTCAATTATTTGTAAAGCTATGGACTTAACTGCAGTGGTCGTCGGTACCTAAATTTACAAACTACTTAAACTAACTTATGCCAAGTGCAACACACTAATGCATGCCCGAGGGAGGACTCGAACCGCCGACGGGGAACGGCCGCACACTCCGCAGCAAGGCGCCTTAGGGCACACGGGTAGCCGCGGAGGAATGGCCGAGTGTTCCAAGGCGCCTAGCTGCGGAGCGCGCCGTCGGAGGTCCGAGTCTCCCTTGGGGCATGGAAGTATTTGTTGTCCTTAGCATAAGTTAGTTTAGGAACTGATGAACAGAGTAGTTACGTCCCATAGATTTACAAATATTTGAACATATGAGCACATGGCTATTCCCGCGCGTCTATCATATATCTGTCAAAATGATGGGGAAACGGTGTCGAAATCTATGTGGCGTACCTTACGCCGTGCACCATACAGGGATTTGCGGAGTGTAAAACCTTTCTCCATTAAAACATTCATGAATGCCCAAATTTTCTTAGTGACTGGTCAAAACGTTTCGACATCTGTTGCTGGCTTACGAAAGGTAGCTTACTTGTTGATTTAGGGTACTAGCTATCTTCAATCCGTTCTTCATCCAAATCTGTCCGGCCGTTTCATGAGTGAGTATCAAACATGCAGACTTTCGCATTTACAACAAAAGTATACGGGCTGTTATTTATATGTGAACGCAGAAATTGACCATCCATTCATATGCACCAACACAAAAGTTCTCTCTTGAAAGTCTTGCGGTACGAGCCTTTTGGAAATTCCCGCTACAGACTTCGAGGACTTGTAGAGGATAGTGAGTATATAACATTTTGTTAAGGAATCCATGCTCGGAAATGTTATCCGTTGACTCTATGAGCACCCTTCAACTTTCACACTGTGCAAAAAATCTCTCCTGTTGTGGGCTCTTTGCTTTTCATATTTTGGGAGGAGGTAGTAGGCACACAAAAAAGAGTCTAGTAAACAAAAGAACTGAGCTACTTTTCATATCGTGGGGTCAACTTTTGCATTCCTGTGTTGGAAGTCTGTTGCCTGCTCTCACTGCGACATGCAGCTCAGAACGAGAGGCGTGAAATGCTCTCCGCAGGTGTGCTGCTCCATGACGATGCTAGTCCCCGTACGGCTCGGCGCACACCAACTGTTTTGCGGAAGTTCGCCTGGAAGGTGTTTGAGCATCCAGTATAGAGACCTGATCTTGCTTCCAGGGATTTCCATGTTTTCTTGCATTTCAATAAATTCCTGTCCTCTTCCCAGTGTTCTAACAACGCCGAAGACGACTGTCATACACTGGTAAAATTCACGGGCGACTGACTTCTACGGCACAGGAATACAAAAGTTGATCTCACGATATGACAAGTATCACAGTTTTTTTGGTGGCTATGTCGAAAAATAGCTCAAACATTGCTGTACCTGTTCTCATTAAAGTTTTTCATATACCTATGTGGTATTTGTTGAACCCTCAAGCGGTACGGTGGTTTGAGTCGAAATAGACGGTACGGTCGGGTCGGATACGACTCGCTTCCTCTTCGATTAGATTTGTGTGGATACATGTACACATTAAGTATTATTATTGAATACAAAAATGTTCAAATGTTTGTAACGCTATGGGACTTAATTACTGTGGTTATCAGTCAATGTTCAAATGTTCAAATGTTTGTATAGTCTATGGAACTTAACTACGGGGTCATCAGTCCCTAAACTTACAAACTACTTACGAACTAGGACGGCACAAATATCCATGCCCGAGGGGGGATTCGAACCCCCGACCGTAGTGGCCGTGCAGACCGTGACTGGAGCGCCTTAGTCTCCTCGGCCACCGCGGACGGCGGTTTTCAGTCCCTAGGCTCGACTTTCTGCACGCAGCAAGTAGAGCAGTATAGGGTAAAACTGAACCTCTGCGTCGGATCCGCACCGTACCGTTTGAGGGTTAAAAAATTGCTTTCTTAATGTGCCTTGTAGATAAGTGAGGTTATTCCTAATAGGCAGTTCGAAAACACATCCCTGAGTCATACCTGAAGTAGCTTCTACAGCTGTTGATGATTCTCCATTCAGGATAATATGCTGTGTTATTATTACCAAGAAATTTCGCTTGATACACTGTATGATTCTACTTGCATTTTTCAATGTTGATGTTGAACGGAATGATATACTTTTCAGAAGGGATAATCCATCTATATGACTTGGTTGATCTACAGATTTCAGGATATAATGTGAGAAAACTGAGAGCTCAATTTCGCATGATTGATGTTTTCCGAATCCATTCTCGTCTTCGGGTGACAGGTCATTCTGTTTGACCTTCGTTACTTCATTGCATGTGGCATTCTTGGACCGCCCTAGGGTTTTCTTGACCCCACGTTTGGCAATTTTGTCGGTTAACGAACGTACACAGATGGAAATGTGCTCCGTCACTGTTTACATTGAAGTTTATTCAATACTTCTTTGTGAACTGCTCAGTGGCAACAGATCCTAAAATACGAAAACAACTGAAAACAAAATTTTAGCGTTTAGTTTAAACAGTAAACTGATTCAAATGGATGGGGGTTGTCACTCTAATGAGGAGATGAAGAGGCTTAGGGTGGAGAGCTGCAACAAACCAGTCTACGGACTGAAGACCATGACAACCACAACTAGTTCAAAAATTTACATAATATGTGAAACGTCCGACACAGCAGAGGGCTGTCAAAAATATTGGACACTAATTTTGTATATCACTTTTGCTTCTCTTCTTATTGTTGGGTATGCCCTTGTTTTTTTCCCAGCAACTATGATCAAATTTTACCGTCTAAATATCAATTGTAGTTGTCGAAATATTTGTGGGCCTTTTCGACTCCTCAATCCCTCAGAGTGAAATCACGTTGGTAAAGCAGTTCTAGTGGCTTAAATTGATGTCCTCAAAATCATCACGTTACTTTGTAGATAATACATATACCCATTTAGTACCCTCATTTTTAGTGTTTATCATCAACTCAGGATGACATCCGTGTAGTTACAAATAGGGACAGTGGTGGCTAGTAGGGCGTCGCGTTTGACAGGGGCATTAGAAAGCCGTTGTGGAGCTCACGGACGCTATGAGCTGCAAGACAATCGAGCTCAGGGTCCCTTGCCTCCAGTGATCGGCCGAGCATAGCAACCACACAGCTAAGGCCGACACGCTGCAGTGCGCTTTTTGCAGCGGCCAGTCACACTTAAGTTTTTGTCACGCTTCGCCCGTTACGTTTCGTATTCCTGTTCTGGCGCCCAGCAGATGCTAGGTCAACGCAGGTAGTCACGTCGTGGAACGGTCTGGGTGCTCTAGTCATATATTACACGAGAAATATTGAAAAATAGCCTGTATAAAGACATGCTTACGGTTTTACAAATCTCTTCAAGTACTGAAAAAATTCAGAGCCACATATTTCAAGTGTTCTTGTTGTATAATATCATCATAAAATTTTTCATATTACTTAATTCTTTGTTAGATTACGTAAACTCATCGGAGCTAAAGTCGCTAGGTCATCAATGAGGCCGGCCGCGGTGGCCGAGGGGACTGAGGCGCTTCAGTCATGGTCTTCACGGCCACTACGGTCGGGGGTTCGAATCCCCCCTCGGGCATGGATATTTGTGCCGTCCTAGCTCGTAAGTAGTTCATAAGCAGTTTGTAAGTTTAGGGACTGATGACCCCGTAGTTAAGTCCCATAAGATTTACAAACATTTGAACATTTTTTTTCATCAATGAGTATACATAACAGAATACTGTCTTTTATTATTATTTTTAAGCAACAGAAATAATGGAATAATTTCTTTAACGGACATAGTACTAAAGCATAATGTATTTAGAAAGAAGAGCCATTGCTGATACAAAAAGTTTACTAAAACTACGTAAATTCTAGTTTCAATTAAAAATTTAATCAAAGGTAAATTAACAATTGAGCAGGGCGTTAATATTATAAGTACGTATCCAGTATTATTTTCATAAAGGGGCCTAATAAGGACATATTTGAATCTATCTGTGAAAGCATCTATGTTTATAAGTTATAAAAAAAATGTTTAAATGTTTGTTAAGCTTATGGAACTTAACTACGGGGTCATCAGTCCCTAAACTTACAAACTACTTATGAACTACCTTCTACTAAAGATGGCACAAATATCCATGCCCGAGGGGGGATTCGACCCCCCGACCGTAGTGGCCGTGCAGACCGAGACTGAAGCGCCTCAGTCTCCTCGGCCACCGCGGCCGGCTATAAATTATACATGTCGTTTTAGTAATAATAGCAAATTTTTAGGAGTTGGTAGTATAGACGAATTGCAATAAAATTGCAAAATGTGTCCAGAGATACAAGTGTTAGTATGTAATCCAAACAAACTTGAAGCAAAGCAGATGAGGACGTTTTCTCCGACTCTTTTCTCGGTTAATTAAATAAAACTTGTACAATATACACAAATTGTACTTTTAATTCAATATGATGAGGTTCTACTAAGAAATAACGAAAGAACCAGCGAAATTGTCATTTGCATTGCTGTAAGTCTGCTAGTTTACATACTAACAACTGTATCTCTGGACTCAATAAAAATTGCAGACGTGTTATATGGCATTTTTATTGCAATTCGTCTACACTACCACCTCCTAAGATATTTAATAATCCTCCTGACACACCCTGTAAAATTTAAAAATGATAATATTCTTGTTTCTTTTTGTGAATGCAGGGTTAGAGTTCAGAATATTGCATTAAATTTTGTGTAGTGTAACTGTTAAAAAAGTTATTCATTCAACCAAGTAAGGGTAACCGAGGGAATCGTTAATGATCAAGTACCAAACATTTATGTATAAGGCACTGGAGTGCGTCACATAGAAAGGTTTAAAGGTAACAGCCACCTGACGTCTTCAGTAATAATAATAATAATAATAATAATAATAATAATAATAATAATAATAATAATAATAACTATTGTTATTATTATCTTCCTCATACGAGCCTTAGAAAGGGCATCAAATCGATAGATTACTCCAGACTAGAATGGCAACAGCAATACATTACTGTCTTGCTTGTCGTTTGTCAATTTTAATTTGTTGTTGCTGTCAAGCGCTCTTCACAACTAACAGATTGAGGTAATTCTAGCATCAAAAATCTGCTATTCCGTAGATAAAGTTTTTAATGGACTAGCTTTACGTGTAAATTTGACACATAAATTTGAAGATATACAATACAGCAAGTAAAAATCATTTATGTAAATGGTCTGTTTACTGCCCTATAATTTCTCCAAGAATTTATTATTTTGTAAATCAATTGACACACTGTACATAACAGGAAGATATCTTAGAATGATTCCTGTAGCGTAAAAATAAGAATTGAAGAACTCGGAAACAGAAGTTGTTAAGTCACTGTTAGAAGGGCTTGGCTTTAATAACTTACGATTCTCTGTGCTTCATTTCAAACGAACAACTAAGTTTCGGAAAGTTATGCTCGTACTATATACGTTTTACGTGTTCAGTTCATCGATACAATATTTCTCTATACATAATTTGTTAGTTATTTTGTAACATCAGTACACAGACAGAGAACTGAAAAAAAGACTCAAATTTTCGCGCCGTGTGTTCCCTGAGCACTGCGAGATTCCACGAGCCCGGAATGCGTCAGACGACACACGGCGGCTGCGGACTTTCGCACGCCTCGAACAAGGAAGCGGCCTGTCTTTTTTGAGATGAGCCGCCAAGACACAGAATGAACTCGCTAAAAGTTACGGGCGCTACAGCAAGACTCTGAATGCATGCGGTGACGGTGTGGTTTAATAGTGCAGTTCAACTCAACTGCACGTTCCTGTGTGTGTGTATCGTGGTGTCCTAGAACCCATGGCCTGTTGTACGTGGTACCGTCTAAGGTGACTCACATTACAACTCTGCGTAGTCTGCAAGTTCACTAGACGCTCCATTCTCCGTCGAGAGTGGTGTAAACGCTGCGTGTCACTTACTTGGAACCGAGCAAGGCCGTGCAGTGGTTAGCACACTCGACTCGCATTCGGAAGGACGACAGCTCAAATCACTGTCAGACCATCTAGATTTAAGTTTTCCGTGATTTACTAAACCTCTAGAGACACCTTGCACCTCAAATGATACACCCGTCCAAATTACGTTTCTTCTACCTGTGTGCCATTTTTTGTAATAACGCCGACGGTATGGTATTGAGTAACTCCAAAGAACGACATGGGCCTTGCTCGTAGTTCTCAGAATGACTACCAGGTGTCAGGAGTAATCAGTAACGAGTGGTTTTTGAGCGGATAAACATCTTCAAGAGAGAAAAGTTAGTATTGTTAAATTGTCATTTCTTTCTTCCTACAGCAAAGTTTTTGAAAGTACCGTGATTATAATTCTATAGAAGAAAGTGATGTAAAAGACGATTTCCCTCATCAAAAATCATATTTTATTGTAGATCTCTATGAGATCAATGTGTTCTGTACACGTGACAAACGGTTACGGAGGATAGGACAGGTCAGGGTGCATGGAAATGGGTTTTTCAACGCTAACAAATACAAGGAATTCTGAAAGTGAGGTGTTTTTACAGCTTATTTAAGAAAGGAAATGTTTCAAAAAGATTTTCTAGAAATATGATTCTCATGAAATGCTTTCAAGAAATTTAAAAATTACCTTATTAGCCACCTTTATTTCAATAACAATATGTAATGAGATGATTTTATAACAATTTTGGACATTTTACGGCGTTAAGAACAATTTATGGCATGTTAATAAACAAAATAAGTATTATTTATTTTACCACTTTGTCATTTTGTCCAGTTAGTAATATGAGACATCACTAACTGAATTAAAAATCACCGTTGTTTAAAATATCATACACATAGATTTCCCAACTTAAAATTGAGTATATTCCTGGTCGCCTCTCCTGTATATTTATCAATGATTGTTAAATTTTTAACATTTTAATTGTACTATCACAGTGAAGCCAAAGATGACATTTCCTGTGTCCTTGAATATAAGTGTAAACGAGTAACATATGTTTCAAGTCTGTATGACCTTTTAAACTGAAAACCGGACAACGTACTGAAATAAACTTGTTGAACATACTCAAAATTGTTATTTTTAATTCAGTATGGTGATGTTCCACCAAGAACCGACGGACGAATCAGTAAACATGAATAATGTCTAAAAAGAGAAAAGAAATGAATATTTGACAGTTAGTGGTGGCAATCAACACATTAATGAATTTTTGCAATAAGAATAAAAACCGGCTAGGTCGCTAAAATTCTATTTATTGATTACTACGTTTCGGCATCTGCATCATCAGATCTAAAAACATCTAAACTTGCACAGTAAAGTTCTGAGTCAATAATAAAATGTCTACTTAGTAGGTACGTCAACTACTAGGTAGGTATTTTATTACTGACGGTGAACGTTACCGTGAAAGTTCAGAGGTTTTTTGATCTGATGGTGGCAGATGCCGAAACGTCGTAAACAATAAGAATTTTAGCGATCTAGAGAGTTTTTATTCTTATTGAAAAAATGAAGATCCTGGACTCGTTCAGTAAATCCGTTTCCTATATACAAAAACATTAATGAATGTTTTCTTTATTTTGCTCTATAAGCCTTACTTCAGGTTTCTGGAGGTTAAGCGCTCCGGGAAAATTTCTAGAACATTTCTTTGAAAAGGACGGCTGATTTCCTTCTCCATTCTTTCGTAATCAGAACTTCCACTCCATCTCTAATCACCGGGCTTACATTCTAGTAGAGAACAAATGAATTAAAGGCATTAACTGTCTGAATAACATCAATGC